>CM055127.1:474624952-476087452 GCA_029206835.1 Rana muscosa
TACCGGCCTCCAACCTCCCCTCCATGCGGGTCCAACGCACGCCTGCAAAAGAGAAAAAAAGCCAACCGGCCTCCAACCTACCCTCCCTGCGAGTCCAACGCACACCTGCAATAGAGAAAAAAGACAAGTGGCCTCCAACCTACCCTCCCCGCGGGTCCAACGCACACCTGCAGAAGAGAAAAAAGACAAGTGGCCTCCAACCTCCCATCACAGCCGGTCCAACACACCTGCAGAAAAGAGAAAAGACAAGCGGCCTCCAACCTCCCCTCCCCGCGGGTCCAATGCACACCTGCAGAAAAGTGAAAAAAGTCTACCGGCCTCCAACCTCCCCTCCATGCGGGTCCAACGCACACCTGCAGAAAAGAGAAAAAAGACAAGCGGCCTCCAACGTCCCCTCCCTGCCGGTCCAACACACCTGCAGAAAAGAGAAAAGACAACCGGCCTCCAACCTACCCTCCCCGCGGGTCCAATGCACACCTGCAAAAGAGAAAAAAGACAACTGGCCTCCAACCTACCCTCCCCGCGGGTCCAACGCACACCTGCAGAAGAGAAAAAAGACAAGTGGCCTCCAACCTCCCCTCCCTGCCGGTCCAACACACACCTGAAGAAAAGAGAAAAGACAACCGGCCTCCAACCTACCCTCCCCGCGGGTCCAATGCACACCTGCAAAAGAGAAAAAAGATAAGTGGCCTCCAACCTACCCTCCCCGCGGGTCCAACGCACACCTGAAGAAAAGAGAACAGACAACCGGCCTCCAACCTACCCTCACTGCGGGTCCAATGCACACCTGCTGAAAAGTGAAAAAAAACAACCGGCCTCCAACCTACTCTCCCCGCGGGTCCAACGCACACCTGCAGAAGAGAAAAAAGACAAGTGACCTCCAACCTCCCATCACAGCCGGTCCAACACACCTGCAGAAAAGAGAAAAAAGTCTACCGGCCTCCAACCTCCCCTCCATGCGGGTCCAACGCACACCTGAAGAAAAGAGAACAGACAACCGGCCTCCAACCTACCCTCCCTGCGGGTCCAATGCACACCTGCAGAAAAGTGAAAAAAGACAACCGGCCTCCAACCTACCCTCCCCGCGGGTCCAACGCACACCTGCAGAAGAGAAAAAAGACAAGTGGCCTCCAACCTCCCATCACAGCCGGTCCAACACACCTGCAGAAAAGAGAAAAAAGTCTACCCGCCTCCAACCTCCCCTCCCTGCCGGTCCAACGCACACCTGCAAAAGAGAAAAAAAGACAACCGGCCTCCAACCTACCCTCCCTGCGAATCCAACGCACACCTGCAAAAGAGAAAAAAAGACAAGTGGCCTCCAACCTACCCTCCCCGCGGGTCCAACGCACACCTGCAGAAGAGAAAAAAGACAAGTGGCCTCCAACCTCCCATCACAGCCGGTCCAACACACCTGCAGAAAAGAAAAAAGACAACCGGCCTCCAACCTACCCTCCCCCGGGCCAATGCACACCTGCAGAAAAGTGAAAAAAGTATTTCGGCCTCCAGCCTCCCCTCCATGCGGGTCCAACGCACACCTGCAGAAAAGAGAAAAAAGATAAGCGGCCTCCAACGTCCCCTCCCTGCCGGTCCAACACACCTGCAGAAAAGAGAAAAGACAACCGGCCTCCAACCTACCCTCCCCGCGGGTCCAATGCACACCTGCAAAAGAGAAAAAAGACAAGTGGCCTCCAACCTCCCCTCCCTGCGGGTCCAACGCACACCTGCAGAAGAGAAAAAAGACAAGTGGCCTCCAACCTCCCATCACAGCCGGTCCAACACACCTGCAGAAAAGAGAAAAAAGTCTACCGGCCTCCAACCTCCCCTCCCTGCGAGTCCAACGCACACCTGCAAAAGAGAAAAAAGACAAGTGGTCTCCAACCTACCCTCCCCGCGGGTCCAACGCACACCTGCAGAAGAGAAAAAAGACAAGTGGCCTCCAACCTCCCATCACAGCCGGTCCAACACACCTGCAGAAAAGAGAAAAAAGTCTACCGGCCTCCAACCTCCCCTCCATGCGGGTCCAACGCACACCTGCAGAAAAGAGAAAAAAGACAAGCGGCCTCCAACGTCCCCTCCCTGCCGGTCCAACACACCTGCAGAAAAGAGAAAAGACAACCGGCCTCCAACCTACCCTCCCCGCGGGTCCAATGCACACCTGCAAAAGAGAAAAAAGACAACTGGCCTCCAACCTACCCTCCCCGCGGGTCCAACGCACACCTGTAGAAGAGAAAAAAGACAAGTGGCCTCCAACCTCCCATCACAGCCGGTCCAACACACCTGCAGAAAAGAGAAAAAAGTCTACCGGCCTCCAACCTCCCCTCCATGCGGGTCCAACGCACACCTGCAGAAAAAAGAAAAAAGACAAGCGGCCTCCAACCTCCCCTCCCTGCCGGTCCAACACACACCTGAAGAAAAGAGAAAAGACAACCGGCCTCCAACCTACCCTCCCCGCGGGTCCAATGCACACCTGCAAAAGAGAAAAAAGACAAGTGGCCTCCAACCTCCCATCACAGCCGGTCCAACACACCTGCAGAAAAGAAAAAAGACAACCGGCCTCCAACCTACCCTCCCCGCGGGTCCAATGCACACCTGCAGAAAGGTGAAAAAAGTCTATCGGCCTCCAACCTCCCCTCCATGCGGGTCCAACGTACACCTGCAGAAAAGAGAAAAAAGACAAGCGGCCTCCAACGTCCCCTCCCTGCCGGTCCAACACACCTGCAGAAAAGAGAAAAGACAACCGGCCTCCAACCTACCCTCCCCGCGGGTCCAATGCACACCTGCAAAAGAGAAAAAAGACAACTGGCCTCCAACCTACCCTCCCCGCGGGTCCAACGCACACCTGCAGAAGAGAAAAAAGACACGTGGCCTCCAACCTCCCATCACAGCCGGTCCAACACACCTGCAGAAAAGAGAAAAAAGTCTACCGGCCTCCAACCTCCCCTCCATGCGGGTCCAACGCACACCTGCAGAAAAGAGAAAAAAGACAAGTGGCCTCCAACCACCCATCACAGCCGGTTCAACACACCTGCAGAAAAGAGAAAAAAGTCTACCGGCCTCCAACCTCCCCTCCATGCTGGTCCAACGCACACCTGAAGAAAAGAGAAAAGACAACCGGCCTCCAACCTCCCCTCCCCGCGGGTCCAATACACACCTGCAGAAGAGAAAAAAGACAAGTGGCCTCCAACCTCCCATCACAGCCGGTCCAACACACCTGCAGAAAAGAGAAAAGACAAGCGGCCTCCAACCTCCCCTCCCCGCGGGTCCAATGCACACCTGCAGAAAAGTGAAAAAAAGTCTACCGGCCTCCAACGTCCCCTCCCTGCCGGTCCAACACACCTGCAGAAAAGAGAAAAAGACAACCGGCCTCCAACCTCCCCTCCCCGCGGGTCCAATGCACACCTGCAAAAGAGAAAAAAGACAACTGGCCTCCAACCTACCCTCCCCGCGGGTCCAACGCACACCTGCAGAAAAGAGAAAAAAGACAAGTGGCCTCCAACCTACCCTCCTCGCGGGTCCAACGCACACCTGAAGAAAAGAGAACAGACAACCCGGCCTCCAACCTACCCTCCCTGCGGGTCCAATGCACACCTGCAGAAAAGTGAAAAAAGACAACCGGCCTCCAACCTACCCTCCCCGCGGGTCCAATGCACACCTGCAAAAGAGAAAAAAGATAAGTGGCCTCCAACCTACCCTCCCCGCGGGTCCAACGCACACCTGAAGAAAAGAGAACAGACAACCGGCCTCCAACCTACCCTCACTGCGGGTCCAATGCACACCTGCTGAAAAGTGAAAAAAAACAACCGGCCTCCAACCTACCCTCCCCGTGGGTCCAACGCACACCTGCAGAAGAGAAAAAAGACAAGTGGCCTCCAACCTCCCATCACAGCCGGTCCAACACACCTGCAGAAAAGAGAAAAAAGTCTACCGGCCTCCAACCTCCCCTCCATGCGGGTCCAACGCACACCTGCAGAAAAAAGAAAAAAGACAAGCGGCCTCCAACCTCCCCTCCCTGCCGGTCCAACACACCTGAAGAAAAGAAAAAAGACAACTGGCCTCCAACCTACCCTCCCCGCGGGTCCAACGCACACCTGTAGAAGAGAAAAAAGACAAGTGGCCTCCAACCTCCCATCACAGCCGGTCCAACACACCTGCAGAAAAGAGAAAAAAGTCTACCGGCCTCCAACCTCCCCTCCATGCGGGTCCAACGCACACCTGCAGAAAAAAGAAAAAAGACAAGCGGCCTCCAACCTCCCCTCCCTGCCGGTCCAACACACACCTGAAGAAAAGAGAAAAGACAACCGGCCTCCAACCTACCCTCCCCGCGGGTCCAACGCACACCTGCAGAAGAGAAAAAAGACAAGTGGCCTCCAACCTCCCATCACAGCCGGTCCAACACACACCTGAAGAAAAGAGAAAAGTCTACCGGCCTCCAACCTACCCTCCCTGCCGGTCGAACACACACCTGAAGAAAAGAGAAAAGACAACCGGCCTCCAGCCTACCCTCCCCGCGGGTCCAATGCACACCTGAAGAAAAGAGAAAAGACAACCGGCCTCCAACCTACCCTTCCCGCGGGTCCAATGCACACCTGCAGAAAAGTGAAAAAAAAACAACCGGCCTCCAACCTACCCTCCCCGCGGGTCCAACACACACCTGCAGAAGAGAAAAAAGACAAGTGGCCTCCAACCTCCCATCACAGCCGGTCCAACACACCTGCAGAAAAGAAAAAAGACAACCGGCCTCCAACCTACCCTCCCCGCGGGTCCAATGCACACCTGCAGAAAAGTGAAAAAAGTCTACCGGCCTCCAACCTCCCCTCCCTGCGAGTCCAACGCACACCTGCAAAAGAGAAAAAAGACAAGTGGTCTCCAACCTACCCTCCCCGCGGGTCCAACGCACACCTGCAAAAGAGAAAAATGACAAGTGGCCTCCAACCTCCCATCACAGCCGGTCCAACACACCTGCAGAAAAGAGAAAAGACAAGCGGCCTCCAACCTACCCTCCCCGCGGGTCCAACGCACACCTGCAGAAGAGAAAAAAGACAAGTGGCCTCCAACCTCCCATCACAGCCGGTCCAACACACCTGCAGAAAAGAGAAACAAGTCTACCGGCCTCCAACCTCCCCTCCATGCGGGTCCAACGCACACCTGCAGAAAAGAGAAAAAAGACAAGTGGCCTCCAACCTACCCTCCTCGCGGGTCCAACGCACACCTGAAGAAAAGAGAACAGACAACCGGCCTCCAACCTTCCCTCCCTGCGGGTCCAATGCACACCTGCAGAAGAGAAAAAAGACAAGTGGCCTCCAACCTCCCATCACAGCCGGTCCAACACACCTGCAGAAAAGAGAAAAAAGTCTACCGGCCTCCAACCTCCCCTCCCTGCCGGTCCAACGCACACCTGCAAAAGAGAAAAAAAGACAACCGGCCTCCAACCTACCCTCCCTGCGAGTCCAACGCACACCTGCAGAAGAGAAAAAAGACAAGTGGCCTCCAACCTCCCATCACAGCCGGTCCAACACACCTGCAGAAAAGAGAAAAAAGTCTACCGGCCTCCAACCTCCCCTCCCTGCCGGTCCAACGCACACCTGCAAAAGAGAAAAAAAGACAACCGGCCTCCAACCTACCCTCCCTGCGAGTCCAACGCACACCTGCAAAAGAGAAAAAAAGACAAGTGGCCTCCAACCTACCCTCCCCGCGGGTCCAACGCACACCTGCAGAAGAGAAAAAAGACAAGTGGCCTCCAACCTCCCATCACAGCCGGTCCAACACACCTGCAGAAAAGAGAAAAAAGTCTACCGGCCTCCAACCTCCCCTCCATGCGGGTCCAACGCACACCTGCAGAAAAGAGAAAAAAGACAAGCGGCCTCCAACGTCCCCTCCCTGTCGGTCCAACACACCTGCAGAAAAGAGAAAAGACAACCGGCCTCAAACCTACCCTCCCCGCGGGTCCAACGCACACCTGTAGAAGAGAAAAAAGACAAGTGGCCTCCAACCTCCCATCACAGCCGGTCCAACACACCTGCAGAAAAGAGAAAAAAGTCTACCGGCCTCCAACCTCCCCTCCATGCGGGTCCAACGCACACCTGCAGAAAAAAGAAAAAAAGACAAGCGGCTTCCAACCTCCCCTCCCTGGCGGTCCAAAACACACCTGAAGAAAAGAGAAAAGACAACCGGCCTCCAACCTACCCTCCCCGTGGGTCCAATGCACACCTGCAAAAGAGAAAAAAGATAAGTGGCCTCCAACCTACCCTCCCCGCGGGTCCAACGCACACCTGAAGAAAAGAGAACAGACAACCGGCCTCCAACCTACCCTCACTGCGGGTCCAATGCACACCTGCTGAAAAGTGAAAAAAAACAACCGGCCTCCAACCTACCCTCCCCGCGGGTCCAACGCACACCTGCAGAAGAGAAAAAAGACAAGTGGCCTCCAACCTCCCATCACAGCCGGTCCAACACACCTGCAGAAAATAAAAAAGACAACCGGCCTCCAACCTCCCCTCCATGCGGGTCCAATGCACACCTGCAGAAAAGTGAAAAAAGTCTACCGGCCTCCAACCTCCCCTCCCTGCGAGTCCAACGCACACCTGCAAAAGAGAAAAAAGACAAGTGGTCTCCAACCTACCCTCCCCGCGGGTCCAACGCACACCTGCAAAAGAGAAAAAGACAAGTGGCCTCCAACCTCCCATCACAGCCGGTCCAACACACCTGCAGAAAAGAGAAAAAAGTCTACCGGCCTCCAACCTCCCCTCCATGCGGGTCCAACGCACGCCTGCAAAAGAGAAAAAAAGACAACCGGCCTCCAACCTACCCTCCCTGCGAGTCCAACGCACACCTGCAGAAGAGAAAAAAGACAAGTGGCCTCCAACCTCCCATCACAGCCGGTCCAACACACACCTGAAGAAAAGAGAAAAGTCTACCGGCCTCCAACCTACCCTCCCTGCCGGTCCAACACACACCTGAAGAAAAAAGAAAATACAACCGGCCTCCAACCTACCCTCCCCGCGGATCCAATGCACACCTGAAGAAAAGAGAAAAAACAACCGGCCTCCAACCTACCCTTCCCGCGGGTCCAACACACACCTGCAGAAGAGAAAAAAGACAAGTGGCCTCCAACCTCCCATCACAGCCGGTCCAACACACCTGCAGAAAAGAAAAAAGACAACCGGCCTCCAACCTACCCTTCCCGCGGGTCCAATGCACACCTGCAGAAAAGTGAAAAAAACAACCGGCCTCCAACCTACCCTCCCCGCGGGTCCAACACACACCTGCAGAAGAGAAAAAAGACAAGTGGCCTCCAAACTTCCATCACAGCCGGTCCAACACACCTGCAGAAAAGAAAAAAGACAACCGGCCTCCAACCTACCCTTCCCGCGGGTCCAATGCACACCTGCAGAAAAGTGAAAAAAACAACCGGCCTCCAACCTACCCTCCCCGCGGGTCCAACACACACCTGCAGAAGAGAAAAAAGACAAGTGGCCTCCAACCTCCCATCACAGCCGGTCCAACACACCTGCAGAAAAGAAAAAAGACAACCGGCCTCCAACCTACCCTCCCCGCGGGTCCAATGCACACCTGCAGAAAAGTGAAAAAAGTCTACCGGCCTCCAACCTCCCCTCCCTGCGAGTCCAACGCACACCTGCAGAAGAGAAAAAAGACAAGTGGCCTCCAAACTTCCATCACAGCCGGTCCAACACACCTGCAGAAAAGAAAAAAGACAACCGGCCTCCAACCTCCCCTCCCTGCGAGTCCAACACACACCTGCAAAAGAGAAAAAAGACAAGTGGTCTCCAACCTACCCTCCCCGCGGGTCCAACGCACACCTGCAGAAGAGAAAAAAGACAAGTGGCCTCCAACCTCCCATCACAGCCGGTCCAACACACCTGCAGAAAAGAGAAAAGACAAGCGGCCTCCAACCTACCCTCCCCACGGGTCCAACCCACACCTGCAGAAGAGAAAAAAGACAAGTGGCCTCCAACCTCCCATCACAGCCGGTCCAACACACCTGCAGAAAAGAGAAAAGTCTACCGGCCTCCAACCTCCCCTCCCTGCCGGTCCAATGCACACCTGAAGAAAAGAGAAAAAACAACCGGCCTCCAACCTACCCTTCCCGCGGGTCCAATGCACACCTGCAGAAAAGTGAAAAAAAACAACCGGCCTCCAACCTACCCTCCCCGCGGGTCCAACACACACCTGCAGAAGAGAAAAAAGACAAGTGGCCTCCAACCTCCCATCACAGCCGGTCCAACACACCTGCAGAAAAGAAAAAAGACAACCGGGCTCCAACCTACCCTCCCCGCGGGCCAATGCACACCTGCAGAAAAGTGAAAAAAGTCTACCGGCCTCCAACCTCCCCTCCCTGCGAGTCCAACGCACACCTGCAAAAGAGAAAAAAGACAAGTGGTCTCCAACCTACCCTCCCCGTGGGTCCAACGCACACCTGCAGAAGAGAAAAAAGACAAGTGGCCTCCAACCTCCCATCACAGCCGGTCCAACACACCTGCAGAAAAGAGAAAAGACAAGCGGCCTCCAACCTCCCCTCCCCGCGGGTCCAATGCACACCTGCAGAAAAGTGAAAAAAGTATTTCGGCCTCCAGCCTCCCCTCCATGCGGGTCCAACGCACACCTGCAGAAAAGAGAAAAAAGACAAGCGGCCTCCAACGTCCCCTCCCTGCCGGTCCAACACACCTGCAGAAAAGAGAAAAGACAACCGGCCTCCAACCTACCCTCCCCGCGGGTCCAATGCACACCTGCAAAAGAGAAAAAAGACAACTGGCCTCCAACCTACCCTCCCCGCGGGTCCAACGCACACCTGCAGAAGAGAAAAAAGACAAGTGGCCTCCAACCTACCCTCCCTGCGGGTCCAACGCACACCTGCAGAAGAGAAAAAAGACAAGTGGCCTCCAACCTCCCATCACAGCCGGTCCAACACACCTGCAGAAAAGAGAAAAAAGTCTACCGGCCTCCAACCTCCCCTCCATGCGGGTCCAACGCACACCTGCAGAAAAGAGAAAAAAGACAAGCGGCCTCCAACGTCCCCTCCCTGCCGGTCCAACACACCTGCAGAAAAGAGAAAAGACAACCGGCCTCCAACCTACCCTCCCCGCGGGTCCAATGCACACCTGCAAAAGAGAAAAAAGACAAGCGGCCTCCAACCTCCCCTCCCTGCCGGTCCAACACACACCTGAAGAAAAGAGAACAGACAACCGGCCTCCAACCTACCCTCCCCGCGGGTCCAATGCACACCTGCAAAAGAGAAAAAAGATAAGTGGCCTCCAACCTACCCTCCCCGCGGGTCCAACGCACACCTGCAGAAGAGAAAAAAGACAAGTGGCTTCCAACCTCCCATCACAGCCGGTCCAACACACCTGCAGAAAAGAGAAAAGTCTACCGGCCTCCAACCTACCCTCCCCGCGGGTCCAATGCACACCTGCAGAAAAGTGAAAAAAGTCTACCGGCCTCCAACCTCCCCTCCCTGCGAGTCCAACACACACCTGCAAAAGAGAAAAAAGACAAGTGGTCTCCAACCTACCCTCCCCGCGGGTCCAACGCACACCTGCAGAAGAGAAAAAAGACAAGTGGCCTCCAACCTCCCATCACAGCCGGTCCAACACACCTGCAGAAAAGAGAAAAGTCTACCGGCCTCCAACCTACCCTCCCTGCCGGTCCAACACACACCTGAAGAAAAGAGAAAAAACAACCGGCCTCCAACCTACCCTTCCCGCGGGTCCAATGCACACCTGCAGAAAAGTGAAAAAAAACAACCGGCCTCCAACCTACCCTCCCCGCGGGTCCAACACACACCTGCAGAAGAGAAAAAAGACAAGTGGCCTCCAACCTCCCATCACAGCCGGTCCAACACACCTGCAGAAAAGAAAAAAGACAACCGGCCTCCAACCTACCCTCCCCGCGGGTCCAATGCACACCTGCAGAAAAGTGAAAAAAGTCTACCGGCCTCCAACCTCCCCTCCCTGCGAGTCCAACGCACACCTGCAAAAGAGAAAAAAGACAAGTGGTCTCCAACCTACCCCTCCCCGTGGGTCCAACGCACACCTGCAGAAGAGAAAAAAGACAAGTGGCCTCCAACCTCCCATCACAGCCGGTCCAACACACCCGCAGAAAAGAGAAAAGACAAGCGGCCTCCAACCTCCCCTCCCCGCGGGTCCAATGCACACCTGCAGAAAAGTGAAAAAAGTCTTTCGGCCTCCAGCCTCCCCTCCATGCGGGTCCAACGCACACCTGCAGAAAAGAGAAAAAAGACAAGCGGCCTCCAACGTCCCCTCACAGCCGGTCCAACACACCTGCAGAAAAGTGAAAAAAGTCTTTCGGCCTCCAGCCTCCCCTCCATGCGGGTCCAACGCACGCCTGCAAAAGAGAAAAAAAGACAACCGGCCTCCAACCTACCCTCCCTGCGAGTCCAACGCACACCTGCAAAAGAGAAAAAAGACAAGTGGTCTCCAACCTACCCTCCCCGCGGGTCCAACGCACACCTGCAGAAGAGAAAAAAGACAAGTGGCCTCCAACCTCCCATCACAGCCGGTCCAACACACACCTGAAGAAAAGAGAAAAGTCTACCGGCCTCCAACCTACCCTCCCTGCCGGTCCAACACACACCTGAAGAAAAGAGAAAAGACAACCGGCCTCCAACCTACCCTCCCCGCGGGTCCAATGCACACCTGAAGAAAAGAGAAAAAACAACCGGCCTCCAACCTACCCTTCCCGTGGGTCCAATGCACACCTGCAGAAAAGTGAAAAAAAAACAACCGGCCTCCAACCTACCCTCCCCGCGGGCCCAACGCACACCTGCAGAAGAGAAAAAAGACAAGTGGCCTCCAACCTCCCATCACAGCCGGTCCAACACACCTGCAGAAAAGAGAAAAGACAAGCGGCCTCCAACCTCCCCTCCCCGCGGGTCCACTGCACACCTGCAGAAAAGTGAAAAAAGTCTACCGGCCTCCAACCTCCCCTCCATGCGGGTCCAACCCACACCTGCAGAAAAGAGAAAAAAGACAAGCGGCCTCCAACGTCCCCTCCCTGCCGGTCCAACACACCTGCAGAAAAGAGAAAAGACAACCGGCCTCCAACCTACCCTCCCCGCGGGTCCAATGCACACCTGCAAAAGAGAAAAAAGACAACTGGCCTCCAACCTACCCTCCCCGCGGGTCCAACGCACACCTGCAGAAGAGAAAAAAGACAAGTGGCCTCCAACCTCCCCTCCCTGCCGGTCCAACACACACCTGAAGAAAAGAGAAAAGACAACCGGCCTCCAACCTACCCTCCCCGCGGGTCCAATGCACACCTGCAAAAGAGAAAAAAGATAAGTGGCCTCCAACCTACCCTCCCCGCGGGTCCAACGCACACCTGAAGAAAAGAGAACAGACAACCGGCCTCCAACCTACCCTCACTGCGGGTCCAATGCACACCTGCTGAAAAGTGAAAAAAAACAACCGGCCTCCAACCTACTCTCCCCGCGGGTCCAACGCACACCTGCAGAAGAGAAAAAAGACAAGTGACCTCCAACCTCCCATCACAGCCGGTCCAACACACCTGCAGAAAAGAGAAAAAAGTCTACCGGCCTCCAACCTCCCCTCCATGCGGGTCCAACGCACGCCTGCAAAAGAGAAAAAAAGCCAACCGGCCTCCAACCTACCCTCCCTGCGAGTCCAACGCACACCTGCAAAAGAGAAAAAAGACAAGTGGCCTCCAACCTACCCTCCCCGCGGGTCCAACGCACACCTGCAGAAGAGAAAAAAGACAAGTGGCCTCCAACCTCCCATCACAGCCGGTCCAACACACACCTGAAGAAAAGAGAAAAGTCTACCGGCCTCCAACCTACCCTCCCTGCCGGTCCAACACACACCTGAAGAAAAGAGAAAAGACAACCGGCCTCCAACCTACCCTCCCCGCGGGTCCAATGCACACCTGAAGAAAAGAGAAAAGACAACCGGCCTCCAACCTACCCTCCCCGCGGGTCCAACACACACCTGAAGAAAAGAGAAAAAACAACCGGCCTCCAACCTACCCTTCCCGCGGGTCCAATGCACACCTGCTGAAAAGTGAAAAAAAAACAACCGGCCTCCAACCTACCCTCCCCGCGGGTCCAACGCACACCTGCAGAAGAGAAAAAAGACAAGTGGCCTCCAACCTCCCATCACAGCCGGTCCAACACACCTGCAGAAAAGAGAAAAAAGTCTACCGGCCTCCAACCTCCCCTCCATGCGGGTCCAACGCACGCCTGCAAAAGAGAAAAAAAGACAACCGGCCTCCAACCTACCCTCCCTGCGAGTCCAACGCACACCTGCAAAAGAGAAAAAAGACAAGTGGCCTCCAACCTACCCTCCCCGCGGGTCCAACGCACACCTGCAGAAGAGAAAAAAGACAAGTGGCCTCCAACCTCCCATCACAGCCGGTCCAACACACACCTGAAGAAAAGAGAAAAGTCTACCGGCCTCCAACCTACCCTCCTTGCCGGTCCAACACACACCTGAAGAAAAGAGAAAAGACAACCGGCCTCCAACCTACCCTCCCCGCGGGTCCAATGCACACCTGAAGAAAAGAGAAAAAACAACCGGCCTCCAACCTACCCTTCCCGCGGGTCCAATGCACACCTGCAGAAAAGTGAAAAAAAACAACCGGCCTCCAACCTACCCTCCCCGCGGGTCCAACACACACCTGCAGAAGAGAAAAAAGACAAGTGGCCTCCAAACTTCCATCACAGCCGGTCCAACACACCTGCAGAAAAGAAAAAAGACAACCGGCCTCCAACATACCCTCCCAGCGGGTCCAATGCACACCTGCAGAAAAGTGAAAAAAGTCCCTGCCTCCAACCTCCCCTCCCTGCGAGTCCAACGCACACCTGCAAAAGAGAAAAAAGACAAGTGGTCTCCAACCTCCCATCACAGCCGGTCCAACACACCTGCAGAAAAGAGAAAAGACAAGCAGCCTCCAACCTCCCCTCCCCGCGGGTCCAATGCACACCTGCAGAAAAGTGAAAAAAGTCTACCGGCCTCCAACCTCCCCTCCATGCGGGTCCAACGCACACCTGCAGAAAAGAGAAGAAAGACAAGCGGCCTCCAACGTCCCCTCCCTGCCGGTCCAACACACCTGCAGAAAAGAGAAAAGACAACCGGCCTCCAACCTACCCTCCCCGCGGGTCCAATGCACACCTGCAAAAGAGAAAAAAGACAACTGGCCTCCAACCTACCCTCCCCGCGGGTCCAACGCACACCTGCAGAAGAGAAAAAAGACAAGTGGCCTCCAACCTCCCCTCCCTGCCGGTCCAACACACACCTGAAGAAAAGAGAAAAGACAACCGGCCTCCAACCTACCCTCCCCGCGGGTCCAATGCACACCTGCAAAAGAGAAAAAAGATAAGTGGCCTCCAACCTACCCTCCCCGCGGGTCCAACGCACACCTGAAGAAAAGAGAACAGACAACCGGCCTCCAACCTACCCTCACTGCGGGTCCAATGCACACCTGCTGAAAAGTGAAAAAAAACAACCGGTCTCCAACCTACTCTCCCCGCGGGTCCAACGCACACCTGCAGAAGAGAAAAAAGACAAGTGGCCTCCAACCTCCCATCACAGCCGGTCCAACACACCTGCAGAAAAGAGAAAAAAGTCTACCGGCCTCCAACCTCCCCTCCATGCGGGTCCAACGCACGCCTGCAAAAGAGAAAAAAAGCCAACCGGCCTCCAACCTACCCTCCCTGCGAGTCCAACGCACACCTGCAAAAGAGAAAAAAGACAAGTGGCCTCCAACCTACCCTCCCCGCGGGTCCAACGCACACCTGCAGAAGAGAAAAAAGACAAGTGGCCTCCAACCTCCCATCACAGCCGGTCCAACACACACCTGAAGAAAAGAGAAAAGTCTACCGGCCTCCAACCTACCCTCCCTGCCGGTCCAACACACACCTGAAGAAAAGAGAAAAGACAACCGGCCTCCAACCTACCCTCCCCGCGGGTCCAATGCACACCTGAAGAAAAGAGAAAAAACAACCGGCCTCCAACCTACCCTTCCCGCGGGTCCAATGCACACCTGCAGAAGAGAAAAAAGACAAGTGGCCTCCAACCTCCCATCACAGCCGGTCCAACACACCTGCAGAAAAGAAAAAAGACAACCGGCCTCCAACCTACCCTCCCCGCGGGTCCAATGCACACCTGCAAAAAAGTGAAAAAAGTCTACCGGCCTCCAACCTCCCCTCCCTGCGAGTCCAACGCACACCTGCAAAAGAGAAAAAAGACAAGTGGTCTCCAACCTACCCTCCCCGCGGGTCCAACGCACACCTGCAGAAGAGAAAAAAGACAAGTGGCCTCCAACCTCCCATCACAGCCGGTCCAACACACACCTGAAGAAAAGAGAGAAGTCTACCGGCCTCCAACCTACCCTCCCTGCCGGTCCAACACACACCTGAAGAAAAGAGAAAAGACAACCGGCCTCCAACCTACCCTCCCCGCGGGTCCAATGCACACCTGAAGAAAAGAGAAAAAACAACCGGCCTCCAACCTACCCTTCCCGCGGGTCCAATGCACACCTGCAGAAGAGAAAAAAGACAAGTGGCCTCCAACCTCCCATCACAGCCGGTCCAACACACACCTGAAGAAAAGAGAAAAGTCTACCGACCTCCAACCTACCCTCCCTGCCGGTCCAACACACACCTGAAGAAAAGAGAAAAGACAGCCGGCCTCCAACCTACCCTCCCCGCGGGTCCAATGCACACCTGAAGAAAAGAGAAAAAACAACCGGCCTCCAACCTACCCTTCCCGCGGGTCCAATGCACACCTGCTGAAAAGTGAAAAAAAACAACCGGCCTCCAACTTACCCTCCCCGCGGGTCCAACGCACACCTGCAGAAGAGAAAAAAGACAAGTGGCCTCCAACCTCCCATCACAGCCGGTCCAACACACCTGCAGAAAAGAGAAAAAAGTCTACCGGCCTCCAACCTCCCCTCCATGCGGGTCCAACGCACGCCTGCAAAAGAGAAAAAAAGACAACCGGCCTCCAACCTACCCTCCCTGCGAGTCCAACGCACACCTGCAAAAGAGAAAAAAGACAAGTGGCCTCCAACCTACCCTCCCCGCGGGTCCAACGCACACCTGCAGAAGAGAAAAAAGACAAGTGGCCTCCAACCTCCCATCACAGCCGGTCCAACACACACCTGAAGAAAAGAGAAAAGTCTACCGGCCTCCAACCTACCCTCCCTGCCGGTACAACACACACCTGAAGAAAAGAGAAAAGACAACCGGCCTCCAACCTACCCTCCCCGCGGGTCCAATGCACACCTGCAAAAGAGAAAAAAGACAAGTGGCCTCCAACCTCCCATCACAGCCGGTCCAACACACACCTGAAGAAAAGAGAAAAGTCTACCGGCCTCCAACCTACCCTCCCTGCCGGTACAACACACACCTGAAGAAAAGAGAAAAAACAACCGGCCTCCAACCTACCCTTCCCGCGGGTCCAATGCACACCTGCAGAAGAGAAAAAAGACAAGTGGCCTCCAACCTCCCATCACAGCCGGTCCAACACACCTGCAGAAAAGAAAAAAGACAACCGGCCTCCAACCTACCCTCCCCGCGGGTCCAATGCACACCTGAAGAAAAGAGAAAAAACAACCGGTCTCCAACCTACCCTCCCCGCGGGTCCAACGCACACCTGCAGAAGAGAAAAAAGACAAGTGGCCTCCAACCTCCCATCACAGCCGGTCCAACACACCTGCAGAAAAGAGAAAAAAGTCTACCGGCCTCCAACCTCCCCTCCATGCGGGTCCAACGCACGCCTGCAAAAGAGAAAAAAAGACAACCGGCCTCCAACCTACCCTCCCTGCGAGTCCAACGCACACCTGCAAAAGAGAAAAAAGACAAGTGGCCTCCAACCTACCCTCCCCGCGGGTCCAACGCACACCTGCAGAAGAGAAAAAAGACAAGTGGCCTCCAACCTCCCATCACAGCAGGTCCAACACACACCTGAAGAAAAGAGAAAAGACAACCGGCCTCCAACCTACCCTCCCCGCGGGTCCAATGCACACCTGAAGAAAAGAGAAAAAACAACCGGCCTCCAACCTACCCTTCCCGCGGGTCCAATGCACACCTGCAGAAAAGTGAAAAAAAGACAACCGGCCTCCAACCTACCCTCCCCGCGGGTCCAACACACACCTGCAGAAGAGAAAAAAGACAAGTGTCCTCCAACCTCCCATCACAGCCGGTCCAACACACCTGCAGAAAAGAAAAAAGACAACCGGCCTCCAACCTACCCTCCCCGCGGGTCCAATGCACACCTGCAGAAAAGTGAAAAAAGTCTACCGGCCTCCAACCTCCCCTCCCTGCGAGTCCAACGCACACCTGCAAAAGAGAAAAAAGACAAGTGGCCTCCAACCTACCCTCCCCGCGGGTGCAATGCACACCTGCAGAAGAGAAAAAAGACAAGTGGCCTCCAACCTCCCATCACAGCCGGTCCAACACACACCTGAAGAAAAGAGAAAAGTCTACCGACCTCCAACCTACCCTCCCTGCGGGTCCAACACACACCTGAAGAAAAGAGAAAAGACAACCGGCCTCCAACCTACCCTCCCCGCGGGTCCAATGCACACCTGAAGAAAAGAGAAAAAACAACCGGCCTCCAACCTACCCTTCCCGCGGGTCCAATGCACACCTGCTGAAAAGTGAAAAAAAACAACCGGCCTCCAACCTACCCTCCCCGCGGGTCCAACGCACACCTGCAGAAGAGAAAAAAGACAAGTGGCCTCCAACCTCCCATCACAGCCGGTCCAACACACCTGCAGAGAAGAGAAAAAAGTCTACCGGCCTCCAACCTCCCCTCCATGCGGGTCCAACGCACGCCTGCAAAAGAGAAAAAAAGACAACCGGCCTCCAACCTACCCTCCCTGCGAGTCCAACGCACACCTGCAAAAGAGAAAAAAGACAAGTGGCCTCCAACCTACCCTCCCCGCGGGTCCAACGCACACCTGCAGAAGAGAAAAAAGACAAGTGGCCTCCAACCTCCCATCACAGCCGGTCCAACACACACCTGAAGAAAAGAGAAAAGTCTACCGGCCTCCAACCTACCCTCCCTGCCGGTCCAACACACACCTGAAGAAAAGAGAAAAAACAACCGGCCTTCAACCTACCCTTCCCGCGGGTCCAATGCACACCTGCAGAAAAGTGAAAAAAGACAACCGGCCTCCAACCTCCCCTCCCTGCAGGTCCAATGCACACCTGCAAAAGAGAAAAAAAGACAACCGGACTCCAACCTCCCCTCCCTGCGAGTCCAATGCACACCTGCAAAAGAGAAAAAAGACAAGTGGCCTCCAACCTACCCTCCCCGCGGGTCCAACGCACACCTGCAGAAGAGAAAAAAGACAATTGGCCTCCAACCTCCCATCACAGCCGGTCCAACACACCTGCAGAAAAGAGAAAAAAGACAAGCGGCCTCCAACGTCCCCTCCCTGCCGGTCCAACACACACCTGAAGAAAAGAGAAAAGACAACCGGCCTCCAACCTACCCTCCCCGCGGGTCCAATGCACACCTGCAAAAGAGAAAAAAGACAAGTGGCCTCCAACCTACCCTCCCCGCGGGTCCAACGCACACCTGAAGCAAAGAGAACAGACAACCGGCCTCCAACCTACCCTCCCCGCGAGTCCAATGCACACCTGCTGAAAAGTGAAAAAAGACAACCGGCCTCCAACCTACCCTCCCCGCGGGTCCAACGCACACCTGCAAAAGAGAAAAAAGACAAGTGGCCTCCAACCTCCCATCACAGCCGGTCCAACACACCTGCAGAAAAGAGAAAAAAGTCTACCGCCCTCCAACCTCCCCTCCATGCGGGTCCAACGCACACCTGCAGAAAAGAGAAAAAAGACAAGCGGCCTCCAACGTCCCCTCCCTGCCGGTCCAACACATCTGCAGAAAAGAGAAAAGACAACCGGCCTCCAACCTACCCTCCCCGCGGATCCAATGCACACCTGCAAAAGAGAAAAAAGACAACTGGCCTCCAACCTACCCTCCCCGCGGGTCCAACGCACACCTGCAGAAGAGAAAAAAGACAATTGGCCTCCAACCTCCCATCACAGCCGGTCCAACACACCTGCAGAAAAGAGAAAAAAGACAAGCGGCCTCCAACGTCCCCTCCCTGCCGGTCCAACACACACCTGAAGAAAAGAGAAAAGACAACCGGCCTCCAACCTACCCTCCCCGCGGGTCCAATGCACACCTGCAAAAGAGAAAAAAGACAAGTGGCCTCCAACCTACCCTCCCCGCGGGTCCAACGCACACCTGAAGCAAAGAGAACAGACAACCGGCCTCCAACCTACCCTCCCCGCGAGTCCAATGCACACCTGCTGAAAAGTGAAAAAAGACAACCGGCCTCCAACCTTCCCTCCCCGCGGGTCCAACGCACACCTGCAAAAGAGAAAAAAGACAAGTGGCCTCCAACCTCCTATCACAGCCGGTCCAACACACCTGCAGAAAAGAGAAAAAAGTCTACCGGCCTCCAACCTCCCCTCCATGCGGGTCCAACGCACACCTGCAGAAAAGAGAAAAAAGACAAGCGGCCTCCAACGTCCCCTCCCTGCCGGTCCAACACATCTGCAGAAAAGAGAAAAGACAACCGGCCTCCAACCTACCCTCCCCGCGGGTCCAATGCACACCTGCAAAAGAGAAAAAAGACAACTGGTCTCCAACCTACCCTCCCCGCGGGTCCAACGCACACCTGCAGAAGAGAAAAAAGACAAGTGGCCTCCAACCTCCCATCACAGCCGGTCCAACACACCTACAGAAAAGAGAAAAAAGTCTACCGGCCTCCAACCTCCCCTCCATGCGGGTCCAACGCACACCTGCAGAAAAGAGAAAAAAGACAAGCGGCCTCCAACCTCCCCTCCCTGCCGTTCCAACACACACCTGAAGAAAAGAGAAAAGACAACCGGCCTCCAACCTACCCTCCCCGCGAGTCCAACGCACACCTGCAAAAGAGAAAAAAGACAAGTGGCCTCCAACCTACCCTCCCCGCGGGTCCAACGCACACCTGCAGAAGAGAAAAAAGACAAGTGGCCTCCAACCTCCCATCATAGCCGGTCCAACACACCTGCAGAAAAGAGAAAAAAGTCTACCGGCCTCCAACCTCCCATCACAGCCGGTCCAACACACACCTGCAGAAAAGGGAAAAAAGTCTACCGGCCTCCAACCTACCCTCCCTGCCGGTCCAACACACACCTGAAGAAAAGAGAAAAGACAAGCGGCCTCCAACGTCCCCTGCCTGCCGGTCCAACACACCTGCAGAAAAGAGAAAAGACAACCGGCCTCCAACCTACCCTCCCCGCGGGTCCAATGCACACCTGCAAAAGAGAAAAAAGACAACTGGCCTCCAAACTACCCTCCCCGCGGGTCCAACGCACACCTGCAGAAGAGAAAAAAGACAAGTGGCCTCCAACCTCCCATCACAGCTGGTCCAACACACCTGCAGAAAAGAGAAAAAAGTCTACTGGCCTCCAACCTCCCCTCCATGCGGGTCCAACGCACATCTGCAGAGAAGAGAAAAAAGACAAGCGGCCTCCAACCTCCCCTCCCTGCCGGTCCAACACACACCTGAAGAAAAGAGAAAAGACAACCGGCCTCCAACCTACCCTCCCCGCGGGTCCAATGCACACCTGCAAAAGAGAAAAAAGACAAGTGGCCTCCAACCTACCTTCCCCGCGGGTCCAACGCACACCTGCAGAAGAGAAAAAAGACAAGTGGCCTCCAACCTCCCATCACAGCCGGTCCAACACACCTGCAGAAAAGAGAAAAAAGTCTACCGGCCTCCAACCTCCCCTCCCTGCCGGTTTAACACACACCTGAAGAAAAGAAAAAAGACAAGCGGCCTCCAACCTACCCTCCCTGCCTGTCCAACACACACCTGAAGAAAAGAGAAAAGACAACCGGCCTCCAACCTACCCTCCCCGCGGGTCCAATGCACACCTGCAAAAGAGAAAAAATACAACTGGCCTCCAACCTACCCTCCCCGCGGGTCCAACGCATACCTGCAGAAGAGAAAAAAGACAAGTGGCCTCCAACCTCCCATCACAGCCGGTCCAACACACCTGCAGAAAAGAGAAAAAAGTCTACTGGCCTCCAACCTCCCCTCCCTGCCGGTCCAACACACACCTGAAGAAAAGAGAAAAGACAACCGGCCTCCAACCTATCCTCCCCGCGGGTCCAATGCACACCTGAAGAAAAGAGAAAAGACAACCGGCCTCCAACCTACCCTCCCCGCGGGTCCAATGCACACCTGCAGAAAAGTGAAAAAAGTCTACCGGCCTCCAACCTCCCCTCCATGCGGGTCCAACGCACATCTGCAGAGAAGAGAAAAAAGACAAGCGGCCTCCAACCTCCCCTCCCTGCCGGTCCAACACACACCTGAAGAAAAGAGAAAAGACAACCGGCCTCCAACCTACCCTCCCCGCTGGTCCAATGCACACCTGCAAAAGAGAAAAAAGACAAGTGGCCTCCAACCTACCCTCCCCGCGGGTCCAACGCACACCTGCAGAAGAGAAAAAAGACAAGTGGCCTCCAACCTCCCATCATAGCCGGTCCAACACACCTGCAGGAAAGAGAAAAAAGTCTACCAGCCTCCAACCTCCCATCACAGCCGGTCCAACACACACCTAAAGAAAAGAGAAAAAAGTCTACCGGCCTCCAACCTCCCCTCCCTGCCGGTCCAACACACACCTGAAGAAAAGAAAAAAGACAAGCGGCCTCCAACCTACCCTCCCTGCCGGTCCAACACACACCTGAAGAAAAGAGAAAAGACAACCGGCCTCCAACCTCCCCTCCCCGCGGATCCAATGCACACCTGCAAAAGAGAAAAAAAGACAACTGGCCTCCAACCTACCCTCCCCGCGGGTCCAACGCACACCTGAAGAAAAGAGAACAGACAACCGGCCTCCAACCTGCCCTCCCCGTGGGTCCAATGCACACCTGCTGAAAAGTGAAAAAAGACAACCGGCCTCCAACCTACCCTCCCCGCGGGTCCAACGCACACCTGCAGAAGAGAAAAAAGACAAGTGGCCTCCAACCTCCCATCACAGCCGGTCCAACACACCTGCAGAAAAGAGAAAAAAGTCTACTGGCCTCCAACCTCCCATCACAGCCGGTCCAACACACCTGCAGAAAAGAGAAATAAGTCTACCGGCCTCCAACCTCCCCGCCCTGCCGGTCCAACACACACCTGAAGAAAAGAGAAAAGACAACTGGCCTCCAACCTACCCTCCCCGCGGGTCCAATGCACACCTGAAGAAAAGAGAAAAGCCAACCGGCCTCCAACCTACCCTCCCCGCGGGTCCAATGCACACCTGCAGAAAAGTGAAAAAAGACAACCAGCCTCCAACCTACCCTCCCCGCGGGTCCAACACACACCTGCAGCAGAGAAAAAAGACAAGTGGCCTCCAACCTCCTATCACAGCCGGTCCAACACACCTGCAGAAAAGAGAAAAGACAACCGGCCTCCAACCTACCCTCCCCGCGGGTCCAATGCACACCTGCAGAAAAGTGAAAAAAGTCTACCGGCCTCCAACCTCCCCTCCATGCGGGTCCAACGCACACCTGCAGAAAAGAGAAAAAAGACAAGCGGCCTCCAACCTCCCCTCCCTGCCGGTCCAACACACACCTGAAGAAAAGAGAAAAGACAACCGGCCTCCAACCTACCCTCCCTGTGGGTCCAATGCACACCTGCAAAAGAGAAAAAAGACAGCTGGCCTCCAACCTACCCTCCCCGTGGGTCCAACGCACACCTGCAGAAGAGAAAAAAGACAAGTGGCCTCCAACCTCCCATCACAGCCGGTCCAACACACCTGCAGAAAAAGAGAAAAAAGTCTACCGGCCTCCAACCTCCCCTCCATGCGGGTCCAACACACACCTGAAGAAAAGAGAAAAGACAACCGGCCTCCAACCTCCCCTTACAGCCGGTCCTACCCTCCCTGCGAGTCCAACGCACACCTGCAAAAGAGAAAAAAGACAAGTGGCCTCCAACCTACCCTCCCCGCGGGTCCAACGCACACCTGCAGAAGAGAAAAAAGACAAGTGGCCTCCAACCTCCCATCATAGCCGGTCCAACACACACCTGCAGAAAAGAGAAAAAAGTCTACCGGCCTCCAACCTCCCCTCCCTGCCGGTCCAACACACACCTGCAGAAAAGAGAAAAGACAACCGGCCTCCAACCTACCCTCCCCGCGGGTCCAATGCACACCTGCAAAAGAGAAAAAAGACAACTGGCCTCCAACCTACCCTCCCCGCGGGTCCAACGCATACCTGCAGAAGAGAAAAAAGACAAGTGACCTCCAACCTCCCATCACAACCGGTCTAACACACCTGCAGAAAAGAGAAAAAAGTCTACTGGCCTCCAACCTCCCCTCCCTGCCGGTCCAACACACACCTGAAGAAAAGAGAAAAGACAACCGGCCTCCAACCTACCCTCCCCGCGGGTCCAATGCACACCTGAAGAAAAGAGAAAAGACAACCGGCCTCCAACCTACCCTCCCCGCGGGTCCAACACACACCTGCAGAAGAGAAAAAAGACAAGTGGCCTCCAACCTCCCATCACAGCTGGTCCAACACACCTGCAGAAAAGAGAAAAGACAACCGGCCTCCAACCTACCCTCCCCGCGGGTCCAATGCACACCTGCAGAAAAGTGAAAAAAGTCTACCGGCCTCTACCTCCCCTCCATGCGGGTCCAACGCACACCTGCAGAAAAGAGAAAAGACAACCGGCCTCCAAACTACCCTCCCTGCGGGTCCAATGCACACCTGCAAAAGAGAAAAAAGACAACTGGCCTCCAACCTACCCTCCCCGCGGGTCCAACGCACACCTGCAGAAGAGAAAAAAGACAAGTGGCCTCCAACCTCCCATCACAGCTGGTCCAACACACCTGCAGAAAAGAGAAAAAAGTCTACTGGCCTCCAACCTCCCCTCCATGCGGGTCCAACGCACATCTGCAGAGAAGAGAAAAAAGACAAGCGGCCTCCAACCTCCCCTCCCTGCCGGTCCAACACACACCTGAAGAAAAGAGAAAAGACAACCGGCCTCCAACCTACCCTCCCCGCGGGTCCAATGCACACCTGCAAAAGAGAAAAAAGACAAGTGGCCTCCAACCTACCTTCCCCGCGGGTCCAACGCACACCTGCAGCAGAGAAAAAAGACAAGTGGCCTCCAACCTCCCATCACAGCCGGTCCAACACACCTGCAGAAAAGAGAAAAAAGTCTACCGGCCTCCAACCTCCCCTCCCTGCCGGTCCAACACACACCTGAAGAAAAGAAAAAAAGACAAGCGGCCTCCAACCTACCCTCCCTGCCTGTCCAACACACACCTGAAGAAAAGAGAAAAGACAACCGGCCTCCAACCTACCCTCCCCGCGGGTCCAATGCACACCTGCAAAAGAGAAAAAATACAACTGGCCTCCAACCTACCCTCCCCGCGGGTCCAACGCATACCTGCAGAAGAGAAAAAAGACAAGTGGCCTCCAACCTCCCATCACAGCCGGTCCAACACACCTGCAGAAAAGAGAAAAAAGTCTACTGGCCTCCAACCTCCCCTCCCTGCCGGTCCAACACACACCTGAAGAAAAGAGAAAAGACAACCGGCCTCCAACCTATCCTCCCCGCGGGTCCAATGCACACCTGAAGAAAAGAGAAAAGACAACCGGCCTCCAACCTACCCTCCCCGCGGGTCCAATGCACACCTGCAGAAAAGTGAAAAAAGTCTACCGGCCTCCAACCTCCCCTCCATGCGGGTCCAATGCACATCTGCAGAGAAGAGAAAAAAGACAAGCGGCCTCCAACCTCCCCTCCCTGCCGGTCCAACACACACCTGAAGAAAAGAGAAAAGACAACCGGCCTCCAACCTACCCTCCCCGCTGGTCCAATGCACACCTGCAAAAGAGAAAAAAGACAAGTGGCCTCCAACCTACCCTCCCCGCGGGTCCAACGCACACCTGCAGAAGAGAAAAAAGTCTACCAGCCTCCAACCTCCCATCACAGCCGGTCCAACACACACCTAAAGAAAAGAGAAAAAAGTCTACCGGCCTCCAACCTCCCCTCCCTGCCAGTCCAACACACACCTGAAGAAAAGAAAAAAGACAAGCGGCCTCCAACCTACCCTCCCTGCCGGTCCAACACACACCTGAAGAAAAGAGAAAAGACAACCGGCCTCCAACCTACCCTCCCGCGGATCCAATGCACACCTGCAAAAGAGAAAAAAAGACAACTGGCCTCCAACCTACCCTCCCCGCGGGTCCAACGCACACCTGAAGAAAAGAGAACAGACAACCGGCCTCCAACCTGCCCTCCCCGTGGGTCCAATGCACACCTGCTGAAAAGTGAAAAAAGACAACCGGCCTCCAACCTACCCTCCCCGCGGGTCCAACGCACACCTGCAGAAGAGAAAAAAGACAAGTGGCCTCCAACCTCCCATCACAGCCGGTCCAACACACCTGCAGAAAAGAGAAAAAAGTCTACCGGCCTCCAACCTCCCATCACAGCCGGTCCAACACACCTGCAGAAAAGAGAAATAAGTCTACCGGCCTCCAACCTCCCCTCCCTGCCGGTCCAACACACACCTGAAGAAAAGAGAAAAGACAACTGGCCTCCAACCTACCCTCCCCGCGGGTCCAATGCACACCTGAAGAAAAGAGAAAAGACAACCGGCCTCCAACCTACCCTCCCCGCGGGTCCAATGCACACCTGCAGAAAAGTGAAAAAAGACAACCAGCCTCCAACCTACCCTCCCCGCGGGTCCAACACACACCTGCAGCAGAGAAAAAAGACAAGTGGCCTCCAACCTCCCATCACAGCCGGTCCAACACACCTGAAGAAAAGAGAAAAGACAACCGGCCTCCAACCTACCCTCCCCGCGGGTCCAATGCACACCTGCAGAAAAGTGAAAAAAGTCTACCGGCCTCCAACCTCCCCTCCATGCGGGTCCAACGCACACCTGCAGAAAAGAGAAAAAAGACAAGCGGCCTCCAACCTCCCCTCCCTGCCGGTCCAACACACACCTGAAGAAAAGAGAAAAGACAACCGGCCTCCAACCTACCCTCCCTGCGGGTCCAATGCACACCTGCAAAAGAGAAAAAAGACAGCTGGCCTCCAACCTACCCTCCCCGTGGGTCCAACGCACACCTGCAGAAGAGAAAAAAGACAAGTGGCCTCCAACCTCCCATCACAGCCGGTCCAACACACCTGCAGAAAAGAGAAAAAAGTCTACCGGCCTCCAACCTCCCCTCCATGCGGGTCCAACACACGCCTGCAGAAAAGAGAAAAAAGACAAGCGGCCTCCAACCTCCCCTCCCTGCCGGTCCAACACACACCTGAAGAAAAGAGAAAAGACAACCGGCCTCCAACCTCCCCTTACAGCCGGTCCTACCCTCCCTGCGAGTCCAACGCACACCTGCAAAAGAGAAAAAAGACAAGTGGCCTCCAACCTACCCTCCCCGCGGGTCCAACGCACACCTGCAGAAGAGAAAAAAGACAAGTGGCCTCCAACCTCCCATCATAGCCGGTCCAACACACACCTGCAGAAAAGAGAAAAAAGTCTACCGGCCTCCAACCTCCCCTCCCTGCCGGTCCAACACACACCTGCAGAAAAGAGAAAAGACAACCGGCCTCCAACCTACCTTCCCTGCGGGTCCAATGCACACCTGCAAAAGAGAAAAAAGACAACTGGCCTCCAACCTACCCTCCCCGCGGGTCCAACGCATACCTGCAGAAGAGAAAAAAGACAAGTGACCTCCAACCTCCCATCACAGCCGGTCTAACACACCTGCAGAAAAGAGAAAAAAGTCTACCGGCCTCCAACCTCCCCTCCCTGCCGGTCCAACACACACCTGCAAAAGAGAAAAAAGACAAGTGGCCTCCAACCTCCCATCACAGCCGGTCCAACACACCTGCAGAAAAGAGAAAAGACAACCGGCCTCCAACCTACCCTCCCCGCGGGTCCAATGCACACCTGCAAAAGAGAAAAAAGACAACTGGCCTCCAACCTACCCTCCCTGCGGGTCCAACGCACACCTGCAGAAGAGAAAAAAGACACGTGGCCTCCAACCTCCCATCACAGCCGGTCCAACACACCTACAGTAAAGAGAAAAAAGTCTACCGGCCTCCAACCTCCCCTCCATGCGGGTCCAACGCACACCTGCAGAAAAGAGAAAAAAGACAAGTGGCCTCCAACCTCCCCTCCATGCGGGTCCAACGCACACCTGCAGAAAAGAGAAAAAAGACAAGTGGCCTCCAACCACCCCTCCCTGTCGGTCCAACACACACCTGAAGAAAAGAGAAAAGACAACCGGCCTCCAACCTACCCTCCCCGCGGGTCCAATGCACACCTGCTGAAAAGTGAAAAAAGACAACCGGCCTCCAACCTACCCTCCCTGCGAGTCCAACGCACACCTGCAAAAGAGAAAAAAGACAAGTGGCCTCCAACCTCCCATCACAGCCGGTCCAACACACCTGCAGAAAAGAAAAAAGACAACCGGCCTCCAACCTACCCTCCCCGCGGGTCCAATGCACACCTGCAGTAAAGTGAAAAAAGTCTACCGGCCTCCAACCTCCCCTCCATGCGGGTCCAACGCACACCTGCAGAAAAGAGAAAAAAGACAAGCGGCCTCCAACGTCCCATCCCTGCCGGTCCAACACACCTGCAGAAAAGAGAAAAGACAACCGGCCTCCAACCTACCCTCCCCGCGGGTCCAATGCACACCTGCAAAAGAGAAAAAAGACAACTGGCCTCCAACCTACCCTCCCTGCGGGTCCAACGCACACCTGCAGAAGAGAAAAAAGACAAGTGGCCTCCAACCTCCCATCACAGCCGGTCCAACACACCTGCAGAAAAGAAAAAAGACAACCGGCCTCCAACCTACCCTCCCCGCGGGTCCAATGCACACCTGCAGTAAAGTGAAAAAAGTCTACCGGCCTCCAACCTCCCCTCCATGCGGGTCCAACGCACACCTGCAGAAAAGAGAAAAAAGACAAGTGGCCTCCAACCTCCCCTCCATGCGGGTCCAACGCACACCTGCAGAAAAGAGAAAAAAGACAAGTGGCCTCCAACCACCCCTCCCTGTCGGTCCAACACACACCTGAAGAAAAGAGAAAAGACAACCGGCCTCCAACCTACCCTCCCCGCGGGTCCAATGCACACCTGCTGAAAAGTGAAAAAAGACAACCGGCCTCCAACCTACCCTCACCGCGGGTCCAACGCACACCTGCAGAAGAGAAAAAAGACAAGTGGCCTCCAACCACCCATCACAGCCGGTCCAACACACCTGCAGAAAAGAGAAAAAAGCCTACCGGCCTCCAACCTCCCCTCCATGCGGGTCCAACGCACACCTGAAGAAAAGAGAAAAGACTACCGGCCTCCAACCTCCCCTCCCCGCGTGTCCAATACACACCTGCAGAAAAGAGAAAAGACAACCGGCCTCCAACCTCCCATCACAGCCGGTCCAACACACCTGCAGAAAAGAGAAAAGACAAGCGGCCTCCAACCTCCCCTCCCCACGGGTCCAACGCACACCTGCAGAAAAGAGAAAAAAGACAAGCGGCCTCCAACGTCCCCTCCCTGCCGGTCCAACACACCTGCAGAAAAGAGAAAAGACAACCGGCCTCCAACCTACCCTCCCCGCGGGTCCAATGCACACCTGCAAAAGAGAAAAAAGACAACTGGCCTCCAACCTACCCTCCCCGCGGGTCCAATACACACCTGCAGAAGAGAAAAAAGACAAGTGGCCTCCAACCTCCCATCACAGCCGGTCCAACACACCTGCAGAAAAGAGAAAAGACAAGCGGCCTCCAACCTCCCCTCCCCACGGGTCCAATGCACACCTGCAGAAAAGAGAAAAAAGACAAGCGGCCTCCAACGTCCCCTCCCTGCCGGTCCAACACACCTGCAGAAAAGAGAAAAGACAACCGGCCTCCAACCTACCCTCCCCGCGGGTCCAATGCACACCTGCAAAAGAGAAAAAAGACAACTGGCCTCCAACCTACCCTCCCCGTGGGTCCAACGCACACCTGCAGAAGAGAAAAAAGACAAGTGGCCTTCAACCTCCCATCACAGCCGGTCCAACACACCTGCAGAAAAGAGAAAAAAGTCTACCGGCCTCCAACCTCCCCTCCATGCGGGTCCAACGCACACCTGCAGAAAACAGAAAAAAGACACGCGGCCTCCAACCTCCCCTCCCTGCCGGTCCAACACACACCTGAAGAAAAGAGAAAAGACAACCGGCCTCCAACCTACCCTCCCCGCGGGTCCAATGCACACCTGCAAAAGAGAAAAAAGACAAGTGGCCTCCAACCTACCCTCCTCGCGGGTCCAACGCACACCTGAAGAAAAGAGAACCGGCCTCCAAACTACCCTCCCTGCGGGTCCAACGCACGCCTGCAAAAGAGAAAAAAAGACAACCGGCCTCCAACCTACCCTCCCTGCGAGTCCAACGCAAACCTGCAAAAGAGAAAAAAGACAAGTGGCCTCCAACCTACCCTCCCCGCGGGTCCAACGCACACCTGCAGAAGAGAAAAAAGACAAGTGGCCTCCAACCTCCCATCACAGCCGGTCCAACACACCTGCAGAAAAGAGAAATACGTCTACCGGCCTCCAACCTCCCCTCCCTGCCGGTCCAACACACACCTGAAGAAAAGAGAAAAGTCTACCGGCCTCCAACCTCCCCTCCCCGCGGGTCCAATGCACATCTGAAGAAAAGAGAAAAGACAACCGGCCTCCAACCTACCCTCCCCGCGGGTCCAATGCACACCTGCAGAAAAGTGAAAAAAGACAACCGGCCTCCAACCTACCCTCCCCGCGGGTCCAACACACACCTGCAGAAGAGAAAAAAGACAAGTGGCCTCCAACCTCCCATCACAGCCGGTCCAACACACCTGCAGAAAAGAGAAATAAGTCTACCGGCCTCCAACCTCCCCTCCCTGCCGGTCCAACACACACCTGAAGAAAAGAGAAAAGTCTACCGGCCTCCAACCTCCCCTCCCCGCGGGTCCAATGCACATCTGAAGAAAAGAGAAAAGACAACCGGCCTCCAACCTACCCTCCCCGCGGGTCCAATGCACACCTGCAGAAAAGTGAAAAAAGACAACCGGCCTCCAACCTACCCTCCCCGCGGGTCCAACACACACCTGCAGAAGAGAAAAAAGACAAGTGGCCTCCAACCTCCCATCACAGCCGGTCCAACACACCTGCAGAAAAGAGAAATACGTCTACCGGCCTCCAATCTCCCCTCCCTGCCGGTCCAACACACACCTGAAGAAAAGAGAAAAGTCTACCGGCCTCCAACCTACCCTCCCGGGGGGTCCAATGCACACCTGAAGAAAAGAGAAAAGACAACCGGCCTCCAACCTACCCTCCCCGCGGGTCCAATGCACACCTGCAGAAGAGAAAAAAGACAAGTGGCCTCCAACCTCCCATCACAGCCGGTCCAACACACCTGCAGAAAAGAGAAAAGACAACCGGCCTCCAACCTACCCTCCCCGCGGGTCCTATGCACACCTGCAGAAAAGTGAAAAAAGTCTACCGGCCTCCAACCTCCCCTCCATGCGCGTCCAACGCACACCTGCAGAAAAGAGAAAAAAGACAAGCGGCCTCCAACGTCCCCTCCCTGCCGGTCCAACACACCTGCAGAAAAGAGAAAAAGACAACCGGCCTCCAACCTACCCTCCCCGCGGGTCCAATGCACACCTGCAAAAGAGAAAAAAGACAACTGGCCTCCAACCTACCCTCCCGCGGGTCCAACGCACACCTGCAGAAGAGAAAAAAGACAAGTGGCCTCCAACCTCCCATCACAGCCGGTCCAACACACCTGCAGAAAAGAGAAAAAAGTCTACCGGCCTCCAACCTCCCCTCCATGCGGGTCCAACGCACACCTGCAGAAAAGAGAAAAAAGACAAGCGGCCTCCAACCTCCCCTCCCTGCCGTTCCAACACACACCTGAAGAAAAGAGAAAAGACAACCGGCCTCCAACCTAACCTCCCCGCGGGTCTAATGCACACCTGAAGAAAAGAGAAAAGACAACCGGCCTCCAACCTACCCTCCCCGCGGGTCCAATGCACACCTGCAGAAAAGTGAAAAAAGACAACCGGCCTCCAACCTACCCTCCCCACGGGTCCAACACACACCTGCAGAAGAGAAAAAAGACAAGTGGCCTCCAACCTACCCTCCCCGCGGGTCCAACGCACACCTGCAGAAGAGAAAAAAGACAAGTGGCCTCCAACCTCCCATCACAGCCGGTCCAACACACCTGCAGTAAAGAGAAAAAAGTCTACCGGCCTCCAACCTCCCCTCCATGCGGGTCCAACGCAGCCTGCAAAAGAGAAAAAAGACAACCGGCCTCCAACCTACCCTCCCTGCGAGTCCAACGCACACCTGCAAAAGAGAAAAAAGACAAGTGGCCTCCAACCACCCATCACAGCCGGTCCAACACACCTGCAGAAAAGAGAAAAAAGTCTACCGGCCTCCAACCTCCCCTCCATGCGGGTCCAACGCACACCTGAAGAAAAGAGAAAAGACAACCGGCCTCCAACCTCCCCTCCCCGCGGGTCCAATACACACCTGCAGAAGAGAAAAAAGACAAGTGGCCTCCAACCTCCCATCACAGCGGTCCAACACACCTGCAGAAAAGAGAAAAGACAAGCGGCCTCCAACCTCCCCTCCCCGCGGGTCCAATGCACACCTGCAGAAAAGAGAAAAAAGACAAGCGGCCTCCAACGTCCCCTCCCTGCCGGTCCAACACACCTGCAGAAAAGAGAAAAGACAACCGGCCTCCAACCTACTCTCCCCGCGGGTCCAATGCACACCTGCAAAAGAGAAAAAAGACAACTGGCCTCCAACCTACCCTCCCCGCGGGTCCAACGCACACCTGCAGAAGAGAAAAAAGACAAGTGGCCTTCAACCTCCCATCACAGCCGGTCCAACACACCTGCAGAAAAGAGAAAAAAGTCTACCGGCCTCCAACCTCCCCTCCATGCGGGTCCAACGCACACCTGCAGAAAAGAGAAAAAAGACATGCGGCCTCCAACCTCCCCTCCCTGCCGGTCCAACACACACCTGAAGAAAAGAGAAAAGACAACCGGCCTCCAACCTACCCTCCCCGCGGGTCCAATGCACACCTGCAAAAGAAAAAAAAGACAAGTGGCCTCCAATCTACCCTCCTCGCGGGTCCAACGCACACCTGAAGAAAAGAGAACCGGCCTCCAACCTACCCTCCCCGCGGGTCCAACGCACGCCTGCAAAAGAGAAAAAAAGACAACCGGCCTCCAACCTACCCTCCCTGCGAGTCCAACGCAAACCTGCAAAAGAGAAAAAAGACAAGTGGCCTCCAACCTACCCTCCCCGCGGGTCCAACGCACACCTGCAGAAGAGAAAAAAGACAAGTGGCCTCCAACCTCCCATCACAGCCGGTCCAACACACCTGCAGAAAAGAGAAATACGTCTACCGGCCTCCAACCTCCCCTCCCTGCCGGTCCAACACGCACCTGAAGAAAAGAGAAAAGTCTACCGGCCTCCAACCTACCCTCCCCGCGGGTCTAATGCACACCTGAAGAAAAGAGAAAAGACAACCGGCCTCCAACCTACCCTCCCCGCGGGTCCAATGCACACCTGCAGAAAAGTGAAAAAAGACAACCGGCCTCCAACCTACCCTCCCCACGGGTCCAACACACACCTGCAGAAGAGAAAAAAGACAAGTGGCCTCCAACCTCCCATCACAGCCGGTCCAACACACCTGCAGAAAAGAGAAATAAGTCTACCGGCCTCCAACCTCCCCTCCCTGCCGGTCCAACACGCACCTGAAGAAAAGAGAAAAGTCTACCGGCCTCCAACCTCCCCTCCCTGCGGGTCCAATGCACACCTGAAGAAAAGAGAAAAGACAACCGGCCTCCAACCTACCCTCCCCGCGGGTCTAATGCACACCTGAAGAAAAGAGAAAAGACAACCGGCCTCCAACCTACCCTCCCCGCGGGTCCAATGCACACCTGCAGAAAAGTGAAAAAAGTCTACCGGCCTCCAACCTCCCCTCCATGCGGGTCCAACGCACACCTGCAGAAAAGAGAAAAAAGACAAGCGGCCTCCAATGTCCCCTCCCTGCCGGTCCAACACACCTGCAGAAAAGAGAAAAGACAACCGGCCTCCAACCTACCCTCCCCGCGGGTCCAATGCACACCTGCAAAAGAGAAAAAAGACAACTGGCCTCCAACCTACCCTCCCCGCGGGTCCAACGCACACCTGCAGAAGAGAAAAAAGACAAGTGGCCTCCAACTTCCCATCACAGCCGGTCCAACACACCTGCAGAAAAGAGAAAAAAGTCTACCGGCCTCCAACCTCCCCTCCATGCGGGTCCAATGCACGCCTGCAGAAAAGAGAAAAAAGACAAGTGGCCTCCAACCTCCCCTCCCTGCCGGTCCAACGCACACCTGCAGAAAAGAGAAAAGACAACCGGCCTCCAACCTACCCTCCCCGCGGGTCCAATGCACACCTGCAAAAGAGAAAAAAGACAACTGGCCTCCAACCTACCCTCCCCGCGGGTCCAACGCACACCTGCAGAAGAGAAAAAAGACAAGTGGCCTTCAACCTCCCATCACAGCCGGTCCAACACACCTGCAGAAAAGAGAAACAAGTCTACCGGCCTCCAACCTCCCCTCCATGCGGGTCCAACGCACGCCTGCAGAAAAGAGAAAAAAGACAAGTGGCCTCCAACCTCCCCTCCCTGCCGGTCCAACGCACACCTGAAGAAAAGAGAACAGACAACCGGCCTCCAACCTACCCTCCCCGCGGGTCCAACGCACACCTGAAGAAAAGAGAACAGACAACCGGCCTCCAACCTACCCTCCCCGCGGGTCCAATGCACACCTGCTGAAAAGTGAAAAAAGACAACCGGCCTCCAACCTACCCTCCCTGCGGGTCCAACGCACACCTGCAGAAGAGAAAAAAGACAAGTGGCCTCCAACCTCCCATCACAGCCGGTCCAACGCACCTGCAGAAAAGAGAAAAATGTCTACCGGCCTCCAACCTACCCTCCATGCGGGTCCAACGCAGCCTGCAAAAGTGAAAAAAGACAACCGGCCTCCAACCTACCCTCCCTGCGAGTCCAACGCACACCTGCAAAAGAGAAAAAAGACAAGTGGCCTCCAACCTACCCTCCCCGCGGGTCCAACGCACACCTGCAGAAGAGAAAAAAGACAAGTGGCCTCCAACCACCCATCACAGCCGGTCCAACATACCTGCAGAAAAGAGAAATACGTCTACCGGCCTCCAACCTCCCCTCCATGCGGGTCCAACGCACACCTGAAGAAAAGAGAAAAGACAACCGGCCTCCAACCTACCATCACAGCCGGTCCAACACACCTGCAGAAAAGAGAAAAAAGACAAGCGGCCTCCAACGTCCCCTCCCTGCCGGTCCAACACACCTGCAGAAAAGAGAAAAGACAACCGGCCTCCAACCTACCCTCCCCGCGGGTCCAACGCACACCTGCAGAAGAGAAAAAAGACAAGTGGCCTCCAACCTCCCATCACAGCCGGTCCAACACACCTCCAGAAAAGAGAAAAAAGTCTACCGGCCTCCAACCTCCCCTCCATGCGGGTCCAACGCACGCCTGCAGAAAAGAGAAAAAAGACAAGTGGCCTCCAACCTCCCCTCCCTGCTGGTCCAAAACACACACCTGCAGAAAAGAGAAAAAAGACAGGTGGCCTCCAACCTCCCCTCCCTGCCGGTCCAAAACACACACCTGAAGAAAAGAGAAAAGACAACCGGCCTCCAACCTATCCTCCCTGCCGGTCCTACCCTCCCTGCGAGTCCAACGCACACCTGCAAAAGAGAAAAAAGACAAGTGGTCTCCAACCTACCCTCCACGCGGGTCCAACGCACACCTGCAGAAGAGAAAAAAGACAAGTGGCCTCCAACCTCCCATCATAGCCGGTCCAACACACCTGCAGAAAAGAGAAAAGACAACCGGCCTCCAACCTACCCTCCCCGCGGGTCCAACACACACCTGAAGAAAAGAGAAAAGTCTACCGGCCTCCAACCTACCCTCCCCGCGGGTCCAATGCACACCTGAAGAAAAGAGAAAAGACAACCGGCCTCCAACCTACCCTCCCCGCGGGTCCAATGCACACCTGCAGAAAAGTGAAAAAAGACAACCGGCCTCCAACCTACCCTCCCCGCGGGTCCAACACACACCTGCAGAAGAGAAAAAAGACAAGTGGCCTCCAACCTCCCATCACAGCCGGTCCAACACACCTGCAGAAAAGAGAAAAGACAACCGGCCTCCAACCTCCCCTTACAGCCGGTCCTACCCTCCCTGTGAGTCCAACGCACACCTGCAAAAGAGAAAAAAGACAAGTGGCCTCCAACCTCCCATCATAGCCGGTCCAACACACACCTGCAGAAAAGAGAAAAAAGTCTACCGGCCTCCAACCTCCCCTCCCTGCCGGTCCAACACACACCTGCAGAAAAGAGAAAAGACAACCGGCCTCCAACCTACCCTCCCCGCGGGTCCAATGCACACCTGCAAAAGAGAAAAAAGACAACTGGCCTCCAACCTACCCTCCCCGCGGGTCCAACGCACACCTGCAGAAGAGAAAAAAGACACGTGGCCTCCAACCTCCCATCACAGCCGGTCCAACACACCTGCAGAAAAGAGAAAAAAGACAAGCGGCCTCCAACGTCCCCTCCCTGCTGGTCCAACACACACCTGAAGAAAAGAGAAAAGACAACCGGCCTCCAAACTACCTTCCCCGCGGGTCCAATGCACACCTGCAAAAGAGAAAAAAGACAAGTGGCCTCCAACCTACCCTCCCCGCGGGTCCAACGCACACCTGAAGAAAAGAGAACGGACAACTGGCCTCCAACCTACCCTCCCCGCGGGTCCAATGCACACCTGCTGAAAAGTGAAAAAAGACAACCGGCCTCCAACCTACCCTCCCCGCGGGTCCAACGCACACCTGCAGAAGAGAAAAAAGACAAGTGGCCTCCAACCTCCCATCACAGCCGGTCCAACACACCTGCAGAAAAGAGAAAAAAGTCTACCGGCCTCCAACCTCCCCTCCATGCGGGTCCAATGCACACCTGCAGAAGAGAAAAAAGACAAGTGGCCTCCAACCACCCATCACAGCCGGTTTAACACACCTGCTGAAAAGTGAAAAAAGACAACCGGCCTCCAACCTACCCTCCCCGCGGGTCCAACGCACACCTGCAGAAGAGAAAAAAGACAAGTGGCCTCCAACCACCCATCACAGCCGGTTTAACACACCTGCAGAAAAGAGAAAAAAGTCTACCGGCCTCCAACCTCCCCTCCATGCTGGTCCAACGCACACCTGAAGAAAAGAGAAAAGACAACCGGCCTCCAACCTCCCCTCCCCGCGGGTCCAATACACACCTGCAGAAGAGAAAAAAGACAAGTGGCCTCCAACCTCCCATCACAGCCGGTCCAACACACCTGCAGAAAAGAGAAAAGACCAGCGGCCTCCAACCTCCCCTCCCCACGGGTCCAATGCACACCTGCAGAAAAGTGAAAAAAGTCTACCGGCCTCCAACCTCCCCTCCATGCGGGTCCAACGCACACCTGCAGAAAAGAGAAAAAAGACAAGCGGCCTCCAACGTCCCCTCCCTGCCGGTCCAACACACCTGCAGAAAAGAGAAAAGACAACCGGCCTCCAACCTACCCTCCCCTCGGGTCCAATGCACACCTGCAAAAGAGAAAAAAGACAACTGGCCTCCAACCTACCCTCCCAGCGGGTCCAACGCACACCTGCAGAAGAGAAAAAAGACAAGTGGCCTCCAACCTCCCATCACAGCCGGTCCAACACACCTGCAGAAAAGAGAAACAAGTCTACCGGCCTCCAACCTCCCCTCCATGCGGGTCCAACGCACACCTGCAGAAAAGAGAAAAAAGACAAGTGGCCTCCAACCTACCCTCCTCGCGGGTCCAACGCACACCTGAAGAAAAGAGAACAGACAACCGGCCTCCAACCTACGCTCCCTGCGGGTCCAATGCACACCTGCAGAAAAGTGAAAAAAGACAACCGGCCTCCAACCTACCCTCCCCGCGGGTCCAACGCACACCTGCAGAAGAGAAAAAAGACAAGTGGCCTCCAAACTCCCATCACAGCCGGTCCAACACACCTGCAGAAAAGAGAAAAAAGTCTACCGGCCTCCAACCTCCCCTCCCTGCCGGTCCAACGCACACCTGCAAAATTGAAAAAAAGACAACCGGCCTCCAACCTACCCTCCCTGCGAGTCCAACGCACACCTGCAGAAGAGAAAAAAGACAAGTGGCCTCCAACCTCCCATCACAGCCGGTCCAACACACCTGCAGAAAAGAGAAAAAAGTCTACCGGCCTCCAACCTCCCCTCCATGCGGGTCCAACGCACACCTGCAGAAAAAAGAAAAAAGACAAGCGGCCTCCAACCTCCCCTCCCTGCCGGTCCAACACACCTGAAGAAAAGAGAAAAGACAACCGGCCTCCAACCTACCCTCCCCGCGGGTCCAATGCACACCTGCAAAAGTGAAAAAAAACAACCGGCCTCCAACCTACCCTCCCCGCGGGTCCAACGCACACCTGCAGAAGAGAAAAAGACAAGTGGCCTCCAACCTCCCATCACAGCCGGTCCAACACACCTGCAGAAAAGAGAAAAAAGTCTACCGGCCTCCAACCTCCCCTCCATGCGGGTCCAACGCACGCCTGCAAAAGAGAAAAAAAGACAACCGGCCTCCAACCTACCCTCCCTGCGAGTCCAACGCACACCTGCAAAAGAGAAAAAAGACAAGTGGCCTCCAACCTACCCTCCCCGCGGGTCCAACGCACACCTGCAGAAGAGAAAAAAGACAAGTGGCCTCCAACCTCCCATCACAGCCGGTCCAACACACACCTGAAGAAAAGAGAAAAGTCTACCGGCCTCCAACCTACCCTCCCTGCCGGTCCAACACACACCTGAAGAAAAGAGAAAAGACAACCGGCCTCCAACCTACCCTCCCCGCGGGTCCAATGCACACCTGAAGAAAAGAGAAAAAACAACCGGCCTCCAACCTACCCTTCCCGCGGGTCCAATGCACACCTGCAGAAAAGTGAAAAAAGTCTACCGGCCTCCAACCTACCCTCCCCGCGGGTCCAACGCACACCTGCAAAAGAGAAAAAAGACAAGTGGTCTCCAACCTCCCATCACAGCCGGTCCAACACACCTGCAGAAAAGAGAAAAGACAAGCGGCCTCCAACCTCCCCTCCCCGCGGGTCCAATGCACACCTGCAGAAAAGTGAAAAAAGTCTACCGGCCTCCAACCTCCCCTCCATGCGGGTCCAACGCACACCTGCAGAAAAGAGAAAAAAGACAAGCGGCCTCCAACGTCCCCTCCCTGCCGGTCCAACACACACCTGAAGAAAAGAGAAAAGACAACCGGCCTCCAACCTACCCTCCCCGCGGGTCCAATGCACACCTGCAAAAGAGAAAAAAGATAAGTGGCCTCCAACCTACCCTCCCCGCGGGTCCAACGCACACCTGAAGAAAAGAGAACAGACAACCGGCCTCCAACCTACCCTCACTGTGGGTCCAATGCACACCTGCTGAAAAGTGAAAAAAAACAACCGGCCTCCAACCTACTCTCCCCGCGGGTCCAACGCACACCTGCAGAAGAGAAAAAAGACAAGTGGCCTCCAAACTTCCATCACAGCCGGTCCAACACACCTGCAGAAAAGAGAAAAAAGTCTACCGGCCTCCAACCTCCCCTCCATGCGGGTCCAACGCACGCCTGCAAAAGAGAAAAAAAGCCAACCGGCCTCCAACCTACCCTCCCTGCGAGTCCAACGCACACCTGCAAAAGAGAAAAAAGACAAGTGGCCTCCAACCTCCCATCACAGCCGGTCCAACACACCTGCATAAAAGAAAAAAGACAACCGGCCTCCAACCTCCCCTCCCCGCGGGTCCAATGCACACCTGCAGAAAAGTGAAAAAAGTCTACCGGCCTCCAACCTCCCCTCCCTGCGAGTCCAACGCACACCTGCAAAAGAGAAAAAGACAACTGGCCTCCAACCTACCCTCCCCGCGGGTCCAACGCACACCTGCAAAAGAGAAAAAAGACAAGTGGCCTCCAACCTCCCATCACAGCCGGTCCAACACACCTGCAGAAAAGAGAAAAGACAACCGGCCTCCAACCTCCCCTTACAGCCGGTCCTACCCTCCCTGCGAGTCCAACGCACACCTGCAAAAGAGAAAAAAGACAAGTGGCCTCCAACCTCCCATCATAGCCGGTCCAACACACACCTGCAGAAAAGAGAAAAAAGTCTACCGGCCTCCAACCTCCCCTCCCTGCCGGTCCAACACACACCTGCAGAAAAGAGAAAAGACAACCGGCCTCCAACCTACCCTCCCCGCGGGTCCAATGCACACCTGCAAAAGAGAAAAAAGACAACTGGCCTCCAACCTACCATCCCCGCGGGTCCAACGCATACCTGCAAAAGAGAAAAAAGACAACTGGCCTCCAACCTACCCTCCCCGCGGGTCCAACGCACACCTGCAGAAGAGAAAAAAGACACGTGGCCTCCAACCTCCCATCACAGCCGGTCCAACACACCTGCAGAAAAGAGAAAAAAGACAAGCGGCCTCCAACGTCCCCTCCCTGCCGGTCCAACACACACCTGAAGAAAAGAGAAAAGACAACCGGCCTCCAAACTACCTTCCCCGCGGGTCCAATGCACACCTGCAAAAGAGAAAAAAGACAAGTGGCCTCCAACCTACCCTCCCCGCGGGTCCAACGCACACCTGAAGAAAAGAGAACGGACAACTGGCCTCCAACCTACCCTCCCCGCGGGTCCAATGCACACCTGCTGAAAAGTGAAAAAAGACAACCGGCCTCCAACCTACCCTCCCCGCGGGTCCAACGCACACCTGCAGAAGAGAAAAAAGACAAGTGGCCTCCAACCTCCCATCACAGCCGGTCCAACACACCTGCAGAAAAGAGAAAAAAGTCTACCGGCCTCCAACCTCCCCTCCATGCGGGTCCAACGCACACCTGCAGAAAAGAGAAAAAAGACAAGTGGCCTCCAACCACCACTCCCTGCCGGTCCAACACACACCTGAAGAAAAGAGAAAAGACAACCGGCCTCCAACCTACCCTCCCCGCGGGTCCAATGCACACCTGAAGAAAAGAGAAAAAACAACCGGCCTCCAACCTACCCTTCCCGCGGGTCCAATGCACACCTGCAGAAAAGTGAAAAAAGTCTACCGGCCTCCAACCTACCCTCCCCGCGGGTCCAACGCACACCTGCAAAAGAGAAAAAAGACAAGTGGTCTCCAACCTCCCATCACAGCCGGTCCAACACACCTGCAGAAAAGAGAAAAGACAAGCGGCCTCCAACCTCCCCTCCCCGCGGGTCCAATGCACACCTGCAGAAAAGTGAAAAAAGTCTACCGGCCTCCAACCTCCCCTCCATGCGGGTCCAACGCACACCTGCAGAAAAGAGAAAAAAGACAAGCGGCCTCCAACGTCCCCTCCCTGCCGGTCCAACACACACCTGAAGAAAAGAGAAAAGACAACCGGCCTCCAACCTACCCTCCCCGCGGGTCCAATGCACACCTGCAAAAGAGAAAAAAGATAAGTGGCCTCCAACCTACCCTCCCCGCGGGTCCAACGCACACCTGAAGAAAAGAGAACAGACAACCGGCCTCCAACCTACCCTCACTGCGGGTCCAATGCACACCTGCTGAAAAGTGAAAAAAAACAACCGGCCTCCAACCTACTCTCCCCGCGGGTCCAACGCACACCTGCAGAAGAGAAAAAAGACAAGTGGCCTCCAAACTTCCATCACAGCCGGTCCAACACACCTGCAGAAAAGAGAAAAAAGTCTACCGGCCTCCAACCTCCCCTCCATGCGGGTCCAACGCACGCCTGCAAAAGAGAAAAAAAGCCAACCGGCCTCCAACCTACCCTCCCTGCGAGTCCAACGCACACCTGCAAAAGAGAAAAAAGACAAGTGGCCTCCAACCTCCCATCACAGCCGGTCCAACACACCTGCATAAAAGAAAAAAGACAACCGGCCTCCAACCTCCCCTCCCCGCGGGTCCAATGCACACCTGCAGAAAAGTGAAAAAAGTCTACCGGCCTCCAACCTCCCCTCCCTGCGAGTCCAACGCACACCTGCAAAAGAGAAAAAGACAACTGGCCTCCAACCTACCCTCCCCGCGGGTCCAACGCACACCTGCAAAAGAGAAAAAAGACAAGTGGCCTCCAACCTCCCATCACAGCCGGTCCAACACACACCTGAAGAAAAGAGAAAAGTCTACCGGCCTCCAACCTACCCTCCCTGCCGGTCCAACACACACCTGAAGAAAAGAGAAAAGACAAGCGGCCTCCAACCTACCCTCCCCGCGGGTCCAATGCACACCTGAAGAAAAGAGAAAAAACAACCGGCCTCCAACCTACCCTTCCCGCGGGTCCAATGCACACCTGCTGAAAAGTGAAAAAAAACAACCGGCCTCCAACCTACCCTCCCCGCGGGTCCAACGCACACCTGCAGAAGAGAAAAAAGACAAGTGGCCTCCAACCTCCCATCACAGCCGGTCCAACACACCTGCAGAAAAGAGAAAAAAGTCTACCGGCCTCCAACCTCCCCTCCATGCGGGTCCAACGCACGCCTGCAAAAGAGAAAAAAAGACAACCGGCCTCCAACCTACCCTCCCTGCGAGTCCAACGCACACCTGCAAAAGAGAAAAAAGACAAGTGGCCTCCAACCTACCCTCCCCGCGGGTCCAACGCACACCTGCAGAAGAGAAAAAAGACAAGTGGCCTCCAACCTCCCATCACAGCCGGTCCAACACACACCTGAAGAAAAGAGAAAAGTCTACCGGCCTCCAACCTACCCTCCCCGCGGGTCCAACACACACCTGCAGAAGAGAAAAAAGACAAGTGGCCTCCAAACTTCCATCACAGCCGGTCCAACACACCTGCAGAAAAGAAAAAAGACAACTGGCCTCCAACCTACCCTCCCCGCGGGTCCAATGCACACCTGCAGAAAAGTGAAAAAAGTCTACCGGCCTCCAACCTCCCCTCCCTGCGAGTCCAACGCACACCTGCAAAAGAGAAAAAAGACAAGTGGTCTCCAACCTCCCATCACAGCCGGTCCAACACACCTGCAGAAAAGAGAAAAGACAAGCGGCCTCCAACCTACCCTCCCCGCGGGTCCAACGCACACCTGCAGAAGAGAAAAAAGACAAGTGGCCTCCAACCTCCCATCACAGCCGGTCCAACACACCTGCAGAAAAGAGAAACAAGTCTACCGGCCTCCAACCTCCCCTCCATGCGGGTCCAACGCACACCTGCAGAAAAGAGAAAAAAGACAAGTGGCCTCCAACCTACCCTCCTCGCGGGTCCAACGCACACCTGAAGAAAAGAGAACAGACAACCGGCCTCCAACCTACCCTCCCTGCGGGTCCAATGCACACCTGCAGAAAAGTGAAAAAAGACAACCGGCCTCCAAACTACCCTCCCCGCGGGTCCAACGCACACCTGCAGAAGAGAAAAAAGACAAGTGGCCTCCAACCTCCCATCACAGCCGGTCCAACACACCTGCAGAAAAAAGAAAAAAGTCTACCGGCCTCCAACCTCCCCTCCCTGCCGGTCCAACGCACACCTGCAAAAGAGAAAAAAAGACAACCGGCCTCCAACCTACCCTCCCTGCGAGTCCAACGCACACCTGCAAAAGAGAAAAAAAGACAAGTGGCCTCCAACCTACCCTCCCCGCGGGTCCAACGCACACCTGCAGAAGAGAAAAAAGACAAGTGGCCTCCAACCTCCCATCACAGCCGGTCCAACACACCTGCAGAAAAGAGAAAAAAGTCTACCGGCCTCCAACCTCCCCTCCATGCGGGTCCAACGCACACCTGCAGAAAAGAGAAAAAAGACAAGCGGCCTCCAACGTCCCCTCCCTGCCGGTCCAACACACCTGCAGAAAAGAGAAAAGACAACCGGCCTCCAACCTACCCTCCCCGCGGGTCCAACGCACACCTGTAGAAGAGAAAAAAGACAAGTGGCCTCCAACCTCCCATCACAGCCGGTCCAACACACCTGCAGAAAAGAGAAAAAAGTCTACCGGCCTCCAACCTCCCCTCCATGCGGGTCCAACGCACACCTGCAGAAAAAAGAGAAAAGACAACCGGCCTCCAACCTACCCTCCCCGCGGATCCAATGCACACCTGAAGAAAAGAGAAAAAACAACCGGCCTCCAACCTACCCTTCCCGCGGGTCCAATGCACACCTGCAAAAGAGAAAAAAGACAAGTGGTCTCCAACCTACCCTCCCCGCGGGTCCAACGCACACCTGCAGAAGAGAAAAAAGACAAGTGGCCTCCAACCTCCCATCACAGCCGGTCCAACACACCTGCAGAAAAGAGAAAAGACAAGCGGCCTCCAACCTACCCTCCCCGCGGGTCCAACGCACACCTGCAGAAGAGAAAAAAGACAAGAGGCCTCCAACCTCCCATCACAGCCGGTCCAACACACCTGTAGAAAAGAGAAACAAGTCTACCGGCCTCCAACCTCCCCTCCATGCGGGTCCAACGCACACCTGCAGAAAAGAGAAAAAAGACAAGTGGCCTCCAACCTCCCATCACAGCCGGTCCAACACACCTGCAGAAAAGAGAAAAAAGTCTACCGGCCTCCAACCTCCCCTCCCTGCCGGTCCAACGCACACCTGCAAAAGAGAAAAAAAGACAACCGGCCTCCAACCTACCCTCCCCGCGGGTCCAACGCACACCTGCAAAAGAGAAAAAAAGACAAGTGGCCTTAAACCTACCCCCCCCCCTGCGGGTCCAACGCACACCTGCAGAAGAGAAAAAAGACAAGTGGCCTCCAACCTCCCATCACAGCCGGTCCAACACACCTGCAGAAAAGAAAAAAAGTCTACCGCCTCCAACCTCCCCTCCATGCGGGTCCAACGCACACCTGCAGAAAAGAGAAAAAAGACAACCGGCCTCCAACCTACCCTCCCTGCCGGTCCAACACACCTGCAGAAAAGAGAAAAGACAACCGGCCTCCAACCTACCCTCCCCGCGGGTCCAATGCACACCTGCAAAAGAGAAAAAAGACAACTGGCCTCCAACCTCCCATCACAGCCGGTCCAACACACCTGTAGAAAAGAGAAACAAGTCTACCGGCCTCCAACCTCCCCTCCATGCGGGTCCAACGCACACCTGCAGAAAAGAGAAAAAAGACAAGTGGCCTCCAACCTACCCTCCCCGCAGGTCCAACGCACACCTGCAGAAGAGAAAAAAGACAAGTGGCCTCCAACCTCCCATCACAGCCGGTCCAACACACCTGCAGAAAAGAGAAAAAAGTCTACCGGCCTCCAACCTCCCCTCCCTGCCGGTCCAACGCACACCTGCAAAAGAGAAAAAAAGACAACCGGCCTCCAACCTACCCTCCCTGCGAGTCCAACGCACACCTGCAAAAGAGAAAAAAAGACAAGTGGCCTTAAACCTACCCTCCCCGCGGGTCCAACGCACACCTGCAGAAGAGAAAAAAGACAAGTGGCCTCCAACCTCCCATCACAGCCGGTCCAACACACCTGCAGAAAAGAGAAAAAAGTCTACCGGCCTCCAACCTCCCCTCCATGCGGGTCCAACACACCTGCAGAAAAGAGAAAAGACAACCGGCCTCCAACCTCCCCTCCCTGCCGGTCCAACACACACCTGCAGAAAAGAGAAAAAAGACAACCGGCCTCCAACCTACCCTCCCTGCCGGTCCAACACACCTGCAGAAAAGAGAAAAGACAACCGGCCTCCAACCTACCCTCCCCGCGGGTCCAATGCAAACCTGCAAAAGAGAAAAAAGACAACTGGCCTCCAACCTACCCTCCCCGCGGGTCCAACGCACACCTGTAGAAGAGAAAAAAGACAAGTGGCCTCCAACCTCCCATCACAGCCGGTCCAACACACCTGCAGAAAAGAGAAAAAAGTCTACCGGCCTCCAACCTCCCCTCCATGCGGGTCCAACGCACACCTGCAGAAAAAAGAAAAAAGACAAGCGGCCTCCAACCTCCCCTCCCTGCCGGTCCAACACACACCTGAAGAAAAGAGAAAAGACAACCGGCCTCCAACCTACCCTCCCCGCGGGTCCAATGCACACCTGCAAAAGAGAAAAAAGATAGATGGCCTCCAACCTACCCTCCCCGCGGGTCCAACGCACACCTGAAGAAAAGAGAACAGACAACCGGCCTCCAACCTACCCTCACTGCGGGTCCAATGCACACCTGCTGAAAAGTGAAAAAAAACAACCGGCCTCCAACCTACCCTCCCCGCGGGTCCAACGCACACCTGCAGAAGAGAAAAAAGACAAGTGGCCTCCAACCTTCCCCTCACAGCCGGTCCAACACACCTGTAGAAAAGAGAAAAAAGTCTACCGGCCTCCAACCTCCCCTCCATGCGGGTCCAACGCACGCCTGCAAAAGAGAAAAAAAGACAACCGGCCTCCAACCTACCCTCCCTGCGAGTCCAACGCACACCTGCAAAAGAGAAAAAAGACAAGTGGTCTCCAACCTACCCTCCCCGCGGGTCCAACGCACACCTGCAGAAGAGAAAAAAAAAAGTGGCCTCCAACCTCCCATCACAGCCGGTCCAACACACACCTGAAGAAAAGAGAAAAGTCTACCGGCCTCCAACCTACCCTCCCTGCCGGTCCAACACACACCTGAAGAAAAGAGAAAAGACAACCGGCCTCCAACCTACCCTCCCCGCGGGTCCAATGCACACCTGAAGAAAAGAGAAAAAACAACCGGCCTCCAACCTACCCTTCCCGCGGGTCCAATGCACACCTGCAGAAAAGTGAAAAAAAAACAACCGGCCTCCAACCTACCCTTCCCGCGGGTCCAACACACACCTGCAGAAGAGAAAAAAGACAAGTGGCCTCCAACCTCTCATCACAGCCGGTCCAACACACCTGCAGAAAAGAGAAAAAAGTCTACCGGCCTCCAACCTCCCCTCCCTGCCGGTCCAACGCACACCTGCAAAAGAGAAAAAAAGACAACCGGCCTCCAACCTACCCTCCCTGCGAGTCCAACGCACACCTGCAAAAGAGAAAAAAAGACAAGTGGCCTTAAACCTACCCTCCCCGCGGGTCCAACGCACACCTGCAGAAGAGAAAAAAGACAAGTGGCCTCCAACCTCCCATCACAGCCGGTCCAACACACCTGCAGAAAAGAGAAAAAAGTCTACCGCCTCCAACCTCCCCTCCATGCGGGTCCAACGCACACCTGCAGAAAAGAGAAAAAAGACAACCGGCCTCCAACCTACCCTCCCTGCCGGTCCAACACACCTGCAGAAAAGAGAAAAGACAACCGGCCTCCAACCTACCCTCCCCGCGGGTCCAATGCAAACCTGCAAAAGAGAAAAAAGACAACTGGCCTCCAACCTACCCTCCCCGCGGGTCCAACGCACACCTGTAGAAGAGAAAAAAGACAAGTGGCCTCCAACCTCCCATCACAGCCGGTCCAACACACCTGCAGAAAAGAGAAAAAAGTCTACCGGCCTCCAACCTGCCCTCCATGCGGGTCCAACGCACACCTGCAGAAAAAAGAAAAAAGACAAGCGGCCTCCAACCTCCCCTCCCTGCCGGTCCAACACACACCTGAAGAAAAGAGAAAAGACAACCGGCCTCCAACCTACCCTCCCCGCGGGTCCAATGCACACCTGCAAAAGAGAAAAAAGATAAGTGGCCTCCAACCTACCCTCCCCGCGGGTCCAACGCACACCTGAAGAAAAGAGAATAGACAACCGGCCTCCAACCTACCCTCACTGCGGGTCCAATGCACACCTGCTGAAAAGTGAAAAAAAACAACCGGCCTCCAACCTACCCTCCCCGCGGGTCCAACGCACACCTGCAGAAGAGAAAAAAGACAAGTGGCCTCCAACCTCCCATCACAGCCGGTCCAACACACCTGCAGAAAAGAGAAAAAAGTCTACCGGCCTCCAACCTCCCCTCCATGCGGGTCCAACGCACGCCTGCAAAAGAGAAAAAAAGACAACCGGCCTCCAACCTACCCTCCCTGCGAGTCCAACGCACACCTGCAAAAGAGAAAAAAGACAAGTGGTCTCCAACCTACCCTCCCCGCGGGTCCAACGCACACCTGCAGAAGAGAAAAAAAAAGTGGCCTCCAACCTCCCATCACAGCCGGTCCAACACACACCTGAAGAAAAGAGAAAAGTCTACCGGCCTCCAACCTACCCTCCCTGCCGGTCCAACACACCTGCAGAAAAGAGAAAAGACAACCGGCCTCCAACCTACCCTCCCCGCGGGTCCAATGCACACCTGCAAAAGAGAAAAAAGACAACTGGCCTCCAACCTACCCTCCCCGCGGGTCCAATGCACACCTGCAGAAGAGAAAAAAGACAAGTGGCCTTCAACCTCCCATCACAGCCGGTCCAACACACCTGCAGAAAAGAGAAAAAAGTCTACCGGCCTCCAACCTCCCCTCCATGCGGGTCCAACACACACCTGAAGAAAAGAGAAAAGACAACCGGCCTCCAACCTACCCTCCCCGCGGGTCCAATGCACACCTGCAAAAGAGAAAAAAGACAAGTGGCCTCCAACCTACCCTCCTCGCGGGTCCAACGCACACCTGAAGAAAAGAGAACCGGCCTCCAACCTACCCTCCCTGCCGGTCCAACACACCTGCAGAAAAGAGAAAAAGACAACCGGCCTCCAACCTACCCTCCCCGCGGGTCCAATGCACACCTGCAAAAGAGAAAAAAGACAACTGGCCTCCAACCTACCCTCCCCGCGGGTCCAACGCACACCTGCAGAAGAGAAAAAAGACAAGTGGCCTCCAACCTCCCATCACAGCCGGTCCAACACACCTGCAGAAAAGAGAAAAAAGTCTACCGGCCTCCAACCTCCCCTCCATGTGGGTCCAACGCACACCTGCAGAAAAGAGAAAAAAGACAAGCGGCCTCCAACCTCCCATCACAGCTGGTCCAACACACCTGCAGAAAAGAGAAAAAAGTCTACCGGCCTCCAACCTCCCCTCCATGCGGGTCCAACACACACCTGAAGAAAAGAGAAAAGACAACCGGCCTCCAACCTACCCTCCCCGCGGGTCCAATGCACACCTGCAAAAGAGAAAAAAGACAAGTGGCCTCCAACCTACCCTCCCCGCGGGTCCAACGCACACCTGAAGAAAAGAGAACAGACAACCGGCCTCCAACCTACCCTCCCCGCGGGTCCAATGCACACCTGCTGAAAAGTGAAAAAAGACAACCGGCCTCCAACCTACCCTCCCTGCGGGTCCAACGCAGACCTGCAGAAGAGAAAAAAGACAAGTGGCCTCCAACCTCCCATCACAGCCGGTCCAACACACCTGCAGAAAAGAGAAAAATGTCTACCGGCCTCCAACCTACCCTCCATGCGGGTCCAACGCAGCCTGCAAAAGAGAAAAAAGACAAGTGGCCTCCAACCTACCCTCACCGCGGGTCCAACGCACACCTGCAGAAGAGAAAAAAGACAAGTGGCCTCCAACCTCCCATCACAGCCGGTCCAACACACCTGCAGAAAAGAGAAAAGACAACCGGCCTCCAACCTCTCCTCCATGCGGGTCCAACGCACACCTGCAGAAAAGAGAAAAAAGACAAGCGGCCTCCAACGTCCCCTTCCTGCCGGTCCAACACACACCTGAAGAAAAGAGAAAAGACAACCGGCCTCCAACCTACCCTCCCCGCGGGTCCAATGCACACCTGCAAAAGAGAAAAAAGACAACTGGCCTCCAACCTACCCTCCCCGCGGGTCCAACGCACACCTGCAGAAGAGAAAAAAGACAAGTGGCCTCCAACCTCCCATCACAGCCGGTCCAACACACCTGCAGAAAAGAGAAAAATGTCTACCGGCCTCCAACCTCCCCTCCATGCGGGTCCAACGCACGCCTGCAGAAAAGAGAAAAAAGACAAGCGGACTCCAACCTCCCCTCCCTGCCGGTCCAAAACACACCTGAAGAAAAGAGAAAAGACAAGCAGCCTCCAATGTCCCCTCCCTGCCGGTCCAACACACCTGCAGAAAAGAGAAAAGACAACCGGCCTCCAACCTACCCTCCCTGCCGGTTCAACACACACCTGAAGAAAAGAGAAAAGACAACCGGCCTCCAACCTCCCCTCCATGCGGGTCCAACGCACACCTGCAGAAAAGAGAAAAAAGACAAGCGGCCTCCAACGTCCCCTTCCTGCCGGTCCAACACACACCTGAAGAAAAGAGAAAAGGCAACCGGCCTCCAACCTACCCTCCCCGCGGGTCCAATGCACACCTGCAAAAGAGAAAAAAGACAAGTGGCCTCCAACCTACCCTCCCCGCGGGTCCTATGCACACCTGCAGAAAAGTGAAAAAAGTCTACCGGCCTCCAACCTCCCCTCCATGCGGGTCCAACGCACACCTGTAGAAAAGAGAAAAAAGACAAGCGGCCTCCAACGTCCCCTCCCTGCCGGTCCAACACACACCTGAAGAAAAGAGAAAAGACAACCGGCCTCCAACCTACCCTCCCCGCGGGTCCAATGCACACCTGCAAAAGAGAAAAAAGACAACTGGCCTCCAACCTACCCTCCCCGCGGGTCCAACGCACACCTGCAGAAGAGAAAAAAGACAAGTGGCCTCCAACCTCCCATCACAGCCGGTCCAACACACCTGCAGAAAAGAGAAAAAAGTCTACCGGCCTCCAACCTCCCCTCCATGCGGGTCCAACGCACACCTGCAGAAAAGAGAAAAAAGACAAGCGGCCTCCAACCTCCCATCACAGCCGGTCCAACACACCTGCAGAAAAGAGAAAAAAGTCTACCGGCCTCCAACCTCCCCTCCATGCGGGTCCAATGCACACCTGCAAAAGAGAAAAAAGACAAGTGGCCTCCAACCTACCCTCCCCGCGGGTCCAACGCACACCTGAAGAAAAGAGAACAGACAACCGGCCTCCTACCTACCCTCCCTGCGGGTCCAATGCACACCTGCTGAAAAGTGAAAAAAGACAACCGGCCTCCAACCTACCCTCCCCGCGGGTCCAACGCACACCTGCAGAAGAGAAAAAAGACAAGTGGCCTCCAACCTCCCATCACAGCCGGTCCAACACACCTGCAGAAATAAGAAAAAAGTCTACCGGCCTCCAACCTCCCATCACGGCCGGTCCAACACACCTGCAGAAAAGAGAAATAAGTCTACTGGCCTCCAACCTCCCCTCCCCGCGGGTCCAATGCACACCTGAAGAAAAGAGAAAAGACAACCGGCCTCCAACCTACCCTCCCCGCGGGTCCAATGCACACCTGCAGAAAAGTGAAAAAAGACAACCGGCCTCCAACCTACCCTCCCCGCGAGTTCCAACACACACCTGCAGAAGAGAAAAAAGACAAGTGGCCTCCAACATCCCATCACAGCCGGTCCAACACACCTGCAGAAAAGAGAAAAGACAACCGGCCTCCAACCTACCCTCCCCGCGGGTTCAATGCACACCTGCAGAAAAGTGAAAAAAGTCTACTGGCCTCCAACCTACCCTCCCTACGGGTCCAACGCACACCTGCAGAAGAGAAAAAAGACAAGTGGCCTCCAACCTCCCATCACAGCCGGTCCAACACACCTCCAGAAAAGAGAAAAAAGTCTACCGGCCTCCAACCTCCCCTCCATGCGGGTCCAACGCACGCCTGCAGAAAAGAGAAAAAAGACAAGTGGCCTCCAACCTCCCCTCCCTGCTGGTCCAAAACACACACCTGCAGAAAAGAGAAAAAAGACAGGTGGCCTCCAACCTCCCCTCCCTGCCGGTCCAAAACACACACCTGAAGAAAAGAGAAAAGACAACCGGCCTCCAACCTATCCTCCCTGCCGGTCCTACCCTCCCTGCGAGTCCAACGCACACCTGCAGAAGAGAAAAAAGACAAGTGGCCTCCAACCTCCCATCATAGCCGGTCCAACACACCTGCAGAAAAGAGAAAAGACAACCGGCCTCCAACCTACCCTCCCCGCGGGTCCAATGCACACCTGCAGAAAAGTGAAAAAAGTCTACCGGCCTCCAACCTTCCCTCCCTGCCGGTCCAACACACACCTGAAGAAAAGAGAAAAGTCTACTGGCCTCCAACCTACCCTCCCCGCGGGTCCAATGCACACCTGAAGAAAAGAGAAAAGACAACCGGCCTCCAACCTACCCTCCCCGCGGGTCCAATGCACACCTGCAGAAAAGTGAAAAAAGACAACCGGCCTCCAACCTACCCTCCCCGCGGGTCCAACACACACCTGCAGAAGAGAAAAAAGACAAGTGGCCTCCAACCTCCCATCACAGCCGGTCCAACACACCTGCAGAAAAGAGAAAAGACAACCGGCCTCCAACCTCCCCTTACAGCCGGTCCTACCCTCCCTGCGAGTCCAACGCACACCTGCAAAAGAGAAAAAAGACAAGTGGCCTCCAACCTCCCATCATAGCCGGTCCAACACACACCTGCAGAAAAGAGAAAAAAGTCTACCGGCCTCCAACCTCCCCTCCCTGCCGGTCCAACACACACCTGCAGAAAAGAGAAAAGACAACCGGCCTCCAACCTACCCTCCCCGCGGGTCCAATGCACACCTGCAAAAGAGAAAAAAGACAACTGGCCTCCAACCTACCATCCCCGCGGGTCCAACGCATACCTGCAAAAGAGAAAAAAGACAACTGGCCTCCAACCTACCCTCCCCGCGGGTCCAACGCACACCTGCAGAAGAGAAAAAAGACACGTGGCCTCCAACCTCCCATCACAGCCGGTCCAACACACCTGCAGAAAAGAGAAAAAAGACAAGCGGCCTCCAACGTCCCCTCCCTGCCGGTCCAACACACACCTGAAGAAAAGAGAAAAGACAACCGGCCTCCAAACTACCTTCCCCGCGGGTCCAATGCACACCTGCAAAAGAGAAAAAAGACAAGTGGCCTCCAACCTACCCTCCCCGCGGGTCCAACGCACACCTGAAGAAAAGAGAACGGACAACTGGCCTCCAACCTACCCTCCCCGCGGGTCCAATGCACACCTGCTGAAAAGTGAAAAAAGACAACCGGCCTCCAACCTACCCTCCCCGCGGGTCCAACGCACACCTGCAGAAGAGAAAAAAGACAAGTGGCCTCCAACCTCCCATCACAGCCGGTCCAACACACCTGCAGAAAAGAGAAAAAAGTCTACCGGCCTCCAACCTCCCCTCCATGCGGGTCCAACGCACACCTGCAGAAAAGAGAAAAAAGACAAGTGGCCTCCAACCACCACTCCCTGCCGGTCCAACACACACCTGAAGAAAAGAGAAAAGACAACCGGCCTCCAACCTACCCTCCCCGCGGGTCCAATGCACACCTGCAGAAGAGAAAAAAGACAAGTGGCCTCCAACCACCCATCACAGCCGGTTTAACACACCTGCTGAAAAGTGAAAAAAGACAACCGGCCTCCAACCTACCCTCCCCGCGGGTCCAACGCACACCTGCAGAAGAGAAAAAAGACAAGTGGCCTCCAACCACCCATCACAGCCGGTTTAACACACCTGCAGAAAAGAGAAAAAAGTCTACCGGCCTCCAACCTCCCCTCCATGCTGGTCCAACGCACACCTGAAGAAAAGAGAAAAGACAACCGGCCTCCAACCTCCCCTCCCCGCGGGTCCAATACACACCTGCAGAAGAGAAAAAAGACAAGTGGCCTCCAACCTCCCATCACAGCCGGTCCAACACACCTGCAGAAAAGAGAAAAGACCAGCGGCCTCCAACCTCCCCTCCCCACGGGTCCAATGCACACCTGCAGAAAAGTGAAAAAAGTCTACCGGCCTCCAACCTCCCCTCCATGCGGGTCCAACGCACACCTGCAGAAAAGAGAAAAAAGACAAGCGGCCTCCAACGTCCCCTCCCTGCCGGTCCAACACACCTGCAGAAAAGAGAAAAGACAACCGGCCTCCAACCTACCCTCCCCGCGGGTCCAATGCACACCTGCAAAAGAGAAAAAAGACAACTGGCCTCCAACCTACCCTCCCAGCGGGTCCAACGCACACCTGCAGAAGAGAAAAAAGACAAGTGGCCTCCAACCTCCCATCACAGCCGGTCCAACACACCTGCAGAAAAGAGAAACAAGTCTACCGGCCTCCAACCTCCCCTCCATGCGGGTCCAACGCACACCTGCAGAAAAGAGAAAAAAGACAAGTGGCCTCCAACCTACCCTCCTCGCGGGTCCAACGCACACCTGAAGAAAAGAGAACAGACAACCGGCCTCCAACCTACGCTCCCTGCGGGTCCAATGCACACCTGCAGAAAAGTGAAAAAAGACAACCGGCCTCCAACCTACCCTCCCCGCGGGTCCAACGCACACCTGCAGAAGAGAAAAAAGACAAGTGGCCTCCAAACTCCCATCACAGCCGGTCCAACACACCTGCAGAAAAGAGAAAAAAGTCTACCGGCCTCCAACCTCCCCTCCCTGCCGGTCCAACGCACACCTGCAAAATTGAAAAAAAGACAACCGGCCTCCAACCTACCCTCCCTGCGAGTCCAACGCACACCTGCAGAAGAGAAAAAAGACAAGTGGCCTCCAACCTCCCATCACAGCCAGTCCAACACACCTGCAGAAAAGAGAAAAAAGTCTACCGGCCTCCAACCTCCCCTCCATGCGGGTCCAACGCACACCTGCAGAAAAAAGAAAAAAGACAAGCGGCCTCCAACCTCCCCTCCCTGCCGGTCCAACACACCTGAAGAAAAGAGAAAAGACAACCGGCCTCCAACCTACCCTCCCCGCGGGTCCAATGCACACCTGCAAAAGTGAAAAAAAACAACCGGCCTCCAACCTACCCTCCCCGCGGGTCCAACGCACACCTGCAGAAGAGAAAAAGACAAGTGGCCTCCAACCTCCCATCACAGCCGGTCCAACACACCTGCAGAAAAGAGAAAAAAGTCTACCGGCCTCCAACCTCCCCTCCATGCGGGTCCAACGCACGCCTGCAAAAGAGAAAAAAAGACAACCGGCCTCCAACCTACCCTCCCTGCGAGTCCAACGCACACCTGCAAAAGAGAAAAAAGACAAGTGGCCTCCAACCTACCCTCCCCGCGGGTCCAACGCACACCTGCAGAAGAGAAAAAAGACAAGTGGCCTCCAACCTCCCATCACAGCCGGTCCAACACACACCTGAAGAAAAGAGAAAAGTCTACCGGCCTCCAACCTACCCTCCCTGCCGGTCCAACACACACCTGAAGAAAAGAGAAAAGACAACCGGCCTCCAACCTACCCTCCCCGCGGGTCCAATGCACACCTGCAGAAAAGTGAAAAAAGTCTACCGGCCTCCAACCTACCCTCCCCGCGGGTCCAACGCACACCTGCAAAAGAGAAAAAAGACAAGTGGTCTCCAACCTCCCATCACAGCCGGTCCAACACACCTGCAGAAAAGAGAAAAGACAAGCGGCCTCCAACCTCCCCTCCCCGCGGGTCCAATGCACACCTGCAGAAAAGTGAAAAAAGTCTACCGGCCTCCAACCTCCCCTCCATGCGGGTCCAACGCACACCTGCAGAAAAGAGAAAAAAGACAAGCGGCCTCCAACGTCCCCTCCCTGCCGGTCCAACACACACCTGAAGAAAAGAGAAAAGACAACCGGCCTCCAACCTACCCTCCCCGCGGGTCCAATGCACACCTGCAAAAGAGAAAAAAGATAAGTGGCCTCCAACCTACCCTCCCCGCGGGTCCAACGCACACCTGAAGAAAAGAGAACAGACAACCGGCCTCCAACCTACCCTCACTGCGGGTCCAATGCACACCTGCTGAAAAGTGAAAAAAAACAACCGGCCTCCAACCTACTCTCCCCGCGGGTCCAACGCACACCTGCAGAAGAGAAAAAAGACAAGTGGCCTCCAAACTTCCATCACAGCCGGTCCAACACACCTGCAGAAAAGAGAAAAAAGTCTACCGGCCTCCAACCTCCCCTCCATGCGGGTCCAACGCACGCCTGCAAAAGAGAAAAAAAGCCAACCGGCCTCCAACCTACCCTCCCTGCGAGTCCAACGCACACCTGCAAAAGAGAAAAAAGACAAGTGGCCTCCAACCTCCCATCACAGCCGGTCCAACACACCTGCATAAAAGAAAAAAGACAACCGGCCTCCAACCTACCCTCCCCGCGGGTCCAATGCACACCTGCAGAAAAGTGAAAAAAAGCCAACCGGCCTCCAACCTACCCTCCCCGCGGGTCCAACGCACACCTGCAAAAGAGAAAAAAGACAAGTGGCCTCCAACCTCCCATCACAGCCGGTCCAACACACACCTGAAGAAAAGAGAAAAGTCTACCGGCCTCCAACCTACCCTCCCTGCCGGTCCAACACACACCTGAAGAAAAGAGAAAAGACAAGCGGCCTCCAACCTACCCTCCCCGCGGGTCCAATGCACACCTGAAGAAAAGAGAAAAAACAACCGGCCTCCAACCTACCCTTCCCGCGGGTCCAATGCACACCTGCTGAAAAGTGAAAAAAAACAACCGGCCTCCAACCTACCCTCCCCGCGGGTCCAACGCACACCTGCAGAAGAGAAAAAAGACAAGTGGCCTCCAACCTCCCATCACAGCCGGTCCAACACACCTGCAGAAAAGAGAAAAAAGTCTACCGGCCTCCAACCTCCCCTCCATGCGGGTCCAACGCACGCCTGCAAAAGAGAAAAAAAGACAACCGGCCTCCAACCTACCCTCCCTGCGAGTCCAACGCACACCTGCAAAAGAGAAAAAAGACAAGTGGCCTCCAACCTACCCTCCCCGCGGGTCCAACGCACACCTGCAGAAGAGAAAAAAGACAAGTGGCCTCCAACCTCCCATCACAGCCGGTCCAACACACACCTGAAGAAAAGAGAAAAGTCTACCGGCCTCCAACCTACCCTCCCTGCTGGTCCAACACACACCTGAAGAAAAGAGAAGACAACCGGCCTCCAACCTACCCTCCCCGCGGGTCCAATGCACACCTGCAGAAAAGTGAAAAAAAGACAACCGGCCTCCAACCTACCCTCCCCGCGGGTCCAACACACACCTGCAGAAGAGAAAAAAGACAAGTGGCCTCCAAACTTCCATCACAGCCGGTCCAACACACCTGCAGAAAAGAAAAAAGACAACTGGCCTCCAACCTACCCTCCCCGCGGGTCCAATGCACACCTGCAGAAAAGTGAAAAAAGTCTACCGGCCTCCAACCTCCCCTCCCTGCGAGTCCAACGCACACCTGCAAAAGAGAAAAAAGACAAGTGGTCTCCAACCTCCCATCACAGCCGGTCCAACACACCTGCAGAAAAGAGAAAAGACAAGCGGCCTCCAACCTACCCTCCCCGCGGGTCCAACGCACACCTGCAGAAGAGAAAAAAGACAAGTGGCCTCCAACCTCCCATCACAGCCGGTCCAACACACCTGCAGAAAAGAGAAACAAGTCTACCGGCCTCCAACCTCCCCTCCATGCGGGTCCAACGCACACCTGCAGAAAAGAGAAAAAAGACAAGTGGCCTCCAACCTACCCTCCTCGCGGGTCCAACGCACACCTGAAGAAAAGAGAACAGACAACCGGCCTCCAACCTACCCTCCCTGCGGGTCCAATGCACACCTGCAGAAAAGTGAAAAAAGACAACCGGCCTCCAAACTACCCTCCCCGCGGGTCCAACGCACACCTGCAGAAGAGAAAAAAGACAAGTGGCCTCCAACCTCCCATCACAGCCGGTCCAACACACCTGCAGAAAAAAGAAAAAAGTCTACCGGCCTCCAACCTCCCCTCCCTGCCGGTCCAACGCACACCTGCAAAAGAGAAAAAAAGACAACCGGCCTCCAACCTACCCTCCCTGCGAGTCTAACGCACACCTGCAAAAGAGAAAAAAAGACAAGTGGCCTCCAACCTACCCTCCCCGCGGGTCCAACGCACACCTGCAGAAGAGAAAAAAGACAAGTGGCCTCCAACCTCCCATCACAGCCGGTCCAACACACCTGCAGAAAAGAGAAAAAAGTCTACCGGCCTCCAACCTCCCCTCCATGCGGGTCCAACGCACACCTGCAGAAAAAAGAGAAAAGACAACCGGCCTCCAACCTACCCTCCCCGCGGATCCAATGCACACCTGAAGAAAAGAGAAAAAACAACCGGCCTCCAACCTACCCTTCCCGCGGGTCCAATGCACACCTGCAAAAGAGAAAAAAGACAAGTGGTCTCCAACCTACCCTCCCCGCGGGTCCAACGCACACCTGCAGAAGAGAAAAAAGACAAGTGGCCTCCAACCTCCCATCACAGCCGGTCCAACACACCTGCAGAAAAGAGAAAAGACAAGCGGCCTCCAACCTACCCTCCCCGCGGGTCCAACGCACACCTGCAGAAGAGAAAAAAGACAAGTGGCCTCCAACCTCCCATCACAGCCGGTCCAACACACCTGTAGAAAAGAGAAACAAGTCTACCGGCCTCCAACCTCCCCTCCATGCGGGTCCAACGCACACCTGCAGAAAAGAGAAAAAAGACAAGTGGCCTCCAACCTACCCTCCCCGCGGGTCCAACGCACACCTGCAGAAGAGAAAAAAGACAAGTGGCCTCCAACCTCCCATCACAGCCGGTCCAACACACCTGCAGAAAAGAGAAAAAAGTCTACCGGCCTCCAACCTCCCCTCCCTGCCGGTCCAACGCACGCCTGCAAAAGAGAAAAAAAGACAACCGGCCTCCAACCTACCCTCCCCGCGGGTCCAACGCACACCTGCAAAAGAGAAAAAAAGACAAGTGGCCTTAAACCTACCCCCCCCCCCCCGCGGGTCCAACGCACACCTGCAGAAGAGAAAAAAGACAAGTGGCCTCCAACCTCCCATCACAGCCGGTCCAACACACCTGCAGAAAAGAAAAAAAGTCTACCGCCTCCAACCTCCCCTCCATGCGGGTCCAACGCACACCTGCAGAAAAGAGAAAAAAGACAACCGGCCTCCAACCTACCCTCCCTGCCGGTCCAACACACCTGCAGAAAAGAGAAAAGACAACCTGCCTCCAACCTACCCTCCCCGCGGGTCCAATGCAAACCTGCAAAAGAGAAAAAAGACAACTGGCCTCCAACCTACCCTCCCCGCGGGTCCAACGCACACCTGTAGAAGAGAAAAAAGACAAGTGGCCTCCAACCTCCCATCACAGCCGGTCCAACACACCTGCAGAAAAGAGAAAAAAGTCTACCGGCCTCCAACCTCCCCTCCATGCGGGTCCAACGCACACCTGCAGAAAAAAGAAAAAAGACAAGCGGCCTCCAACCTCCCCTCCCTGCCGGTCCAACACACACCTGAAGAAAAGAGAAAAGACAACCGGCCTCCAACCTACCCTCCCCGCGGGTCCAATGCACACCTGCAAAAGAGAAAAAAGATAGATGGCCTCCAACCTACCCTCCCCGCGGGTCCAACGCACACCTGAAGAAAAGAGAACAGACAACCGGCCTCCAACCTACCCTCACTGCGGGTCCAATGCACACCTGCTGAAAAGTGAAAAAAAACAACCGGCCTCCAACCTACCCTCCCCGCGGGTCCAACGCACACCTGCAGAAGAGAAAAAAGACAAGTGGCCTCCAACCTCCCATCACAGCCGGTCCAACACACCTGTAGAAAAGAGAAAAAAGTCTACCGGCCTCCAACCTCCCCTCCATGCGGGTCCAACGCACGCCTGCAAAAGAGAAAAAAAGACAACCGGCCTCCAACCTACCCTCCCTGCGAGTCCAACGCACACCTGCAAAAGAGAAAAAAGACAAGTGGTCTCCAACCTACCCTCCCCGCGGGTCCAACGCACACCTGCAGAAGAGAAAAAAGACAATTGGCCTCCAACCTCCCATCACAGCCGGTCCAACACACACCTGCAGAAGAGAAAAAAAAAAGTGGCCTCCAACCTCCCATCACAGCCGGTCCAACACACACCTGAAGAAAAGAGAAAAGTCTACCGGCCTCCAACCTACCCTCCCTGCCGGTCCAACACACACCTGAAGAAAAGAGAAAAGACAACCGGCCTCCAACCTACCCTCCCCGCGGGTCCAATGCACACCTGAAGAAAAGAGAAAAAACAACCGGCCTCCAACCTACCCTCCCCGCGGGTCCAACGCACACCTGCAGAAGAGAAAAAAAAAAGTGGCCTCCAACCTCCCATCACAGCCGGTCCAACACACACCTGAAGAAAAGAGAAAAGTCTACCGGCCTCCAACCTACCCTCCCTGCCGGTCCAACACACACCTGAAGAAAAGAGAAAAGACAACCGGCCTCCAACCTACCCTCCCCGCGGGTCCAATGCACACCTGAAGAAAAGAGAAAAAACAACCGGCCTCCAACCTACCCTTCCCGCGGGTCCAATGCACACCTGCAGAAAAGTGAAAAAAAAACAACCGGCCTCCAACCTACCCTTCCCGCGGGTCCAACACACACCTGCAGAAGAGAAAAAAGACAAGTGGCCTCCAACCTCCCATCACAGCCGGTCCAACACACCTGCAGAAAAGAGAAAAAAGTCTACCGGCCTCCAACCTCCCCTCCCTGCCGGTCCAACGCACACCTGCAAAAGAGAAAAAAAGACAACCGGCCTCCAACCTACCCTCCCTGCGAGTCCAACGCACACCTGCAAAAGAGAAAAAAAGACAAGTGGCCTTAAACCTACCCTCCATGCGGGTCCAACACACCTGCAGAAAAGAAAAAAGACAACTGGCCTCCAACCTCCCATCACAGCCGGTCCAACACACCTGCAGAAAAGAGAAAAAAGTCTACCGGCCTCCAACCTCCCCTCCATGCGGGTCCAACACACCTGCAGAAAAGAGAAAAGACAACCGGCCTCCAACCTCCCCTCCATGCGGGTCCAACGCACACCTGCAGAAAAGAGAAAAAAGACAACCGGCCTCCAACCTACCCTCCCTGCCGGTCCAACACACCTGCAGAAAAGAGAAAAGACAACCGGCCTCCAACCTACCCTCCCCGCGGGTCCAATGCAAACCTGCAAAAGAGAAAAAAGACAACTGGCCTCCAACCTACCCTCCCCGCGGGTCAAACGCACACCTGTAGAAGAGAAAAAAGACAAGTGGCCTCCAACCTCCCATCACAGCCGGTCCAACACACCTGCAGAAAAGAGAAAAAAGTCTACCGGCCTCCAACCTGCCCTCCATGCGGGTCCAACGCACACCTGCAGAAAAAAGAAAAAAGACAAGCGGCCTCCAACCTCCCCTCCCTGCCGGTCCAACACACACCTGAAGAAAAGAGAAAAGACAACCGGCCTCCAACCTACCCTCCCCGCGGGTCCAATGCACACCTGCAAAAGAGAAAAAAGATAAGTGGCCTCCAACCTACCCTCCCCGCGGGTCCAACGCACACCTGAAGAAAAGAGAATAGACAACCGGCCTCCAACCTACCCTCACTGCGGGTCCAACGCACGCCTGTAAAGAGAAAAAAAGCCAACCGGCCTCCAACCTACCCTCCCTGCGAGTTCAACGCACACCTGCAAAAGAGAAAAAACGCAAGTGGCCTCCAACCTCCCATCACAGTCGGTCCAACACACACCTGAAGAAAAGAGAACAGTCTACCGGCCTCCAACCTACCCTCCCTGCCGGTCCAACACACACCTGAAGAAAAGAGAAAAAACAACCGGCCTCCAACCTACCCTTCCCGCGGGTCCAATGCACACCTGCAGAAAAGTGAAAAAAAGACAACCGGCCTCCAACCTACCCTCCCCGCGGGTCCAATGCACACCTGCAGAAAAGTGAAAAAAGTCTACCGGCCTCCAACCTCCCCTCCCTGCGAGTCCAACGCACACCTGCAAAAGAGAAAAAGACAAGTGGTCTCCAACCTACCCTCCCCGCGGGTCCAACGCACACCTGCAAAAGAGAAAAAAGACAAGTGGCCTCCAACCTCCCATCACAGCCGGTCCAACACACACCTGAAGAAAAGAGAAAAGACAAGCGGCCTCCAACCTACCCTCCCCGCGGGTCCAATGCACACCTGAAGAAAAGAGAAAAAACAACCGGCCTCCAACCTACCCTTCCCGCGGGTCCAATGCACACCTGCTGAAAAGTGAAAAAAAACAACCGGCCTCCAACCTACCCTCCCCGCGGGTCCAACGCACACCTGCAGAAGAGAAAAAAGACAAGTGGCCTCCAACCTCCCATCACAGCCGGTCCAACACACCTGCAGAAAAGAGAAAAAAGTCTACCGGCCTCCAACCTCCCCTCCATGCGGGTCCAACGCACGCCTGCAAAAGAGAAAAAAAGACAACCGGCCTCCAACCTACCCTCCCTGCGAGTCCAACGCACACCTGCAAAAGAGAAAAAAGACAAGTGGTCTCCAACCTACCCTCCCCGCGGGTCCAACGCACACCTGCAGAAGAGAAAAAAAAAGTGGCCTCCAACCTCCCATCACAGCCGGTCCAACACACACCTGAAGAAAAGAGAAAAGTCTACCGGCCTCCAACCTACCCTCCCCGCGGGTCCAATGCACACCTGAAGAAAAGAGAAAAAACAACCGGCCTCCAACCTACCCTTCCCGCGGGTCCAATGCACACCTGCAGAAAAGTGAAAAAAAAACAACCGGCCTCCAACCTACCCTCCCCGCGGGTCCAACACACACCTGCAGAAGAGAAAAAAGACAAGTGGCCTCCAACCTCCCATCACAGCCGGTCCAACACACCTGCAGAAAAGAAAAAAGACAACCGGCCTCCAACCTACCCTCCCCGCGGGTCCAATGCACACCTGCAGAAAAGTGAAAAAAGTCTACCGGCCTCCAACCTCCCCTCCCTGCGAGTCCAACGCACACCTGCAAAAGAGAAAAAAGACAAGTGGTCTCCAACCTACCCTCCCCGCGGGTCCAACACACACCTGCAGAAGAGAAAAAAGACAAGTGGCCTCCAACCTCCCCTCCCTGCGGGTCCAATGCACACCTGCAGAAAAGTGAAAAAAGACAACCGGCCTCCAACCTACCCTCCCCGCGGGTCCAACGCACACCTGCAGAAGAGAAAAAAGACAAGTGGCCTCCAACCTCCCATCACAGCCGGTCCAACACACCTGCAGAAAAGAGAAAAAAGTCTACCGGCCTCCAACCTCCCCTCCCTGCCGGTCCAACGCACACCTGCAAAAGAGAAAAAAAGACAACCGGCCTCCAACCTACCCTCCCTGCGAGTCCAACGCACACCTGCAAAAGAGAAAAAAAGACAACTGGCCTCCAACCTACCCGCGGGTCCAACGCACACCTGCAGAAGAGAAAAAAGACAAGTGGCCTCCAACCTCCCCTCCCTGCCGGTCCAACACACACCTGAAGAAAAGAGAAAAGACAACCGGCCTCCAACCTACCCTCCCCGCGGGTCCAATGCACACCTGCAAAAGAGAAAAAAGATAAGTGGCCTCCAACCTACCCTCCCCGCGGGTCCAACGCACACCTGAAGAAAAGAGAACAGACAACCGGCCTCCAACCTTCCCCCCTGCGGGTCCAATGCACACCTGCTGAAAAGTGAAAAAAAACAACCGGCCTCCAACCTACTCTCCCCGCGGGTCCAACGCACACCTGCAGAAGAGAAAAAAGACAAGTGGCCTCCAACCTCCCATCACAGCCGGTCCAACACACCTGCAGAAAAGAGAAAAAAGTCTACCGGCCTCCAACCTCCCCTCCATGCAGGTCCAACGCACGCCTGCAAAAGAGAAAAAAAGCCAACCGGCCTCCAACCTACCCTCCCTGCGAGTCCAACGCACACCTGCAAAAGAGAAAAAAGACAAGTGGCCTCCAACCTACCCTCCCCGCGGGTCCAACGCACACCTGCAGAAGAGAAAAAAGACAAGTGGCCTCCAACCTCCCATCACAGCCGGTCCAACACACACCTGAAGAAAAGAGAAAAGTCTACCGGCCTCCAACCTACCCTCCCTGCCGGTCCAACACACACCTGAAGAAAAGAGAAAAGACAACCGGCCTCCAACCTACCCTCCCCGCGGGTCCAATGCACACTTGAAGAAAAGAGAAAAAACAACCGCCTCCAACCTACCCTTCCCGCGGGTCCAATGCACACCTGCAGAAGAGAAAAAAGACAAGTGGCCTCCAACCTCCCATCACAGCCGGTCCAACACACCTGCAGAAAAGAAAAAAGACAACCGGCCTCCAACCTACCCTCCCCGCGGGTCCAATGCACACCTGCAGAAAAGTGAAAAAAGTCTACCGGCCTCCAACCTCCCCTCCCTGCGAGTCCAACGCACACCTGCAAAAGAGAAAAAAGACAAGTGGTCTCCAACCTACCCTCCCCGCGGGTCCAACGCACACCTGCAGAAGAGAAAAAAGGCAAGTGGCCTCCAACCTCCCATCACAGCCGGTCCAACACACACCTGAAGAAAAGAGAACAGTCTACCGGCCTCCAACCTACCCTCCCTGCCGGTCCAACACACACCTGAAGAAAAGAGAAAAGACAACTGGCCTCCAACCTACCCTCCCCGCGGGTCCAATGCACACCTGAAGAAAAGAGAAAAAACAACCGGCCTCCAACCTACCCTTCCCGCGGGTCCAATGCACACCTGCTGAAAAGTGAAAAAAAACAACCGGCCTCCAACCTACCCTCCCCGCGGGTCCAACGCACACCTGCAGAAGAGAAAAAAGACAAGTGGCCTCCAACCTCCCATCACAGCCGGTCCAACACACCTGCAGAAAAGAGAAAAAAGTCTACCGGCCTCCAACCTCCCCTCCATGCGGGTCCAACGCACGCCTGCAAAAGAGAAAAAAAGACAACCGGCCTCCAACCTACCCTCCCTGCGAGTCCAACGCACACCTGCAAAAGAGAAAAAAGACAAGTGGCCTCCAACCTACCCTCCCCGCGGGTCCAACGCACACCTGCAGAAGAGAAAAAAGACAAGTGGCCTCCAACCTCCCAGCACAGCCGGTCCAACACACCTGCAGAAAAGAGAAATACGTCTACCGGCCTCCAACCTACCCTCCCTGCCGGTCCAACACACACCTGAAGAAAAGAGAAAAGACAACCGGCCTCCAACCTACCCTCCCCGCGGGTCCAATGCACACCTGAAGAAAAGAGAAAAAACAACCGGCCTCCAACCTACCCTTCCCGCGGGTCCAATGCACACCTGCAGAAGAGAAAAAAGACAAGTGGCCTCCAACCTCCCATCACAGCCGGTCCAACACACCTGCAGAAAAGAAAAAAGACAACCGGCCTCCAACCTACCCTCCCCGCGGGTCCAATGCACACCTGCAGAAAAGTGAAAAAAGTCTACCGGCCTCCAACCTCCCCTCCCTGCGAGTCCAACGCACGCCTGCAAAAGAGAAAAAAGACAAGTGGTCTCCAACCTACCCTCCCCGCGGGTCCAACGCACACCTGCAGAAGAGAAAAAAGACAAGTGGCCTCCAACCTCCCATCACAGCCGGTCCAACACACACCTGAAGAAAAGAGACAAGTCTACCGGCCTCCAACCTACCCTCCCTGCCGGTCCAACACACACCTGAAGAAAAGAGAAAAGACAACCGGCCTCCAACCTACCCTCCCCGCGGGTCCAATGCACACCTGCTGAAAAGTGAAAAAAAACAACCGGCCTCCAACCTACCCTCCCCGCGGGTCCAACGCACACCTGCAGAAGAGAAAAAAGACAAGTGGCCTCCAACCTCCCATCACAGCCGGTCCAACACACCTGCAGAAACGAGAAAAAAGTCTACCGGCCTCCAACCTCCCCTCCCTGCGAGTCCAACGCACACCTGCAAAAGAGAAAAAAGACAAGTGGCCTCCAACCTACCCTCCCCGCGGGTCCAACGCACACCTGCAGAAGAGAAAAAAGACAAGTGGCCTCCAACCTCCCATCACAGCCGGTCCAACACACACCTGAAGAAAAGAGAAAAGTCTACCGGCCTCCAACCTACCCTCCCTGCCGGTCCAACACACACCTGAAGAAAAGAGAAAAGACAGCCGGCCTCCAACCTACCCTCCCCGCGGGTCCAATGCACACCTGAAGAAAAGAGAAAAAACAACCGGCCTCCAACCTACCCTTCCCGCGGGTCCAATGCACACCTGCTGAAAAGTGAAAAAAAACAACCGGCCTCCAACTTACCCTCCCCGCGGGTCCAATGCACACCTGCAGAAGAGAAAAAAGACAAGTGGCCTCCAACCTCCCATCACAGCCGGTCCAACACACCTGCAGAAAAGAAAAAAGACAACCGGCCTCCAACCTACCCTCCCCGCGGGTCCAATGCACACCTGCAGAAAAGTGAAAAAAGTCTACCGGCCTCCAACCTCCCCTCCCTGCGAGTCCAACGCACACCTGCAAAAGAGAAAAAAGACAAGTGGTCTCCAACCTACCCTCCCCGCGGGTCCAACGCACACCTGCAGAAGAGAAAAAAGACAAGTGGCCTCCAACCTCCCATCACAGCCGGTCCAACACACACCTGAAGAAAAGAGAAAAGTCTACCGGCCTCCAACCTACCCTCCCTGCTGGTCCAACACACACCTGAAGAAAAGAGAAAAGACAACCGGCCTCCAACCTACCCTCCCCGCGGGTCCAATGCACACCTGAAGAAAAGAGAAAAAACAACCGGCCTCCAACCTACCCTTCCCGCGGGTCCAATGCACACCTGCTGAAAAGTGAAAAAACAACAACCGGCCTCCAACCTACCCTCCCCGCGGGTCCAACGCACACCTGCAGAAGAGAAAAAAGACAAGTGGCCTCCAACCTACCCTCCCCGCGGGTCCAACGCACACCTGCAGAAGAGAAAAAAGACAAGTGGCCTCCAACCTTCCATCACAGCCGGTCCAACACACCTGCAGAAAAGAGAAAAAAGTCTACCGGCCTCCAACCTCCCCTCCATGCGGGTCCAACGCACACCTGCAGAAAAGAGAAAAAAGACAAGCGGCCTCCAACGTCCCCTCCCTGCCGGTCCAACACACCTGCAGAAAAGAGAAAAGACAACCGGCCTCCAACCTACCCTCCCCGCGGGTCCAATGCACACCTGCAAAAGAGAAAAAAGACAACTGGCCTCCAACCTACCCTCCCCGCGGGTCCAACGCACACCTGCAGAAGAGAAAAAAGACAAGTGGCCTCCAACCTCCCATCACAGCCGGTCCAACACACCTCCAGAAAAGAGAAAAAAGTCTACCGGCCTCCAACCTCCCCTCCATGTGGGTCCAACGCACACCTGCTAAAAGAGAAAAAAGACAAGCGGCCTCCAATGTCCCCTCCCTGCCGGTCCAACACACCTGCAGAAAAGAGAAAAGACAACCGGCCTCCAACTTACCCTCCCCGCGGGTCCAATGCACACCTGCAAAAGAGAAAAAAGACAACTGGCCTCCAACCTACCCTCCCCGCGGGTCCAACGCACACCTGCAGAAGAGAAAAAAGACAAGTGGCCTCCAACCTCCCATCACAGCCGGTCCAACACACCTGCAGAAAAGAGAAAAAAGTCTGACGGCCTCCAACCTCCCCTCCATGCGGGTCCAACGCACACCTGCTAAAAGAGAAAAAAGACAAGCGGCCTCCAATGTCCCCTCCCTGCCGGTCCAACACACCTGCAGAAAAGAGAAAAGACAACCGGCCTCCAACTTACCCTCCCCGCGGGTCCAACGCACACCTGCAAAAGAGAAAAAAGACAAGTGGCCTCCAACCTACCCTCCCCGCGGGTCCAACGCACACCTGCAGAAGAGAAAAAAGACAAGTGGCCTCCAACCTCCCATCATAGCCGGTCCAACACACCTGCAGAAAAGAGAAAAAAGTCTACCGGCCACCAACCTCCCATCACAGCCGGTCCAACACACACCTGCAGAAAAGAGAAAAAAGTCTACCGGCCTCCAACCTCCCCTCCCTGCCGGTCCAACACACACCTGAAGAAAAGAGAAAAGACAAGCGGCCTCCAACGTCCCCTGCCTGCCGGTCCAACACACCTGCGGAAAAGAGAAAAGACAACTGGCCTCCAACCTCCCCTCCCCGCGGGTCCAACACACACCTGCAGAAAAGAGAAAAAAGACAAGCGGCCTCCAACGTCCCCTCCCTGCCGGTCCAACACACCTGCAGAAAAGAGAAAAGACAACCGGCCTCCAACCTACCCTCCCCGCGGGTCCAATGCACACCTGCAAAAGAGAAAAAAGACAACTGGCCTCCAACCTACCCTCCCCGCGGGTCCAACGCACACCTGCAGAAGAGAAAAAAGACAAGTGGCCTCCAACCTCCCCTCCCTGCCGGTCCAACACACACCTGAAGAAAAGAGAAAAGACAACCGGCCTCCAACCTACCCTCCCCGCGGGTCCAATGCACACCTGCAAAAGAGAAAAAAGATAAGTGGCCTCCAACCTACCCTCCCCGCGGGTCCAACGCACACCTGAAGAAAAGAGAACAGACAACCGGCCTCCAACCTACCCTCACTGCGGGTCCAATGCACACCTGCTGAAAAGTGAAAAAAAACAACCGGCCTCCAACCTACTCTCCCCGCGGGTCCAACGCACACCTGCAGAAGAGAAAAAAGACAAGTGACCTCCAACCTCCCATCACAGCCGGTCCAACACACCTGCAGAAAAGAGAAAAAAGTCTACCGGCCTCCAACCTCCCCTCCATGCGGGTCCAACGCACACCTGCAGAAAAAAGAAAAAAGACAAGCGGCCTCCAACCTCCCCTCCCTGCCGGTCCAACACATCTGAAGAAAAGAAAAAAGACAACTGGCCTCCAACCTACCCTCCCCGCGGGTCCAACGCACACCTGTAGAAGAGAAAAAAGACAAGTGGCCTCCAACCTCCCATCACAGCCGGTCCAACACACCTGCAGAAAAGAGAAAAAAGTCTACCGGCCTCCAACCTCCCCTCCATGCGGGTCCAACGCACACCTGCAGAAAAAAGAAAAAAGACAAGCGGCCTCCAACCTCCCCTCCCTGCCGGTCCAACACACACCTGAAGAAAAGAGAAAAGACAACCGGCCTCCAACCTACCCTCCCCGCGGGTCCAATGCACACCTGCAAAAGAGAAAAAAGATAAGTGGCCTCCAACCTACCCTCCCTGCGAGTCCAACGCATACCTGAAGAAAAGAGAACAGACAACCGGCCTCCAACCTACCCTCACTGCGGGTCCAATGCACACCTGCTGAAAAGTGAAAAAAAACAACCGGCCTCCAACCTACCCTCCCCGCGGGTCCAACGCACACCTGCAGAAGAGAAAAAAGACAAGTGGCCTCCAACCTCCCATCACAGCCGGTCCAACACACCTGCAGAAAAGAGAAAAAAGTCTACCGGCCTCCAACCTCCCCTCCATGCGGGTCCAACGCACACCTGCAGAAAAAAGAAAAAAGACAAGCAACCTCCCCTCCCTGCCGGTCCAACACACCTGCAGAAAAGAGAAAAGACAACCGGCCTCCAACCTACCCTCCCCGCGGGTCCAATGCACACCTGCAAAAGAGAAAAAAGACAACTGGCCTCCAACCTCCCATCACAGCCGGTCCAACACACACCTGAAGAAAAGAGAAAAGTCTACCGGCCTCCAACCTACCCTCCCTGCCGGTCCAACACACACCTGAAGAAAAGAGAAAAGACAACCGGCCTCCAACCTACCCTCCCCGCGGGTCCAATGCACACCTGAAGAAAAGAGAAAAGACAACCGGCCTCCAACCTACCCTTCCCGCGGGTCCAATGCACACCTGCAGAAAAGTGAAAAAAAAACAACCGGCCTCCAACCTACCCTCCCCGCGGGTCCAACACACACCTGCAGAAGAGAAAAAAGACAAGTGGCCTCCAACCTCCCATCACAGCCGGTCCAACACACCTGCAGAAAAGAAAAAAGACAACCGGCCTCCAACCTACCCTCCCCGCGGGTCCAATGCACACCTGCAGAAAAGTGAAAAAAGTCTACCGGCCTCCAACCTCCCCTCCCTGCGAGTCCAACGCACACCTGCAAAAGAGAAAAAAGACAAGTGGTCTCCAACCTACCCTCCCCGCTGGTCCAACGCACACCTGCAAAAGAGAAAAAAGACAAGTGGCCTCCAACCTCCCATCACAGCCGGTCCAACACACCTGCAGAAAAGAGAAAAGACAAGCGGCCTCCAACCTACCCTCCCCGCGGGTCCAACGCACACCTGCAGAAGAGAAAAAAGACAAGTGGCCTCCAACCTCCCATCACAGCCGGTCCAACACACCTGCAGAAAAGAGAAACAAGTCTACCGGCCTCCAACCTCCCCTCCATGCGGGTCCAACGCACACCTGCAGAAAAGAGAAAAAAGACAAGTGGCCTCCAACCTACCCTCCCTGCCGGTCCAACACACACCTGAAGAAAAGAGAAAAGACAACCGGCCTCCAACCTACCCTCCCCGCGGGTCCAATGCACACCTGAAGAAAAGAGAAAAAACAACCGGCCTCCAACCTACCCTTCCCGCGGGTCCAATGCACACCTGCTGAAAAGTGAAAAAAGACAAGCGGCCTCCAACGTCCCCTCCCTGCCGGTCCAACACACACCTGAAGAAAAGAGAAAAGTCAACCGGCCTCCAACCTACCTTCCCCGCGGGTCCAATGCACACCTGCAAAAGAGAAAAAAGACAAGTGGCCTCCAACCTACCCTCCCCGCGGGTCCAACGCACACCTGAAGAAAAGAGAACGGACAACTGGCCTCCAACCTACCCTCCCCGCGGGTCCAATGCACACCTGCTGAAAAGTGAAAAAAGACAACCGGCCTCCAACCTACCCTCCCCGCGGGTCCAACGCACACCTGCAGAAAAGAGAAAAAAGTCTACCGGCCTCCAACCTCCCCTCCATGCGGGTCCAACGCACACCTGCAGAAAAGAGAAAAAAGACAAGTGGCCTCCAACCTCCCATCACAGCCGGTCCAACACACCTGCAGAAAAGAGAAAAAAGTCTACCGGCCTCCAACCTCCCCTCCATGCTGGTCCAACGCACACCTGAAGAAAAGAGAAAAGACAACCGGCCTCCAACCTCCCCTCCCCGCGGGTCCAATACACACCTGCAGAAGAGAAAAAAGACAAGTGGCCTCCAACCTCCCATCACAGCCGGTCCAACACACCTGCAGAAAAGAGAAAAGACAAGCGGCCTCCAACCTCCCCTCCCCGCGGGTCCAATGCACACCTGCAGAAAAGTGAAAAAAAGTCTACCGGCCTCCAACGTCCCCTCCCTGCCGGTCCAACACACCTGCAGAAAAGAGAAAAAGACAACCGGCCTCCAACCTCCCCTCCCCGCGGGTCCAATGCACACCTGCAAAAGAGAAAAAAGACAACTGGCCTCCAACCTACCCTCCCCGCGGGTCCAACGCACACCTGCAGAAAAGAGAAAAAAGACAAGTGGCCTCCAACCTACCCTCCTCGCGGGTCCAACGCACACCTGAAGAAAAGAGAAAAAAGACAAGTGGCCTCCAACCTCCCATCACAGCCGGTCCAACACACACCTGCAGAAAAGAGAAAAAAGTCTACTGGCCTCCAACCTCCCCTCCATGCGGGTCCAACGCACACCTGCAGAAAAAAGAAAAAAGACAAGCGGCCTCCAACCTCCCCTCCCTGCCGGTCCAACACACCTGAAGAAAAGAGAAAAGACAACCGGCCTCCAACCTACCCTCCCCGCGGGTCCAATGCACACCTGCAAAAGAGAAAAAAGATAAGTGGCCTCCAACCTACCCTCCCCGCGGGTCCAACGCACACCTGAAGAAAAGAGAACAGACAACCGGCCTCCAATCTACCCTCACTGCGGGTCCAATGCACACCTGCTGAAAAGTGAAAAAAAACAACCGGCCTCCAACCTACCCTCCCCGCGGGTACCAACGCACACCTGCAGAAGAGAAAAAAGACAAAAGACAAGTGGCCTCCAACCTCCCATCACAGCCGGTCCAACACACCTGCAGAAAAGAGAAAAAAGTCTACCGGCCTCCAACCTCCCCTCCATGCGGGTCCAACGCACGCCTGCAAAAGAGAAAAAAAGACAACCGGCCTCCAACCTACCCTCCCTGCGAGTCCAACGCACACCTGCAAAAGAGAAAAAAGACAAGTGGCCTCCAACCTACCCTCCCCGCGGGTCCAACGCACACCTGCAGAAGAGAAAAAAGACAAGTGGCCTCCAACCTCCCATCACAGCCGGTCCAACACACACCTGAAGAAAAGAGAAAAGTCTACCGGCCTCCAACCTACCCTCCCTGCCGGTCCAACACACACCTGAAGAAAAGAGAAAAGACAACCGGCCTCCAACCTACCCTCCCCGCGGGTCCAATGCACACCTGAAGAAAAGAGAAAAAACAACCGGCCTCCAACCTACCCTTCCCGCGGGTCCAATGCACACCTGCAGAAAAGTGAAAAAAAAACAACCGGCCTCCAACCTACCCTCCCCACGGGTCCAACACACACCTGCAGAAAAGAAAAAAGACAACCGGCCTCCAACCTACCCTCCCCGCGGGTCCAATGCACACCTGCAGAAAAGTGAAAAAAGTCTACCGGCCTCCAACCTCCCCTCCCTGCGAGTCCAACGCACACCTGCAAAAGAGAAAAAAGACAAGTGGCCTCCAACCTCCCATCACAGCCGGTCCAACACACCTGCAGAAAAGAGAAAAGACAAGCGGCCTCCAACCTCCCCTCCCCGCGGGTCCAATGCACACCTGCAGAAAAGTGAAAAAAGTCTACCGGCCTCCAACCTCCCCTCCATGCGGGTCCAACGCACACCTGCAGAAAAGAGAAAAAAGACAAGCGGCCTCCAACGTCCCCTCCCTGCCGGTCCAACACACCTGCAGAAAAGAGAAAAGACAACCGGCCTCCAACCTACCCTCCCCGCGGGTCCAATGCACACCTGCAAAAGAGAAAAAAGACAACTGGCCTCCAACCTACCCTCCCCGCGGGTCCAACGCACACCTGCAGAAGAGAAAAAAGACAAGTGGCCTCCAACCTCCCCTCCCTGCCGGTCCAACACACACCTGAAGAAAAGAGAAAAGACAACCGGCCTCCAACCTACCCTCCCCGCGGGTCCAATGCACACCTGCAAAAGAGAAAAAAGATAAGTGGCCTCCAACCTACCCTCCCCGCGGGTCCAACGCACACCTGAAGAAAAGAGAACAGACAACCGGCCTCCAACCTACCCTCACTGCGGGTCCAATGCACACCTGCTGAAAAGTGAAAAAAAACAACCGGCCTCCAACCTACCCTCCCCGTGGGTCCAACGCACACCTGCAGAAGAGAAAAAAGACAAGTGGCCTCCAACCTCCCATCACAGCCGGTCCAACACACCTGCAGAAAAGAGAAAAAAGTCTACCGGCCTCCAACCTCCCCTCCATGCGGGTCCAACGCACACCTGCAGAAAAAAGAAAAAAGACAAGCGGCCTCCAACCTCCCCTCCCTGCCGGTCCAACACACCTGAAGAAAAGAAAAAAGACAACTGGCCTCCAACCTACCCTCCCCGCGGGTCCAACGCACACCTGTAGAAGAGAAAAAAGACAAGTGGCCTCCAACCTCCCATCACAGCCGGTCCAACACACCTGCAGAAAAGAGAAAAAAGTCTACCGGCCTCCAACCTCCCCTCCATGCGGGTCCAACGCACACCTGCAGAAAAAAGAAAAAAGACAAGCGGCCTCCAACCTCCCCTCCCTGCCGGTCCAACACACACCTGAAGAAAAGAGAAAAGACAACCGGCCTCCAACCTACCCTCCCCGCGGGTCCAATGCACACCTGCAAAAGAGAAAAAAGACAAGTGGTCTCCAACCTACCCTCCCCGCGGGTCCAACGCACACCTGCAGAAGAGAAAAAAGACAAGTGGCCTCCAACCTCCCATCACAGCCGGTCCAACACACACCTGAAGAAAAGAGAAAAGTCTACCGGCCTCCAACCTACCCTCCCTGCCGGTCGAACACACACCTGAAGAAAAGAGAAAAGACAACCGGCCTCCAGCCTACCCTCCCCGCGGGTCCAATGCACACCTGAAGAAAAGAGAAAAGACAACCGGCCTCCAACCTACCCTTCCCGCGGGTCCAATGCACACCTGCAGAAAAGTGAAAAAAAAACAACCGGCCTCCAACCTACCCTCCCCGCGGGTCCAACACACACCTGCAGAAGAGAAAAAAGACAAGTGGCCTCCAACCTCCCATCACAGCCGGTCCAACACACCTGCAGAAAAGAAAAAAGACAACCGGCCTCCAACCTACCCTCCCCGCGGGTCCAATGCACACCTGCAGAAAAGTGAAAAAAGTCTACCGGCCTCCAACCTCCCCTCCCTGCGAGTCCAACGCACACCTGCAAAAGAGAAAAAAGACAAGTGGTCTCCAACCTACCCTCCCCGCGGGTCCAACGCACACCTGCAAAAGAGAAAAAAGACAAGTGGCCTCCAACCTCCCATCACAGCCGGTCCAACACACCTGCAGAAAAGAGAAAAGACAAGCGGCCTCCAACCTACCCTCCCCGCGGGTCCAACGCACACCTGCAGAAGAGAAAAAAGACAAGTGGCCTCCAACCTCCCATCACAGCCGGTCCAACACACCTGCAGAAAAGAGAAACAAGTCTACCGGCCTCCAACCTCCCCTCCATGCGGGTCCAACGCACACCTGCAGAAAAGAGAAAAAAGACAAGTGGCCTCCAACCTACCCTCCTCGCGGGTCCAACGCACACCTGAAGAAAAGAGAACAGACAACCGGCCTCCAACCTTCCCTCCCTGCGGGTCCAATGCACACCTGCAGAAGAGAAAAAAGACAAGTGGCCTCCAACCTCCCATCACAGCCGGTCCAACACACCTGCAGAAAAGAGAAAAAAGTCTACCGGCCTCCAACCTCCCCTCCCTGCCGGTCCAACGCACACCTGCAAAAGAGAAAAAAGACAACCGGCCTCCAACCTACCCTCCCTGCGAGTCCAACGCACACCTGCAGAAGAGAAAAAAGACAAGTGGCCTCCAACCTCCCATCACAGCCGGTCCAACACACCTGCAGAAAAGAGAAAAAAGTCTACCGGCCTCCAACCTCCCCTCCCTGCCGGTCCAACGCACACCTGCAAAAGAGAAAAAAAGACAACCGGCCTCCAACCTACCCTCCCTGCGAGTCCAACGCACACCTGCAAAAGAGAAAAAAAGACAAGTGGCCTCCAACCTACCCTCCCCGCGGGTCCAACGCACACCTGCAGAAGAGAAAAAAGACAAGTGGCCTCCAACCTCCCATCACAGCCGGTCCAACACACCTGCAGAAAAGAGAAAAAAGTCTACCGGCCTCCAACCTCCCCTCCATGCGGGTCCAACGCACACCTGCAGAAAAGAGAAAAAAGACAAGCGGCCTCCAACGTCCCCTCCCTGTCGGTCCAACACACCTGCAGAAAAGAGAAAAGACAACCGGCCTCAAACCTACCCTCCCCGCGGGTCCAACGCACACCTGTAGAAGAGAAAAAAGACAAGTGGCCTCCAACCTCCCATCACAGCCGGTCCAACACACCTGCAGAAAAGAGAAAAAAGTCTACCGGCCTCCAACCTCCCCTCCATGCGGGTCCAACGCACACCTGCAGAAAAAAAGACAAGCGGCCTCCAACCTCCCCTCCCTGGCGGTCCAAAACACACCTGAAGAAAAGAGAAAAGACAACCGGCCTCCAACCTACCCTCCCCGCGGGTCCAATGCACACCTGCAAAAGAGAAAAAAGATAAGTGGCCTCCAACCTACCCTCCCCGCGGGTCCAACGCACACCTGAAGAAAAGAGAACAGACAACCGGCCTCCAACCTACCCTCACTGCGGGTCCAATGCACACCTGCTGAAAAGTAAAAAAAAACAACCGGCCTCCAACCTACCCTCCCCGCGGGTCCAACGCACACCTGCAGAAGAGAAAAAAGACAAGTGGCCTCCAACCTCCCATCACAGCCGGTCCAACACACCTGCAGAAAAGAAAAAAGACAACCGGCCTCCAACCTCCCCTCCATGCGGGTCCAATGCACACCTGCAGAAAAGTGAAAAAAGTCTACCGGCCTCCAACCTCCCCTCCCTGCGAGTCCAACGCACACCTGCAAAAGAGAAAAAAGACAAGTGGTCTCCAACCTACCCTCCCCGCGGGTCCAACGCACACCTGCAAAAGAGAAAAAGACAAGTGGCCTCCAACCTCCCATCACAGCCGGTCCAACACACCTGCAGAAAAGAGAAAAAAGTCTACCGGCCTCCAACCTCCCCTCCATGCGGGTCCAACGCACGCCTGCAAAAGAGAAAAAAAGACAACCGGCCTCCAACCTACCCTCCCTGCGAGTCCAACGCACACCTGCAGAAGAGAAAAAAGACAAGTGGCCTCCAACCTCCCATCACAGCCGGTCCAACACACACCTGAAGAAAAGAGAAAAGTCTACCGGCCTCCAACCTACCCTCCCTGCCGGTCCAACACACACCTGAAGAAAAAAGAAAATACAACCGGCCTCCAACCTACCCTCCCCGCGGATCCAATGCACACCTGAAGAAAAGAGAAAAAACAACCGGCCTCCAACCTACCCTTCCCGCGGGTCCAACACACACCTGCAGAAGAGAAAAAAGACAAGTGGCCTCCAACCTCCCATCACAGCCGGTCCAACACACCTGCAGAAAAGAAAAAAGACAACCGGCCTCCAACCTACCCTCCCCGCGGGTCCAATGCACACCTGAAGAAAAGAGAAAAAACAACCGGCCTCCAACCTACCCTTCCCGCGGGTCCAATGCACACCTGCAGAAAAGTGAAAAAAACAACCGGCCTCCAACCTACCCTCCCCGCGGGTCCAACACACACCTGCAGAAGAGAAAAAAGACAAGTGGCCTCCAAACTTCCATCACAGCCGGTCCAACACACCTGCAGAAAAGAAAAAAGACAACCGGCCTCCAACCTACCCTTCCCGCGGGTCCAATGCACACCTGCAGAAAAGTGAAAAAAACAACCGGCCTCCAACCTACCCTCCCCGCGGGTCCAACACACACCTGCAGAAGAGAAAAAAGACAAGTGGCCTCCAAACTTCCATCACAGCCGGTCCAACACACCTGCAGAAAAGAAAAAAGACAACCGGCCTCCAACCTCCCCTCCCTGCGAGTCCAACACACACCTGCAAAAGAGAAAAAAGACAAGTGGTCTCCAACCTACCCTCCCCGCGGGTCCAACGCACACCTGCAGAAGAGAAAAAAGACAAGTGGCCTCCAACCTCCCATCACAGCCGGTCCAACACACCTGCAGAAAAGAGAAAAGACAAGCGGCCTCCAACCTACCCTCCCCACGGGTCCAACCCACACCTGCAGAAGAGAAAAAAGACAAGTGGCCTCCAACCTCCCATCACAGCCGGTCCAACACACCTGCAGAAAAGAGAAAAGTCTACCGGCCTCCAACCTACCCTCCCTGCCGGTCCAATGCACACCTGAAGAAAAGAGAAAAAACAACCGGCCTCCAACCTACCCTTCCCGCGGGTCCAATGCACACCTGCAGAAAAGTGAAAAAAAACAACCGGCCTCCAACCTACCCTCCCCGCGGGTCCAACACACACCTGCAGAAGAGAAAAAAGACAAGTGGCCTCCAACCTCCCATCACAGCCGGTCCAACACACCTGCAGAAAAGAAAAAAGACAACCGGGCTCCAACCTACCCTCCCCGCGGGCCAATGCACACCTGCAGAAAAGTGAAAAAAGTCTACCGGCCTCCAACCTCCCCTCCCTGCGAGTCCAACGCACACCTGCAAAAGAGAAAAAAGACAAGTGGTCTCCAACCTACCCTCCCCGCGGGTCCAATGCACACCTGCAGAAAAGTGAAAAAAGTATTTCGGCCTCCAGCCTCCCCTCCATGCGGGTCCAACGCACACCTGCAGAAAAGAGAAAAAAGACAAGCGGCCTCCAACGTCCCCTCCCTGCCGGTCCAACACACCTGCAGAAAAGAGAAAAGACAACCGGCCTCCAACCTACCCTCCCCGCGGGTCCAATGCACACCTGCAAAAGAGAAAAAAGACAACTGGCCTCCAACCTACCCTCCCCGCGGGTCCAACGCACACCTGCAGAAGAGAAAAAAGACAAGTGGCCTCCAACCTACCCTCCCTGCGGGTCCAACGCACACCTGCAGAAGAGAAAAAAGACAAGTGGCCTCCAACCTCCCATCACAGCCGGTCCAACACACCTGCAGAAAAGAGAAAAAAGTCTACCGGCCTCCAACCTCCCCTCCATGCGGGTCCAACGCACACCTGCAGAAAAGAGAAAAAAGACAAGCGGCCTCCAACGTCCCCTCCCTGCCGGTCCAACACACCTGCAGAAAAGAGAAAAGACAACCGGCCTCCAACCTACCCTCCCCGCGGGTCCAATGCACACCTGCAAAAGAGAAAAAAGACAAGCGGCCTCCAACCTCCCCTCCCTGCCGGTCCAACACACACCTGAAGAAAAGAGAACAGACAACCGGCCTCCAACCTACCCTCCCCGCGGGTCCAATGCACACCTGCAAAAGAGAAAAAAGATAAGTGGCCTCCAACCTACCCTCCCCGCGGGTCCAACGCACACCTGCAGAAGAGAAAAAAGACAAGTGGCTTCCAACCTCCCATCACAGCCGGTCCAACACACCTGCAGAAAAGAAAAAAGACAACCGGCCTCCAACCTACCCTCCCCGCGGGTCCAACGCACACCTGCAGAAGAGAAAAAAGACAAGTGGCCTCCAACCTCCCATCACAGCCGGTCCAACACACCTGCAGAAAAGAGAAAAGTCTACCGGCCTCCAACCTACCCTCCCTGCCGGTCCAACACACACCTGAAGAAAAGAGAAAAAACAACCGGCCTCCAACCTACCCTTCCCGCGGGTCCAATGCACACCTGCAGAAAAGTGAAAAAAAACAACCGGCCTCCAACCTACCCTCCCCGCGGGTCCAACACACACCTGCAGAAGAGAAAAAAGACAAGTGGCCTCCAACCTCCCATCACAGCCGGTCCAACACACCTGCAGAAAAGAAAAAAGACAACCGGCCTCCAACCTACCCTCCCCGCGGGTCCAATGCACACCTGCAGAAAAGTGAAAAAAGTCTACCGGCCTCCAACCTCCCCTCCCTGCGAGTCCAACGCACACCTGCAAAAGAGAAAAAAGACAAGTGGTCTCCAACCTACCCCTCCCCGTGGGTCCAACGCACACCTGCAGAAGAGAAAAAAGACAAGTGGCCTCCAACCTCCCATCACAGCCGGTCCAACACACCCGCAGAAAAGAGAAAAGACAAGCGGCCTCCAACCTCCCCTCCCCGCGGGTCCAATGCACACCTGCAGAAAAGTGAAAAAAGTCTTTCGGCCTCCAGCCTCCCCTCCATGCGGGTCCAACGCACACCTGCAGAAAAGAGAAAAAAGACAAGTGGCCTCCAACCTCCCATCACAGCCGGTCCAACACACCTGCAGAAAAGAGAAAAAAGTCTACCGGCCTCCAACCTCCCCTCCATGCGGGTCCAACGCACGCCTGCAAAAGAGAAAAAAAGACAACCGGCCTCCAACCTACCCTCCCTGCGAGTCCAACGCACACCTGCAAAAGAGAAAAAAGACAAGTGGCCTCCAACCTACCCTCCCCGCGGGTCCAACGCACACCTGCAGAAGAGAAAAAAGACAAGTGGCCTCCAACCTCCCATCACAGCCGGTCCAACACACACCTGAAGAAAAGAGAAAAGTCTACCGGCCTCCAACCTACCCTCCTTGCCGGTCCAACACACACCTGAAGAAAAGAGAAAAGACTACCGGCCTCCAACCTACCCTCCCCGCGGGTCCAATGCACACCTGAAGAAAAGAGAAAAAACAACCGGCCTCCAACCTACCCTTCCCGCGGGTCCAATGCACACCTGCAGAAAAGTGAAAAAAAACAACCGGCCTCCAACCTACCCTCCCCGCGGGTCCAACACACACCTGCAGAAGAGAAAAAAGACAAGTGGCCTCCAACCTCCCATCACAGCCGGTCCAACACACCTGCAGAAAAGAGAAAAGACAAGCGGCCTCCAACCTCCCCTCCCCGCGGGTCCAATGCACACCTGCAGAAAAGTGAAAAAAGTCTACCGGCCTCCAACCTCCCCTCCATGCGGGTCCAACGCACACCTGCAGAAAAGAGAAGAAAGACAAGCGGCCTCCAACGTCCCCTCCCTGCCGGTCCAACACACCTGCAGAAAAGAGAAAAGACAACCGGCCTCCAACCTACCCTCCCCGCGGGTCCAATGCACACCTGCAAAAGAGAAAAAAGACAACTGGCCTCCAACCTACCCTCCCCGCGGGTCCAACGCACACCTGCAGAAGAGAAAAAAGACAAGTGGCCTCCAACCTCCCCTCCCTGCCGGTCCAACACACACCTGAAGAAAAGAGAAAAGACAACCGGCCTCCAACCTACCCTCCCCGCGGGTCCAATGCACACCTGCAAAAGAGAAAAAAGATAAGTGGCCTCCAACCTACCCTCCCCGCGGGTCCAACGCACACCTGAAGAAAAGAGAACAGACAACCGGCCTCCAACCTACCCTCACTGCGGGTCCAATGCACACCTGCTGAAAAGTGAAAAAAAACAATCGGTCTCCAACCTACTCTCCCCGCGGGTCCAACGCACACCTGCAGAAGAGAAAAAAGACAAGTGGCCTCCAACCTCCCATCACAGCCGGTCCAACACACCTGCAGAAAAGAGAAAAAAGTCTACCGGCCTCCAACCTCCCCTCCATGCGGGTCCAACGCACGCCTGCAAAAGAGAAAAAAAGCCAACCGGCCTCCAACCTACCCTCCCTGCGAGTCCAACGCACACCTGCAAAAGAGAAAAAAGACAAGTGGTCTCCAACCTACCCTCCCCGCGGGTCCAACGCACACCTGCAGAAGAGAAAAAAGACAAGTGGCCTCCAACCTCCCATCACAGCCGGTCCAACACACACCTGAAGAAAAGAGAAAAGTCTACCGGCCTCCAACCTACCCTCCCTGCCGGTCCAACACACACCTGAAGAAAAGAGAAAAGACAACCGGCCTCCAACCTACCCTCCCCGCGGGTCCAATGCACACCTGAAGAAAAGAGAAAAAACAACCGGCCTCCAACCTACCCTTCCCGCGGGTCCAATGCACACCTGCAGAAGAGAAAAAAGACAAGTGGCCTCCAACCTCCCATCACAGCCGGTCCAACACACCTGCAGAAAAGAAAAAAGACAACCGGCCTCCAACCTACCCTCCCCGCGGGTCCAATGCACACCTGCAAAAAAGTGAAAAAAGTCTACCGGCCTCCAACCTCCCCTCCCTGCGAGTCCAACGCACACCTGCAAAAGAGAAAAAAGACAAGTGGTCTCCAACCTACCCTCCCCGCGGGTCCAACGCACACCTGCAGAAGAGAAAAAAGACAAGTGGCCTCCAACCTCCCATCACAGCCGGTCCAACACACACCTGAAGAAAAGAGAGAAGTCTACCGGCCTCCAACCTACCCTCCCTGCCGGTCCAACACACACCTGAAGAAAAGAGAAAAGACAACCGGCCTCCAACCTACCCTCCCCGCGGGTCCAATGCACACCTGAAGAAAAGAGAAAAAACAACCGGCCTCCAACCTACCCTTCCCGCGGGTCCAATGCACACCTGCTGAAAAGTGAAAAAAAACAACCGGCCTCCAACCTACCCTCCCCGCGGGTCCAACGCACACCTGCAGAAGAGAAAAAAGACAAGTGGCCTCCAACCTCCCATCACAGCCGGTCCAACACACCTGCAGAAAAGAGAAAAAAGTCTACCGGCCTCCAACCTCCCCTCCATGCGGGTCCAACGCACGCCTGCAAAAGAGAAAAAAAGCCAACCGGCCTCCAACCTACCCTCCCTGCGAGTCCAACGCACACCTGCAAAAGAGAAAAAAGACAAGTGGCCTCCAACCTACCCTCCCCGCGGGTCCAACGCACACCTGCAGAAGAGAAAAAAGACAAGTGGCCTCCAACCTCCCATCACAGCCGGTCCAACACACACCTGAAGAAAAGAGAAAAGTCTACCGGCCTCCAACCTACCCTCTCTGCCGGTCCAACACACACCTGAAGAAAAGAGAAAAGACAACCGGCCTCCAACCTACCCTCCCCGCGGGTCCAATGCACACCTGAAGAAAAGAGAAAAAACAACCGGCCTCCAACCTACCCTTCCCGCGGGTCCAATGCACACCTGCAGAAGAGAAAAAAGACAAGTGGCCTCCAACCTCCCATCACAGCCGGTCCAACACACCTGCAGAAAAGAAAAAAGACAACCGGCCTCCACCCTACCCTCCCCGCGGGTCCAATGCACACCTGCAGAAAAGAGAAAAAAGTCTACCGGCCTCCAACCTCCCCTCCCTGCGAGTCCAACGCACACCTGCAAAAGAGAAAAAAGACAAGTGGTCTCCAACCTCCCCTCCCCGCGGGTCCAACGCACACCTGCAGAAGAGAAAAAAGACAAGTGGCCTCCAACCTCCCATCACAGCCGGTCCAACACACACCTGAAGAAAAGAGAAAAGTCTACCGACCTCCAACCTACCCTCCCTGCCGGTCCAACACACACCTGAAGAAAAGAGAAAAGACAGCCGGCCTCCAACCTACCCTCCCCGCGGGTCCAATGCACACCTGAAGAAAAGAGAAAAAACAACCGGCCTCCAACCTACCCTTCCCGCGGGTCCAATGCACACCTGCTGAAAAGTGAAAAAAAACAACCGGCCTCCAACTTACCCTCCCCGCGGGTCCAACGCACACCTGCAGAAGAGAAAAAAGACAAGTGGCCTCCAACCTCCCATCACAGCCGGTCCAACACACCTGCAGAAAAGAGAAAAAAGTCTACCGGCCTCCAACCTCCCCTCCATGCGGGTCCAACGCACGCCTGCAAAAGAGAAAAAAAGACAACCGGCCTCCAACCTACCCTCCCTGCGAGTCCAACGCACACCTGCAAAAGAGAAAAAAGACAAGTGGCCTCCAACCTACCCTCCCCGCGGGTCCAACGCACACCTGCAGAAGAGAAAAAAGACAAGTGGCCTCCAACCTCCCATCACAGCCGGTCCAACACACACCTGAAGAAAAGAGAAAAGTCTACCGGCCTCCAACCTACCCTCCCTGCCGGTACAACACACACCTGAAGAAAAGAGAAAAGACAACCGGCCTCCAACCTACCCTCCCCGCGGGTCCAATGCACACCTGCAAAAGAGAAAAAAGACAAGTGGCCTCCAACCTCCCATCACAGCCGGTCCAACACACACCTGAAGAAAAGAGAAAAGTCTACCGGCCTCCAACCTACCCTCCCCGCGGGTCCAATGCACACCTGAAGAAAAGAGAAAAAACAACCGGTCTCCAACCTACCCTCCCCGCGGGTCCAACGCACACCTGCAGAAGAGAAAAAAGACAAGTGGCCTCCAACCTCCCATCACAGCCGGTCCAACACACCTGCAGAAAAGAGAAAAAAGTCTACCGGCCTCCAACCTCCCCTCCATGCGGGTCCAACGCACGCCTGCAAAAGAGAAAAAAAGACAACCGGCCTCCAACCTACCCTCCCTGCGAGTCCAACGCACACCTGCAAAAGAGAAAAAAGACAAGTGGCCTCCAACCTACCCTCCCCGCGGGTCCAACGCACACCTGCAGAAGAGAAAAAAGACAAGTGGCCTCCAACCTCCCATCACAGCCGGTCCAACACACACCTGAAGAAAAGAGAAAAGTCTACCAGCCTCCAACCTACCCTCCCTGCTGGTCCAATGCACACCTGAAGAAAAGAGAAAAAACAACCGGCCTCCAACCTACCCTCCCTGCGAGTCCAACGCACACCTGCAAAAGAGAAAAAAGACAAGTGGCCTCCAACCTACCCTCCCCGCGGGTCCAACGCACACCTGCAGAAGAGAAAAAAGACAAGTGGCCTCCAACCTCCCATCACAGCCGGTCCAACACACACCTGAAGAAAAGAGAAAAGACAACCAGCCTCCAACCTACCCTCCCCGCGGGTCCAATGCACACCTGAAGAAAAGAGAAAAAACAACCGGCCTCCAACCTACCCTTCCCGCGGGTCCAATGCACACCTGCAGAAAAGTGAAAAAAAGACAACCGGCCTCCAACCTACCCTCCCCGCGGGTCCAACACACACCTGCAGAAGAGAAAAAAGACAAGTGTCCTCCAACCTCCCATCACAGCCGGTCCAACACACCTGCAGAAAAGAAAAAAGACAACCGGCCTCCAACCTACCCTCCCCGCGGGTCCAATGCACACCTGCAGAAAAGTGAAAAAAGTCTACCGGCCTCCAACCTCCCCTCCCTGCGAGTCCAACGCACACCTGCAAAAGAGAAAAAAGACAAGTGGCCTCCAACCTCCCATCACAGCCGGTCCAACACACACCTGAAGAAAAGAGAAAAGTCTACCGACCTCCAACCTACCCTCCCTGCGGGTCCAACACACACCTGAAGAAAAGAGAAAAGACAACCGGCCTCCAACCTACCCTCCCCGCGGGTCCAATGCACACCTGAAGAAAAGAGAAAAAACAACCGGCCTCCAACCTACCCTTCCCGCGGGTCCAATGCACACCTGCTGAAAAGTGAAAAAAAACAACCGGCCTCCAACCTACCCTCCCCGCGGGTCCAACGCACACCTGCAGAAGAGAAAAAAGACAAGTGGCCTCCAACCTCCCATCACAGCCGGTCCAACACACCTGCAGAGAAGAGAAAAAAGTCTACCGGCCTCCAACCTCCCCTCCATGCGGGTCCAACGCACGCCTGCAAAAGAGAAAAAAAGACAACCGGCCTCCAACCTACCCTCCCTGCGAGTCCAACGCACACCTGCAAAAGAGAAAAAAGACAAGTGGCCTCCAACCTACCCTCCCCGCGGGTCCAACGCACACCTGCAGAAGAGAAAAAAGACAAGTGGCCTCCAACCTCCCATCACAGCCGGTCCAACACACACCTGAAGAAAAGAGAAAAGTCTACCGGCCTCCAACCTACCCTCCCTGCCGGTCCAACACACACCTCAAGAAAAGAGAAAAAACAACCGGCCTTCAACCTACCCTTCCCGCGGGTCCAATGCACACCTGCAGAAAAGTGAAAAAAGACAACCGGCCTCCAACCTCCCCTCCCTGCGGGTCCAATGCACACCTGCAAAAGAGAAAAAAAGACAACCGGCCTCCAACCTCCCCTCCCTGCGAGTCCAATGCACACCTGCAAAAGAGAAAAAAGACAAGTGGCCTCCAACCTACCCTCCCCGCGGGTCCAACGCACACCTGCAGAAGAGAAAAAAGACAATTGGCCTCCAACCTCCCATCACAGCCGGTCCAACACACCTGCAGAAAAGAGAAAAAAGACAAGCGGCCTCCAACGTCCCCTCCCTGCCGGTCCAACACACACCTGAAGAAAAGAGAAAAGACAACCGGCCTCCAACCTACCCTCCCCGCGGGTCCAATGCACACCTGCAAAAGAGAAAAAAGACAAGTGGCCTCCAACCTACCCTCCCCGCGGGTCCAACGCACACCTGAAGCAAAGAGAACAGACAACCGGCCTCCAACCTACCCTCCCCGCGAGTCCAATGCACACCTGCTGAAAAGTGAAAAAAGACAACCGGCCTCCAACCTACCCTCCCTGCGGGTCCAACGCACACCTGCAAAAGAGAAAAAAGACAAGTGGCCTCCAACCTCCCATCACAGCCGGTCCAACACACCTGCAGAAAAGAGAAAAAAGTCTACCGGCCTCCAACCTCCCCTCCATGCGGGTCCAACGCACACCTGCAGAAAAGAGAAAAAAGACAAGCGGCCTCCAACGTCCCCTCCCTGCCGGTCCAACACATCTGCAGAAAAGAGAAAAGACAACCGGCCTCCAACCTACCCTCCCCGCGGATCCAATGCACACCTGCAAAAGAGAAAAAAGACAACTGGCCTCCAACCTACCCTCCCCGCGGGTCCAACGCACACCTGCAGAAGAGAAAAAAGACAATTGGCCTCCAACCTCCCATCACAGCCGGTCCAACACACCTGCAGAAAAGAGAAAAAAGACAAGCGGCCTCCAACGTCCCCTCCCTGCCGGTCCAACACACACCTGAAGAAAAGAGAAAAGACAACCGGCCTCCAACCTACCCTCCCCGCGGGTCCAATGCACACCTGCAAAAGAGAAAAAAGACAAGTGGCCTCCAACCTACCCTCCCCGCGGGTCCAACGCACACCTGAAGCAAAGAGAACAGACAACCGGCCTCCAACCTACCCTCCCCGCGAGTCCAATGCACACCTGCTGAAAAGTGAAAAAAGACAACCGGCCTCCAACCTTCCCTCCCCGCGGGTCCAACGCACACCTGCAAAAGAGAAAAAAGACAAGTGGCCTCCAACCTCCCATCACAGCCGGTCCAACACACCTGCAGAAAAGAGAAAAAAGTCTACCGGCCTCCAACCTCCCCTCCATGCGGGTCCAACGCACACCTGCAGAAAAGAGAAAAAAGACAAGCGGCCTCCAACGTCCCCTCCCTGCCGGTCCAACACATCTGCAGAAAAGAGAAAAGACAACCGGCCTCCAACCTACCCTCCCCGCGGGTCCAATGCACACCTGCAAAAGAGAAAAAAGACAACTGGTCTCCAACCTACCCTCCCCGCGGGTCCAACGCACACCTGCAGAAGAGAAAAAAGACAAGTGGCCTCCAACCTCCCATCACAGCCGGTCCAACACACCTACAGAAAAGAGAAAAAAGACAAGTGGCCTCCAACCTCCCATCACAGCCGGTCCAACACACCTGCAGAAAAGAGAAAAAAGTCTACCGGCCTCCAACCTCCCCTCCATGCGGGTCCAACGCACACCTGCAGAAAAGAGAAAAAAGACAAGCGGCCTCCAACGTCCCCTCCCTGCCGGTCCAACACATCTGCAGAAAAGAGAAAAGACAACCGGCCTCCAACCTACCCTCCCCGCGGGTCCAATGCACACCTGCAAAAGAGAAAAAAGACAACTGGTCTCCAACCTACCCTCCCCGCGGGTCCAACGCACACCTGCAGAAGAGAAAAAAGACAAGTGGCCTCCAACCTCCCATCACAGCCGGTCCAACACACCTACAGAAAAGAGAAAAAAGTCTACCGGCCTCCAACCTCCCCTCCATGCGGGTCCAACGCACACCTGCTAAAAGAGAAAAAAGACAAGCGGCCTCCAATGTCCCCTCCCTGCCGGTCCAACACACCTGCAGAAAAGAGAAAAGACAACCGGCCTCCAACCTACCCTCCCCACGGGTCCAATGCACACCTGCAAAAGAGAAAAAAGACAACTGGCCTCCAATCTACCCTCCCCGCGGGTCCAATGCACACCTGCAGAAGAGAAAAAAGACAAGTGGCCTCCAACCTCCCATCACAGCCGGTCCAACACACCTGCAGAAAAGAGAAAAAAGTCTGACGGCCTCCAACCTCCCCTCCATGCGGGTCCAACGCACACCTGCAGAAAAGAGAAAAAAGACAAGCGGCCTCCAACCTCCCCGCCGGTCCAACACACACCTGAAGAAAAGAGAAAAGACAACCGGCCTCCAACCTACCCTCCCCGCGGGTCCAATGCACACCTGCAAAAGAGAAAAAAGACAAGTGGCCTCCAACCTACCCTCCCCGCGTGTCCAACGCACACCTGAAGAAAAGACAACCGGCCTCCAACCTACCCTCCCTGCGGGTCCAAAACACACACCTGCAGAAAAGAGAAAAAAAGACAGGTGGCCTCCAACCTCCCCTCCCTGCGAGTCCAACGCACACCTGCAGAAGAGAAAAAAGACAAGTGGCCTCCAACCTCCCATCACAGCTGGTCCAACACACACCTGAAGAAAAGAGAAAAGACAACCGGCCTCCAACCTACCCTCCCCGCGGGTCCAATGCACACCTGCTGAAAAGTGAAAAAAGACAACCGGCCTCCAACCTACCCTCCCCGCGGGTCCAACGCACACCTGCAGAAGAGAAAAAAGACAAGTGGCCTCCAACCTCCCATCACAGCCGGTCCAACACACCTGCAGAAAAGAGAAAAAAGTCTACCGGCCTCCAACCTCCCCTCCATGCGGGTCCAACGCACACCTGCAGAAAAGAGAAAAAAGACAAGTGGCCTCCAACCACCATTCCCTGCCGGTCCAACACACACCTGAAGAAAAGAGAAAAGACAACCGGCCTCCAACCTACCCTCCCCACGGGTCCAATGCACACCTGCTGAAAAGTGAAAAAAGACAACCAGCCTCCAACCTACCCTCCCCGCGGGTTCAACGCACACCTGCAGAAGAGAAAAAAGACAAGTGGCCTCCAACCACCCATCACAGCCGGTTCAACACACCTGCAGAAAAGAGAAAAAAGTCTACCGGCCTCCAACCTCCCCTCCATGCGGGTCCAACGCACACCTGAAGAAAAGAGAAAAGACAACCGGCCTCCAACCTCCCCTCCATGTGGGTCCAACGCACACCTGCAGAAAAGAGAAAAAAGACAAGCGGCCTCCAACGTCCCCTCCCTGCCGGTCCAACACACACCTGAAGAAAAGAGAAAAGACAACCGGCCTCCAACCTACCCTCCCCACGGGTCCAATGCACACCTGCTGAAAAGTGAAAAAAGACAACCAGCCTCCAACCTACCCTCCCCGCGGGTTCAACGCACACCTGCAGAAGAGAAAAAAGACAAGTGGCCTCCAACCACCCATCACAGCCGGTTCAACACACCTGCAGAAAAGAGAAAAAAGTCTACCGGCCTCCAACCTCCCCTCCATGCGGGTCCAACGCACACCTGAAGAAAAGAGAAAAGACAACCGGCCTCCAACCTCCCCTCCCCGCGGGTCCAATACACACCTGCAGAAGAGAAAAAAGACAAGTGGCCTCCAACCTCCCATCACAGCCGGTCCAACACACCTGCAGAAAAGAGAAAAGACAAGCGGCCTCCAACCTCCCCTCCCCGCGGGTCCAATGCACACCTGCAGAAAAGTGAAAAAAGTCTACCGGCCTCCAACCTCCCCTCCATGCGGGTCCAACGCACACCTGCAGAAAAGAGAAAAAAGAGAAGCGGCCTCCAACGTCCCCTCCCTGCCGGTCCAACACACCTGCAGAAAAGAGAAAAGACAACCGGCCTCCAACCTACCCTCCCCGCGGGTCCAATGCACACCTGCAAAAGAGAAAAAAGACAACTGGCCTCCAACCTACCCTCTCCGCGGGTCCAACGCACACCTGCAGAAGAGAAAAAAGACAAGTGGCCTCCAACCTCCCATCACAGCCGGTCCAACACACCTGCAGAAAAGAGAAAAAAGTCTACCGGCCTCCAACCTCCCCTCCATTCGGGTCCAACGCACACCTGCAGAAAAGAGAAAAAAGACAAGCGGCCTCCAACGTCCCCTCCCTGCCGGTCCAACACACCTGCAGAAAAGAGAAAAGACAACCGGCCTCCAACCTACCCTCCCCCCGCGGGTCCAATGCACACCTGCAAAAGAGAAAAAAGACAACTGGCCTCCAACCTACCCTCCCCGCGGGTTCAACGCACACCTGTAGAAGAGAAAAAAGACAAGTGGCCTCCAACCTCCCATCACAGCCGGTCCAACACACCTGCAGAAAAGAGAAAAAAGTCTACCGGCCTCCAACCTCCCCTCCATGCGGGTCCAACGCACACCTGCAGAAAAGAGAAAAAAGACAAGCGGCCTCCAACCTCCCCTCCCTGCCGGTCCAACACACACCTGAAGAAAAGAGAAAAGACAACCGGCCTCCAACCTACCCTCCCCGCGGGTCCAATGCACACCTGCAAAAGAGAAAAAAGATAAGTGGCCTCCAACCTACCCTCCCCGCGGGTCCAACGCACACCTGAAGAAAAGAGAACAGACAACCGGCCTCCAACCTACCCTCACTGCGGGTCCAATGCACACCTGCTGAAAAGTGAAAAAAAACAACCGGCCTCCAACCTACCCTCCCCGCGGGTCCAACGCACACCTGCAGAAGAGAAAAAAGACAAGTGGCCTCCAACCTCCCATCCCAGCCGGTCCAACACACCTGCAGAAAAGAGAAAAAAGTCTACCGGCCTCCAACCTCCCCTCCATGCGGGTCCAACGCACACCTGCAAAAGAGAAAAAAGACAAGTGGCCTCCAACCTACCCTCCCTGCGAGTCCAACGCACACCTGCAAAAGAGAAAAAAGACAAGTGGCCTCCAACCTACCCTCCCCGCGGGTCCAACGCACACCTGCAGAAGAGAAAAAAGACAAGTGGCCTCCAACCTCCCATCACAGCCGGTCCAACACACCTGCAGAAAAGAAAAAAGACAACCGGCCTCCAACCTACCCTCCCCGCGGGTCCAATGCACACCTGCAGAAAAGTGAAAAAAGTCTACCGGCCTCCAACCGCCCCACCCTGCGAGTCCAACGCACACCTGCAAAAGAGAAAAAAGACAAGTGGCCTCCAACCTACCCTCCCCGCGGGTACAACGCACACCTGCAGAAGAGAAAAAAGACAAGTGGCCTCCAACCTCCCATCACAGCCGGTCCAACACACACCTGAAGAAAAGAGAAAAGTCTACCGGCCTCCAACCTACCCTCCCTGCCGGTCCAACACACACCTGAAGAAAAGAGAAAAGACAACCGGCCTCCAACCTACCCTCCCCGCGGGTCCAATGCACACCTGAAGAAAAGAGAAAAAACAACCGGCCTCCAACCTACCCTTCCCGCGGGTCCAATGCACACCTGCTGAAAAGTGAAAAAAAACAACCGGCCTCCAACCTACCCTCCCCGCGGGTCCAACACACACCTGCAGAAGAGAAAAAAGACAAGTGGCCTCCAACCTCCCATCACAGCCGGTCCAACACACCTGCAGAAAAGAAAAAAGACAACCGGCCTCCAACCTACCCTCCCCGCGGGTCCAATGCACACCTGCAGAAAAGTGAAAAAAGTCTACCGGCCTCCAACCGCCCCACCCTGCGAGTCCAACGCACACCTGCAAAAGAGAAAAAAGACAAGTGGCCTCCAACCTACTCTCCCCGCGGGTGCAACGCACAACTGCAGAAGAGAAAAAAGACAAGTGGCCTCCAACCTCCCATCACAGCCGGTCCAACACACACCTGAAGAAAAGAGAAAAGTCTACCGGCCTCCAACCTACCCTCCCTGCCGGTCCAACACACACCTGAAGAAAAGAGAAAAGACAACCGGCCTCCAACCTACCCTCCCCGCGGGTCCAATGCACACCTGAAGAAAAGAGAAAAAACAACCGGCCTCCAACCTACCCTTCCCGCGGGTCCAATGCACACCTGCTGAAAAGTGAAAAAAAACAACCGGCCTCCAACCTACCCTCCCCGCGGGTCCAACGCACACCTGCAGAAGAGAAAAAAGACAAGTGGCCTCCAACCTCCCATCACAGCCGGTCCAACACACCTGCAGAAAAGAGAAAAAAGTCTACCGGCCTCCAACCTCCCCTCCATGCGGGTCCAACGCACGCCTGCAAAAGAGAAAAAAAGACAACCGGCCTCCAACCTACCCTCCCTGCGAGTCCAACGCACACCTGCAAAAGAGAAAAAAGACAAGTGGCCTCCAACCTACCCTCCCCGCGGGTCCAACGCACACCTGCAGAAGAGAAAAAAGACAAGTGGCCTCCAACCTCCCATCACAGCCGGTCCAACACACCTGCAGAAAAGAGAAAAAAGACAAGCGGCCTCCAACGTCCCCTCCATGCGGGTCCAACGCACACCTGCAAAAGAGAAAAAAGACAAGTGGCCTCCAACCTACCCTCCCTGCGAGTCCAACGCACACCTGCAAAAGAGAAAAAAGACAAGTGGCCTCCAACCTACCCTCCCCGCGGGTCCAACGCACACCTGCAGAAGAGAAAAAAGACAAGTGGCCTCCAACCTCCCATCACAGCCGGTCCAACACACCTGCAGAAAAGAAAAAAGACAACCGGCCTCCAACCTACCCTCCCCGCGGGTCCAATGCACACCTGCAGAAAAGTGAAAAAAGTCTACCGGCCTCCAACCGCCCCACCCTGCGAGTCCAACGCACACCTGCAAAAGAGAAAAAAGACAAGTGGCCTCCAACCTACCCTCCCCGCGGGTACAACGCACACCTGCAGAAGAGAAAAAAGACAAGTGGCCTCCAACCTCCCATCACAGCCGGTCCAACACACACCTGAAGAAAAGAGAAAAGTCTACCGGCCTCCAACCTACCCTCCCTGCCGGTCCAACACACACCTGAAGAAAAGAGAAAAGACAACCGGCCTCCAACCTACCCTCCCCGCGGGTCCAATGCACACCTGAAGAAAAGAGAAAAAACAACCGGCCTCCAACCTACCCTTCCCGCGGGTCCAATGCACACCTGCTGAAAAGTGAAAAAAAACAACCGGCCTCCAACCTACCCTCCCCGCGGGTCCAACACACACCTGCAGAAGAGAAAAAAGACAAGTGGCCTCCAACCTCCCATCACAGCCGGTCCAACACACCTGCAGAAAAGAAAAAAGACAACCGGCCTCCAACCTACCCTCCCCGCGGGTCCAATGCACACCTGCAGAAAAGTGAAAAAAGTCTACCGGCCTCCAACCGCCCCACCCTGCGAGTCCAACGCACACCTGCAAAAGAGAAAAAAGACAAGTGGCCTCCAACCTACTCTCCCCGCGGGTGCAACGCACAACTGCAGAAGAGAAAAAAGACAAGTGGCCTCCAACCTCCCATCACAGCCGGTCCAACACACACCTGAAGAAAAGAGAAAAGTCTACCGGCCTCCAACCTACCCTCCCTGCCGGTCCAACACACACCTGAAGAAAAGAGAAAAGACAACCGGCCTCCAACCTACCCTCCCCGCGGGTCCAATGCACACCTGAAGAAAAGAGAAAAAACAACCGGCCTCCAACCTACCCTTCCCGCGGGTCCAATGCACACCTGCTGAAAAGTGAAAAAAAACAACCGGCCTCCAACCTACCCTCCCCGCGGGTCCAACGCACACCTGCAGAAGAGAAAAAAGACAAGTGGCCTCCAACCTCCCATCACAGCCGGTCCAACACACCTGCAGAAAAGAGAAAAAAGTCTACCGGCCTCCAACCTCCCCTCCATGCGGGTCCAACGCACGCCTGCAAAAGAGAAAAAAAGACAACCGGCCTCCAACCTACCCTCCCTGCGAGTCCAACGCACACCTGCAAAAGAGAAAAAAGACAAGTGGCCTCCAACCTACCCTCCCCGCGGGTCCAACGCACACCTGCAGAAGAGAAAAAAGACAAGTGGCCTCCAACCTCCCATCACAGCCGGTCCAACACACCTGCAGAAAAGAGAAAAAAGACAAGCGGCCTCCAACGTCCCCTCCCTGCCGGTCCAACACACACCTGAAGAAAAGAGAAAAGACAACCGGCCTCCAACCTACCCTCCCCGCGGGTCCAATGCACACCTGCAAAAGAGAAAAAAGACAAGTGGCCTCCAACCTACCCTCCCCGCGGGTCCAACGCACACCTGAAGAAAAGAGAACAGACAACCGGCCTCCAACCTACCCTCCCCGCGGGTCCAATGCACACCTGCTGAAAAGTGAAAAAAGACAACCGGCCTCCAACCTACCCTCCATGCGGGTCCAACGCACGCCTGCAAAAGAGAAAAAAAGACAACCGGCCTCCAACCTACTCTCCCTGCGAGTCCAACGCACACCTGCAAAAGAGAAAAAAGACAAGTGGCCTCCAACCTACCCTCCCCGCGGGTCCAACGCACACCTGCAGAAGAGAAAAAAGACAAGTGGCCTCCAACCTCCTATCACAGCCGGTCCAACACACACCTGAAGAAAAGAGAAAAGTCTTCCGGCCTCCAACCTACCCTCCCTGCCGGTCCAACACACACCTGAAGAAAAGAGAAAAGACAACCGGCCTCCAACCTACCCTCCCCGCGGGTCCAATGCACACCTGAAGAAAAGAGAAAAAACAACCGGCCTCCAACCTACCCTTCCCGCGGGTCCAATGCACACCTGCAGAAAAGTGAAAAAAGACAACCGGCCTCCAACCTACCCTCCCCGCGGGTCCAACACACACCTGCAGAAGAGAAAAAAGACAAGTGGCCTCCAACCTCCCATCACAGCCGGTCCAACACACCTGCAGAAAAGAAAAAAGACAACCGGCCTCCAACCTACCCTCCCCGCGGGTCCAATGCACACCTGCAGAAAAGTGAAAAAAGTCTACCGGCCTCCAACCTCCCCTCCCTGCGGGTCCAACGCACACCTGCAAAAGAGAAAAAAAGACAACCGGCCTCCAACCTACCCTCCCTGCGAGTCCAATGCACACCTGCAAAAGAGAAAAAAGACAAGTGGCCTCCAACCTACCCTCCCCGCGGGTCCAACGCACACCTGCAGAAGAGAAAAAAGACAATTGGCCTCCAACCTCCCATCACAGCCGGTCCAACACACCTGCAGAAAAGAGAAAAAAGACAAGCGGCCTCCAACGTCCCCTCCCTGCCGGTCCAACACACACCTGAAGAAAAGAGAAAAGACAACCGGCCTCCAACCTACCCTCCCCGTGGGTCCAATGCACACCTGCAAAAGAGAAAAAAGACAAGTGGCCTCCAACCTACCCTCCCCGCGGGTCCAACGCACACCTGAAGAAAAGAGAACAGACAACCGGCCTCCAACCTACCCTCCCTGCGGGTCCAATGCACACCTGCTGAAAAGTGAAAAAAGACAACCGGCCTCCAACCTACCCTCCCCGCGGGTCCAACGCACACCTGCAGAAGAGAAAAAAGACAAGTGGCCTCCAACCTCCCATCACAGCCGGTCCAACACACCTGCAGAAAAGAGAAAAAAGTCTACCGGCCTCCAACCTCCCCTCCATGCGGGTCCAACGCACGCCTGCAGAAAAGAGAAAAGACAACCGGCCTCCAACCTACCCTCCCCGCGGGTCCAATGCACACCTGAAGAAAAGAGAAAAGACAACTGGCCTCCAACCTACCCTCCCCGCGGGTCCAATGCACACCTGCAGAAAAGTGAAAAAAGACAACCGGCCTCCAACCTACCCTCCCCGCGGGTCCAACACACACCTGCAGAAGAGAAAAAAGACAAGTGGCCTCCAACCTCCCATCACAGCCGGTCCAACACACCTGCAGAAAAGACAACCGGCCTCCAACCTACCCTCCCCGTGGGTCCAACGCACACCTGCAGAAAAGTGAAAAAAGTCTACCGGCCTCCAACCTCCCCTCCATGCGGGTCCAACGCACACCTGCAGAAAAGAGAAAAAAGACAAGCGGCCTCCAAGGTCCCCTCCCTGCCGGTCCAACACACACCTGAAGAAAAGAGAAAAGACAACCGGCCTCCAACCTACCCTCCCCGCGGGTCCAATGCACACCTGAAGAAAAGAGAAAAAACAACCGGCCTCCAACCTACCCTTCCCGCGGGTCCAATGCACACCTGCAGAAAAGTGAAAAAAGACAACCGGCCTCCAACCTACCCTCCCCGCGGGTCCAACACACACCTGCAGAAGAGAAAAAAGACAAGTGGCCTCCAACCTCCCGTCACAGCCGGTCCAACACACCTGCAGAAAAGAAAAAAGACAACCGGCCTCCAACCTACCCTCCCCGCGGGTCCAATGCACACCTGCAGAAAAGTGAAAAAAGTCTACCGGCCTCCAACCTCCCCTCCCTGCGGGTCCAACGCACACCTGCAAAAGAGAAAAAAAGACAACCGGCCTCCAACCTACCCTCCCTGCGAGTCCAATGCACACCTGCAAAAGAGAAAAAAGACAAGTGGCCTCCAACCTACCCTCCCCGCGGGTCCAACGCACACCTGTAGAAGAGAAAAAAGACAATTGGCCTCCAACCTCCCATCACAGCCGGTCCAACACACCTGCAGAAAAGAGAAAAAAGACAAGCGGCCTCCAACGTCCCCTCCCTGCCGGTCCAACACACACCTGAAGAAAAGAGAAAAGACAACCGGCCTCCAACCTACCCTCCCCGCGGGTCCAATGCACACCTGCAAAAGAGAAAAAAGACAAGTGGCCTCCAACCTACCCTCCCCGCGGGTCCAACGCACACCTGAAGAAAAGAGAACAGACAACCGGCCTCCAACCTACCCTCCCCGCGGGTCCAATGCACACCTGCTGAAAAGTGAAAAAAGACAACCGGCCTCCAACCTACCCTCCCCGCGGGTCCAACGCACACCTGCAGAAGAGAAAAAAGACAAGTGGCCTCCAACCTCCCATCACAGCCGGTCCAACACACCTGCAGAAAAGAGAAAAAAGTCTACCGGCCTCCAACCTCCCCTCCATGCGGGTCCAACGCACGCCTGCAGAAAAGAGAAAAGACAACCGGCCTCCAACCTACCCTCCCCGCGGGTCCAATGCACACCTGAAGAAAAGAGAAAAGACAACTGGCCTCCAACCTACCCTCCCCGCGGGTCCAATGCACACCTGCAGAAAAGTGAAAAAAGACAACCGCCTCCAACCTACCCTCCCCGCGGGTCCAACACACACCTGCAGAAGAGAAAAAAGACAAGTGGCCTCCAACCTCCCATCACAGCCAGTCCAACACACCTGCAGAAAAGACAACCGGCCTCCAACCTACCCTCCCCGCGGGTCCAATGCACACCTGCAGAAAAGTGAAAAAAGTCTACCGGCCTCCAACCTCCCCTCCATGCGGGTCCAACGCACACCTGCAGAAAAGAGAAAAAAGACAAGCGGCCTCCAAGGTTCCCTCCCTGCCGGACCAACACACACCTGAAGAAAAGAGAAAAGACAACTGGCCTCCAACCTACCCTCCCCGCGGGTCCAACGCACACCTGCAGAAGAGAAAAAAGACAAGTGGCCTCCAACCTCCCATCACAGACGGTCCAACACACCTGCAGAAAAGAGAAAAAAGTCTACCTGCCTCCAACCTCCCCTCCATGCAGGTCCAACGCACACCTGCAGAAAAGAGAAAAAAGACAGGTGGCCTCCAACCTCCCCTCCCTGCCGTTCCAACACACACCTGAAGAAAAGAGAAAAGACAACCGGCCTCCAACCTACCCTCCCTGCGAGTCCAACGCACACCTGCAGAAGAGAAAAAAGACAAGTGGCCTCCAACCTCCCATCATAGCCGGTCCAACACACCTGCAGAAAAGAGAAAAAAGTCTACCGGCCTCCAACCTCCCCTCCCTGCCGGTCCAACACACACCTGAAGAAAAGAGAACAGACAACCGGCCTCCAACCTACCCTCCCCGCGGGTCCAATGCACACCTGCTGAAAAGTGAAAAAAGACAACCGGCCTCCAACCTACCCTCCCCGCGGGTCCAACGCACGCCTGCAAAAGAGAAAAAAGACAAGTGGCCTCCAACCACCCCCAGAGGCTGCGACTACAGGAACTGAGACAGGAAATGACCAGATACTGCGACTAGTCGGACAAGCGGTCTCCAACCTAGGAGATATTTACTATCCTTTATTTCTCTATGGAAACTGAGCTTACTGGTAAAAATAAGTGTGCAATGCAAGACTTCGGTGGGTGTAAAAAGATGTCCGCTTGGTGACTTCTGACTATGTGCTTACTGTGGGGTGTACCAAGATGGCCGTGCTGAAATATCAGTTCTGTTGCATTTGCTGATGAATAGAACATGAGAAGTGTTGTACATATAAATCTCTAGGCTGGGAGTGTAACATTGCAGGGAGCGCACACACACTGAACCACTCCTGTGGCCTGATCGCTCCTTACTGCTCAGTCTCTGAGCTCAGCGCGGCTATACCCGCTCTGCACAGATGACGTCACTTGTTTACTTCTTTCCAGCTCTAAGCCCCGCCCCTCGCCAGAGCTGGTCCCGCCCTTAGAGGATAGGATTTGCCTACATCCTGACAGCGTGAGGCTCCACCCCTCATCGTAGCTAGTCCAGCCCCCGGTCCGATCCGCCCTTAGAGGATAAATTTGCCTACCTCCTGCGCGCGTGAGGCTCCGCCTCTCGCCGGAGCTGGTCCCGCCTCCCGGTCCGATCCGCCCTTAGGGGATAGGATTTGTCTACATCCCGGTAGCGTGAGGCTCCGCCCCTCATCGTATCTAGTCCCGCCTCCCGGTCCGATCCGCCCTTAGGGGATAGGATTTGTCTACATCCCGGTAGCGTGAGGCTCCGCCCCTCATCGTATCTAGTCCCGCCCCCGGTCCGATCCGCCCTTAGAGGATACATTTGCCTACCTCCTGCTTGCGTGAGGCTCCTCCCCCCCACCGGAGCTGTTCCCGCCTCCCGGTCCGATCCGCCCTTAGAGAATAGGATTTGCCTACATCCTGACAGCGTGAGATCCCGTACTCCGCCCCCCCCCCAATCTCCTAAAGGGGCCACATCCTTTATGGGGGCTGGTGATGACCTCACAGTGCAGGAGATCATGTGGATGGACATGTGAGTTTTAAAAAAAAATTATTATTTTTTTAATCTCCTGGTACAGAGAAAATTACGATTTTCTTGAAGGGGCCACATCCTGGTGTGTGAGCTGTGTGAGCTGTGTGAACTCAGCCTGCAGGCTCAGCATACAGATCAAAATACAATTTTTTTTTGTAATTAAAGTGACAGTTATTTGGAGAAACAACATTTTTTACGATAAAATCATCTTAGTAGGAAGAATAATAAAACACGCTTTAAGCTCGGGAGAATGAAACTGCAATTAAAAAATCGCATCGAATTAAATCCAAACGGATAAAAAAAATCGCAAGAAATACTCTGCAGAATCAGAAGCACGTCCTCACTGGTCGGGGATCACTCTGCTACTGCTGCAGACCCTGGGCTGAGCTGCCTTATATAAGGGCTGGTGATGACATCACAGTGCAGGAGATCATGTGACCTTTTTTTTTTTTTTATTTAAATCGCCTGGTACTCAGAGAAAAAATAACACGATTTTTCTTAAAGGGGCCACGTCCTTGTTTTTGATCTGTGTGAATTCAGCCTGCAGGCTGGGAATACAGATAGGATACGGCTCCTTTAAGAAAAAATTGTTGTTGTTGAAGTGATGGAGATTTAACCCTTACAGTTGCCATGGTGACTTGTATTCCGGGGATAACACTGGGAATGGAGGCTCATCACTTCATAGAAAACCTTCCTGCACATCAAATCTTTTCATTTCTTTCCTCTTATCTTTTTATTTGATCATTATTACCTAAAATAAAGACTTTTTTTTTTTTTTTCTGATCCTTCCAGCATTTGTTTTAGAAGTCTCCTTCCCCGCCTCCTGACGTCGGTCTGAGCTCTCTCTGAACTCTGTGTGCGGTCTAAGCCCCCAAAAAACAAACCTCCAATCATTACCAGCGCTGCATGTAATACGAAAAGAGAAAAAAGACAAGTGGCCTCCAACCACCCCCAGAGGCTGCGACTACAGGAACTGAGACAGGAAATGACCAGATACTGCGACTAGTCGGACAAGCGGTCTCCAACCTAGGAGATATTTACTATCCTTTATTTCTCTATGGAAACTGAGCTTACTGGTAAAAATAAGTGTGCAATGCAAGACTTCGGTGGGTGTAAAAAGATGTCCGCTTGGTGACTTCTGACTATGTGCTTACTGTGGGGTGTACCAAGATGGCCGTGCTGAAATATCAGTTCTGTTGCATTTGCTGATGAATAGAACATGAGAAGTGTTGTACATATAAATCTCTAGGCTGGGAGTGTAACATTGCAGGGAGCGCACACACACTGAACCACTCCTGTGGCCTGATCGCTCCTTACTGCTCAGTCTCTAAGCTCAGCGCGGCTATACCCGCTCTGCACAGATGACGTCACTTGTTTACTTCTTTCCAGCTCTAAGCCCCGCCCCTCGCCAGAGCTGCCCCCCCTTTCCTGCGAGCGTTAGGCCCCGCCCCTTGTCGGAGCTGGTCCCGCCCTTAGAGGATAGGATTTGCCTACATCCTGACAGCGTGAGGCTCCACCCCTCATCGTAGCTAGTCCAGCTCCCGGTCCGATCCGCCCTTAGAGGATAAATTTGCCTACCTCCTGCGCGCGTGAAGCTCCGCCTCTCGCCGGAGCTGGTCCCGCCTCCCGGTCCGATCCGCCCTTAGGGGATAAGATTTGTCTACATCCCGGTAGCGTGAGGCTCCGCCCCTCATCGTATCTAGTCCCGCCTCCCGGTCCGATCCGCCCTTAGGGGATAGGATTTGTCTACATCCCGGTAGCGTGAGGCTCCGCCCCTCATCGTATCTAGTCCCGCCCCCGGTCCGATCCGCCCTTAGAGGATACATTTGCCTACCTCCTGCTTGCGTGAGGCTCCTCCCCCCCACCGGAGCTGTTCCCGCCTCCCGGTCCGATCCGCCCTTAGAGAATAGGATTTGCCTACATCCTGACAGCGTGAGATCCCGTACTCCGCCCCCCCCCCAATCTCCTAAAGGGGCCACATCCTTTATGGGGGCTGGTGATGACCTCACAGTGCAGGAGATCATGTGGATGGACATGTGAGTTTTAAAAAAAAAAATATTATTTTTTTAATCTCCTGGTACAGAGAAAATTACGATTTTCTTGAAGGGGCCACATCCTGGTGTGTGAGCTGTGTGAGCTGTGTGAACTCAGCCTGCAGGCTCAGCATACAGATCAAAATACATTTTTTTTTGTAATTAAAGTGACAGTTATTTGGAGAAACAACATTTTTTACGATAAAATCATCTTAGTAGGAAGAATAATAAAACACGCTTTAAGCTCGGGAGAATGAAACTGCAATTAAAAAATCGCATCGAATTAAATCCAAACGGATAAAAAAAATCGCAAGAAATACTCTGCAGAATCAGAAGCACGTCCTCACTGGTCGGGGATCACTCTGCTACTGCTGCAGACCCTGGGCTGAGCTGCCTTATATAAGGGCTGGTGATGACATCACAGTGCAGGAGATCATGTGACCTTTTTTTTTTTTTTTTAATTTAAATCGCCTGGTACTCAGAGAAAAAATAACACGATTTTTCTTAAAGGGGCCACGTCCTTGTTTGTGATCTGTGTGAATTCAGCCTGCAGGCTGGGAATACAGATAGGATACGGCTCCTTTAAGAAAAAATTGTTGTTGTTGAAGTGATGGAGATTTAACCCTTACAGTTGCCATGGTGACTTGTATTCCGGGGATAACACTGGGAATGGAGGCTCATCACTTCATAGAAAACCTTCCTGCACATCAAATCTTTTCATTTCTTTCCTCTTATCTTTTTATTTGATCATTATTACCTAAAATAAAGACTTTTTTTTTTTTTTTTTTTAAATCTCCTGGTACAGAGAAAAACAACTTATGATTTTTCTTGAAGGGGCCACATCCAGGTGTGTGAGCTGTGTGAATTCAGCCTGCAGGCTCAGCATACAGATCAAAATACAATTTTTTTTGTAATTAAAGTGACAGTTATTTGGAGAAACAACATTTTTTACGATAAAATCATCTTAGTAGGAAGAATAATAAAACAGGCTTTAAGCTCGGGAGAATGAAACTGCAATAGAAAAATTGCATCGAATGAAATCCAATCGGATAAAAAAATCGCAAGAAATACTCTGCAGAATCAGAAGCACGTCCTCACTGGTCGGGGATCACTCCGCTACTGCTGCAGACCCTGGGCTGAGCTGCCTTATATAAGGGCTGGTGATGACATCACAGTGCAGGAGATCATGTGACTTTTTTTTTTTTTTATTTAAATCGCCTGGTACTCAGAGAAAAATAACTGACGATTTTTCTTAAAGGGGCCACGTCCTTGTTTGTGATCTGTGTGAATTCAGCCTGCAGGCTGGGAATACAGATAGGATACGGCTCCTTTAAGGAAAATTGTTGTTGTTGAAGTGATGGAGATTTAACCCTTACAGTTGCCATGGTGACTTGTATTCCGGGGATAACACTGGGAATGGAGCCTCATCACTTCATAGAAAACCTTCCTGCACATCAAATCTTTTCATTTCTTTCCTCTTATCTTTTTATTTGATCATTATTACCTAAAATAAAGACTTTTTTTTTTTTTTTAAATCTCCTGGTACAGAGAAAAACAACTTATGATTTTTCTTGAAGGGGCCACATCCTGGTGTGTGACCTGTGTGAATTCAGCCTGCAGGCTCAGCATACAGATCAAAATACAATTTTTTTTTGTAATTATAGTGACAGTTATTTGGAGAAACAACATTTTTTACGATAAAATCATCTTAGTAGGAAGAATAATAAAACACGCTTTAAGCTCGGGAGAATGAAACTGCAATAAAAATCGCATCGAATGAAATCCAATCGGATTAAAAAAATCGCAAGAAATACTCTGCAGAATCAGAAGCACGTCCTCACTGGTCGGGGATCACTCCGCTACTGCTGCAGACCCTGGGCTGAGCTGCCTTATATAAGGGCTGGTGATGACATCACAGTGCAGGAGATCATGTGACCTTTTTTTTTTTTTTTTTTTTTTTTTATTTAAATCGCCTGGTACTCAGAGAAAAAAATAACACGATTTTTCTTAAAGGGGCCACGTCCTTGTTTGTGATCTGTGTGAATTCAGCCTGCAGGCTGGGAATACAGATAGGATACGGCTCCTTTAAGAAAAATTGTTGTTGTTGAAGTGATGGAGATTTAACCCTTACAGTTGCCATGGTGACTTTGTATTCCGGGGATAACACTGGGAATGGAGCCTCATCACTTCATAGAAAACCTTCCTGCACATCAAATCTTTTCATTTCTTTCCTCTTATCTTTTTATTTGATCATTATTACCTAAAATAAAGACTTTTTTTTTTTTTTTCTGATCCTTCCAGCATTTGTTTTAGAAGTCTCCTTCCCCGCCTCCTGACGTCGGTCTGAGCTCTCTCTGAACTCTGTGTGCGGTCTAAGCCCCCAAAAAACAAACCTCCAATCATTACCAGCGCTGCATGTAATACGAAAAGAGAAAAAAGACAAGTGGCCTCCAACCACCCCCAGAGCCTGCGACTACAGGAACTGAGACAGGAAATGACCAGATACTGCGACTAGTCGGACAAGCGGTCTCCAACCTAGGAGATATTTACTATCCTTTATTTCTCTATGGAAACTGAGCTTACTGGTAAAAATAAGTGTGCAATGCAAGACTTCGGTGGGTGTAAAAAGATGTCCGCTTGGTGACTTCTGACTATGTGCTTACTGTGGGGTGTACCAAGATGGTCGTGCTGAAATATCAGTTCTGTTGCATTTGCTGATGAATAGAACATGAGAAGTGTTGTACATATAAATCTCTAGGCTGGGAGTGTAACATTGCAGGGAGCGCACACACACTGAACCACTCCTGTAGCCTGATCGCTCCTTACTGCTCAGTCTCTAAGCTCAGCGCGGCTATACCCGCTCTGCACAGATGACGTCACTTGTTTACTTCTTTCCAGCTCTAAGCCCCGCCCCTCGCCAGAGCTGCCCCCGTTTCCTGCGAGCGTTAGGCCCCGCCCCTTGTCGGAGCTGGTCCCGCCCTTAGAGGATAGGATTTGCCTACATCCTGACAGCGTGAGGCTCCACCCCTCATCGTAGCTAGTCCAGCCCCCGGTCCGATCCGCCCTTAGAGGATAAATTTGCCTACCTCCTGCGCGCGTGAAGCTCCGCCTCTCGCCGGAGCTGGTCCCGCCTCCCGGTCCGATCCGCCCTTAGGGGATAAGATTTGTCTACATCCCGGTAGCGTGAGGCTCCGCCCCTCATCGTATCTAGTCCCGCCTCCCGGTCCGATCCGCCCTTAGGGGATAGGATTTGTCTACATCCCGGTAGCGTGAGGCTCCGCCCCTCATCGTATCTAGTCCCGCCCCCGGTCCGATCCGCCCTTAGAGGATACATTTGCCTACCTCCTGCTTGCGTGAGGCTCCTCCCCCCCACCGGAGCTGTTCCCGCCTCCCGGTCCGATCCGCCCTTAGAGAATAGGATTTGCCTACATCCTGACAGCGTGAGATCCCGTACTCCGCCCCCCCCCCAATCTCCTAAAGGGGCCACATCCTTTATGGGGGCTGGTGATGACCTCACAGTGCAGGAGATCATGTGGATGGACATGTGAGTTTTAAAAAAATATATATATTTTTTTTAATCTCCTGGTACAGAGAAAATTACGATTTTCTTGAAGGGGCCACATCCTGGTGTGTGAGCTGTGTGAACTCAGCCTGCAGGCTCAGCATACAGATCAAAATACAATTTTTTTTGTTATTAAAGTGACAGTTATTTGGAGAAACAACATTTTTTACGATAAAATCATCTTAGTAGGAAGAATAATAAAACACGCTTTAAGCTCGGGAGAATGAAACTGCAATTAAAAAATCGCATCGAATTAAATCCAAACGGATAAAAAAAATCGCAAGAAATACTCTGCAGAATCAGAAGCACGTCCTCACTGGTCGGGGATCACTCTGCTACTGCTGCAGACCCTGGGCTGAGCTGCCTTATATAAGGGCTGGTGATGACATCACAGTGCAGGAGATCATGTGACCTTTTTTTTTTTTTTTTTTTTATTTAAATCGCCTGGTACTCAGAGAAAAAATAACACGATTTTTCTTAAAGGGGCCACGTCCTTGTTTGTGATCTGTGTGAATTCAGCCTGCAGGCTGGGAATACAGATAGGATACGGCTCCTTTAAGAAAAAATTGTTGTTGTTGAAGTGATGGAGATTTAACCCTTACAGTTGCCATGGTGACTTGTATTCCGGGGATAACACTGGGAATGGAGCCTCATCACTTCATAGAAAACCTTCCTGCACATCAAATCTTTTCATTTCTTTCCTCTTATCTTTTTATTTGATCATTATTACCTAAAATAAAGACTTTTTTTTAAAAAAAAATTCTGATCCTTCCAGCATTTGTTTTAGAAGTCTCCTTCCCCGCCTCCTGACGTCGGTCTGAGCTCTCTCTGAACTCTGTGTGCGGTCTAAGCCCCCAAAAAACAAACCTCCAATCATTACCAGCGCTGCATGTAATACGAGACTATCAGAGCTGCAGACAGGAGAGGATGCTGATGTCATTATGTGTCAATCATTCTCTCTCTCTCTTTTGCTGGGAGCTGCTGCAGCATTTCTAGTCTTCCTGATTGTAACTTTCAGCTGGTATGGAAGGGGGGGGGGGGGAGGGGGTCTTAATCTAAAAAGGGGGTGCAGTAGGTTACACATGGGGGTCAGCGGGGGGGAGGGGGGGTGTCCAGCGATGTCCGCAGACACGAGGGGGAGGGGTGAGCGCTCAGTCCAGTTTTAGTTTTTTTTTTTAATGGTCATTTTAACCCTTTCTCTGCTGAACCAATTATATTTTGTTTCCTCTTTGGACTCGTGTTAAAGTATAAATAAAGGAAAACTTTTTATTTGTATGAAGTGGGGGAGGGATTAGACCCCCTGTCAGCTTTTTGTTGCTGTCTGTGTCCCCTTTAGGGAGATTCGTCCTCTCTATTTTTCATGTTCATTACCACCAAAAGTGGAAGAAAATACCAAATTTTGGGGTTGTCACCAGAACAGGAATAGAAGGAAAATCTTTCAATGGGGACACTAGTTCAGGTGACAAGCAGGGATTACGTCACTTTGGAAGGGGGGGGGGGTTATCTCACTTCCTGTTTTGGCTATGGGACAAGAAGTGAAGGAAAATCTTCCAATGGGGACACTAGTTCTGGTGACAACAAGGGATTACGTCACTTTGGAAGGGGGGGGGGGGGTTCTCTCACTTCCTGTTTTGGCTATGGGACAGGAAGTGAAGTGAAATATCTCCAATGGGGACACTAGTTCTGGTGACAACCAGGGATTACATCACTTTGGAAGGGGGGGGGATTTCTCTTACTTCCTGTTTTGGCTATGGGACAGGAAGTGAAGGGAAATATCTCCAATGGGGACACTAGTTCTGGTGACAACCAGGGATTACGTCACTTTGGAAGGGGGGGGGGTTTCTCTCATTTCCTGTTTTGGCTATGGGACAGGAAGTGAAGGGAAATATCTCCAATGGGGACACTAGTTCTGGTGACAACCAGGGATTACATCACTTTGAAAGGGGGGGGTTTATCTCACTTCCTGTTTTGAGTTTGGGACAAGAAGTGAAGGAAAATCTTCCAATGGGGACACTAGTTCTGGTGACAACAAGGGATTACGTCACTTTGGAAGGGGGGGGGGGTTCTCTCACTTCCTGTTTTGGCTATGGGACAGGAAGTGAAGTGAAATATCTCCAATGGGGACACTAGTTCTGGTGACAACCAGGGATTATATCACTTTGGAAGGGGGGGGGGGATTTCTCTTACTTCCTGATTTGGCTATGGGACAGGAAGTGAAGGGAAATATCTCCAATGGGGACACTAGTTCTGGTGACAACCAGGGATTACATCACTTTGGAAGGGGGGGGATTTCTCTTACTTCCTGATTTGGCTATGGGACAGGAAGTGAAGGGAAATATCTCCAATGGGGACACTAGTTCTGGTGACAACCAGGGATTACATCACTTTGTAGGGGGGGGGGGAGGAGTTCCTCTCACTTCCTGTTTTGGCTATGGGACAAGAAGTGAAGGAAAATCTTCCAATGGGGACACTAGTTCTGGTGACAACCAGGGATTATATCACTTTGGAAGGGGGGGGGATTTCTCTTCCTGTTTTGGCTATGGGACAGGAAGTGAAGGGAAATATCTCCAATGGGGACACTAGTTCTGGTGACAACCAGGGATTACATCACTTTGGAAGGGGGGGGGATTTCTCTTACTTCCTGATTTGGCTATGGGACAGGAAGTGAAGGGAAATATCTCCAATAGGGACACTAGTTCTGGTGACAACCAGGGATTACATCACTTTGGAAGGGGGGGGGGGGTTATCTCACTTCCTGTTTTGAGTTTGGGACAAGAAGTGAAGGAAAATCTTCCAATGGGGACACTAGTTCTGGTGACAACAAGGGATTACGTCACTTTGGAAGGGGGGGGGGGTTCTCTCACTTCCTGTTTTGGCTATGGGACAGGAAGTGAAGTGAAATATCTCCAATGGGGACACTAGTTCTGGTGACAACCAGGGATTATATCACTTTGGAAGGGGGGGGGGATTTCTCTTACTTCCTGATTTGGCTATGGGACAGGAAGTGAAGGGAAATATCTCCAATAGGGACACTAGTTCTGGTGACAACCAGGGATTACATCACTTTGGAAGGGGGGGGGGGGTTATCTCACTTCCTGTTTTGAGTTTGGGACAAGAATTGAAGGAAAATCTTCCAATGGGTCACTAGTTCTGGTGACAACCAGGGATTACGTCACTTTGGAAGGGGGGGGGGGTTCTCTCACTTCCTGTTTTGGCTATGGGACAGGAAGTGAAGTGAAATATCTCCAATGGGGACACTAGTTCTGGTGACAACCAGGGATTACATCACTTTGAAAGGGGGGGGGTTTATCTCACTTCCTGTTTTGAGTTTGGGACAAGAAGTGAAGGAAAATCTTCCAATGGTCACTAGTTCTGGTGACAACCAGGGATTACGTCACTTTGGAAGGGGGGGGGGGGTTCTCTCACTTCCTGTTTTGGATATGGGACAGGAAGTGAAGAGAAATATCTCCAATGGGGACACTAGTTCTGGTGACAACCAGGGATTACATCACTTTGAAAAGGGGGGGGGGTTTATCTCACTTCCTGTTTTGAGTTTGGGACAAGAAGTGAAGGAAAATCTTCCAATGGGGACACTAGTTCTGGTGACAACCAGGGATTACGTCACTTTGGAAGGGGGGGGGGTTATCTCACTTCCTGTTTTGAGTTTGGGACAAGAAGTGAAGGAAAATCTTCCAATGGGGACACTAGTTCTGGTGACAACAAGGGATTACGTCACTTTGGAAGGGGGGGGGGATTTCTCTCACTTCCTGTTTTGGCTATGGGACAGGAAGTGAAGTGAAATATCTCCAATGGGGACACTAGTTCTGGTGACAACCAGGGAATACATTACTTTGGAAGGGGGGGGATTTCTCTCACTTCCTGTTTTCAGTTTTGGACAAGAAGTGAAGGAAAATCTTCCAATGGACACTAGTTCTGGTGACAACCAGGGATTACGTCACTTTGGAAGGGGGGGGGGGGTTCTCTCACTTCCTGTTTTGGCTATGGGACAGGAAGTGAAGTGAAATATCTCCAATGGGGACACTAGTTCTGGTGACAACCAGGGATTACATCACTTTGGAAGGGGGGGGGATTTCTCTTACTTCCTGATTTGGCTATGGGACAGGAAGTGAAGGGAAATATCTCCAATGGGGACACTAGTTCTGGTGACAACCAGGGATTACATCACTTTGGAAGGGGGGGGGGTTTCTCTCATTTCCTGTTTTGGATATGGGACAGGAAGTGAAGAGAAATATCTCCAATGGGGACACTAGTTCTGGTGACAACCAGGGATTACATCACTTTGAAAGGGGGGGGGGTTTATCTCACTTCCTGTTTTGAGTTTGGGACAAGAAGTGAAGGAAAATCTTCCAATAGGGACACTAGTTCTGGTGACAACCAGGGATTACATCACTTTGAAAGGGGGGGGGGTTTATCTCACTTCCTGTTTTGAGTTTGGGACAAGAAGTGAAGGAAAATCTTCCAATGGGGACACTAGTTCTGGTGACAACCAGGGATTACATCACTTTGAAAGGGGGGGGGGGGTTATCTCACTTCCTGTTTTGAGTTTGGGACAAGAAGTGAAGGAAAATCTTCCAATGGGTCACTAGTTCTGGTGACAACCAGGGATTACGTCACTTTGGAAGGGGGGGGGGTTCTCTCACTTCCTGTTTTGGCTATGGGACAGGAAGTGAAGTGAAATATCTCCAATGGGGACACTAGTTCTGGTGACAACCAGGGAATACATCACTTTGAAAGGGGGGGGGTTTATCTCACTTCCTGTTTTGAGTTTGGGACAAGAAGTGAAGGAAAATCTTCCAATGGGGACACTAGTTCTGGTGACAACCAGGGATTACGTCACTTTGGAAGGGGGGGGGGGTTTATCTCACTTCCTGTTTTGAGTTAGGGAGAAGAAGTGAAGGAAAAGCTTCCAATGGGTCACTAGTTCTGGTGACAACCAGGGATTACGTCACTTTGGAGGGGGGGGGGTTCTCTCACTTCCTGTTTTGGCTATGGGACAGGAAGTGAAGTGAAATATCTCCAATGGGGACACTAGTTCTGGTGACAACCAGGGATTACATTACTTTGGAAGGGGGGGGGGTTATCTCACTTCCTGTTTTGAGTTTGGGACAAGAAGTGAAGGAAAATCTTCCAATGGGTCACTAGTTCTGGTAACAACCAGGGATTACATCACTTTGGAAGGGGGGGGGTTATCTCACTTCCTGTTTTGAGTTTGGGACAAGAAGTGAAGGAAAATCTTCCAATGGGTCACTAGTTCTGGTGACAACCAGGGATTACGTCACTTTGGAAGGGGGGGGGGGTTCTCTCACTTCCTGTTTTGGCTATGGGACAGGAAGTGAAGTGAAATATCTCCAATGGGGACACTAGTTCTGGTGACAACCAGGGATTACATCACTTTGAAAGGGGGGGGGTTTATCTCACTTCCTGTTTTGAGTTTGGGACAAGAAGTGAAGGAAAATCTTCCAATGGTCACTAGTTCTGGTGACAACCAGGGATTACGTCACTTTGGAAGGGGGGGGGGGTTCTCTCACTTCCTGTTTTGGATATGGGACAGGAAGTGAAGAGAAATATCTCCAATGGGGACACTAGTTCTGGTGACAACCAGGGATTACATCACTTTGAAAAGGGGGGGGGGGGTTTATCTCACTTCCTGTTTTGAGTTTGGGACAAGAAGTGAAGGAAAATCTTCCAATGGGGACACTAGTTCTGGTGACAACCAGGGATTACGTCACTTTGGAAGGGGGGGGGGGGGGTTATCTCACTTCCTGTTTTGAGTTTGGGACAAGAAGTGAAGGAAAATCTTCCAATGGGGACACTAGTTCTGGTGACAACAAGGGATTACGTCACTTTGGAAGGGGGGGGGGGGTTCTCTCACTTCCTGTTTTGGCTATGGGACAGGAAGTGAAGTGAAATATCTCCAATGGGGACACTAGTTCTGGTGACAACCAGGGAATACATTACTTTGGAAGGGGGGGGATTTCTCTCACTTCCTGTTTTCAGTTTTGGACAAGAAGTGAAGGAAAATCTTCCAATGGACACTAGTTCTGGTGACAACCAGGGATTACGTCACTTTGGAAGGGGGGGGGGGGTTCTCTCACTTCCTGTTTTGGCTATGGGACAGGAAGTGAAGTGAAATATCTCCAATGGGGACACTAGTTCTGGTGACAACCAGGGATTACATCACTTTGGAAGGGGGGGGGATTTCTCTTACTTCCTGATTTGGCTATGGGACAAGAAGTGAAGGAAAATCTTCCAATGGGGACACTAGTTCTGGTGACAACCAGGGATTATATCACTTTGGAAGGGGGGGGGGGGATTTCTCTTACTTCCTGTTTTGGCTATGGGACAGGAAGTGAAGGGAAATATCTCCAATGGGGACACTAGTTCTGGTGACAACCAGGGATTACATCACTTTGGAAGGGGGGGGGGTTTCTCTCATTTCCTGTTTTGGATATGGGACAGGAAGTGAAGAGAAATATCTCCAATGGGGACACTAGTTCTGGTGACAACCAGGGATTACATCACTTTGAAAGGGGGGGGGTTTATCTCACTTCCTGTTTTGAGTTTGGGACAAGAAGTGAAGGAAAATCTTCCAATAGGGACACTAGTTCTGGTGACAACCAGGGATTACATCACTTTGAAAGGGGGGGGGGTTTATCTCACTTCCTGTTTTGAGTTTGGGACAAGAAGTGAAGGAAAATCTTCCAATGGGGACACTAGTTCTGGTGACAACCAGGGATTACATCACTTTGAAAGGGGGGGGGGGGTTATCTCACTTCCTGTTTTGAGTTTGGGACAAGAAGTGAAGGAAAATCTTCCAATGGGTCACTAGTTCTGGTGACAACCAGGGATTACGTCACTTTGGAAGGGGGGGGGGGTTCTCTCACTTCCTGTTTTGGCTATGGGACAGGAAGTGAAGTGAAATATCTCCAATGGGGACACTAGTTCTGGTGACAACCAGGGAATACATCACTTTGAAAGGGGGGGGGTTTATCTCACTTCCTGTTTTGAGTTTGGGACAAGAAGTGAAGGAAAATCTTCCAATGGGGACACTAGTTCTGGTGACAACCAGGGATTACGTCACTTTGGAAGGGGGGGGGGGTTTATCTCACTTCCTGTTTTGAGTTAGGGAGAAGAAGTGAAGGAAAAGCTTCCAATGGGTCACTAGTTCTGGTGACAACCAGGGATTACGTCACTTTGGAGGGGGGGGGGGTTCTCTCACTTCCTGTTTTGGCTATGGGACAGGAAGTGAAGTGAAATATCTCCAATGGGGACACTAGTTCTGGTGACAACCAGGGATTACATTACTTTGGAAGGGGGGGGGGGTTATCTCACTTCCTGTTTTGAGTTTGGGACAAGAAGTGAAGGAAAATCTTCCAATGGGTCACTAGTTCTGGTAACAACCAGGGATTACATCACTTTGGAAGGGGGGGGGTTATCTCACTTCCTGTTTTGAGTTTGGGACAAGAAGTGAAGGAAAATCTTCCAATGGGTCACTAGTTCTGGTGACAACCAGGGATTACGTCACTTTGGAAGTGGGGGGGGTTCTCTCACTTCCTGTTTTGGCTATGGGACAGGAAGTGAAGTGAAATATCTCCAATGGGGACACTAGTTCTGGTGACAACCAGGGATTACATCACTTTGAAAGGGGGGGGGGGTTATCTCACTTCCTGTTTTGAGTTTGGGACAAGAAGTGAAGGAAAATCTTCCAATGGGTCACTAGTTCTGGTGACAACCAGGGATTACGTCACTTTGGAAGGGGGGGGGTTCTCTCACTTCCTGTTTTGGATATGGGACAGGAAGTGAAGAGAAATATCTCCAATGGGGACACTAGTTCTGGTGACAACCAGGGATTACATCACTTTGAAAGGGGGGGGGGTTTATCTCACTTCCTGTTTTGAGTTTGGGACAAGAAGTGAAGGAAAATCTTCCAATGGGTCACTAGTTCTGGTGACAACAAGGGATTACGTCACTTTGGAAGGGGGGGGGGGTTCTCTCACTTCCTGTTTTGGCTATGGGACAGGAAGTGAAGTGAAATATCTCCAATGGGGACACTAGTTCTGGTGACAACCAGGGAATACATTACTTTGGAAGGGGGGGAATTTCTCTCACTTCCTGTTTTCAGTTTTGGACAAGAAGTGAAGGAAAATCTTCCAATGGACACTAGTTCTGGTGACAACCAGGGATTACGTCACTTTGGAAGGGGGGGGGTTCTCTCACTTCCTGTTTTGGCTATGGGACAGGAAGTGAAGGGAAATATCTCCAATGGGGACACTAGTTCTGGTGACAACCAGGGATTACATTACTTTGTAGGGGGGGGGGGGGAGGAGTTCCTCTCACTTCCTGTTTTGGCTATGGGACAAGAAGTGAAGGAAAATCTTCCAATGGGGACACTAGTTCTGGTGACAACAAGGGATTATATCACTTTGGAAGGGGGGCGGGATTTCTCTTACTTCCTGTTTTGGCTATGGGACAGGAAGTGAAGGGAAATATCTCCAATGGGGACACTAGTTCTGGTGACAACCAGGGATTACATCACTTTGAAAGGGGGGGGGGGTTTATCTCACTTCCTGTTTTGAGTTTGGGACAAGAAGTGAAGGAAAATCTTCCAATAGGGACACTGGTTCTGGTGACAACCAGGGATTACATCACTTTGAAAGGGGGGGGGTTATCTCACTTCCTGTTTTGAGTTTGGGACAAGAAGTGAAGGAAAATCTTCCAATAGGGACACTAGTTCTGGTGACAACCAGGGATTACGTCACTTTGGAAGGGGGGGGTTATCTCACTTCCTGTTTTGAGTTTGGGACAAGAATTGAAGGAAAATCTTCCAATGGGTCACTAGTTCTGGTGACAACCAGGGATTACGTCACTTTGGAAGGGGGGGGTTATCTCACTTCCTGTTTTGAGTTTGGGACAAGAATTGAAGGAAAATCTTCCAATGGGTCACTAGTTCTGGTGACAACCAGGGATTACGTCACTTTGGAAGGGGGGGGGGTTCTCTCACTTCCTGTTTTGGCTATGGGACAGGAAGTGAAGTGAAATATCTCCAATGGGGACACTAGTTCTGGTGACAACCAGGGAATACATCACTTTGAAAGGGGGTGGGGGGTTTATCTCACTTCCTGTTTTGAGTTTGGGACAAGAAGTGAAGGAAAATCTTCCAATGGGTCACTAGTTCTGGTGACAACCAGGGATTACGTCACTTTGGAAGGGGGGGGGTTCTCTCACTTCCTGTTTTGGCTATGGGACAGGAAGTGAAGTGAAATATCTCCAATGGGGACACTAGTTCTGGTGACAACCAGGGATTACATTACTTTGGAAGGGGGGGGGGTTATCTCACTTCCTGTTTTGAGTTTGGGACAAGAAGTGAAGGAAAATCTTCCAATGGGTCACTAGTTCTGGTGACAACCAGGGATTACGTCACTTTGGAAGGGGGGGGGTTCTCTCACTTCCTGTTTTGGCTATGGGACAGGAAGTGAAGTGAAATATCTCCAATGGGGACACTAGTTCTGGTGACAACCAGGGATTACATCACTTTGAAAGGGGGGGGTTATCTCACTTCCTGTTTTGAGTTTGGGACAAGAAGTGAAGGAAAATCTTCCAATGGGTCACTAGTTCTGGTGACAACCAAGGATTACGTCACTTTGGAAGGGGGGGGGGGGTTCTCTCACTTCCTGTTTTGGATATGGGACAGGAAGTGAAGAGAAATATCTCCAATGGGGACACTAGTTCTGGTGACAACCAGGGATTACATCACTTTGAAAGGGGGGGGGGGTTTATCTCACTTCCTGTTTTGAGTTTGGGACAAGAAGTGAAGGAAAATCTTCCAATGGGGACACTAGTTCTGGTGACAACCAGGGATTACGTCACTTTGGAAGGGGGGGGGTTATCTCACTTCCTGTTTTGAGTTTGGGACAAGAAGTGAAGGAAAATCTTCCATTGGGGACACTAGTTCTGGTGACAACAAGGGATTACGTCACTTTGGAAGGGGGGGGGGGGTTCTCTCACTTCCTGTTTTGGCTATGGGACAGGAAGTGAAGTGAAATATCTCCAATGGGGACACTAGTTCTGGTGACAACCAGGGAATACATTACTTTGGAAGGGGGGGGATTTCTCTCACTTCCTGTTTTCAGTTTTGGACAAGAAGTGAAGGAAAATCTTCCAATGGACACTAGTTCTGGTGACAACCAGGGATTACGTCACTTTGGAAGGGGGGGGGGGGTTCTCTCACTTCCTGTTTTGGCTATGGGACAGGAAGTGAAGTGAAATATCTCCAATGGGGACACTAGTTCTGGTGACAACCAGGGATTACATCACTTTGGAAGGGGGGGGGGATTTCTCTTACTTCCTGATTTGGCTATGGGACAGGAAGTGAAGGGAAATATCTCCAATGGGGACACTAGTTCTGGTGACAACCAGGGATTACATCACTTTGGAAGGGGGGGGGGGGGTTCTCTCATTTCCTGTTTTGGATATGGGACAGGAAGTGAAGAGAAATATCTCCAATGGGGACACTAGTTCTGGTGACAACCAGGGATTACATCACTTTGAAAGGGGGGGGTTATCTCACTTCCTGTTTTGAGTTTGGGACAAGAAGTGAAGGAAAATCTTCCAATAGGGACACTAGTTCTGGTGACAACCAGGGATTACATCACTTTGAAAGGGGGGGGGGGTTATCTCACTTCCTGTTTTGAGTTTGGGACAAGAAGTGAAGGAAAATCTTCCAATGGGTCACTAGTTCTGGTGACAACCAGGGATTACGTCACTTTGGAGGGGGGGGGTTCTCTCACTTCCTGTTTTGGCTATGGGACAGGAAGTGAAGTGAAATATCTCCAATGGGGACACTAGTTCTGGTGACAACCAGGGATTACATTACTTTGGAAGGGGGGGGGGGGGTTATCTCACTTCCTGTTTTGAGTTTGGGACAAGAAGTGAAGGAAAATCTTCCAATGGGTCACTAGTTCTGGTGACAACCAGGGATTACATCACTTTGGAAGGGGGGGGGTTATCTCACTTCCTGTTTTGAGTTTGGGACAAGAAGTGAAGGAAAATCTTCCAATGGGTCACTAGTTCTGGTGACAACCAGGGATTACGTCACTTTGGAAGGGGGGGGGGGGTTCTCTCACTTCCTGTTTTGGCTATGGGACAGGAAGTGAAGTGAAATATCTCCAATGGGGACACTAGTTCTGGTGACAACCAGGGATTACATCACTTTGAAAGGGGGGGGTTATCTCACTTCCTGTTTTGAGTTTGGGACAAGAAGTGAAGGAAAATCTTCCAATGGGTCACTAGTTCTGGTGACAACCAGGGATTACGTCACTTTGGAAGGGGGGGGGGTTCTCTCACTTCCTGTTTTGGATATGGGACAGGAAGTGAAGAGAAATATCTCCAATGGGGACACTAGTTCTGGTGACAACCAGGGATTACATCACTTTGAAAGGGGGGGGGGTTTATCTCACTTCCTGTTTTGAGTTTGGGACAAGAAGTGAAGGAAAATCTTCCAATGGGGACACTAGTTCTGGTGACAACCAGGGATTACGTCACTTTGGAAGGGGGGGGGGTTATCTCACTTCCTGTTTTGAGTTTGGGACAAGAAGTGAAGGAAAATCTTCCAATGGGGACACTAGTTCTGGTGACAACAAGGGATTACGTCACTTTGGAAGGGGGGGGGGGTTCTCTCACTTCCTGTTTTGGCTATGGGACAGGAAGTGAAGTGAAATATCTCCAATGGGGACACTAGTTCTGGTGACAACCAGGGAATACATTACTTTGGAAGGGGGGGATTTCTCTCACTTCCTGTTTTCAGTTTTGGACAAGAAGTGAAGGAAAATCTTCCAATGGACACTAGTTCTGGTGACAACCAGGGATTACGTCACTTTGGAAGGGGGGGTTCTCTCACTTCCTGTTTTGGCTATGGGACAGGAAGTGAAGTGAAATATCTCCAATGGGGACACTAGTTCTGGTGACAACCAGGGATTACATCACTTTGGAAGGGGGGGGGATTTCTCTTACTTCCTGATTTGGCTATGGGACAGGAAGTGAAGGGAAATATCTCCAATGGGGACACTAGTTCTGGTGACAACCAGGGATTACATTACTTTGTAGGGGGGGGGAGGAGTTCCTCTCACTTCCTGTTTTGGCTATGGGACAAGAAGTGAAGGAAAATCTTCCAATGGGGACACTAGTTCTGGTGACAACCAGGGATTATATCACTTTGGAAGGGGGGGGATTTCTCTTACTTCCTGTTTTGGCTATGGGACAGGAAGTGAAGGGAAATATCTCCAATGGGGACACTAGTTCTGGTGACAACCAGGGATTACATCACTTTGGAAGGGGGGGGTTTCTCTCATTTCCTGTTTTGGATATGGGACAGGAAGTGAAGAGAAATATCTCCAATGGGGACACTAGTTCTGGTGACAACCAGGGATTACATCACTTTGAAGGGGGGGGGGTTTATCTCACTTCCTGTTTTGAGTTTGGGACAAGAAGTGAAGGAAAATCTTCCAATGGGGACACTAGTTCTGGTGACAACCAGGGATTACATCACTTTGAAAGGGGGGGGGTTTATCTCACTTCCTGTTTTGAGTTTGGGACAAGAAGTGAAGGAAAATCTTTTAATGGGGACACTAGTTCTGGTGACAACCAGGGATTACGTCACTTTGGAAGGGGGGGGGGGGGTTCTCTCACTTCCTGTTTTGGCTATGGGACAGGAAGTGAAGTGAAATATCTCCAATGGGGACACTAGTTCTGGTGACAACCAGGGATTACATTACTTTGGAAAGGGGGGGGGTTTCTCTCATTTCCTGTTTTGGATATGGGACAGGAAGTGAAGAGAAATATCTCCAATGGGGACACTAGTTCTGGTGACAACCAGGGATTACATCACTTTGGAAGGGGGGGGGGGGGTTTCTCTCATTTCCTGTTTTGGATATGGGACAGGAAGTGAAGAGAAATATCTCCAATGGGGACACTAGTTCTGGTGACAACCAGGGATTACATCACTTTGAAAGGGGGGGGGTGGTTATCTCACTTCCTGTTTTGAGTTTGGGACAAGAAGTGAAGGAAAATCTTCCAATTGGGACACTAGTTCTGGTGACAACAAGGGATTACGTCACTTTGGAAGGGGGGGGGGTTCTCTCACTTCCTGTTTTGGCTATGGGACAGGAAGTGAAGTGAAATATCTCCAATGGGGACACTAGTTCTGGTGACAACCAGGGAATACATTACTTTGGAAGGGGGTGGGATTTCTCTCACTTCCTGTTTTCAGTTTTGGACAAGAAGTGAAGGAAAATCTTCCAATGGACACTAGTTCTGGTGACAACCAGGGATTACATCACTTTGGAAGGGGGGGGGGATTTCTCTTACTTCCTGATTTGGCTATGGGACAGGAAGTGAAGGGAAATATCTCCAATGGGGACACTAGTTCTGGTGACAACCAGGGATTACATTACTTTGGAGGGGGGGAGGAGTTCCTCTCACTTCCTGTTTTGGCTATGGGACAAGAAGTGAAGGAAAATCTTCCAATGGGAACACTAGTTCTGGTGACAACCAGGGATTATATCACTTTGGAAGGGGGGGGGGATTTCTCTTACTTCCTGTTTTGGCAATGGGACAGGAAGTGAAGGGAAATATCTCCAATGGGGACACTAGTTCTGGTGACAACCATGGATTACATCACTTTGAAAGGGGGGGGGGGGTTATCTCACTTCCTGTTTTGAGTTTGGGACAAGAAGTGAAGGAAAATCTTCCAATGGGGACACTAGTTCTGGTGACAACCAGGGATTACATCACTTTGAAAGGGGGGGGGGTTTATCTCACTTCCTGTTTTGAGTTTGGGACAAGAAGTGAAGGAAAATCTTTTAATGGGGACACTAGTTCTGGTGACAACCAGGGATTACGTCACTTTGGAAGGGGGGGGTTCTCTCACTTCCTGTTTTGGCTATGGGACAGGAAGTGAAGTGAAATATCTCCAATGGGGACACTAGTTCTGGTGACAACCAGGGATTACATTACTTTGGAAAGGGGGGGGGGGTTTCTCTCATTTCCTGTTTTGGATATGGGACAGGAAGTGAAGAGAAATATCTCCAATGGGGACACTAGTTCTGGTGACAACCAGGGATTACATCACTTTGGAAGGGGGGGGGTTTCTCTCATTTCCTGTTTTGGATATGGGACAGGAAGTGAAGAGAAATATCTCCAATGGGGACACTAGTTCTGGTGACAACCAGGGATTACATCACTTTGAAAGGGGGGGGGTTATCTCACTTCCTGTTTTGAGTTTGGGACAAGAAGTGAAGGAAAATCTTCCAATTGGGACACTAGTTCTGGTGACAACAAGGGATTACGTCACTTTGGAAGGGGGGGGGGGTTCTCTCACTTCCTGTTTTGGCTATGGGACAGGAAGTGAAGTGAAATATCTCCAATGGGGACACTAGTTCTGGTGACAACCAGGGAATACATTACTTTGGAAGGGGGGGGGGATTTCTCTCACTTCCTGTTTTCAGTTTTGGACAAGAAGTGAAGGAAAATCTTCCAATGGACACTAGTTCTGGTGACAACCAGGTATTACATCACTTTGGAAGGGGGGGGGGATTTCTCTTACTTCCTGATTTGGCTATGGGACAGGAAGTGAAGGGAAATATCTCCAATGGGGACACTAGTTCTGGTGACAACCAGGGATTACATTACTTTGGAGGGGGGGGGAGGAGTTCCTCTCACTTCCTGTTTTGGCTATGGGACAAGAAGTGAAGGAAAATCTTCCAATGGGGACACTAGTTCTGGTGACAACCAGGGATTACCTCACTTTGGAAGGGGGGGGGGTTCTCTCACTTCCTGTTTTGAGTTTGGGACAAGAAGTGAAGGGAAATATCTCCAATGGGGACACTAGTTCTGGTGACAACCAGTGATTACATCACTTTAAAAGGGGGGGGGGGGGTTATCTCACTTCGTGTTTTGAGTTTGGGACAAGAAGTGAAGGAAAATCTTACAATGGGTACACTAGTTCTGGTGACAACCAGGGATTACGCCACTTTGGAAGGGGGGGGGTTCTCTCACTTCCTGTTTTGGCTATGGGACAGGAAGTGAAGGGAAATATCTCCAAAGGGGACACTAGTTCTGGTGACAACCAGGGATTACATTACTTTGGAGGGGGGGGGGATTTCTCTCACTTCCCGTTTTGGCTATGGGACAGGAAGTGAAGGGAAATATCTCCAATGGGGACACAGAGGGTAAAGAAAAAAAAACTGACAGATTTTTTTTGTCCGAAGTTCACTTTTAACTTTTAGCTGATATGGCGGGGGATCATGTTGACTCAATCAAAAAGAGGGTGCAGCATATTACACACGGGGCTCAGCGGGGGAGGGTGTAGTGATGTCCGCAGACACGACTGCTACTGCCGGAGAGGGGGAGGGGTGAGCTCTTTTTGGGGTAATTTTAACCCTTTCACTGCTGGATTTTAATTCATTTTTTGCACACATGCTAATTGGTCAATTTAGTCCTCATAGCATGAAATAGTTTCTGAAATGATTAAGGCCCCATTCACAAAACTCATTTTTTCAAGCGTTTTTTTTTTTTTTTGCTCGACAAGCATAGGCCAGCAATTGATTCCAATGGGCTCCCTATGAGTGTCAAACGCGGCAAAGTAGCTCATGGCGTGTTTCGGTTGGCGCATTATGCGGCGTTTGTTGCGTGTTCAATACATGAAAATATCACATGACTGATGGACTTTGGTGCTGTTACACTAAGGCCCCATTCATATTACTTGTGTCTGATTATCACTACAATTCATGGGGGGTTTATACAGTGTCCCCCCCCCTCCATACTACTGGAAGCAGGGCTAGGACCGGGGGTCACATGACCCAGGCACTTAGCACCTCCCCAGAACACTACAGAAGAGGGATTACATCATACTCCCCGCCCCGCCCCTAACTATTCTGCTCCGCCCACTCCTCAATCTGAATCCCTTTATCTTCCTTCATAGAGAGACTAGAGGAGTCTCCTCCCACAAACTGTCCCTGGCTCCGCCCCACGCAGGCTCATAGGTTCATGGAGCCATCACTAAAATGGAGGCCTGCCCACAAGTCCTGGTCCAGTGGTCAGCAGTCATTGGTTGCTATGGAAGCTGGGGTCCCTAGCAACCAATGTTGTCATGTGAGTGATGTGTCTCCTGCAGCACATTTCTCCTCCCGGCTGATGGAACCCGCCTGTCAGACTACAGAGACTTCTCCTACAGGTACACTGAGCTCTTTGATGGGGCAACTAATCTATGGGGGGCATTTGGATCGAGAAACTAATCTATGTGGGTACAGTTATGGGGGGCAACTGGTCTTTAGGGGCATTGTGATGGGGGCAAGTGATCTATGGGGGCACTCGGATGGGGCAACTAATCAATGGGGGTACTATGATGGGGCAAATGATCTATGGGGGCACTCAGATGGGGCAAGTAATCTATGGGGGTACTATGATGTGGCAAAGGATCTATGGGGGCGCTCGAATGGGGAAACAAATCTACGGGGGTACTATGATGGGGAAAATGATCTATGGGGGCACTCGGATGGGGCAACTAATCTATGGGGGCCCTCTGATGGGGCAAATGATCTATGGGGGCACTCGGATGGGGCAACTAATCTATGGGGGTACTATGATGGGGCAACTAATCAATGGGGTACTATGATTGGGCAAATGATCTATGGGGGCACTCAGATGGGGCAACTAATCTATGGGGGTACTATGATGGGGCAACTAATCTATGGGGCCATTGTGATGGGGCAACTGATCTATGGAGGGCATTTGGATCGGGAAACTAATCTATGTGGGTACAGTTATGGGGGGCAACTGGTCTTTAAGGGCATTGTCATGGGGCAACTAATCTATGGGGCAAATGATCTATGGGGGCACTCGGATGGGGCAACTAATCTATGGGGGTACTATGATGGGGCAAATGATCTATGTGGGCATTTAGATAGGGCAACTAATCTATGGGGGCCCTTTGATGGGGCAAATGATCTATGGGGGCACTCGGATGGGGCAACTAATCCATGGGGGGTACTATGATGGGGCAAATGATCTATGTGGGCGCTCGGTTAGGGCAACTAATCTATGGGGGCCCTCTGATGGGGCAAATGATCTATGGGGGCACTCAGATGGGGCAACTAATCTATGGGGGTACTTTGATGTGGCAACTAATCTATGGGGCCATTGTGATGAAGCAAATGATCTATGGGGGCACTCAGATGGGGCAACTAATCTATGGGGGTACTATGATGGGGCAACTAATCAATGGGGCCATTGTGATGGGGGCAATTGATCTATGGGGTCACTCAGATGGGACAACTAATCAATGGGGGTACTATAATAGGGCAGCTAATCTATGGCGCCATTGTGATGGGGCAACTGATCTATGGGGGCACTCTGATGGGGGCAGCTGATCTATTGGGCATTCTGATGGGAGCAACTAATTTATGGGGGGACTCTGGTGGGGGCATTCTGATGGGGCAACTCATCTCTGGGGGGTACTCTGATAGGGGCAACTGATCTATGGGGGTACTTTGATGGGCACTCTGATAGGTGTCATTGATCTATGGGGCCACTCTGATGGAGGCATTTGATCTATATGAAGACTCTGATGGGGAAAACTGATATATGGAGGTATTCTTGATTGGGGTTCCTGATGTAAGGGGGCACTGTGAAGAACACCTGATGTATGGGGGCACACTGATGGGGGTAACTGATTTACGTCAGTCCTCTGTTAGGGATAACCAATATATGAGGGTATACTCTTGTTGAAACACCTTATGTAAGGGGACACTCTGATTGGGGCAGCTGATCTATGGGGTGGCTAAATTATGGGGGTACTCTTATAAAGTCAACTGATATATGAAGGTATTCGGACTGGGATTCTGGATTTATGAGGGCACTCTGATAGGGGCACCTGATGGAAGGTGGCACTGTGATGAGGACGTCTGATGTAAGGTGGCACTGTGATGGGGCACCTGATGTAAGGTGGCACTGTGATGGGGACACCTGATGTAAGGTGGCACTGTGATGAGGACGCCTGATGTAAGGTGGCAGTGTGATGAGGGCGCCTGATGTATGGTGGCACTGTGATGGGGATACCTGATGTAAGGTGGCACTGTGATGGGGACACCTGATGTAAGGTGGCACTGTGGTGGGGACACCTGATGTAAGGTGGCACTGTGATGGGGACACCTGATGTAAGGTGGCACTGTGATGGGGGCACCTGATGTAAGGTGGCACTGTGATGGGGACACCTGATGTAAGGTGGTACTGTGATGAGGACGCCTGATGGAAAGAGGTACCTTAATTGGGGTAACTGATCTAAGGGGTATTCTGATGGGGGCATCTGATATGTGGGGGCATACTGATGGGGGCAGCTGATATGTGAGGGCACTCTGATTGGGGTTTCTGATTTATGGGGTATTCTAATGGAGCACCTGATGTAAGGTAGTTTTATTTTCAGGTACTTGAAATGTGGGTGTGATTGGTCTACTTTAATATTTTATAAAGAGTTATATATTTCTCTTCCATGTTGTTTCTGGTAAAGACAGTGGTTGGTTGAAGGCCAGAATAAAAGGGCACATCCAGTGAAGGTGAAGGAGCTCAGAGTAATGGAGATCACAGGAAGGAGAAGAGGGATGTCCAGAAGGAGAGGTTCGGGGCTCAGAGAAGACCGGTCTCCTTGAACACCTTCAAGGCCAAGACACCATTGGAAGCTCTGAGGATCAGCACTAAGCAGCGGCATCGGTAGAAGGTAAAGCCTAATCTATTCCTTTGCTACAAGTCACCCAGGGCCGGGACAAGAGGTGGGCAGGAGGGAGAGCTGCCCTGGGCACAGCGGTTTACTGTATGGATGGGAGCGCCAGTGAGCTCATTCTGATACAAGGCATTTTGACTAGCTGATCACTGCTGGGGGTAACATCTCTTAAGTTCACATATAATGAAGGAGAGGGGCCCAATTTGGCTTCATAGCCCTGGGCGCTGGATGACCTTGTCCCAGCATTAAAGTCACCCTCCAGTCCAATCTGCTGATACTCCAGACTACCCTTCAATTTGGTCCACTTACACTTCAGGTCTGGACTTCTCCAATATAGCTGGAGAATATTACAGGTTACCCAGTTACGTCACTGGGTAACCCCTTCCACTGTGTACATTTGGCTGTGTCCGTGTTTGGCAGGTGGCATTTTCTTTTTTTTCAGGTCAGCGTTTTTTTTTCAATAAGACCCCTTTCACACTGAGGCGCTTTGTAGGTGCTATAGCGTTAAAAATAGCGCCTGCAAAGCGCCCTGAAACAGCGGCTCCATTCACACTGGAGCGGTGCGCTGGGAGGGCGTCAGAAAAAGTCCTGCCAGCAGCTTCTTTGGAGTGCATTAGGAGCGGTGAACTCACAGCTCTTGAAATCAATGGGCAGCGCCGCCGTACCGCCGGCAAAGCGCCGCTGTAGCAGCACTTTGTGGGTGGTTTTAACCCTTTTTCGGCCGCTAGCAGGGCGCTTTTAACCCCCGCTAGCGGCCAAAAAAGGCCGCAAAATCGACGGTAAAGCGCTGCTAAAAATAGCAGAGTTTTACCGCCGACGCCCGGGGCGGCTCAGTGTGAAAGGGCTCTAAAGGACTTGTCAAAAACTGGTGTTGAGTTTTTTCTTAACTTTATAACATGCAAATATCCCAAAAAATTGTCCAAATTTAGATTTGGACTAAAATGAATTGCACATGTTTACTAGGGGTATCAACAGCAACAGTCACTAGGATCTTCTCTACAGGTCTGTACTCACAATGTGCCCTGGATACTTGGATGCCTTCTTCTAGTATAAGACAGACAATTCCTCCATGAGTAACCCAGACCGGATCCCCAGTGAAATCCCTTGCTTAGCTTCAGAGATTTTAGCAGAGCAGGTCCCCCAGCTCTGCCACAGCTGGGACCTCGATGAACACCAGTAGAATTTTCAGTTGGGCTGCCCAGAGGGGCAGCAGCCCTTCAAGCTGGGAACTTCTCCTCCTGAACAAGAACAGGGCTGCCTCAAGCCCCAGGCCCCCACTCTCCAGCCACCTACTGGGCACCCTCAACCAGGGATTCGATGAGACCACATAAATATTCAGACTGCTGGTTTGCATCCTCCCAACCCACTATACACTATATTGCCAAAAGTATTGGGACACCTGCCTTTAAACGCACATGAACTTCCCCGTGCGCCACACATTGGGAGGAGGGATGTCAGCCCAGGGGTGTCAGTGTGGAATGATAAGGAGAGGAGATCGCAGCAGGGCCATGTTAATGAGCGTGCACCCCTGCACTTTCCCAGCTTTGTAAAAAATATGTGGCTGGCGAAGTCCATCGGGACGGCTGGGGGCCCAGTAGTGCGGGAGAGGACGGCTGCTTGTCTCCCCATCATCCAATCAGGCAGGCTGTCCCTCAGAGATCTTCAATATCTCCCGAGGCAGCCATAGTTGGTGGGCGGAGCCGGAGGTGTGGCTGCCTCCTCCACTCCTCCCAAAGACTCATTCACTGACAAATCCTGCAGCTGAAGGAGGAGAAAGAGGAGAGAACACAAGAGCCATGGGTGTCTGCATCTCCAGCCATGCAGTCGTGTTGGAACAGTAAGGGACCATCCCCAAACTGTTCCCACAATGTTGGGAGCATGAAATTGTCCAAAATGTCCTGGTATGCTGACCCCTTAAGAGTTCCCTTCACTGCAACCAAGCCCAACCCCTGAAAACCAACCCCACACCATAATCCCCCCTCCACAGGGGCGGACTGACAACTCATGGGGCCCCTGAGCAATAGGAGATCCTGGGGCCCCCTGTCCCCGCCCATGTGTTCCTGCCCACACTCAAGCCACACCCACACAAATCCCCACCTACATATTGCACTGCCCACACTATATGCGTTCGTCACAGAATGTTCAAAATAAATGTAGCGGCCTCACCTCTCTCACACCTTCTTCTTCTCGACTTGCTCTCTTGTCTAGGGGGATCAGGGAGGAAGGGTGCGGTACACTACGGCCTATGTCCTCTAATGTGCAGAGGTGAAAGCCAACACCTGTTTACCATCGGGTCGTGTGCATAACCCAGAGCCAAGTCCGTTCTGTAGATGACCCCCCTTTGCTTCCAGTAACTGGAGTTCCACACCACTGAAAAGGTCCAACTCTTATTTATTCTCTGACAGCAATAAATCGTCCTTTAACAGCAGACAGGTTGTGACCCAAAGAACAGTTCAGTATAGGTGGGGAGTAGGTCGAGGCACAATCCTTAGATAGAACTAACCATTGTGGTATCACCAACGGTTATGGCGCACAGCCGCTGCCACCGACCGTGTAGAACAGGAACAGAATTACCTTCGCTAAGTGCAGCCCCTGTCAGAGGGAAGACATCCTTCCAAGAGAGTTACCAGAGGCCCCGCCGTCACCAGCAATGCTGCACTGGACCATTCGGAGAGGTTACGCTTCCTGGCCTCCTCGTCTCAGATTCGGGCGCCCAACACCTTAGGGCCCCTCGGACTCCTCCACCCTTGCGGAACCCAGTCGAAGGTACTGGGCCCCAGGCCTCCTCAGTAGTACCTCACCCCAGGCTGAAGGTGCCTGGGATGGACTCCATCTCCCGCTCCGGCCAGGTCAAGGGCACCTGGGCCCGGAAATCCGGAATGCCAGCACCCAGGCTGAAGGTGCCTGGGCGCAGCTCTGACCTCCGACGACTGACCCCGTGTTGAGGGCATCCGTCCCCTTTATCTCCTCTCCCACTGACCACCAATGTAAGGAACATTCTTCTCACTGATCACCAATGTAAGGGACATTCTTCCCACTGATCACCAATGTAAGGGACATTCTTCCCACTGACCACCAATGTAAGGGACATTCTTCCCACTGACCACCAATGTAAGGATCATTCTTCCCACTGATCACCAATGTAAGGAGCATTCTTCCCACTGATCACCAATGTAAGGAGCATTCTTCTCACTGATCACCAATGTAAGGAACATTCTTCCCACTGATCACCAATGTAAGGGACATTCTTCCCACTGATCACTAATGTAAGGAGCATTCTTCTCACTGACCACCAATGTAAGGAGCATTCTTCCCACTGATCACCAATGTAAGGAACATTCTTCCCACTGATCACCAATGTAAGGGGGACATTCTTCCCACTGATCACCAATGTAAGGAGCATTCTTCCCACTGATCACCAATGTAAGGAGCATTCTTCCCACTGATCACCAATGTAAGGAGCATTCTTCCCACTGATCACCAATGTAAGGGACATTCTTCTCACTGATCACCAATGTAAGGAACATTCTTCCCACTGATCACCAATGTAAGGAACATTCTTCTCACTGATCACCAATGTAAGGAATAGTGATGAGCCGAACACCCCCGGGTTCGGTTCGCACCAGAACCCGCAAACGGACCGAAAGTTCGTACGAACATTAGAACCCTATTAAATACAATGGATGCGAACGTTCGAATTCTAAAGTGCTAATTATAACAACTATTATGCATGTTATTGTCCTAAAAAGGGTTTGGGAACCCGGGTTCTGCACCAGGGGACATGTATCAATGCAAAAAGAAGTTTTAAAAACGGTCGTTTTTCGGGAGCAGTCATTTTAATGATGCATAAAGTGAAAAAAAAAAGTCAAATATTCCTTTAAATATCGTACCTGGGGGGTGTCTAAAGTATGCCTGTGAAGTGCCACGTGTTTCCCGTGTTTAGAACTGTCCCTGCACAAAATGACACTTCTAAAGGAAAAAAAAGCCATTTAAAACTTCTTGCGGCTTTAATGTAATGTCTGGTCCCGGTAATATGGATGAAAATCTTTAAGAAAAATGGCATAGCTACCCCATGACCCCCCCCCCCCTACCCCAGCCCATTACCAGCCCCTTTGGGTCTTGTATGGATATTAAGGGGAACCCCGCACATAAAATAAAAAAGGCCCTATATACTCTGAACAGCCGTATACAGGCGGTGCATACAAGACAGGGACTGTAGGTTTGTTCTTATGTAGAATGTGTTTGTAATTTTGAACAGGTACATTGTTGAAGTGTAGCTCCAGCCCAAAAATCTATTTTTAAACTTTTTGGGAAACATAGGTAAGGGTTATCACCCCTGTAACATTTGTTTTGCTGTCTGTGCCCCTGTTCAGAACATTTCACCTCACTTTCCGTCCCAATGACAACTGTTTTTGAAATGTGGTGTTTTTCTTGAAACAAGGATTGCTGATAAAGCATCAGTACAGAGGAGACACCTTTCTCCCATATTTATTCTTACAGGAGAGAATTTTCCTTCCTAGGGGTAGATTTCCTCTCACTTCCTGTTGTCTTCTTTCGTTTGCAAGTAGGAGTCGTTTGTAAGTTGGATGTTTGAAAGTAGGGACCTGCCGTATATACTCTGCAGAAATAGGCCCCTTAGTTGTTGGTGTTGGCACAACACTGTAAGCACTCACAGTTACTCTTGGTTGGTGCTGGAACGCCCTGCTGTCAACTATTATATCAGGAATTTTAATTACATATAATTCTTGAACAGTGGTAGTAAAAATTGGGGCTTTGATGGTGGTGCTGGTGCCACAACACTGTAAGCCCTGACAGTTACTCTTGGTGGGTGCAGCAATGGGCCCTGCTGTGAATTATTAGATCAAGAATTGTAATTGCATGCCCCTGTTGAACAGGGGCTGAAAAATTGGGCTTTTCGTGGTGGTGGTGGTGGTGGTGGTGTTGCCACAACACTGTAAGCCCTCAGAGTTACTCTTGGTGGGTGCAGGAATGGGCCCTGCTGTGAATTATTAGATCAAGAATTGTAATTACATGCCCCTTTTGAACAGGGGCTGAAAAATTGGGCCTTTCGTGGTGGTGGTGGTGGTGGCGTTGCCACAACACTGTAAGCCCTCAGACTTACTCTTGGTGGGTGCAGGAATGGGCCCTGCTGTGAATTATTACATCAAGAATTGTAATTGCATGCCCCTGTTGAACAGGGGCTGAAAAATTGGGCCTTAGGCACTGGTGGCACAACACTACAACCCCTCACAGATACTGTACTTGGAGCACAGCAATGAGCCCTGTTGCAAAGTATTGCTTCAAAAATTGTAATGACACGCCCCTGTTAAACAGGGGCTGAAAAATTGGGCCTTAGGCACTGGTGGCACAACACTACAACCCCTCACAGATACTGTACTTGGAGCACAGCAATGAGCCCTATGGCAAATTATTGCTAAAAAAATTGTAAGTACACGCCCCTGTAAAACAGGGGCTGAAAAATTGGGCCTTAGCCACTGGTGGCGGCACCCATAAACAAAAATGATCTTCCAAGCTATCATCATCAATCGTATCATTGAGGACTCGGAGGAGGAGGATAGCCAGTCAACATAACAGCACAGGCACTCAGCATCAGCATCAGTCTTGAAGGGACGTGACATGTTAAAATCAATTAGTCTGTTATATCAGCATCAGGTGTGTGGTAGCTGGTGGTGATCCAAGACTGGTTCATCTTGATGAAAGTCAGTCGATCAACCGAGTCGGTGGACAGGCGCACCCTGTGATCCGTGACAAATCCTCCAGCAGCACTGAATGTGCGTTCCGAAAGAACGCTGGATGCAGGACAGGCCAGTAGCTCAATTGCATACTGTGCAAGCTCTGGCCAGTGATCCATCCTCAAGACCCAGTAAGCCAGAGGATTTTCGGTGGGGAAGGTGTCCAAGTCTGACCTTGCCCCTAGATATTCCTGCACCATGTTTATCAGACGCTGGCGATGGTTGCTGGAACCAATCATACTTTGGGGCTGCGGACTAAAGAATTGTCTGAACGCATCGGTCAGACGGCCACCTTCCCCACCGCTCCTTCTTTGACTGGCCGAAGCCTCAGCAACTCGTTGTCCTGGACCAGGAGTTTGTAACCTCCCAGTCTCTGGGAACGCGTTGCACAGACCTTTCTGCAAGGCCTCCCGGAGTTGTCTCATCCTCTGCTCCCTCTGCGACGGTAACATAAGGTCCGCAACCTTACCCTTGTACCGTGGATCAAGGAGAGTGGCCAGCCAGTAATGGTCCCTCTCCTTGATCCGAAGAATACGAGGATCCTTCCGCAGACTTTGCAGGATCAGGGAGGCCATGCAGCGTAGGTTTGCTGAGGCATTCGCTCCGGAGTCCTCTGGGTCACTAAGGACGACATGATCCGCAGTCACCTCCTCCCAGCCACGTACAAGTCCACTGGTTTCTTGGGACTGTAAATCATCCCTAAAAGACTGCTGCTGATGATGCTGAGTGCCAGCCTCCACCTCCATGCTGACACAATCCTCCTCCTCCTCCTCCTCCTCCTCCTCTTCCTCTTCCTGTGCGATGGGTGGGACAGAAGGAACACTGTCTGGGTAAAGGGGGCCTTGAGAGGCAAGGAAGTCCTCCTCTTCCTGCCTCTGTTCTGCCTCAAGTGCCCTGTCCATTATTCCACGCAGCGTGTGCTCCAACAGGTGGACAAGAGGTACAGTGTCACTGATGCATGCACTGTCACTGCTCACCATCCTCGTGGCCTCCTCAAATGGTGCCAGGACAGTGCATGCATCCCTGATCATGCCCCACTGGCGTGGAGAAAAAAAACCAAGCTCCCCTGACCCTGTCCTGGTGCCGTAGTCGCACAGGTACTCATTGATGGCCCTCTGCTGCGTGTGCAGCCGCTGCAGCATGGCCAACGTTGAGTTCCACCTGGTGGGCATGTCACATATAAGGCGGTTCTTGGGCAGGTTCAACTCCTTTTGCAGCTCAGCCAGGCGAGCACTGGCATTATAAGATCTGCGGAAATGCACACAGACTTTCCTGGCCTGCCTCAGGACATCCTGTAAGCCCGGGTACCTGCCCAAGAACCGCTGCACCACCAGGTTAAGGACGTGAGCCACACAGGGCACATGGGTCAGTTGTCCCTGTCGGAGGGCGGAGAGGAGGTTGGTGCCATTGTCGCAAACCACCATTCCTGGCTTAAGCTGGCGTGGCGTCAACCACCTCTCGGCCTGGCCCTGCAGAGCAGACAGGACCTCTGCCCCAGTGTGGCTTCTGTCCCCCAAACACACCAGCGCAAGCACGGCATGGCATCTTTTTGCCTGCGTACTTGCGTAGCCCCGTGAACGGCTACGGAGCACCGCTGGTTCATAGGACAAACCACAGGAAGAGGCCATGGAGGAAGAAGAAGAGGAGGGGGTGGAGGAGAGAGGTGTGTCACAACCAGTAGTAGCATTTTGGAGGCGTGGCGGTGGGACAACCTCCAACACTACTGCACCTTGTCCTGCATCCTTCCCAGCTGCCAAAAGAGTGACCCAATGGGCCGTGAAAGAAAGGTAACGTCCCTGTCCATGCCTGCTGGACCATGAGTCAGCGGTAATATGCACCTTACCGCTGACCGCCCTGTCCAGCGAGGCCAAGACATTGCCTTCCACATGCCGGTAGAGAGCCGGAATAGCCTTCCGTGAGAAAAAGTGGCGTTTGGGAACCTGCCACTGAGGAACCGCACATTGCACAAACTCACGGAAGGGGGCCGAGTCTACCAACTGAAAAGGCAGCAGTTGAAGCGCTAGCAATTTAGCCAAGCTAGCATTCAACCGCTGGGCATGTGGATGGCTGGGAGTGAACTTCTTTCGACGGTCCAGCAGCTGGGGCAGGGAAATTTGCCTGCTAGAATCGGACGTCGGTGTACTGCTAGCAGAGTGGCCGCAAGTACTTGGCTGTGACACGCCTAATTCTACACCTTCATTCCTCTCAGTGCATGTTTCAGAGAGGACTGAAGTTATAGTGGGGTTGGAGATCCCAGCTGATGCGGTGCAAGGAGAGGTCCGCTTTGTTCTTTGGTGTGGGTCTTTGAGGTAGGCTTGCCAACGAGCTGCATGGCAGGTCAACATATGTCTGGTCAGGCATGTGGTACCCAAGCGGCTGATGTTTTGGCCACGCGATATACGCTTGAGACATATGTTGCAAACAGCAGCTGTGCGATCTGATGCACTAGCCTCAAAAAAGGCCCACACCAAGGAACTTTTTGAATGACGGGCAGAGGCAGCGCCCTGCACAGGCGGAGCTCTGCGGTGTGATTCCGTCGGTGTACTGCCCTTACGCTGGCCACCAAAGGGCATCCTGTCTCGTTGGAGATGTGCCTCCTCCTCATCCTCCTCCTCCTCTCTCCTATTAGGCACCCACGTGGAGTCAGTGACCTCATCATCCCCTCCCTCCTCATCACTGGAGCCAATCTGGCAGTATGCTGCAGCTGCTGGAACATGACTGCCAGATTGGTGTCCTTCTTGAGCATCCCCTCTGTCTGCTCTCACCCTACTGCCTTCCTGTAGCTGGGTTTCATCATCAGACCCTTCGAAACGCTGGGCATCCTCCTGGAGCATGTACCCAACACTGTGCTCAAACAGTTCGGGGGACTCCTCAGGAGGAGGACATGGTGGGTCTAGGGAAGGAGTGACTGATGATGAGTCTGACATTGATACCAGGGAAGAGGACGCTTTGGCAGCTGCTTTGCCAGTACCCTGAGCCTGGGTGAGAGAGGATGAGGAGGAGGAGGAGGGCTTGGTCATCCACTCTACCAAGTCTTCGGCATGATGTGGCTCAACATGTCCAGCTGCCGAAAAGAAGGACAAGCGTGTCCCATGGCCATGTGCTGATGACAATGCACCGCGTCCACGACCAGCACTGTTGCCCCCAGACACAGAGCCTGCTTGCCCTCTTTTATTGCCTCCTGACTGTCTGCCTCTCCTTGTTTGCCTTCCAGACATTCTAATAGATGGCCTGCAGGGAGATGGGAAAAAAGCAATAAGGGCTACCTTCAGGTGTCCTTCTCTGTCCCTTGAAACAAGGACTTGCACAGTGAAAGAAACTGACACTCTCCCTACCTACAGTTTTCTGTCCCTAGAAAAAATGTTTTTTTTAAGCACAATATAGCACAAGGAGAATTCACTCACTGTCCTTCCAGGTCCCTGGAAACAAGGACTTGCACAGTGAAAGAAACTGACACTCTCCCTACCTACAGTTTTCTGTCCCTAGAAAAAATGTTTTTTTTAAGCACAATATAGCACAAGGAGAATTCACTCACTGTCCTTCCAGGTCCCTAGAAACAAGGACTTGCACAGTGAAAGAAACTGACACTCTCCCTACCTACAGTTTTCTGTCCCTAGAAAAAATGTTTTTTTTAAGCACAATATAGCACAAGGAGAATTCACTCACTGTCCTTCCAGGTCCCTGGAAACAAGGACTTGCACAGTGAAAGAAACTGACACTCTCCCTACCTACAGTTTTCTGTCCCTAGAAAAAATGTTTTTTTTAAGCACAATATAGCACAAGGAGAATTCACTCACTGTCCTTCCAGGTCCCTGGAAACAAGGACTTGCACAGTGAAAGAAACTGACACTCTCCCTACCTACAGTTTTCTGTCCCTAGAAAAAATGTTTTTTTAAGCACAATATAGCACAAGGAGAATTCACTCACTGTCCTTCCAGGTCCCTGGAAACAAGGACTTGCACAGTGAAAGAAACTGACACTCTCCCTACCTACAGTTTTCTGTCCCTAGAAAAAATGTTTTTTTTAAGCACAATATAGCACAAGGAGAATTCACTCACTGTCCTTCCAGGTCCCTGGAAACAAGGACTTGCACAGTGAAAGAAACTGACACTCTCCCTACCTACAGTTTTCTGTCCCTAGAAAAAATGTTTTTTTTAAGCACAATATAGCACAAGGAGAATTCACTCACTGTCCTTCCAGGTCCCTAGAAACAAGGACTTGCACAGTGAAAGAAACTGACACTCTCCCTACCTACAGTTTTCTGTCCCTAGAAAAAATGTTTTTTTTAAGCACAATATAGCACAAGGAGAATTCACTCACTGTCCTTCCAGGTCCCTGGAAACAAGGACTTGCACAGTGAAAGAAACTGACACTCTCCCTACCTACAGTTTTCTGTCCCTAGAAAAAATGTTTTTTTTAAGCACAATATAGCACAAGGAGAATTCACTCACTGTCCTTCCAGGTCCCTGGAAACAAGGACTTGCACAGTGAAAGAAACTGACACTCTCCCTACCTACAGTTTTCTGTCCCTAGAAAAAATGTTTTTTTTAAGCACAATATAGCACAAGGAGAATTCACTCACTGTCCTTCCAGGTCCCTGGAAACAAGGACTTGCACAGTGAAAGAAACTGACACTCTCCCTACCTACAGTTTTCTGTCCCTAGAAAAAATGTTTTTTTAAGCACAATATAGCACAAGGAGAATTCACTCACTGTCCTTCCAGGTCCCTGGAAACAAGGACTTGCACAGTGAAAGAAACTGACACTCTCCCTATCTACAGTTTTCTGTCCCTAGAAAAAATGTTTTTTTTAAGCACAATATAGCACAAGGAGAATTCACTCACTGTCCTTCCAGGTCCCTGGAAACAAGGACTTGCACAGTGAAAGAAACTGACACTCTCCCTACCTACAGTTTTCTGTCCCTAGAAAAAATGTTTTTTTTAAGCACAATATAGCACAAGGAGAATTCACTCACTGTCCTTCCAGGTCCCTAGAAACAAGGACTTGCACAGTGAAAGAAACTGACACTCTCCCTACCTACAGTTTTCTGTCCCTAGAAAAAATGTTTTTTTTAAGCACAATATAGCACAAGGAGAATTCACTCACTGTCCTTCCAGGTCCCTGGAAACAAGGACTTGCACAGTGAAAGAAACTGACACTCTCCCTACCTACAGTTTTCTGTCCCTAGAAAAAATGTTTTTTTTTAAGCACAATATAGCACAAGGAGAATTCACTCACTGTCCTTCCAGGTCCCTGGAAACAAGGACTTACTTGCACAGTGAAAGAAACTGACACTCTCCCTACCTACAGATTTCTGTCCCTAGAAAAAATGTTTTTTTTAAGCACAATATAGCACAAGGAGAATTCACTCACTGTCCTTCCAGGTCCCTGGAAACAAGGACTTGCACAGTGAAAGAAACTGACACTCTCCCTACCTACAGTTTTCTGTCCCTAGAAAAAATGTTTTTTTTAAGCACAATATAGCACAAGGAGAATTCACTCACTGTCCTTCCAGGTCCCTAGAAACAAGGACTTGCACAGTGAAAGAAACTGACACTCTCCCTACCTACAGTTTTCTGTCCCTAGAAAAAATGATTTTTTTAAGCACAATATAGCACAAGGAGAATTCACTCACTGTCCTTCCAGGTCCCTGGAAACAAGGATTTACTTGCACAGTGAAAGAAACTGACACTCTCCCTACCTACAGTTTTCTGTCCCTAGAAAAAATGTTTTTTTTAAGCACAATATAGCACAAGGAGAATTCACTCACTGTCCTTCCAGGTCCCTGGAAACAAGGACTTACTTGCACAGTGAAAGAAACTGACACTCTCCCTACCTACAGTTTTCTGTCCCTAGAAAAAATGTTTTTTTTTAAGCACAATATAGCACAAGGAGAATTCACTCACTGTCCTTCCAGGTCCCTGGAAACAAGGACTTGCACAGTGAAAGAAACTGACACTCTCCCTACCTACAGTTTTCTGTCCCTAGAAAAAATGTTTTTTTTAAGCACAATATAGCACAAGGAGAATTCACTCACTGTCCTTCCAGGTCCCTAGAAACAAGGACTTGCACAGTGAAAGAAACTGACACTCTCCCTACCTACAGTTTTCTGTCCCTAGAAAAAATGTTTTTTTTAAGCACAATATAGCACAAGGAGAATTCACTCACTGTCCTTCCAGGTCCCTGGAAACAAGGACTTACTTGCACAGTGAAAGAAACTGACACTCTCCCTACCTACAGTTTTCTGTCCCTAGAAAAAAAGTTTTTTTTAAGCACAATATAGCACAAGGAGAATTCACTCACTGTCCTTCCAGGTCCCTGGAAACAAGGACTTACTTGCACAGTGAAAGAAACTGACACTCTCCCTACCTACAGTTTTCTGTCCCTAGAAAAAATGTTTTTTTTAAGCACAATATAGCACAAGGAGAATTCACTCACTGTCCTTCCAGGTCCCTGGAAACAAGGACTTGCACAGTGAAAGAAACTGACACTCTCCCTACCTACAGTTTTCTGTCCCTAGAAAACATGTTTTTTTTAAGCACAATATAGCACAAGGAGAATTCACTCACTGTCCTTCCAGGTCCCTAGAAACAAGGACTTGCACAGTGAAAGAAACTGACACTCTCCCTACCTACAGTTTTCTGTCCCTAGAAAAAATGTTTTTTTTAAGCACAATATAGCACAAGGAGAATTCACTCACTGTCCTTCCAGGTCCCTGGAAACAAGGACTTGCACAGTGAAAGAAACTGACACTCTCCCTACCTACAGTTTTCTGTCCCTAGAAAAAATGTTTTTTTTTAAGCACAATATAGCACAAGGAGAATTCACTCACTGTCCTTCCAGGTCCCTAGAAACAAGGACTTGCACAGTGAAAGAAACTGACACTCTCCCTACTTACAGTTTTCTGTCCCTAGAAAAAATGTTTTTTTTAAGCACACTATAGCACAAGCACAAAACACACTGACACTCTCCCTACCTATCCTTCTCTTTCCCTAAACTAAAGGAATCCAGGTTAAGCAAGAAAGAAATAAAAGTCACTGTCCCTGCCTATGCTGCTCTATCCCTGCTCCGGAACACACTACACTAGGCCGCCATGCTGGCGGCCTTTTATAGTGTGGGGCGTGTACTAAACACCCTCAGCAATAATTGGCCACAGGCATCCTGCCTGTGGCCAATCATTGCTCTCCTCGCTGCCGGCGCTGTGATTGGCCAAGCATGCGGGGTCACAGTGCATGCTTGGCCAATCACAGCGCCTGGATGACACTGCGATGGCGTAGTGCATTGTGGGCCGTTCGCGTCACTCGAATTTGGCGCGAACGGCCCAAATCGTTCAATCTTCATCGAACGATCGAACAGCCGATGTTCGAGTCGAACGTATGTTCGACTCGAACACGAAGCTCATCCCTAGTAAGGAACATTCTTCCCACTGATCACCAATGTAAGGAGCATTCTTCCCACTGATCACCAATGTAAGGGACATTCTTCCCACTGATCACCAATGTAAGGGACATTCTTCTCACTGATCACCAATGTAAGGGACATTCTTCCCACTGACTACCAATGTAAGGAACATTCTTCCCACTGATCACCAATGTAAGGAACATTCTTCTCACTGATCACCAATGTAAGGAACATTCTTCCCACTGATCACCAATGTAAGGAACATTCTTCTCACTGATCACCAATGTAAGGAACATTCTTCCCACTGATCACCAATGTAAGGGGGACATTCTTCCCACTGATCACCAATGTAAGGAGCATTCTTCCCACTGACCACCAATGTAAGGAGCATTCTTCTCACTGATCACCAATGTAAGGAACATTCTTCCCACTGATCACCAATGTAAGGAACATTCTTCTCACTGATCACCAATGTAAGGAACATTCTTCCCACTGATCACCAATGTAAGGGACATTCTTCCCACTGACCACCAATGTAAGGAGCATTCTTCCCACTGATCACCAATGTAAGGAACATTCTTCTCACTGATCACCAATGTAAGGAACATTCTTCTCACTGATCACCAATGTAAGGGACATTCTTCCCACTGATCACCAATGTAAGGAGCATTCTTCCCACTGATCACCAATGTAAGGGACATTCTTCCCACTGACTACCAATGTAAGGAACATTCTTCCCACTGATCACCAATGTAAGGAACATTCTTCTCATTGATCACCAATGTAAGGAACATTCTTCCCACTGATCACCAATGTAAGGAACATTCTTCCCACTGATCACCAATGGAAGGGACATTCTTCCCACTGACTACCAATGTAAGGAACATTCTTCTCACTGATCACCAATGTAAGGAGCATTCTTTCCACTGATCACCAATGTAAGGGACATTCTTCCAGTTGACCACCAATGTAAGAAACATTCTTTCTTGCTTACCACCAATGTAAGGAACATTCTTCTCAATGACCACCAATGTAATGAACATTCTTCCCACTGACCACCAATGTAAGGAACATTCTTTTTTGCTTACCACCAATGTAAGGAGCATTCTTTACGCTGATCACCAATGTAAGGAAGATTATTTCCGCTGACCACCAATGTAAAGGGCCGTTCTTCCCATTGACCACCAATGTAAGAAACATTATTCTCTCTGACCTCCAACATAAGGGACATTCTTCCCACTGATCGTTTTTTCCGCCGAAGTGTACAGATATATCAGTGTTGTATATAAGGAATAGCTCTCAGTATACAGATATCAGTGTTAGGGAAAAGCACTCAGTGTATAGATGTCAGTTATATATAAGTGTAGCGGGGCTTTAAAATCTAAGGGAATGTTTGAGTGGTAGTTGTGCTCAAACACACTATTTGATAAGGTTCTGTAAAACCCATTTTGAACTACAGGTGGGATACTGGTGTATAGTTCCCCGTGGCCTGCTGGTGGCGCTGCCATCATAGGCCAGGGTTGAACCGCTGGTACAGGGCTGTGCCTTGGATGTCCCCTTTCGGCGGTGGTATGGTGGGCGTATTGGCCTGCTGTGCATCCCGGGAGGGGATATAAAAGGGGCATACCCTGTCTGTCAAGGTTGAGATCCCGGGGGTGCGACCCCGGGAGCGTGTGAGTTCCCGGGGGTCCGACCCCGGGAGCGTGTGATTCTGTTCGTGGCCACCCCAGGCACCTTTAGCCCTGGGGTGGAGTTCCTGGTCCGGTACACTGGCGGATCAGTCCCAGGCACCTTTAGCCCTGGGGTGGAGTTCCTGGTCCGGTACACTGGCGGATCAGTCCCAGGCACCTTTAGCCCTAGGGTGGAGTTCCTGGTCCGGTACACTGGTGGATCAGTCCCAGGCACCTTTAGCCCTGGGGCTGCAATCGGAGGCTTTGGGTCCAGCACCTTCGACTGGAGCCCACGGAGGGAGAAGGAATCCCAGGGTGCTGCCTTGCGAGGAGACCCGCATCGAGGAGGCTGGGGGAGGACCGTTTCGAGGGACTGGTGAGAGATCACAGTGAAGGAAGGGGCCCGGTAACTCTCTGGAGGGAGGTCATTTTCCCGTTAGAGGCCTAAAGCCAGAACCAACGTTCACCAGGTCTGTGGCAGAGACTGTGCGTGTGTACTCTGATTCGAGCATCATTCCGGCTGCTAGGATCCACTCTAATGGGAGACTATCCGGATGAGCTGAGTCTACCTGAAGATATGGGTAGTGAATAAGTAATCGTTTGTGCCTGGACCTATCCCAACACCTCTTGCTGTCCTGATCTTCCTCCAACCTTTCCTGTTCTATGATTGTGCATAAGAGAGAAATAAACTCTACGTTGGAGTTGCAATTGGTGTGGACCTTTGAAGTTATTGGGGAATAGAGTCTTTATCACAGTGGAGACGGGAGCCATTCTATGGGGAAACCTGACCATAGAGACCCAGGTACATTACACCGCTCAACCTCTTCACACAGGAGGGTACGGGCATGTGGCATAGGTGTGCCCCTTTCTCCCACGAGTGAGCCAAAGGGAGAAGGGGTGGTGAGTGCTACATACGGAATAGCACTTAGTGATATTTCCTATGTGTTACACTGATATCTATACACTGAGTGCTTTTTCCTAACACTGATATCTGTATACTGAGAGCTATTCCTTATATACAACACTGATATATCTGTACACTGAGTGGCACTCAATGTACAGATATCAGTGTACCAGGGAATAGCACCTGGTAGATGGGCACTGGGGAAGAAGGAACACTCAGTCAGCCTGGCTGGTGGTCATAGACACACTAACCTGCTGTGATTACACACTAACCTGCTGCTGCACACAAGGCAGGTCAGGTGACTGCCTCCGACATGATGACTCCACTCTGTCTTCACTCTGCAGCCTCCAGCTCTCACTGGCTTTCCCCTGCGGTATGGATGTGTACTGTGGCCCCGGCCCGCCCCTCTGCTGAATTCCCAAGGAGGAGAGGTGGCCGGAGCGCCTGTCGCTGCTATCATCCTCATGGCTCCATGATCGCTCTGTAATCCCGGCCAGCTCCCCACCTTTTCTTCAAGTCAAACCCAAGCACTTCAGCGTCACACAGCAATTTTTTTTTCTCCATACAATGCAAAGATAAACTATGCATAGATTTTGCTATTAACCACTTCACCCCCGGACCATTTTGGCTGGTTAAAGACCAGGCCCCTTTTTGCGATTTGGCACTGCGTCGCTTTAACTGAAAATTGCGCAGTTGTGCGACATGGCTCCAAAACAAAATTGACGTCCTTTTTTTCCCACAAATAGAGCTTTCTTTTGGTTGTATTTGATCACCTCTGCGGTTTTTATTTTTTGCGCTATAAACAAAAATAAACCGACAATTTTGAAAAAAATTCAATATTTTTTACTTTTTGCTATAATAAATATCCCCAAAAAATATATAAAAAGTTTAGGCCGATACGTATTCTTCTACAAATTTTTATAGAAAAAAAAATCGCAATCGCCGTTCTTTGTTTGATTTGCGCAAAAGTTATAGCGTTTACAAAATAGTTTTATGGCATTTTTTTTATTTTTTTTTTTTTTTTTACTAGTATTGGCGGCGATCAGTGATTTTTTTCGTGACTGCGACATTATGGCGGACACATCGGACACTTTTGACACATTTTTGGGACCATTGTCATTTTTACAGCGATCAGTGCTATAAAAATGCACTGGTTACTGTGAAAATTACACTGGCAGTGAAGGGGTTAACCACTAGGTGGCGCTGTAGGGGTTAAATGTTCCCTGCATTGTGTTTCTAACTGAGGGGGGGTTGGGCTCTGTGTCACATGACACCGATCTCCGCTCCGAGTACACGGAGCTGAGATCCGTGTCATTGTCACTAGGCAGAGCAGGGAGATGCTTGTTTACACAAGCATCTCCCTGCTCTATACCTCCGTGAGACGATCGCGGGGTATCCCGCGGCGATCGAGTCCGCGGGAGCCGCGGTCCGACTCACGGGGATGGCGCGCGCGACCACGTGGACAGGCACTTAAAGGGGACGTACAGGTACGTTGATGTGCCTGTCCGTGCCATTTTGCCGACCTATATCTACAGGAGGCGGTCCTTAAGTGGTTAAATAAGTGGTTAAATAACATTTCTAATCATATGAAGTCCACAGAGTTCCCCCTTTACATCTGAACTCGCAGAGTTCCCTTTTACTGTAAGGGGGGAATCTGCAGACTCTGATGTAAGGGAAAACTCTGGGGACTCTGGTGTAAAGGGGAGCTCTGTTGTAATGAGTGCTCTGAGAACCCTGATTTACCTTAGTGTACTCACTTAGAGGTAGGAGAGAGAAGGGGGGGGGAGAAGGGGGGAGGGGGAAGACTTCAGTCACAGACAGAGATGGATGGTGAGCTCACTCACCCCTTGGCAGTCAGCACCTCTCATCCAGATGTATCTGAGGCTTCTGGGCTTTGAATTTTCCATCCTCACCTTCCTTTTCCGACGTACAGTGCTTGGGATTGGAGTATGGGCAGACAAAGAGGGGTAGGGGCGGGAGAAAGAGGTGCAGATCTAGCCCTCTCTCGTTTACCATCTGTGTGTGTGTGGGGGGGAATGTTAGTGATGGCTTTGAGCATTGTGAAAGAGAGTGTAACAGACACTCTCAGCTTAGACAGCTGCAGTCAGCAACCCTGCTGGGAAGCCATAGTCCAGTCTAAATAATGTGTCCGGGTCTCAGACAGTCTGAAACCCGGACGCATGATTCCAAACCCAAACTGTCCGGGTGAATCCCGAACAGGTGGCAACCCTACACCCGAGTCCTCTTATATAGCCTCATCAACTGCAGGCAGGGATGACATCGCTCACTGCCTCCATGGTGCATAAACTTCCCCAATCCTGCATGATAAGCTGTGGGCACATCCAGGGGCAGACTGAGCCGCTCATGGGGCCCCCCTGATCCCGGGCCCTCAGTCAGTGCCCGAATGGTCAGTCTACCCCTGGCCCCTCCACCAAATGATTTGGACCAGTGCACAAAGCAAGGTCTATAAACGCATAGATGAGCGAGTTTGGGGTGGGGGAACTTGACTTGCCTGCACACCTGACCTCAACCCGATACATAGCTCCCAACTGTCCCCTGATTTGGAGCAATGTCCCTCTGTCCCTCTTTTCTCCTAATTTGTCCCTCATTTTGGTCTGATCTATAGAGTTGTATATAAAATGCACTTTTTATCTACCAAAAAGTGTTTCCCAGTGCTAAACCTTTCATCCGATTACTAAATTGCTGCATTTGTAAATTCCAAAAGCCAATATAAAGGAATAGTAGTGGTAAAAAAAGCACTTGTGGGTTTAACCAATCTTGTTTTTTTGTACAATTCTCCTTTAAAGGGGGTGTGGCAGGGTGTGTGTCCTATGCCTGCATACTTTTGCTGATAGGTGTCCCTCATTCCCATCTCACAAAGTTGGGAGGTATACCAATAGAACACCTTTGGGATGAATTAGAGCGGAGAGTGGGAGCCAGGTCTTCTCGTCCAACATCAGTGACTGACCTCACAAATACGCTTCTGAAAGAATGATCAAACATTCCTATAGACACCCTCCTAAACCTTGTGGACGGCCTTCCCAGAAGAGTTGAAGCTGTTAAAGCTGCAAAGGATGGTCCAACTCAACATTGAACCCTACGGACCTTAAGCCTCGTACACACGGCCGAGAATCTCGTCAGGAAAAAAACTTGTCGTTTTTCTTGACGAGATTCATGGAGCGAACGCGGTGACGTCATCGACTACGACGAGCGTGCGCTCGTCACATTCGATGCCGTCGCCGCCATCTTGCTACACCCTACCTATGCCTAGGAAGCTACCGCGCATGCGTCAAAGTCATTTCGAGCATGCGCGGGTTTCCACGGCGACAGGTAAGTGTACACACACACACTTTTCTCGTCGAGAAACATGCCGACGAGAATCTCGACGAGAAAATGGAGAATCCTGACGAGAAAATAGAGAGCAGTTTCTCTATTTTTCTCGTTGAGATTCTTGTTGGTTTTCTTGACGAGAAAACTGAAAGCCGCATACACACGACCGATTTACCCGTCAAGAAAGCCCTGCAGGAAGTTTCTTGCTGGTTCTTGCCGAGAAACTCGGTCGTGTGTACGAGGCTTAAAGTGGTTGTAAACCCACTTTTGCAACTTGCACCTACAGGTAAGCCTAGATTAAGGCTTACCTGTAGGTGCAAGAAATATCTCCTAAATCTACACGGTTTAGGAGATATTTGCTAAAAATGACATTGCTCCGTGTCTACGGCGCATGCGCGCCGTAGACAACGGCGCATTCATGGGGTTAATCCCATTCACAAATTCGGCTAAGTCCCAGCAATGCTTGGGCTTAGCCGAATTTGACGGCTCCCGCGCGCATGCGCGGAGTGACGTCTTCTCCGCTCCGGCCAATCACAGCTCTGGAGCGGCGCTGTGATTGGCTGGATCGGCGATACCCGGAAGTAACATTCCAGCTATCGCCGCAGCGATGGCTGCGGCTGGAGAGAGGGACGCGGACGGCTTCGGGGGCCCCGATCTAAGGTAAGTGGTACATAATGAGCTAGTATGCTAGTCATACTAGCTCATTATAGCTTTGTCTTGCAGGTGGGCTAGAAAGAAAAAAAAAGTTATATGGGTTTACAACCACTTTAAGACTGGGATGCCATTAAAGTTCATGTGTGTGTAAAGGCAGGCGTCCCAATACTTTTGGCAATATAACGTATTCTGGAATCCTCCAGAAGACAGGGTAGAGCAATCAAACCCGCAGAGCCCAGAACAGCCCAAAGCAATCACAGGCTTCTCAAATGATTACAGGAGACCCACCAGAACTAAATTTACCTAACCTAACTAGCAACCTAGGAGGGTGCTACAGAAATTAAAGCAAAATCACAAGCATATATTTATTACTGTACATGCTGCTTGACTGCATTACAGTAATAAATAAAGGCGGTTTGATTGGACTTACATTTTTCCCCCCATAGTAAGCAGGCTGAATTAGACAATAACCTGGTTTAATGTGTACACTATAGCCCTGTACACACGATTGGATTTCCGATGGAATAGAATCCGATGGATTTTTCCATTGGAAAACCGATAAAGCTGACTGCCATCAGTCTTGCCTACACACCATCAGTCAAAAATCAGACCATCCCAAACGCCGTGAAGTAAAACACTCCGACAAGCCGAGAAAAATTAAGTTCAATGCTTCTGAGCATGCGTCGACTTGATTCTGAGCATGCGTGGGTTTTTTGTCCGATGGAGTTCCACACAGACGATCGGAATTTGCTATCGTTTTTTTTCCCCATCGGATAAATGTAAAACATGTTCTATTTTTTCTCACCGATGGAAAAAAGACCGATGGGGCCCACACACGATCGGTTTGTCCGATGAGAAAAGTCCATTGGACTGTTTTCATTGGTAAAACCGATCGTGTGTACACGGCTTAAGGGTACACGTCACATTTATTATCCCCTTGATTATTCTGCTTTTTCTGTGCCGTCAGCCCGGCGTGTGAACAAATACAGCGGCAAAATCAGACACACAGACACACAGAGGCGGGACACAGCCTGCCCAAGCCAATTTTACCGTAATATACCGGGGAGTCCCTCTCCAATTACCGGCACGCAGGGAGGAAACAAACCCCCCGTAACTTCAGGGAGCGCTCTTTCTTCCGGTGGTTTTTAGATGTGACATTTATTGGTCCTTATTTCAGCCGATGACATTTTTATCGCTGTACCTAAAGTTTTTACAACCTCCTTCAAAAACTATTTATTGCGGCCAGGGACTCCCGCTCATCGCCTGTGTGATGATAGACGTGGCAGCGGCGCGGCAGGAGGGACAAGTTTATCTCTGTTGAATCGAGAAATAAAAGTCAGGGATGGGATATGATGGAGGCGAGCGGTTCACGGCGAGGATACTAAGTGGTCTTGTAGCTCCGCAATGCAGCTTGTCGATTACACTGACAGAACATAATCTGAACGGGAAAAAAAGAAAGAATGCTTGCCGGTTGCAGCTTCGGAGACTTCGCTTTGCAGAAACGTGGCTCAGCCAGAGAAGAACTCCAGGGAACACAAGTTATAAATAAAATGAATAAGTATTTAGATGTCTATTTTTATATATTCTATTTTAATTATCTCCAAATTTCATAATACACTACTAGTGTTGTGAAGCAGCCCCCTTGCATGCTGGGCTTCATGTCCTCTATATGTACAGCCATGCCGTGGGGTCAGAATGTGCACAGTTTGGTCCCCTTAGATTTACCGGGGCACTAAAAAAGGCACAGGATCCTCCCTTGGGCATCAATGCAGGCGCTCCCCCTGGAAACACTCTGCCTGGCCTTATGGCAATGGACTCCAACCGCCTAGCCTAACCAGCACCACCACCAGCCCATTCCATATGATACCTTCCTTACGCCTTATGACAATGGACTCCAACAGCTTGGCTCAACCAGCACCACCAGTAACCCATTTCATACCTTCCTCAGGCCTTATGGCAATGGACTCCTACAGCCTGGCCTAATCAGCACCAGCAGCAGCCCATTCCATACCTTCCTCTGGCCTTATGGCAATGGGGTCCAATAACCTGGCCTAACCAGCACCACTAGCAGACCAATCCATACCTTCCTCAGGCCTTATGGCAATGGACTCCAACAGCCTGGCCTAACCAGCATCACCAGCAGCCCATTCCATACCTTCCTCTGCCCTTATGGCAATGGATACCAACAGCCTGTCCTAACCAACACCCCCAGCAGCCCATTCCATTCCTTTCTCAGGCCTTATAGCAACGGACTCCAATAGCCTGGCTTAACCAGCACGACCAGCAGCCCATTCCATACCTTCCTCAGGCCTTATGGCAATAGACTCCAACAGCTTGGCTTAACTAGCACCAACAGAAGCCCATTCCATACCTTCCTAACGCCTTATGACAATGGACTCCAACAGCCTGGCCCAACCAGCATCACCAGCAGCCCATTCCATACCTTCCTCTGGCCTTATGGCAATGGACTCCAATAGCCTGGCCTAACCAGCACTACCAGCAGCCCATTCCATACCTTCCTCAGGCCTTATGGCAATGGGGTCCAATAACCTGGCCTAACGAGCACCACTAGCAGACCAATCCATACCTTCCTCAGGCCTTATGGCAATGGACTCCAACAGCCTGGCCTAACCAGCATCACCAGCAGCCCATTCCATACCTTCCTCTGCCCTTATGGCAATGGATACCAACAGCCTGTCCTAACCAACACCCCCAGCAGCCCATTCCATTCCTTTCTCAGGCCTTATAGCAACGGACTCCAATAGCCTGGCTTAACCAGCACGACCAGCAGCCCATTCCATACCTTCCTCAGGCCTTATGGCAATAGACTCCAACAGCTTGGCTTAACTAGCACCAACAGAAGCCCATTCCATACCTTCCTAACGCCTTATGACAATGGACTCCAACAGCCTGGCCCAACCAGCATCACCAGCAGCCCATTCCATACCTTCCTCTGGCCTTATGGCAATGGACTCCAATAGCCTGGCCTAACCAGCACTACCAGCAGCCCATTCCATACCTTCCTCAGGCCTTATGACAATGGACTCCAACAGCTTGGCTTAACCAGCACCACCAGTAACCCATTGCATACCTTCCTCAGTCTTTAATGCCATACAATGGGGATGTGAGTAGTCCCATAAGTTCTGCACCTCTCCTTCCTTGATTCCCCCCTAAGGAATAGCTCCCAGAGGCTAGAGCAGGGTTTCTCAACCAGGTTTTCGTCGAGCCTTAAGGTTCCTCCAGTGGTTGCTAGGGGTTCCTTGAGCAATTTCTGCCTCTCAGATAAGTTCCCACTGACACCATTGATCTTTTAAGCTATCTGTATGGGAGAATTCTTCCCAATCAACACAAGTGTAAGGAACAATCTTCCCACTGACCATCACACTAATGTATCATGAGTTGTAGATATAGTCATTTTTAGCAGAGATTCCCAGAGACCGGAAAGTTATTTTAACGGTTCCTCTGTGCTGCAAATGATTGAGAAAGGCTGAGATAGAGCTTTAAAGCCTACATCTCTGCCATACTCTGGACCTTCTCATGCTTCCTATGACCAACTCCCAGGTGGACTTTGGTCATACGATATATACAGTGCCCTCTATCCAAGATGTCCCACACTGGCAGGGGTAGGGCTAAAATTACCTCACTATCTATGGTCATACCCCACTCACTATGATGGGGACCTCTGGTGGCTGCCTAGACAACTACTCTATTCTCACTACAGGGTTCCTGACCCAAAATATGGCAACATCTAATGGCAAATTTTGGGACGTATACCGGGCATTCCTGTGACCCTAAACTACATTGTATACCAATTCACTGTGCACCTTTTTAATGGCCTTTGCTGCATCTTATTTTTCTGGAAATTTTCCAGTATTTGGTGAGTGAAATTGATCTGGAGGTCCCTCCCAGCATGCATAATCTTCCCAAAACTGTCAGGTACACTATAGGGCCAAAAGTTTCTGAACACCCAACCTATATCAGCTTGTCGGACATCAAATTTTAATACCATGGCTATTAATGCGGAGTTGCCCCACTAGCCTTTGTGTCCACTCTTTTGGAAAAGCTTTACATAAGATTTAGGAGAGTGTCTGTGGCAATGTGAGTCCATTCACCTAGAGCAGGGATATGCAATTAGCGGACCTCCAGCTGTTGCCAAACTACAAGTCCCATGAGGCATAGCGAGACTCTGACAGCAGCAAGCATGACACCCAGAGGCAGAGGCATGATGGGACTTGTAGTTTTGCAACAGCTGGAGGTCCGCTAATTGCATATCCCTGACCTAGAGGAACATTTGGGGGGGGGGGGGGGTCAGTTGTCCTTGGACCATCAGCATCTGCCTTGATGCAATCCATGGTGATTGGATTAATGCCCCGTACACGCAACCAGTTTTCCTGTAGGAAAAAGTCTGATGAGAGCTTTTGGTCGGGAATCCTAACCGTGTGTATGCTCCATCAGACTTTTTCCAACAGGAAAACTGCCGGAAAAAAAAAGAGAGCAGGATCTCTTTTTTCCCGTCAGGAAAAAATCCTAGCGGAAAAAACGTTCGCCTGTATGCTTTTCCAAGGGGAAAAAAAACATGAATGCTCGGAAACAATTTGACGCATGCTCGGAAGCATAGAACTTCATTTTGTCGGCTCGTCGTAGTCTTTTACGTCACCACGTTCTTGGCAGTCAAAAGTTCACCGGACCTTTGTGTGACCGTGTGTATGCAAGGCAGGCTTGAGAGGAATTCTGTTGGGAAAACCGTCGTTTTTTTTTCCGACAGGAAAACCGCTCGTGTGTACGGGGCATAAGGTGTCGGTGCTACCTCTGTGAATATAAATACTGGTAGTATGTTCTTGACACTGAGGAAGTGGCTTGAACAAGCTACAAAATATCTTCAAGATTATGGAAGTCTAGTTAAATGTGACTACAACTTAGGCCTCGTACACACGGCCGAGAATCTCGTCAGGAAAAAACCCGTAGTTTTTCCTGACGAGATTCTTGAACAAGAAACTTGTCCCGGCCGAGTGTACACACGTATGATTCAAAAGAACCGCCGTTCTTTTGAATGGCACGAACGCGGTGACGTCATCGACTACGACGAGCGTGCGCTCGTCACATTCGATGCCGTCGCCGCCATCTTGCTACACCCTACCTATGCCTAGGAAGCTACCGCACATGCGTAAAAGTCATTTCGAGCATGCGTGGGTTTCCACGGCGACAGGTAAGTGTACACACTCTCGGGTTTCTCGTCGGGAAACAGGCCGACGAGAATCCCGACGAGAAAATAGAGAGCAGGTTCTTTATTTTTCTCGTCGAGATTCTGGCCAGTTTTCTTGACGAGAAACCTGAAAGCCTCGTACACACGGCCGGTTTTCTCAGCAAGAAAGCTCTGCCGGCAGTTTTCTTGTCGTTTCTTGACGAGAAAACCGGCCGTGTGTACGAGGCTTCACTCTTTGTGAGGTGAGACACATGTGATGATTGAATAGGCCAAGGTTTGACTTGCAAATCTTGCTGACGCTTCAGAGAATCCAAATTTGCAGCAAACCCAACTGTAGTCAAAGGGGTCGAAAGCTTGCTATTCAGCTCTGGTTATTTGTACGACTAACAAGTTATTGTCAAACAAACACCATGGGGAGTAGGAGACTGCCATGGGGGCTATGTACCAATGGGAAAACCAAATGAGAGAGGACCTTTGCAATCCCCTATATGGACAACATTAAAAATACACCAATCCTTAAATAAAGCCTTATGCCGCGTACGCACGATCATTATTCACGGCGGTTAAAAAACCGCCGTGAATAATGACAGGAAAAACGAGGGAACCGCTTGGTTCCCTACACACGGTCGTTTTTCCCGTCATTTTTTCTCTTGACGAGAAAAACGACCGTCTGTGGGCTCCGCGGCAGTGTCTCCCTATGGGAAAACTGCCGCGGAAAAAAATGCTGGAAAAAACGATGAGAAAATTTAGAACATGTTCTAATTTTTCTCGTCGTTTTTTATGCCGTTTTTCTCAACGAGAAAAACGACATAAAGCCCACAGACGATCGTTTTTCTCGGCGAAAAAAAAAAATGCCGTTTTTCTCGTCGAGAAAAGCGGTCGTGTGTACGCGGCATTAGATCTGTATTCTTGTATTATGGAACAGGGCACCAAAGGATATGTAACCCACCACTTTAATCCACAGTATTGTCTCTCCATATAAATAATTGTTAGCGCTCCCTATAAACAACACAAACTGTCAATATGGCTGCTGTGAGCACACTCTATTATAGTGAGGGCGTGGGGTTGTCCATTGCTTCAGATAATTGGCCATTATAATTCAGCTGAACGGGGACAAAGACTAACCAGTGCATCATGGGTTGTTCTTAATTTCTAGTGCAAACTTATCTCCTAATAGTTTGGGATTGGTCTCAAATGGCAATCTCAGGTATCAGCTTTGAACCCAAGGTTGAGGTGAACTTGGGCAATGGACATTCTTTTTTATTCTAAAGGTAGGGTTGAAGTCAGGGCTCTGTGCAGGCCACTCAAGTTCCTCCAACCAAGCCCCAAGCCATGTCTTTATAGAAATTTTGGTTGAGAAGACCTGGCTAATTCCAATTCATCCCAAAGGTGTTCAGTAGGGTTGAGGTCAGTGCTCTGTGCAGACCACTGGTGTTCCTCCACGCCAAGCTCCTCAAACCATCTCTTTCTAGAGATGTTGGATGAGAAGACCTGGCTCCTATCTCAATTGACTGCAAAGATGTTCAGTAGGGTTGAGGTCAGGGCTCTGTGCAGAACACTTGAGTCCCTCCACACCAAACTCATTAAACCACATCTTTATGGAGATGTTGGTTGAGAAGAACTGGCTTGCTCCAATTCTTCGAAAAGGTGTTCAGTAGGGTTGAGGTTAAGCCGTCAGGGCTCTGTGAAGGCCACCCGAATTCCTCCACGCCAAACTCATCCAGCCATTTCTTTATGGAAATTTTGGTTGAGAAAAACTGGCCGTTCCAATTCATCCAAAAGATGTTCAGTAGGGTTGGGGTCAAGGCTCTGTGGAGGACACTGGAGTTCCTCCGACCAAATTCATCAAACCATGTCTTTATGGAGCAGGTTTTGTACACTGGGGCACAGTAATGGTGGAACCAAAAAGGACCTTCCCCAAACTGTTACCACTATCCAATTTTATTTGTATGCTGCAACATTAACAGCACCCTTCACTGGAAATACCTGAACTCAATTATTTGGAAGGGTGTTCATATACTTTTGGCTATATAGCATATATTTTGTGTAGCGGCCTCACCCCCTCTTTTTTGGTCTAGGGGTATGTTGTACGTGAGGGTGAGATGCGCTACGGCCCATGTCCTCCCCATTGCAGCAGGTGAGGTGAAGACCAGTACCAGTTTTTCTTCTCGGGCCTGTGTGTTTCTATTCACAACCAAGTCTTGCTGTGCTGACACTCCCCTTCACTCCCATTAACCAGAGTTCCACACACTGATAAGGATCCAACACTTGTTTTATTGTAACACACAATAAACAGTTCTTTGTCAGCCAACTGGTTGAGATCCATAAACAGTTCAATACGGTGGGGTGAGCAGGTCGAGGCACTGTCCTAATGATAAAACGAAACCACTGTGGTTTCACCAGCGGTTGCTATAGCCATTGGCTAGAGAGAGAAACTTGAAACTTGTGAGTCTCTACCAGCGACTCTGAAGAATATGAATTGGAGTACCTTCGCTGCGTTGTGGCCCCTGTCAGGGGGAAGATGTCCCTCCAAGGGAGTTACCAGAGGCCCCTCCGTCACCGGGTTGATGCTGTTCCGGACTCTTCAGACGGGTAACCTATCCGGCCTCCTCACCTCAGACATGGGCCCCATCCACCTCAGGGTCCCTCGGACTCATCCGCCCTTGCGGAGCCCAGTCAAAGTCACTGGGCCCCAGGCCTCCGGTGTAGTATCTCACCCCAGGCTTAAGGTGCCTGGGATGGACGCCAACTCCGCTCCAACCAGGCCTAGGGTGCCTGGGCTTGAACTCCGGATCGCCTGCACCCAGGCCTAAGGTGCCTGGGCGCGCGCTCGAGAAGAAGACCTCGTGGCGAGGGCGTCTCTCCCCTTTATCTCCTCCCGTGACGCCACAGCAGGTTCTCCGCCCCCGCTGTACCACCGCCGGAACGGGACAAAAAGGACAGCACTGCGGCAGTGATTCTACCTCGACCTGTGGGAACACCGCCACCCCAGGTCAAGGAGAATAGTACACCACCAAAGTCCTCCACGACTGAAAGTGGTCTAAATCCTCTATGATTTACACACACCTGGGTCATACTACCACCCAGGTGTATCCCCCTAAATTTAGACCCCCGCTACACTCTCCCCCTAGTGATTTGACGCTGGTCCCCAGCGTCTGGTGCAAACCCATGTCTTCCAAAAAGTGGTAACATAAGCCTGACCCCAGAGGCCATCCCTCAAAATTTGAATCCTAATGGTGCCAAGACCTGCTCAAGGGAAAGGGAACATGAAATAATAAAACTTTTCAATAAAACCATCTGAACATATACACATATACAATCCCTCCCATTACTGTCTAAGAACCACCCCATACTCAGCAGTCTTGACAGATGGATCTCCTGCAGAAGGGAAACAAAAACACAACATCCTAACACATTTGTGTTAATTTGGAATGAATGGGTCCATCAGCCGAGGGACCCATTCGCTCCAATGAGTAAGGTGATGCAAATGTAAAAAAAAAACAACAAACAGCCGTTGCGCAACACTGCCACCTGGTGACAGTGCCACGGTAATGACACTTGGTGAAATCTTCCAGGCAACCTTCCCTCTTCCTGCGTCCCTACTCTGATTCTACCCCAAAGTCTGTGTCTCTGATGTATGAAGAAAGAGAGAACAAAACAAAACAGCTCTCATTCCTCCAAAGAGTAGAAAAGCCCAAATAAAAAACTAGGGCCCAGTTCTGATATTCTGGTAAAACACTTCCAGAAAGTTCAGCAGCAGAAGAACGTACAGGAGAGTTTTTTTTTTCTCTTTTCTCTCCTCACAAATAAAATTTCAGGTGCGGCAAGAACAGGGGCTTCAGATGCTTATCAAAAGTTTCCACTGAATAATCAATGTCCTCTCCATCCTTCCGGCATATAAGCACCTTGTCTGCGTGGATATGACGGCCCCACATCCATTCTGCTCTACAGTCCCTGAATTGTTTGGACACTGATGGTAAACAGGACAAATGCCGGCGGGCACTTTAAGCTTCTCCCAAACAAACTCGTCATACCATCGCTGCCGCAGGACTTCGACCTCAAAAAGTAAGTCCCGAGGCAAGTAAGGATATTCCCATCCGTACTCACGGGCTACCCTCTGGCAGAAGAGCCGCTGCAGTCGGGCCAAAGGAGGCATTGTGGCCCGCTCACCTTCTCCTGGCGGAACAAGGGCCTCTGGATGCCGAGGTACTTTCACTACCTCCGTCGGTTTGAATCTTGGTGCCCGTAGTGATGCGCGCTGTGTCCCCGCCACCGGAACGGGTGATGCTGCAGGTGGTGAAATGACAAGCGAAGGACTAGGCTTCCTCGTGAGCTCCGGGGCTTCCGCCCGGGCGTGCTGTCTCCCGTGAACATAGGCAAATCCCGTGGTGCACGTAACACAGGCAATGGCATTTTGTCCCAGCCTTTGCGGTGAAAAAGTTTATCTATTGCACCGTCCTCTCCACAGTCCGACAGCGATTCTAGGTCGGAGGTGTCATACATCTCTGCGGGGAGGTAGTCCCTAGTAGACGTGGAACTACCCTCCCTAGCGGGCTCCACCGGCTGTGGACCCCCGACACCTCCAACCACCACCACAGTCCCAGCCCCTGGCTCACCTTGACCTTTCGTAGAACTGGGATGTCCAGGACTCTTCCAACCGGATCCATCCAGGTCCGGCAAGCGACGGGGTGAAGCTCGACCACGACCACAGGACGCCTGTACCAGGCCGACTTTCCTCTTCTGAGGTGGAAGCAGGGAATCTGTGGTGACCGAAGCAGCATCCTCTGATTTTTCTTTCTCAGTCTCTGGTTGGGCAGTCACGTCGCCCTGGTCAGTGCGTACGGGGACCTCCGCAAAGGCCTGGATCTCCCCTTCCGGAGTAGCGGTACCTGTGAGGCAGTTGAGGCAAAGGGCCCGGGGCCTTACTGTGGATGGCTCCACCTCGAATAGAAACTGCTTGCATGCCTCGCAACGCCCGAATGGCTTCAGGTTGACCACCAGTCCCGAGCACCCGGGACAGATCACGCCGAGGGCCTCCGTGTCTCTGCAAGTGTACAGAGCCAACTGCCCTCGGGGTCTAAGTCTTATCCCCGTGTCTGTCAGGGGAGCAGCAAAAGCAGTCATCTTCGTGGGGTAGGGAACCGGAATCCACGGGGAGCTTGAGGCCATCCCGACTATCTGCTGCTTCATCACGCACTGACCACGCGCCGAAGTCTCCACGTGTATCTCCTTCACATGGCCAGACTTCTCCCACAACTTGCACGTTTTCGCGTTCTCCCATCCGTCTCCGCCCACGAACTGCACAGCTATGGGGTGCCTCATGGCGCAGTGCAGTAAAAGCCCCCACATGTAGTACGTCACACGGCTGGACTTCTCCCTCTTCTCGCTCTTCTGCATGGGCCTTTCCCGTCTTAGGGTCATGTCCACGACTTTGAGCAGGGATGCACTCTGGCCGATCACATGGCCCACCCACTCGGAACTCCTCCGGGCAGCAAAGTTCAAACACAGCCGTTCTCAGTTCCATGGTCAAAACACACATCATCCCGGACTTACGAACCCCCCACGTGTAGCGGCCTCACCCCCTCTTTTTTGGTCTAGGGGTATGTTGTACGTGAGGGTGAGATGCGCTACGGCCCATGTCCTCCCCATTGCAGCAGGTGAGGTGAAAGCCAGTACCAGTTATTCTTCCCGGGCCTGTGTGTTTCTATTCACAACCAAGTCCTGCTGTGCTGACACTCCCCTTCACTTACATCAACCAGAGTTCCACACACCGATAAGGATCCAACACTTGTTTTATTGTAACTCACAATAAACAGTTCTTTGTCAGCCAACTGGTTGAGATCCATAAACAGTTCAATACGGTGGGGTGAGCAGGTCGAGGCACTGTCCTAATGATAAAACTAAACCACTGTGGTTTCACCAGCGGTTGCTATAGCCATTGGCTAGAGAGAGAAACTTGAAACTTGTGAGTCTCTACCAGCGACTCTGAAGAATATGAACTGGAGTACCTTCGCTGCGTTGTGGCCCCTGTCAGGGGGAAGATGTTCCTCCAAGGGAGTTACCAGAGGCCCCTCCGTCACCGGGTTGATGCTGCTCCGGACTCTTCAGACGGGTAACCTCTCCGGCCTCCTCACCTCAGACATGGGCCCCATCCACCTCAGGGTCCCTCGGACTCATCCGCCCTTGCGGAGCCCAGTCAAAGTCACTGGGCCCCGGGCCTCCGGTGTAGTACCTCACCCCAGGCTTAAGGTGCCTGGGATGGACGCCAACTCCGCTCCGACCAGGCCTAGGGCGCCTGGGCTGGAACTCCGGATCGCCCGCACCCAGGCCTAAGGTGCCTGGGCGCGCGCTCGAGAAGAAGACCTCGTGGCGAGGGCGTCTCTCCCCTTTATCTCCTTCCGTGATGCCACAGCAGGTTCTCCGACCCCGCTGTACCACCGCCGGAACGGGACAAAAAGGACAGCACTGCGGCAGTGATTCTACCTCGACCTGTGGGAACACCGCCACCCCAGGCCAAGGAGAATAGTACACCACCAAAGTCCTCCACGACTGAAAGTGGTCTAAATCCTCTATGATTTACACACACCTGGGTCATACTACCACCCAGGTGTATCCCCCTAAATTTAGACCCCCGCTACATTTGTAAAATGGAATGAATCGAAATCTATGCCTTTTGCTTTGCATGTCTTTGTGGTGTGTTTAATTGTGTACAGGGCAGTGTGCATTATAATTTGGGGGTGAGAAGGTGACCCGCTAGTGGGGATGGGGAAGTAAATGGGAATGAGGGAGCACACAGGACAGAGTGCATTATACACTATATTGCCATCCCAGTCTTAGTCCGTAGGGTTCAATATTGAGTTGGCCCACCCTTTGCAGCTATAACAGCTTCAACTCTTCTGGGAAGGCTGTCCACAAGGTTTAGGAGTGTGTCTATGGGAATGTTTGACCATTCTTCCAGAAGAACATTTGTGAGTTCAGGCACTGATGTTGGACGAAAAGGTCTGGCTCGCAATCTCTGCTCTAATTCATCCCAAAGGTGTTCTATCGGGTTGAGGTCAGGATTCTTTTCAGACCAGTCAAGTCCCTCCACCCCAAACTTGCTCATCCACACTATATTGCCAAAAGTATTGGGCCACCTCACCAAATCATTTGGTGGAGGGGGGATTATGATGTGGGGTTGTTTTTCAGGGGTTGGGCTTGGCCCCTTAGTTCCAGTGAATGGAACTCTTAAGGCGTCAGCATACCAAGACATTTTGGACAATTTAATGCTTCCAACTTTGTGGGAACAGTTTGGGGATGACCCCTTCCTGTTCCAACATGACTGCGCACCAGTGCACAAAGCAAGGTCCATAAAGACATGAATGAGCAAGTTTGGGGTGGAGGAACTTGACTGGTCTGCAGAGAGTCCTGACCTCAACCTGACAGAACACCTTTGGGATAAATTAGAGCGGAGACTGCGAGCCAGGCCTTCTCGTCCAACATCAGTATCTGACCTCACAAATGCGCTTCTGGAAGAATGGTCAAACATTCCCATAGACACACTCCTAAACCTTGTGGACGGCCTTCCCAGAAAAGTTGAAGCTGTTATAGCTGCAAAGGGTGGGCCAACTCAATATTGAACCCTATGGACTAAAGCCTCGTACACACGGCCGTTTTTCATGACGAGAAAAATGCAATTTTTTTAATTGGTCATTAACCACTTAAGGACCGCGCACTGTACATATACATCGGCAGAATGGCTCGTACAGGCACAATCACGTACCTGTACGTCCCCTTTAACTGCCCGATGTCGGGGTCGCGCGCACGCTGCCGCCGGCGCGCTCGCGACCCCCCTGCCTTCCCCATGAGTCGGACCACGGGTTTCACGGAGGAATGGAGCGGGGAGATGTTAGTGTAAGCACAACATCTCCCCGCTCCCCTACTGACAATGTCAGCGATCTCCGCTCTGTGTAATCAGAGCAGAGATCGGTGACGTGTCACTCGTAGCCACGCCCCCACACAGTAGTAATCAGTCCCCTAGGCACACTTAACCCCTCCAGCGCCCCTAGTGGTTAACCCCTTCACTGCCAGTGTCATTTTCACAGTAATCAGTGCATTTTTATAGCACTGATCGCTGTGAAAATGACAATGGTCCCAAAAATGTGTCAAAAGTGTCCGATGTGTCCGCCATAATGTCGCAGTCACAAAAAAAATCACTGATCGCCGCCATTACTAGTAAAAAAATTTTTTTTTTATAAAAATGCCATAAAACTACCCCCTATTTTGTAAACACTATAAATTTTGCGCAAACCAATCAATAAACGCTTATTGCGATTTTTTTAACCAAAAATATGTAGAAGAATACGTATCGGCCTAAACTGAGGAAAAAAAAATGTTTTTTTATATATTTTTTGGGGATATTTATTATAGCAAAAAGTAAAAAATATTGCATTTTTTTCAAAATTGTCGCTCTATTTTTGTTTATAGCGCAAAAAATAAAAACCGCAGAGGTGATCAAATACCACCAAAAGAAAGCTCTATTTGTGGGAAAAAAAGGACGTCAATTTTGTTTGGGAGCCACGTCGCACGACCGCGCAATTGTCAGTTAAAGCGACGCAGTGCCGAATCGCAAAAAGGGGCCTGGTCTTTATGCTGCATAATGGTCCGAGGCTTAAGTTGTTAAAAACGATTGTGTGGGCTCCAGATCATTTTTCTTGACGTGAAAAATGGCGATTAAAAATTTGGAACATGCTCTATTTTTTCTCGTCGTTTTTCTCGTCGTGAAAAACGGCCGTGTGTACGCTTTAATGACGGGAAAAAAACGCGCATGCTCAGAAGCAAGTGATGAGACGGGAGCGCTCGTTCTGGTAAAACTAGCGTTCGTAATGGAGATAGCACATTCGTCACGCTGTAACGGACTGAAGAGCACGAGGCTGAAAAGAGCGAATCGTCTCTCACCAAACTTTATTAACACGAGGATCAGCAAATGCAGCCCAAAGGGTGGCGCCATCCGAATGGAACTTCCCCTTTATAGTGCCGTCCTACGTGTTGTACGTCACCGCGCTTTGCTCAAGCATTTTTTTTCCACGATAGTGTGTAGGCAAGGCAGGCTTGCGAAGAATCACGTTGAGAAAAACTTTGTTTTTTTCGATGACATTAAAAACAGCCGTTTGTACGCGGCATAAGACTCTGATGCCATTAAAGTTCATGTGCGTGTAAAGACAGGCGTCCCAATACTTTTAGCAATATAGTGTACTTTGGGGATGGGAAGGTGACCTGCAAGTGGGGATGGGGAAGTAAATGGAAGTTTGGGAGTGCACAGGGCGAGGTGCAGTATACTTTGGGGATGGGGAGATGACCTGTAAATGGGGATGGGGAAGTAAATGAGGGTGAGGGACGGCACAAGGCTGGGGGGGGGGAACTTCTCTTCGTTCTAGTGACTATAGGAGCTGGGACGAGCTCCATCCTTTACTGGCACTCCTGCAGTGGATGCAGCATAGGGTGACCACATTTCCAAACTACCATTCAGGGACACCCTCCCTTCCCAAAAATCAGCTTGTGCTGTAACGAATCACAGCCCAGTGATTGGACACAAGAGGCGGGATTTATGATTTCTCCAATCACAAGCAGGGGGCGGGGATTGTGCTCCTCCAGGCATTCCCAGCCAGGACAAGTACTGTCAGTGAGAAAAGCGGTGATGTGGCGCCATTTTTTGGGGGCATCAGATTGGCCCCGGGGGGGGGGGGGGGTGGCTGTGTCAGTGTATTGTCCTGGCATGAGGGTGCCCGGGACAGACCTGCAAAATGCGGGACTGTCCCGGGCAATCCGGGACACGTGGTCACCCTAAGGCAGCATCACCCACACTACTCCCCACAGTGATCGAGCCTGAGCGGCACACTAACCGATCATGGGTCACAGGGAGCATTATACTTTGGGGATGGGAAGGTGACCTGCAAGTAGGCATGGGGAAGTAATGGGAGTGAGGGAGCGCACAGTTGAGGATGCATTATAATTTGAGGATGGACAGGTGACCAGCAAGTGGGAATAGGGAAGTAAATGGGAGCGAGGGAGTGCACAGGGCAGGCTGTGTTATACTTTGGGGATGGGAAGGTGACCTACAAGTGGCGATGGTGAAGCAAATGGGAGTGATGGAGCGCACAGAGCAGGGTGCATTATACTTTGGGGATGGAGAGGTGACCTGCAAGTGGAGATGGGGAAGTAAAGGGGAGTAAGGGAGCGCACAGGACAGGGTGCATTCTACTTATTATAATCCAGACAGACACAAATCTGATGGAGGAGTTCCTCTTCTGTGGTTTGCAGGGCATGGTTCCAGAACTCCCAGGCAGCAGGCAGACGAAGGGAGCCTATGTTTCTCAGCCAATACAGCTTGCCGATAGAGTCAAGGGGCTGGGGCTTTAACAGACAGGTGGAGCTCGGAGGAAAGCGGAAGTTTGGGTGGGTACTAGGGATTTTAGTCAACTAAAAATGTACTGAAGATTTTAGTTGAATAAAATACAACTAAAACAATTCAGATGACTAAACTATAACTAAAATGGCATTTTAGTCAAAACACTATGGGCCCCATACACACTATTATATTTTCTGCAGATTTTTGTTTTCAGATTTACCAAAACCATATAATATGAGGTCAAACTTTAAAGCCTCGTACACACGATCGGATTTCCATCGGACAAATCCGCGGAATTTTGTCCAAAGGGCATTGGCCGTGAATTTGTTCTGCATACAGACAGCAGAACTTTTTCAGCCAACATACACCAAACTATGTTGTTTTTCTGCTCTTTAGCGCCACCCTTTGGGCAACTTTTGCTAATGTTGTCTTATGGTTAGCATTGGTTCGGAGCATGCGTGTTTGTACTTTGGATTTTATTCCGACATACTTGTGTACACACGATCGGATAATCCGACAGAACACATTTGTTGTCGGAAAATTTGAGAGCATGGCTATCCCACATTTGCTGTCAGAAATTCTGACAACAATTGTCCGATGGAGCGTACAAACGGTTGGATTATCCGACAAAAACCCTGCCGTCACACAATTGTTGTCGGAAAATCCGATCGTGTGTACGAGGCTTTAGCAATTGTTGTCTAAAGCCCTGTACTTCTTCAGCCCCATTCTATCCCTTCCATCTCTCATTCATCTTGTATGGACCTGTCTTATGCCTTGTACACACGATCGGATTTCCTATGGTTTTTTAACCGATGGATTTTTCCATCGGAAAACCGATGAAGCTGACTTCCATCAGTCTTGCCTACACACCATCAGTCAAAAATCTGACCGTCCCAAACGCCGTGACGTAAAACACTCCGACAAGCCGAGAAAAATTAAGTTCAATGCTTCTGAGCATGCGTTGACTTGATTCTGAGCATGCGTGGGTTCCACACAGACGATCGTAATTTGCTATCGTTTTTTTCCCCCATCGGATAAATTTAAAACATGTTCTATATTTTCTCACCGATGGAAAAAAGACCGATGGGGCCCATACACGATCGGTTTGTCCGATGAGAAAATTCGATCGGACTGTTTTCATTAGTAAAACCGATCGTGTGTACACGGCATTATGGTACTAACCATTAGACTACTTTCACACTGAGGCGCTTTTCAGGCGCTTTCACGCTAAAAAAAGCACCTGAAAACGTATTTCCATTAAAATCAATAAATGGTTTCACACTGGGGCAGTGCGCTGAAAAAACGCCCCTCTCCATTGAAATGAATTGAAAGCGCTTCAAAAGCGCCTGAAAAGCGATTAAAAAGCGCTCAGTGTTTTACTGGCAGTTTTTCAAGTGCCTCAGTGTGAAAGTGGCCCAAGACAACATTCGCAAAAGTTGCCCAAAGGGTGGCGCTAAAGAGCAGAAAAAACATATCGTTTTGTGTATGTTGGCTAAAAAAAAGTTCTGCCATCTGTATGCAGAACAAGTTCACGGCCAACGCCCTTCGAACAAAATTCCACGGATTTGTCCGATGGAAATCCGATCGTGTGCACGAGGCTTAAAGCGGAAGTAAACCCATCTATTTTATAGTTTCAATAAATAGTTAACATTCCCGGCATGCCGGACATGCTAGCTGTCACATTGGTTGTGTTCTCAACCAAACTGTCAAACCATCCAATGACCGATGTCATAATGGATCACATGTGCAGCATCATGGCAGCTGCAGATTAAACAGAGGCCAAGATGGCAGCTTCCGTGGCTGAAAACAATAGGAGGGTTTCAATTTGTATGCAATCAGGTAGGCCCTTGCACTGCATGGCGTTGGTAAATCTGAAGATAAAAATCTGCAGAAAATCTAAAGCCTCGTACACACGGTCGAGATTCTCCTCAGGAAAAAAACGTTGTTTTTCCTGACGAGAATCTTGACAAGAATCTTGTCCCGGCCGAGTGTACACACGCTCGATTCAAAAGAACCGCCGTTCTTTTGAATGGCACGAACGCGGTGACGTCATCGACTATGACGAACGTGCGCTCGTCACATTCAATGCCGTCGCCGCCATCTTGCTACACCCTACCTATGCCTAGGAAGCTACCGCGCATGTGTCAAAGTCATTTCGAGCATGTGCGGGTTTCCACGGCGACAGGTAAGTGTACACACGCTCGGGTTTCTCGTCGAGAAACAGGCCGACGACGAGATTCTCTGCGTTTTTTTTTCTCGTCGGGGAATCTGGGCAGATCTCTTAACGAGAAAACTGAAACCCGCGTACACACAGCCGGTTTTCTCGGCAAGAAAGCTCTCCAGGCAGTTTTCTTGTCGTTCTTTGCTGAGAAAACCAGTCGTGTGTACGCGGCCTTATAATAGTGTGTATGGGGCTTTAGATTAGATTGAGGGCAAAAAAATTGTAAATAAACTTTTGTTATCCTTTGAGGTACTACAGCCAATGCATTTGTTGCTTTGCTTTCTGCTGCAGTGGCGTTGTGGTAAACGTCCACCAGGTGGCACTGTGGTACCACAGATGACGGGTGATATTAATACCTCTATATTCTGTCCCTAATATTTCCCTGCTGATAAAATCTCTGCAAACCTGGAGACAGAGTCCCATAAAAGCGGCATCCATCTGTCAGCGGCCAAACAATTCCTTATATTTATATATACCTCATTTTTACAGTTGTGCTTTATTACGCTCTGCTTCATTCTTATAAATATTTTATTATAAGCGGGAGTTTATTGTAATCAGTCACCATTTCTGCGCTCACCCATCACAGCGGTCGCAGGCTGGCGGAATATTAACCCTCCTGCGTCTCCGAAAAATGCAGCGAGAAAAAAAAACCCCAAATCGTACGAGATCTATCAAATAATTCAATAACGCTTCGCAATGCTCAGCTGGCGCTCGCTGCTTTGCACAATAGACAGCTTAGTAAAATACGGCCAGCCCATGGTGAATGTTTATTGGACGATCGCTGTGCAGCGACGTCACGGAAAGAGGATCGAGCAGCAGATGTATTCTGTTATGTTAAGTCCATGCCTTGCTATGTAATGTGTCAGTGTAACACCTTCAGGTACTTATTACTTCTCACAGACATCACAGCACTCCCCCCCTAACAATGCTTTCATCTGCTTCTCTCTCCAGAAGGACAACACCATCTCTGTTCGGGTATCATCCAGGGTCACCAGCTTCTTTCTTGACTGTGTTCACAAATGTCTGACACAGAACAGCCCCTGCAGCCGCCTCTCACCTTGTGACTTCCTACAAAGTTACAATGTTGCAGTCTGATGACTGGTGGAGGGGAGACTGAGGAAATGCTTCCTCCTGCCTGCATGACATCCTCTCAGTCTAGGCAGAGTCAAAGTTACAATCTGATCACTGATGGAGGGGAGACTGAGGAAATGCTTCCTCCTGCCTGCAGTAGACTGATGACATCCTCTCAGCCTAGGCAGAGTCACTGACTGGTCTGCTTTATAAAGATAAAAGGTGGAGATTTGATGGAATATTTGTTGCTTTGAATCAGAAGCTTAAAGGAACACAGCATTGCACATTTTTTTAAAATAAAGTTTTAATTTATTGAACAAATTTGTACATGTTTGGTTAGTATGTAGTTCATACAGCTGTAATATATTCTACTGTCATATTATTCTCTGTACCAGAGGAGCTTACACTCTAATGTCCCACTTCACTCACACCCTGTTATTATTATACATTTATATAGCTCTGACATATACTGCAGTGTTGTACAGAGAACACTGAGCCAGTCACATCAGTCTCTGCACCATAAGAGCTAACACTCTAATGTCCCACTTCACTCGCACCCTGTTACTCATATACATTTACATAGCTTCCAACTGTCCCGGATTTGGAGGGACTGCCCCTGATTTGGATTAATGTCCCGGATTTGGAGGGACTGCCCCTGATTTGGATTAATGTCCCGGATTTCGAGGGACTGCCCCCTGATTTGGAGTAATGTCCCTGATTTGGAGGGACTGCCCCTGATTTGGAGTAATGTCCCTGATTTGGAGGGACTGTCCCTGATTTGGAGTAATGTCCCTGATTTGGAGGGACTGTCCCTGATTTGGAGTAATGTCTCTCTTTCCTCCTCATTTGTCCCTCATTTTAGTCTGATCCATATAGTTATATATAAAACTTACTTTTTATCTTTCAAAAAGTGTTTCCCAGAGCTAAACCTTTCATGCAAATTATAAATGGCTGCATTTGTAAATTTAAAAGCCAATATAAAGGAATAGTAGTGATAAAAAAAAGCACTTGTGGATTTAATTAACCTTTTTTTTTTTTTGGTTAATTCTCCTTTAAGGGGGTGTGGCAGGGGGCGTGTCCTATGCCTACATACGATTTCTAGTAGGTGTCCCTCATTCCCATCTCAAAATGTTGGGAGGTATGCATTTATATAGCTCTGACATATACCCAGGGCCACCATCAGGAATTTTGGGGCCCCTTACACGGCTTCAGGCATGGGCCCCATGGAGCAGAGAAGAACTGAGGGGGGTGCTGCCGCTGCAAATTGGGAAGCGGGGTGGGGCTGCCGCAAATTGAGAAGCGGGGGGTGCCACGAATTGGGAGGCGGAGGGTGCTGCCGCCGCACATTGTTGAGGTCGGGGGGGGGGGGGGGTTTGGGTGCCGACGAACAAAACAAACAAACAAAAGAACAAAAAAAAAAGGGGGTTGCCATCCGGGGCCCTGGGGACCTCCGGGCCTCTGGGGACCTCTGGGCCCCTTACAAAAAAAAAAAAAAAGATTTAAAAAATAATGAAAAAAATAAATAAATAGATTTTTTTTTATAAAAAAAGAAAAAGAAAAAAGGGGGGTTGCCATCCGGGGCCCTGGGGACCTCCGGGCCTCTGGGGACCTCTGGGCCCCTTACAAAAAAAAAAAAAAAAGGATTAAAAAAATAATGAAAAAAACAAATAAATACATTTTTTTTAAATAAAAAAAAAATGTAAGGGGGGGGGGGGGGGGTTGGCATCCGGGGCCCTGGGGACCTCCAGGCCTCTGGGGACCTCTGGGCTCCTTACAAAAATAAATAAATAAATGAATTAAAAAAAAAAGATTTAAGAAATAATAATAAAAAAAAAAAACATTAATAAAAAAAAAAGGGGGGTTGCCATCTGGGGCCCTGGGGACCTCGGGGCCTCTGGGCTCCTTACAAAAAAAAAAAAAAAATTATTAAAGAAAAAAAAAATGAAAAAAAAAACAAAATTATAAAAAAAAGAGGGGTTGCCATCCGGGGCTCTGGGGACCTCCGGGCCCCTGGGGACCTCTGGGCCCCTTACAAAAAAAATTATAAAAAAAAAAGGGGGTTGCCATCAGGGTAGGGTGACCAGACATCCCCGGTTTCAGGGGACAGTCCCTGGATTGAGGACAAGTCTGTCCCCAGTTTTGTCCCCGGATTGGATTTGAACAGGGGCTGGGGCAATTTCAGACAGTCAGTGCAGAATTAAAAAAACAAATCTGAAATATTTTGGGAGACGGACGGCGGTGGCGACGGGCAGAGAGTTGCTGATTGCCGCCACTAGTAAAAAAAAATATGTCCCCGGATTTCATTTAAAAAATCTGGTCACCTTACATCAGGGCCCCTTACAGGTGTACTGCCTGTACCCCCCTGATGGCAGCCCTGCATATACCGCAGTGTTGTACAGAGAACACTGAGCCAGTCACATCAGTCTCTGCACCAAATGAGCTTACGCTCTAATGCCCCCCCCCCCCCACAGTCAAATACTAATAAATCATCAACTTGGAACAAGCAAGCAGCCAGTAAATGATGAAGTCTTGAAGATGAAGCGAGGATGAGGATGACAGTCCTGGAAGCAGGAAATTAGGAAAGGAACCTCATGGAGATTACCGAGGGAAGTGAAGAGATCCGTCTACAAACATTTCCAATAGAAACCCGGGTCCACTCTTCTGCCGGGAGGAAGGTGATCATTAATGGTCATTAATATCAGAGGGATTTGCAGGTTTATAGAACAAATTCCTCCCTGGAGCTCCTCTCCACATCTTCTGCAACTGACAATGACCTATGGAGGAGAGCGCTAACGAGGCCACGGATCACGCCATGGATTCTCGGCTACCTGCGTCTAACCTACTTCCAGCCACCGCTCCCTGCATTCCCCATAACTCATGGATTAATTACTGTACACGGCCCAATATGTTGGATCAAAGGAGATCAGTCACTGAACAGAGGCAAATATAGATCCATCTATCCAATATAATAGGATTAAAGAGGCTGAACTGCAGCCTTCCCTTCAGTCTTGCACAGGACATCCAGCATCATCTAGTCCAGCCATTCTCAACCAGGGGTCTATGGAACTCAATGGCTCCTCCAGAGGTGGCTACGGGTTCCTTGAGCTGTGGCTTTCTGACCTTCCATGTGATGGGGGCCTACACAGTTCTGGGTCCAACACCACTTGGCAGAGCCATGAGTATGAATGTAAAGAGGGCATTCTGACCATCACTGTAAGGGGAGCTTTCTTGTCACCTACCACCACCAATGTAAGTGACATTTTTCCAATGACCACCAATGGACTAAACTTAAGCAAGCTGCAGATTATTACATTTTCTTTCCTTCCTCCATGGCATAAAGGAAAGAAAAATCGCTTGATTTCCCCATCAACACAGTCAGTATTGATGGGGGAATACCACCCACTGTGCTATTTATTCTGACAGCAAGAGGTTTCCCAGCTAACAGAATACAATGATCCTTGCTGGCGGGCGGCTATAGCTAACTGCAGTCATTGCATGAGAATAACCCGACAGGCTACTGATCGACTTCAGACCAGTAGAAGGAGCTGTGAGCCCCGAGCGCGTAGCCTGTGAAACATTCCACTCTATGTTTGGAGGACCGCCCTGCTGTATGACATCACTTCCGCATTCCAGACTGGTTAGCATGGAGCTTCCTGTCATGTGACACCGCAGAGAAGCCTGTGCAAATGAAAATCTACATCTCCTACACCTCACGGCCGAGGGGAACTTTGCCAGAGCCAGCAGAGCGGCACCAACAGACCTCAGAACACCCCCCATCCTTGATGGACATCATTTTCAAGTGAACCTATAAGTATATATACTATACTTACATTAATGATTACAGTAGGATTAATTTAGTTGGCGCCTCCACCCCCTTCTTTTTTACACTTCTTGCTGACAGAGGACATGGACACCCTCTGAGGATGGCTGCCTCCTCTTGTTTTTTAATATACAGATTGACTTAGAAGTGCGATTAGAGTCACTATTACATTCATTTTAAAGGCATCACATCGCTAGGAGCGCCGGAATCCCCCCCCCCTTTCTATGTACTGATCAACTTCAGTACAACCAGCCTGCCCATTGATGGATCAAAATTCAGCCGGTTCCTGCAAAATGGTCGGCCTTAGCAGGGGTTCCCTGAGACCTGAAAATGATTGCATCCATTCCTCATTCCATCCATTCACCCACCCATCCATCAACCCATCCATCCACATATCCATCCATTCATCCACAGGCCAATCAATCCATCCACCCATCTGTCCACACGCCAGTCTATTCATCCATCCATTCTTTTATCTATCCTTACATCTATTCATTCATCTATCCATCTATTCACCCACCCATCCACCTATCTTTCCATCCACCGATCCACACGCCAATCCATCCATCCATCTATTCATCCACCCATCAGTTCACCCATCCATCCATCAACCCATCCACCCAACCATCTACACGCCAATCTATCCATCCATCCTTCTATCTATTCATCCATTCACAAACCCATCCATCCTTTGATCCACACGCCCATCCATCCATCCTTTTACCCATCTATCCAACTATTCATTCATTTATTCACCCATTCATCCATTTCTCCATCAACCTATCCACCCACCTATCCATCCATCCATCCATCCACACGCCAATCCATCCATCCATCTATTCATCCATCTATCCATCTTTTCACCCATCCACCCACCTATCCATCCACTCGCCAATCCCATCCATCTATTCTTTCAACTATTCATCCATCTGTCTATTCATCCACACGCCAATTTATCGATCCATCCATTCCCCCACCCATCCATCAACCCATCCACCCACCTATCCATCCATCCAACCATCCACACACCAATCCATTTATCCTTCCGTCTATTCATCCATCTATCCAACCATTCACCAACCCATCTATCCACCCATCCACACGCCCGCTCATCTATCCATCCTTTTACCCATCCTTCCAACTATTCAACCATCTATCCATGCTTTAACCCATCCATTCACCCATCCATCCAACCATCCACACACCAATCCTTCCATCCATCCTTCCATCTATTCATCCATCTATCCATTCATTCACCCACCCATCCGTCAATCCATCCACCTATACGCATCCCAATACATCAATGCATCCAACTATCCACACACCAATCCATCCATCCTTCCATCTATTCATCCATCTATCCATCCATTCACCAACCCATCCATCGACCCATCTATCCTTTGACCCATCCTACCAACTTTTCATACATCTAACCATCCATTCACCCATCCACCCATCCATTTTACCTATTATAAAAAGGTATTTTAATTATATTACAGTAATTTCAATTACTTTATTTGTATGCTTTATTGATACTGTTGCTGTATATTGTAACATGTCAGGAATGTATTTATCTACACTTGTAAATTTCCCCGATAACTCATCACATTCAATGTTGGTTATCGCCATCTCTGCTGTTCTCCCCATCCCAGCCGGCAAGAGTTAAGAAAGCAAAAGTTTAAAGAGCGATGCGCAGAGCTCACACCGAGATATACAAGAAGCCTTCTAAGATCATCTGCCGGGAAATCCACAAAGGGCACGTGGGTAGATCAGCAAGGGATGTGACATTTCAGAAATGGCAGAGTCAGAAAAGCCTCTTTGATAAGACACAAGAAAAAGGCAAAAGACTTGTCTCGCCACATCCGACTGGACTACCAACAACACTCCTGTGCAATCTGTCAGGAAATTCTGTAGACGAGCCGCATGTTTTACGAAGGAAAAGATTGGGGTTCTTCTGTGGCTATTGAGCCCCTTTATTCAAATCACAAAGCCCCTTGCAGTTTTCATAAGTGGGCACAGCGGTTGCCCAATTACTCACCGATCTTCATGGTAAAGACCCACCGTGAGCAGCGTCGGCAGTTATATATCTGAGAAAATAAAGATACAGATCACAATGTAATTACCGTCTTGGAATGACAATACACAAACAGAATGCAGAGGATCATCATTTTGAAATAAATAATGACTACCGAACGGGGGTTTAATTTTCTTGTACTGGCGAGACGAGAAATTTAGATTAGAATCTTGTACCGGGGACACGGCAAAATAACAGAACGGGAAGACGAGGCCACATGGGGGATTTCTATATTTTACGGAGGACTATGCTACAACTTTCTTCAAGGTCACTCAGTCAGAATTATATTTATTTGGTTGGCTCCCTTCCTTTTCTAAAAAATTACTTAGAGCTACTTAAAGCGGAACTATTTACCTATCCCCAAAGCTTCCTCCATTTTTTTAAAAACCCCAATATAGACTATTTCTCTTGAAGTTATCTTGCCAGGTTGGTGGTGTCACCACAGCTCTTTCTCTTACTTCTTCTGGTGGCGGGGGTGGGCATTACTTCATGTATTTTTGCACAATGTACCTTCCCCTAACTCTTCAAAGCCCCCTGCATTATTTTCAAAACTTCTATACATATCTTTCCTCTTGAAGTTATCTTGCCAGGTCGGTGGTGCCACCAACAGCTACTTCTCCTTCTTCTTATCAGGGTGGAGGGAGGTCATTTTTCCAAGCATTTATCCATAATTTACCTACCCCCACCATTTAAAGCCCCTCCATTTTCTTAAAACCCCTATACATACCTTTTCTCTTGAAGTCATCTTGCAGGTTGGTGGTTTCACCACAGCTTCTTCTCCTTCCGGAAGTGAGGGGCATTTTTGGAGTTATTTTTCTGTTGTAGTTATTTGCTGGTTTGGGATAATGGCACTCTACATGTTCTTTCTCAACATTGGCCTTATGGTCTTTCTAAACCATTTTACCCCTGAAGAACACCTGAAATATATATCAGGTCTTTTGGAACCCAAGCTAAAAAGGATTCTACCTGCAGCTCATAGTATATTAGCATGATAAATAAGCGGAAAAAATACCTCCCCCTTGTTTCTAGAACATTGGAGAATGTTCTGGAACTAGTGGGTGGGAGTAAGGAGTAGCTGTCTTGAATATTTATGGACCCTTGGCCAATCCTCAGGAGCGGCCTGGCAGGGAATGAAGGAAACCCCGATAAATAGACATGGGCCATGTCAGCAAGGGAGTCAGGTGGAAGATGGAGAAGCAGTGCTGAGGAGAGGCTGTCAGTGGCCCTTGAGCAACCTGCTAAGGAGGGGTTTTACTTTGGGCTGGAGCTCGGGAAGTTGGCCTGGAAGGATCCCACCACAGGAGGCAGTTGGAGGGATTTAAACCAGAGAGGCAGCGGAAAGATCAAGCAGAGACAGTGAGTAGATCAGCATGGTGCAGGGACAAAGACAAGGGGAGAGTCTGTCAGCTGTAACAGCTCTCTCTTGAAGACCACGGTGTGCCAAGTCTTCATCTAACCTTTCCCTGGGGAATCTGGATGTGTGTGTGCCAGTCAGGAGGACTGGGGAATGCAAGCAGCCAGGTGGGCTGGTGGCAGCCAGGTGAGCTGGTAGTCTTCTGAAGTGGTAGAACTGGGCTCAGTGTCTACAAGGAGGCAGAAGGAAATGCTGTTTACTCCATAATGTGCTAAATTATCCACAAAAGGACAGGATGTTCCTAGCTGGTAATGGGCTGCTGTTGAATTGATAAGAGATTGTTAATTCCACCGGAGTGACCAGAAGGTGCTGTACAAAGGAACCAAGTTTGTGCAGGAGGAAGGAAGAAGAAGATCTGTGTAAATAGGGAGGAAGTTGTCCCTTGTTCTGTGTTTGGACATTTTTCAAGTTGGGCATCCCATAATTTCCCTACCACATCCAAGTTATCATCCCCTAATACAGTGGTTCTCAACTCTTGTCCTCAGGACCCACTAACAGGCCAGATTTTAAGTATTACCTTGGGGAAATACCGACTAGAATACTGAAATTACTGAGCAGCAAAGGTTATCACCTGTGATGTATTTCAGTTATCTTGCAAACCTGGCCTGCTAGTACAGGAGTTGAGAACCACTGCCCTAATAAAACAACCAAGCCAAGGACTGATTTTCTGTGTTGGAGTGAATGAAGGAAATGCCAGGTGAGACTGGTTGTGCAGTAGTGGGGAACCCTAACTCAGCAGCTCCTACATGGGTTGTGCTACACCCGTGATAGGTGAGAGTCCATACATGTGTAGCGGCCTCACCCTCGCTCCATCTTTATCGGTTACACACCAACTCATGTCTAGGGGTTCCTGGGTTGCGAGAGTGAGATGCGCCACGGCCCATGTCCTCCCCATTGTAGTAGGGAGGTGAAGGCCACTTACTGATGTTTCCTCGGGCCGGTGTGTTCTGTGAATGCACTGAGTCTGTAATTGCAAGCTCACCAGCCTCCCCTTTGCTTCCAGTAACTGGAGTACACACACCGGAGAAAGGTCCAACACTTGTTTATTTGACACTCCAATACGCAAAGCACAATAAACAGTTCTTTCGCAGCAAACTGGTTGGGACCTATAACCTTGACACCGGTGTGGCGAGCAGATCGAGGCACTTCCTAAAGTTTAAGTTCTATGCCACTGTACTATGACCAGCGGCGCCTAAGCCAATCCGGCTGTTACAGAACAGGAAAGATGGGGTCTCTTCCAGCAACCCCTATGAACAGCAATGGAGCCCTCTTCGATACGCTGTGGCCCCTATCAGGGGGATGTGTCCTCCCAAGAGAGTTCCCAGAGGCCCACTGTCACCGGGTTGGTGCTGCTCCGGGTCTTCAGTGGGTAACCTCCCCGGCCTCCTCACCTCAGGTACGAGTCCCTCCGCTCAGGGACCCTCGGACAGTCCACCCTAGCGGGACCCAGTCGAAGGTACTGGGCCCCAGGCCTCCTCGATAGTACCTCACCCCAGGCTAAAGGTGCCTGGGATGGACGCCAACATGACTCCGGACCAGGCCATGGGCACCTGGACCAGACTCCTGGATCTCCCGCACCCAGGCCTAAGGGCCCTGGGTGCGGGCCGCAACCCTCCTCCTCTGAGGACCTTCTTCTCCGCCAGACGACGACGACCACCACCACCCCGTGGTAAGGGCGTCTCCCCCTTTTATCTCCTCCCATCAACGGCTTGGCGGGTTCCCCGCCCCAGCCATACCATCTCCGAGAAGGGACAAAACAGGGAGCACTGCAGGAGATGATTCTACCTGAAGCCCGTGGGTACCCCGCCACCCACAGGCAAAGGAGAATACTACATCCTCCAATCCTCCACGAAACAAAAAGGGGTCTGAACCCTAACACAATTATACACCTGGGTCACATTATTGCCCAGGTGTATCCCATCAATTTGAGGACCCCGCTACACACTCCCCCTGTAATTGGACGCTGGTCCCCAGCGTCAGGTGCACACCCATGCCTCCCATAAAGTGGTGACATGGAGTGAAACCCCTGAGGCAGTTCCTCTAAATTTTTCCCAAGTGCCAAGACCTGCTCAGGGAATGGGGAACATATAAAACAACTTATGTCATAAAACACTTTAAACATCTGCATAATCACAACCCCTCTCCCACACTGTCTAAGAGCCACCCACTCTCAATGATCTTGACTGACGATCCTCCTGCAGGGGAAAGAAAAAACAACATCCTAACATAATTTCGTGTCATTTGGGATGAGTGGGCCCGTCAGCCGAGAGACCCACTCACTCCAACAAGCAAGGTGATGTGTGTGTGAAACATTTTCAAACATTTGTTGCGCAACACTGCCACCTGGTGACAGCGCCACGGTCATGACACTCAACGAATCTTCGTTCTTCCAGCTTTTTCCCTACTCTGCCACTATTCCCAAATGTCCTTGCCTTTGGCACATGAAGAAAAGGGGAAACACAAAAACACAACAGTCCCCAAGTCTCCAACGAGAAAAGAAAAACCCAAACAAAAACAAAAGCAGGGCACAGTCCTGGGTGTCTGGGAATGGCTCTTCCAGAAAGTTCAAGTGCACAAAGGAAATAAACAGGAGTCCTTTTCTCCTATAAGTAAAACTTTGGATCCGGCAGGTACAGGGGTTTCAGGTGTTTGTCAAATGCCTCTATCGAATACTCGACATCTTCTCCTTCTCTTCTGCAAATGACTATCTTGTCAGCATGGATATGGCGCCCCAATTTCCATTCAGCTTTGCAGTCCTCAAACCTCTTAGACACTGCCGGCACACATTCCAGGTACCTGCGAGCATGGGGCACCTTCAACTTGTCCCACACAAACTCGTCATACCATCTTGTTCTCCAAACTTCCACCTCATACAGCAAGTCTCGGGGCAGATACGGGTACTCCCACCCATATTCCCGAGCTACCTTATGGCAAAACAGTCTCTGCAAGCGGGCCAAAGGTGGCATAGTGGCTTTCTCTCCAGTTCCAGGCAGCACAATAGCTTCCGGATGCCGAGGTGCCTTTACCAGTTCCCTGGAAATGACTTTCGGCGCTCTCAGAGAAGCGCGGGGTGTCCCCACAACCAAAGTAGGTGAGGTAACAGTAGATGAGGACACAGGTGGAGGGGTAGGTTCCCTCGTAAGCTGCGGGTCTTCCACCCGAGGCGTGCTGTCTCCTGTGTACATAGGTGAATCCCGTACCGCACGGGAAGCAAGAAGTGGCACTCTATCCCAGCCCTTGCGGCTGAACAGTTCGTCTATCTCGCCATCATCTCCGCAATCAGACAGCGACTCTAGGTCGGAGGTGTCATACATCTCCGCAGGCAGATATCTTCCGGTGGACACAGAATCAACCTCCCTGGGGGGCTCCACCTCCAATGGGCCCCCGACACCTCCAACCACCACCACAGTCCCAGCCCCTGGCTCACCTGACCCTTGTAGACTGGGATGTCCGGGACTTCCTTCTCGACCGGCGCCATCCAGGCCAGGCAAGCAGCGGGGTGAAGCTCGACCACGTCCATAGGATGCCTGTACTAGGCCAACTTTCCTCTTCGGGGGTGGGAGCAGAGAACTTGTGGCGACCGAGGCAGCATCCTCGGATTTTTCTCTGTTGGGCAGTCCATCGCCCTGGTCAGCGCGCACGGGAACCTCGACAGAGGCCTTGATCTCCCCTTCCGGAGTAGCAGTACCCGTGAGGTGGTTGAGGCGAAGGGCCCGGGGCCTTGCTGTGGACAACTCGACCTCAAAAAGGAATTCTCTGCACTCCTCACATCGCCCGAATGGCTTCAGGGTGACCACCAGTCCCGAGCAGCCGGGACAGATCACACCAAGGGCCTCCGTGTCTCTGCAAGTGTACAGAGCCAACCGCCCTCGGGGCCTAAGTCTTATCCCCGTGTCTGTGATGGGGGCAGCAAAGGAAGTCATTCTCGTGGGGTGAGGAACCATAATCCACGGGGCACTTGAGGTCATCCCGACTATCTGCTGCTCCATCATGCACTGACCCCGCGCCGGAGTCTCCACGTGTATCCCCACACTTGGCCAGACTCCTCCCATGAGCTGTACATTTTCGCGGGCTTCCTCTTGACTCCGCCCACGAACGATGTCGCCATGGGGTGCCTCGTGGCGCAGTGCGTTAACAGTCCCCACGTGCAGTACGTCACACGGCTGGACCTCTCCCTTTTTCCGCTCCTCCGCATGGGCCTTTCCCGTGTTAGGGTCATTTCCACAACTCCGAGCAGGGACGCACTTTGGCCAGTAATATGGCCGATCTGCTCGGAACTCCTCTGGGCAGCAAAGTTCAAATGTAGACATTCTCAAGTCCATCTTTAGAACACACTCTATCCCGGACTCACGAGCCCCCACGTGTAGCGGCCTCGCCCTCGCTCCATCTTTATCGGTTACACACCAACTCATGTCTAGGGGTTCCTGGGTTGCGAGAGTGAGATGCGCCACGGCCCATGTCCTCCCCATTGTAGTAGGGAGGTGAAGGCCACTTACTGATGTTTCCTCGGGCCGGTGTGTTCTGTGAATGCACTGAGTCTGTAATTGCAAGCTCACCAGCCTCCCCTTTGCTTCCAGTAACTGGAGTTCACACACCGGAGAAAGGTCCAACACTTGTTTATTTGACACTCCAATACGCAAAGCACAATAAACAGTTCTTTCGCAGCAAACTGGTTGGGACCTATAACCTTGACACCGGTGTGGCGAGCAGATCGAGGCACTTCCTAAAGTTTAAGTTCTATGCCACTGTACTATGACCAGCGGCGCCTAAGCCAATCCGGCTGTTACAGAACAGGAAAGATGGGGTCTCTTCCAGCAACCCCTATGAACAGCAATGGAGCCCTCTTCGATACGCTGTGGCCCCTATCAGGGGGATGTGTCCTCCCAAGAGAGTTCCCAGAGGCCCACTGTCACCGGGTTGGTGCTGCTCCGGGTCTTCAGTGGGTAACCTCCCCGGCCTCCTCACCTCAGGTACGAGTCCCTCCGCTCAGGGACCCTCGGACAGTCCACCCTAGCGGGACCCAGTCGAAGGTACTGGGCCCCAGGCCTCCTCGATAGTACCTCACCCCAGGCTAAAGGTGCCTGGGATGGACGCCAACATGACTCCGGACCAGGCCATGGGCACCTGGACCAGACTCCTGGATCTCCCGCACCCAGGCCTAAGGGCCCTGGGTGCGGGCCGCAACCCTCCTCCTCTGAGGACCTTCTTCTCCGCCAGACGACGACGACGACCACCACCCCGTGGTAAGGGCGTCTCCCCCTTTTATCTCCTCCCATCAACGGCTTGGCGGGTTCCCCGTCCCAGCCATACCATCTCCGAGAAGGGACAAAACAGGGAGCACTGCAGGAGATGATTCTACCTGAAGCCCGTGGGTACCCCGCCACCCACAGGCAAAGGAGAATACTACATCCTCCAATCCTCCATGAAACAAAAAGGGGTCTGAACCCTAACACAATTATACACCTGGGTCACATTATTGCCCAGGTGTATCCCATCAATTTGAGGACCCCGCTACACATGGCATTCCCAATAAGTGTTAGGTGTCCAGAAGTCTGGTGTTCAAAGGTAGTCCTCCGTTTAGTGGCTCTGGTCCGTGGCAGCAGGTGACGGGTAAGAGCGGGAACGCTCGGCCCTTGGGCCCTGCCTTCACTCTATTTTATAGTGCATGACTAGGAAGGCAGGATCTAAGAAGCCTGGCAATGGGGACCTGAAGAATTAAAGTGGATGTAAACCCACTCCCATCCTTTCTAAACTACTGCCATAGTGCTGATCTATAAGGAAATAGATGCCTCCTGCATGTATCCTTATCTGTCAAATGTCTCCTCTCTGTCTGTTATAAGAACTGAAAAACTGCAGATTCTGTGGGTGGGTCTGTTGTCTGGAGCTCGGTGGGTGGAGTCGTGATGTCAGTAGACTCCCTGCCCTCCTCTACACTCCCCTTGTCAACATGCATTTTCTCCTGTGTATTCCTTCTGCTATGATCACTAACATCCAGTCAAAATCCAGAAAAGTAACCACATGACTTCAGAAAAGGAGTGGGGGTGGGAATTAAAAAATAATGCCTGTCTAAAGCTAGTGCACGAGATATGTAAATAACCCGTCACTCAAAGCAAGGGGGCGGAACGGACAAAGGTTTTTCTCTGTTTGTCCGTTTTTATCTCACTGAACAATAAAAGAGGATTGCTCAGAGCTGGATTAACTCTTTGTGGCAAGACCTGGCACAAATGATAGGAAATCTTATACTCTACATTGTGACAGCAAAAAAAAATAATGTTTTCGGGTTTACATCCACTTTAACTCCTTCCCCATCTGGGCAGACTATCTGACTAGCTTAAACAAACCCCAACTTGTAGGCAGCCTGCCTACACATCAGCCTTTTATTGTATAACCAAACAGGAAGTAGTGCAATTACAAAAGACTATTTTTATTGCTTAATTTTTGGAGCTGTTTGATTGAGTTGGTTTGCATAGTGGTTCAAGCAATATTTGTGTCAATTTTGGTAATATTTGGCTGGTCTCCTGGTTAGGTCTCTAGATATAAGCATGTCAATTGTTTTACCTACTCAACGCAGCTCTGAAAACCTTGGCAGCGGTAGGGCTTGTTGTAGAACATCCTCCCGTTGAATGGAACTGTAAGCTTCATGGGACATTCAGGAGCGGTGTGAGTTTATTGACCTCTACCCATATCCCGGTAATGATGGCGCTTTACAGTCTGCTGTTTTACGAGGCCACATATATCTGTGTCACCGAGAGGCAGGAGGAGGTCCTGAACCCCTGGCTTCCATTTCAGAGGTCACCAGCTTGTATTTCTCTGGAACCATCCCAGAAACTGATCGCTTTATTGGGTCTGTCAAGTCGTCCTTTTTTCCGGTAAACTGCAACAATAACATTTCTCCTTATCGGAGGTCAGATTGTGGAAGGAGCTGAGGCAAAGCAAGATTAATAAAAAAGTCATTGCTGTGGAATTACACTAGATGTTTATTGATGATAATCTCATTTACGAGGATCCCGTGTAGCAATGCAAATTTAAAGCGGAACTCCAGATAAAAAGCGAAATATTCAGAAAAAATACTGTACATATATGGGAACTGATTTACCTGCCAAATGCCGCGTATACACGACCGTTTTTCATGACGAGAAAAATGCAATTTTTTAATTTGGTCATTAAAAACGATTGTGTGTGGGCTCCAGAGCATTTTTCGCAACGTGAAAAATGGGCATTAAAAATTTGAAACGTGTTCTATTTTTTCTCGTTGTTTTTCACGTCGTCGTCTTTCTCGTCCTGAAAAACTGCTGTGTGTAGGCTTTAACGGGGCCCCTTACACAGCTTTAGGCATGGGCCCCCTGGAGCCGAGGAGAACTGGGGGGGGGGGGGGGGGGGCTGCCGCAAATTGAGAAGCAGGGGGTTTGGGTGCTGACGAACACCAAAAAAACAGGAGAACAAAAAAACAAATCCATCCAGGGCCCTGGGGACCTATGGACCACTTACAAAGAAAAAAAAAAATCATAAAGAGAAAAAAAAAGAAAAAAAAAGGGAGGTTTCCATCCGGGGCCATGGGGACCTCCGGGCCTCTGGGGACCTCTGGACCCCTTACAAAAATTTTTTTTTTAAAATAAAATAAATAAATAAAAAAAATTATAAAAAGATGAATAATAAATAAAAAAAAAAAAAAAAAAAAAAAAAAGGGAGGTTTCCATCCGGGGGCCCTGGGGAGCTCCGAGCCTCTGGGGACCTCTGGGCCCCTTACAAAATTTTTTTTTTTATAAAATAAATAAATAAAAAACAAATTAAATAAATACATTTATAATAATTTTTTTTTTATAATTTTTCTTTAAAAAAAAGGGGGGTTGACATTCGGGGCTCTGGGAAACTCCGGGCCCCTGGGGACCTCTGGGCCCCTTACTGCCTGTACCCCCCTGATGGCGGCCCTGACGACGTGAAAAAAACGCGCATGCTCAGAAGCAAGTTATGAGACGGGAGCGCTCGTTCCGGTAAAACTAGCGTTCGTAATGGAGATAGCACATTCGTCACACTGTAACGGACTGAAGAGCACGAGCCTGAAAAGCGCGAATCGTCTCTCACCAAACTTTTACTAACACGAGGATCAGCAAAAGCAGCCCAAAGGGTGGCGCCATCCGAATGGAACTTCCCCTTTATAGTGCCGTCCTACGTGTTGTACGTCACCGCGCTTTGCTCGAGCATTTTTTTTCATGATAGTGTGTAGGCAAGGCAGGCTTGAGAAGAATCACGTTGAGAAAAACGTTGTTTTTTCAATGACATTAAAAACGGTTGTGTGTACGCGGCAAAAGAGTTTGTATTTCTGCCCATCTATTTCTGAGATGTACACAGCTCTGCCATACAGCAAAGCCCTGTATGGCATGGTAGGAGAGCTGATTTTTTTTGTGCTGCAGGTTAATGACACTTAGATGTAGGCAGGTGCACTCTGTTTTTACCACTGCAGGTGGCGCTCATCTGCAGAGGGAGAGGAATTCAAGGAGAATCTGGTTCCTCTGTGGTTTCCTGGGTCACTGGAGCAGCAATGTGTTAAGATTCTGATAGCCCATGTGACTTTGGTGGCCATCTTGTGTCAGGCAGAGTCTATTTAAGACCCTGGCTCCTGAGTTTGGTGTACATTTAGTGTGTGGGTAGTGTAGGGACAGGACACCTGTCTGTCAGGAACAGTAATAGCGGCAGGGAGAGGTTCCAGATGAGTAGGGAAAGCATAGGGATCTGTCCCTCTTCCTGAAAAACCTCTCCGCTTGGACACGGACTGGCCAGGCTGCATTCCGCCCCTCAAGACAGTTTGACTGAGATCTGCTCTGATACAATCTGCTGTTCATCCGTGAGTGTTCCCGGTTAGGCTACCTTCCTGCCCTGCTTGTTGCGAAATCTTATGCCTTGTACACACCATCGTTTTTCCTGATGTGCAAAAAGCAGTTGTTTTTCCCGACGTGATTCCTCTCCAGCCTGACTTGCATACACACATTCATGCAAAAAAAGTCCGACCAAAGCATAGTGACGTACAACACGTACATCGGCACTTTAAAGGGGAAGTTCCTTTCAAATGGCGCCACCCTTTGGGCTGCTTTTGCTGATCCTCGTGTTAGTAAAAGTTTGGTGAGAGACGATTTGCGCTTTTCAGCCTTGTGCTTTTCAGTCCGTTACAGCGTGACGAATGTGCTATGTCCATTCTGAACGCTAGTTTTACCAGAAAGAGCGCTCCCGTCTTATACTTGATTCTGAGCATGCGCGTTTTTTTTCCCCTCGGAAAAGCATACACACGACCGTTTTTCGCGATGAGAAAAAGACTGACGGGAAACACAACGAGAAAAAAGAGAGCTGGCTTTAATTTTTTTGCGGGCAGTTTTTTCGTCGAGAAAACTGCTAGGGAGAACACACACCACCGGTTTTCACGACCAATATAAAAAATGGCAGTTTTCTCGCCGTGAAAAACGGTTGTGTGTACGCGGCATAATACTCTGACTGCAATACAAGTTCTTTGTATTGCATCTGGACTGTGTGTATACGCCGAACCACGCTGCACCCTCCCACACACCGCCTCTGCTCATTTGTACCTTCACACTCCCGGGACTGAGCACCAGCCTACCGGGCTGTCCAGTTGCAACTTCTGCAGATCCCCAAAAAAGCGCCTGCTTGTCCTGCATGGGCTGGCCTTCATCAGCCCTGCAAGAAACGCTGACTGGCTGTGGCTGCTAGCACAAAGTGCTGATTGGTAGCTTCCAGGGAAATGGGTGTGTAGTAGTGCTTACCTGAGAGGTTCCAAACCACAGCAGGAGGAATCCACCTTCTCCACAAAGCAGCTGACAGAGTGTGGTCAGTGCACAGCTCCGATCTGTGGGACAGCAGGATTTTGTTGAAGTCCCAGGACAGTCCTCCAGAATTTGGGACGGTTGGGAAGTTTGAACAGCCAATGTACACAGTGCCCCCTCCTACATACACCACTCCACCCGCACACATTGCACCCTCTGAGACACCTGGTTCTGTTGAGTATTGTTCAGCCTGGCTAGGGTTCAAGCTGATGCTGACACATTCATCTTTTGTAGAGTACCGCCTCTGCTCATTTGTGCCTTGCCCATTCGGCTCACACTCTAGGGACTGAGCACCAGCCTACCGGCCTGTCCAGTTGCACCTCCTGCAGCTCCCCAGAAAGCACCTTCTTGTCCTGCATGGGCTGGCCTTCATCAGCTACGCAAGACATGCTGACTGGCTGCAGCACTAGGGTGACCACGTGTCCCGGATTGCCCGGGACAGTCCTGCATTTTGCAGGTCTATCCCGGGCACCCTCATTCCAGGACAATACAGTGTCCAGGAATGAAACTGACACAGCCACCCCCCAGGCCAATCTGATGCCCCCAAAAAAAGGCTGCCACATCACCGCTTTACTCACTGACAGTACTTGTCCTGGCCGGGAATGCCTGGAGTAGCACAATCCCCGCCCCCTGCTTGTGATTGGAGAAATCATAAATCCCACCTCTTGTGTCCAATCACTGTGCTGTGATTCGTTACAGCACAAGCAGATTTTTGGGAAGGGGGGTGTCCCTGAATGGTGGTTTAAAAATGTGGTCACCCTATGCAGCACGCTACTGCAAAGTGCTGATTGGTGGCTACCAGGGACATGGGTGTACTAGTGTGTACCTATAACAGGTGCCAATCACAGCAAGAGGAATCCACCTGCTCATAGTTCCACAAAGCAGCTGACAGAGTGTGGTCAGGGCACAACCCCGATCTGTGGGACGTTGTTACAAAGTAACAAAAGCACAGAGAGATGAGACTAGACATGTGCATGACAATAAAATTTGTTTAGTTTTGTTGTGATTCGTTAACCACTTCAGCCCCGGAAGATTTGGCTACTCAATGACCAGGCCATTTTTTGCGATACAGCGCTGTGCCGTTTTAACTGACAATTGTGCGGTCGTGCAACGTTGTACCCAAACAAAATTGACGTCCTTTTTTTCCCACAAATAGAGCTTTATTTTGGTGGTATTTGATTATCTCTGCGGTTTTTGTTTTTTGCACTATAAACAAAAAAAAAAGAGTGACAATTTTAAAAAAAAACCACAATATTAAAAAGCTATTTTTTTTCCTCAGTTTAGGCCGATACGTATTCTTCTACATAGTTTTGGTTAAAAAAAATGCAATAAGCGCTTATTGATTGGTTTGCGCTAAAGTTATAGCGTCTACAAAATAGGGGATAGATTTATGGCATTTTTATTATTATTATTTTTTTTTACTAGTAATGGCGGCGATCAGCGATTTTTTTTCGGGAGTGCGATATTGCGGTGGACACATTGGACACTTTTGACACATTTTTGAGACCATTGACATTTATACAGCGATCAGTGCTATAAAAATGCACTGATTACTGTATAAATGTCACTGGCAGGGAAGGGGATAACACTAGGGGGCGATTAAGGGGTTAAATGTGTTCCCTCTCTGTGTTCTAACTGTATGGGGATGGGACTGACTAGAGGAAGAGAGAGATCAGTGTTCATACTTTGTATGAACAAACAATCTGTCCCCTCTCCCCTGAAAGAACCGGGATCTGTGTGTTAACACACACAGATCCTGGTTCTCGCTCTGTCGCGGGTGCCCCGGTGGTCTTCGCGCCTGCCGCGCACTCACATGGGTGCGCACACACGCCTCCGGTGGCGTGCGCGCCCCTAGTGTCCAAAAGGCGAAGCGACGTAAGGTAACGTCGCTTCTCCCAGCCGTGCCATTCTGCCGCAGAAAAACTGCGGCGACTGGTCGGCAAGGAGGTAAATCTAGTTATTTTGTTTAGTTCAATTCGGTTGATTCGTTCAATTCGTATTCGGAATTCATATTCAGAATTTTCTAACTATCTAATGCCGCGTACACATGATCGATTTTTTCGACGGTGAAAACGGCCGTTTTAAATTACATTTTTTTTTTGGTCGAAAAAAACGACCGTGTGTGGGCTCCCCTGCAGTGTTTCCCTATGGGAAAACTGCCGCGGCAAAAAACGACGGGAATCACGACGAGAAAAATTAGAGCATGTTCTAATTTTTCTCGTCGTGATTAATGCCGTTTTTCACGTCGAGAAAAACGTCAAAAAGCCCACAGACGATCGTTTTTCTCGTCCAAAGGGAAAAATGTCATTTTTCTCGACGGGAAAAATGATCGTGTGTACGCGGCATTAGAATTTACCGATTTTTTTCGATTCGAAATGTTTAAATCGATACATTTTCGAATCGGTCGAAACAAAAATGTTATATTGTTTTTGATTTGAATGCAGCAAAGTGAACAAACAAAATAAAAATCATCATCAAATGATTACAATGACTCTTTAAATCACCTTTTGGCTTAACAAAAACACCAATATTTCCAAATGGTACTCTAATAACACACACAGTCTTTGATTTCAGCATTATGTGTAGTTAGAATTCGGCTGGAGTTCCATGTAAAATTTGATTCGCATTTCAGTCCAAATTTCTGGAATTTGGACGAATTTCGTTACGTTATTCGGAGCATGCGGTAAAATTTGTTTATATTGTAATTCGGGTCTTCGAATATATCCAAATCTCCGAATAACGAAAAATTTGTCCGAATAATAATTCGGAACCAAATGAACCGCACATATCTAGATGAGACGGGTACAGTTCAGTAGTAGCAGCCTTTGGCCTCGTACACACGGCCGAGAATCTCGTCAAGAAAAAACACGTTGTTTTTCTTGACGAGACTCTTGGACAAGAAACTTGCCCCGGCCGAGTGTACAGACGCTCCATTCAAAGAACCCGCGTTTTTTTGAATGGAGCGAACGCGGTGACGTCATCGACTATGATGAGCGTGCGCTCGTCACATTCAATGCCGTCGCCGCCATCTTGCTACACCCTACCTATGCCTAGGAAGCTACCACGCATGCGTCAAAGTCATTTCGAGCATGCACGGGTTTCCACGGCGACAGGTAAGTGTACACACACTCGGGTTTCTCGTCGAGAAACAGGCCGTCGAGAAACCCGACGAGAAAATAGAGAGCAGGTTCTCTATTTTTCTCATCGAGATTCTTGTCGGTTTTCTTGACGAGAAAACTGAAAGCCGCGTACACACGACCGGTTTACTCGGCAGGAAAGCTCTGCCAGCAAGTTTCTTGCTGGTTCTTGCCGAGAAACTCGGTCGTGTGTATGAGGCTTATCACTGACAAGTGAGTAAGCCAACCAATGGAGTGTAAGAGCAGAATGCATGCTCTGATTCCACTGTCAAATTCTAATGTTCTTCCTGGTTTTGACAGTTCTACAGTGCAGATCAGCACCATGTCCCTGCTAAAATACAACAGTGGGGTGCAGTGTGGTGTGGCGGCACTAACACACACAGCCCAAGTGCAATGAAAGAACTTGCATTGAAATAATGAGGTTCACAATAAACCCAGTGGGAGGACAGCCCAACCGGGAACACTCACATGTCCAACAGTGTGTAGAGAGCATTTCCCTTCCACTAGTTCTGTCCCTTCCCTACTCTACCCAATTGCAAAATGCGTGCCATACCTGGGAGCCAGGGCCTTAAATAGGCTCTGCCTGACTCAAGATGGCTGCTAGAATCACATGAGGCAGCAGCATCCAATTGGAAAGCTTCCACAGTGACCCAGGAAACCATAGAGGATCCATGTTCTTGACTTCCTCTCCAACTGCAGTTCTGCAGTGGAAGACCGCCACCTACAGTGGAGAAAGTAGACTGCACTTGTCTGCAACTGTCCAGGGATGGGTCCTGGATGACAGGTATATTTCCCTACTCTTTGGGTTGTGAACTCTTTACTGGGGGGGTTGGGACGGATTGACGACATTGTTGAATACACAGGGGTTAACTTCTCACCCATGAAAGGTGAGTGTTTCCAGGGAAGTCCAGTTGGAGAGGAGAGGGCTAATTTTCAGTACTGTGTGAATTAGTAAGTCCTCCTTGAGACCTGGAATTTCAGACCTCACAAATGGGCTTCTGGAAGAATGGTCAAACATTCCCATAGACACACTCCTAAACCTTGTGGACAGCCTTCCCAGAAGAGTTGCAGCTGCAAAGGGTGGGCCAACTCAATATTGCACCCTACAGACTGACGTCGCGTACACACGATCGTTTTTCACGTCATTAAAAATGCCATTTTTTTAATTGGGCATTAAAAATGATCGTGTGTGGGCTCCAGAGCATTTTTTTTTTTTTTTGTAAATTATGTTTTTATTGGTTTTCACACAGTACAGAAAACAACACTCCACACAACGTGGAGACAACCAGCCACAAAATTTGCCGGTGCATACAGTCATAAAACAGAACACAAATTATCACATTAAACCTGTGACACTCCCAACCCCCTACCCCCACCCCCCCCCCACAAAACCAACAAAGTATACCTCCCCCCCCCTTGCCTAGATAGGAACACAGATGACACGGGCCACCTACCAGAGGCGGCCCGCCATGAGTCAGAAGTACAGTCCAGTAGCTCCCTGTAGAAACAAATTGGATAGAGCTCATGAAATCAGTTCCCCCCTCGCCCCCACACCCCCCCCCCCACCCAGACACAGGACAACAGGAAAGGAGACACTACCCCATCCCTACAATTTCAATAGATCAATCAGATGCCGTATCTATAGTAGCCATCCAACCCCCCCAAACCTTGTCAAATTTAGTCAGTGCCCCCCTACTCAAATAAGTGGCCTTATAAAAGGGTATTGCTTTATTGACCAACGCTTTCCACGCGTCAACAGTAGGAGCTACAGAACACTTCCATGATAGGATGATGCGCTTTTTAGCGTAGTACAACAAAAGCATGAGTAAGGTTCATATAGCCCTGGTAGTGGCCAGGGGTTCAACCAAATGTAGGAGACAAACCTCAACAGACATGGGGATAGATATGGAGGTGACCGACCTAATACAGTCAGCCACGGCCTGCCAGTATTGCTTGATTGGAGGACATTCCCCAAAAATGTGCATAAACGTGGCTAAGGGTGCAGAGCATCTCCAGCAGAGAGAGCTCTGCGTCCCATACATCCTTGCCAGTCTTGCCGGAGTAAGATAAACTCTGTGCAGAAACTTATAAAGGATCAGTCTGTCCCTACTCGAGACCAAATATTGAAAAGCAGTTCCCCACATGTCATCCCAATCATCTCTGTCCAACCCCGGGGCCACAGCCTCCCAAGCCCCTCTGCAGGGTCTGAGTAGGAAAGTAGTCTCCGGGAACAGGTCTTTGTAAAAACTGGAAACTGGTTTAGGTAGGGATTCACTGCGCGCCAATAGCTCAAGATCACTGGGCTCCAGGCTAAGGGTCCCCCCAAACTGTGAGTGAAAGGCATGCCTTAACTGCAGATACCTGAAAAAGTGGGAAATAGGTAAATCATACTTTTGTTTTAGTTCATCAAAGGACAATAGGGTACCATCGGACACAATATGGGCCAAAAGCTTAATTCTATACCCCGTCCAAACCACCGGGTCCGGGTAGCAGAAAAAATGCGGTAAGTTGGGGTTCCTCCACAAGGGGAGATTAGGCGATAATCTAGTGGAGCTAGGCGACCGCAATCCCTGGACCACAGCCCAGGCCCTCATCATTGAGCGCATGGAGTGCGTCAAGGGGTAGGGAGCCCTCAGGCCCCTGTAGACCAAATGAGACAATGCCTCATAAGAGCCCACACAGGCAGCCTCCAGGGATACAGACGTATCATCCGGAGGAACAGTTAACCAGCGGTGGGCCACCATCAATTGCCCAGCCAAAAAATATTTGTGGAAGTTAGGGACTGCAGGCCCTCCCTCCCCACACGGCTGTTGCAAGATTGCCAATTTAAGGCGAGGGATGCCTCCCTGCCACAAGAAGGAGGAAATCATGGTATCAATGGATTTAAAAAGGGACTTAGGAATCCACACCGGAGAATTTCTAAGGGTATATAGCAATAATGGCAGAATTTTCATCTTAATCAGATTGATTTTCCCTATGAGGGACAAGGGGAGATTTTTCCAAGCCTGAAATTTTTTAGATATTGCAATGAGTAGCGGGGAGATATTAAGATTGACAAAGTCTGTCACAGAGTTAGTGATCTGAAGCCCTAAGTATTACATTTGGGACACCCACTGCAAAGGAACGATAGGATCAGCCTGATCAGGGATGGGGTGGGAACACAGGGGAAGTATCTTAGACTTAGTCCAGTTAACCCGGAGCCCAGAGACTGTACCAAATTTTTCCAAAAGTGCCAACGCAGCCCGTAGAGAAGGCCCAGTATCTCTGATAAACAATACCAAGTCATCCGCATAAAGTGCTGTGCTTTCAATTAGGGTGCCTACGCAGATGCCCTGAATTTGGGAGGAAGAGCGTAGCGCAATCGCCAAAGGCTCCATGACGAGAGCAAACAGGCCAGGTGAAAGTGGACACCCCTGTCTGGTGCCCCTGGACACCGGAAAAGTCCCAGACACCCCTCCATTAAAGCGGAGGGCCGCAACCGGGTGGTCATACAACAGCGAAATCCATTTAAGGAACCTGGGGCCAAACCCCATGCGTTGCAGGACATAGGTCATATAACCCCAATCAATGGAGTCAAAGGCCTTCTCCAGGTCAAAGAACACCAGAGCCCCCCCGAAGACACCTCAGCCCCCAACTGTGTGTGAGTAAACACCCGTCTCAGGTTTATATCAGTGGCTTTCTGGGGCATGAATCCAGTCTGGTCAGACGATACCAAGTGGTGTATAATTTTCATCAGTCTGTTAGCAATCATCTTGGTGAGAATTTTCAGGTCCATATTTAAGAGCGCTATGGGCCTATAGGAAGAACAGCAGAGAGGGTCCTTATCAGGTTTGGGGAGTAACACAACATGCGCCTCATAGAAAGATGCCGGAAGGTCTCCTAAGTCAAAACAATCACTGTAGAGTCTTAAGAGTCTGGGGGATAAAATATCTAAATACTGCTTATACCACTCCGCTGGGAGTCCATCCGGGCCCGGCGACTTAGAATTCGGGAAAGATGCGATGGCAGACGCCAATTCTTTGTCCGTGAAGGGGGCCTCAAGACTGGCCACCACCTCCTCGGACAACTCCGGGATCTGAAGGGGACCCAGCAGGTCAGTCAGGTCCTGGCGGTCATACGGCGAGATAGCTGAATAAAGTTCTGAATAGTAGGACACAAAGGCCTGCATTATGCCCTCACTATCCCTTATTATGGTCCCATCAGGGGAAGAGATGCATGGGACGACGGCATGTGCCCTAGTGTCTGCAGAGAGGTACGCCAACAGCTTCCCATTCTTATCGCCCCTCTCAAACAATTCCTCAGCCCTACTCTTGCGAGTACAGTGGGCCAAGTCCTGAAAATGTACCAGAAGGGCCCTCCTGGCCATTTGCAGCTCAATCAGAGGAGCGGGGGAAGACGCATCGGCATGCGTCTGTGCACACACAATTTCATGGGCCTGCAACTCCTCAGATTTTGAATTTTTCTCAATCCTAGCAGCCTTTATGGCCGACACATATGCCCCCCGTGTGGACGCTTTAAACGCGTCCCACACCACCGGCCCACCCGCTGAATCCTCATTATGCTGCCAATATTCCTGTAAATGAGGTGAAACCAGGGCCTCGACGGAGGGCTCGGCCACCCAACCAGGGTGTAGCCTCCAAACCCTCCTGCGGCCCCGAGCGGCACAGGTAATCGCCACCCACAAAGGGGTGTGGTCAGAAAGACCCCCTGCCAAATAACGGACCTCCTCAACGTGCGGCAAAAGAGCAGGGTTGGCAAACGCCAAATCGATGCGGGAAGAGGAGGCACTGACGTGGGAAAGATAGGAGTAACCTCTCTCACCAGGATGCTTCCACCGCCAGATCTCCTCCGTCTGCCCAAAGCCTCAGGTCAAGGTTCCGCACCTTATTCGGGTTTGAGGAATCCAAGGAGTAATCAAGAATATTGTTAAAATCCCCAGCCACAAATAGCCTCAGGGGGCCAAATGTGGCAACCTTATCCAGGACCTGATAGAGAACCTCATTTTTAAAGGGAGGGGGGACATAAACATTAACAATTGCAATTAATTGAGACTCAACAGTTAGGACCACAATGGCATAACGGCCACCAGGATCTGTCACCACATGTTCAATAGCACATACCAGTTTCTTATGGATTAAAATAGCCACCCCTCTCGCATAGGAGGAGTAGGTGGAGTGAATGGCCCTCTGTATCCAGTTCCTGTTGAGGGACAGTATCTTAGAGCCCATAAGGTGGGTCTCCTGTAAAAGGATAATATGGGGACCAATGGTTTTAAGATATTGCAGGACCAGCGAGCGTTTAAATTTAGAATTCAACCCACGGACATTCCATGAGATAAGTGTAAGGTCGCTCATCACGTTGGAGAGAATACCACATGAGGGAAGGAGAAGAGCACCGGACAGGGAAGGCCGGAGGGGGGAGGACCTGAACACAGAGAGCCACGGACCAACATATGACAGCAGTTACACAATAGGAACCATACTAGGCAAGGTAACCACCCAACTGCACCAGCCTGTGAAGCAGGGCGCAAACAGGGTAATAAAAAAAAAAAACCCAGACAACAACAAAAAAAAATAAAAAAGAAAAAGAAAAAGAAAAACAGCGAAACAGTCCAAAAATTTAACAGTTCAAAATCCCAACGCCCTGTTTGCTCTAGGCGAACCAAACCAAAAACACGCCCGAGAAACTTAATTCCCAAGAACCAGAAAAACAGTAGTGGACAGTTCAGAGAGTTCATCCACTCAGTAGGGGGTCACTCCAGTGGACACGTAGTACCATCTAGCAGGGCTCCCGATGATGAACGGACAAAAGACCCCAGGTAGTAGACACAGTACCCCCCCCCCCCCCCGAAAAAGCAGGTGCAGCTGAATGACCGCACAGTATCGGATATTCATTTGGGCAACAAGAACCACCTGTCCCAGCAAGGGGACACACAGTCCCAGAGTCAGGAATCACAACCAACCTGCCACTTGCACACATCCCTAGGCAATGGAATCTAGCCATTCTGCCGCTTCCACAGGGGAATCAAAAAATCTTGAAGAGCCATGATGAATAACCTTCAGACGACTCGGATACAGCATACTGTAGACGAGGTTCTTCTCCCTCAATCGCTTGCGGACATCCGTGAAAGAGCGCCTTTTCCTCTGTAAATCCAGAGAAAAGTCAGGATAGAGATGTATGGTAGCATTATCATGTTTCAATTCCTGATGCTTGCGAGCCTCCGCCAGGATCAGATCCCTGTCTCTGAAGTTGAGCAGGCGGACCAGAAATGCACGCGGCCATGCACCAGCAGGCCTCCGACCAGTGGGCACTCTGTGGGCACGTTCCACAACATATACCGGTGACAAGTGCTGCAGGCCAAGGAGTTGTTTAAAAAAAGCCTCTGCAAAGACAACAGGGTTGGGGCCCTCCACGCCCTCAGGGAGCCCCACCACCCGCACATTATTGCGCCTAAGGCAATTCTCGGCGTCTTCAGAGCGCGCCATAAGGATTTTAACCTGCTGCTGCAATTCAGACACAGAGTGCAATGTGGAAGCAGTGGTATATTCCACATCAGATATGCGGTGTTCCGCTTCAGCAAGGTGGCCCCTGAACTTGTCCATGTCCTGCCTAATAAGCCCACATTCTATGGTCAGGGTATCAATCTTACCCTCCACAGAGGCCTTACTGTCCGCGATGGCCGCCAGGATCGCCGCGGTGGACTGCTCCCCCAAGGGTTCCGGATCCTCACGAGATGCTGCAGAGGCTCCCTCCAGAGCAGATGTCCCGAGAGCCGCCATCCCCGGGTCCGTCTGCACCGCGATAGAGGTCAGAGACAGGGAGATGGCAGGCAATATGGCCGCCGCACGAGTGACTGGCGGTGAGAGCTGAGAGGATTTCGCTGCTGTCTTCTTTGCCAATTTGCGTTTCCCAGTCATGGGGAGGACCGGGGTGTCCCCCCAGACCACAGCCCGGTGTTTGCTGAGAAGGATGGCAGGGGGAATAGAAGGATTCAGGCGGATTAACTGGACGGATGGCGGGAGCCTATGCTGCACACGTCCTTCCTCACTCACATCGCGGCCACGCCCCCCCTCCAGAGCATTTTTAACGATGTGAAAAATGGGCTAAAAAAAAATGAGAACCTGCTCTATTTTTTCACGTCGTTTTTCACGTCTTTTATTTTAATGATGTGAAAAACGGTAGTGTGTATGCTTTTACGAGGGGGAAAAAAACGCGCATGCTCAGAATCAAGTGATGAGACGGGAGCGCTCGTTCTGGTAAAACTAGCGTTCGTAATGGAGATAGCACATTCGTCACGCTGTAACGGACTGAAAAGCACAAGACTGAAAAGCGCGAATCGTCTCTCACCAAACTTTACTAACATGAAGGGTGGCGCCATTCGAACGGAACTTCCCCTTTATAGTGCCGTCGTACGTCACCGCGCTTTGCTCGAGCGTTTTTTTTTTTAATGAACGTGTGTATGCAAGACAAGCTTGAGAGGAAACAAGAAAAATCACGTTGAGAAAAACTTCGTTTTTGAAAATGACATTAAAAACAATCGTGTGCACGCGGCATTAAGACTGGCATGCCATTAAAGTTCATGTGCGTGTAAAGGCAGGCGTCCCAATACTTTTGGCAATATAGTGTATCAGGAATATGAAATGTTGGGTTTACATATTCTTTAAGCAGACCAGAACCCCTAAAACCCCATTGTGGGACTGGTATGGTGGCGGTGAGCCATACTCTTGTTTCCTATTGTACCAGGTATAGACTATTTTGTGTTCATTTGCTGAAGAAAGCTGTTTTTGTTTTTTTCTGGACTTGTTAGCATGTACTAAAAAGACTGTAATTTTTATGAGCGTCTGGTGGTGATTCTGAGCCCCATATCACACAACACATATATATATATAGATTTTTTGTTATTACCAGGTTTCCGTAGATTAGCAATAGAATGACGTGCGTTATCATAAACCTATGAGTTAATATGGAGTAGATTACATACAATGAGTCAGGTACTTAGTGACGGTAAATTCCTCCATACAGGGGAATCAAGGGTATCATGGAAGGGATTAGAAGAACGATGGCAGGGATACAGCTTCAGGCATCTGTAATAAATCTGTTCTCCTCCCAGGAATCTCTAGTGAGATAATTATATCACCAAGATGGAGTGTAATGGGGAAAAAACAACAATTGTGTCCCCACATGTCACATTACATAACGCCTGGAATTCAGATAGCGATGCTCTGCCTGGGGTGGCCTCCTGCCTCTGACCTTCTCTTAATTAGTTTGATACCCATCGGCAAGGGAACGCCGCGTCCTCTTCTAAGCGTTTCAGAGAAGGGAATGCAGTCTTTGTGTCACGGTCATGTTTCTTGGTGAGCTATGACTCTTCCCTTCCACTAAGTCTCCGGATATCTCTCCATCCTTCCAGGAAAGACGTCTATAGAAGAGAAGGAAAGATCTGGAAACTCTGCCCTCCTCTCATATGTACCTCTCCAGCCCCATTCTATCCCTTCCATCTCTCATTCATCTTGTACGGACCTGTCTTATGCCTTGTACACACGATCGGATTTCCTATGGTTTTTTAACCAATGGATTTTTCCGTCGGAAATCCGATGAAGCTGACTTCCATCAGTCTTGCCTACACGCCATCAGTCAAAAAACCGACCGTTCCAAACGCGGTGACGTAAAACACTCCGATGAGCCGAGAAAAATGAAGTTCAATGCTTCTGAGCATGCGTCGACTTGATTCTGAGCATGCGTGGGTTTTTTATCCGATGGAGTTCCCCACAGACGATCGTAATTTGCTATCGGTTTTTTAACCATCGGATAAATTTAAAACATGTTCTATTTTTAAACACCCGATGGAAAAAAGACCGATGGGGCCCACACACGATCGGTTTGTCTGATGAAATAAGTCCATCGGACTGTTTTCATCGGTAAAACCGATCGTGTGTACAGGGCTTAAGTCTCCGGATATCTCTCCATCCTTCCAGGAAAGACGTCTATAGAAGAGAAGGAAAGATCTGGAGACACTGCCCTCCTCTCATATGTATTTCTCCAACCCATTCTATCCCTTCCATCTCTCATTCATCTTGTACGGACCTGTCTTATGCCTTGTACACACGATCGGACTGTCTGACTGAGTTTCCGACGAAATTCCGTTCAAGCTGTCTTGCATACACACCGTCCGTCCAAATTCCGACCGTCCAAAACGCGGTGGCGTACAACACGTACGACGACGACACTATAAAGGGAAAGTTCAAATCCAACGGGCTGCCAAGGGGGCCGCCCTTTGGGCTGCTTTTGCTGATCTTGTGTTAGTAAAATTTTGGTGAGAGACGATTTGCGCTTTTTAGCCTCCGTTACAGCGTTGTACCCAAACAAAATTGACGTCCTTTTTTTCCCCACAAATAGAGCTTTCTTTTGGTGGTATTTGACTATCTCTGCGTTTTTTATTTTTTGCACTATAAACAAAAAAAAAGAGTGACAATTTTGAAAAAAAACACAATATTTCGCACTTTTTGCTATAATAAATATCCCCATTTTTTTTTTTAAAAAACAATTTTTTTCCTCAGTTTAGGCCGATACGTATTCTTCTACATAGTTTTGGTAAAAAAAAAACGCAATAAGCGCTTATTGATTGGTTTACGCTAAAGTTATAGCGTCTACAAAATAGGGGATAGATTTATGGCATTTTTATTATTATTATTTTTTTTTACTAGTAATGGCGGCGATCAGCGATTTTGATCGGGAGTGCGATATTGCGGTGGACACATCGGACACTTTTGACACATTTTTGAGACCATTGACATTTATACAGCGATCAGTGCTATAAAAATGCACTGATTACTGTATAAATGTCACTGGCAGGGAAGGGGATAACACTAGGGGGTGATCAAGGGGTTAAATGTGTTCCCTCACTGTGTTCTAACTGTATGGAGATGGGACTGACTAGAGGAAGAGAGAGATCAGTGTTCATACTTTGTATGAACACACAATCTGTCCCCTCTCCCCTGAAAGAACCGGGATCTGTGTGTTTACACACACAGACCCGGTTCTCGCTCTGTCACGAGCGATCGCGGGTGCCCCGGTGGTCTTCGCGCCTGCCGCGCACTCACATGGGTGCGCACACACGCCTCCGGTGGCGCGCGCGCCCCTAGTGTCCAAAAGGCGAAGCGACGTAAGGTAACGTCGCTTCTCCCAGCCGTGCCATTCTGCTGCAGTAAAACTGCGGCGACTGGTCGGCAAGGAGGTAAATCTAGTTATTTTGTTTAGTTCAGTTCGATTTGCGCTTTTCAGCCTCCGTTACAGCGTGACGAATTTGCTATCTCCATGACAAACGCTAGTTTTACCAGTCCGCGCGTTCCCGTCTCGTAATTGATTCTGAGCATGCGTGGTTTTTTTCTCCGTCGGAGTTCCATACAGACAATCGGAATTTCTGATCGGAATTTTTTTTCATTGGAGAAAAAGAAAACATGTTCTCTTTCTAAATCCGTTGGAATTTCCGATGGAAAAAGTCCGATGGGGCATACACACGGTCGGAATATCCGATGAAAAAATTCCGTCTGACTTTTTTCATCGGAAATTCCGATCGTGTGTACAAGGCATTAAAGTATATGTCACCCCAACATTTCCTTTCCCTCATATGTGGTTGTTGTACCATGTATTAAAAGTATCCCTTTCTCTTTGTATTGGTTCCTGGTGATCCTGCCAGCCCCTCTCTTGTCATGTTTCAAACTGACCACACTAGGCACGAGAGCACGTCTTTCCCAGCATGGTCAGGTTTCTTTTTTGCGTTCTATGCTGAAACACCACCTGCCTGTACTCATTTAGCCAGACTTGTGCATACACCCTGAAGCCCACCACAGGATCCGCTCCTCCCTGGGAAGATCAGTGTACTGCTGTGTGACAGAACCATCCAGCACCGTGGCGGCTGGTGGGTTCTTCTTTTTAGGGGGTGGCAAACAAACAACACCCCCCCCTCCCCGGCATGGCACAGCATTGAAACAGCACCCCCCCCCCCATGGGCGGTCCGGCACTTACCCATTCATGTGGCAGGGCTGTAGTGTTTTTTCAACCTCACCTACTATGTAACTATGTAATATATAGCACACCAGATCAGGTAGGGCCTGATCACGTTACCCTAACAATACAAACTGTAAACAGGAATATAATTACTATAATCACACTATCCTGCATTATTATTCCTCCCTGGGTCTCGATTATTGATGTTTAAGGAGATCAGCTGGTGGTGGATTCCAAATATACCATTCTCAAGGTGGGACATTGTGAAAACAACGTGCAAAAAGGGTGGTACCCTGTGACACCAAAGGCGCATATCATAGATGTTGTTATGAGGAGTATTTGAGGCACCTTTAAGACCAGGAGCACAGTGATTGGAGTTTTCTTCAGCAAGATTTGGGGGAAAAAAATAAAAACATTTTTGGACTGTGTAATATTTATTAACAATTCTTCTAAATAAATATTTTTTTCACCTTTTGGACTCTCAAGTATATTTGGATTGTTTTTTATTCTTTGTTCACATGTAATTTATCACATATGTGTTAGCGCCTTACTTTTCATTGGTTTGCTTTTAGAGGTGGTTTATTCACTTAAATTTTTTAAGCATATTGTCATTTTTGGTTGGCGCCAGGGCTTACTAATATTTTTCACAATGAATTATTATTATAGCGATACTGTATACATGATGATGCCATTAAATAATTACCCTTTACATATAGTCTACTACATGTTTCTCCATCTTGGCTTCATCAGAAAGTATATACAAGGGATACTATTAAACAATAGAAAATATAGCATACTGAAGTTTGTTGCCATTTCTCAGTGCACACAAATTTAAGGTTTGACATGTTGGGTCTCCATTTACTCGGTGCAATCTCATCTTTTTGTAGCGCCCCCACTCTCTCTCTCTTGCTCCGGTTTCTTTCTCTCTGGCTTTTGTCTAGGGGTACCTTGGAGGAGAGAGTGCGGGGTCACCACACCAAGCTTTCACCGCAGATGTTTGTGTGGTGTGAGCAAAGTTTCTTTACCTTCGGGTCGGTGTTTGGTGTTTGGAGCCTCCGCTTCTTCTGTGGAACAGTGTCTGCCAGTATATGAGCCCCGCACCAAGAAAAGTCCAACACTCCTTCATTTTCCAATGTCAGGATGAAACACAATCAGTTGGACTCCCACAACGAACAGACAGGGGTTGTGGATACGAGTAGGCCCAGGCACAATGAACTCTCCTATTCCTCTATCAGCGAATAGGCTTGGCGTATGGTCTCCGCCACCAACCGTGAATATTTTGGTCGCTGCCACCGATCGGGTGAACTGTGGACCTTCCTCTTGACTGAACTTGGCCCCTTTTCGGAAAGATACCCCTCCGGGCGGTCTCCTGAGGCTCACACGGCACTGGCAATCTGCTGCACCAGGTCTTCGGGTGAGTCCCTCCTCCGGTCCCTTACGCCTCTGGATTCGGGCACCCCACTCCCGGGGTCCCCTAGGAAATCCTTCCCTTGCGGGACCCAGCGAAGGAAACTGGGCCCCAGGCCTCCAACCAAGTACCTCACCCCAGGCTGAAGGTGCCTGGGATGGAACACGAGCTCCGGGCGTCCAGGCCTAGGCCGCCTGGACACCAACTAGGAACCACAGCCCTCAGGCTGAAGGTGCCTGGGACTCCACCCCGTGACCAAGATGGCCGGCCCTTTTATACCCTCTCCTAGCAAGCATGGCGGGTATCCCCGCCCCACCATACAACCGCTGAGAGAGGCCAAGGGGTACGGCACTCAGCGATGGTTCAACCCCAGCCCACAGGGACAGCGCCACCTGCTGGGCCGCAGGGAACTATACATCACTGGTGTCTCTGCCAGTTTTAAACATGATAGAAAAGTATATGCCCGCTACATTTTATATTTTACTAAAAAATTGGGTCATTTATTGCCTTTGTGTGCATTAAAATTAACTTAAGTGTATTTTTTTTTTACCAAAATGTTGCATTTTCTAGACCTTTTGCAGTAATATCATGTGGCATAAAAAATTGGAACTACCACTATTGTATTCTCTAGGGCAGCGGTTTCCAAACTGCAGCCCGAGGGCCGGATGCGGCCCTTTGCTTGCCTTTATCCGACCCTTGGGGCACTATTCTTTCCACTGATACGGGACACTATTCTGCCATCTGACACTGACAATGGAGCACCATTTCTCCCACTGACACCACTAATGGGGCACTATTTCTCCCTATGATACCAACGATGGGGCAGTATTCCTTCCCCTAATACCAGATGTGCATAGCTCCCAACTGTCCCTGATTTCGAGCAATATCCCTCTGTCCCTCATTCCTCCAAAATGTCCCTCATTTTGGTCTGATCTATATAGTTGTATATAAAATGCACTTTTTAACTATCAAAAAGGGTTTTCCAGCGCTAAACCTTTCATCCGAATTCTAAATTGCTGCATTTGTAAATTTCAAAAGCCAATATAAAGGAATAGTAATAGTAAAAAAAAAGCACTTGTGGGTTTAACCAATCTTGTTTTTTTGTACAATTCTCCTTTAAGGGGGCGTGGCAAGGGGTGTGTCCTATGCCTGCATACTTTTGCTGATTGGTGTCCCTTATTCTCATCTAAAAAAGTTGGGAGGTGTGGATGTTTACTCCCACTGATGGCAGGAAAATTTCCACTCCCGCTGGCCACAGTTCTTCCCTCCTATCGTCTGAAGGACAATAAACCAGACCCTTTGTTCAGAATATTTGGAGACTCCTGCTCTAGGGTATCTGCTTTCAGAAAATGTATAATGTTTGGGGGTTTTATGCAATTTTCAGGCCTAAAATGATTTTCTAAACATGTGTAGCGGCACCCCATTTTCCCACTTCTCCCTCTTCCTCTCTTTGCGGCTGGCTGACTCGTCTAGGGGTACCAGGGAGAAGAATGGGGGGGGGGGGACGCACCACCAGCTTGTGCCCTCTGATGTGTGTTATGCAGAGGTATGAGCTAAACCTTTTACCTTCGGGTCTGCGTTCACGTCCGGAGCTTCAGCTTCTCTTGTGGAGGATGATTGCCACTGTTACAGGCAGGGGCACTTAGCTCCCAGTAACTTGAGTTCCACACCAAATAAAGTCCAACACTTATTTATTCTGTTAGAGCAACAAATAGTAGACTGGTTGAACTTGAAGAACAGACAGGTGTGGGAAGGAGAAGGTCCAGGCACAATCAAAGAATTAAAGTTCTCTCCTGTTCCGTATAGAGCAAACAGGCTTGGCGCACAGTCGCTGCCACCGACCGTGAATTTGGTTTCTGCCACAAACCTTGGTGAAAGTAGAGGCCTCTGCCACAGACCTTGATGATAGGTCTCTGCCACCGACCTGATTCAGTTGGATCCCCGCCACTGACCACAAGAACATAGAATACCTCCGTTAGGATAAACTGCCCCTGTCAGGGAAAGACATCCATCCGGACGGTCTCCAGAGGCCTCCACCGTCACCGGCATTATGCTGTACCAGCTTTTCGGGAGGGTCACATCTCTGGTCCCTTATACCCTGGATTTGGCCATCCTAGGAATACTTCATCCCTTGCGGGACCCAGTGGAAGGTACTGGGCCCCAGGCCTTCTTGCAAAGTACCTCACCCCAGGCTTAAGGTGCCTGGGATGGAACTCGACTCCACGTGCCCAGGCCAAGGGCACCTGGACACGGACGAACGGACAGCAGCCCCAGGCTGAAGGTGCCTGGTGCTCGGACTCCACGTGCGCAAGATGTCCGTCCCCTTTATACCCTCTCCCAGCAAGCACAGCGGCTACTGCTGCTGCGAGAGGACAAAAAGGGCACGGCCCTACAATGGTGGTTCAACCCCAGCCCAAGGCGACAGCACCACCCAGGGGCCGCAGGGAACTGGACACCATTGATATCTTCCACGAACAAAAACAAACATAAAACCCTTGTAATTGTTGCATCTGGGCCATATTACCGCCCAAACACTCCCCCTAAATATTGATACCCGCTACACATGTATGCAAAAAAAATGCAAAAGCGGCTCTGGGAGCGAAAGGGTGAAATGGTTCTGTAAGGTTCCCCGAGGCACTAACTGAGTCTGAGCTGAATAATTAATTCATTTTCACTGCGCTAAGACCAATACGTGGAGATTGGGGACCAGCACGGCGGAGTATGGATCGAAGGACGGTGTCCAGGTAACCTTGGCTTCCTGCAGGTGTCCGTGGCAGGAGAAGTATTGACAGCGGTGAGGAACGGGGAGAGGCAGCTGCACCTTCTCTGCGGATATCGGAAATCTTTATCTCGTGCTTCACATTCCGTCCTCTCTGCTATTTCCATCCCTCCGACTCGGGAAGACACTTCTGGTCTGAAGACTTTGCAGCGCAGCGATGGACGGAGAGGGATGGAGACTCGGCGCCTTCAATTGCCAAAAGTGTCTGGAGAGACAAAGGACGGTCACTTTCATCATTACCTTTATGTATGAAGAATTGTCATTTCAGCCTCTAGTCCAATCGTTGTCAAAAGTTTGTGGAATTCACCTCCGTAACATCTCTAAAATTCGCCCCTTTTAACAACTGAAACCCCCAAGCTCCTCATTCACTCCCTTATTATCTCTCGCCTTGACTATTGCAACTTCCTTCTCATTGGCCTACCTCTCCATAGGCTCCTCCCCTCTTCAGTCTATCATGAGTGCTGCTGCCAGACTTATCCACCCTACCAACCGGTCAGTGTCTGCCAAACCTCTCCTCCAATCCCTACACTGGCTCCCGATCGCCCAGCGAATTAAATTCAAAATACTAACCACAACATACAAAGCCATCCACAACTCTGCCCCGAGCTACATCACCAATCTTCCAAATATCACCCATCATATCAAGACCTCCTACTCTCAAGCTCTCTTGTCTCCTCCTCCCATGCTCGTCTCCAGGATTTCTCCAGAGCCTCTCCCATCCTCTGGAACTCGCTACCTCAACCTGTCCGGCTATCCCCTACTCTTGCTACCTTCAGGCGATCCCTGAAAACTCATCTCTTCAGGGAAGCCTATCACACCTCACAACTAATCTTTTACCACTTCCATCAGCTCATTCCCCACAGTTACAACCTTTTGTGATACCTGCCCCACCCTATTAGATTGTAAACTCTTCTGAGCAGGGCCCTCTTAATCCTCTTGTATTTTATTGTATTATAACTGTAATAACAGGCTTATAACTAAATCCTGTATAATAATAATAACAATACTGCGGCCTAATGGAGGCCAGAATTCCGATCACTACAAACCTACAAAGTTTATAGAAAAGTTGCCTGTTAAAGTGCCTGTTGCACTAAAAGCAGCAGGGGGATGGTATACTTACCCCTCCTCCCTGAAAATGCCATTCATCTGGCTGTCATGGTGGTCCATTGGCTTTAGTACTTTAACCACTTGACCTCTGGAAGGTTTTACCCCCTTCATGACCAGGGCATTTTTTGCTATTCAGCACTGTGGTACTTTAACTGGCAATTGCGTGGTCATGCAACACTGTACCCAAATTACATTTATATTATTTATTTCACACAAATAGAACTTTATTTTTTCACAGTACCTAAAAATCTCCATAGGCGACGATTAATTTTTTTTTTTTACGGTTATTAGGTTATTAGGTACACACGATCGGAAATTCCGACAAGAAAACCGTGGATTTTTCTCTTTCGTCCATGGACGGACACAGCACCTTTAGTCTTGACAAGTGGGTTATGTTCCATCTATTAAGAGAGGACTAAGCAGACAGGTTAGATATACAAAAACATGTGAAGCGCCCCACCGCCGCCCTCCTTCTCCACTCTTTGGCTCGTTCACTGGAGAGGAAGGAGCGCGTGGGTCGGTTCCATGCCCGTACCCAGGGCCGTTGGAACAGGACAGGCAAAACAAGCAATTGCTTGGGGCCTCAGGCTGGCCTGGGGCCCCAGCCTAGGGTGCCTGCCTGCTGCCTGTCCTGGACATCACAGGGGGGAGATGTGGACATCACAGGGGGGAGATGTGGACATCACAGGGGGGAGATGTGGACATTACAGGGGGGAGATGTGGATATTACAGTGGGGGAGGTCCCCCTGTCCATCCCACAGTCCCCCTGTCCATCCCACTGTCCATAAACAGTCCTAAACAGCATGTTAATGTGAGTGTGTATGTGTTTTAAGTATGTTGGATTATATGCAACAGCAGTATTTGCACTGTAAACCTTTTTTATTTATATAAAGTGTGGGTGAGCTTAAACTGTATCGCTATGCTGTGGTTCCTGTAGGCTGTGTGGGAGGGGGGGGGGGGTTGGGGGGGCCTCCATGTCCATTTTGCTTGGGGCCCCCAAATTCCTTCAAACGGCCCTGCCCGTACCCCCTGGGTTGCAGAGGTTAGGCACACTTAGGTTCCTTACGGGTCTTTGCAGCGATCCCCTCAGTGTTGGTTTCTGTCCCTAGTGTGTGAGGACAAAAGTCTCTATGCCCCAAGTAACTCCAAGGTCCACACCAGTATATCACTCCAACGTAGAGCTTTATTTTCTTATGCATGAAAGGAGAAAGGTGTTAGGAAGACAGATGAAATTCAGGCACTCCTGGCTTCGTCGCCACTCGATCCCAAGTGGGTACAGCTCACCCAGATAGTCACCAAATGGCACTAGCAGCCGGCGTACAGCTCGAACAGTCAATATAGTTCCCTAATGGATGCATCTAGGAGATCCTCTGCCACAGGATCTATGGTATCCCAAACCTCCTGATTAGGGATGAGCTTCGTGTTCGAGTCGAACATACGTTCGACTCGAACATTGGCTGTTCGATCGTTCGACGAAGATCGAACGATTTGGGCCGTTCGCGCCAAATTCGAGTGACGCGAACGGCCCACAATGCACTACGCCATCGCAGTGTCATCCAGGCGCTGTGATTGGCCAAGCATGCACTGTGACCCCGCATGCTTGGCCAATCACAGCGCCGGCAGCGAGGAGAGCAATGATTGGCCACAGGCAGGATGCCTGTGGCCAATTATTGCTGAGGGTGTTTAGTACACGCCCCACACTATAAAAGGCCGCCAGCACGGCGGCCTAGTGTAGTGTGTTCCGGAGCAGGGATAGAGTAGCATAGGCAGGGACAGTGACTGTTATTTCTTTCTTGCTTAACCTGGATTCCTTTAGTTTAGGGAAAGAGAAGGATAGGTAGGGAGAGTGTCAGTGTGTTTTGTGCTTCTGCTATAGTGTGCTTAAAAAAAAACATTTATTCTAGGGACAGAAAACTCTAGGTAGGGACAGTGTCAGTTTCTTTCACTCTGCAAGTCCTTGTTTCCAGGGACCTGGAAGGACAGTGAGTGAATTGTCCTTTTGCTATATTGTGATTAAAAAAAACATTTATTCTAGGGACAGAAAACTCTAGGTAGGGACAGTGTCAGTTTCTTTCACTCTGCAAGTCCTTGTTTCCAGGGACCTGGAAGGACAGTGAGTGAATTGTCCTTTTGCTATATTGTGATTAAAAAAAACATTTATTCTAGGGACAGAAAACTCTAGGTAGGGACAGTGTCAGTTTCTTTCACTCTGCAAGTCCTTGTTTCCAGGGACCTGGAAGGACAGTGAGTGAATTGTCCTTTTGCTATATTGTGATTAAAAAAACATTTATTCTAGGGACAGAAAACTCTAGGTAGGGACAGTGTCAGTTTCTTTCACTCTGCAAGTCCTTGTTTCCAGGGACCTGGAAGGACAGTGAGTGAATTGTCCTTTTGCTATATTGTGATTAAAAAAAACATTTATTCTAGGGACAGAAAACTCTAGGTAGGGACAGTGTCAGTTTCTTTCACTCTGCAAGTCCTTGTTTCCAGGGACCTGGAAGGACAGTGAGTGAATTGTCCTTTTGCTATATTGTGATTAAAAAAAACATTTATTCTAGGGACAGAAAACTCTAGGTAGGGACAGTGTCAGTTTCTTTCACTCTGCAAGTCCTTGTTTCCAGGGACCTGGAAGGACAGTGAGTGAATTGTCCTTTTGCTATATTGTGATTAAAAAAAACATTTATTCTAGGGACAGAAAACTCTAGGTAGGGACAGTGTCAGTTTCTTTCACTCTGCAAGTCCTTGTTTCCAGGGACCTGGAAGGACAGTGAGTGAATTGTCCTTTTGCTATATTGTGATTAAAAAAAACATTTTTTTCTAGGGACAGAAAACTGTAGGTAGGGAGAGTATTTTTTTTCTTTCACTCTGCAAGTCCTTGTTTCCAGGGACCTGTAAGGACAGTGAGTTAATTGTCCTTGTGCTATATTGTGCTGAAAAAAACATTTATTCCAGGGACAGAAAACTCTAGGTAGGGACAGTGTCAGTTTCTTTCACTCTGCAAGTCCTTGTTTCCAGGGACCTGGAAGGACAGTGAGTGAATTGTCCTTTTGCTATATTGTGATTAAAAAAAACATTTTTTTCTAGGGACAGAAAACTGTAGGTAGGGAGAGTGTTTTTTTTCTTTCACTCTGCAAGTCCTTGTTTCCAGGGACCTGTAAGGACAGTGAGTTAATTTTCCTTGTGCTATATTGTGATTAAAAAAAACATTTTTTCTAGGGACAGAAAACTGTAGGTAGGGAGAGTGTTTTTTTTCTTTCACTCTGCAAGTCCTTGTTTCCAGGGACAGAGAAGGACACCTGAAGGTAGCCCTTATTGCTTTTTTCCCATCTCCCTGCAGGCCATCTATTAGAATGTCTGGAAGGCAAACAAGGAGAGGCAGACAGTCAGGAGGCAATAAAAGAGGGCAAGCAGGCTCTGTGTCTGGGGGCAACAGTGCTGGTCGTGGACGCGGTGCATTGTCATCAGCACATGGCCATGGGACACGCTTGTCCTTCTTTTCGGCAGCTGGACATGTTGAGCCACATCATGCCGAAGACTTGGTAGAGTGGATGACCAAGCCCTCCTCCTCCTCCTCATCCTCTCTCACCCAGGCTCAGGGTACTGGAAAAGCAGCTGCCAAAGCGTCGTCTTCCCTGGTATCAATGTCAGACAAATCATCAGTCACTCCTTCCCTAGACCCACCATGTCCTCCTCCTGAGGAGTCCCCCGAACTGTTTCAGCACAGTGTTGGGTACATGCTCCAGGAGGATGCCCAGCGTTTCGAAGGGTCTGATGATGAAACCCAGCTAGAGGAAGGCAGTAGCGTGAGAGCAGACAGAGGGGATGCTCAAGAAGGACACCAATCTGGCAGTCATGTTCCAGCAGCTGCAGCATACTGCCAGATTGGCTCCAGTGATGAGGAGGGAGGGGATGATGAGGTCAATGACTCCACGTGGGTGCCTAATAGGAGAGAGGAGGAGGAGGAGGATGAGGAGGAGGCACATCTCCAACGAGGCAGGATGCCCTTTGGTGGCCAGCGTAAGGGCAGTACACCGACGGAATCACACCGCAGAGCTCCGCCTGTGCAGGGCGCTGCCTCTGCCCGTCATTCAAAAAGTTCTTTGGTGTGGGCCTTTTTTGAGGCTAGTGCATCAGATCGCACAGCTGCTGTTTGCAACATATGTCTCAAGCGTATATCGCGTGGCCAAAACATCAGCCGCTTGGGTACCACATGCCTGACCAGACATATGTTGACCTGCCATGCAGCTCGTTGGCAAGCCTACCTCAAAGACCCACACCAAAGAACAAAGCGGACCTCTCCTTGCACCGCATCAGCTGGGATCTCCAACCCCACTATAACTTCAGTCCTCTCTGAAACATGCACTGAGAGGAATGAAGGTGTAGAATTAGGTGTGTCACAGCCAAGTACTTGCGCCCACTCTGCTAGCAGTACACCGACGTCCGATTCTAGCAGGCAAATTTCCCTGCCCCAGCTGCTGGACCGTCGAAAGAAGTTCACTCCCAGCCATCCACATGCCCAGCGGTTGAATGCTAGCTTGGCTAAATTGCTAGCGCTTCAACTGCTGCCTTTTCAGTTGGTAGACTCGGCCCCCTTCCGTGAGTTTGTGCAATGTGCGGTTCCTCAGTGGCAGGTTCCCAAACGCCACTTTTTCTCACGGAAGGCTATTCCGGCTCTCTACCGGCATGTGGAAGGCAATGTCTTGGCCTCGCTGGACAGGGCGGTCAGCGGTAAGGTGCATATTACCGCTGACTCATGGTCCAGCAGGCATGGACAGGGACGTTACCTTTCTTTCACGGCCCATTGGGTCACTCTTTTGGCAGCTGGGAAGGATTCAGGACAAGGTGCAGTAGTGTTGGAGGTTGTCCCACCGCCACGCCTCCAAAATGCTACTACTGGTTGTGACACACCTCTCTCCTCCACCCCCTCCTCTTCTTCTTCCTCCATGGCCTCTTCCTGTGGTTTGTCCTATGAACCAGCGGTGCTCCGTAGCCGTTCACGGGGCTACGCAAGTACGCAGGCAAAAAGATGCCATGCCGTGCTTGCGCTGGTGTGTTTGGGGGACAGAAGCCACACTGGGGCAGAGGTCCTGTCTGCTCTGCAGGGCCAGGCCGAGAGGTGGTTGACGCCACGCCAGCTTAAGCCAGGAATGGTGGTTTGCGACAATGGCACCAACCTCCTCTCCGCCCTCCGACAGGGACAACTGACCCATGTGCCCTGTGTGGCTCACGTCCTTAACCTGGTGGTGCAGCGGTTCTTGGGCAGGTACCCGGGCTTACAGGATGTCCTGAGGCAGGCCAGGAAAGTCTGTGTGCATTTCCGCAGATCTTATAATGCCAGTGCTCGCCTGGCTGAGCTGCAAAAGGAGTTGAACCTGCCCAAGAACCGCCTTATATGTGACATGCCCACCAGGTGGAACTCAACGTTGGCCATGCTGCAGCGGCTGCACACGCAGCAGAGGGCCATCAATGAGTACCTGTGCGACTACGGCACCAGGACAGGGTCAGGGGAGCTTGGTTTTTTTTCTCCACGCCAGTGGGGCATGATCAGGGATGCATGCACTGTCCTGGCACCATTTGAGGAGGCCACGAGGATGGTGAGCAGTGACAGTGCATGCATCAGTGACACTGTACCTCTTGTCCACCTGTTGGAGCACACGCTGCGTGGAATAATGGACAGGGCACTTGAGGCAGAACAGAGGCAGGAAGAGGAGGACTTCCTTGCCTCTCAAGGCCCCCTTTACCCAGACAGTGTTCCTTCTGTCCCACCCATCGCACAGGAAGAGGAGGAGGAGGAGGAGGAGGAGGAGGAGGATTGTGTCAGCATGGAGGTGGAGGCTGGCACTCAGCATCATCAGCAGCAGTCTTTTAGGGATGATTTACAGTCCCAAGAAACCAGTGGACTTGTACGTGGCTGGGAGGAGGTGGCTGCGGATCATGTCGTCCTTAGTGACCCAGAGGACTCCGGAGCGAATGCCTCAGCAAACCTACGCTGCATGGCCTCCCTGATCCTGCAAAGTCTGCGGAAGGATCCTCGTATTCTTCGGATCAAGGAGAGGGACCATTACTGGCTGGCCACTCTCCTTGATCCACGGTACAAGGGTAAGGTTGCGGACCTTATGTTACCGTCGCAGAGGGAGCAGAGGATGAGACAACTCCGGGAGGCCTTGCAGAAAGGTCTGTGCAACGCGTTCCCAGAGACTGGGAGGTTGCAAACTCCTGGTCCTGGACAACGAGTTGCTGAGGCTTCGGCCAGTCAAAGAAGGAGCGGTGGGGAAGGTGGCCGTCTGACCGATGCGTTCAGACAATTCTTTAGTCCGCAGCCCCAAAGTATGATTGGTTCCAGCAACCATCGCCAGCGTCTGATAAACATGGTGCAGGAATATCTAGGGGCAAGGTCAGACTTGGACACCTTCCCCACCGAAAATCCTCTGGCTTACTGGGTCTTGAGGATGGATCACTGGCCAGAGCTTGCACAGTATGCAATTGAGCTACTGGCCTGTCCTGCATCCAGCGTTCTTTCGGAACGCACATTCAGTGCTGCTGGAGGATTTGTCACGGATCACAGGGTGCGCCTGTCCACCGACTCGGTTGATCGACTGACTTTCATCAAGATGAACCAGTCTTGGATCACCACCAGCTACCACACACCTGATGCTGATATAACAGACTAATTGATTTTAAAATGTCACATCCCTTCAAGACTGATGCTGATGCTGAGTGCCTGTGCTGTTATGTTGACTGGCTATCCTCCTCCTCCGAGTCCTCAATGATACGATTGATGATGATAGCTTGGAAGATCATTTTTGTTTATGGGTGCCGCCACCAGTGCCTAACGCCCAATTTTTCAGCCCCTGTTTAACAGGGGCGTGTAATTACAATTTTTGAAGCAATACTTTGCAACAGGGCTCATTGCTGTGCTCCAAGTACAGTATCTGTGAGGAGTTGCAGTGTTGTGCCACCAGTGCCTAAGGCCCAATTTTTCAGCCCCTGTTTAACAGGGGCGTGTCATTACAATTTTTGAAGCAATACTTTGCAACAGGGCTCATTGCTGTGCTCCAAGTACAGTATCTGTGAGGGGTTGCAGTGTTGTGCCACCAGTGCCTAAGGCCCAATTTTTCAGCCCCTGTTCAACAGGGGCATGTAATTACAATTCTTGATCTAATAATTCACAGCAGGGCCCATTGCTGCACCCACCAAGAGTAACTGTCAGGGCTTACAGTGTTGTGGCACCAGCACCACCATCAAAGGCCCAATTTTTACTACCACTGTTCAACAATTATATGTAATTAAAATTCCTGATATAATAGTTGACAGCAGGGCGTTCCAGCACCAACCAAGAGTAACTGTGAGTGCTTACAGTGTTGTGCCAACACCAACAACTAAGGGGCCTATTTCTGCAGAGTATATACGGCAGGTCCCTACTTTCAAACATCCAACTTACAAACGACTCCTACTTGCAAACGCAAGAAGACAACAGGAAGTGAGAGGAAATCTACCACTAGGAAGGAAAATTCTCTCCTGTAAGAATAAATATGGGAGAAAGGTGTCTCCTCTGTACTGATGCTTTATCAGCAATCCTTGTTTCAAGAAAAACACCACATTTCAAAAACAGTTGTCATTGGGACGGAAAGTGAGGTGAAATGTTCTGAACAGGGGCACAGACAGCAAAACAAATGTTACAGGGGTGATAACCCTTACCTATGTTTTCCAAAAAGTTTAAAAATAGATTTTTGGGCTGGAGCTACACTTCAACAATGTACCTGTTCAAAATTACAAACAGATTCTACATAAGAACAAACCTACAGTCCCTGTCTTGTATGCACCGCCTGTATACGGCTGTTCAGAGTATATAGGGCCTTTTTTATTTTATGTGCGGGGTTCCCCTTAATATCCATACAAGACCCAAAGGGGCTGGTAATGGGCTGGGGTAGGGGGGGGGGGGGTCATGGGGTAGCTATGCCATTTTTCTTAAAGAATTTCATCCATATTACCGGGACCAGACATTACATTAAAGCCGCAAGCAGTTTTAAATGGCTTTTTTTTCCTTTAGAAGTGTCATTTTGTGCAGGGACAGTTCTAAACACGGGAAACACGTGGCACTTCACAGGCATACTTTAGACACCCCCCAGGTACGATATTTAAAGGAATATTTGACTTTTTTTTTTCACTTTATGCATCATTAAAATGACTGCTCCCGAAAAACGACCGTTTTTAAAACTTCTTTTTGCATTGATACATGTCCCCTGGTGCAGAACCCGGGTTCCCAAACCCTTTTTAGGACAATAACATGCATAATAGTTGTTATAATTAGCACTTTAGAATTCGAACGTTCGCATCCATTGTATTTAATAGGGTTCTAATGTTCGTTCGAACTTCCGGTCCGTTCGCGGGTTCTGGTGCGAACCGAACCCGGGGGTGTTCGGCTCATCACTACTCCTGATGGTCCAGATGTTAGGCCCCTGGTTTCCGGATGGATGACATCCCTCCGGAGAGTTACTGGGCCCCTTCCTTCACTGTGATTTTCTCACCAGTCCTTCGGAACGGTCCTCCCCCAGCCTCCTCTACCAGAAACGGGTCCCCTCGCAAGGCGTCACCCTGGGATTCTTCCTCCCGAAGTGGGCTCCAGCTAAAGGTGCTGGGCCCAGGACTGAAGTTGCAGTCCCAGGACTAAAGGTGCCTGGGACTGAGGCACACGTGGCCCCATGGCCTGGAGGGCCATGCACTCGAAACTGGACTCCACACAACACCTTCCCCTGGGTACAGGTCCCCAGGGTTTTGCCTGCTCTCCAATGGCGTCTGCCCCATTTGTACCCCCTCCCATACCTCACAACTTTTCTAATGTTTTTTTCCCCTCCCATTAAAGTTGTTGAGCGGGGGGGAGGGGGGGAGGCGGTACAGTGACTTATTTTTATAGGGACTTATTTTTTTTTTGTCGAGCGGGGGGGGGGGGGGGTGTTGGGGGGTCGGGGGGACCGCTAACATAACATAACTGCCGAATTGGCCCCCTCCCGCCCGGCCGCCCGACATACCTGGTGATCGCAGCTCTGGGTCCCGCCTCACCTCCCTGCCTGTCGCGCTGGCGCGCTCAATCGTACCTCCTCCTCCCTCCTCCTCCCTCTGTGCGGGAATACAGTGTCCCGCGCGGGAACGCGGGAAGATGGTGTCCCTGCGGGAAAAACCCGCAGAATCCGTGCGGGTTGGGAGGTATGCCCCCTCCCGGCATGCACAGCAGGTCCACTACACCCAAAATACGGCTGCCGAGAGGAGACACCAAATCGCTGCCCCATCACCTGTAGTTTAACCCCGAGTATAGATGACAGCGCCACCCATACTTCTTAGGGGAACTGCACACCAGGTGAAATAGCAACAAGACAGAGTCCAGCAAATTGAAAAGATTTGAGTCAACTACCACTCAAATCACCCCTAAATTTGGTATAGCAGTCCCTAAATTTAGAACCCCCGCTACACATGTAATTATACCAAAGCTGAACAGCCCCGCCCAGGGGGCGGTCCCTCTGGTTGTAACCCCTCACCCTGCACTCAGCAGCTCAGTTTTTTTCTGCCTAGTGTAGGAGAAGGACCTGGCTTCCTAGGGGCCCATTGGTCCTGGAGAACTTTTTTATTTATTTTTTTTATTTTCAATTTTGGATCCTGAGATCTACTATCAACTGCCGGCTGGGTGACAGGCTGGTCGGAAAGCAGGTAGGTTCACCAAGCTGCAAACTCGCGAAGGCGACCCCCCACCCGAGAGTTGGGCGGGGGGCATATGCATCAGGCATCAGAGATTTCTGCGTTTTGCAGTCGGGGACGATCACTACCAATTTGTGGCTCTCCCTTTTGGCCTGGCATCAGCACCAAGGGTTTTCACCAAGGTTCTCGCCCCGATTCTGGCCTTGCTGAGACAGCGAGGTATCGCTATTGTGGGCTACCTGGATGACCTCCTTCTGAGAGCTACTTCAGACTCAGAATTAGAGGAGGCTGCGGCAGGGCTGTTCAGCTTTGGTATAATTACATGTTTTTGTATATCTAACATGTCTGCCTAGTCTTCTCCTAATAGACGGAACATAACCCACTTGTCAAGACAAAAGGAGCTGTGTTCGTCCATGGACTTCAGAGAAAAGGATTTTATGGTGAGTACAAAAATCCTATTTTTTCCGACGGAATGTTGGCTCAAACTTGGCTCAAACTCAAATTCCGACCGTCAAGAACGCGGTAACGTACAACACTACAACGAGCCGAGAAAAATGAAGTTCAATGATTCCGAGCATGCGTCAAATTGATTCCGAGCATGCGTAGGATTTTTGTGAGTCGGAATTGGCTACACACGATCGGAATTTCCGAGCAGAACTTTTCTTGTCGGAAAATTTGAGAACCAGCTCTCAAATTTTGGTTGTCGGAAATTCCAACAGAAAATGTCTGATGGAGCCTACACACGGTTGGAATTTCCGACCAAAAGCTCACATCAAACTTTTCTTGTCGGAATTTCCGATCGTGTGTACGCGGCATTAGAGTTACAGAGGAGGTCTAGTGCTAGAATTATTGCTCTCACATGTGTGGTTTGAACAACGTTTACATTTGCGGGCGCGACTTACGTATGCGTTTTCTTTGCTGCGTAAGCACGTAGGGACAGGTGCGCTTTAAAAAAAATCGTATTTATTTTATTTTAAAAAAATGACTTTGTCCCTTAAAAAAATAAATACAATTCTGATCACTTTTATTGCCATCACAAGGAATGTAAACATCCCTTGTGACAGTAATAGGTGGTGACAGGTACTCTTTATGGAGGGATCGGGGGGTCTGAAAGATCCTAAATCCCTCCTTTGCACGTAAAAGTATTCAAAACGCCAAAATCTGCAATTCTGAATACTGTCATTTTTTTTAAATTGCCGCCATGTACAGCCGCGTAAACCGTATGTGACATTGTGACGTCGCTCCCGGGATTTTACATCGGAGACCCGATCAGTGCCGAATCCGGCTTTTTTCGGGTCTCAGCCTACATGACGGACATGACGGCTGGTGGATCGGGTCTTCCGGTGGGATGGGAGAGCCAGGAAGAGAGGCAGAAGGCGACGGGAGGGGGCATGCCTGCAGCTGCATATCACCGCGGTATAACCCCTTCAAGCCATGAACGCAAATTTGTGTACGGTCGGCACAAAGGGGTTAACGAAATTCCTTTTTCATATTTTCTATTATAATTCAATTATTAACTATTATTATAGTTTTTATTATTAGTAATATTTATTATTATAAACAATTAAATTATAAGTAAAATAGCTGAAGTCAGTAATTCTTCTATTCAGGTCTCTGCGCCATAACAGCTAATTTGGGAGAGATTAGATTTACATTTTTATTGGAATTTCCTTTCAAATTTGGCTGAAGTAACTGTTAATGAATGTAACGAATACGAATGATCCAAAGAAAAGAATGCTGCATCTAAACAAATGGAATGGAACAAATAGGAATGCATCCGAAGTTACCAATGATCCAAAGTAACAAATGCCGATCCGGAAAACGAATGAAAAGTAAACAAAACTAAAGGAATTTTTCTGTAGTGAACATGTCAAGTATTTGGTCTCTCTGTACACAGAACAGTGATCTGGCTATTTCTTCTCCCTGAAAAGCAGGGAGAAAAAGCAGCCAGATCTGTGAATAAAAGCAGTACACATTACACTTGTTAGGCACACAGTTAACCCTTTGATTGATCCTAGATGTTAACCCCTTGCCAGCCAGCAGTGGCGGTGCGTCCATAGTGGGCGCAGGAGCGCCGCCCCCCCTCGCTCCTGCGCCCGGCCATCACTCACAATAATACATAGGTTCATGCATTGCATGAACCTATGTATTGTCGCCGCCGCTGCCCCACTATTCAGATGGCCGGCCCCCTGTTGAGCACCGGCCAGCTGAATAACAGCGTCTGGTTGGTCTTTAGAAGTGACTATTAGAGCCAGCGGCTCTGAAAGGCTTCCCGACTACAGCCTGAAGGCTGTAATCGGCTTCTAAATAGCTAACGAGAGGACGCACGCGGGGTGCGTTCCCTGGTTGCGTTTCAGCCAATCAGGTTCACCGGGTCTGGTTACCGGTTTGGCTGAAGCGACATCGAGGGCGGGAGAAGACATCGAGGACGGCGCTGACCCGAGGAAGGTAAGTGCAGGGCTGGGGGGGACAAACTGGCTGCATTTGGGGGACAAACTGGCTGCATTTGGGGGACAAACTGGCTGTATTATGGGGGACAAACTGGCTGTATTATGGGGGACAAACTGGCTGTATTATGGGGGACAAACTGGCTGTATATGGGGGAAACTGGCTGTATTATGTGGAAAAACTGGCTGTATTATGTGGAAAAACTGGCTGTATATGGGGGAAACTGGCTGTATTATGGGGAAAACTGGCTGTATTTGGGGGACAAACTGGCTGTATATGGGGGACAAACTGGCTGTATTATGGGCACAAACTGGCTGTATTTGGGGGATAAACTGGCTGCATTTGGGGGACAGACTGGCTGCATTTGGGGGACAGACTGGCTGCATTTGGGGGACAAACTGGCTGCATTTGGGGGACAAATTGGCTGTATATGGGGGACAAACTGGCTGTATATGGGGACAAACTGGCTGTATATGGGGACAAACTGGCTGTATATGGGGGACAAACTGGCTGTAATTTGGGGGGAAACTGGCTGTAATTTGGGGGGAAACTGGCTGCATATGGGGACAAACTGGCTGTATATGGGGACAAACTGGCTGCATTTGGGGACAAACTAGTGGCGTTTGGGCACAGTGGCTGCGTTCAATGGGCACAGTGGCAGCAATTGATGTTTTTTTTTTCAGTTTGTTTGCGTCCCCCTAAAAATTTTGAGCACCAGCTGCCACTGCCAGCCAGTGTCATTAGTACAGTGACAGTGTATAGTGCTAGCACTGATCACTGTATTAGTCTCACCATTAGTGTCAGTTAGTGTCCCTCCCAGCCAGTGTCAGATTTCCGCCACTCTATCACAGTCACGCTATAAGTCGCTGATAACCGCCATTACCAGTATAGCGTCATAACTGCGTAAATTCCAGTATATATGTAGCGCTACCCAGTAGGGGCTGTTGAGTGATGTGGCCCACCTTTCGCCCAGCCCGGCATTCACTTCCAGACGCTCCAAGACAATGAACAAGTCCATCGGCTTTGTTTTTGTATTTTTATTGAGGGATTAAACTTGGATGGGGTTAAGGAATTCATGGGATGCCCAGGAAATTATTCTTGCAGGGTTTGGGACTAAGGGTGAGCTCCAGCGTGTTCGCATAGTACACGTGCAGAGCCCGCCAGGAAGTCGGCACCGCGCTGCGTTAATCACAGGTAGGGAGACATTGTCCCGATGCTCAGCTGCAGAGATCGGGAAATGTCTCCCTGCCTGTGATTAGCGCAGCACGGTGCTGACTTCCTGGCGGGCTCTGCACGTGTACTATGCGAACACGCTGGAGCTCACCCTTATTTGGGACAATTAGATACTCTCCTCCTGCACAACACTTGCTGCAGACTATCTCTCCTTCTCCCTCCAGCACAGTACACACGGTCAGACTTCCATCGGACTTTTCCGTGGATTTTTGTCCGAACGGAGTTGGCCGGGAACACCCATAGCATGCACACCACAGGACTTTTCTGCAAACTTTCCCAAAACTTTTTTCAACATCACGTGGTTTTTCTGCTCTTTACCGCCACCCTTTGGTCAACTTCTGCTATTGTTGGTTGATTTTAACATTATTTGTTTTGTCCATCGGACAAAAGTCCGATGGTTTTCTGTACACACGGTCGGACTTTGCTCCATCGGACTTTTGTTGGCCAAAAGTTTGTCCGTTTGCAGACCGAACTTTTGTCCAATGAAAACCAAAAAAGTTTGTCCGATGGAGCGTACACACGGTCGGATTTTTTGGCAAACTTGCTCAAAATGAAGTTTGTTGGCAAAAAGTCTGACCGTGTGTACGGGGCTTTAGGCCCAACTCTGGTTTCAGCCAGGCCTTATCAAAGTTCCTTATTACGGGCAGGGACCGCGGGCCTCTATAGTGTAGTAAAAGAAAGTTCTGGTGCCAGCCTCCCTCTTTGGTGGACTACTGATCCCAGTGAGCCGTTTGCAGACCCTGACAGTCCTCCGTGTGACGATAGCAATTTTTTTTTTGCTACTTTCACACTAAAGTTACTCTCCGCCAATCAGGAGGCAGGTCGTTTGACCTGTTTCCTGATTGGCCAAAGTGTCAGGCTATCCTATTGGATGCCTAGCTTTAGAGGAACAGAGAGGAGACGGAAGAGGCCACGGGAGGAGCGGACACCGGAGCCGCGGAGGAGAGGACGCCCAAGCCCTAGAGCTGGTAGGCTGGCGGGGGGGGGGAGGGGGTGATGTCTGTCAGTCCTATGGCCAAACAGGGAGTGCTGGGCTGGACGTCTTTCAATCCCGTGCCGTGGGCCGGGGGGGGGGGGGAGGGGGGTGGATGTCTGTCTGTCCTGCCCATAGGGGGGGTTGCTTGTTTGCCGCCCCCAAAAGGAAAACCCCACCAGTCGCCACTGCACTAATCACTGTAGGGTGTCACTGGTCCCCAAAAAGTGTCAAAAGTGTTCGTTAGTGTACGACTTTTCACCACACTATCGCAGTCCCGCTATAAGTCGCTGATCGCCGCCATTACTAGTAAAAAAATTAAAATAAATAAAAATTCCATAAAAATATCCCATAGTTTGTAGATGCTATAACTTTTGTGCAAACCAATCAATATACACTTATTGGGATTTTTTTTTTTATCAAAAATATGTAGCAGAATATACATTGGCCTAAATTGATGAAGAAATTAGATTTTATAAAAAAAAAAAAAAAAAAATTATTGGATAAGTTTTATAGCAAAAAGTAAAAAATGTTGTTTTTTTAAAATGGTCAGTCTTTTTTTTTTTGTTTATAGCGCAAAAAAATAAAAACCGCAGAGGGGATCAAATACCACCAAAAGAAAGCTCTATTTCTGAAAAAAAAGCACATAAAATGTATTTAGGTACAGTGTCGCACGACCGCGCAATTGTCAGTTAACATAATGCAGTACTGTATCCCAAAAAATGGCCTGGTCATTAAGGGGGGGGGGGATAAATGTTCCGGAGCTGAAGGGGTTAAAGTATATTTTGTCCCTCAAAAAAAAATAGCATTGTGCAAATACTGTGTGACATACAAATATGGAACACCCACCATTGTATTCTCTGGGGGCCTCTGCTTTAAAAAAAAAAATAGTTTTCAGTATTTTCAGTATTTTTCAGGCAAAAAATACAGATTTTTATGTATGTGAGAAGTAGGGATGAGCTTCGTGTTCGAGTCGAACATCGGCTGTTCGATCGTTCGACGAAGATCGAACGATTTGGGCCGTTCGCGCCAAATTCGAGTGACGCGAACGGCCCACAATGCACTACGCCATCGCAGTGTCATCCAGGCGCTGTGATTGGCCAAGCATGCACTGTGACCCCGCATGCTTGGCCAATCACAGCGCCGGCAGCGAGGAGAGCAATGATTGGCCACAGGCAGGATGCCTGTGGCCAATTATTGCTGAGGGTGTTTAGTACACGCCCCACACTATAAAAGGCCGCCAGCACGGCGGCCTAGTGTAGTGTGTTCCGGAGCAGGGATAGAGCAGCATAGGCAGGGACAGTGACTTTTATTTCTTTCTTGCTTAACCTGGATTCCTTTAGTTTAGGGAAAGAGAAGGATAGGTAGGGAGAGTGTCAGTGTGTTTTGTGCTTGTGCTATATTGTGCTTAAAAAAAACATTTTTTCTAGGGACAGAAAACTGTAGGTAGGGAGAGTGTCAGTTTCTTTCACTGTCAAAGTCCTTGTTTCCAGGGACCTGGAAGGACAGTGAGTGAATTCTCCTTGTGCTAAATTGTGCTTAAAAAAAACATTTTTTCTAGGGACAGAAAACTGTAGGTAGGGAGAGTGTGTCAGTTTCTTTCACTGTCAAAGTCCTTGTTTCCAGGGACCTGGAAGGACAGTGAGTGAATTCTCCTTGTGCTAAATTGTGCTTAAAAAAAACATTTTTTCTAGGGACAGAAAACTGTAGGTAGGGAGAGTGTGTCAGTTTCTTTCACTGTCAAAGTCCTTGTTTCCAGGGACCTGGAAGGACAGTGAGTGAATTCTCCTTGTGCTAAATTGTGCTTAAAAAAAACATTTTTTCTAGGGACAGAAAACTGTAGGTAGGGAGAGTGTGTCAGTTTCTTTCACTGTCAAAGTCCTTGTTTCCAGGGACCTGGAAGGACAGTGAGTGAATTCTCCTTGTGCTAAATTGTGCTTAAAAAAAACATTTTTTCTAGGGACAGAAAACTGTAGGTAGGGAGAGTGTGTCAGTTTCTTTCACTGTCAAAGTCCTTGTTTCCAGGGACCTGGAAGGACAGTGAGTGAATTCTCCTTGTGCTAAATTGTGCTTAAAAAAAACATTTTTTCTAGGGACAGAAAACTGTAGGTAGGGAGAGTGTGTCAGTTTCTTTCACTGTCAAAGTCCTTGTTTCCAGGGACCTGGAAGGACAGTGAGTGAATTCTCCTTGTGCTAAATTGTGCTTAAAAAAAACATTTTTTCTAGGGACAGAAAACTGTAGGTAGGGAGAGTGTGTCAGTTTCTTTCACTGTCAAAGTCCTTGTTTCCAGGGACCTGGAAGGACAGTGAGTGAATTCTCCTTGTGCTAAATTGTGCTTAAAAAAAACATTTTTTCTAGGGACAGAAAACTGTAGGTAGGGAGAGTGTGTCAGTTTCTTTCACTGTCAAAGTCCTTGTTTCCAGGGACCTGGAAGGACAGTGAGTGAATTCTCCTTGTGCTAAATTGTGCTTAAAAAAAACATTTTTTCTAGGGACAGAAAACTGTAGGTAGGGAGAGTGTGTCAGTTTCTTTCACTGTCAAAGTCCTTGTTTCCAGGGACCTGGAAGGACAGTGAGTGAATTCTCCTTGTGCTAAATTGTGCTTAAAAAAACATTTTTTCTAGGGACAGAAAACTGTAGGTAGGGAGAGTGTGTCAGTTTCTTTCACTGTCAAAGTCCTTGTTTCCAGGGACCTGGAAGGACAGTGAGTGAATTCTCCTTGTGCTAAATTGTGCTTAAAAAAAACATTTTTTCTAGGGACAGAAAACTGTAGGTAGGGAGAGTGTGTCAGTTTCTTTCACTGTCAAAGTCCTTGTTTCCAGGGACCTGGAAGGACAGTGAGTGAATTCTCCTTGTGCTAAATTGTGCTTAAAAAAAACATTTTTTCTAGGGACAGAAAACTGTAGGTAGGGAGAGTGTGTCAGTTTCTTTCACTGTCAAAGTCCTTGTTTCCAGGGACCTGGAAGGACAGTGAGTGAATTCTCCTTGTGCTAAATTGTGCTTAAAAAAAACATTTTTTCTAGGGACAGAAAACTGTAGGTAGGGAGAGTGTGTCAGTTTCTTTCACTGTCAAAGTCCTTGTTTCCAGGGACCTGGAAGGACAGTGAGTGAATTCTCCTTGTGCTAAATTGTGCTTAAAAAAAACATTTTTTCTAGGGACAGAAAACTGTAGGTAGGGAGAGTGTGTCAGTTTCTTTCACTGTCAAAGTCCTTGTTTCCAGGGACATGGAAGGACAGTGAGTGAATTCTCCTTGTGCTAAATTGTGCTTAAAAAAAACATTTTTTCTAGGGACAGAAAACTGTAGGTAGGGAGAGTGTGTCAGTTTCTTTCACTGTCAAAGTCCTTGTTTCCAGGGACAGAGAAGGACACCTGAAGGTAGCCCTTATTGCTTTTTTCCCATCTCCTTTCAGGCCATCTATTAGAATGTCTGGAAGGCAAACAAGGAGAGGCAGACAGTCAGGAGGCAATAAAAGAGGGCAAGCAGGCTCTGTGTCTGGGGGCAACAGTGCTGGTCGTGGACGCGGTGCATTGTCATCAGCACATGGCCATGGGACACGCTTGTCTTTTCGGCAGCTGGACATGTTGAGCCACATCATGCCGAAGACTTGGTAGAGTGGATGACCAAGCCCTCCTCCTCCTCCTCATCCTCTCTCACCCAGGCTCAGGGTACTGGAAAAGCAGCTGCCAAAGCGTCCTCTTCCCTGGTATCAATGTCAGACTCATCATCAGTCACTCCTTCCCTAGACCCACCATGTCCTCCTCCTGAGGAGTCCCCCGAACTGTTTCAGCACAGTGTTGGGTACATGCTCCAGGAGGATGCCCAGCGTTTCGAAGGGTCTGATGATGAAACCCAGCTAGAGGAAGGCAGTAGCGTGAGAGCAGACAGAGGGGATGCTCAAGAAGGACACCAATCTGGCAGTCATGTTCCAGCAGCTGCAGCATACTGCCAGATTGGCTCCAGTGATGAGGAGGGAGGTGATGATGAGGTCACTGACTCCACGTGGGTGCCTAATAGGAGAGAGGAGGAGGAGGAGGATGAGGAGGAGGCACATCTCCAACGAGGCAGGATGCCCTTTGGTGGCCAGCGTAAGGGCAGTACACCGACGGAATCACACCGCAGAGCTCCGCCTGTGCAGGGCGCTGCCTCTGCCCGTCATTCAAAAAGTTCTTTGGTGTGGGCCTTTTTTGAGGCTAGTGCATCAGATCGCACAGCTGCTGTTTGCAACATATGTCTCAAGCGTATATCGCGTGGCCAAAACATCAGCCGCTTGGGCACCACATGCCTGACCAGACATATGTTGACCTGCCATGCAGCTCGTTGGCAAGCCTACCTCAAAGACCCACACCAAAGAACAAAGCGGACCTCTCCTTGCACCGCATCAGCTGGGATCTCCAACCCCACTATAACTTCAGTCCTCTCTGAAACATGCACTGAGAGGAATGAAGGTGTAGAATTAGGTGTGTCACAGCCAAGTACTTGCGGCCACTCTGCTAGCAGTACACCGACGTCCGATTCTAGCAGGCAAATTTCCCTGCCCCAGCTGCTGGACCGTCGAAAGAAGTTCACTCCCAGCCATCCACATGCCCAGCGGTTGAATGCTAGCTTGGCTAAATTGCTAGCGCTTCAACTGCTGCCTTTTCAGTTGGTAGACTCGGCCCCCTTCCGTGAGTTTGTGCAATGTGCGGTTCCTCAGTGGCAGGTTCCCAAACGCCACTTTTTCTCACGGAAGGCTATTCCGGCTCTCTACCGGCATGTGGAAGGCAATGTCTTGGCCTCGCTGGACAGGGCGGTCAGCGGTAAGGTGCATATTACCGCTGACTCATGGTCCAGCAGGCATGGACAGGGACGTTACCTTTCTTTCACGGCCCATTGGGTCACTCTTTTGGCAGCTGGGAAGGATGCAGGACAAGGTGCAGTAGTGTTGGAGGTTGTCCCACCGCCACGCCTCCAAAATGCTACTACTGGTTGTGACACACCTCTCTCCTCCACCCCCTCCTCTTCTTCTTCCTCCATGGCCTCTTCCTGTGGTTTGTCCTATGAACCAGCGGTGCTCCGTAGCCGTTCACGGGGCTACGCAAGTACGCAGGCAAAAAGATGCCATGCCGTGCTTGCGCTGGTGTGTTTGGGGGACAGAAGCCACACTGGGGCAGAGGTCCTGTCTGCTCTGCAGGGCCAGGCCGAGAGGTGGTTGACGCCACGCCAGCTTAAGCCAGGAATGGTGGTTTGCGACAATGGCACCAACCTCCTCTCCGCCCTCCGACAGGGACAACTGACCCATGTGCCCTGTGTGGCTCACGTCCTTAACCTGGTGGTGCAGCGGTTCTTGGGCAGGTACCCGGGCTTACAGGATGTCCTGAGGCAGGCCAGGAAAGTATGTGTGCATTTCCGCAGATCTTATAATGCCAGTGCTCGCCTGGCTGAGCTGCAAAAGGAGTTGAACCTGCCCAAGAACCGCCTTATATGTGACATGCCCACCAGGTGGAACTCAACGTTGGCCATGCTGCAGCGGCTGCACACGCAGCAGAGGGCCATCAATGAGTACCTGTGCGACTACGGCACCAGGACAGGGTCAGGGGAGCTTGGTTTTTTTTCTCCACGCCAGTGGGGCATGATCAGGGATGCATGCACTGTCCTGGCACCATTTGAGGAGGCCACGAGGATGGTGAGCAGTGACAGTGCATGCATCAGTGACACTGTACCTCTTGTCCACCTGTTGGAGCACACGCTGCGTGGAATAATGGACAGGGCACTTGAGGCAGAACAGAGGCAGGAAGAGGAGGACTTCCTTGCCTCTCAAGGCCCCCTTTACCCAGACAGTGTTCCTTCTGTCCCACCCATCGCACAGGAAGAGGAGGAGGAGGATTGTGTCAGCATGGAGGTGGAGGCTGGCACTCAGCATCATCAGCAGCAGTCTTTTAGGGATGATTTACAGTCCCAAGAAACCAGTGGACTTGTACGTGGCTGGGAGGAGGTGGCTGCGGATCATGTCGTCCTTAGTGACCCAGAGGACTCCGGAGCGAATGCCTCAGCAAACCTACGCTGCATGGCCTCCCTGATCCTGCAAAGTCTGCGGAAGGATCCTCGTATTCTTCGGATCAAGGAGAGGGACCATTACTGGCTGGCCACTCTCCTTGATCCACGGTACAAGGGTAAGGTTGCGGACCTTATGTTACCGTCGCAGAGGGAGCAGAGGATGAGACAACTCCGGGAGGCCTTGCAGAAAGGTCTGTGCAACGCGTTCCCAGAGACTGGGAGGTTACAAACTCCTGGTCCTGGACAACGAGTTGCTGAGGCTTCGGCCAGTCAAAGAAGGAGCGGTGGGGAAGGTGGCCGTCTGACCGATGCGTTCAGACAATTCTTTAGTCCGCAGCCCCAAAGTATGATCGGTTCCAGCAACCATCGCCAGCGTCTGATAAACATGGTGCAGGAATATCTAGGGGCAAGGTCAGACTTGGACACCTTCCCCACCGAAAATCCTCTGGCTTACTGGGTCTTGAGGATGGATCACTGGCCAGAGCTTGCACAGTATGCAATTGAGCTACTGGCCTGTCCTGCATCCAGCGTTCTTTCGGAACGCACATTCAGTGCTGCTGGAGGATTTGTCACGGATCACAGGGTGCGCCTGTCCACCGACTCGGTTGATCGACTGACTTTCATCAAGATGAACCAGTCTTGGATCACCACCAGCTACCACACACCTGATGCTGATATAACAGACTAATTGATTTTAACATGTCACATCCCTTCAAGACTGATGCTGATGCTGAGTGCCTGTGCTGTTATGTTGACTGGCTATCCTCCTCCTCCGAGTCCTCAATGATACGATTGATGATGATAGCTTGGAAGATCATTTTTGTTTATGGGTGCCGCCACCAGTGGCTAAGGCCCAATTTTTCAGCCCCTGTTTTACAGGGGCGTGTAATTACATTTTTTTTAGCAATAATTTGCCATAGGGCTCATTGCTGTGCTCCAAGTACAGTATCTGTGAGGGGTTGGAGTGTTGTGGCACCAGTGCCTAAGGCCCAATTTTTCAGCCCCTGTTTAACAGGGGCGTGTCATTACAATTTTTGAAGCAATACTTTGCAACAGGGCTCATTGCTGTGCTCCAAGTACAGTATCTGTGAGGGGTTGTAGTGTTGTGCCACCAGTGCCTAAGGCCCAATTTTTCAGCCCCTGTTCAACAGGGGCATGCAATTACAATTCTTGATCTAATAATTCACAGCAGGGTCCATTGCTGCACCCACCAAGAGTAACTCTGAGGGCTTACAGTCTTGTGGCAACGCCACCACCACCACCACCACGAAAGGCCCAATTTTTCAGCCCCTGTTCAAAAGGGGCATGTAATTACAATTCTTGATCTAATAATTCACAGCAGGGCCCATTGCTGCACCCACCAAGAGTAACTGTCAGGGCTTACAGTGTTGTGGCACCAGCACCACCATCAAAGCCCCAATTTTTACTACCACTGTTCAACAATTATATGTAATTAAAATTCCTGATATAATAGTTGACAGCAGGGCGTTCCAGCACCAACCAAGAGTAACTGAGTGCTTACAGTGTTGTGCCAACACCAACAACTAAGGGGCCTATTTCTGCAGAGTATATACGGCAGGTCCCTACTTTCAAACATCCAACTTACAAACGACTCCTACTTGCAAACGAAAGAAGACAACAGGAAGTGAGAGGAAATCTACCCCTAGAAAGGAAAATTCTCTCCTGTAAGAATAAATATGGGAGAAAGGGGTCTCATCTGTACTGATGCTTTATCAGCAATCCTTGTTTCAAGAAAAACACCACATTTCAAAAACAGTTGTCATTGGGACGGAAAGTGAGGTGAAATGTTCTGAACAGGGGCACAGACAGCAAAACAAATGTTACAGGGGTGATAACCCTTACCTATGTTTCCCAAAAAGTTTAAAAATAGATTTTTGGGCTGGAGCTACACTTCAACAATGTACCTGTTCAAAATTACAAACAGATTCTACATAAGAACAAACCTACAGTCCCTGTCTTGTATGCACCGCCTGTATACGGCTGTTCAGAGTATATAGGGCCTTTTTTATTTTATGTGCGGGGTTCCCCTTAATATCCATACAAGACCCAAAGGGGCTGGTAATGGGCTGGGGTAGGGGGGGGGGGGGGTGGTCATGGGGTAGCTATGCCATTTTTCTTAAAGAATTTCATCCATATTACCGGGACCAGACATTACATTAAAGCCGCAAGCAGTTTTAAATGGCTTTTTTTTCCTTTAGAAGTGTCATTTTGTGCAGGGACAGTTCTAAACACGGGAAACACGTGGCACTTCACAGGCATACTTTAGACACCCCCCAGGTACGATATTTAAAGGAATATTTGACTTTTTTTTTTTCACTTTATGCATCATTAAAATGACTGCTCCCGAAAAACGACCGTTTTTAAAACTTCTTTTTGCATTGATACATGTCCCCTGGTGCAGAACCCGGGTTCCCAAACCCTATTTATGACAATAACATGCATAATAGTTGTTATAATTAGCACTTTAGAATTCGAACGTTCGCATCCATTGTATTTAATAGGGTTCTAATGTTCGTTCGAACTTTCGGTCCGTTCGCGGGTTCTGGTGCGAACCGAACCCGGGGGTGTTCGGCTCATCACTAATCACTGTGAGGTAAACACTGCAGTAATAATTCACCAAACAAAATTGTTTTTATTATTGCCCTCTTTTAACAACAGCAGAGACGGGTTCATACAATATTATTGCTGGGTGTTGTCATCAGATTAGGCGACCCGTCAGATTTTGTAACGGAAGTGACGTTGCATCGCGGCCATCTTGCTACACCCGCACTCTTTAAAAGGTTTCCTAGACAACACCACACTTCCGGTCTGAACCTTCTATAGCCTTTTCTAGGCAGGGCTGCCCGTAGGACTGCCCGAGCGGCAAATGGTAGAATTCTACACAGGTTAGAAGAAAAAAAAAACAACACGTAGAAAATATCTATGCTTTTATAGGAACGAGGAAAAAGAAAAGTTATTCACCAGTAGAAAAAAGAAAATAATTGTGTTTTTGTGTAGACAGGCATGTAATGGGCAGCCTTCAGGCGAAGGCCCCCTGTGTGGTGTCTATAGGGAGGGGGAGGGAAAGTGTTGCAGGTCACATTGAGGAAGGGGGCAGCCATGATCGCCCGAGTGCTTGGACCCCGCTATCAGCAGCTAGCCAAGAACTGGTGAGAGATGAACATTCGCTGTACATGTTGTCGTGATTGTGGTGTAAAGCATTGACCTCAGGGGGAGAGTGCAAAATCTGGTGGAGCTGTGCATGGGAGCCAATCAGCTTCTGACTTCAGCTTGTTCAATGAAGTTTTGACAATAAAACCTGGAAGCTGATTGGTTCCTATGCAGAGCTGCACCAGATTTTGCACTCTCCAGTGTTAGTAACATGCCCCCCCCCCCAGGAGTTCCTGTGTATGAGGGGTTCATCCTCCATCCCAGCCCTGAGCAGAGGATGTATTATTTGGTGTATTGGAAATCCCTATAATAATATTTCATGTTTATCCCCCCCCCCTCTCCCCAGGGCCCCCACTCTCTTCACATGGGGATCAGTCGGAGGCGTTGCACTGGTCTGGGCCACAGACTGGAGGCTCTTCCTGGATTACGTTCCGTATGTTAACGGCAAATTCAAGAAGGACGAATGAATCACCGGATTTTAATTTAAGTGAGTGATGTGTGTGATGGGGAGGAAGAGCAACTTCACCCGCTTGACCTCTGAAAGGTTTGAACCGGTGTAGAGGTACTTCTAAGCACTAGTACAGTGTGAAACGCGTCAGCCAGTGTGCTGTGATCTGCAGTGTGTGTTTTGGATTCCTGGATTTTATGAAATAAAGGCTTTTATTTGGAGTGCTGCTGTCCAGAAGATCTTCTTTCTCCTGCCTTGCTCCTGCCCCTCCCCCTTGCTGCGCCTGCCCCTCCAGACCCTGAGTCCTGACCCCCCCCCCTTTGCTGCACCTGCCTCTCCAGGCCCTGACCCTCCCCCTCGCTGCGCCCCGCCTCTCCAGGCCCCGAGTCCTGACCCCCCCCCCCCAGATGCGCCTGCCTCTCCTGGCCCCGAGTCCTGACCCCCCCCCCTCTCGCTGCGCCTGCCTCTCCAGGCCCCCCCCTCTCGCTGCGCCTGCCTCTCCAGGCCCCCCCTCTCGCTGCGCCTGCCTCTCCAGGCCCTCCCCTCTCGCTGCGCCTGCCTCTCCAGCCCCCCCCTCTCTCTGCGCCTTCCTCTCCAGGCCCCCCCCCCTCTCGCTGCGCCTTCCTCTCCAGGCCCCCCCCCTCTCGCTGCGCCTTCCTCTCCAGGCCCCCCCCCCTCTCGCTGCGCCTTCCTCTCCAGGCCCCCCCCCCCTCTCGCTGCGCCTGCCTCTCCAGGCCCCCCCCCCCTCTCGCTGCGCCTGCCTCTCCAGGCCCCCCCCCCTCTCGCTGCGCCTGCCTCTCCAGGCCCCCCCCCCTCTCGCTGCGCCTGCCTCTCCAGGCCCCCCCCCTCTCGCTGCGCCTGCCTCTCCAGGCCCCCCCCCCTCTCGCTGCGCCTGCCTCTCCAGGCCCCCCCCCCCTCTCGCTGCGCCTGCCTCTCCAGGCCCCCCCCCCCTCTCGCTGCGCCTGCCTCTCCAGGCCCCCCCCCCTCTCGCTGCGCCTGCCTCTCCAGGCCCCCCCCCCTCTCGCTGCGCCTGCCTCTCCAGGCCCCCCCCCCTCTCGCTGCGCCTGCCTCTCCAGGCCCCGAGTCCTGACCCCTCTCGCTCGCTCTCTCTCTCTAGCCCCGAGTCCTAAGTAGCACTTCTGCTGGAGGGTGTGTGTTTGGTGCTGAATTGAAGAAGGGGTGAATGTGCCAGAAACCAGCCTAGAACTGCAGGTACACTAGCTGCCACTGCAGTGCTGGAGCTAGAGGCCAGTGAGTACAGCCATTTTATGCCACCCCCTAAGGCCCCATTCACTCTTCACGTAGTGGGAATGCGTGTTTCTGCTCACTTTAAAAAAAAAAAAAAAAGTTTGCATGTTTTGTGCACATAGGGCAGCCCATTCACTTGAATGGGCTGCCCTACGTGTGATAAATGCACACTGGGAGCTCTAGATCCTTTTCAGGCATGCAGCATTTTGACATGACAAAATGTAGTTCTGCTAACTGCATTTGGGGTTGCCATTATCAATGGCAGCGCAAGTGCTATGCGCGTTTTGAAACGCACTGCGAAACACACATTTCCTGTGCACTTTGTAGTTAAACCACTACTCAGCCGCCCATGTAAACAAGACTTTACTTTGAGAATCGGCAGGCTATCAGTCAGAAAAATTTAACCAGCTTGTAATTTTTCTTTTAACCTGTTGCCGCCTACATAACACCCATATGCATCACTGGTTAACCAATGAGACCACGCTCTCCGCACAGAGACCGAGTTAAAGAGGAGATCCACCCGAATTATATATATATATATTTTTAAAGCCAGCAGCTACAAATACTGCAGCTGCTGACTTTTAATAAATGGACACTTACCTGTCCAGCGCGCCAGTCATGGCCGAGCAATCGCTTATCTCTCGGCTGCCCCCGCTGCCATCCTCGGTGAGGGAATCGGGAAGTGAAGCATTGCGGCTTCACTTCCCGGTTCTCTACTGCGCATGCGCGAGTAGCGCGGCGCACCCTCACTGGTCCCCTCTCTCTCCTGGGACCAGTGTGTGTGTGTTTCCCAGGAGACAGCGAGGGGGGGAAGTGGCGTGACTCCCACGGGAGTCTATGCCCGGAAGTGGGTGCAAATACCTGTCTTAGGTATCTGCACCCCCTCCTCCCCCCCCCCCCGAAGTGCCAAATATGACACCGGAGGGGGGGGGGGGAGGATCCATTTTTGGGTGGAACTACGTTTTTATAGACGTCTCACAGTCCTCGGTAACAATCAGGTCCCAATCATGTGACAGCCATTCACAGTGGTCACATGATTGCCCGTCAGTGCATACAGACCCTCCTAAAGGGATGCTAGGTTAAAAGGGATTAATGTGGAACCAAACCCATCAATTTTAAACTTCCCAAATGACATTGCAGGCATGCCATAAATAAGTCTCGCCTCTCCCCTTCATCCAGCAAGCTCTGCATTAATTCAGAAAATGCAAAGCATTCCCTGAATGGTGCCCGTGCCAAGCAGGCTGACCTCCTGTGTTCACAATGCTCCGCACAGGACCCAGAAGTTGGTGTAGATCACTGGAGTACCTGATTTAAGAGCTATAGACCTATAGTACAATGACAGCCAAGCGGTAGCACTGCTATCTGGCTGGATGTCAATGGCCTTCCACCCAGGATTGCGCCCTATGGGCCGCGCTGCAGAGTGATCCGTTACCCGCTGTGTCCACAAATCAGTATACTCTCGTACCATGTGATCACACGGCAATTGTATCCAATGAATGGCTTCCATTTAGAGCCACTTATTGTGTTGATCTCTGGTCAGTGATCACATGGTACAGACTGGGCAAATTACAGTGAATCTGTACCATGTGATAGCTGTGGCCAATCACCGCTTCACAAAAGTTAACGCCGGATGAATGCACGCTATTCATAAAAAATGATTGCTTGTAATAATTCTAAGCAATAAAAAAGAAAAAAAAATCCTGATCATCTCCCCAGAGTAGTACGGTCACTATGGTAACGCTGTACTGCTCTAGTCACAGTATTTTAAAAGGAAAAAGGGGGGGGGGGGGGGTTTACCAGACAATTTATTGGAGGGAGAATAATGACTTGGATATGCAAAGAGTTTGCATGACTATACTTCTACTTGAATGGTGACAATGGTATAGAGGAAAGTGATGGATGGATTAGGTGTTTAAGATGGGAAAGATTTGGGGTAAAGAGATACCTTGTGTTTTTTATAGTGATCTGTTTTTATTTTTCAGCTTGAAGACTATTTTGTGAATGTCATTTGCTCTCCCAGTGTTCTGTGGCCCGCTGCCGATATCTTCAGTGAAAACATGTCTTGAACAGTCAAATAAAGTTGGTTTTACTTTTACATCATTGGTTGGTTTGTTACTTTTATTGGAATGTGTTTTTTACATACTTGAGCTGTATGTGGTTGCACAGAAAAGGGGGAGGGGGAGAAATGTTCTGTGCTACAAATCCTGTCTATTCCTGGGGCTTGAAGGGTATATCCAGGGGAAGAGAAGCGGGAACAAGTTTGCCTGGATTGGAGCCCCAGGGGGTGATAGCTCACTGCTGAAGAGTATCCTAGAAAGATGGGTGGAAACTACTGCTGGTTGATGTTGCCGGAAGTTCTGGTGGCCCACCCAGGAGCCATGTGTTGGTAGTGCTACCACTGTAGGGGCCACTGGTTTTAAATGGGGTCCCCCCCCCCCAAACAGCTGTTAACAGCCACTCAAGCAATAATCCATTCACTCTGGCTTGACTCCAAAAAAAAGTCTAGGGGTTGTTTTAATCTTTTTTTTTTTTTTTTGAACAGGTGGACAGTCTTTCTAGCAGAATCAGTAGTGGCTAATAGTGAACAGTCCAGCTGAAGACCATGGGGCAAGTCTATGCGCATCCTGGTTACTGTGTGCAACTATCATAACCTAGTGCAGCGTCTAGCACACAGTCTCAGGGATCAACTGAAGGTCACTACCCACACGTCCCCAGGACAGTTGCCTCCTCCCAGCTTCCTCTGGACACAACCCAGTGAGTGACATGGTGCCTCTCAGGACCAGATCCCTTGTGGTGTGGTGTGGTTTGGTGCTCAGCTCTGAGCATCCATTTGAGCATTTGGTCCTGGCATCCCCAAGGCCTCCAAAAGCAACTGTTCAGTCTATGGGCTACCTGGCGGCAGCAGCAGCCCTTGTACTTCTGGAACCCTCCTGGGGAGAAAGAACCCCACACTCCAGTGTCTCAGACTATTTTCTGCACTTCAGCCCCCTTCTGGATACTTCCCCCCCCCCTCTCCAGGGATTGGCCAAACCCACACGTCCCCAGGACAGTTGCCTCCTCCCAGCTTCCTCTGGACACAACCCAGTGAGTGACATGGTGCCTCTCAGGACCAGATCCCTTGTGGTGTGGTGTGGTTTGGTGCTCAGCTCTGAGCATCCATTTGAGCATTTGGTCCTGGCATCCCCAAGGCCTCCAAAAGCAACTGTTCAGTCTATGGGCTACCTGGCGGCAGCAGCAGCCCTTGTACTTCTGGAACCCTCCTGGGGAGAAAGAACCCCACACTCCAGTGTCTCAGACTATTTTCTGCACTTCAGCCCCCTTCTGGATACTTCCCCCCCCCCCCCCCTCTCCAGGGATTGGCCAAACCCTAAGGCAGGCCATACACGGAGCAAATTATTTTTTTTTCCTGCAACCACGGGTTGATTCCCCCATCAACACAGACTGTGTTGACAAGGGAATCCCTCCCACCAAGCATTTATATATATATATATATATATATATATATATATATATATATATATATATATATTATTCTCCCGGTGAGGATGGCCTCCCCACCTGGAGAATACAAGACAGTGATTATTGCTAGTGATAACTGTATGTAAAATCCAACAGGCTGATTGTACCTAAGTTGATCGCTCAACTTGGGTACAGTAAGCTTGCCCATACATGGTTTGAATCAGCCGAGATATAAACCCTCTATGGCCGGCCTAAGAAATATTCAGGCTGGTCAATTTGAATCTTCTGCCCTAAGCTCTGGAACCTTCTAGAGGCAAGGGGGAAGCAGTTGAACTCCCAGCCTAAGACCCTGAACAGACCAGATCAAACAATCGCTGCTCCCTTGATTACAGAAGGCCAAAGCAAAATTTACCAGGAAGGTGCATAGAAGCTGCTCTACAGTCAGAGCGCTGGCCTGGCTCAAAGATCCTTTTAGCGCTTTGACTACAATGAAAAGAGGAGTCTGCATTTTTGATCTTTTGGTTATCCTGTGTCCTAACCCCTCACCTTCTGGGTTTATTAGCTATAATAAACTCTGTTAAACTTTTGTGAAAGTGACTGGCAACCAATTTCTTCCACCCCATAAAGAGTCAAGGATCCTGTCCTAAGTCTATACAAACAAATTACAAACCACCCCAACCTATAACTGGCATTTACAGCAAGGAGCACATGGAAGGGCAACTTGTGTCAAACAAAAAAAAAAATTCCTAGCTCACTTACCGGCCAACCTGCAAAAAACAAACAAATTGCCCTTATCTGACAATTGACAAAAAAACAAGGGGTTTGGTTTGCACACATTTAAAAATACATGTGTAAGCTGTAGAGGCCACATGATGGCACCCAAGTGTATTGCAGTACTCTATAATTTGAGAATCTCCAAAGTTGTAAAGTGAAATTATATAGATAGATAAAGGGCAGGTATGCCTGGAAGGAGCCCATCCCTACTTAAAGGTACAGTGGGTAAAGTTGTGCTACAGTACACTGATGTTGGCATAGTAGTGGTGTAGTTTGCCATGAGCATTTTAAACATTCAAATGATGCTACTTTTGTGCCTTCTTTTCCACTAAAGTGTACCAAAGAATGTGGATGTCAGCATTTCTTCTGTTGGCTAAAAGCAGCACCTTCTTCCCTGAGGGCCCCAATAGTGCAGTAGTCTAGTAAGCCTAGGTTATTATGATGGTTGGTTTGCAGGCTGGCTGGTAAGTGTGCTGGGACATTTTTGTTGGTTGCCCTTCCATGTGCACCTTTACTGCAAAGGCCAGGGTTTTTTTTATTTTTTTATAGCTTGTTCGCTGACTTGGCGTGGGTATACATTAGATGCCTTCAGCTGTCATTTTTATTTTACTGGGCATTCAATGTGTCCCTATGCCTTTTTAATGGGCTTCCTCCAGGAAAACCTGGCCTAATTTATCCACTGCTTAATATGCTCTAACTTGGAGACTCTCAAAAACATAGGGTTAATACCGCAGTATACAGAGAGCACTGAGTTTTCCACATATATTTGCAAATGTATGCAATGGAACCCTCCTGTGGTGTTTAAAAAAAAAAAAAAGTGAATTGCTACAGTCAATTTGGTTTGTTTGCAGACTGGCTGGTAAGTGTGCTGGGAAATTTTTGTTTGTGCTATTATGATGGTGTTTGTGCCCCCAAAGGGTATGCCCATGACAGCCAGAGCTCACAGGCAGTAAGTTGAAAGACATTGGTTGTCACTCAGTCTGGAAAACTGAGGACTTCTCGTGGCAAAAAGGAATATTTGCAGGAGGTGGTTGACCCAAAGAAGTGTCTCAAATGGAACTGGTTGTCATTCAGAATGGAAGAGCGAGGACATCTAGTGGTGGAAAGGAATTGTTGCAGGAGATATTGGACCCAAAGAGTGGGGTGAATTGCACTGGTTGTCATTCAAACCATAAAACTAAGGGTATCTAGTGATAGAAAGGAATCGTTGCAAGAGATAGTTAACCCAAAGAAGTGAGTGAATGGCACTGGGTGGCACTCAGCTCGGAAGACTAATGACTTCTAGAATTGAAAACAATTATTGCAGGAGATAGTTGACCAAAAGAAGTGGACATCTAGTGGTAGGAAGGAAGTATTTCAGGAGATGGGTGACTCAAAGGAGTTGATTGGCGCTGGTTGTCATTCAACTCAGCAGACTAAGGACATCTAGTGGTAGGAAGGACTCATTGTAGAAGATGGTTGACCCAAAAGTGGTGGATTGATGGCGCTGGTTGTTATTCAAGTTGGAAAGCTGAAGACTTCTAGTCGTGTAAAGAAATGATGGCAGGAGATAGCTGACCCAAAGAAGCGGCTTGAATGGTGCCAGTCGTCATTCAGCCTGGAAGTCTGAGGACATCTAGTGATGAAAAGCAATCATTGCAGGAGATGGAGGACCCAAAGAAGTTGGTGACTGGCGCTGGTTGCTATTCAACCCAGAAGACCTAAGAACATCTAGTGATAGGATGGAATTATTGCAGAAGATAAGTGACCCAAAGGAAGTGGGTTTAATGATATTGGTTGCCATTCATGCCAGAAGACTGACCACATTGAGTGTTAGAAATTATTGTAGGCGCTGGACAATGCAAAGGAAGTGGTTGACTGGTGCTGGTTGTCATTCAACCTGGAAGACTGTGGATGTATAGTGGTGGAAAGGAATCATTGCAGAAGATAGTTGACCCAAAGACGTGGGTGAAAGGTGCTGGTTGTCTTTCAATTTGTTAGGCTGAGGACATCAAGTGGTGGAAAAGAGTAATTTCAGAAGACACTTGACCCAAAGAAGTGTGTTGAGTGATGCCGACTTGTCATTCAACCCAGATGTCTTCAACATTTACCTCCGCCCACTACTCAAAATTATCAGCAAACGGGACCCGTGCCACCACTCCTACGCTGACGACACACAACTCTACTTTCGCATCACCGGAAAAAAAGACCAATATCACGGTCTAGAAAAATGCTTCACGTTGATCGATGAGTGGATGACAGAGAGCTCCCTCAAACTCAATGGATCCAAAACAGAACTACTTCTCCACGCAAACCGAAAGACAAAAGCTGAGACTTCATGGACTCCACCCACCAACCTTGGACAGACCATCACCCCGAGCACCAAAGCCAAAAGTCTCTGAGTCCTCCTTGGACTCGGAGATGTCGATGGACACACAAATAGGATCAGTAGTGAGCGGATCTCACCATCTCCTTCGCCTGCTGCGGAGACTCGTTCCCTTCATCCCAGAAGAGGACATAGCAGCAGCAGTAGTTGGAACAATCATCAACTCCCGACTCGACTACGCAAACTCCCTCTACATAGGACTACCTAAATACCAGATTTCACGCCTACAAGTCATCCAAAATACAGCAGCCAGACTGGTAACGGGTAAAAAAACGTGGGAATCCACAAATGCACACAAGGAAATGCTCCTCAATACTTATGCGAGAAAATAAAACACTAGACCCCCAATCGCATTCTCCGATCAACTAACCAAAATCTCCTCCACACCCCCAAGTCCCACTACAAATCGAAGGGAGACCGAAAATTTGCAGTCCAAGGACCACGGCTATGGAACGCTCTACCAACGGACATCCGCATGGAGGAAAACCATCGGGCCTTCAGGAAAAAACTTAAGACCCACCTCTTCTAAAGGATCAGGATGACTCTGGATGGAAATAAGCGCCTTGAGGCGATTCAGTTCGCATTTGCAGTGCTATACAAGTTATTCACTCACTCAGAAGACTAAGGACATCTAGTGGTAGGAAGGTATTTTCCTTCTCTCCCCTGCTTCTTTATTTTTTTATTTAAATATAACCATCTTTCATCCTAATTAACGTTGTAGCTTTTTTATCATTGCTTATTTGTAATTTTTTTTTTTTTTTTCAGTTGCTTCATATTGCTTTTAAAACAAATTTAGGAGAATGCTAATTATCTCACCTATTCTTTGAAGCCACATGCTGCTAATTGGCAAACAATGTTTGGGATTTAAACTCCTTTTTCTCTCCGATATTTTCCCTCACTTTCAAACCTCATTGATAACTTAAAAAAAAAAAACTTCTTTGTCTTCATTGTGGTTTTTTTTTTTTTTTTTTTCTTCGTCATCCTGTAATTCCTCCGCGACTTTTAATATCGTTATATAGGATGAGGCAGACCCTGCAGAGAAATATATCTAAATCCAATCTTCCCACACATAGCACAGCTTAGCAGCCGTGTCAGAGATAATATGCATGTGATATATAACGTCGGACAGGAGCGCAATATTATAATCCACCGGGGATTGTGATGATAATGGGTTTGAATGTGGATCTGCTGGAGGTCACCTGACCCTTTGCAGATGTGGGGGGGGGGGGATGGAATTTTCAATGTCCTCTTCAGCTCTGGGGTCACATTATGTTCTCTTGGGGTGGAATGTTAAGAATATTTATATATACAGTGTGTATAATATATATATTTGAATTTAAAATGCCAACGGCAAAGAAAAGAACGTCTGTTTGGCCACCAGACATTTCTTATTTCCTGCGTGACATTTTCGTAGCGATCCTTCGCGCTGTCTAAAGGCAGATGGGCCCTGACAAGGTCTGTAAAACGCGTTCCCGAATGGTACATTAAATTTATGCAGGAAAAGCTTTGCCTGGATGAAGGCGCCTTTATGATGCAAAAGACAAAAAAAAAAAAACATTTATTTTCTGTAGCAATTAATTGTGTTTAAAACAATTCTGTTAAATAGTATCAACGTATTTTTATTACTGCAGACTTTATAGCTGAACTCTATTTTGGGTGCCCCTTTACCAGGCTTGTTGGGGGGGGGGGGCGCAGGTTATAAAATGTAATGTAATGTAATGTAATACCTAAAGTGGTTGTATACCCCCGATTTTTTTTTATTTATTTTTTTTTATTTATTTTTTTACTTTTACCTATAGGTATGCCTAGAATAAGGCTTACCTATAGGTAGTGGAAATATCTCCTAAAATGTGCGCCGTTTAGGAGATATTTACCTTGCAGTGCGCCCATGATGTCATCGGCGCATGCGCTGTGAAGAAACGAACCTCCGTGCTGTTTCTTCCCGAGTGTGTGCCATGGCTGACGGCTCCGGTGCGCATGCGTGGGAGTGACGTCACACGGCTCCGGCCAGTCACACAGCTAAAGTTCATGGCCCTGGAAGGAAGAGGGGCGAAGATGGACGCTTCCTGCAGCGGGGACGGCGCAGGCTTCGTTTGCAGGTAAGTGCCACATAATGGGCAAGTATGCGGTGCATACCAGCCCGTTATGCTTTTATTTTGCAGGGTCTGCAGGAAACAAAAGAGGAAGTAAAACCCATCAGGTTTTACTTCCTCTTAAAAGTGTCTCTAAAGACTCCACTTTACCCTGCCCTTGCAACACATGTGACCTATCTGACCCCTACACTGACCCCCTGACACACCTACCTGACATACACTGATCTACCTGACTCCTACTTCATGCATTACCTGACCATTACACTGACCCCCCCTGACCATTACACTGACCCCCCCCTGACCATTACACTGACCCCCCCCCCCCCCCTGACCATTACACTGACCCCCCCCCCCTGACCATTACACTGACCCCCCTGACCATTACAGTCCCCTTGAAGCCCGGACACAATATTCAGACAGGAATGTGGCTCAGAGCAGGGCCTGATAGGAGGGTGAGGGGGTACTATGCACACCACATTACTGTTCTCTTTGGACTGCACAGAGCTGTCCCAGGTTTATTCCAATCCTCTATTTACTAGTGTATGCTAAAAAATAAATAAAAATTAAGTGTTCAGATTTGGCTTGAAGAAAAAGTGGCAACCCTAGATACACAGGCCGCACCAGAGGGACAGGCTGGAGCAAAGGAGTCCCGGAGCGGCTCTGTGAGATCTACCTGTATGAGGAGATGCGACAGCGCAGTGGGGCGCTCAACGGGACACATGGGGGATTGGCGACGGCACACAACGGATGTGTTCTCGACACTGAATGGGACGAGCGATCAGGAGAGGAGAGCCGAGCTCACATAGGACAGAGAGTATAAATTGATTACAGGTGCCCTTGGGTGGTAATCAACACCCTAGATAACAAAAGTGCCACGTCCTAATGGTTATTGGATTTAAAAAGCATATGGAAAGTCCAATTTTTCCATATTCCACATAGGACAGAGGCCGTGGTTGCGCCCTAGTGGTAGTGCGCCCTAGACGGCTGCCTACTTTGCCTAGTGGTAGAACTGGCCCTGCCTGCGTGTGTGTGTGTGTGTACATCTCAGAAACTGACTGTCATTTCCAAGAACCCCGCCATGTTTCCTGAGGTCCACAATCCCATTTACAGGTCTGGTGCCCACATGGCAGGTGTCGGTCGGTAGGTAAGGTAAGAACCCAGAAGCAATAGGTGTTATATCACTTGAGGGTTTTGCTGTCATGGTGACCAGGGAAGAATCTAATGGAGTGTGGTCTTACATACACGTACATATGTAAAAGTACACATTGGAGGCACTTACTTAAAGCGGAACTTCAGTAATTTTTTCATCTTTCCATCTATTGAATCTTCTGCCCTTGTTGTTTTAACTTTGGATAGTAAAACATTTTTTTTTCTGCCAGTAAATCCCTTATACAGCCCACTTCCTGTTTCTTGTCTGGTCATTAGCCTAGGACAGTGATGGTGAACCTTGGCACCCCAGATGTTTTGGAACTACATTTCCAATGATGCTCATGCACTCTGCAGTGTAGTGGAGCATCATGGGAAATGTAGTTCTAAAACATCTGGGGTGCCAAGGTTCGCCATCACTGGCCTAGGCTTATGACATCATGCATAGCTCTCTCTCACTCTTGTGAGAGTTTGCCAGGAAGGGAGCGGGGATGAGTCATAAAGAGGGCCAATGAGAGCTGCAGATCTGGAGGTGTGCCTCTGTGTAAATCCAGGAAGTGAACAGGCAGCAGCCTCAGCTGCCCACAGTTAAAATGGCTGCAGCCAGATTTAGTGGAGGGAGATTTCTGCAGCATATTTGGACTTCTCCTACGGATCACCGTATATATAAAATAATATGCCAAGTGGTTGGAGGGAAGCTTCAGAATGGCAAAGATGTTTTTATGACAAATTATGTGAGCAGACTCCAGTTCTTTAAGAAACGTCATTATTCACTGTTAATTCTAAACGGATTTGTTTTTAAACGGTGGAGATCTCGCTGGACTGATCTGATCGATCACTGGTTGTGAATGAGCGGTCAAAAGGGCAGATAAAAAGTTTCCTTCCAAGAATTGGTGCCCGCCTTATTTTGGAGAGATGTTGAGCCCTGTTGTGGGCCTGGGCTGCTACCTCGGGGGTGCTGCCTAGTGGTGGCTTCCGTAGTGATCAAAGGAGGTGAGTGTAAAGGAGTGCCCAATGTACAGTAAATGTGAATATAACAATGCTTTTTTAGAGGATAGAAATAAAGCCAATGCGTTTCGGGGGACAGAGGACTCCCCCTTCCTCAGGGCTCCTCCTTAATTGAGTCAACGCTGCCTCTCAAGCTCCAGCTGACGTTCGGACAATCATAGATCTGATGTTCACGTCTCAGACAAACCCTATCAGGTTTGTTTCCAATAACATTTAACAGCAGCCCTGAGGAAGGGGAAGTCCTCTGTCCCCCGAAACGCGTTGGATTTATTTCTATCATCTGTACTCCCAATAAAGCGTTTTTATATTCACATTTATTGTACATTGGGTGTTCCTTTACACTCGCCTCCTTTGAACACTAAACTGATGTCCTGTAGAAACTCCTTCACACTAGTGGTTGGGGGGGGGGGGACCCTGTGGTTGAACCATACTTTTTACTGCCTCCCTCCCGCTATCCCCTTTAGCTGTAGAGGCAGCGGCCGGGGTTGCACACATGCTGTGGTTGCAAAGCTTTGCAGCCACAGCAGGAAGTACAACCCCCTGATGCTTTAAAGAGGAACTCCACTTTTGTTGAGAAAATTCCCCTCTGGGTGGTCAATGTACTTTGCCGGGATTTTCACAAACTTTGTTACCTTTTTATTATTCTGAAGAAATAGCAGTTTGTTTCTTTGTGTCCATGTGCACAGTGAATGGAGGTCTGTACAAATGGAGGAGGTCTGGATGGAGTCTGGGTGGATCAAGGTCTGTACAAATAGAGGAGGTCTGGATGGATGGAGGTCTGTACAAATGGAGGAGGTCTGGATGGATGGAGGTCTGTACAAATGGAGGAGGTCTGGATGGAGTCTGGATGGATGGAGGGAGGTCTGGATGGATGGAGGGAGGTCTGGATGGAGGGAGGTCTGTACAAATGGAGGGAGGTCTGGATGGATGGAGGTCTGGATGGATGGAGGTCTGGATGGATGGAGGTCTGGATGGATGGAGGTCTGGATGGATGGAGGTCTGTACAAATGGAGGAGGTCTGTACAAATGGAGGAGGTCTGTACAAATGGAGGAGGTCTGTACAAATGGAGGAGGTCTGTACAAATGGAGGAGGTCTGTACAAATGGAGGAGGTCTGTACAAATGGAGGTATGGATGGATGGAGGTATGGATGGATGGAGGTCTGTACAAATGGAGGTCTGGATGGATGGAGGTCTGTACAAATGGAGGAGGTCTGGATGGAGTCTGGATGGATAGAGGTCTGTACAAATGGAGGTCTGGATGGATGGAGGTCTGCACAAATGGAGGAGGTCTGGATGGATGGAGGTCTGTACAAATGGAGGAGGTCTGCATGGATGGAGGTCTGTACAAATGGAGGAGGTCTGCATGGATGGAGGTCTGTACAAATGGAGGAGGTCTGGATGGATGGAGGTCTGTACAAATGGAGGAGATCTGGATGGATGGAGTTCTGTACAAATGGAGGAGATCTGGATGGATGGAAGTCTGTACAAATGGAGGAGATCTGGATGGATGGAAGTCTGTACAAATGGAGGAGGTCTGGATGGATGGAGGTCTGTACAAATGGAGGAGGTCTGGATGGATGGAGGTCTGTACAAATGGAGGAGGTCTGGATGGATGGAGGTCTGTACAAATGGAGGAGGTCTGGATGGATGGAGGTCTGTACAAATGGAGGAGGTCTGGATGGATGGATGGAGGTCTGTACAAATGGAGGAGGTCTGGATGGATGGATGGAGGTCTGTACAAATGGAGGCGGTCTGGATGGATGGATGGATGGAGGTCTGTACAAATAGAGGTGGTCTGTGGATGGATGGAGGCATAGGTGTGCGCACACCTATGCCTCCATCCATCCACAGACCACCTCTATTTGTACAGACCTCCATCCATCCAGACCACCTTTATTTGCTGCATTGCATTAAGGTGTGCACCCCAAAGATCAAACACATAGTACCGATCACTCACGATTAAAGGAAAGGGGCTGATAAGTTACAGATTTACCGGCCCCTTCCCCCACTCATCCTAAAACATCCCCGCAGCAACAGCTGGAGGGAGAGGAGAGTAGGGAAGCTGGAAGCGCTGGGGGGGGGGGAAGGAGGTGGGAATCTGTGCTGCACAGGGTGATTAGGGTGTGCCTGGCACACCCTGTGTGCACGCCTATGGATGGAGGTCTGTACAAATAGAGGAGATCTGGATGGATGGAGGTCTGTACAAATGGAGGAGGTCTGGATGGATGGAGGTCTGTACAAATGGAGGAGGTCTGGATGGATGGAGGTCTGTACAAATAGAGGAGGTCTGGATGGATGGAGGTCTGTACAAATGGAGGAGGTCTGGATGGATGGAGTTCTGTACAAATGGAGGAGATCTGGATGGATGGAGGTCTGTACAAATGGAGGAGGTCTGGATGGATGGAGGTCTGTACAAATGGAGGAGGTCTGGATGGATGGAGTTCTGTACAAATGGAGGAGGTCTGGATGGATGGAGGTCTGTACAAATGGAGGAGATCTGGACGGATGGAGGTCTGTACAAATGGAGGAGGTCTGGATGGATGGAGGTCTGTACAAATGGAGGAGGTCCGGATGGATGGATGGAGGAGGTCTGGATGGATGGAGGTCTGTACAAATGGAGGAGGTCTGGATGGATGGAGGTCTGTACAAATGGAGGAGGTCTGGATGGATGGAGTTCTGTACAAATGGAGGAGATCTGGATGGATGGAGGTCTGTACAAATGGAGGAGGTCCGGATGGATGGATGGAGGAGGTCTGGATGGAGTCTGGATGGATGGAGGTCTGTACAAATGGAGGAGGTCTGGATGGATGGAGTTCTGTACAAATGGAGGAGATCTGGATGGATGGAGGTCTGTACAAATGGAGGAGGTCTGGATGGATGGAGGTCTGTACAAATGGAGGAGGTCTGGATGGATGGAGGTCTGTACAAATGGAGGAGGTCTGGATGGATGGAGTTCTGTACAAATGGAGGAGGTCTGGATGGATGGAGGTCTGTACAAATGGAGGAGGTCTGGATGGATGGAGGTCTGTACAAATGGAGGAGATCTGGATGAATGGAGATCTGGACGGATGGAGGTCTGTACAAATGGAGGAGGTCTGGATGGATGGAGGTCTGTACAAATGGAGGAGGTCCGGATGGATGGATGGAGGAGGTCTGGATGGAGTCTGGATGGATGGAGGTCTGGATGGAGTCTGGATGGATGGAGGTCTGTACAAATGGAGGAGGTCTGGATGAATGGAGGTCTGTACAAATGGAGGAGATCTGGACGGATGGAGGTCTGTACAAATGGAGGAGGTCTGGATGGATGGAGGTCTGTACAAATGGAGGAGGTCCGGATGGATGGATGGAGGAGGTCTGGATGGAGTCTGGATGGATGGAGGTCTGGATGGAGTCTGGATGGATGGAGGTCTGTACAAATGGAGGAGGTCTGGATGGATGGAGGTCTGTACAAATGGAGGAGATCTGGATGGATGGAGGTCTGTACAAATAGAGGAGATCTGGATGGATGGAGGTCTGTACAAATGGAGGAGGTCTGGATGGATGGAGGTCTGTACAAATGGAGGAGGTCTGGATGAATGGAGGTCTGTACAAATGGAGGAGATCTGGATGGATGGAGGTCTGTACAAATGGAGGAGGTCTGGATGGATGGAGGTCTGTACAAATGGAGGAGGTCTGGATGGATGGAGGTCTGTACAAATGGAGGAGGTCTGGATGGATGGAGGTCTGTACAAATGGAGGAGGTCCGGATGGATGGATGGATGGAGGTCTGTACAAATGGAGGAGGTCTGGATGGAGTCTGGATGGATGGAGGTCTGTACAAATGGAGGAGGCCTGGATGGATGGAGGTCTGTACAAATGGAGGAGGCCTGGATGGATGGAGGTCTGTACAAATGAAGGAGGCCTGGATGGATGGAGGTCTGTACAAATGGAGGAGGCCTGGATGGATGGAGGTCTGTACAAATGGAGGAGGTCTGGATGGATGGAGGTCTGTACAAATGGAGGAGGTCTGGATGGATGGAGGTCTGTACAAATGGAGGAGATCTGGACGGATGGAGGTCTGTACAAATAGAGGAGGTCTGGACGGATGGAGGTCTGGATGGATGGAGGAAGTCTGGATGGACTTTAACTTTTGCTGTTCTGTCTGTATTAAAAAAAAAGTAGAGCAAGTTCCTCATTTTCCAATCCTACTTTGTGTGACATTTTTACCCGTGACCCCGGCGCTTCCACATTTGGTTATCACTCTTATAGATGCTAATAGATTTCCTTAGCCGTAGGCAGACCAAACCCCGGCTGGTTAGAGGTAATGTGAATAGAATAGCCGGCGGGAGATCTTCTCCGTGACCCGAATCATCTGCCTTTTTTTTTCCCTTTAAACACAGAATAAGGAATTTATACCAGAGTCCTTCTAATTACAATGAACAGCCCGGGGATTTCACAGACTTTGCAGGGAAATCTGCCCAGGCTGGGGCAAGCCATTTGCATTCTTTTTAAATTTGAAATTTGTAGAGGCTCCTCTCCTGGACAGAGATTATCTACTCTAAAGCCTCGTACACACGACTGATTTTCTCGGCGAGAACCAGCAAGAAACTTGCTGGCAGAGCTTTCTTGCCGAGTAAATCGGTTGTGTGTACGAGGCTTTTAGGTTTCTCGTCAAGAAAACCGACAAGAATCTCGACGAGAAAAATAGAGAACCTGCTCTCTATTTTCTTGTCAGGATTCTCGATTTTCTCGACGAGAAACCCGAGCGTTTGTACACTTACCTGTCGCCGTGGAAAGCCGCGCATGCTCGAAATTACTTTGACGCATGCACGGTAGCTTCCTAGGCATAGGTAGGGTGTAGCAAGATGGCGGCGACGGCATCGAATATGACGAACTCGCCGTAGTCAATGACGTCACCGCGTTCGTGCCATTCAAAAGAACGGCGGTTCTTTGAATGGAGCGTGTGTACACTCGGCCGGGACAAGATTCTTGTCCAAGAATTCTCGGCCGTGTGTACGAGGCTTGATTTTTACTGCACACTGTGAGCTTCTAACAATGGGCATTAGAAGCTGCAGCAAGTCAGATGGAGCCCACCTAATTTTCTGTCTGAAGGACATCCATCATCATCTAGCCCTTTCTTCTGAAGCTCTGCAAGAAGAAGAAGGAGTCTGTTGAGGGATGTTGCACTCTATGGAGGAGGCTGTGCAGGGATTGTGCATTATGTGGAGAGTAGGAGAGGCTGTGGAAAAGATGGTGAATTATGAGGAGGTTAGGGGAGGCTGTGGAGGGATGGCTCCCTTTGCAGAGAGGGGGGAGGCTGTGGATGGATGGCGAACTCTACAGAGGGTAGGGGGAGGCTGTGGAGAGATGCAGTACTATAGGGTAGGGGGATGCTGAGGAGGGATGGTGCACTCTATGGTGGGTAGGAGGAGGCTAAGGAGGGATGCAGAACTCTATAGAGGGTAGGGGGAGGCTGAGGAGGGATAGTGCACTCTATAGAGGGTAGGGGGAGGCTGTGGAAGGTTGGTGCATTCTGTGGCGGGTAGGGGAAGGTTGAAGAAGGATGGTGCACTCTACGGAGGGTAGGGGGAGGCTGTGGAGGGATGGCGCACGTTGCAGAGAGGGGGGAGGCTGTGGAGGAATGGCAAACTCTCTACAGAGGGTAGGGGGAGGCTAAGGAGATATGCAGCACTATAGGGTAGGGGATGCTGAGGAGGAATGGTGCACTCTATGGTGGGTAGGGGCAGACTGAGGAGGGATTCAGCATTCTACGGTGGGTAGGGGAGGTTAAGGAGGGATGCAGAACTCTATAGGGTAGGGGGAGGCTGAGGAGGGATGATGCACTCTACGGAGGGTAGGGGGAGGCTGAGGAGGGATTGTGCACTCTACAAAGGGTAGAGGCTGCGGGAAGGTTGGTGCATTCTGCGGGAAGGTTGGTGCATTCTGCGGAAGGTTCAGCTCACAGTGCATGTCAGAGTAAATGAGAATCATGAGGTCAAAGGAACTGCCTGAAGAGCTCAGAGACAGAATTGTGGCAAGACACAGATCTGGCCATGGTTACAAAAAAAATTCTGCTGCACTTAAGGTTCATAAGAGCACAGTGGCCTCCATAATCCTTAAATGGAAGACGTTTGGGACAACCAAAACCCTTCCTAGAGCTGGCCGTCCGGCCAAACTGAGCTATCGGGGGAGAAGAGCCTTGGGGAGAGAGGTAAAGAAGAACCCAAAGATCACTGTGGCTGAGCTCCAGAGATGCAGTCGGGAGAAAGTTGTAGAAAGTCAACCATCACTGCAGCCCTCCACCAGTCGGGGCTTTATGGCAGAGTGGCCCGACGGAAGCCTCTCCTCAGTGCAAGACACATGACAGCCCACAGGGAGTTTGCTAAAAAACACCTGAAGGACTCCAAGATGGTGAGAAATGAGATTCTCTGGTCTGATGAGACCAAGATAGAAGTTTTTGGCCTTAATTCTAAGCGGTATGTGTGGAGAAAACCAGGCACTGCTCATCACCTGTCCAATACAGTCCCAACATGGTGGTGGCAGCATCATGCTGTGGGGGTGTTTTTCAGCTGCAGGGACAGGACGACTGGTTGCAATGGAGGGAAAGATGAATGCGGCCAAGTACAGGGATATCCTGGAGGAAAACCTTCTCCAGAGTGCTCAGGACCTCAGACTGGGCCGAAGGTTTACCTTCCAACAAGACAATGGCCCTAAACACACAGCTAAAATAACGAAAGGAGGGGCTTCACAACAACTCCGTGACTGTTCTTGAATGGCCCAACCAGAGCCCTGACTTAAACCCTATTGGGCATCTCTGGAGAGACCTAAAAATGGCCGTCCACCAACGTTTACCATCCAACCTGACAGAACTGGAGAGGATCTGCAAGGAGGAATGGCAGAGGATCCCCAAATCCAGGTGTGAAAAACTTGTTGCATCTTTCCCAAAAAGACTCATCAAAAGGGTGCAAATACTAAATACTGAGCAAAGGGTCTGAATACTTAGGGCCATGTGATATTTCACTTTTTCTTTTTTAATAAATCTGCAAAAATGTCAACAATTCTGTGTTTTTCTGTCACTATGAGGTGCTGTGTGTACATTACTGAGGAAAAAAATGAACTTAAAGGATTTTAGCAAATGGCTGCAGTATAACAAAGAGTGAAAAATGTAAGGGGGTCTGAATACTTTCCGTACCCACTATATATATATATATATATATATATATATATATATATATATATATATATAATTTATTGTATATGTATATGTGATGATGATAATAACTGACAGTTCTCTAATAGAGAAAGGCAGGTGTTCCAATACTTTTTGGCAATATATTGTATTTTTTTATTTATTTTTTAGATACATTGAATTGAGGAGACAGATTTGGAGTGCAAGCCTTGAAATATTCCCGAAAATTCCGAGACTTTGGGTTGAGTTCTCGGTTGCGCGCCCGCGGGCTAAATCATTTCCATACGCGGCAAGCAGACGACTTTCACCGCCGCTTCTGCAATATGCAGTGAAAATGATATAAAATGGATGTGAATTCCATTCGATCTTCTCTCATACAGGTAAAGAATTTCCATTTGCACAGAATAACTAACCGAGCCATTTAATGTCCTCTTTATCCGCCTCTAATAATGTCAGAAGTAATCCGTCTTCATACAGAAATGTTCTCTCCTCTCCGCACATTAAGACGGCGGCACATATATATGAATATCGTCCCCTGCGGGGAAGACGCCGCCTCCCAAATGGTCTCCTGAGTGTTTTACAATGGAAACGCTAAGTGGCTGTAAGAGGCTCCTACATCAACGCCAACGCTCCCAACTCCGCTCCATGGGCAGCTCCATTCCTCCTTCCTTCCCGGAGGAGATCCACAGGGAAAATATTCTCATAGAGATCCTTCTAGTTTCCTGTGTCGGGGTCCTGGTGAGTCTTGCAGCACCGGAGCTCTGGAGGAAAATCCCAGCAGGGAAATGATTGGCATCGGAATATTCCTTGGGGATCAGAAACTGGCAGAAATGACTCCTTGTACTTGCATTATATATGTATTATATATGTATACACACACACGTAAGGGGGCAATCTGATGGGGACCCTGATGTAAGGGGGGGGGCTTTGATGGGGAACCTGATGTAAGGGAGGACTCTGATGTAAGGAGGGGGGGGGGGGCTGGTGTAAGGATGACTTTAACGGGTACCATAATGTAAGGGGGGCTATGCTGGAGACTCTATTGTAAGGGGGGGGGCCCTGATGTGATGAGGACTCTGATGGGGACCTTGATGTAAGGAGAGACTCTGATGAAGATCCTGATAAAAAGGAGGACGCTGATGGGGAGCCTGATGTAAGGGGGGCTCTGGTGGAGACTCTAATGTAAGAGGGGGACCCTTATGTATTGAGGAACTCTGATGGGGAGCCTGATGTAAGGGGGACTCTGGTGGAGACTCTAATGTAATTTTTTTTTTTTACGGCTACTAGGTTAAAGTTACAGAGGAGGTCTTCTGCTAGGATTATTGCTCTCACTCTGACGATCGCGGCGATACCTCACATGTGTGATTTGAACGCCGTTTTCATATGCGGGCGTGACTTCCGTATGCGTTTTCTTTGCTGCGCGAGCTCGCGGGGACAGGGGCGCATTAAAATTATTTATTTTTTTTTTTTTATTTTTTTTTTTTAATTAAAAATAGTGTTTTTTAAAAAAATAAAAAATTTGATCACTTTTATTGCTGTCACAAGGAATGTAAACATCCCATGTGACAGTAATAGGTGGTGACAGGTACTCTTTATGGAGAGATCGGAGGTCTAAAAGGCCCCAAATCCCTCCTTTGCACTTCAAAGTATTCAGATCGCCAAAAACGGCGATTCTGAATACTGTGTACTCTTTTAAATTCGGCGCCATTGGCAGACGAGTAACCCGGACGTGAGGTTATGACGTCTCTTCCGTGGTTACAGTGAAGAGACTGAATCAAAGCCTTTCCCGGCTTTGTTTCAGTCTCTCTCTAGCCGCCCGAGGTGGCGGATCGTGGATTGGGTCTTCCGGTAAGAGCGGCGGAGGCGGCGGGAGGGGGGGGGGGATGTCCCCTCCCGCTCCTCCGGTATAACAACCGAGCGGCTTTTAGCCGCATCGGTTGTTATACCTGGAAAGCCAATCGCCGGCTCTAAACAACGGTACCGGGATGATGCCTGCAGCTGCAGGCATCATCCCGGTATAACCCCCGAAAGCCAAGGACCCATATGTGCGTACCCTCGGCGGCAAAGGGATATATACAGTATATACACTCACTGGCCACTTTATTAGGTACACCTCGCTAGTACCGGGTTGGACCCCCTTTCCCCTTCATTCTTGGTGACATAGATACAACAAGGTGTTGGAAATGTTCCTCAGATTTTGTTCCATAGTGACATGATAACATCACACAGTTGCTGCAGATTTCTCAGCTGCACATCCATGATGCCGATCTCCCATTCCACCACATCCCTAAGGTGCTCTATTGGATGAGATGTGGTGAGTGTGGAGGCCATTGGAGAACAGTGACCTCATTGTCCAGTGGTGAGATGATTGGAGCTTTGTGACATGGTGCATTATCCTGCTGGAAGGAGCCATCAGAAGATGGGGACACTGTAGTCATAAAGGGATGGACATGGTCAGCAACAATACTCAGGTAGGCCGTGGTGTTCAATTGATGCTCAGTTGGTACTAAGGGGTCCAAAGTGTGCCAAGAAAATATCCCCCACACACCATTATACCCCCACCACCAGCCTGAACCAGTGATAGAAGGCAGGATGGATCCATGTGCCAAATTCTGACCCCACCATCTGAATGTTGCAGCTGAAATGGAGACTCCTCAGACCAGACAATGTTTTTCCAATCTTCTATTGTCCAATTTTGGTGATCTGTGCCAATTGTAGCCTCCGTTTCCTGTTCTTAGCTGACAGGAGTGGCACCCAGTGTGGTCTTCTGCTGCTGTAGCCCATCTGCTTCAAGGTTGGATGTGTTGTGCGTTCAGAGATGGTATTCTGCATACCTTGGGTGTAACGAGGGGTTATTTGTGTTACTGTTGCCTTTCTATCATCTGGAACACAGTCTGCCCATTCTCCTCTGATCTCTGACATCAACAAGGCATTTTCCTCCACACAACTGCCGCTCACTGGATATTTTCTCTTTTTCCCGCCATTCTCTGTAAACCCGAGAGATGGTTGTGTGTGAAAATCCCAGAAATACTCAGAGCAGCCCGTCTGCCACCAACAAGCATTCCATGTTCAAAGTCACTTAAAGCGGAGTTCCACCCAATTTTATTTCCTTTTTTTTATTCCACTCCTTGCCCCCTTACATGCCACATTTGGCATGTAATTTTTTTTGGGGGGGGGGGGGTGGGGGCTTCAGGAGGAGTGGGACTTCCTGTCCCACTTCCTCCTTCCGCCCTGGAGCCGCCTAGGCGATACATCATATCGCCTTGTGGCGGCTCCTCCCTGTAGGCGATCACCTGGGACGTGACAGGCCCTAGGCGATCGCCTGTCCACTCACAGAGCGCTATGCCGTTCGCGCATGCGCAGTGAGTGCCCGGCCGTGAAGCCGAAAGCTGTCACGGCCGGGTGCCCATACTGTGAATGGACGCGCCGGCGGAGGAGGGGGGAGAGGAGAGGAGCGGAGCTCCAGGCGGCGCGTCGCTGGACGGTGGAACAGGTTAGTGTATGTTTATTAAAAGCCAGCAGCTACACTTTTTGTAGCTGCTGACTTTTAATAAACATAAAAAAAGGCTGGAACTCCCCTTTAAATCCCCTTTTTTTCTCCATTCTGATGCTCCGTTTGAACTTCAGCAAGTCGTCTTCCCCACGTCTAGATGCCTAAATGCATTGAGTTGCTGCCATGTGATTGGCTGATTAGCAATTTGTGTTACCAAGCAATTGAACAGGTGTACCTAATAAAGTGGCCGGTGAGTGTGTGTGTATATATATATATATATATATATATATATATATATATATATATATATATATATACTGTATAAAGTAAGCACACCTAGCAGTTGCTGTGCAGTGATTGGCCTCTTTCACACTCCTGCTGGGAAGTGATGGGAAATCCTCAGTGCAGGGACTCCGGAAGAATCTCCGGTTGCACCCAACCTGAAAAGCTGGCCGCGGATTTCCTGCCTGGACCGGATTTGTCCTTTAACCACTTTCCGGACCGCCGCGCAACTATATACCGCGGCATTTTGAAGACTGATATCTCTGTTATGGCAGCAGCTACCCGCCATAACCCCAGTATCCATCTCTTCAGGCGGCGGTCCGGTTTACGATAATAGTGGTCTCTGCAGTGGATTCGCCTCAAGATCACCGTTATCAGCGGTGGGAAAGGGCCCCCCCCATCCCGCCGCTCTCCCGTGCCCTCCGCCGCTTACCGGAGCCGTCAGTAGCGGCGGAGGCGATCGGGTCCTTGTCCCTCTGTGGTATGGAGACAAGTGAGGGGAAGATGGCCCCCACCCATCTCCATACCGTAGCAGGGCGGAAGCGACGTCAAAAAGTCACTTCCGCCCAATGCTCTTAACCACTAGAGGTCCGCGCCGAATGACGGCTACAGCGCCAACCTAGAATTCCGGGAGGCCGTCAATTGACATCCTCCCCTTTCCTCGTTCCCCGCGCGCGCATCAGGGAACTTCTGTGCCCGCCGCATCACGCGGGTGCCGATGCGCGTGCCTGGCGGCTGCGATGTCCGCCAAGTACCCCGCGATCGGCATTTACAGAGCCAGGGACGTGGATCTCTGTGTGTAAACACAGAGATCCACGTCTTGTCCTGAGAGGAGACCGATGGTGTGTCCCTTGTACATGGGGACAACCATTGGTCACCTCCCCCAGTCAGTCCCCTCCCCCCCACAGTAAGAATCACTCCCTAGGACACACTTAACCCCTTCACTGCCAGTGTCATTTTTACAGTAATCAGTGCATTTTTATAGCACTGGTCGCTGTAAAAATGACAATGGTCCCAAAAGGGTGTCAAAAGTGTCCGATGTGTCCGCCATAATGTCGCAGTCACAATAAAAATCGCTGATCGCCGCCTTTACTACTAGTAAAAAAAAAAATGATTAATAAAAATGCCAAAAAACCATCCCCTATTTTGTAGACGCTATAACTTTTGCGCAAACCAATCAATATACGCTTATTGCGATTTATTTATTTATTTATTTATTTATTTTTTAACCAAATATATGTAGAAGAATTCGTATCGGACTAAACTGAGGAAAAAAATTTTCTTTTTTTTTTCAAAATTGGGATATTTATTATAGCAAAAAGTATAAAATATTGTGTTTTTTTTTTTTTTTTTTTTCAAAATTGTCGCTCTTTTTCTTCGTTTATAGCGCAAAAAATAAAAACCGCAGAGGTGATCAAATACCACCAAAAGAAAGCTCTATTTATGGGAAAAAAAGGACACAAATTTCGTTTGGGAGCCACATCGCACGACCGCGCAATTGTCATTCAAAGTGCGTCAGTGCTGAAAATTGGCCTGGGCAGGAAGGGGGTTTAAGTGCCCGGTAAGAAAGTGGTTAAAGGGCCATTTTATTTTAAATTATTATTATTTTTTTTTTTTTATTACATAAAACATTTTTTTTTTGCATTTTAGTGTAAATATGAGATGTGAAGTCTTTTTGACCACAGATCTCATATATAAGAGGACCTGTCGTCATGCTTTTTTTTCTATTACAAGGGATGTTTACATTCCTTGTAATGGGAATAAAAGTGACCCAAATTAAAAAAAAAAAAAAAAAAAAAAAAAAAAAAAAATCTAAACAGTATAAAAATAAATACGATTTTTTTTTTAAAGCGCCCCGTCCCGCCGAGCTCGCGTGCAGAAGCGAACGCATACGTGAGAAGCGCCCGCCTATGAAAACGGTGTTCAAATCACACATGTGAGGTATCGCCGCGATCGGTAGAGCGAGAGCAATAATTCTACCCCAAACCTCCTCTGTAACTTAAAACATGCAACCTGTAGCATTTTTCAAACGTCGCCTATGGAGATTTTTAAGGCTAAAAGTTTGTCGCCATTCCACGAGCGGGCGCAATTTTGAAGGGCGACATGTCGGGTATCAATTTACTCGGAGTAACAGTATCTTTCACAATGAAAAAAAATAAAATTGGGCTAACTTTACTAACTTTACTGATGTCTTATTTTTTAATTAAGACCACTTCGCAAAATGACAAAGTATTGCAACGGCCGCCATTTTATTCTCTAGGGTGTTTGAAAAAAATATATATATAATGTTTGGGGGTTCTAAGTAATTTTCTAGCAAAAAACAAATAAACAGTTTTTAGCTTGTAAACACCAAATCTCAGAAAGAGGCTCGGTCCTTAACCACTTCCTGCCCAGTCAATGGCAGATTGACGTCCGGGAAGTGGTTCAGTTATCCTGACTGAGCGCGTTATGACGTCCAGCAGGATAACAGCCGCCGCGCGCCCGTGGGGGCACGCATCGCGGCGATCGGTGGTGCGGGGTGTCAGTCGGACACACTGCACCACCGATCTCGGTAAAGAGCCAGGCTCTTTACCACGTGATCAGCTGTGTCTAATCACGGCTGATCACGATGTAAACAGGAAGAGCCGTTGACCGTAGAGGAGAGCTGATCGGTGGCTCTTCTGACAGGGGGGGTTCGCGCTGATTGTTTATCAGCGCAGCTCCCCCTCGGATGCCCACACTGGACCACCAGGATGCCGACCAGGACCACCAGGGAAGCACCTAACATGTGGATGGCCAGGTAAGTCTCCCATGGCCATCCACATGTACAAATGGGCACTGACTGGCACCATCATGGCACAAACACAATTTGTGATGCCCAGCAATGCCACCTACCAGTGTCCATCAGTGCCCACCTACCAGTGTCCATCAGTGCCCACCTATCAGTGCCTGTCCGTGCCACCTATCAGGGCCGCCTATGAGTGCCCATCAGTCCTGCCTATGAGTGCCCATCCGTGCCGCCTATGAGTGCCCATCCGTGCCGCCTATGAGTGCCCATCCGTGCCGCCTATGAGTGCCCATCCGTCCTGACTATGAGTGCCCATCCGTCCTGACTATGAGTGCCCATCCGTCCTGACTATGAGTGCCCATCAGTGCTGCCTATGAGTGCCGCATACCAGTGCCGCCTATCAGTGCCACCTCATTGATGCCCATCAGTGCAGCCATATCAGTGCCCGTCATTGAAGAAGAAAAGGTACTTATTTACAAAAAAAATGAACAGAAACAAAGAAAAACGTTTTTTTTTCTTCTAAATTTTCGCTCTTTTTTTATTTGTTGCGCAAAAAATAAAAATCGCAGAGGTGACCAAATACCACCAAACGAAAGCTCTATTTGTGGGAACAAAATGCTAAAAAATTAGTTTGGGTACAGTGTAGCATGACCGCGCAATTGTCATTCAAATTGCGAGAGCGCTGAAAGTTAAAAATTGAAGTGGTTAAGTGGTTAGGAAGGAATAATATTCTGTGTATTGGGGGGACGTGCTGCGGGGAGTGAGATATCATGGAGCTCGGCGTTCCCTTGTTGGGACCCCCGGGAAATACTTCCTGCTGGAAAATGTCAATCAAATCCCAGCGATTGGCCCGTTGGCTGCGGCCGGCCCGGTGCTGTCAGTGTGACGGACGGATGCCGCGGACGGGGAGCCGGACCCGAGGCGGAATTATATTTTTATTCCTATAACCTATTTCTGCCATCCTGACTTTTTATAGTGAGATTCTGATCTCGCCTTTCTGTCGGACTCCCGCAGGACAGCCAGGCACCCGAGCGATACGGCGTGTCATTGTACTCCACAGCAGGCCTGGCATCAGATATGTTTTCATGTTGGGTGTGTGCAATGCTAAGCAATGTCCGGGTCTCCGAGGTCACGGTACTCCGCCTGACAATGCCTTTATCTGCTTTTCTCCCCAGAAGAACAAAGCCCACTTTGTTTAGGCATCATTCGGGGTCCCCGTCTACTTTCTGGACTGAGATTCCAGCTTAGAGATGACTCGGTTATGTCGATCCCATTGTTTACAAATGTCTGACACAGATCGGCCCCTGCTGCAGCCTCTCAGATTGTGACTTGATACATAGATACAATGTTGCAGTCTGATCACTGGGGGAGAGGATGATGTAAGGAAGGACTGTGACAGGGACCCTGGTTTTAGGAGGACTCTGATGTAAGGAGGACTTCCATGGGTACCCTGATGTAAGGTGGGTGGGGGCTCCAAAGTAGGGTGACCACATTTCCAAACTACCATTCAGGGACACTCCCCCTTCCCAAAAAGCAGCTTGTGCTGTAACGAATCACAGCACAGTGATTGGACACAAGAGGCAGGATTTATGATTTCTCCAATCAGAAGCAGGGGGCGGGGATTCTGCTCCTCCAGGCATTCCTGGCCGGGACAAGTAAAGCGGTGATGTGGCGGCCTTTTTTGGGGACATCTGATCGGCCCGGGGGGGTGGCTGTGTCAGTTTCATTCCGGGACACTGTATTGTCCTGGAATGAAGGTGCCCGGTACAGACCTGCAAAATGCGGGACTGTCCCGGGCAATCCGGGACACGTGGTCACCCTACTCCAAAGGTGATCCTGGTGTAACTGTAAGGAGGACTCTTATGGAGCCCCTGATGTAAGGGAGGACTCTGAAGGAGATCCTGATGATAGGTGGCTTTGGTGGGGACTCTGATGGTGATACTAATGTAAGGAGGACTCTTATATAAACCCTGATGTAAGAGGGACTCTGATGGGGACCCTGATGTAAGAGGGACTCTGATGGGGACCCTGATGTAAGAGGGACTCTGATGGGGACCCTGATGTAAGAGGGACTCTGATGGGGACCCTGATGTAAGGGGGACTCTAATAGGGACCCTGATGTAAAAAGGGCTCTGATGGGGAACCTGATGTAAGGAGGGACCCTCTGACGGGGAGTCTGATATAAGGGGGGGGGGGTGGAGACTCTGATAGGGACCTTGATGTAAAGGGGGCTCTGATGGGGACTCTGATGTAAGGGTAATGCATGTGCAGCTCCAGAGGAGGTAGAGGCGCTGGCGCTGCAATATGGATCCTCTACCACCAGAAATTAAGTCTGTAGTTGAGCCAAAGCCATTAGAGGAACTAGATGAAGAGGATGATCACAGGAAAGAATCATATTGGACACATTACTGTGATTATTTGTGACATGAATATCCTATTGGAGGAAATGTGTGGGGATGGACTCTTAGGTCTGTGAACAATCAAACAGATTTCCTTCATCCATCCCCCACATTTATCAAGCTCCTCGTGTCTCCTCCGCATTATAGCGGCTCCCATCTAGGGTGACCACATTTCCAAACTACCATTCAGGGACACCCCCCCCTTCCCAAAAATCAGCTTGTGCTGTAATGAATCACAGCACAGTGATTGGACACAAGAGGCGGGATTTATGATTTCTCCAATCACAAGCAGAGGGCGGGGATTAGGCATGTGCATTTCGTTTCGTTCCGAATCGAAATTTGGACGAATTTTCATTATTCGGACGTTCGGATGCTTCCGAATTAACGAATTGCAATGCTAACGAATTCAACCGAATCCGAAATAACGTTTCAACACGAAAAACCACGGACGAAATTCGAATCGAATTCGAAAAAAATTCAAATTGAATTCGAAAAAAATTCTAGTCGAATCGAATTTGAAAACAATTAGAATAGAATCGAAAATATTGGAAAGAATCGAATAGAAAAACAATAGAACAGAATAGAATAAAATACAATATATATATTATATTTTATTCTATTCTGTTCTATTTTTTTTCTAGTCTATTTTCTATTTCAATTCTAATCTTTTCTAATTGGAATTCGAAAAATCGGTCGCATTCGAAAATATTTCAACCAAATTCGATAATATTTTATCCGCATTCGTTAATATTTCAACCAAATTCGATAATATTTCAACCGGATTCTAAATGATTCTAACCAAATAGAAAAGTCCATGTTCCGACATTCGAATTTTGTATAGAATGAATTCAAATTCCAATAAGAAAAGATTAGAATAGATATAGAAAATAGACTAGAAATAGACTAGACTAGGGAAATGGCAGCTAATAGTTTGCAGGAGACCTGCAAAAAAAATTAAATGGATGCTTATAGTCTGCAGATCTGATGAGAAAATGAAATAGATACTAATAGTCTGCAGGAGATCTGCAAAAAAAATTATATAAATGCTAATAGTCTGCAGGAGATCGGATGGAAATAAATAGTAATCTGCAAAAAAAAAAAAAATAGATGCTAATAGTCTGCAGGAGATCTGCTGAAATAAAGGAAATGGCTGCTCTAATGCAAAAAAAGAAAAAGAAAATAAAAATGAAATAGATGCTAAAAGTCTGCAGGAGATCTGCAAAAAAAATAAAATAGATGTTAATATACTGCAGAAGATCTGATGGAAATGAATAGTAATCTGCAAAAAAAAAAAAATGAAATAGATGCTTATAGTCTGCAGATCTGATGAGAAAATGAAATAGATACTAATAGTCTGCAGGAGATCTGATGGAAATAAATAGTAATCTGCAAAAAAAAAAAAAAAATGAAATAGATGCTATTTATTTCCATCAGATCTCCTGCAGTATATTAACCACTTGACCACTGGGCACTTAAACCCCCTTAATAACCAGACCAATTTTCAGCTTTCGGTGCTCTCACATTTTGAATGACAATTACTCAGTCATACAACACTGTACCCATATGAAATTTTTGTCCTTTTTTTCACACAAATAGAGCTTTCTTTTGGTGGTATTTAATCACTGTTGGGTTTTTTATTTTTTGCGCTATAAGAGAAAAAAGACTGAAAATTTTGTAAAAAAATGATTTTTTTTTCGTTTCTGTTATAAAATTTTGCAAATTACTATTTTTTCTTCATAAATTTTGGCCAAAATTTATACTGCTACATATCTTTGGTAAAAATAAGTACAAATTGGTGTATATTATTTGGTCTTTGTGAAAGTTATAGGAGTCCACAAGCTATGGTGCCAATATCTGAAAATTGATCACACCTGAAGTACTGACGGCCTATCTCAATTCTTGAGACCCTAACATGCCAGAAAAGTACAAATACCCCCCAAATGACCCCTTTTTGGAAAGAAGACATTCCAAGGTATTCAGAAAGAGGCATTGTGAGTTTTTTGAAGTTGTCATTTTTTCCCACAATTCTTTGCAAAATCAAGATTTTTTTTTTCTCTTTTTTTTTTTTCACAAAATTGTCATATTAGCAGGTTATTTCTCACACACAGCATATGCATTCCACAAATTACACCCCAAAACACATTCTGCTATTACTCCCGAGTATGGCGATACCACATGTGTGAGACTTTTACACAGCGTGGCCACATACAGAGGCCCGACATGCAGGGAGCACCTTCAGGCGTTCTGGAGCACCCAGGCCAATTCTGACATTTCTCTCCTACATGTAAAAATCATCATTTGTTTGCTAGAAAATTACATAGAACCCCAAAACATTATATATGTTTTTTTAGCAAAGACCTTAGAGAATATAATGGTGGTTGTTGCAACTTTTTATCTCGCACGATATTTGCGCAGCAATTTTTTTAACGCGTTTTTTACGGAAAAAAATGTTTTGTGCTTAAAAAAAAAAAAACAGTAAAGTTAGCCCAATGTTTTTGCATAATGTGAAAGATGAAGTTACGCCGAGTAAATAGATACCTAACATGTCGCCCTTAAAAATTGCACACACTCGTGGAATGGCGCCAAACTTCGCTACTTAAAAAATCCCCATAGGCGACGCTTTAAATATTTTTACTGGTTACTAGGGATGAGCTTCGTGTTCGAGTCGAACATACGTTCGACTCGAACATCGGCTGTTCGATCGTTCGACGAAGATCGAACGATTTGGGCAGTTCGCGCCAAATTCGAGTGACGCGAACGGCCCACAATGCACTACGCCATCGCAGTGTCATCCAGGCGCTGTGATTGGCCAAGCATGCACTGTGACCCCGCATGCTTGGCCAATCACAGCGCCGGCAGCGAGGAGAGCAATGATTGGCCACAGGCAGGATGCCTGTGGCCAATTATTGCTGAGGGTGTTTAGTACACGCCCCACACTATAAAAGGCCGCCAGCACGGCGGCCTAGTGTAGTGTGTTCCGGAGCAGGGATAGAGCAGCATAGGCAGGGACAGTGACTTTTATTTCTTTCTTGCTTAACCTGGATTCCTTTAGTTTAGGGAAAGAGAAGGATAGGTAGGGAGAGTGTCAGTGTGTTTTGTGCTTGTGCTATATTGTGCTTAAAAAAAACATTTTTTCTAGGGACAGAAAACTGTAGGTAGGGAGAGTGTGTCAGTTTCTTTCACTGTCAAAGTCCTTGTTTCCAGGGACCTGGAAGGACAGTGAGTGAATTCTCCTTGTGCTAAATTGTGCTTAAAAAAAACATTTTTTCTAGGGACAGAAAACTGTAGGTAGGGAGAGTGTGTCAGTTTCTTTCACTGTCAAAGTCCTTGTTTCCAGGAACCTGGAAGGACAGTGAGTGAATTCTCCTTGTGCTAAATTGTGCTTAAAAAAAACATTTTTTCTAGGGACAGAAAACTGTAGGTAGGGAGAGTGTGTCAGTTTCTTTCACTGTCAAATTCCTTGTTTCCAGGGACCTGGAAGGACAGTGAGTGAATTCTCCTTGTGCTAAATTGTGCTTAAAAAAAACATTTTTTCTAGGGACAGAAAACTGTAGGTAGGGAGAGTGTGTCAGTTTCTTTCACTGTCAAAGTCCTTGTTTCAAGGGACAGAGAAGGACACCTGAAGGTAGCCCTTATTGCTTTTTTCCCATCTCCCTGCAGGCCATCTATTAGAATGTCTGGAAGGCAAACAAGGAGAGGCAGACAGTCAGGAGGCAATAAAAGAGGGCAAGCAGGCTCTGTGTCTGGGGGCAACAGTGCTGGTCGTGGACGCGGTGCATTGTCATCAGCACATGGCCATGGGACACGCTTGTCCTTCTTTTCGGCAGCTGGACATGTTGAGCCACATCATGCCGAAGACTTGGTAGAGTGGATGACCAAGCCCTCCTCCTCCTCCTCATCCTCTCTCACCCAGGCTCAGGGTACTGGAAAAGCAGCTGCCAAAGCGTCCTCTTCCCTGGTATCAATGTCAGACTCATCATCAGTCACTCCTTCCCTAGACCCACCATGTCCTCCTCCTGAGGAGTCCCCCGAACTGTTTCAGCACAGTGTTGGGTACATGCTCCAGGAGGATGCCCAGCGTTTCGAAGGGTCTGATGATGAAACCCAGCTAGAGGAAGGCAGTAGCGTGAGAGCAGACAGAGGGGATGCTCAAGAAGGACACCAATCTGGCAGTCATGTTCCAGCAGCTGCAGCATACTGCCAGATTGGCTCCAGTGATGAGGAGGGAGGTGATGATGAGGTCACTGACTCCACGTGGGTGCCTAATAGGAGAGAGGAGGAGGAGGAGGATGAGGAGGAGGCACATCTCCAACGAGGCAGGATGCCCTTTGGTGGCCAGCGTAAGGGCAGTACACCGACGGAATCACACCGCAGAGCTCCGCCTGTGCAGGGCGCTGCCTCTGCCCGTCATTCAAAAAGTTCTTTGGTGTGGGCCTTTTTTGAGGCTAGTGCATCAGATCGCACCGCTGCTGTTTGCAACATATGTCTCAAGCGTATATCGCGTGGCCAAAACATCAGCCGCTTGGGTACCACATGCCTCACCAGACATATGTTGACCTGCCATGCAGCTCGTTGGCAAGCCTACCTCAAAGACCCACACCAAAGAACAAAGCGGACCTCTCCTTGCACCGCATCAGCTGGGATCTCCAACCCCACTATAACTTCAGTCCTCTCTGAAACATGCACTGAGAGGAATGAAGGTGTAGAATTAGGTGTGTCACAGCCAAGTACTTGCGGCCACTCTGCTAGCAGTACACCGACGTCCGATTCTAGCAGGCAAATTTCCCTGCCCCAGCTGCTGGACCGTCGAAAGAAGTTCACTCCCAGCCATCCACATGCCCAGCGGTTGAATGCTAGCTTGGCTAAATTGCTAGCGCTTCAACTGCTGCCTTTTCAGTTGGTAGACTCGGCCCCCTTCCGTGAGTTTGTGCAATGTGCGGTTCCTCAGTGGCAGGTTCCCAAACGCCACTTTTTCTCACGGAAGGCTATTCCGGCTCTCTACCGGCATGTGGAAGGCAATGTCTTGGCCTCGCTGGACAGGGCGGTCAGCGGTAAGGTGCATATTACCGCTGACTCATGGTCCAGCAGGCATGGACAGGGACGTTACCTTTCTTTCACGGCCCATTGGGTCACTCTTTTGGCAGCTGGGAAGGATGCAGGACAAGGTGCAGTAGTGTTGGAGGTTGTCCCACCGCCACGCCTCCAAAATGCTACTACTGGTTGTGACACACCTCTCTCCTCCACCCCCTCCTCTTCTTCTTCCTCCATGGCCTCTTCCTGTGGTTTGTCCTATGAACCAGCGGTGCTCCGTAGCCGTTCACGGGGCTACGCAAGTACGCAGGCAAAAAGATGCCATGCCGTGCTTGCGCTGGTGTGTTTGGGGGACAGAAGCCACACTGGGGCAGAGGTCCTGTCTGCTCTGCAGGGCCAGGCCGAGAGGTGGTTGACGCCACGCCAGCTTAAGCCAGGAATGGTGGTTTGCGACAATGGCACCAACCTCCTCTCCGCCCTCCGACAGGGACAACTGACCCATGTGCCCTGTGTGGCTCACGTCCTTAACCTGGTGGTGCAGCGGTTCTTGGGCAGGTACCCGGGCTTACAGGATGTCCTGAGGCAGGCCAGGAAAGTCTGTGTGCATTTCCGCAGATCTTATAATGCCAGTGCTCGCCTGGCTGAGCTGCAAAAGGAGTTGAACCTGCCCAAGAACCGCCTTATATGTGACATGCCCACCAGGTGGAACTCAACGTTGGCCATGCTGCAGCGGCTGCACACGCAGCAGAGGGCCATCAATGAGTACCTGTGCGACTACGGCACCAGGACAGGGTCAGGGGAGCTTGGTTTTTTTTCTCCACGCCAGTGGGGCATGATCAGGGATGCATGCACTGTCCTGGCACCATTTGAGGAGGCCACGAGGATGGTGAGCAGTGACAGTGCATGCATCAGTGACACTGTACCTCTTGTCCACCTGTTGGAGCACACGCTGCGTGGAATAATGGACAGGGCACTTGAGGCAGAACAGAGGCAGGAAGAGGAGGACTTCCTTGCCTTTCAAGGCCCCCTTTACCCAGACAGTGTTCCTTCTGTCCCACCCATCGCACAGGAAGAGGAGGAGGAGGAGGAGGAGGAGGAGGATTGTGTCAGCATGGAGGTGGAGGCTGGCACTCAGCATCATCAGCAGCAGTCTTTTAGGGATGATTTACAGTCCCAAGAAACCAGTGGACTTGTACGTGGCTGGGAGGAGGTGGCTGCGGATCATGTCGTCCTTAGTGACCCAGAGGACTCCGGAGCGAATGCCTCAGCAAACCTACGCTGCATGGCCTCCCTGATCCTGCAAAGTCTGCGGAAGGATCCTCGTATTCTTCGGATCAAGGAGAGGGACCATTACTGGCTGGCCACTCTCCTTGATCCACGGTACAAGGGTAAGGTTGTGGACCTTATGTTACCGTCGCAGAGGGAGCAGAGGATGAGACAACTCCGGGAGGCCTTGCAGAAAGGTCTGTGCAACGCGTTCCCAGAGACTGGGAGGTTACAAACTCCTGGTCCTGGACAACGAGTTGCTGAGGCTTCGGCCAGTCAAAGAAGGAGCGGTGGGGAAGGTGGCCGTCTGACCGATGCGTTCAGACAATTCTTTAGTCCGCAGCCCCAAAGTATGATCGGTTCCAGCAACCATCGCCAGCGTCTGATAAACATGGTGCAGGAATATCTAGGGGCAAGGTCAGACTTGGACACCTTCCCCACCGAAAATCCTCTGGCTTACTGGGTCTTGAGGATGGATCACTGGCCAGAGCTTGCACAGTATGCAATTGAGCTACTGGCCTGTCCTGCATCCAGCGTTCTTTCGGAACGCACATTCAGTGCTGCTGGAGGATTTGTCACGGATCACAGGGTGCGCCTGTCCACCGACTCGGTTGATCGACTGACTTTCATCAAGATGAACCAGTCTTGGATCACCACCAGCTACCACACACCTGATGCTGATATAACAGACTAATTGATTTTAACATGTCACATCCCTTCAAGACTGATGCTGATGCTGAGTGCCTGTGCTGTTATGTTGACTGGCTATCCTCCTCCTCCGAGTCCTCAATGATACGATTGATGATGATAGCTTGGAAGATCATTTTTGTTTATGGGTGCCGCCACCAGTGGCTAAGGCCCAATTTTTCAGCCCCTGTTTTACAGGGGCGTGTAATTACAATTTTTTTAGCAATAATTTGCCATAGGGCTCATTGCTGTGCTCCAAGTACAGTATCTGTGAGGGGTTGGAGTGTTGTGGCACCAGTGCCTAAGGCCCAATTTTTCAGCCCCTGTTTAACAGGGGCGTGTCATTACAATTTTTGAAGCAATACTTTGCAACAGGGCTCATTGCTGTGCTCCAAGTACAGTATCTGTGAGGGGTTGTAGTGTTGTGCCACCAGTGCCTAAGGCCCAATTTTTCAGCCCCTGTTCAACAGGGGCATGCAATTACAATTCTTGATCTAATAATTCACAGCAGGGTCCATTGCTGCACCCACCAAGAGTAACTCTGAGGGCTTACAGTCTTGTGGCAACGCCACCACCACCACCACCACGAAAGGCCCAATTTTTCAGCCCCTGTTCAAAAGGGGCATGTAATTACAATTCTTGATCTAATAATTCACAGCAGGGCCCATTGCTGCACCCACCAAGAGTAACTGTCAGGGCTTACAGTGTTGTGGCACCAGCACCACCATCAAAGCCCCAATTTTTACTACCACTGTTCAACAATTATATGTAATTAAAATTCCTGATATAATAGTTGACAGCAGGGCGTTCCAGCACCAACCAAGAGTAACTGAGTGCTTACAGTGTTGTGCCAACACCAACAACTAAGGGGCCTATTTCTGCAGAGTATATACGGCAGGTCCCTACTTTCAAACATCCAACTTACAAACGACTCCTACTTGCAAACGAAAGAAGACAACAGGAAGTGAGAGGAAATCTACCCCTAGAAAGGAAAATTCTCTCCTGTAAGAATAAATATGGGAGAAAGGGGTCTCATCTGTACTGATGCTTTATCAGCAATCCTTGTTTCAAGAAAAACGCCACATTTCAAAAACAGTTGTCATTGGGACGGAAAGTGAGGTGAAATGTTCTGAACAGGGGCACAGACAGCAAAACAAATGTTACAGGGGTGATAACCCTTACCTATGTTTCCCAAAAAAGTTTAAAAATAGATTTTTGGGCTGGAGCTACACTTCAACAATGTACCTGTTCAAAATTACAAACAGATTCTACATAAGAACAAACCTACAGTCCCTGTCTTGTATGCACCGCCTGTATACGGCTGTTCAGAGTATATAGGGCCTTTTTTATTTTATGTGCGGGGTTCCCCTTAATATCCATACAAGACCCAAAGGGGCTGGTAATGGGCTGGGGTAGGGGGGGGGGGTCATGGGGTAGCTATGCCATTTTTCTTAAAGAATTTCATCCATATTACCGGGACCAGACATTACATTAAAGCCGCAAGCAGTTTTAAATGGCTTTTTTTTCATTTAGAAGTGTCATTTTGTGCAGGGACAGTTCTAAACACGGGAAACACGTGGCACTTCACAGGCATACTTTAGACACCCCCCAGGTACGATATTTAAAGGAATATTTGACTTTTTTTTTTTCACTTTATGCATCATTAAAATGACTGCTCCCGAAAAACGACCGTTTTTAAAACTTCTTTTTGCATTGATACATGTCCCCTGGTGCAGAACCCGGGTTCCCAAACCCTATTTATGACAATAACATGCATAATAGTTGTTATAATTAGCACTTTAGAATTCGAACGTTCGCATCCATTGTATTTAATAGGGTTCTAATGTTCGTTCGAACTTTCGGTCCGTTCGCGGGTTCTGGTGCGAACCGAACCCGGGGGTGTTCGGCTCATCACTACTGGTTACATGTTTTGAGTTACAGAGGAGGTCTAGGGCCAAAATGATTGCTCTCGCTCTAACGTTCGCAGAGATACCTCACATGTGTGGTTTGAAAACCGTTTTCATATGTGGGCGGGACTTACGTATGCGTTCGCTTCTGTATGCGAGCTCACGGGGACAGGGGCGCTTTAAAAAAAAAAAAAAATGTATTCTTCATTTTACTTTATTTATTTTAGTTTGACATGTTTTTCCGCCCTAAACATTTTTTTGATCACTTTTATACCTATTACAAGGAACGTAAACATCCCTTGTAATAGGAATATGGCATGACAGGTCCTCTTTACAGTGAGATATGGGGGGGGGGGGGTGTCAATAAGACCCCACATCTCACCTCTAGGCTGGGAAGCCTGAAAAAAATACAAAAAAAAAAACAACAATCCTGGCTTTGATCGTAGCCCTGAGTCGGTAGAAGCACCGGAGGGCGGCGGGGGGGGGGGGAGGACATCCCCTCTCGCCTCCCGTAAGAATGATCAAGCGGTGGAACAGCCGCTATGATTGTTCTTATGGTGTAGCGAATCGCCGGCTGAAAAAGCTAATATCTGAATGATGCCTGTAGCTGCTCCCATCATTCAGATATCCCCGCACAAAGTCAAGGACGTCATATGACGGCCGGAGGGCGGGAAGTGGTTATTGCGGAGTATTGCGGAGTATTGCTGGGCATTGCGGAGTATTGCAGGGCATTGCGGAGTATTGCGGACTATGGCAGGGTATTGCACGGGTATTGCACAGGGTATTGTGGAGGGTATTGCACAGGGTATTGTGGAGGGTATTGCACAGGGTATTGTGGAGGGTATTGCAGAGTATTGTGGAGGGTATTGCAGAGTATTGTGGAGGGTATTGCAGAGTATTGCGGAGGGTATTGCAGAGTATTGCGGAGGGTATTGCAGAGTATTGCACAGGGTATTGCAGAGTATTGCGCAGGGTATTGCAGAGTATTGCGCAGGGTATTGCAGAGTATTGCGCAGGGTATTGCAGAGTATTGCACCAGGGTATTGCAGAGTATTGCACCAGGGTATTGCAGAGTATTTTGCAGGGTATTGCAGAGTATTTTGCAGGGTATTGCGCAGGGTATTGCAGAGTATTGCGCAGGGTATTGCGCAGGGTATTGCAGAGTATTGCGCAGGGTATTGCAGAGTATTGCGCAGGGTATTGCAGAGTATTGCGCAGGGTATTGCAGAGTATTGCGCAGGGTATTGCCGAGTATTTTGCAGGGTATTGCCGAGTATTGCACCAGGGTATTGCCGAGTATTGCACCAGGGTATTGCCGAGTATTGCACCAGGGTATTGCAGAGTATTGCACCAGGGTATTGGCAGGGTATTTTGCAGAGTATTGGCAGGGTATTTTGCAGAGTATTGGCAGGGTGTATTGCAGAGTATTGGCAGGGTATAGCACAGGGATGGCTGAGCAGGGATGGATGGATGGCTGGATCTGTGACTGCAATTGTCACAGATCCAGCCCACAGTGCTGCTGCTGCCATCCGCTCCCTCCCCCTCCCCTCTCACACTGTACCGATCGGTACAGAGAGGGGAGGGAGGAACCGGCGTCATCAAATGACGCCGGTCTGTTTACAAGTGATTGCTCCGTCATTTGACGGAGCGATCACGTGGTAAACGGCCGCTATCAGCGGCGATTTACCGCGATTCGTGATCCGCCGGGTCCTCTGGACCCGGCGGTCACGGAGTTTCCCGTGTGCGCGCCCCAGGGGGCGCGCAGGAGCGCGATTCTGGGAGGACGTTATATAACGTCCTCCCAGAGTTAAGCAACCACCTTGTCGACGTTATTTGTCGGCAGGTGGTTGTTAAGTGGTTAACATCTATTTCATTTTTTTTACCTATCTCCTGCAGACTATTAGCATCTATTTCATTTTTCTTTTCTTTTTTTGCATGGTATGGAGATCTTCACCTGTTATCACTGCCATCCTAACAATCAGAACATCCATATATGCCGAATGTGTGCGCGAATGATGAATCTGCGTCCTAATTGGCCAATAACCACAAATAATGCATTCTGCTGGAGCATTGCTGGTCACAGGTGATGGAAATTTTAGGCAAACCATAAGGGCCCAATCCAATGTTGGGTTTTATTGCATGCGTTCTGATCCATGCGTTGTGGTTTTCCGTCATAAAGATGAATTTTGAAAAATGTGACATCCACATCTTCATTGGGAGGCCTAGAAGTCATTGGCAGCGCACCAAAGGCATGTCTGGTCTGTGGGCAACAAGTATTAACCAGCCTTGGTCAATGGCTGTTCATCCTATCCACTCTGAATTCGAAATTCAAGAACACTTTAAAAACGTCCAACAACTACAGAGACTTAGGTGTCTATAAAACATTTGTTGCACGAATGTCAGAAACATTCGCAGAAGCTGAACAAAGTGTCATTGTAATATTGGTAAGAGAAAATCGGCGCCAAAATTTGTTGTTTTCGTTTTTATTAGTTTTTTTTGGAAATTCAGGAAATTCTGAATTCGGAAATTCGGAATTTCCGAAAAAAGCAAAAAAAACGAAGAAAACGAAATAAACAAATTTTTCGAATTTCCGAAAAAAGCAAAACGAAAAAAGCAAATTTTCAAATTTCCGAATTTCGGAAATTCGGGAAATTCTAAAAATTCGGAAATTCGACTTTCCAAATTTTAGGTCTTCGAATTTTAGATCTTTGAATTTCAAATTTTCAAAATATTGAAAAATTCTGAGATTTCGGAAAATCGAAATTTCGGAAATAACGAATTTCTCAAAATTCGTTAAAAATTATAAAAAAATAAACGAATTGCACATGTCTAGTGTATATTGATTGGTTTACAGTTTACACAAAAGTTCTAGCGTCTACAAACTGTGGGATATTTCTATGGCATATAGTAATAGTAGTATAGTATATTCTGTATAGAGGAATAATATCAGAGTCAGTCAGCACTGCCTGTCACCATTTACATAATTCACTCTTCTATTATTATTATACAGGATTTATATAGCGCCAATAGTTTACGCAGAGCTTTACAACATAAAAGGCAGACAGTACAATTACAATATTTGATTGGTTACCATCTAACATGTGACATTCTGATTTGTACATGGATTCTATATCAGGGAGGGATCGGAAGGGTTAAAGTCTATTTTCTGCCATATCCCGGCCGGCACCCTATTAGATGCAATCAGTGAGAGGCGTTGGGTTGGCGGGATTGTTGCACTTTGTATGTGATCAGATATGTGACCTTTAGATAAAGCACGCTGACCTTTATGTAACTGTTTGCTGTATTTTCTCAGAATCCCGGAACATTGATAACTGAGCCAATGTCATATTTCCTATTCTTGTTCTTCCCAGGAACTGCTATGACCATTATATAATGGTGTAAGGAGCAACGTGTGCATTACCAGCCAATTATAACTCACCTTTTCAGAGACAATGATCCGTATACTTTGTGTATCATTGCTCTTCCACTGCCTTAAACTGTATCAAAATCCAAGAACAAAAATGTAATGTATTGCAGCTTACTGGTCCTTAGATGTGATGGCTGCATTAGTTTTAACATTTTCAGGCTTGATTTCCCTTTATTTTTTATCTGGTGATCCTGCCAGTACCACACTTCCTGTCCTAGGATGACAACTCTCACATTTTTTGGCATTCCCAAAAATGCAACATTTTCTGCTTTTGTTGTCTGCACTGCACTGCACTGTAATAGATTGCCTTCCAAAACTGGAATGTATGTCCTGTTCTGCCGCTGGTCCTAATCTATGATGATGTGAATGCATGCATGCTTAAAGAATAACACTGCACACTCTGGTCAGTGCAATCTCTTCCTCATCTCTGGGCCAACAGGAAGCTCTTTATTCATGTTACAGCTCTTTATAGCCAAAGTGACATAAGCAATCGTCATCACAAATGTGTACAGATCATTGGTTTATTCCATATATGGTCCCTCTCTTGTGACGTATGTTTCTTCCACGTGTCAAGCCACATGCTGCACATTCCTCAGCTCGGCAGCCATTTTAGCTTAGACGATGGGAGGGGGGGGGGGGGGTAATTGAAGGAGCGGACATCTGTTCCTCGTCTTCACTCTCAGATGAATATCTCTGTCACAGCTTTCAATCAAGGAAAATAATACTAATGTTTTCTCATCTTGTTACATGAATACTAGAACACACACACATGATAATACTCTTCGGATTCCCAATATGAACATCAATAAGTTTCTTATTGTATAAATATATCTTAGTGTGTGTGTGTGTCACTCAGAAGGGTAGGGGCTATATACTCTAAAATTTCTAAGGATGGGGCTGTGAACCATGTGAGTAGCTGAGACAAAAATCACCCAACTTGCAACAAACTTCTGAATCAATATACCAAAACATAAAGAAGGAAGGAAATAATAAAAATAATACAGAATAAAAGAAAATACCAATATTTGAGTGGATAAAAGAGAGAGAGACAACAAAGACATAAAATAATCATTTTATCAACTCCATCACAGCACTGAAAAAAAAAGGATCCTGGACTGCCGCACTCTGCAAAAGATGCTGGTTTATTCCATAAAATCCACAAAATACAGCAAAAACACCAAAAAGTGAACACAGGGACTGGCTAACGCGTTTCACATCATAAGATGCTTACTCATAGCTAAAAATGCAGAGGAAACAATCATGTATAAAAGCAAAAAAGGTCCAAACCACCTGCCAATGGGAAAATTGTAGAACAGGTATAGCTTTTTACCGTGTAATGAAACCATGATTGGATCCAATGAAGTCAAAAATGCACACACATAGAGAAAGAAGAAGACACACCTGTGAAATATGTAAAAAGTGGAAATAAAAAATAGTGATACATGAATTCGTAAAAGCAGCATATATGAAATATATATGAAGTATATATGCACAATGTATCATAAAAGATATTCAATATATTGAAAACATAAAGAATACATTCTAAAGAACCACTGAATTTAGTAAAAATAAAAGCTGTGTGTGTAATGTTGTGCAAAGAAGACTAATGAAGAAGTGAGATAGATGAAGAAAGAGAAAAATGTATGAAAAAGATGTGTGAAAGACACAATATGAATATGATGAAGGGGTGAATGTGAAATAAAAATAAAAATAAAAAGATAAATGAAATAGAAATAGCATCTGTGCAATGAAATTAAAATGATGCAATTAATATGTGAGAGAGGAAAAAATGATGATAGTGAAGAAAGGCTATATATTTCATATATGCTGCTTTTACGAATTCATGTATCACTATTTTTTATTTCCACTTTTTACATATTTCACAGGTGTGTCTTTTCCTTTCTCTATGTGTGTGCATTTTTGACTTCATTGGATCCAATCATGGTTTCATTACATGGTAAAAAGCTACACCTGTTCTATAATTTTCCCATTGGCAGGTGGTTTGGACCTTTTTTGCTTTTATACATGATTGTTTCCTCTGCATTTTTAGCTATGAGTAAGCATCTTATGATGTGAAACGCGTTAACCAGTCCCTGTGTTCACTTTTTGGTGAGTCCCTTTCTTCTCCTGAACTCTTTCCTGATATATGCGCACTTATAGATCTTGTAGATCTTGCAGCAGAGTCTGATGTTCACAATGACAGTGATGATTCCAGTTTTTACCCAGTGTCGTTCAAGATTATATCAGATTTTTATCTGGTCAATTCAAGGGGTAAAGACATGGATCTTTACCAAAAATTGGTAGAGAGGGATTTGACTAATTTAGCAAGAAATGTATCCAGCACAACAAATGGTAATATTTCTGCTGATGAGAAAACTTCTTTAGAATGCCTACGTAAAGACTCATCCATCGTCATTAAAAATGCCGATAAGGGTGGTGCAGTTGTAGTACTTGATGGTATCCAATATAGAGATGAAGCTATGAGACAGCTATCTGACTCAAACACTTACTTAAAACTTAAAGGTGACCCTACTGCTGCTTTCTCTAAAGAACTCTCTTCTATTCTGGACAAAGCAATATCCATTGGAATCTTCACACCTAAAGATAAAGAAACTTTTTTCTTCCTGCCTCCCCGGTCATGCCAATGTAGTGAACCCCGGGGGCCTCCTCTTCGTGTTGCCCCCTTCTCCACCACACTCCCAATCCCCTCTCTTAAAGTTCTCGCTCGCAATGTCTCTGATCTAGGGGTATGATAGGAAAGGGAGTGCGGCCGCTACGCCAGGCCTCCACCACAGATGTATAAGTGGTATTAGCAGTAGTTTTTTTTTTCCTTCGGGCCTGCATTGTGTATCGGGTCCTCCCTCCAGGAGTCATCTGCCAGGAAAACGAGTCTCACACCATTGCAAGTCCAACACTCCTTTATTCAAACACAGCATGGACTTACTTGCTTTACAACAGAACAGGAGGCGTGAATGTGTATATAGGCCCAGACACAAGTTCTTTCCTCCACTCTCCTCCAAAGAGTGGGCAATGGTCTCCGCACAAGGGAATTCACCTTCCGGACGGTCTCCGACAAGAGGCTCACCCGTCACCGGCAGTATGCTGCACCGGGTCTTCAGATGAGGAGCTCTTCCCGGTCCATTACGTCCACCTCGGATTCAGGCGTCCATCTCCGGAGCACCCTAGGATCCTTCCCTCGCGGAACTCAGTGTTGGGCACTGAGCTCCGGACCTCCAACTGAGTACCTCACCCCAGGCTAAAGGTGCCTGAGGTGGAACACGACCTCCGGTGGTCCTCTAGGCCTAGTCTGCCTAGAGGACAAACACGAACTCCGTCCGCAGGCTGAAGGTGCCAGGGACAACGAACCCCGTGACAAAATGGCCGGCCCCCTTTATACCCTCCCCCGGCATGCGTAGCGGGTTCCCCACCCCACCACACGGCTGCCGAAGAAAGACAAAAAAGGATTCGACCCAGCGATGATTCGTCCGTCGGCCCAAAGTGACAGCGCCACCCGGTGGACCGCCGGAGATACACCACTGGTGTCACCGCAAAAATTCAAAACTACTGGCGGGAAAGTAAACCCCCGCTACATACTCCCCTCTGTCTTTTGACACTGGTCCCCAGTGTCTGGAGCAAACCATATCCTCAATGGCTGACATGATTCGGGCCAGAAACCGTTAACAAATCGAAAAACCAAAAACTTTTGGAAACACTATCCTACTGTGAAGTTGTGTCTGAGCCCCTGTAACAAACAAAAAAAAAAGAGAAAAAGACAACATCAAACATTTCAAGGTTGCAAATAAACATTTACTTTTCCCTCCCCATCCTGACTAAAGACCTCCCCAGAGTCTAAAATCTTGATGGGATGTTCTCCTGCAGAGGGAAAAAAAACCAACACATAAAATCCTGACACATGTATTCGTGTGTGTGAGTAAAAAGAAATTTCTCCTAAAAGAAATCCCTCTTTCTCCAAAGAGTGGGTGCAGGAAAAGTGATTGCAACGTTGCGCAACACTGCCACCTGGTGACAGCATCACGTTAACTGCACCCGTTGAACATCTTCTCTTTTCTCTTTTCCTAACACTATCTACCCCAGAGTTTGTGATCTCTTTGCGGGAAGAAACAAACAGGAACAGTTCTTCTCTCTTTCCTGGGCACACTAAAACACAATTTCCCCAGAAAGTTCAGCAGCATGATACCAATGGAGTCTTTTTCTTTCTCCCTAGAGGTAGAAACGTGGGTGCGGCAGAGTTAGTGGCTTTAAGTGCTGATCCACAGTCTCTAGATGATATTCCACATCTTCGCCTTCTTTGCGTTTTATCACCACCTTACCCGCGTGGATGTGTCTTCCCACCATCCATTCTGCCTTGCAGTCTTTGAAACGCTGTGAAGCCTTTGGAGAACACGCTAGGTATCTGCGAGCGTGCGGGACTTTGAGATGGGTCCAAACAAAATCATTGTACCAACGCTCCCTGCACACCTCCACCTCATACAGCAGGTCCTTCGGCAAGTAGGGATACTCCCATCCATATTCCGCTGCAACTTTTTGACCAAACAGCCTTTGTAGTCTCGCCAAAGGAGGCATGGTTGATTTGTCCCCCTCACCAGACAAAACAATCGCATCCGGATGGCGAGGTGCCTTGGCCACCTCTAGTCTAGGCATTGGAGTCCTCAACAACAGTCTTTTTACCCCAGCATCACATGCAGATGGTGCAGGGGATACGGGAACAGTCTGAGAGATTCTCCTTCAGGCGTTGATGCCTCCACCCTTGGTGTGCTCTCACCCACGGACATAGGCGAATTCCGAAACCCACGGAATGCAGCAAGCGGCGCCTTGTCCCAGCCCTTCTCGGCAAACAGATTGTCAATTTGGACATCATCTCCCATATCCGAGAGAGATTCCAGGTCACACGTGTCACACTCCTCCGCGGGTATATAGCCCTGTGTGGAAACAGAACATCCACACTCCGGAGACTTGCTAGGCCATGCCTTCCTGACACATCCTCCCTCACACCAAGTCTTCTCGGCCGGCTTACCTTGGCCTTTCTTGGGATGTCCGGAACTCTCGTCTACGGATCCATCCGGGCCTGGCGTGGGCATGCGAGACGGTCCACCACCACCGCTGGTCGGGGCTACCACGCTGGTTCTCTTCCTCGGTGGCGGACGCTGTGAGACTGTGGTGACCGAGTCAGCATCCTCGGATTTCTCCCGTTGGTGTTTCACGACCTCCTCCGCGGTCGTTGCAGTGTACGCAGGGGCGACTCTTACTGCCGTGATTCCTGCCTTCTGTGGGGCTATGCCTGAAGCCCGGCCTGGATAGATGGTTTTCGGCCTCTCCACCGCCGGATCCACCTCGAACATGAATTCCCCGCAGGCGTCACATCGTCCGAAGGGCTTTAACAGACATACCAGTCCCGAGCATCCGTGACAAATCATGCCCAAAGCCTCCACGTCCATGCAGGAATATAGGGCGAATCGACCCCTTGGCTTCAGTCGGATCCCCGTATCCGTTATGGGAGCAGCAGCAGTCAATGTTGTAGTTGCCGGATGAACCGGGATCCACGAGGCGTTTCCAAACATGGCGACCTGTTGCTGTTCCATCGTACACTGCAGAGTTTTCGCACCAATGTCCCACGTGTAGTCCGTCACACGTATTGGACTCCTCCCCTTTTGCTCCAGTTCGCGGGCTTTTTCACTTGGTTGGTTTGAGACACGCCCACGAACTAAGCGGTGGGGGTTGTGTCTGTTGGCGCAGTGCAATTAAAAAACCCCACGTGTAGTCCGTCACACGGCTGGGTTTTCCCCCTTTCACCACTCTACCTGCGCGGGCCTTTCCTCTTCTGAGGTCATGTCCACGACTTTCGAGTAGGGCTGCACTTTGGCCTATACACTTGACTGTTCCCGGCAGATACGTTCTTCCAAGTGATACACAACACATATACCGGACCCGAGCCCCCACGTGTAGCGAACCCCGGGGGCCTCCTCTTCGTGTCGCCCCCTTCTCCACCACACTCCCAATCCCCTCTCTTAAAGTCCTAGCTTGCAATGTCTCTGGTCTAGGGGTATGATAGGAAAGGGAGTGCGGCCGCTACGCCAGGCCTCCACCACAGATGTATAAGTGGTATTAGCAGTATTTTTTTTTCCTTCGGGCCTGCATTGTGTATCGGGTCCTCCCTCCAGGAGTCATCTGCCAGGAAAACGAGTCTCACACCATTGCAAGTCCAACACTCCTTTATTCGAACACAGCATGGACTTACTTGCTTTACAACAGAACAGGAGGTGTGAATGTGTATATAGACCCAGACACAAGTTCTTTCCTCCACTCTCCTCCAAAGAGTGGGCAATGGTCTCCGCACAAGGGAATTCACCTTCCGGACGGTCTCCGACAAGAGGCTCACCCGTCACCGGCAGTATGCTGCACCGGGTCTTCAGATGAGGAGCTCTTCCCGGTCCATTACTTCCACCTCGGATTCAGGCGTCCATCTCCGGAGCACCCTAGGATCCTTCCCTCGCGGAACTCAGTGTTGGGCACTGAGCTCCGGACCGTCAACGAGTACCTCACCCCAGGCTAAAGGTGCCTGAGGTGGAACACGACCTCCGGTGGTCCTCTAGGCCTAGTCCGCCTAGAGGACAAACACGAACTCCGTCCGCAGGCTGAAGGTGCCAGGGACAACGAACCCCGTGACAAAATGGCCGGCCCCCTTTATACCCTCCCCCGGCATGCGTAGCGGGTTCCCCGCCCCACCACACGGCTGCCAAAGAAAGACAGACAAAAAAGGATTCAACCCAGCGATGATTCGTCCGTCGGCCCAAAGTGACAGCGCCACCCGGTGGACCGCCGGAGATACACCACTGGTGTCACCGCAAAAATTCAAAACTACTGGCGGGAAAGTAAACCCCCGCTACACCAATATTCCATCATTTGCCAAAATTACATAAGGGGCTTTCCCCATTAACTGGCAGACCCATTGTGGCAGGCATTAACTCCTTAAATGAGCGGTTGGGCCAGTGGGTAGACCAACAATTGCAACCCCTGGTCATGGAATTACCGGGCTATTTGCGTGATACTAAGCAACTATTGTCCGAATTGGAGCATGTACCATGGGATGAAAACTATCGTTGGATAACATGTGACGTTTCCAGTTTATACTCATCTATTCAACACTCCCCCGGTCTACAAGCAGTGTCTTATTTTTTGAAAAAGTCAGGACGTTTCTCTCCAGTTCTACAAGAATTTATTATCATATGCTTAGAGTACCTTTTGACTCATAACTTTTTTATGTTCGACGGGGTCCATTACCTCCAGAAGTGCAGAGCCTCTATGGGAGCTAAATTCTTACCATCCTTGGCCAACTTATACATGGGATGGTGGGAGAGGCTCCGCATTTTTGGATCGGATGGTCCCCGTTGTAAAGACACTGTTTTCTTTTGCAGGTACATTGACGACCTTTTGTTCATAGTCTCCAACCGACAAATTAACTTAGAAACATGGCTGGAATACATGAATGACAATATGCTCAATTTAAAATTTACGGGCACTTTAAACGACAAATCTATAGAGTTTTTGGATGTCCAATTGACAGGCCAAGGTAATACCATCGTTTCCACTTTACACAGGAAAGCCAGTACAGGCAATACGATTCTTAGGGCAGACTCCATCCATCCAGGTCATACCATTAAAAGCATTCCAATAGGACAGTTTCTTAGATTAAAAAGAATCTGTAGCACAGAATCAGATTTTGATCTACAAGCTTGTCAAATGGCATCGAGATTTGTGGAACGAGGATACCCTAAACCGGTTATTGACAGAGGTATGGCCATAGCCAAATTAACACCACGTAGTAACCTTTTGAGCGATAGGCCTACCAATAGATCTAAATTTAAACATACAGAGAAATCTCAGTGTATTCCTACTTTTTCCACTCCTTACAGCATGGAATTTAACAAAATACAAAAAATCGTCACCAAATATCTTCCTGTTTTGTCTCATGACCCCATATATTCACGAGTCTTAGAGAAGGGTGATTCGTACTGCATCTCATAGAGCCCCATCTCTTAGTAACATGTTGTCACCCAGCCTCTTCTCTAGTGCAACCAACTCTAGTAATTGGTTGTCATTTAAAGGTACATACAAATGTGGTGGTCGAAGCTGTGTCTATTGTCCTTTCATAAAGAAAGGAGATTCTGTTATCTCCTCAACCACAGGCAAATCACACAAGATACATTCATTTATAAACTGTAATACACGCTATATAATCCATGTGATTACCTGTACAGCCTGCTCAATTCAATATGTGGGCAGGACAACACGAAGACTCAAAGACCGTCTCTATGATCATTTGTATGATATTGACAAAGATCATACAACCAATGTCGCCCGACACTGGAACACAGTCCACCAAAAAGACACTTCCAGTTTAGTCATACAGGGCATCGACAAAATAGTACGACCCCTTAGAGGTGGTGACAAATTTAGTTTACTTTGCAAACAAGAGGTTCGGTGGATTTTTCTTTTGGACACTAGATGCCCTAAGGGACTTAAAGCGGAGCTCCACCTTAAAGTGGAACTTCCGCTGATCGGAACCCTGCCCCCCTCCGGTGTCACAATTTACACCTTTCAGGGGGGAGGGGGTGCAGATACCTGTCTAAGACAGGTATTTGCACCCCCTTCCGGGAGTCCTCTCTGCGGGAAATCTGCGGGAAGCACGTCACTTCCCGCAGATTCCCCGTAGTGTTCTGGGAGACACTCGGCTCCCAGAACACAGGGGACAATTCAGAACGGCGCAGCGCGACTCGCGCATGCGCCGTAGGGAACCGGGCATGAAGCCGCAAGGCTTCATTTCCTGGTTCCCTCACTGAGGATGGCGGTGGGGGCAGCAGAGTGACGAGCGATTGCTCGTCCTCTGCTGCGGATGTCGCTGGACTCCAGGACAGGTAAGTGTCCATATATTAAAAGTCAGCAGCTGCTGTATTTGCAGCTGCTGGCTTTTAATATTTTTTTTTCTGCGGCACCTCCGCTTTAACTTTGAATGGGATGTATCCCATTTTTATTGAACACACGATGCAATGTTTCATAAATCCCTGTCTTGGAATTACAGTCTTTATACCGAGTAGGAGATTGGGGGTGTCACGTTCCCCATAGCCGCATCTTTGGAGCGGTGAGAGGAGCGGTGTGTTTACCGCTCCTCCCCCGCTCCTTCTCATTGAAAGCAGAGGCGCATTGGCGGCGGTATTAACCCTTTTTCGTCCGCTAGCGGGGGTTAAAACAGAATACCTCTGCAATCCCGACGTTATAGCGCCGCTAAAAATACCAGCGCTATACCGCCACCGCACCCAACGCCCCAGTGGGAAAACAGCCTTAGGCCCCTTTCACACTGAGGCGTTGCAATTTTACCGCATTTTTACAGCGATTTTACCGCAATAGCGGTAAAAATAGCGCTAACGCCTATGCGTTTTTTCCGCGTTTTTACCGCGTTTCTCATTCATTTCAATGGGGATAGGCGTTTTTACAGCGCTATTTTATGCGCCCCAAAGATGCTCCAAAAAAGCTGTTTGCAGGATTTTTTCCAACACACAGCCAGCACAACGCCTCAGTGTGAAAGCCCTCAGGGCTTTCACATTGAGAATGCTGGGGCAGGATTATTTCAGGCATTTTTACAGCGCTATTTTTACCGCAAAAACCTCAGTGTGAAAGGGGCTCTTACCGGGCCTCCCGTCCCACCGGGAAACCCGATCTACAATCCGCCTCTTCCAGCGTCTAGCCACAGACTGGCACGAAGCCGGAAACAGCTTCCTTCCAGTGTTCTCTCTGTAAACACAGAAGCAACGTCACAACGTCACTTCCGGTTTACTCGGCTGCCAATGGCGCCGTTTAAAAAAAAAAAAATAAAGTATTCAGAATCGCTGTATTCGGCGATCTGAATACTTTGAAGTGCAAAGGAGGGATTTGGGGTCTTTTAGACTCCCGATATCTCCATAAAGGAGTACCTGTCACCATCTATTACTGTCATAAGGGATGTTTTACATTCCTTGTGACAGCAATAAAAGTGATTAAATTTTTTATTTTTTTTAAACACAATGTAAAAATAAATTAAATAAATAAGAAAAATAAATAAATTATTTTAAAGCGCCCCCGTCCCCGCGTGCTTGCGCAGCAAAGAAAACGCATACGGAAGTCGTGCCTGCATATGTAAAAGGTGTTCAAATCACACATGTAAGGTATCGCTGCGATCGTCAGAGCGCGAAAAATAATTCTAGCACTAGACCTCCTCTGTAACTCTAACCTGGTAACTGTTAATTTTTTTTAAAGCGTCTCCTATGGGGATTTTTAGATACCGTAGTTTGTTGCCATTCCCCGAGTGTGCGTAATTTTAAAGCGTGACATGTTTGGTATCCATTTACTCGGCGTAACATCATCTTTCACATTACACAAAAAAATTGGGCTAACTTTACTGTTTCATTTTTTTAAAATTCATGAAAGTGTCTTTTTCCTCAAAAAGTTGTGTTTAAAAGACCACTGCACAAATACTGTGTGACATAAAATATTGCAACAATCGCCATTTTATGCTCTAGATTCTCTGCTATATATATATATATATATATATATATGTGTGTGTGTGTGTGTGTGTGTGTATATATGTATATATATATATATATATCTCTGAGAATCTAGAGCATAAAGCAGGGTCTGTCAGGAGTCCAGAAACTCATTGCCCTTTTATACACTCACACTAATTACAAGCAAACAGATCACAGGTGAGGATGGTTATCATTAACCCTTTCATGACTAAGCCTATTTCTGACATTTGGTGTTTACAAAAGTTAAACTCTGTATTTTTTGCTCGAAAATTACTTAGAACCCCCAAACATTATATATATATATATATATATATATTACTTAGAACCCCCAAACATTTTATATATATATATATATATATATATATATATATATATATAATGTTTGGGGGTTCTAAGTAATTTTCGAGCAAAAAATACAGAGTTTAACTTTTGTAAACACCAAATGTCAGAAATAGGCTTAGTCATGAAAGGGTTAACGATAACCATCCTCACCTGTGATCTGTTTGCTTGTAATTAGTGTGTGTGTATAAAAGGGCAATGAGTTTCTGGACTCCTGACAGACCCTTGCATCTTTAATCCATTGCTGCACTGACGTTTCTGGATTCTGAGTCATGGGGAAAGCAAAAGAATTGTCAAAGGATCTGCAGGAAAAGGTAGTTGAACTTTATAAAACAGGAAAGAGATATAAAAAGATATCCAAGGAATTGAGAATGCCAATCAAGAAGTGGAAAATTAGGGGTTCTGGTGAAACCAAACCACGGTCAGGTAGACCAACTAAAATTTCAGCCACAACTGCCTGGAAAATTGTTCAAGATGCAAAGAAAAACCCACAAATAACTTCAGGTGAAATACAGGACTTTCTATAAACATGATGTGTGGCTGTTTTCAAGATGCACAATAAAGAGGCACTTGAAGAAAGATGGGCTGCATGGTCGAGTCGCCAGAAGAAAGTCATTACTACGCAAATGCCACAAAGTATCCCGCTTACAATACGCCAAACAGCACAGAGACAAGCCTCAAACCTTCTGGCACAAAGTCATTTGGAGTGATAAGACCAAAATTTTGCTTTTTGGCCACAACCATAAACACTACATTTGGAGAGGAATCAACAAGGCCTATGATGAAAGGTCCACCATCCCTACTGTGAAACACGGAGGTGGATCGCTGATGTTTGGGGATGTGTGAGCTACAAAGGCACAGGAAATTTGGTCAAAATTGTTGCCAAAAAATACTGTAGTAACATTTGCATTTATCAGCCAGGAAGCTGCGCATGGGACGCACTTGGACATTCCAACATGACAATGATCCAAAACACAAGGCCAAGTGGACCTGTCATTGGCTACAGCAGAATAAAGTGAAGGTTCTGGAGTGGCCATCTCAGTCTCCTGACCTCAATATCATTGAGCCAATCTGGGGAGATCTCAAACGTGCCGTTCATAGAAGACAGCCCAAGAATTTACAGGAACTGGAGGCTTTTTGCCAAGAGGAATGGGCAGCTTTACCATCTGAGAAGATAAAGAGCCTCATCCACAAATACCACAAAAGACTTCAAGCTGTCATTGATGTTAAAGGGGGAAATACACGGTATTAAAGTGGAGTTCCACCCAGAAAAACAACTACATCCCGGCACAAGCAGAACACTATCACCAAGTTAAATAGCCACATCAAAAAAAAAAATTATAGTGTAAATACCTTAGATTTTAGTTTTTAGCTGCCACTTCCGGGCTTTCCCTCCCACGGGAGTAGGCGTTCCTACTCCTTTCCTCGGCGCCGCGATGTCTCCTGGGAGCACAGAGTCATGTTTCCCAGGAGACAATACGGAACGCTGCTGTTCTATCGTGCCGGTTCTGCTATCGGATAGGTTCCGGGATGGTCTGCGCAGGCGCAATTGAATCCGACGGAAATCCCAGAGTCTGAACAGTTCGTCAGCTGGGGATGCTGCTCGTCGCTCATTGGTTATACACGCCGCTCGCTCGTTCTATACAGCCAATGCTTTTCTCATAGGGGCGGTGTTCTATCGATACAGCTACTCGCCGTAAACACTGCAGGCGCTTCCAGGAAATGATTGCTTGTGGGCCTCACAATGCCCACAAGCAAAATGGAAATTGTCAGGAACCGATTTTAAAAGTTCTTATTTGCCATGAAAACGGACAGGGGATATTTTGAAGACACCAAACAAGTGAGTTTAACCTTGTATTGTGAAACCCAATAGAATGCACCAAAAAAAAAAAAAACTATCGCCGCAGAACCTCCACTTTAAGAACTGGGGTGTGTAAAATTTTGATCAGGGTCATTTGGGTAGTTTCTGTTGTGATTATGATCTAAAAAGAGTAAACACAGTTGATTGATAATAAATGGCTTCAGCCAAACACTAACCATGAGTGAAAGAAAAGTTTTTGTGTTATCATTCATATTCTCTGAAAAATGGCCAAGAAATCATAAATTCTGCCAGGGTATGTAAACTTATGAGAACAACTGTAAATCAGAGGGACAAATGAGGAAGAAAAAGGGACAGAGGGACTTTGTTCCAAATCAGGGACAGTCCCTTGAAATCAGGGACAGTCCCTTGAAATCAGGGAGAGTCCCTTGAAATAAGGGACAGTTGGAAGCTATGGTATAATAGGAAATTCCTATGATATCTAGTTCACAAAGAATAGCCTAATACCTTTTGATTGTTGCCCTTATTTTAATGTACATTCAGTGAGAGAATTACTTAGCAACTTTATTTTTTATAAAGACACCCCATAGAGTTTGCATTCAAACTGTCACTCTGCCTTTAGCTGTAGAATGACCTTGCAGTATTCAGAACATTGGAAGAATAAATATAATCAGCGTGAATTCTTGTTTTCTGAGGCCGATTTCAGCTTTTCTCCATTCGCACCCTTTAATCATATTTATATTCCGTTGGATGTCAGTTTTGCTTGCCGTTGGTTACTGAATACAATTGCTCTCCAGCTTGTTAAATTGGCCTCCTCGTTTAATGTGGACGTCGATGTCATGCCGTAACTTTACGTTAATTGAAATTCGGATCCTGATCCTAACGATACCATGGGAAGCACTAAGACGCTAACCTTTCCAGAGAAAAATAAAGACTTACAGAGACTGGGAAGTTAATTAGCGAGATGGTGTGATACGGGGCAACTGTCACTTCATTACTGTGTATAAAAAAAAATGTTATGCGGAAAACCTTTGGGTGATAAACACGCTGAGCCAAGACCGCCTGCCCGGAAGAATTGCATCCTGATTTTAGATTTAATATTCTGCAGGCTAGGGCGACTCGGAGGGAATTTTAGCATTTTGTCTGTATTGCATTTAGATTCTATCTAGTTAGCTGTGACCTTGTGTTTTTTTTTTTTTTTTTTTTCATCAGATCATAATCTTGGTGCATCCTTTTTTTTTCTAGGTCTACAAAGCAGATGCAGGTTTCTTCATGGAATGAAACACATCTGTAGCATCCCCCTGATCCCCCAAAGAATCTGAGGTTTCCTCAGAGGTGGGGCGGGCTACAAAACCTTTGGGGAAAGGCTGACACACCTCAAGCCTCGTACACACGGCCGAGATTCTCGTCAGGAATAAAACGTTGTTTACCCTGATGAGAATCTTGACAAGACACTTGTCCCGGCCGAGTGTACACATGTACGATTCAAAAGAACCGCCGTTCTTTTGAATAGCACGCATGCGGTGACGTCATCGACTACGGTGAGCGTGCGCTCGTCACATTCGATGCCGTCACCGCCATCTTGCTACACCCTATGCCTATGAAGCTACTGCGCATGCGTCGAAGTCATTTTGAGCATGCACGGGTTTCCACGGCGACAGGTAAGTGTACACACACTCGGGTTTCTCGTCGAGAAACAGGCCGACGAGATTCTCGACGAGAAAAAAGACCGCAGGTCGTCTGGGAATCTGGGCAGGTTTCTTGACGAGAAAACTGAAACCCGCGTACACACAGCCGGTTTTCTCGGCAAGAAAGCTCTCCCGGCAGTTTTTTGACGAGAAAACCCGTTGTGTGTAAGGCCTCAGTCAAGGACCAGATGAGAGACAAAAGGTACTTACAGTCTTCACAGATGAGGGACCTCCAAGCCAACCTGGCATTCTGTGAAATAAACTCCTGACTGTTGGACACTAGTTGGTTCAGCTACCAGCCCCTTGGGCACAGATCACCACACTCTAGTCAAAGACCAAGCTTCACCCAGCTTCTCGGGTTCCCCATGTAGACTGAAGTTATTTTCATGGTGCTTCAATCCCCTAGTTCTGCATACCAGGCCCCAAACCTAGGCCTCAATACTGGCACTTGGTGACCCTTCTCAGCCGGCAGGCTTGAGAGGATCCGACCTCCACCTACATCACTCCTCCAGGCAGAATGACCGGGAGGGGGAGAGGAGACTGACTTCCCAAGAACATTCCTGAATATTTACCGTATATACTCGAGTATAAGCCGACCCAAATACAGTGGAACCTTGGATTGCGAGCATAACCAGTTCCAGGAGAATGCTCGTAATCCAAAGCACTCGCATATCAAAGTGAGTTTCCCCATAGAAGTCAATGGAAACGAAAATAATTTGTTCCGCATTGACTTCAATGGCATGCAATACCACATGTGGCTAGAGGTGGGGGAGCGCCGGAGAGCCTCGGAAACACTCGGAAAGGCCCGGGGACAGCTTGACTGAACTCGAAAAACCTCGGGAACTGAGTATTTCCGAGTTTTTCCCAAGCATTTTCGGCTGCGCTCGGCTCCGGCGCTCCCCCACCTCAGGCCAAACACGGTACTGCACACCGCTGTGGCTTGAATCCTGCTCACTTCGCAAACCGAGTCAGGATTTTTCTTTTTAAAAGTGCTCGTATTGCGAAAAACTCGTTAACTACATTACTCGCAATCCGAGGTTTCACTGTATAAGCCGAGGCACCTAATTTGCAGCCTCACTGTGCCCATTTGCAGCCTCACTGTGCCCATTTGCAGCCTCACTGTGCCCATTTGCAGCCTCACTGTGTCCATTTGCAGCCTCACTGTGTCCATTTGCAGCCTCACTGTATCCATTTGCAGCGCTCACTGGGTCCATCTGCAGCGCTCACTGGGTCCATCTGCAGCGCTCACTGGGTCCATCTGCAGCCTCACTGTGTCCACCTGCAGCCTCACTGTGTCCACCTGCAGCCTCACTGTGTCCACCTGCAGCCTCACTGTGTCCACCTGCAGCCTCACTGTGTCCACCTGCAGCCTCACTGTGCCCATTTGCAGCCTCACTGTGCCCATCTGATCTCCTGGGTACCTTTGATCTCCATGCTGCTGCAGTCGGCGGCCGTCCACTGCAACAAAGCCCCGCCTCCTCCTAGTCCGTGATAGACGGAACACTAAACACTGATCCCAGCATTGTATCAGTGTTACGTTTATCATGGACGAGGAGGAGGCGGGGCTTTGTTACAGTGGATGGCCGCTGACTGCAGCAGCATGGAGTTAAGACTACATGAAAAGCGCGGGAGACTCGAGTATAAGCCGAGGGGGGCTTTTTCAGCATTAAAAAATGTGCTGAAAAACTCGGCTTATACTTGAGTATATACGGTATATTCTGTCCCTATCTACACCACTGGCAATAAACCTCCTCCTCTGAGGCCTAACATGGCTCATGGCTACCGCTCCGTGAGGACGTCGAATTATGAAACTAGTAGGGCGGGGCTAGGACGCTGACGTCATTCCACTTGCCTGGATCGTGCTTGTGGCGTTTGTGTTGCAGCCGGAGGTGATAGGCATACATTGTAACAAAGTGTTTGTTCCCTAGTGTCGGGATGACAGTTGAAAAATGTGAGTGTTCTTAGAAGTCTTTTTAATAAATTATCATTTTAAACGGTATTACGCTATGGAGATCTCTCTTCCTTTTCCCTAAAATCCTATATATGACTGTCTAACTCAAGAGATGAATTGAAAAGAGGGGTTCGCCGTTCGGGTTACAACTTTTCCCCTGTTCGGTAGTTCTGCTGCAAAGGGGGGTGTTCGGCCCACCTCTATCTGACAGATGTCATCAAGTCCTTTGGTTAAAACCAAAAAAATTCAGACTTCTGGTTCTGGCGCCGCATGGACTAGCTGCCTTTTCCTCAGCTCCCGCAGCGCGACCAAAAAACCGGCATAAATACTCAGCTCAGCGAACCCCGCAATCCTGCAGCCTCCTCGGGACTCCCCCACACATCCATGGACCGGTTTGTGGAAAAAAACGGCACTCGTTCGCAAACGGCCGCGCCGGTACACACGGCCCAGCCGCAAATCGAGGCCCCGGTCTCGGCCTTCCCGGTCCCCCTAGCAGGCGCGACGGACATGGAGGTGAGCGCATGTTCGGCCTCCCTCCCTCTCAGGGTGTCTCCCTAGCTTCCCAGGATGGGGACAATAACATAGAGCGCAGAGCTCAGGCTGTGGCAGCTCTCCTCAACCCCACAATAGCTGCCTCTATGGAGAGAGCAGTTCATGCAGGGATGCAGCAGATCAAGGCCCAGCTGGGGGAACATAACACTAGACTAAACGAAGTGGAGCACCGTTTATTAAATGTGGAAGAAGAGCTATACCAGGCTCAGGTCACTGAACAAGCCCAAGACAAGACAAATCAGTATATTCTACAAAAGCTGGACTATTTGGAAAACAGGTCCAAAAGGAGCATTTTGCGATTTGTAGGCGTCCCAGAGTCTTTACAAGCAGCTGCCCTCACTGAATTCTGCGCCCAATGAATACCAGCAGCCTTAGGCCTCTCGGGCCCCTGCTCAGTTGAACGGGCACACCGCATGGTGACTTTTAACACCGATCGTAAGTCTCCTCGGCCGATCATTGCCAAATATCTGAACTATGCAGACAAAACCTCCATACTACAGAAATTCCGACAATCCAGATCTCTCCAAATTGATGGCGCGAGGGTCCTAATCTTTGCTGATTTATTCTATTGAAGTATCAAAAAAAGAGAAAAGTTTTCCAGCAGGTATGCACGTAACTCTACCAACGCCAGGTGAAATTCACTCTGGCCTTTCCCGCCACACTCCGCCTCAAGGCCCCCAACGACGATCAGCTCTCCTTCCAGGATCCCTCCTATGCAGCGGCCTTCTTACGTACACTACACGCGGGCCCGCACCCGAGCCCTACTTCAAGGTCTGCACCACTTAACCGCCCTCTGGACCAAAGCAGCTCGCGTAAAGATTCTCCAAAACGCTTCAGGCCATCTGGCCCGGATCATCATCGCCCTACTCCGCACTGACTCACTCCACTTAAACTCAGGATCCAATCTTCTCTGGGCGCATTAAGCTACCCCACAGGTTAACTCAGGTCGCTTCACTTCTAACTTATGTTTATCTCCTATTGCTGTTACAACCGCCATGGTAGGCCAATTCATGTTGTATATGTTATAATGTTATGCTCTGATCGTTTTATTGAACCCTATGGTTATCGGGCATTGCCTCACATGGTTTCACTGTTTATTGCCTTCACCTCCACCCATACCCGTCCCGGTTGCTCCTGTTATCTCATAGATGCATGGGCGCAAATATGCCATTCTGCATGGGTCTGCACTGGGAGCTGGCCTACGCAGTGACTCCATGTGGAAAAAAGTAAAGTTCTTCCAATTTGCATTGTTATTTTTGCTTCCTGTTGGTACCCCTCCGCACCCCCCCCCCTTCTCCCGCTCGCCCCTTTCCCCTGGCACACACACACACACACCACCAGGCACTCGGACACCAACCTTCTACCATGAGAACTATAGCCTATCCCGATTCGTAGCGACAGCACCCCACCACAAACTACCCTGAGATAATCGTACATCAATGGCCCAAACCCCCTCCACGATTCCCTCACTATGAAAATTGTTTCCTGGAACGTAAAGGGGTTTAGATCCCCCTAATAAGAGAATGAAGATCCTCCGGCACCTCCAAAGACTTAAAACTGACATTGCCCTACTTCAGGAAACTCACCTATCCACCCCCGATTTCCATCGTATGAAAAAGCTATGGGTGGGCACGGTTCTCGGCTGCAGGGGTCCTCATCTTGATACGAAAAAACTTCCCATGTACGGCCGTGGCTGTTGATTCTGACAGTCAAGGCCGCCTTCTCTCCGCACACTTTCAAATAGGGACAAGGGATCTTGTGGTCTCCAACATATACGCTCCAAACAGCCCAGGCAAGCAGTTCTTTGGAGAACTATTGGTCTGGCTACTCCGACACCCGCACTTCTCACATATAATTGGCGGAGACTTCAACACCATTCTACACTCGATAGATGACAGATCCTGCCCCAAACGCCTACAAACCACATCTGCTACCAGTGATCCGACACACTTCGCATCTACTATAGAATCCCTTAGACATGTGCAATTCGTTTTGTTCCAAATTTGTTTTTTAACCAATTTAGACAAATTAGTTAATTCTGAAATATCCGAATTAACGAAAACTCGTTTAACGAATTTTAACGAATATTCGTAAATTTGAATATTCGAAAATTCGTAGATTCGTAAATTCGTACATTCGGAAATTCGGAAATCTAAAATAATAATTAACTAATCATAACTTAACTATTACTAACTATTAAACTATAGGTATTGGAATTTCCTTTAAAATTTGGCTGTTAGTGAACTTAACGAAGTTACGAATTGTTTTCCGAAATAATGAATGCTGTATCTAAACAAATGGAATGTAATGAATTAATAATAATAAATAACAATAATAATAATAAAAACGTTTTATTATTATTATTTTTTATTATTAATTTGTTCCGTTCCATTTGTTTAGATGTGGCATTTGTTATTTCAGGTTATGCGTAACCTCGGATAAATTTGTATTCGTTACGTTCGCTAACAGCCAAATTTTAAAGGAAATTACAATACCTATAATTTAATAGTTATTTTTTCAGATTTTCGGGTTTTCGAATTTCGAATTTCCGAATGTATGAATTTCCCAAATTTCCGAATGTACGAATTTACGAATTGCAATCATAACGAATGACCCAAAAAACGAAAAAAATTTTTTTTAATGAAACGAAAACGAAAACAAATTTTTTGGCAGTGCACATGTCTAGAATCCCTGTTCCTCCAAGACATATGGTGCCTCCTACACCTGGCTGATAGGGAATTCACCTTCTACTCTAACCCACACAACATTTTCACTAGAATCGATTACCGCCTCTGCTCAGACAATCTAGTCCCGATGATATCCAGTGCAGATGTCCATGATATAGCCATTTCTAACCACGCCCCCGTCTTGGTGACACTAGACAACCCCGACATTCACCCAAACCCCAAAATCTGGCGTTTTCCTTCCTACCTCCAAAATAATGCTGACTTCCAGCAGTACATGGAAAAGGGATGGGCGGAATTCTCCACTGCCAATGCACCACACTCTGATGACCCAAACCTCTTTTGGGAAGCTGGCAAAGCATTTCTTAGGGGTTGAGTCATTTCCTATGCGGCTTCTTTCAAGAAAAACACTCTGGTAAATTACAAGTTAGCCAGTTCTAGACTACGCCAGGCATAACGTTCTCTATACTCCACGGACTCACCAGACAATAGGAAAGCGTGGCAATCAGCTAAGAGGGCCTATGACACATGGGCTGACACCCTCGAACTGACAAAAAAGGCACAGATGGATGCCACCCTCCATAAATTCGGTAACAAAGCAGAAAAACTGCTAGCAAAGCAGGAAAACTGCTAGTAAGGGCCCCTTCCACCCAACCCACATAACCTCCTTACGAGACACCTCGGGCGTTGCACACTCCACGCAGCAGGACATTAATAGGGTCATGTTACAATATTACTCCTCATTGTATGCTTCAGATCCCATAGACAAACTAAAAGCCCAATCCTTCCTCGAGAATGTTGACATGCCTATGGTAACCCCTTCCCAACTTGAGACCCTTAATGCACCCATCACCCTCTCCGAAATATCTACTACCATCAGCAATCTAGCACCCTCTAAAGCCCCAGGTCCCGATAGATTCACAGGCGAATTCTATAAGACCTTAAAAACTATTTTAGAACCCACTCTACACAAGGTATATTGTGGCATTTGGCCTGGCGGCCCTTATCTACACACGGGAAACTAAGCCATCATCAAATTACTATCCAAGAAGGGTAAAGACCCCCAAGACCCAGGCTCTTACCGACCCATATCACTGCTGAATCTGGATTTCAAAATCCTCTCTAAAATCATAGCCAACAGACTAGCTGACATATTGCCCTCTCTAATCCACCCTGCCCAATCAGGCTTTGTAAGAGGTAGAACAGCCACCCTAAATATACGTAAGGTAATGATAGCCCTAGAATATGCCAAATGTAATCCGGGGGGGGGGGGGACCACACTATTATCACTCTGGACACAGAGAAAGCTTTTGATAATGTCAGCTTTGACTGGCTGTCTCTGGCCATGTCAAAAATGGGGTTTAATGGGCCCTTCTCCCACCTCATTGACGCCATGTACACTTCTCCTGCGGCCAGACTGGTGGCAGTGGGTCTCCTCTCGGACGAATTCTGCCTCCACAAGGGCACCAGACAAGGCTGTCCCCTATCTCCACTCCTTTTTAAAATTGCCTTAGGACCCCTGTCCAGGTACTTAACCCAAAAGGCCCCTCTACATGGCATTAAGGTGGGCACCCACGAATTGCGCACATCTCTCTTTGCTGATGATGTACTCATACACGTATCTCAGCAGAGCCCTCCTCCGACATGTCCACCATTAAAACAATTCGACAAATTCAGGCTGTGTCTGGGCCTCTGTATAAATTACAGTAAGAGAAAAATCCTCCCCATAGGCACTCTCTCCAACCCACCCTGGGCCCGCCACTCACCCTTCACGGTCGCAAAATCCCACATCACTTACTTAGGAACCAACATAGGGAAACTACCCTCCTCTACATATCACCTCAACTACCCACCCCTGATCACAAAAATTACTCACGAATTGGGCAACTGGACGGACCTGCCCCTCTCGTTCCTGGAAAGATTCCACCTGGTGAAAATGGTCAGTTTTGCACGATTGCTATACCCACTCCAAACTATTCCACTACTCCTACGACACAAGGATACGATAACCCTCAACAAGGCCATATCTAAATTCATCTGGCAAAACAAACGACCACGCATAGCATTTGCAAAACTATATCTTCCCAGACACGAAGGGGGTATCGGTCTTCCAAATATCAGAGCTTATAACTTGGCGTGTCTGCCTCGACTGGATATCCCAGTACTCCCGGTATTCAAACTACTCCTTAGAATCTGTAATGGCTCAACCCTTTCCCCTGGCGGCACTCCTCTACTGCAAATGGAAATCTGTCCCACCTCTTCTCCAACATAATCTTCTGCTATAGCCTGGCGAGAGGTCAGGAAGAGCCTCAAACTTTCTCCTTTTATGTCCAGATACCTACCGATATAAGGGAACCCCAGTTGGAACACAACGCCTTTTCCATCTGGCAACGGAAAGGCCTTTACAAAGTTCTCTACTGTATGCAATGTGGAAACAGGGCATCCTCTCCATTTCTCAGCCATAGCCAAGACCTTCTCACTTCCCCAATCCCACGCTTTTCATTTTAGGCAATGCACCAGTTCTCTGAGGGACTCATGCAGAGTGTAGAGTAAGCGATTTAAACTAACCTTCACAGACCAACTGCTCCTGGATACTTCCTATACCATCTCAGATATTTACAAACCCTTTCTCCAAAAGACCACCCCTACACTGGCATCCTCCTCAGCAGCTAACTGGAATAAAGATTTCCCTGATGCGGAGTTGGTAGACAAACTTCTACAAGGACTCAACAAAGTTCACCAACTGATTCCTAATGAAACATGGAGAGAAACCCAACTAAAAATCCCCCACCGTGCTTACATACCTTTTCTTTCGGACAGGGGACCAGGGCAACACCAATTGCCCTCTCTGCCAACTCCCAAGACCCTCCTTAACCCATCGTTTGTGGTCATGCTCATACATCTCCACCTTTTGGGACAAGGTCATATCCTATATCTTTGATGTAACCCTGCTGAAACTGCCCAAAGACCCCTTGCTCCTCATCTTCGGGCACTGGGATCCTCAGCTACTACCCTGGTCCCCCAACACCTACCCTCCATACCGGGACTGGTCTCTGATCTGCCTCTTAATAGCCAGAAGATCCATATTGAAAAACTGGACCACCCCCTTTGTCCACATACCTCTCAAGTCAAACGTGAGCGCCTGCAGCTACTATACAAGGATAGACTTAACACTGATTTCAAACACAAAGGATCCAAAGTTCGCTTCTACTCCAAATGGCAAGCTCTCATGGACTCAACATTACACTTTTGAGGAACGCAACAACTTCAACAAGTTCTCATTCTCATATTTTGGGGCCCTCCATACCTCTTCAGGATCAGACCCCCCCTGCTGATTAACCATCCAAAGTCGGCTGGTCCCTAAACCTCTCCAAGCGTCCGCCAGGACGGCCGCTACGTCATCATCAATACCTCTTCCACTGCCCTAATGACTGTGATTGACTCGCTCAAGTCTCAGCTACTGCCTTGGTACCACCCCCCCCGGCACATCAAAAACTTGGTGCACCCCCCCCCTCTGCCCCCCATTCTCTCTACCCTTCCTCTCTTTCCGTACGTTTTACCTTGTAGTCTCAGCACATATCCACTACAGACTCTTTCCAATTATCCTTTATACGACAGTTATAATCTTGGTATGTTGTATCTTACCTCTTCATAATTCCTACCCTTATACAGACTTGTGATATGATCTTCATATACTGTTTTAATCTGTATGAACATTTTTCAATAAAATCTTAAAAAAAATATATAATAATAATTGGATATACACTCTCCGGGATCTTTATTGGGAACACCTGTTCAATTGCTTGGGAAAACAAATTGCAATCCTATGGCAGCAACTCAATTTATTTAGGCATCTAGATGTGGTAAAGACGACTTGCTGAAATTCAAACCGAGCATCAGAATGGGGAAGAAAGGAGATTTAGGTGACTTTGAATGTGGCATGGTTGTTGGCGCCAGAGGGGCTGGTCTGAGTATTTGAAAAACTGCTGATCTACTGGGATTTTCACGCACAACCACCTCTCGGGTTTGCAGAGAGAAAAAGAGAAAATATCCAGTGAGCGGCAGTTGTGTGGAGGAAAATGCCTGGTTGATGTCAGAGGTAAGAGGAGAATGGGCAGACTGGTTCCAGATGATAGAAAGACAACAGTAACTCAAATAACCACTCATTACATCCAAGATATGCAGAATACCATCTCTGGACACACAACACATCAAACCTTCAAGCAGATGAGCTACAGCAGCAGAAGACCACACCGGGTGCCACTCCTGTCAGCTAAGAACAGGAAACTGAGGCTACAATTGGCACAGGATCACCAAAATTGGACAATAGAAGATTGGGAAAACGTTGCCTGGTCTGATGAGTCTGGATTTCAGCTGCGACATTCAAATGGCCGGGTCAGAATTTGGCGCATGGATCCATCCTGCCTTGTATCACCGGTTCAGTCTGGTGGTGGTGATGTAATGGTGGGGGGGGGAGGTTTTCTTGGCACACTTTGGACCCCTTAGTAGCAATTGAGCATGGTTTAAACACCACGGCCTACCTGAGTATTGTTGCTGACCATGTCCATCCCTTTATGACTACAGTGTCCCCATCTTCTGATGGCTCCTTCCAGCAGGATAATGCACCATGTCACAAAGCTCCAATCATCTCACCACTGGATAATGAGGTCCCTGCACTCCAATGGCCTCCACACCTCACCACATCTCATCCAATAGAGCACCTTTGGGGTGTGGTGGAACGGTAGATTGGCATCATGGATGTGCAGCCGACAAATCTGCAGCAACTACGTGATGCTTTAATGTCACTATGGAGCAAAATTACTGAGGAACGTTTCCAACACCTTGTTGTATCTATGCCACCAAGTATGAAGACAAAAGGGGGTCCAACCCGGTGCTAGCAAGGTGGCCGGCGACTGTATATCTTGTTATAGGGAAGTGATGGTGAACCTTGGCACCCCAGATGTTTTGGAACTACATTTCCCATGATGTTCAACTACACTGCAGAGTGCATGAGCATCATGGAAAATATAATTCCCAAACATTTCGGGTGCCAAGTTTCACCATCACTGTTATAGGGTGTACAGCGGAGACTACAAGTGGCCGATTCAATGCACAGACATGGCTCTGTGTTTGTCGCCACCAGGAAACCAGCCCTGAGAAATGCCACGCAGCCATTGCTGGAGTGCATGTAGGCGTGAAGTGGCTGCAAAGAGGCTGTGGGAGATCTGCAGCACTGAGATGCAAGAGGATGAAAACAAATATTTTATTATAAAATGGCAATTGTTTATTCAGGATGTACGCAAACTAAATATCATTGAGATTGGTATCAGGTGATCCTCATTTCACTGTGAATATTATTAGGCCAGTTTGAGAGGAACACACGGCGGGGGGTGAAGACGTGATGAGCCGTCATCCTGAATACTTTCATATTTCAATCACCGTCTGTCAGAAGTCATGCCAGGAATATGTCACGGCGCTCCTCCATAATTAAGGCAAATGATTCTGCCAATTTGGATGGATTTTGGCGTTCTCCGCCCACTCCCTGCGCGGCTCCGCACTTCTGCAAGTTGAAAGCTTTCTGCTAATCAATAAACTTCAAAATCAATTCCCTTTTGCATTTCCCTTCTTTTTTTTTTTCCCCCATCAGAAAAGCTTGCAGCAGAGAAGCCGCTCCCCAGACGCCTCTTCTTTCCCGCAGCAAAATGAGAGCGGCGGTTTTTGCGTCTCGAGCTGTTTTTTTTTGATGCGTTAAAAATGACAGGCAGGAGCACCCAGGCGTCCCAGGAGCTTGAGATGTCGTCTCCGACTTCCTCCCTTTTATCTCAACAAACTAGACAGAAAGCTCCTTTTGTTTCTTGGCCACGCTCGCAGTTTTCCATACACGCTGCACTTTTAGCGAAAGTTTGAAAACACTTTTCTGAGTGTCTATCAGCCGACTCTCAACATTACAGAGGAGTGCGAGGAGTGTGAGGAGTGCGTTTTACTGCTTGTAAAAAAATAGAGCTCGCCGCAAGGACAGAAATTCGAAGCTGCCAAGCTGTGAAATCTTTTCTTGAAATATTAAAGGTGAAATAGTCTTTTTTCATTTATCTATATATCTATCCATGTAGATAGATAGATAGAGATATATATAGATAATAATATATATATATATATATATATAGGGCTGTTACTGATTACAATTTTTTTTTTTTTTTATCGATTAATCGACTAATTTCGATTAATTATAACGCACATACAGATCCAACTACTTTTAACTGATCTCCTTGCAGGCTGATTCCCAGTGCAGCTCCCAACCACTGGAAAAATCAATAGCAGGATACAAAAATCACACAAAGGCAGCGCTCGATGGGAATAGCATTAAAACTTTTATAGTCTTCAATTAGGTAACAAAATAAATATTGCACTGGAGATAAAATCGATGTAGCTACATAAACTGTAAAAATGGTGCGAGTAATACCAAACGGTAGCAAAAGGAGTCATAAAAACATGTAGCTAAGTATGATACTGGTATAAAAATGTGTACAACTATACCACTGCTGAATCCAGATGAGGAGGGGCTAACATCAGTCCGTCGGCATGTAGATGTCCCGTGAAGGGAACTATCACAACTCCCAGTGGATGGCTGTAGAATCCCAGGTTGATAGAGGGAAGTGAAACAGCCCTTTCGTGTGGCAGATAGTAAGGTCCCGCCGGCATGCAGATATGAAGGCACAGCAAAGGAGCCCTTCAGATGGACACGGCAAGCCCCGCCGGTGTCTGTGACATCACCGGATCTCCCTGAAGACCCGGAAGCCGGGGTAGAGGTGCGTACCAATCAAAAGAATTTTGATCGATCAAAACAATGAATCGATTAATCGAGGAATTAATAGTTAATTTCCACAGCCCTAATATATAGATATATAGATAGATAGATAGATAGATAGATAGATAGATAGAGATAACGTTGCAATAAAAAGTATGTGAACCCCTTTGTAATGATATGGATTTCTGCTCAAATTGGTCATAAAATGTGATCTGATCTTCATCTAAGTCACAACAATAGACAATCACAGTCTTCTGCTTAAACCAATAACACACAAAGAATTAAATGTTACCATGTTTTTATTGAATACACCATGTAAACATTCACAGTGCAGGTGGAAAACGTATGTGAACCCCTAGACTAATGAGATCTCCAAGAGCTAATTGGAGTGAGGGGTCAGCCATCTGGAGTCCAATCAATGAGATGAGATTGGAGGTGTTGGTTACAGCTGCCCTGCCCTATAAAAAAAAACACACACCAGTTCTGGGTTTGCTTTTCACAAGAAGCATTGCCTGATGTGAATGATGCCTTGCACAAAAGAGCTCTCAGAAGACCTACGATTAAGAATTGTTGACTTGCATAAAGCTGGAAAGGGTTATAAAAGTATCTCCAAAAGCCTTGCTGTTCATCACTCCACGGTAAGACAAATTGTCTATAAATGGAAAAAGTTCAGCACTGCTGCTACTCTCCCTAGGAGTGGGCGTCCTGTAAAGATGACTGCAAGAGCACTGCGCAGACTGCTCAATGAGGTGAAGAAGAATCCTAGAGTGTCAGCTAAAGACTTACAAAAGTCTTTGGCATATGCTAACATCCCTGTTAGCGAATCCACGACACGTAAAACACTAAACAAGCATGGATTTCATGGGAGGATACCACAGAGGAAGCCACTGCTGTCCAAAAAAAACATTGCTGCACGTTTACAGTTTGCACAAGAGCACCTGGAAGTTCCACAGCAGTACTGGCAAAATATTCTGTGGACAGATGAAACCAAAGTTGAGTTGTTTTGAAGAAACACACAACACTATGTGTGGAGAAAAAGAGGCACAGCACACCAACATCAAAACTCCATCCTAACTGTGAAGTATGGTGGTGGGGGCATCATGGTTTGGGGCTGCTTTGCTGCGTCAGGGCCTGGACGGATTGCTATCATCGAAGGAAAAATGTATTCCCAAGTTTATCAAGACATTTTGCAGGAGAACTTAAGGCCATCTGTCCACCAGCTGAAGCTCAACAGAAGATGGGTGTTGCAACAGGACAACGACCCAAAGCATAGAAGTAAATCAACAACAGAATGGCTTAAACAGAAGAAAATACGCCTTCTGGAGTGGCCCAGTCAGAGTCCTGACCTCAACCCGATTGAGATGCTGTGGCATGACCTCAAGAAAGCAATTCACACCAGACATCCCAAGAATATTGCTGAACTGAAACAGTTCTGTAAAGAGGAATGGTCAAGAATTACTCCTGACCGTTGTGCTCGTCTGATCTGCAACTACAGGAAACGATTGGTTGAAGTTATTGCTGCCAAAGGCGGTTCAACCAGTTATTAAATCCAAGGGTTCACATACTTTTTCAACCTGCACTGTGAATGTTTACATGGTGTGTTCAATAAAAACATGGTAACATTTAATTATTTGTGTGTTATTAGTTTAAGCAGAAGACTTGTCTATTGTTGTGACTTAGATGAAGATCAGATCACATTTTATGACCAATTTGTGCAGAAATCCATATCATTCCAAAAGGGTTCACATACTTTTTTTTGCAATTGTATATATACATAATTATATATATATATATATATATATATATATATATATATACACACACACATATATAAATATATATTAGGGCTGTTACTGATTAAAATTTTCGTGTTCGATTTTTTTTTTTAATCGATTAATCGACTAATTTTGATTAATTATAACGCACATACAGATCCAACTACTTTTAGCTGATCTCCTTGCAGGCCGATTCCCAGTGCAGCTACCAAACCACTGGAAAAATGGATAGCAGGATACAAAAAACACACAAAGGCAGCGCTCAATGGGAATAGCATTAAAACTTTTATAGTCTTCAAGTAGGTAACAAAATAAATATTGCACTGGAGATAAAATCGATGTAGCTACATAAACTGTAAAAATGATGCGAGTAATACCAAACGGTAGCAAAAGCAGTCATAAAAACATGTAGCTAAGTATGATACTGGTATAAAAATGTGTACAATGATACCACTGCTGAATCCAGATGAGGAGGGGTTAACATCAGTCCGTCGGCATGTAGATGTCCCGTGAAGGGAACTATCACAACTCCCAGTGGATGGCTGTAGAATCCCAGGTTGATAGAGGGAAGTGATAGAGGGAAGTGTAACAGCCCTTGTGTGTGGCAGATAGTAAGGTCCCGCCGGCATGCAGATATGAAGGCACAGCAAAGGAGCCCTTCAGATGGATATGGCAAGCCCAAAGAATTTTGATCGATCAAAATAATTTTGATCGATCAAAACAATTAATCGATTAATCGAGAAATTAATAGTTTAATTTCCACAGCCCTAATATATATATATATATATATATATATATATATATATATATATACATACACACCGTATATACTCGAGTATAAGCCAAATTTTTCAGCACATTTTTTTGTGCTAAAAATGCCCCCCTCGGCTTATACTCGAGTCTGTGTCCATCTTCAACTTTGTGCACCTGATCCTGGCCAAACTTGGCACACACGTAGTCACTCTCTTCCTCTACAGGTGTGCAAAGTTTGTTGTCTGGGGGACCTACGGCCGGGGAGCACCGATTTTTCAAACCCGGGCGCCCCTTCCATAGACTCCCATGTTAAACTGTAATTTCTCTGGTGACTTTGGGGACCCGGTACCGGCCCTAGGTCCCCCGGACCCCAAACTTGGCACACATGTAGCCCCACTCTTCATCTACAAGTGTGCAAAGTTTGTTGTCCGAGGGACCTACGGCCGGGGAGCACCGATTTTTCAAAGCCGGGCACCCCTTCCATAGACTCCCATGTTAAACATCAGTCTAGTCACACAACGCCGGAGATCAGGTGGGGAGATTGGGCACAGTGAGGCATGCAGATGGACACCCTAGGCTTATACTCGAGTCAATAAGTTTTCCCAGTTTTTTGTGGTAAAATTAGGTGCCTTGGCTTATATTCGGGTCGGCTTATACTCGAGTATATACAGTATATATATTTTTATAGATAGATAGAAAAATAGATAGATAGATCTATCTATCTATATATATATATATATATATATATATATATATATATATATATATATATATATATGCATATAGTGCCTTGAAAAAGTATTCATACCTCTTGCAATTTTTAACATTTTGTCATGTTACAACCAAAAACGTAAATGTATTTTATTGGGATTTTATGTGATAGACCAACACAAAGTGGCACATAGTTGTGAAGTGGAAGGAAAATTATAAATGGTTCTCACAATTTTTTTTACAAATAAATATGTGAAAAGTGTGGGGGGGCATTTGTATTCAGCCCCCCTTTACTCTGATACCCCTAACTAAAATCTAGTGGAACCAATTGCCTTCAGAAGCCACCTAATTAGTAAATAGAGTCCACCTGTGTGTAATTTAATCTCAGTATAAATACAGCTGTTCTGTGAAGCCCTCAGAGGTTCGTTAGAGTACGTTAGTGAACAAACGGCATCATGAAAGCCAAGGTAACTTCTGAAGGCAATTGGTTCCACTAGATTTTAGTTAGGGGTGTCAAAGTAAAGGGGGCTGAATACAAATTTTCACATATTTATTTGTAAACAAAAAATTAAAACCATTTATAATTTTCCTTCCACTTCATAATTATGTGCCACTTTGTGTTGGTCTATCACATAAAATCCCAATAAAATACATTTACGCTTTTAGTTATAACATCACAAAATGTAAAAAAATTCAAGGGGTATAAATACTTTTTCAAGGCACTGTAATTATTCACAGCCTTTGCAGTGACACTCAAAATTGAGCTCAGGTGCATCCTGTTTCCACTGATCATCCTTGAGATGTTTCTACAACTTGATTGGAGTCCCCCTGTGGTATATTCAGTTGATTGGACATGATTTGGAAAGGCACACACCTGTCTATATGAGGTCCCACAGTTAACAGTGCATGTCAGAGCACAAACCAAGCCATGAAGTCCAAGGAATTGTCTGTAGACTTCTGAGACAGGATTGTATGGAGGCACAGATCTGGGGAAGGGAACAGAAAAATTTAATTGAAGGTCCCAATGAGCACAGTGGCCTCCATCATCTGTAAATGGAAGAAGTTTGGAACCACCAGGACACTTCCTAAAGTGGGCCGCCTGGCCAAACTGAGTGATCGGGGGAGAAGGACCTTAGTCAGGGAGGTGACCAAGAACCCGATGGTTCTTCTGACAGAGCTCCAGCTTTTCTCTGTGGAGAGAGGAGAACCTTCCAGAAGAACAACCATCTCTGCAGCACTCCACCAATCAGACCTGTATGGGGGAGTTGCCAGACGGAAGCCACTCCTCAGTAAAAGGCACATGACAGCCCACCTGTAGTTTGCCAAAAGGCACCTGAAGGACTCTCAGACCATGAGAAACAAAATCCTCTGGTCTGATGAAACAAAGATTGAACTCTTTGGCCTGAATGGCAAGCGTCATATCTGGAGGAAACCAGGCACCACTCATCACCTGGTCAATACTATACCTACAGTGAAGCATGGTGGTGGCAGCATCATGCTGGGGGGATGTTTTTCAGCGACAGGAACTGGGAGACCAGTCAGGATCGAGGGAAAGATGAATGCAGCAATGTACAGAGACTAGGGATGGGCCCGGTGCTCGATTCGAACCCATGTTCGAATCGAGTATCGGGCGTTCGCTCGCTCGTCGAGCCCAGAACTATTTGGGCCGTTCGCATCACATTCGTGTGATGCGAGCGGCCCCGCAATGCATTGCGGCCGGCGCGGCCGGCGCAGTGCATTGCTGGCTGATGATTGGCCAAGCATGCACTGTGACCCCGCATGCTTGGCCAATCACAGCGCCCGAAACTCGGAGAGCAATAATTGGCTACAGGCAGGACGGCTGTAGCCAATTACAGCTCAGGGGCTTTAGTACACGCCCCACCATTTAAAAGGCCGCCACGCCATCGGCCCCGGTCACATGAGTTCCGGCTTTAGGAGAGATTAGTCTGCTGATTCTGTCTTTGCTTGATACTGAAAGATTTGCTCTTCTTTGCTAAACCATTGGCTATTTCTTTGCTAAACCATTGCTACCTAAGTCATTGATCGTTCATTGCTGCTGATTGCACAGTTAGTGTGTTATTAGCTGCTGCTGGGGATTAGTCTGGTGCGTGCTTACTGTTAGTACAGTATTGCAGTAGTACCAACCGCAGTGCTGTTAGCACAGCATTGCACCCCAACAGCACCCATAGGACTTCTAGTGTGTTAGTGGCAGCAAACAGAGCTCCTATATTTTCTTCTCAGCAGCACCCATAGGATTTCTAGTGTGTTAGTGGCAGCAAACAGAGCTCCTATATTTTCTTCTCAGCAGCACCCATAGGACTTCTAGTGTGTTAGTGGCAGCAAACAGAGCTCCTATATTTTCTTCTCAGCAGCACCCATAGGACTTCTAGTGTGTTAGTGGCAGCAAACAGAGCTCCTATATTTTCTTCTCAGCAGCACCCATAGGACTTCTAGTGTGTTAGTGGCAGCAAACAGAGCTCCTATATTTTCTTGTCAGCAGCACACATAGTACCTATAGTGTGTTAGTGTCAGCACCCATAGGACCTACAGTGTGTTGTGAGCACACATAGGAGTTCTATTTTTTATACTATATACACTACCGACTACAATGGCTGGAAGACCGCCAAGGAGAGGCAGAGCGTGCCGAGGCAAGAACACAGGGCAGGCAGGCTCTGTTTCTAGAGACAACAGTGCTGGCCGTGGACGTGGTCGTGCATCGTCATCAGCACGTGGCCATGGGACACGCTTGTCTTTGTTTTCGGCAGCTGGACATGTGGAGCCGCATCATGCCGAAGGCTTGGTAGAATGGATGACCAAGCCCTCCTCATCCTCCTCATCCTCTCTCACCCAGGCTCAGGGTACTGGCAGAGCAGCTGCCAACGCGTACTCAATGGCATCATCAGCCACCCCTTCCCTAGACCCACCATGTCCTCCTGAGGAGTCCCCCGAACTGTTTGAGCACAGTGTTGGGTACATGCTCCAGGAGGATGCCCAACGATTCGAAGGCTCGGATGATGATACCCAGCTTGAGGAAGTCAGTAGTGTGCGCGCAGAGAGAGGGGATGCTGAAGGACAGCAATCTGGCAGTAGTGTTCCACCAGCTGCAGCTTACTGCCAGGTTTGCTCTAGTGGTGAAGAGGGAGGGGATGATGAGGTCACTGACTCCACGTGGGTGCCTGAAGGGAGAGAGGAGGAGGAGGAGGAGGATGCAGCGTCACATGTCCAACGAGGCAGGATGCCCCCTGGAGGCCAGCTAGAGGCCAGCACAGCAACTGTACCACACCGCAGAGCTCCGCCTGTGCAGGGCGCTGCCTCTGCACGTTATCACAAAAGTTCTTTGGTGTGGGCCTTTTTTGAGACGAGTGCATCAGATCGCACCACTGCTATTTGCAATATTTGTCTCAAGCGTATCTCGCGTGGCCAAAACATCAGCCGCTTGGGCACCACAAGCATGAGCAGACATATGTCGACCTGCCATGCAGCTCGTTGGCAAGCACACATAAAAGACCCACACCAAAGAACAAAGCGGACCTCTCCTTGCTCCTCATCAGCTGGGATCTCCATCCCCACTATATCTTCAGTCCTCTCTGAAAGCTGCTCTGAGAGGACTGAAGGTGTAGAATTAGGTGTGTCACAACCAAGTACTTGCAGTACACCGACGTCCGATTGTAGCAGGCAAATTTCCCTGCCCCAGCTGCTGGACCGTCGAAAGAAGTATACTCCCAGCCATCCACATGCCCAGCGGTTGAATGCTAGCTTGGCTAAATTGCTAGCACTTCAACTGCTGCCTTTTCAGTTGATAGACTCGGCCCCCTTCCGTGAGTTTGTTCAATGTGCGGTTCCTCAGTGGCAGGTTCCCAAACGCCACTTTTTCTCACGGAAGGCGATTCCGTCTCTCTACTGGCATGTGGAAGGCAATGTCCATGCCTCGCTGGACAGGGCGGTCAGCGGTAAGGTGCATATTACCGCTGACTCATGGTCCAGCAGGCATGGACAGGGACGTTATCTTTCTTTCACGGCCCATTGGGTCACTCTATTGGTAGCTGGGAGGGATGCAGGACAAGGTGCAGTAGTGTTGGAGGTTGTTCCGCCACCACGCCTCCAAAATGCTACTACTGGTTGTGACACACCTCTCTCCTCCACCCCCTCCTCTTCTTCTTCCTCCATGTCCTCTTCGAGTGCTCTGTCCTCGGAACCAGCGGTGCTCCGTAGGCGTACAAGGGGCTACGCGAGTACGCAGGCAAAAAGATGCCATGCCGTGCTTGCGCTGGTGTGTTTGGGGGACAGGAGCCACACTGGGCCAGAGGTTCTGGCAGCTCTGCAGGGGCAGGCCGAGAGGTGGTTGACGCCACGCCAGCTTAAGCCAGGAATGATCGTTTCTGATAATGGCACCAACCTCCTCTCCGCCCTGCGACAGGGGCAGCTCACCCATGTGCCCTGTATGGCTCACGTCCTCAACCTGGTGGTGCAGCGGTTCTTGGGCAGGTTCCCAGGCTTACAGGATGTCCTGAGGCAGGCCAGGAAAGTCTGTGTGCATTTCCGCCGATCTTATAATGCCAGTGCTCGGCTGACTGAGCTGCAAAAGGAGCTGAACCTGCCCAAGAACCGCCTAATATGTGACATGCCCACCAGGTGGAACTCAACGTTGGCCATGCTGCAGCGACTGCACACGCAGCAGAGGGCCATCAATGAGTACCTTTGCGACTACGGCACCAGGACAGGGTCAGGGGAGCTTGGCTTTTTTTCCCCACGCCAGTGGAGCATGATCAGGGATGCATGCACTGTCCTCTCACCATTTGAGGAGGCCACGAGGATGGTGAGCAGTGACAGTGCATGCATCAGTGACACTGTACCTCTTGTCCACCTGTTGGAGCATACGCTGCGTGGGATAATGGACAGGGCACTTGAGGCAGAACAGAGGCAGGAAGAGGAGGACTTCCTTGTCTCTCAAGGCCCCCTTTATCCAGACAATGTTCCTTCTGTCCCACCCATCACACAGGAAGAGGAGGAGGAGGAGGAGGAGGAGGAGGATTGTGTGAGCATGGAGGTGGAGCCTGGCACTCAGCATCAGCAGCAGCAGTCTTTTAGGGATGATGTACAGTCCCAACAAACCAGTGGACTTGTACGTGGCTGGGAGGAGGTGGCTGGCGATCATGTCATCCTCAGTGACCCAGAAGACTCCGGACCGAATGCCTCAGCTAACCTACGCTGCATGGCCTCCCTGATCCTGCAAAGCCTGCGGAAGGATCCTCGTGTTCTTCGGATCAAGGAGAGTGACCATTACTGGCTGGCCACTCTCCTTGATCCACGGTACAAGGGTAAGGTTGCGGACCTTATCTTGCCGTCGCAGAGGGAGCAGAGGATGAGACATCTCAGGGAGGCCTTGCAGAAAGGTCTGTGCAACGCGTTCCCAGAAACTGGGAGGTTACAAACTCCTGGTCCTGGACGACAAGTTGCTGAGGCTTCGGTCAGTAGCAGAAGGAGCGGTGGGGAAGGTGGACGTCTGACCGATGCGTTCAGACAATTTTTTAGTCCGCAGCCCCAAGGTATGATCGGTTCCAGCAACCATCGCCAGCGTCTGATATACATGGTGCAGGAATACCTAGGGGCAAGGTCAGACTTGGACACCTTTCCCACCGAAAATCCTCTGGCTTACTGGGTCCTGAGGATGGATCACTGGCCAGAGCTTGCACAGTATGCAATTGAGCTACTGGCCTGTCCTGCATCCAGCGTTCTTTCCGAACGCACATTCAGTGCTGCTGGAGGATTTGTCACCGATCATAGGGTGCGCCTGTCCACCGACTCGGTTGATCGACTGACCTTCATAAAAATGAATCAGTCTTGGATCACCACCAGCTACCAGACACCTGAAGCGGATATAACGGAATAATTTATAATGTCACATCCCTTCAAGACTGCCTATGCTGATGCTGAGTGACTGTCCTGTTATGTTCACTGACTATCCTCTTCCTCCTCCTCAATGATCCATGCCACCACACCAGTGCCTAAGGCACAATTTTTCAGCCCCTGTATAACAGGGGCGTGTAATTACAATTTTTTAAAAAGATGCTTCGCAACAGGTGTGACTGCTGTGCTCAGAGTACAGTATCTGTGAGGGGTTGCAGTGTTGTGGCACCAGCACCAGTGCCTAAGGCACAATTTTTCAGCCCCTGTTGGGGCGTGTAATTACAATTTTTAGGCAATGCTTTGCAACAGGTCTCATTGCTGTGCTCAGAGTACAGTATCTGTGAGGGGTTGCAGTGTTGTGGCACCAGCACCAGTGCCTAAGGCACAATTTTTCAGCCCCTGTATAACAGGGGCGTGTAATTAAATTTTTTTAAAAAGATGCTTCGCAACAGGTGTGACTGCTGTGCTCAGAGTACAGTATCTGTGAGGGGTTGCAGTGTTGTGGCACCAGCACCAGTGCCTAAGGCACAATTTTTCAGCCCCTGTTGGGGCGTGTAATTACAATTTTTAGGCAATGCTTTGCAACAGGTCTCATTGCTGTGCTCAGAGTACAGTATCTGTGAGGGGTTGCAGTGTTGTGGCACCAGCACCAGTGCCTAAGGCACAATTTTTCAGCCCCTGTATAACAGGGGCGTGTAATTACAATTTTTTAAAAAGATGCTTCGCAACAGGTGTGACTGCTGTGCTCCAAGTACAGTATCTGTGAGGGGTTGCAGTGTTGTGGCACCAGCACCAATGCCTAAGGCACAATTTTTCAGCCCCTGTTTAACAGGGGCGTGTAATTACAAATCTTGATCTAATAGTTCACAGCAGGGCCCATTCCTGCGCCCACCAAGAGTAACTATGAGGGCCTACAGTCTTGTGGCAACACCGTCCACCACCACCACCACCACCAAAGGCCCAATTTTTCTGCCCTGTTCAACAGGTGCATGCAATTACAAATCTTGATCTAATAACTCACAGCAGGGCCCATTCCTGCACCCACCAAGAGTAACTGTGAGGGCTTACAGTCTTGTGGCAACACCGTCCACCACCACCACCACCACCACCAAAGGCCCAATTTTTCTGCCCGGTTCAACAGGTGCATGCAAGTACAAATCTTGATCTATTAACTCACAGCAGGGCCCATTCCTGTGCCCACCAGTCTTGTGGCTACACCAACATCTAATAGGGCAAATTTCTGCAGAGTATATACGGCAGGCCCCTACTTTCAAACATCCAACTTACAAACGACTCCTACTTGCAAACGGCAAGAGAAAACAGGAAGTGAGAGGAAATCTACCCCTAGGAAGGAAAATTCTATCCTGTTAGATTTAATTTGGGAAAAAGGTATCTCCTCTCTACTGATGCTTTATCACCAATCCTTGTTTAAATTAAAACCCCACTTTTCCAAAAACATTTGTCATTGGGACGGAAAGTGAGGTGACATGTTCTGAACAGATGTGCAAAGACAGCAAATGTTACAGGGGTGATAACCCCTCCCTATGTTCTCCAAAAAGCTTAAAAATTGATTTTTTTGGGATGTAGCTACACTTCATAATGTACCTGTTCAGATTCTACTTAAGAACAAACCTACAGTCCATGTCTTGTTTGCACCACCTATATACTGCTGTTCAGAGTATATAGGGTTGTAGGTATAGGGTTTTATTTTGGGTGCGGGGTCCCCCTTAGTATCCATACAAGACCCAAAGGGGCTGGGGTGGGGGGGGGGTGATGGGGTAGCCATGCCATTTTTCTCAAGGATTTTCAGCCATATGGCGGCCAGGACAAGACATGACATTAAAGCCGCAAGTGGTTTTAAATGGCTTCTTTTTTTCCTTTACAAATGTCATTTTGTGCAAGGACAGTTCTAAACACGGGAAACACATGCCACTTCACAGGCATACTTTAGACACCCCCCAGGTACCATATTTAAAGGAAAATTTCACTTTTTTTTTTCACTTTATGCATCATTAAAATGACTGCTCCCGAAAAAACTTTAGTTTTTAAAATTTCTTTTTGCATTGATATATGTCCCCTGGGGCAGGACCCGGGTCCCCAAACCTGTTTTATAACATTAACATGCATATTGGCCGTTGTAATTAGCAATTTTGATTTCGAACGTTCGCGTCCATTATAACGAATAGGGTTCGAAAATTCGCGCGAACTTTCGGTCCGTTCGAAGGTTCTGGTGCGAACCGAACCCGGGGGTGTTCGGCTCATCCCTAACAGAGACATCCTTGATAAAAGCCTGCTCCAGAGCGCTCTGGACCTCAGACTGGGGTGAAGGTTCATCTTCCAACAGGACAAGGACCTAAGCTCACAGCCAAGATAACAAAGTAGTAGCTACGGGACAACTCTGTGAATGTCCTTGAGAGGCCCAGCCAGAGCCCAGACTTGAACCCGATTGAACATCTCTGGAGACATCTGAAAATGGCTGTGCACCGACGCTCCCCATCCAACCTGATGGAGCATGAGAGGTCCTGCAAAGAAGAATGGGAGAAACTGCCCAAAAATAGGTGTGCCGAGCTTGTGGCATCATATTCAGAAAGACTTGAGGCTGCAATTGGTGCCAAAGGAGCTTCACCAAAGTATTGAGCAAAGGCTGTGAATAATTTTATGTACCTGGGATTTTTTCCTTTTTTATTTTTAATACATTTGCAAAGATTTCAAACAAACTTCTCTCACGTTGTCATTATGGGGGATTGTTTGTAGAATTTTGAGGAAAATAATGAATTGAATCCATTTTGGAGTAAGGCTGAAACATAACAAAATGTGGAAAAAGTGAAGCGCTGTGAATACTTTTTTTTCTCTGTAGGACAGTACATGTTAATGCAGCATTAAATATCTAGATGATAATTAGTGGAAGACATTTGATAACAATGTAACATATTGGCTTTTACAAAAGCTGCATCTGCTGGAACCTTTTTTATTACTGTCTAATTAAACGGGTCTCTTCAGAAATGGCGGTTCTTTCTGGAGGTCACATCTTCTGAAGGGCATTTTACTGACGACAGCTGGAGTTTCATCTTTTTAAAAAGTAATGGAAATGAGAAGCACACAAAGGATGATTCATAAGCGTGGACAAATAATGGGTTTTATATTAAAAGAACACAAATCCTTTTCATTTCTGTATTGGGCTATAAACTTCTCTTTTTAAGAGAAACAAATTGTATTTTCAGTGAGTATACATTGTTATCAATATAATATGACAGAAGATTAGAGTGTGGCTGGAGTGCTGTGATATATAATAGCCGTAGTATCACTGTCTATGAGAGGAGAACTTGTTACTTAGTGCTTAGTGAATATGTCCAATTACATGAGATCTACAGTGGAGAAAATCATTATTTGATAGAGATGTGCACACTGAAACATTTTGTTTCGGAATTTCGATTTCGTCCGAAAAATACATTTATTTATTTACTCCCAAAATTTGTTTTTATTTTTTTCCTTTCGCTAAAAAATCTTTCGTTAAAAAATGCATGTGACAAAAAAAGCCACTGTCACTGTGTGTTTTGGAAGGGACTGTGGGCTGGCCTTTTACCCACAGACTATGGCCCAAAAGAAACTGGAGACTTGGGGACAAGCTGGCATTGAGATAATGTAATGTAATGTAATGCTACATCCCTTCTCCCCCATTCCCCCCCTATTGTTGCTGTGTTTAATTGTGTTGGTTCATGGCACGTAGAAAATGGTCTGGACTGGAGACATGTCTCCGCAGGGGATGTTGTCAGCGAAATTAGGCTGAATGCAGAGCACACAGCCAGATATCGTATCTCTAATAGTAACACATTTCGTCTCAATGATATAATGCATCTTAAGCTAAAATTCACTCACCATTCATTCGATTCCCATTCATTCAAGTCAAGAGCCATCACCACCAGACAGTTCTTATCACGGCATCCCAGCAAAAGACTGCCATGCCGAAGCCCTCACAGGCTTTTATTAAACTCCCAGCAGGAAGTGATGTCACAACATGTGACCTCCTCCATAGGAAGTGACCATATAAGGATATAATACAACAAAAGAACCAATCACAGACATGTATACATTCAAATAGACTAGCAGTGACGTGCACTGCTTCCAATGACAGGAACCATACGAAAGCAATGGTTCAATGGGCCACAATTGTCGTATCGTTATGCTATAGTTCTAGTGGACGCAGATCTGTCCGCTCTGGGTCATTTAATGCCAAAGCCAAGAAGTGGCCAGTCCCTGGGCAAGGCATAAAACAAATATCCCTAAAAGGGGCAAACATCGCTGTGTCCACAGGAAGATTTTCCCGCCACCGGTCTTCCACCAACATCTGTATGTGCGAATACGTTCACATGAGCGCATTACAGCAAAACCGACACTGGGGGACATCTGACAACATACATTAATAAAATTTTCCACAACAATGTTTATTGAGGGGCTGCCTGCTTATCATAATCCCTTTAAGTTTCAATGTACAAGTGTTGAGTTTCCATTGGTTCTTCCTTGTCCCCTACCCCCCTCTATGACAAGGCTAAGGGGAGTGTCCCTAACTGTGTTTAAAGGTGTATGTCTTGTACTAAGTAAAGAGTTGATGCTCTGTATGTTTAACCCTCAACACCTGTGTGGCTTGTCTCGTGATTGAGGGGTTAAGGGCTGGTTATGGCGAATCTGTAGGCTGCGGGTGCGTTTGGAGGACAGGAGACACAGGTCTGGCGGATGTGCCCACCTGGGGTATCCGAGATCCGTCACAATGCATTCGTCCGAAAACCCGAATTAAGGTTGAATCTGTCAATTGAAAGCTTATGGTGTCTGTCGGATGTTCTAAGAAGATTTGATGAAACAGCTAAACTGCTTGATGCCGCAATCGTACATTTCCGGTCAAATGCTCTGCCCAGGGCCGGTGCTACCACTAGGCAAACTAGGCAGCCACCTAGGGCGTACTGCTGCCTAGGGCGCTCGACCACTGGTGTTCGTACTCTCTTCAGCAAGCAACTAAGTCTCAGCTTCAGCAGGCAGCTGCCGCTCTGTTCTCACATAGTGTCAGAGGCGCAGCGGTGGCGGAGGTCTGTGTCCAGACTCCCAAATGTATGGAAGCAAGAAAACATTCATTGATGGGCGCTGGTAGGCTGCATTAATGGGCACTGGTAGGCTGCATTTGATGGGTGCTGGTAGGCTGCATTGATGGGTGCTGGTAGGCTGCATTGATGGGCGCTGGTAGGCTGCATTGATTGGCACTAGTAGGCTGCATTTGATGGGCGCTGGTGAGGCTGCATTGATGGGCGCTGGTAGGCTGCATTGATGGGCGCTGGTAGGCTGCATTGATTGGCACTGGTGAGGCTGCATTTGATGGGTGCTTCATTAAAAAAAAGTGGGGTATACATGGGCAGGGCAAAGGGAGTGGAGTCAAGGGGGGCCGCAAAATGAGGTGTCGCCTAGGGTGTCAAAAATCCTTGCACCAGCCCTGGCTCCGCCCACAAGCTATAGTAGAATTCTAATGTTGTATGACTAGTAATAATTATATTTATTATTACTAGTCAACCAACATTAGAATTCTTCCATAGGCTATGGGCGGAGCATTTGACCGTAAATGTCCGCTCGTGGCGATCGTATGTTTTTAGCTGCTTCGTCGAATCTTCATGTCTCTATAATGTCGGATCTTTTCTCTCTATGTCGAATAATCTTGGACTAATAGAGTTAGGTTAGGCACATTCAACCGCAGGTTCGATAGACACAGATCGGTATTGTCACCGTCATGTTGAATCTCCTATCTATATCGAATTGTTGTCACAACGAAACGAAAATAAAGCATTTTTTATTTTGTATCCTTCAGATTTCGGATTCTGCACGTTCGTTATCGTTTGTTAAAATGCAGTGGCGGCTGGTGCTCAAAATTTTTGGGGGGGCGCAAACAAACTGAAAAAAAACCATCAATTGCCGCCACTGTGCCCATTAAACGCAGCCACTGTGCACAAACGCCACCAGTTTGTCCCCTCAAATGCAGCCAGTTTGTCCCCTCAAATGCAGCCAGTTTGTCCCCAAATACAGCCAGTTTGTCCCCTCAAATGCAGCCAGTTTGTCCCCTCAAATGCAGCCAGTTTTGTCCCCAAATGCAGCCAGTTTGTCCCCAAATGCAGCCAGTTTGTCCCCAAATGCAGCCAGTTTGTTTCCATATACAGCCAGTTTGTTTCCATATACAGCCAGTTTGTCCCCAAATACAGCCAGTTTGTCCCCCATATACAGCCAGTGTGTCCCCCATATACAGCCAGTGTGTCCTGGTATACAGCCAGTGTGTCCTGGTATACAGCCAGTGTGTCCCCATATACAGCCAGTGTGTCCCCATATACAGCCAGTTTGTCCCCCATATACAGCCAGTGTGTCCCCCATATACAGCCAGTTTGTCCCCCATATACAGCCAGTGTGTCCCCTATATACAGCCAGTGTGTCCCCATATACAGCCAGTGTGTCCCCCATATACAGCCAGTGTGTCCCCATATACAGCCAGTGTGTCCCCCATATACAGCCAGTGTGTCCCCCATATACAGCCAGTGTGTCCCCCATATACAGCCAGTGTGTCCCCCATATACAGCCAGTGTGTCCCCATATACAGCCAGTGTGTCCCCCATATACAGCCAGTGTGTCCCCTATATACAGCCAGTGTGTCCCCATATACAGCCAGTGTGTCCCCATATACAGCCAGTGTGTCCCCATATACAGCCAGTGTGTCCCCCATATACAGCCAGTGTGTCCCCGTATACAGCCAGTGTGTCCCCATATACAGCCAGTGTGTCCCCCATATACAGGCAGTGTGTCCCCCATATACAGCCAGTGTGTCCCCATATACAGCCAGTGTGTCCCCCATATACAGCCAGTGTGTCCCCATATACAGCCAGTGTGTCCCCCATATACAGCCAGTGTGTCCCCCATATACAGCCAGTGTGTCCCCCATATACAGCCAGTTTGTCCCCAAATGCAGCCAGTTTGTCCCCAAATGCAGCCAGTTTGTCCCCATATACAGCCAGTGTGTCCCCGTATACAGCCAGTTTGTCCCCCATAATACAGCCAGTTTGTCCCCATATACAGCCAGTGTGTCCCCCATATACAGCCAGTGTGTCCCCCATATACAGCCAGTGTGTCCCCCATATACAGCCAGTGTGTCTCCAAATGCAGCCAGTTTGTCCCCATATACAGCCAGTTTGTCCCCATATACAGCCAGTTTGTCCCCCATATACAGCCAGTTCCCCCCCAGCCCTGCACTTACCTTCCTCGGTCCGCGCCGTCCTCGATGTCTCCTCCCGCCCTCGATGTCGCTTCAGCCAATCAGGTTACCGGTAACCAGATCCGGTGAACCTGATTGGCTGAAACCCCCACAGTCTTCTCCAAGGAACGCACCCCCGTGCGTACCTTGGAGGAGTTTTTGGAAGCCGATTACAGCGTGAGAGCTGTATTCGGAAAGCCTATCAGAGCCGCCGGCTCTGATAGACACTTCCAAGTCACACCCACCGCCAGCCACCGCTCTAATTCATATGGCCGGCGCTAACCAGGAGGCCGGCCATATGAATAGTGGGCAGCGCGGCAGCGGTGACAATACATAGATTCATGCAATGCATGAATCTGTGTATTGTCTTTCAGTGGCGTTGCAGGAGCGAGAGGGGGCGGCGCTCCGGCGCCCTCTATGGACGCACCGCCACTGTTAAAATGTACACAAAAATCCCCGAAATTTCGGACGAAAACGAATGCACATGTCTATTATTTGACCTCCTGCAGATTTGATAAATTTGCCCACTTTCACACTGAGGCTCTTCTAAACTGCCAGTAAAAACACTGAGCGCTTTTGAAGCGTTTTTCAAGAGCTTTCCATTTATTTCAATGGAGAGGGAAGTTTTTCACAGCCCTGCCAGCACACTGCCCCAGAGTGAAAGCATTCATTGATTTTAATGGAAATAAGTTTTCGTGAGCTTTATAGGCGCTGTTTTTAGCGTGAAAGCGATCTAAAGGCAGGTGTCCCAATACTTTTGACAATATAGTGTATGTCTTGGTTTGTATATTTAGTTTTCTTTCATGTTTTTTTTTTTCTGGCAAAAAAAGCCATTTTCTGTCTCTATGCTGATGTAAGCTGTTTTTGTTTATTTATATATACAGGGTTCATACACATTTTTACCAATCAAATTACATGACTTTTCCATGACTTCACGTAAATATTCATGACCTTATGTTTCATGAAATGTCTATGTACACATGTTAAATAAGAAGAAAATCCATGTCACACCCAGCATATTTTTACTAATATAAATTAGGGCTGTCATGCCGCGTACACACGGCCGTTTTTCTCGTCGAAAAAAACGACATTTTTCCCATTCGACGAGAAAAACGATAGTCTGTGGGCTTACTGTCGTTTTTTTCGACGAGAAAAACGGCATTAAAAACGACGAGAAAAATTAGAACATGTTCTAATTTTTCTCGTTTTTTTCGACATGTTTTCCGCGGCAGTGTTTCCCATAGGGAAACACTGCCGCGGAGCCCACAGACGGTCGTTTTTCTCGTCAAGAGAAGAAATGACGTGAAAAATGACCGTGTGTGGGGAACAAGCTGTTCCCCCGTTTTAAATGACATTATTCACGGCGGTTTTTTAACCGCCGTGAATGATGATCGTGTGTACGCGGCATCACTGATTAAAATTTTTGTGTTCGATTAATCTTTTTTTTTAATCGATTAAACGACTAATTTTGATTAATTAATTATAACGCACATACAGATCCAACTACTTTTAGCTGATTTCCTTGCATTGCAACTCTGCATTAGTCAGTGGTAAATGTGGTATAAACACTATATACAATCACCCGACACTAGTTAGTTTCCACCATCCATGACTTAACTTCACAGTTCACACAAATAAATTCAAACTGTAGCACTGACCTAAGTACAGTACAGTACAGACACCCCCAGTAGTACAGACATCCCCAGTGCAGACCTCCCAGTACAGACACCCCCAGTGCAGACCTCTCAGTACAGACACCCCCAGTGCAGATCTCCCAGTACAGACACCCCCAGTGCAGACCTCTCAGTACAGACACCCCCAGTGCAGACCTCCCAGTACAGACACCCGCAGTGCAGACCTCCCAGTACAGACACCCCCAGTGCAGACCTCTCAGTACAGACACCCCCAGTGCAGACCTCTCAGTACAGACACCCCCAGTGCAGACCTCCCAGTACAGACACCCCCAGTAATGCAGGCAGACACCCCCCAGTAATGCAGGCACCCCCCCTTACAGACCTCAGAACAGCAATACATGGCGCGGTGTGTGTCCCTCGAGTTCCTGCTGACGTCAGCGTGCTGCTAAGCCGCCAATAGGCTGCCGCCGGGTGTACCAAGATGGCCGCGGCTCCGAAGCTAGGCCGAAGCCGCAGCCTTTCCTAATGGCTGAGGCTCCGGAGCGCTCCGCGGATCGCGCCGTGTGCCGATCCGAACAGGATGACCTGTTCGGATCACGGATCGCTTACGATCCGTTGCACGACTAGTAGTGACTAAAATATTCCATGACTTTTCCAAAACTTAGTGGGGTTCAGTCATTTTCCAAAACTTTTCCAGGCCTGGAAAGTGCCATGTCAAAATCCCATGACTTTTAAGGAATTTAATGACCGTACGAACCCTGTATATATATATATATATATATATATATATATATATATATGTTTTTTTATTTATTTTGTATATATGTAAAAATGTTTTTTTTTATGTAGCACACAGACCCCTTTCTCCTTACCTTTGGCTCACTTGTAGGAAAAGGGGCACACTGTACCACATGCCCGTACCCTCCTGTGTGAAGAGGTTGAGCGGTGTAATGTACCTGGGTCTCTATGGTCAGGTTCTCCAGACAATGGTTCCCGTCTTCACTGCAATAAAGACAAGTCTCTATTCCCCAATAACTCCAAGGTCCACACCAGTTGCAACTCCAACGTAGAGTTTATTTTTCTCATGTACATAGTCATTAAATAGGAAAGGATGGATGGAGTACAGGACAGCAAGAGGTGTTGGAGTAGGTCCAGGCACAAATGAATACACATTCACTACCTATATCTTCAGGTAGTCTCAGCTCACCCGGATAGTCTCCCATTAGAGTGGATTCTAGCAGCCGGAGTGATGCTCGAATTAAATGACACGCAGTCTCTGCACAAACTCTGCCACAGATCTGGTGGACGTTAGGTCTCTGCCACAGACCTGGTGAACGTTGGTCTCTGCCACAGATCTGGTGGACGTTAGGTCTCTGCCACAGATCTGGTGGACGTTAGGTCTCTGCCACAGACCTGGTGAACGTCGGTCTCTGCCACAGACCTGGTGAATGTTGGTCTCTACCTGGTGAACGTTGGTCTCTGCCACAGACCTGGTGAATGTTGGTCTCTGCCACAGACCTGGTGAACGTTGGTCTCTGCCACAGACCTGGTGAACGTTGGTCTCTGCCAAAGAGCTGGTGAACGTTGGTCTCTGCCACAGACCTGGTGAACGTTGGTCTCTGCCACAGACCTGGTGAACGTTGGTCTCTGCCACAGATCTGGTGAACATTAATCCTGGTATTAGGCCTCTATCAGGAAGATGACATCCCTCCAGAGAGTTACCGGGCCACTTCCTTCAATGTGATCTCTCCCCAGTCCCTCGGAATGGTCCTCCCCCGGCCTCCTCTTCCAGATACGGGTCTCCTCGCAAGGCAGCATCCTGGGATTCCTCCTCCCTCTGTGGGCTCCAGCCGAAGGTGCTGGACCCAAGGCCTTCAGTTGCAGCCCCAGGGCTAAAGGTGCCTGGGACTGATCTGCCAGTGTACCGGGCCAGGAACTCCACCCCAGGGCTAAAGGTGCCTGGGGTGGCCACGAACAGAACAACACACTCCCCGGGGTCGGACCCCCGGGAACTCACCCCCCCACAGACAGGGTCTGCCCCTTTTATATCCTCTCCCAGCATGCACAGCAGGCCGACACGCCCACCGCACCACCACCGAGAGGGGACATCCAAGGCACAGCACTGTACCAGAGGTTCAACCCTGTCCTCCGATGGCAGCGCCATCAACAGGGCACAGGGAACTATACACCAGTATCCCACCTGTAGTATAAAAAGGGTTTACAGAACCCTATCAAATAGTGTGTTTGAGCACAACTATCACTCAAACATCCCCCTAGATTTAAAGACCCTGCTACATTTATGTTGTATGTTTGTAAGATTTTTTATTAAACAAAAATTTACAGTTCATTCTGATGCACCTGCAGTCTGCAGTAATAGGAAGTTGTCAGGGAGCCGCTTGTGTTATCGGTTTGCATTCGTCTTGCACCTTCAGGTTCACTGACTTGGCCTCCGGTCTCTCGGGCTCGTCAGCGGGATCCATTAGGAATGAGAACGTTCAGTTATACCAGGATTTTTTTTTTCTCCCATTATATATAACCAGATTTTTCCCCTCTAGTTGTGAACACACTGAACAGCAAATATGGCTCCACATTAGATGCCCAATTTAACACATTGATTACACATAATACATACCATTCGCTCCCTGCGTATAAATAGCGGGTTTTGCAGAAACTGGAAATGTTGACATTTAATCCTTGTCTACTGATACATACAAAGAACAAAACTGCAACAAAATTCACCAAAATAAATCATTGTGCAGATAGAAGAAAAAAAAATTCTGCTGACCATCCACACTTTAAAAGGGAACGTAAAGTGGAGTTCCAGCCTAAATATGAACCAGGTCTTAATCGATCACCCCCCCCCCCTCGTTTTTGGATACCCTTTTATTAAAAAAATTGTGCATTTTTGTACCTTTTAAAAAAAAAAAAAAATTGTTCTCCAGCAGGACTTTTCTCCTAACCTCACCGCGGCGAGGTACGTCATCTTGGCATTTGCATCAGCCCCTCCTTCTCCCCCCCGGTGCCTTCTGGGACCTGTGTGTGTTTTCTGGGCCATTTAGAAAACGCAGCGCATGCGCAGTAGGAATCCGGCTGTGAAGCCTGAAGGTTTCATTGCCAGTTTCCCTTATTTGCAATGGCGGCGCCTGCACCTGGACCAATCCGCTCCAAGAGGGGGTGCGACATCACGGGATCCCTAGACAGGTAAGTGTCCTTATATTAAAAGTCAGCAGCTACAGTATTTGTAGCTGCTGACTTTTATTTTTATTTATTTTTTTTGAGGCTGGAACGCCTCGTTAAGCGAAAAAAAAATTATTTGTTTTAGTATTTCACTTTTTTTTTTTGAAGGGGTAAGGGTTAGAACCCCCTGGAGGGAGAAAAAAAAAACCCTAGATGCAACCCAAGATGTATTGCAAGATGTGCAGCAGACGTGCAGAACTGATTTTTTGTTTCAGACAGATTCATTATGTTACTAATTTTGTTTTGTTAATTCGTTTTTCGGAATTAGTTTAGTTTTGTTTATTATTTTCTTACGAATTCCAAATTTTCGGAACGATTCTAATTCGGATTGTTTGAAAAATGATCTACCGATTAGAATTCTCTGTGAAGAATAGCTGGTTGTTAGGCCCCTTTCACACTGGGGCAGGGGCGGCGTTGGCGGTAAAACGCCGCTATTTTTCACGTCGCTTTACCGCCAATTTCGCGGCGCTATTTGGCCGCTAGCGGGGCGGTTATACCTCCCACTAGTGGCCGAGAAAGCGTTGAAAAACCACCGCAAAGCATCTCTGCAGAGGTGCTTTGCCGGCGGTATAGCCGCGGTGCCCCATTGATTTTAATGGGCAGGAGCGGTATACACACCGCTCCTTCACTGCTCCAAAGATGCTGCTAGCAGGACTTTTTTTACCGTCCTGCTAGCGCACCGCTCCAGTGTGAAAGCCCTCGGGGAGACAGCAACGGCTGTTTCAGGTCGGTTTGCCGGCGCTAAAAAAAGACAAGTCCAACCTGTGTGTGCTTTATGTTTATATTACATTGTATATCCTTGTATGCTGCGGTCATTCAAGTGCTTATCTAATAGTTTTTTTTTAATTATCGATGCCCCCCGCTGTAACCACTGCTTGTGGAAGAGAATTCCACATCTTTACCGCTCTTACAGTAAAGAACCCTCTACACAGTTTAAGCTTAAACCGCTTCTCTTCTAATTTTAACCACTTAAGCCCCGGACCAATACGCAGCATAAAGACCAGGCCCCTTTTTTGCAATTCGGCACTGCGTCGCTTTAACTGACAATTGCGCGGTCGTGCGACGTGGCTCCCAAACAAAATTGATGTCCTTTTTTTCCCACAAATAGAGCTTTCTTTTAGTGGTATTTGATCACCTCTGCGGTTTTTATTTTCTGCGCTATAAACAAAAATAGAGCGACAATTTGGAAAAAAATGCAATATTTTTTACTTTTTGCTGTAATAAATATCCCACAAAAATATATAAAAAAACATTTTTTTCCTCAGTTTAGGCCGATACGTATTCTTCTACATATTTTGGTAAAAAAAAATTGCAATCGCCGTTTATTGATTGGTTTGCGCAAAAGTATTAGCGTTTACAAAATAGGGGCTAGTTTTATGGCATTTTTATTATTTTTTTTTTACTAGTAATGGCGGCAATCAGCGTTTTTTTTCGTGACTGCGACATTATGGCGGACACATCGGACACTTTTGACACATTTTTGGGACCATTGTCATTTTTACAGCGATCAATGCAATAAAAATGCACTGATTACTGTAAAAATGACACTGGCAGTGAAGGGGTTAACCACTAGGGGCGCTGAAGGGGCTAAGTGTGCCTAGGGGAGTGATTATCACTGAGGGGGCGTGGCTACGAGTGACACGTGACCGATCTCCGCTCTGATTACACAGAGCGGAGATCGGTGACATTGTCAGTAGGGGAGCGGGGAGATGTTGTGTTTACACTAACATCTCCCCACTCCATGCCTCCGTGAGACGATCGCGGGGATCCCCGCGGCGATCGAGTCCGCGGGACCCACGGTCCAACTCACGGGGAAGGCAGGGGGTCGTGAGCGCGCCGCTGGCGGCGCGACCCCCAGGTCGGGCAGGTAAAGGGGACGTACAGGTACGTGATTGTGCCTGTACGAGCCATTCTGCCGACGTATATATACAGTGCATGGTCGTTAAGTGGTTAATGAGTGGCCACGTGTCTTATTAAATTCCTTTGCGCGGAAGAGTTTTATTCCTATTGTGGGGTCACCAGTACGATATTTGTACATTAAAATCATATCCCCTCTCAAGTGTCTCTTCTCTAGAGAAAATAAGTTCAGTGCTCGCAACCTTTCCTCATAACTAATATCCTCCAGACCCTTTATTAGTTTTGTTGCCCTTCTCTGGACTCTCTCCATTTCCGGGACATCCTTCCTGAGGATTGGTGCCCAGAACTGGACAGCATACTCCAGGTGCGGCCGGACCAGAGTCTTGTAGAGCGGGAGAATTATCGTTTTATCTCTGGAGTGAATCCCCTCTTTAATGCATGCCAATATCCTGTTGGCTTTCCTTGAAGCAGGTTGGCATTGCATGCCATTGCTGAGCCTCCTTTTCCATCTTAAATCCCCCCAGAGTACTCGTATAAATGCTCCAATACCCAAAAATGATACTTTCAGCCTTGTTTCTTTCAGCTGTCAGCGGGATTCTCCCACTGACAGCTGAAATGTAAAAATAAAAATAAAGCCGGCAATTATCAGTTGGCCAGAGCGGGGGGGGCAGCTGCATCCTTAACAACTGGTAACTCATTCAGCTGTCAGTGGGATTTTCTTGCTGACAGCTGAAGTGTAAACAAAGTCCTGGAAATTGTAGCTGTAAAAAAAAAAAAAAGCAGCTAGGCAATGTTTATCAACAACATTGCTCAGCCACTGAAACAGAAAGATAAAAGTGAACAATGTTTATCTTTGTATCTTTCTGTTTATTTATCTACAGATCAAAGGGATGAACTTCGACCTGCAGATGCAGTCAGTTTAAAGCAACCTGTCAAGTAAAAAGAGACATTTATTTTTTATTTTGTATTAAATGTTCCTCTGCTTAACCCATTATTACCCCTTAATTTAATCTAATCAGCCTTATTAACTCCTTATTCTCCATCTTTATTTAATAATTATTTTCCTTCTCATTTTTTTTTCTTTTTGCACTTTTATTTTTATAAACTATTAATAATTGAGATTTTTTCTGTTTGCTTTGTTAGTTTTTTTTTACACCTTTAACATATATTTACATGTTTCACATTGAAAAAAGCGCAAAATAAAAAAAAATGTATTTCATTTATAAATAACCTTTCAATGCTTTGTACCATTGCTGACAGCTGAAGTGTAAGCAAAACAGTTGCAGTAGGTATCAGTAATTGGTATCGGCAAGTACTAAAAGAAAGTATTGGTACTCGTACTTGAAAAAAAATGGTATTGGTGCATCCCTAAATCCAAAAAGAGGTAATTTGAGGGGTATTTGTACTTTCCTGGCATTTTTGGCCTCAAGAAGGGAGATAGACCGCCAGTACATTACAGATAAATCCTATTGTTGGTATAACTTTCCTACAGACTAAAGAATATACACTGATTTGGCTTTTTTTCAAATGAAATGTAGCAGAATAAATTTTGGCCTAAATTTATGAAAAAAGATTATTTGTTTACATTTTTTATTTATTTTTTGGTAATTTTTTGTTTATATAGCAAAAAAATTAAAAACACAGTGGTGAATAATACAACCAAAAGAAAGCTCTATTTGTGTAAAAAAAAAAAAAAAAAAAAAAACGATACTGTATAAATTTTCCAGTTAAAGTAGCGTAGGGCTGAACAGCAAAAAATTACCTGGTCATGAAGGGGGGGGGGGGGGGTAAAACCTTCCAGAGGTCAAGTGGTTAAGCCAAAGTTTAGTGTCACTTTAACTAGCAACCACCAATCCAAGAAAGCCACAATGGAAAAACCACAAAGCTGACTGGATGTGTCTCCTGAGCCGGTTTAAATACAAAAGTATATACTGTATATATTTTTTCGTAATATGCCTGTACTGTCTGCATTTTTAGGTTTAGGGATACAAAGAACGGGACTTTAAAGGTGCCGATTTAATTAAACAAGTTGTATAAAAAATTATAAAGTTTATTAAATATCAATTTCTTTAAAATAACAAAGAATAGTCAAATACATAAATTTCATACAACATTGCAGCCACTTCTGCTCAACATGTTTCACCCAAAGGAGCTTCCTCGGGAGACCTAAGAAAGAAACAGATAATTGTAAATGGCTACAATGTTGTATGAAATTGATGTATTTGACTATTCTTTGTCATTTTAAAGAAATTGATATTTAATAAAATTTATAATTTTTTATACACGTTGTTTAATTGGCACCTTTAAAGTCCCGTTCTTTGTGTCCCTAAACCTATTACTAATATTGATGTGGTGCCTATTTCGGTTCTTCATCGCCCATACTTTTTTGTCTGCATTTTTAGATTAACGGCGCCTTTATAAAATATTTTCCCTTACTCAGACATAATTCCTTACAGGTTCTGAGATTCCGCCACGTCTCCTGATGTGCCAGCTCGCTCCTTCATCTTCTGCGTCCCAAAAATCTCTGAATTCTCTTCTTGACTTTCCAACCTCCGGCACGTCTAAATCTTCCTGTTCATTAACTACATAAAGAAATCTTTCCTTGTATACGGCCTTCGATCCCTCCATTACTGCTACGGGATGCTTGTTTTATTGAGGTACTGTATTGGTTCTCAATATCAACACATCAGGTTATCATGCACGTTCCTATTTCATCTGCATGCATCTGTATGTGCGGCTCCTGGATTATCCCGTTCTATTTTCATTAAAAAACTTTGCAGGCTGTCTTTTTTTTTTTTTTTTTTTTACAGCAGCACACAAGACTGATTTCAATTTGCATTTTAATTAATATTTCAAATGAATTCCTTTTGTTTTTTTTTTCCTTCCAAGAAACCTTAATCGTGAAGATGGAATCGAGGGTCTTAAAGTGAGATGAGTAACGCTGTTAAAAAAATGTCCTTCAAAAGTAAGGAGGTTCTTCAGCGAGTCTTCCACTGGTATTAAATAAACTATAATGCTGGCCATACACGGGTCGAATTTCGAAAGAACTTTATTTCGAAAATCTTATCTAAGAATTTTCGTTCGTATTTCGCACCATTAGTGGGCTGCAGCAACAGCCGATTTTTGTGCAGCCATCGAATTTTAATAATCCAACATGTTGAATATTTTTTGAAAAAACAAACAATTTTCTAATCAATGATGGGAGAATCGTGCGAAAAATGTAATCGAAAAAGAAATGCGCATGTGCAAGAAATGAAAATTCCCGTAAAGAAAAGAAGATTCCCGGAAAGAAGATTCCCAGAAAGAAGATTCCCAGGCACGAAAATTATTTTCTGTAGGAACATGAGGTGAAATTGAAGGTTTGGTCGGTCGAAATTCGAAATCAATGGTGGCACCAGAGGCGGCTCTAGGTTTTGTGAGGCCTTAGGCAAAATTTGGACACGAGGCCCCACTCACGCTCATAATGGATAAAAAATAATTCAAGCAAGTAAAAATGGCTGCAGAAAGATACGTGGATTTAGCACACATGCGATCAGCACCACTTCCAGGGCACCCTCCTCACCCATCAGACATATGCAGCCAATACAACATCTGGGACCCAGCAAGGTGACAACCCCTCTAGGATTGACCACTGTGCCTTTGGAGAATGGGAAGGGGGTGTCACTGAATCATTCCACATCCACAGAGGAAGGAGAGTGCAGCGCAGGGAGAGGAGAGAGAGAGAGAGATAGTGGTTCCTGGTAACCTTTACCTTCCATCCGTCCTCGTTTTCCGGGCCCAGTCAGCCTGTCCTCCAGTCCAGGGAGGTCTTTAGAGCTCTTCTCCCTCCAGGACTATCGATCCTTGCAAGCCTCACTGCTCAACTTGCCCGCCAGGCCCGGACTGGGACAAAAAATTGACTGAGCAGCCCATTATAGCAGTCCATTCCCCGCTCCCCAGCCTGAGAGACCCCCGCAGCAGCCGGAGGGAAAAGAGGGGGGAACCTAGCAGAGCTGCCGGGGGTGAGGAGGCCAGAAAAGAAAACAGGGGTGGCAGAGAGCACATGAGTTAGGCTGAGAGAAGCAGAGGGGGGCTGAGAGTGAGGGGGGGCGGAGAGCACTGAGGGATCTGGAGAGCACTAGGGGGGTGTACTGGCCAGAGTGGAGAGCCTGGCGGGTTCAGAGAGCACGGGGGGTTGATGGAGAGCATATGGATCAGAGAGTACTGGGGGAGGGGTGGGGGGTGGAGACCGCACCGGGGGGAGCTGGATAGCACAGTTGTTGGAGAGCATGGGGGGGGGCAGGGAGCACAGGGGGGGTGGGGGGAGTTGGATAGCATAGTGGGTTGGAGAGCATGGGGGGGAGCCAGGGAGAAAAGTGGGGGCTGGAAAGCACAAGGGGGAGCTGGAGAGCACTGTGGGGGGGGAGCTGGAGAGCACAGGGGGAAGTTGAAAGCACAGGGGGGGGCAGAGAGCACTGGGGGGGAACTGGACAGCACAGGGGGCAGAGAGCACTGGGGGTGCAGGTAGAACTTGGAGGGGTTAGGGAGCATGGGGGGAGCAGAGAGCTCTGGGGGGCTGGAGAGCACTGTGGGGGAGATATCAGTGTGGGGGCGCCAGGGAGAACAGAGCACTGGGGGGGAGGTAGAGAGCAGTGGGGGGGGATGGGAGGAGTCAGTGAGCACAGAGGGGACCAGAGAGCACTGTGGGGGAGCCAGGGAGCACAGAGGGGACCAGAGAGCACTGGGGGGAGCTGGGGAGCAGTGTGGGGGGGGAAACTAGACAGCACAGTGTGGGGGGAGCATGGGGGGAGCCAGGGAGCACAGAGAGGACCAGAGAGCACTGTGGGGACGGGGAGTACTGTGGGGGAGCCAGGGAGCACAGGGAGGGACAGGGGACTGGACAGCACAGTGGGGGAGCCAGGGAGCATGGGGGACCAGAGAGCACTGGGGGGAGCCAGAGAGCAGAGGGGGTATGCAGGGAGAACTGGGAGGAACCAGGGAGCACAGGGGCAGTAAAAGAAGTTGGATAGGAGGAGCTCCGGTGGATGGATCCCATCCCAGTGCCTGCTGCCTCCTGGCTGATCGACCCAGAGAGAAAGTGAGGGGGAAGGAGGAGCTCCGGTGGATGGATCCCATCCCAGCGCCTGCTACAGCCTGGCCGATCGTCCCAGAGAGAAAGTGAGTGCCCGGCCGTGCCGCCCTCATGTGAGCCTGGATAGGAGGAGCGGCGGAGACAGCTGCATATGGAGAAATTGATCTTTCCATATTCTTTCTGCAGCCAATGAACGCCCGCAGAAGAAGCGGTCATTCAGCGGCTGAAGGAGGAATATTGAAAGATCAATTCCTCCATATTCAGCTGTCCCCGCCGCTCCTCCTATCCAGGCACACATGAGGGCGGCACGGCCGGGCACTCACTTTCTCTCTGGGACGATCGGCCAGGCTGTAGCAGGCGCTGGGATGGGATCCATCCACCGGAGCTCCTCCTTCCCCTTCACAGACAGAGACAGTCAGATAGGGCAGGGATAGTTTCCGCCGCTTGGCCCAACTCCTGACCCGAATAGGCTGCCGGCCAGACGTGGAGAGGCCAGGTGAGCGGCGCGGGCTGAAGGAGTAGCTCAGCTGCTTTAGGGCCCCACATGGACTTGTGGCCCCCCCGGTGTGCCCTATGGCTGCCCGCACGGCTTTTACAGATGGCCCCTGGAGCCTGTTGGTCAGTCCAGTGATCGAGCAGAGGCAAATTAGGCGGCTGCGAGGCCCCTGTTAGTGCAAGGCCTTAGGCAGCCGCCTAATTAGAGAGCCGCCTCTGGGTGGCACCATCACATCACAAAACGCACACATTTTCTGATTTTTAAAAGAAAGTTCTTTTGAAATTCGACCCATGTATGGCCAGCATAAGAAAGATAGATTACATATACAGTGGGGAAAATAATTATTTTGTAAGTTTGCATGCAGATTTTGTAAGTTTGCCCACTTACAAAGAAATCCTCCAAATACTGCATGGAATTTAGAAAACTGTGTTTGTAATATCTACCTGCTTTTGATTACCAAAGAATCAAAGAAACGTACCGCTTCAAGCTGCTAGACTCCAATAATTGCTTGCGCCCTGTTACACTGACAGGTGCTGGCTATGCACTGGTCCATAGGAGAAGGAAAAGGTCCTGGACTGCCGCACTCAGTAAAACGGTTTATTGCAAAATGTTAAAAGGTCAAATCCAAAAATTAATCCATAAGTTCCAAAAGCAAACCAAAACAGACAGTGGACATGCAGGGGCTAACGGCTAACGCGTTTCACATCATAACTTGATGCTTACTCATAGCTGAAGTGTGTGGGAGCCCAACAAGTGTATTAATGGAAAACAGAAGAGACCTCACACCAATCAAGCCCACTGTGCACAGCAGGAAGGTGTTAAGCTCCTAATTGCATCCGACACACTCCAAGTAGAAAAAGCACCTATGACAAATGCAAGTGTAAACATGTACATGTAAGCATGCATGTAAAGCAGCCACATGTGAATGTGTTACAAAAAGCAATGCTAAAAATATGCTTTTGATTACCCACGGTGGCATTAAAATGTAGAAGTGGGATGATGTTATAGATCTTTTCTTAGTTAAGTGGTCAGCAGTTAAAGGGGTTGTAAAGCCTAAACTTTTTTTTACCTTAGGGCACTTTCACACTGGAGCGTTGGCGTTTTCGGCCGCTAGCGTGGCGCTTTTAACCCCCGCTAGCAGCTGAAAAAGGGTTAAAAGTACCCACAAAGCGCAGCTGCAGAGGCGCTGCCCATTGATATCAATGGGCTGGGGCGCTTTAGGAGTGGTGTATACACCGCTCCTAAAGCGCTTCCAGGACTTTTTTTTTATTTTTTATTTTTTTAATTCTTTATTTATACAAAAAAAGCCATGAGTCCATTACAACATAAATATTCCAGAGCAGTAAGGCCCCTTTCACACTGAGGCGTTATTACAGCGTTTTGGCGCTAAAAATAGCGCTGTAATAACGCCTGAAATAATCCTGCCCCAGCATTCTCAGGCCCCTTTCACACTGAGGCGTTGAAAAAACGCATAAAAAATATGACTTTTTTACCGCGATTTTACAGCGTTTTTATCGCGTTTTTACCGCGTTCGCGGTAAAAATAGCGCTAACGCATATGCGTTTTTAGCGCGTTTTTAACGCGTTTTTACTGCGTTAGCGTCTGTTAATAACCCTACCCCCTTGCATCATATCCTGTGTACTTCCTGGTTTTGTACAGAACGTGGAGAAGATGGAGTTTCATGAGCTACTGTTGTTGTTTGTGCTCCATGTTTGGGAACATTTTCTGCAACAGCAGAGATCACAACGTCGATTTTGGGTGCATCCAATCCAACAAAGGCACTGTGATAGAGGACAATTTGCCATTCTCTATCATGATCTGAGAGAGCACCCTGACAAGTTCCGAAATTACACTCGGATGAGCATTGCAACGTAAGTATATGCCAGTTCTCTAAACCCACACCTAGTAGTCCCTAAACCCTTAATGCCAGTCTCGGCAGTCCCTAAACTACACCCATCCCATCCCATCCCATCCTCCCAACCCTAATCCCTACACTCCTAGTCCCAAAATCCTTAATCCCATCCCATCCCATCCTCCCAACCCTAATCCCTCCACTCCTAGTCCCAAAATCCTTAATCCCATCCCATCCCATCCTCCCAACCCTAATCCCTCCACTCCTAGTCCCAAAATCCTTAATCCCATCCTCCCAACCCTAATCCCTCCACTCCTAGTCCCAAAATCCTTAATCCCATCCCATCCTCCCAACCCTAATCCCTACACTCCTAGTCCCAAAATCCTTAATCCCATCCCATCCCATCCTCCCAACCCTAATCCCTCCACTCATAGTCCCAAAATCCTTAATCCCATCCCATCCCATCCTCCCAACCCTAATCCCTCCACTCCTAGTCCCAAAATCCTTAATCCCATCCCATCCTCCCAACCCTAATCCCTCCACTCCTAGTCCCAAAATCCTTAATCCCATCCCATCCCATCCTCCCAACCCTAATCCCTCCACTCCTAGTCCCAAAATCCTTAATCCCATCCCATCCCATCCTCCCAACCCTAATCCCTCCACTCCTAGTCCCAAAATCCTTAATCCCATCCCATCCTCCCAACCCTAATCCCTACACTCCTAGTCCCAAAATCCTTAATCCCATCCCATCCCATCCTCCCAACCCTAATCCCCCCACTCCTAGTCCCAAAATCCTTAATCCCATCCCATCCCATCCTCCCAACCCTAATCCCTCCACTCATAGTCCCAAAATCCTTAATCCTATCCCACACTCCCAACCCTAATCCCTCCACTCCTAGTCCCAAAATCCTTAATCCCATCCCATCCCATCCTCCCAACCCTAATCCCTCCACTCATAGTCCCAAAATCCTTAATCCCATCCCACACTCCCAACCCTAATCCCTCAACTCCTAGTCCCAAAATACAAACCATAATCCCACACCTGTATTAATAAAAATTTAAAACATAACCTTTCCCCTACCCTTACCTTACTTTTATCGTCTCAAAATCTATGTATTTCCATAGATTTGACTTTCTTCTTGACCTGCTGTCACCTGCGTTGTTGAGACAAGATACTAATTGTAGGGAAGCAATACCGCCATGTGAACGCTTACTTGTAACGCTGAGGTGAGTAATTTTAGAAATGACAATTTTTTTTAATCATTCTGAATTAAAAAACATTTTACAAAATTTTTGGGGTAAAAATATATTTTATTGGTCAATTTACACAACATGTGTAAAAATAAAACATTTTTTTGAAAAAAAACATAAATATTAAATTTCGAACAAGAAATATTTTTATTTTGAACAGTAAATATTGAACTAGAAATAATTTTATTTTTTGAACAGTCCAATTTTTTTTTAAAACAACAAAAAATATATATAATAACAATTTTTTTTTTTAAAACTAATTTACTCTGAAAAACATACAGTAGTTACAAATCATGATAAAATTGGGGGTGAGGGTGTAAATCATCTCTAGTGTTTCCCTGAGGAGTAGGAGTAGGAGCAGGAGGAGGAGTAGGCAGAGGAGGATGAGGAGTTTGACAGCGAGGGAAATAATTTTGGCCCATACCGTATTGGGATGGAAATCTGGGACTGATATGGGGATTTGGGCCATAGGGATTGTAAGATGGTGTTGGAGCATCTTCCCACTGGTGTCTATAAGTTGTATTCGTTATTTGTGTGCTCAGTTCAAAGGGTTGGCCACGGGAAAGGGGGGGATTATTTTTAACTTGGTACGATTTTATTACTTTTAAAATATCGATACGCAAATCGCATTGATGCTCTTTAGGGATTTCTGCAATCTGGGGAACTAAACTCTTAGTAAAGGCTTCAATTTCGGGGTGGTCACTTTTTTGTGAATCCATTAATTTTTTCACCACATGCTATAAATTGTTGGCTTTCCTTTGCCTTTGTTGTTGGTGTTCTTGCGATTTGTCTTGGCGGCTCTGGAGCACAAATGTCCCCCTCCTGCTGCTGTTCTATTTGTTCTTCATTTGCCGCTGGTCCTGCCGGTTGACTGTCCTCCTCCTCAGTACTGCTGAAATTATTCTCAGTTCTGTATACAATAAAAATAAGTAGAAAGTGCAAAATTAGTAATGCTCTTATTTATATACATTTATAAAAAATATAAACACATTGAACATTTTAATACATACTGTCTCTCTTGCATCACCGGTCGCAGAAAGTCCAATTCTTGGAAATGGCAGTAGATTCTGCCTTTTCTTGATCCAGATCCACTTCGGACTTGGTTTTGTTTTAATAGTTCCCTTTTGAAATTGTCGCGAAGCGTCTTCCATCTTTTTTTTATGATTTTTACTGAAATTGAATAAAATTATTTTATTTTGCAGATATCTTGCCACTGGAAATACATACACATCACTGCAATATGAATTTAGGATTGGTATATCGACCATAAGCAACATTGTGAAGGAAACATGCGATGCCATTTGGAATCTCAAAAGTACATTTATGCCTGTCCCGAATAAGGATAAATGGGAAGAAGTTGCCCAGCGGTTTTTGAATAAAACTAATTTTCCACACTGTCTAGGAGCTATTGACGGGAAACATATTCGACTTATAAAACCATGCCATAGCGGTAGTCAGTACTACAATTATAAAAAATTATTTTCGGTAGTTTTAATGGCTGTGGTGGATGCAGACTATAAATTTATTTTTGTAGATATAGGATCGTTTGGGAGCAGTGCAGACTCCGCTGTTTTCCAGAAAACCAAATTTGGAAAAAGACTTCCCTACAACCAGTTGGATTTACCCGAAAACAGACCTCTGCCTGGAACAGAAGGACCCGAAATGCCGTTTGTGTTTGTAGCGGACGATGCGTTTGCCATTCACGAACATTTGATGAAGCCGTATTCGTTAAGAAATCTGGATACCCGAAAGAGGATTTTCAACTACAGGCTGTGTCGGGCACGTAGACTTGTCGAATGCGCGTTTGGAATACTGGCTAACAAGTGGCAAATTTTACTGAAACCAATTAACCTCAGTGTGGACAATGCATGCAAGTTAATCAAAGCCGCGTGTATACTACACAATTTGGTGAGAGAAAGGGATGGAGTTAATTTTGAGGATACACTGCCAGACAGTATTGAACCGGCAAATTTCCTTCATGTTCGTGGGCCCAGAGTAGGATTTACAATTCGTGATACTTTTGCAGACTGAGTCCGGCTGGTGCACTAAGCTGGCAAGAAAATATGATATAAAAATTCTGTATACAGCCTTCACTTTCTTTCTAGTTACATATTTCATGCAGAATGTTTCATGTATGTTAAGTAAAAACTTTTTTTCATTCTGTAATGTTAAATGAAAAAATAAATGATTATTCTAACAATGTGTGTTTGTGTCAATTAGATTTAATTACTATATTGCAAAATAAACGTTCAAAAGAACATGGGGTATACTTTTTTTGGGATGGGATTATGGTTACAGTGGGTTAATCTGGACTTTGAAGGGTGGGATTATGGTTACGGTGGGGGATTTTGACATTAGGAGAGGTGGGATTATGGTTACAGTAGGTGTTTTGGGACTATTATATGTGGGATTATGGTTACAGTGGGTTAATCTGGACTATGATGGGTGGGATTAAGGTTGTGGTGGGTGGTTTGGGACTATGATGGGTGGGATTATGGTTGTGGTGGGTGGTTTGGGACTATGATGGGTGGGATTATGGTTGTGGTGGGTGGTTTGGGACTATGATGGGTGGGATTAAGGTTGTGGTGGGTGGTTTGGGACTATGATAGGTGGGATTATGGTTGTGGTGGGTGGTTTGGGACTATGATGGGTGGGATTATGGTTGTGGTGGGTGGTTTGGGACTATGATAGGTGGGATTATGGTTGTGGTGGGTGGTTTGGGACTATGATAGGTGGGATTATGGTTGTGGTGGGTGGTTTGGGACTATGATAGGTGGGATTATGGTTGTGGTGGGTGGTTTGGGACTATGATGGGTGGGATTAAGGTTGTGGTGGGTGGTTTGGGACTATGATAGGTGGGATTATGGTTGTGGTGGGTGGTTTGGGACTATGATGGGTGGGATTATGGTTGTGGTGGGTGGTTTGGGACTATGATGGGTGGGATTAAGGTTGTGGTGGGTGGTTTGGGACTATGATGGGTGGGATTAAGGTTGTGGTGGGTGGTTTGGGACTATGATGGGTGGGATTATGGTTGTGGTGGGTGGTTTGGGACTATGATGGGTGGGATTAAGGTTGTGGTGGGTGGTTTGGGACTATGATGGGTGGGATTATGGTTGTGGTGGGTGGTTTGGGACTATGATAGGTGGGATTATGGTTGTGGTGGGTGGTTTGGGACTATGATGGGTGGGATTAAGGTTGTGGTGGGTGGTTTGGGACTATGATGGGTGGGATTAAGGTTGTGGTGGGTGGTTTGGGACTATGATGGGTGGGATTATGGTTGTGGTGGGTGGTTTGGGACTATGATAGGTGGGATTATGGTTGTGGTGGGTGGTTTGGGACTATGATGGGTGGGATTAAGGTTGTGGTGGGTGGTTTGGGACTATGATGGGTGGGATTATGGTTGTGGTGGGTGGTTTGGGACTATGATGGGTGGGATTAAGGTTGTGGTGGGTGGTTTGGGACTATGATGGGTGGGATTATGGTTGTGGTGGGTGGTTTGGGACTATGATGGGTGGGATTAAGGTTGTGGTGGGTGGTTTGGGACTATGATGGGTGGGATTATGGTTGTGGTGGGTGGTTTGGGACTATGATAGGTGGGATTATGGTTGTGGTGGGTGGTTTGGGACTATGATGGGTGGGATTAAGGTTGTGGTGGGTGGTTTGGGACTATGATGGGTGGGATTAAGGTTGTGGTGGGTGGTTTGGGACTATGATGGGTGGGATTATGGTTGTGGTGGGTGGTTTGGGACTATGATAGGTGGGATTATGGTTGTGGTGGGTGGTTTGGGACTATAATGGGTGGGATTATGGTTGTGGTGGGTGGTTTGGGACTATGATGGGTGGGATTATGGTTGTGGTGGGTGGTTTGGGACTATGATGGGTGGGATTAAGGTTGTGGTGGGTGGTTTGGGACTATGATGGGTGGGATTATGGTTGTGGTGGGTGGTTTGGGACTATGATAGGTGGGATTATGGTTGTGGTGGGTGGTTTGGGACTATGATAGGTGGGATTATGGTTGTGGTGGGTGGTTTGGGACTATGATGGGTGGGATTAAGGTTGTGGTGGGTGGTTTGGGACTATGATGGGTGGGATTAAGGTTGTGGTGGGTGCTTTGGGACTATGATGGGTGGGATTATGGTTGTGGTGGGTGGTTTGGGATTATGATTGGTGGGATTATGGTTGTGGTGGGTGGTTTGGGACTATGATGGGTGGGATTAAGGTTGTGGTGGGTGGTTTGGGACTATGATAGGTGGGATTATGGTTGTGGTGGGTGGTTTGGGACTATGATGGGTGGGATTAAGGTTGTGGTGGGTGGTTTGGGACTATGATGGGTGGGATTAAGGTTGTGGTGGGTGGTTTGGGACTATGATGGGTGGGATTATGGTTGTGGTGGGTGGTTTGGGACTATGATAGGTGGGATTATGGTTGTGGTGGGTGGTTTGGGACTATGATGGGTGGGATTAAGGTTGTGGTGGGTGGTTTGGGACTATGATGGGTGGGATTATGGTTGTGGTGGGTGGTTTGGGACTATGATGGGTGGGATTAAGGTTGTGGTGGGTGGTTTGGGACTATAATAGGTGGGTGGTTTAGGACTATGAGAGAGCTCTATTAGGTTAGGGTGGGGGGTATGGTTCTATGAGGGGTGGGATTAAGGTTTGCCGGTTTTGGTCCTATGGGGATGGGGGTTTGGGACTAACAGCATACTGAATAGGGTAATGAAGGACTAGAGTAGGGACTAGATTGGGATTGCAGCTACTTACTTTTCTCAGTTTTTGACATGCTTGATAAAGATGTCCAATTTTCAATGTGCTGGGCAGCAACATCATTCCATCCTGCTCGTTTTTTTAGACGGTTTGCATAGTGAGGGCTTCTTTTGTCCCATAGTTCAGGGTGCCTCCTCATACTGTCAATGAACTCCTCCGGATCAGAGGTTCTTTCATTTGATTCTCCACATGCTTCTGCAGATGTGGCCTGCATTTCACTATGCTCTGCCATCCTTCTCCTGTTCTCAACAGGATTTCCTGATATCCCACAATCCTCTACTGTACTGCGGTCATGTGACCTTCCCCACAGCTTCTGTTATTTTTTACTGCGTTTTACCGCGTTTTTACCGCGTTTTTACCGCGGTTCCCATTCATTTCAATGGGGATAGGCGTTTTTACAGCGCTATTTTATGCGCCCTAAAGTTGCTGTAAAAAAGCTGTTTGCAGGATTTTTTTCAACGCCCAGCCAGCAAAACGCCTCAATGTGAAAGCCCTCAGTGATTTTACATTGAGAATGCTGGGGCAGGATTATTTCAGGCGTTATTACAGCGCTATTTTTAGCACCAAAACGCTGTAATAACGCCTCAGTGTGAAAGGGGCTTCAATGTAAAATCACTGAGGGCTTTCACATTGAGGCGTTTTGCTGGCTGGGCGTTGAAAAAAATCCTGCAAACAGCTTTTTTACAGCAACTTTAGGGCGCATAAAATAGCGCTGTAAAAACGCCTATCCCCATTGAAATGAATGGGAACCGCGGTAAAAACGCGGTAAAAAATAACAGAAGCTGTGGGGAAGGTCACATGACCGCAGTACAGTAGAGGATTGTGGGATATCAGGAAATCCTGTTGAGAACAGGAGAAGGGTGGCAGAGCATAGTGAAATGCAGGCCACATCTGCAGAAGCATGTGGAGAATCAAATGAAAGAACCTCTGATCCGGAGGAGTTCATTGACAGTATGAGGAGGCACCCTGAACTATGGGACAAAAGAAGCCCTCACTATGCAAACCATCTAAAAAAACGAGCAGGATGGAATGATGTTGCTGCCCAGCACATTGAAAATTGGACATCTTTATCAAGCATGTCAAAAACTGAGAAAAGTAAGTAGCTGCAATCCCAATCTAGTCCCTACTCTAGTCCTTCATTACCCTATTCAGTATGCTGTTAGTCCCAAACCCCCATCCCCATAGGACCAAAACCGGCAAACCTTAATCCCACCCCTCATAGAACCATACCCCCCACCCTAACCTAATAGAGCTCTCTCATAGTCCTAAACCACCCACCTATTATAGTCCCAAACCACCCACCACAACCTTAATCCCACCCATCATAGTCCCAACCCACCCACCACAACCATAATCCCACCCATCATAGTCCCAAACCACCCACCACAACCTTAATCCCACCCATCATAGTCCCAAACCACCCACCACAACCATAATCCCACCTATCATAGTCCCAAACCACCCACCACAACCATAATCCCACCCATCATAGTCCCAAACCACCCACCACAACCTTAATCCCACCCATCATAGTCCCAAACCACCCACCACAACCTTAATCCCACCCATCATAGTCCCAAACCACCTACCACAACCATAATCCCACCTATCATAGTCCCAAACCACCCACCACAACCTTAATCCCACCCATCATAGTCCCAAACCACCCACCACAACCATAATCCCACCTATCATAGTCCCAAACCACCCACCACAACCATAATCCCACCCATCATAGTCCCAAACCACCCACCACAACCTTAATCCCACCCATCATAGTCCCAAACCACCCACCACAACCTTAATCCCACCCATCATAGTCCCAAACCACCCACCACAACCATAATCCCACCTATCATAGTCCCAAACCACCCACCACAACCATAATCCCACCTATCATAGTCCCAAACCACCCACCACAACCATAATCCCACCCATCATAGTCCCAAACCACCCACCACAACCTTAATCCCACCCATCATAGTCCCAAACCACCCACCACAACCATAATCCCACCTATCATAGTCCCAAACCACCCACCACAACCATAATCCCACCCATCATAGTCCCAAACCACCCACCACAACCATAATCCCACCTATCATAGTCCCAAACCACCCACCACAACCATAATCCCACCCATCATAGTCCCAAACCACCCACCACAACCTTAATCCCACCCATCATAGTCCCAAACCACCCACCACAACCTTAATCCCACCCATCATAGTCCCAAACCACCCACCACAACCATAATCCCACCTATCATAGTCCCAAACCACCCACCACAACCATAATCCCACCTATCATAGTCCCAAACCACCCACCACAACCTTAATCCCACCCATCATAGTCCCAAACCACCCACCACAACCATAATCCCACCCATCATAGTCCCAAACCACCCACCACAACCTTAATCCCACCCATCATAGTCCCAAACCACCCACCACAACCATAATCCCACCCATCATAGTCCCAAACCACCCACCACAACCTTAATCCCACCCATCATAGTCCCAAACCACCCACCACAACCATAATCCCACCTATCATAGTCCCAAACCACCCACCACAACCATAATCCCACCCATCATAGTCCCAAACCACCCACCACAACCATAATCCCACCCATCATAGTCCCAAACCACCCACCACAACCTTAATCCCACCCATCATAGTCCCAAACCACCCACCACAACCATAATCCCACCTATCATAGTCCCAAACCACCCACCACAACCATAATCCCACCCATCATAGTCCCAAACCACCCACCACAACCTTAATCCCACCCATCATAGTCCCAAACCACCCACCACAACCATAATCCCACCCATCATAGTCCCAAACCACCCACCACAACCTTAATCCCACCCATCATAGTCCCAAACCACCCACCACAACCTTAATCCCACCCATCATAGTCCCAAACCACCCACCACAACCATAATCCCACCCATCATAGTCCCAAACCACCCACCACAACCATAATCCCACCTATCATAGTCCCAAACCACCCACCACAACCTTAATCCCACCCATCATAGTCCCAAACCACCCACCACAACCATAATCCCACCTATCATAGTCCCAAACCACCCACCACAACCATAATCCCACCCATCATAGTCCCAAACCACCCACCACAACCATAATCCCACCTATCATAGTCCCAAACCACCCACCACAACCTTAATCCCACCCATCATAGTCCCAAACCACCCACCACAACCATAATCCCACCCATCATAGTCCCAAACCACCCACCACAACCATAATCCCACCCATCATAGTCCCAAACCACCCACCACAACCTTAATCCCACCCATCATAGTCCAGATTAACCCACTGTAACCATAATCCCACATATAATAGTCCCAAAACACCTACTGTAACCATAATCCCACCTCTCCTAATGTCAAAATCCCCCACCGTAACCATAATCCCACCCTTCAAAGTCCAGATTAACCCACTGTAACCATAATCCCATCCCAAAAAAAGTATACCCCATGTTCTTTTGAACGTTTATTTTGCAATATAGTAATTAAATCTAATTGACACAAACACACATTGTTAGAATAATCATTTATTTTTTCATTTAACATTACAGAATGAAAAAAAGTTTTTACTTAACATACATGAAACATTCTGCATGAAATATGTAACTAGAAAGAAAGTGAAGGCTGTATACAGAATTTTTATATCATATTTTCTTGCCAGCTTAGTGCACCAGCCGGACTCAGTCTGCAAAAGTATCACGAATTGTAAATCCTACTCTGGGCCCACGAACATGAAGGAAATTTGCCGGTTCAATGCTGTTTGACAGTGTATCCTCAAAATTAACTCCATCCCTTTCTCTCACCAAATTGTGTAGTATACACGCGGCTTTGATTAACTTGCATGCATTGTCCACACTGAGGTTAATTGGTTTCAGTAAAATTTGCCACTTGTTAGCCAGTATTCCAAACGCGCATTCGACAAGTCTACGTGCCCGACACAGCCTGTAGTTGAAAATCCTCTTTCGGGTATCCAGATTTCTTAACGAATACGGCTTCATCAAATGTTCGTGAATGGCAAACGCATCGTCCGCTACAAACACAAACGGCATTTCGGGTCCTTCTGTTCCAGGCAGAGGTCTGTTTTCGGGTAAATCCAACTGGTTGTAGGGAAGTCTTTTTCCAAATTTGGTTTTCTGGAAAACAGCGGAGTCTGCACTGCTCCCAAACGATCCTATATCTACAAAAATAAATTTATAGTCTGCATCCACCACAGCCATTAAAACTACCGAAAATAATTTTTTATAATTGTAGTACTGACTACCGCTATGGCATGGTTTTATAAGTCGAATATGTTTCCCGTCAATAGCTCCTAGACAGTGTGGAAAATTAGTTTTATTCAAAAACCGCTGGGCAACTTCTTCCCATTTATCCTTATTCGGGACAGGCATAAATGTACTTTTGAGATTCCAAATGGCATCGCATGTTTCCTTCACAATGTTGCTTATGGTCGATATACCAATCCTAAATTCATATTGCAGTGATGTGTATGTATTTCCAGTGGCAAGATATCTGCAAAATAAAATAATTTTATTCAATTTCAGTAAAAATCATAAAAAAGAGATGGAAGACGCTTCGCGACAATTTCAAAAGGGAACTATTAAAACAAAACCAAGTCCGAAGTGGATCTGGATCAAGAAAAGGCAGAATCTACTGCCATTTCCAAGAATTGGACTTTCTGCGACCGGTGATGCAAGAGAGACAGTATGTATTAAAATGTTCAATGTGTTTATATTTTTTATAAATGTATATAAATAAGAGCATTACTAATTTTGCACTTTCTACTTATTTTTATTGTATACAGAACTGAGAATAATTTCAGCAGTACTGAGGAGGAGGACAGTCAACCGGCAGGACCAGCGGCAAATGAAGAACAAATAGAACAGCAGCAGGAGGGGGACATTTGTGCTGCAGAGCCGCCAAGACAAATCGCAAGAACACCAACAACAAAGGCAAAGGAAAGCCAACAATTTATAGATGTGGTGAAAAAATTAATGGATTCACAAAAAAGTGACCACCCCGAAATTGAAGCCTTTACTAAGAGTTTAGTTCCCCAGATTGCAGAAATCCCTAAAGAGCATCAATGCGATTTGCGTATCGATATTTTAAAAGTAATAAAATCGTACCAAGTTAAAAATAATCCCCCCCTTTCCCGTGGCCAACCCTTTGAACTGAGCACACAAATAACGAATACAACTTATAGACACCAGTGGGAAGATGCTCCAACACCATCTTACAATCCCTATGGCCCAAATCCCCATATCAGTCCCAGATTTCCATCCCAATACGGTATGGGCCAAAATTATTTCCCTCGCTGTCAAACTCCTCATCCTCCTCCGCCTACTCCTCCTCCTGCTCCTACTCCTCAGGGAAACACTAGAGATGATTTACACCCTCACCCCCAATTTTATCATGATTTGTAACTACTGTATGTTTTTCAGAGTAAATTAGTTTTAAAAAAAAAAATTGTTATTATATATATTTTTTGTTGTTTTTAAAAAAAATTGGACTGTTCAAAAAAGAAAATTATTTCTAGTTCAATATTTACTGTTCAAAATAAAAATATTTCTTGTTCGAAATGTAATATTTATGTTTTTTTTCAAAAAAAAAATTTATTTTTACACATGTTGTGTAAATTGACCAATAAAATATATTTTTACCCAAAAAATTTTGTAAAATGTTTTTTAATTCAGAATGATTAAAAAAAATTGTCATTTCTAAAATTACTCACCTCAGCGTTACAAGTAAGCGTTTACATGGCGGTATTGCTTCCCTACAATTAGTATCTTGTCTCAACAACGCAGGTGACAGCAGGTCAAGAAGAAAGTCAAATCTATGGAAATACATAGATTTTGAGACGATAAAAGTAAGGTAAGGGTAGGGGAAAGGTTATGTTTTAAATTTTTATTAATACAGGTGTGGGATTATGGTTTGTATTTTGGGACTAGGAGTGGAGGGATTAGGGTTGGGAGTGTGGGATGGGATTAAGGATTTTGGGACTATGAGTGGAGGGATTAGGGTTGGGAGGATGGGATGGGATGGGATTAAGGATTTTGGGACTAGGAGTGGAGGGATTAGGGTTGGGAGTGTGGGATAGGATTAAGGATTTTGGGACTATGAGTGGAGGGATTAGGGTTGGGAGTGTGGGATAGGATTAAGGATTTTGGGACTATGAGTGGAGGGATTAGGGTTGGGAGGATGGGATGGGATGGGATTAAGGATTTTGGGACTAGGAGTGGAGGGATTAGGGTTGGGAGGATGGGATGGGATGGGATTAAGGATTTTGGGACTAGGAGTGGAGGGATTAGGGTTGGGAGGATGGGATGGGATTAAGGATTTTGGGACTAGGAGTGGAGGGATTAGGGTTGGGAGGATGGGATGGGATGGGATTAAGGATTTTGGGACTAGGAGTGGAGGGATTAGGGTTGGGAGGATGGGATTAAGGATTTTGGGACTATGAGTGGAGGGATTAGGGTTGGGAGGATGGGATGGGATGGGATTAAGGATTTTGGGACTAGGAGTGTAGGGATTAGGGTTGGGAGGATGGGATGGGATTAAGGATTTTGGGACTAGGAGTGGAGGGATTAGGGTTGGGAGGATGGGATGGGATTAAGGATTTTGGGACTAGGAGTGGAGGGATTAGGGTTGGGAGGATGGGATGGGATTAAGGATTTTGGGACTAGGAGTGGAGGGATTAGGGTTGGGAGGATGGGATGGGATGGGATTAAGGATTTTGGGACTAGGAGTGGAGGGATTAGGGTTGGGAGGATGGGATGGGATGGGATTAAGGATTTTGGGACTAGGAGTGTAGGGATTAGGGTTGGGAGGATGGGATGGGATGGGATGGGTGTAGTTTAGGGACTGCCGAGACTGGCATTAGGGGTTTAGGGACTACTAGGTGTGGGTTTAGAGAACTGGCATATACTTACGTTGCAATGCTCATCCGAGTGTAATTTCGGAACTTGTCAGGGTGCTCTCTCAGATCATGATAGAGAATGGCAAATTGTCCTCTATCACAGTGCCTTTGTTGGATTGGATGCACCCAAAATCGACGTTGTGATCTCTGCTGTTGCAGAAAATGTTCCCAAACATGGAGCACAAACAACAACAGTAGCTCATGAAACTCCATCTTCTCCACGTTCTGTACAAAACCAGGAAGTACACAGGATATGATGCAAGGGGGTAGGGTTATTAACAGACGCTAACGCAGTAAAAACGTGTTAAAAACGCGCTAAAAACGCATATGCGTTAGCGCTATTTTTACCGCGAACGCGGTAAAAACGCGATAAAAACGCGGTAAAAAAAGTCATATTTTTTATGCGTTTTTTCAACGCCTCAGTGTGAAAGGGGCCTTTGTATACAATAATAAGTGCATAATTTCCTAAAATATTTATACATTACAAATTAACTCAAGAAAAACATATTATTGCTACGTCAATAAACCTCATCCTAGAATTTATTCCTCTGAACCTTTCAGCTCTCCTGTTATTTTTTATCAAAAACAAAAACAAAAAAAACAAAACAAAAAAAACAACCAACACAAAAAAAAAGAAAAAGGGGGGGAGGGACAAATCCCAGAGAAGATGGGTTGCCTACGTGCACTACTGAGGGGTATGGTCGGAAGGCCTCACTCCCCCAAGCAGCTTCCTAGTAACCTCTTTCCTTCTTCAGAATGTAAAAATACTTCCCAGGAGCACCACGTTCCAGTATATTGTTCCTTCTTATTTTTTACCGTCCTGCCAACGCACCACTCCAGTGTGAAAGCCCTCGTACTTTCACACTGAAACGTCAGAAGAGGCGCTTTGCAGGCGATATTTTTAGCGCTATAGGTCCTGTAAAGAGCCTCAGTGTGAAAGTAGCCTTAATGCATTCCTTGCATTAAATTTAAAAATATTTAGGTGTCAGGATCCCCCCCTCACCCCCCTTATACTTACCTGAGCTCTCATTCGATCCAGCTCTGTGCACTTATTTCCTCCCGTCACTTCCGGGTCTCGCTGGCTTTGCTGCGATACCAGGAGCCATTGGCTCCCAGTGCTGTCAATCATAGTCACTGACGAGGGAGCGGAGGGCGAGGTCGAGTCCCTGTCAGGGCTGGGCTTAGCCCTTCCTTCTCTGAGCTGGCCGCTGAGCTGTCGGCTAATTGCCAGCTCCTATCTCTCCACAGTGACTCACCTGTTGATGATTTCCTGCTCGTCAGTCCTGCCTACTTAAGCCGTCCAGCCCAGGTGATCTCTGCCTTCGCCTTGGTCAACATCACAGAGACTATCTCCTGCATTTCTGTTAAAGGCTTGCTTGGCTGACGTTCCTTCTGGCTCCAGATCCTGCTTCCTGTTCCACTACGCTGATTCCTGGCTTCCTGACTTTCTGGCTTGTCTGACTGTCCTTTCCGGTTACCAAACTTTGGCTATGTTTTGATTACCTTTGCTCTATTTACTTTTATTATTAAACAAGTGTGATTTAACTGTACTGTCTCAGTCTGATTCATGGTTTCTGACAGTCCCCGCTGTCTGTGTCAATAGACGCAGCAGCGGGGCTCGGATGTGAGCATGCACAAAAGCCCCCATGGTAAGCGGCTTCAAAGGTCAGTAGTAAAGAGTTCAGGGGTCAGTAGTAAAGAACAGTGCGGGCAGGATCACTAGGAATTATTTTTAATAAAAGCTGTTGATTAAAAAAAAAAAAAATTGATAATGACCTACATTAACATATTAAAGCTCATTCCAGAGATTTAAATGGTCGGGTTTAGCCACCTCAATACTGCGCCATAGCCGAAGGACAGCTACAGCGCAGCTCTCTTGTTCTGGGGGGGCGTCCATTAATGTCCCCCCAGAACACACCTCCTGCACGCCCGCGTCCTTTGGACACAGCTGATCACAGATTGAGGTAAAGGGCCAATCACTAGGACCCTTTACCATGTGATCATCTGTGTCCACTCACGCGTAAACAAACTTGCCTTTTATCGGCACTCCTTGCCTTATGCGCTGTCACTGTGTGAAGACAGGAGAGCCGATAACCGGCAAGGCTGACAGGGCACATTTACACTGATCCTCAGTGCTTTGATTATGAGCCCATGCCGCCTCATCAGTGCCCCTCAGTTCAGCCTATCAGTGACACCTCATCAGTGCAGCCTCACCAGTGCCTCCTCATTAGTGCCTATCAGTGCAGCCTCAACAGTGCCTATCAGTGCAGCCTCACCAGTGCCCATCAGTGCAGCCTCACCAGTGCCCATCAGTGCAGCCTCACCAGTGCCCATCAATGCTGCCTTACCAGTGCCCATCAGTGCAGCCTCACCAGTGCCCATCAGTGCAGCCTCACCAGTGCCCATCAGTGCGGCCTTACCAGTGCCCATCAGTGCAGCATTAGCAGTGCCCATCAGTGCAGCCTTACCAGTGCCCATCAGTGCAGCCTTACCAGTGCCCATCAGTGCAGCCTCACCAGTGCCCATCAGGGAAAGCCTCACAAGTGCCCATCAGTGCAGCCTCACCAGTGCCCATCAATGCCGCCTCACCAGTGCCCATCAGTGCAGCCTCACCAGTGCCCATCAGTGCAGCCTTACCAGTGCCCATCAGTGCATCCTTACCAGTGCCCATCAGTGCAGCCTCACCAGTGCCCATCAGTGCATCCTCCCCAGTGCCTATCAGTGCATCCTCACCAGTGCCCATCAGTGCAGCCTCACCAGTGCATATCAGTGCAGCCTCACCAGTGCCCATCAGTGCAGCCTCACCAGTGCCCATCAGTGCATCCTTACCAGTGCCCATCAGTGCAGCCTCACCAGTGCCCATCAGTGCAGCCTCACCGGTTCCCATCAGTGCATCCTCCCCAGTGCCCATCAGTGCATCCTCACCAGTGCATATCAGTGCAGCCTCACCAGTGCCCAGTGTAATAGCGCTGAAAGATGAAAATTGGCCTGGGCAGGAAGGCGGTGAAAGTGCCCGGTATTGAAGTTATTAAATATACTTCACCATTTCGTATAGAATACTGAATACTGAATACTGAATATTGAAGAGGGAGTGAAGGAAGTATATAGTGGACCATGCAATGGATTCGGTGAAAACAAAAATAGAAGGAAGGCTGTTGAGGCCATTGATTTTCTCTGTAGAGAGTCCAGGTAACATCTGGTGTAAATTAGAATGGAGTTTATCATCTTTGTTATTTGTCTGTGCTGACTCAATCAATGAGATCCCGCACCCCCCGCGCCCCTCCCACACCTCCACAGCGATGCCATTGATTGGGCAACCGGACCAAGAACATTGCAAGGACATGACTGCTAGACAGGCGATCATTAAAGGATGGATTTCTGCAAACTTGACTAAAATGAGAAATAATTTGAAAGGGGAACTAGGAGGAAAAACACAAAATTCATTAAAGAGACCCTGTCACCAGACCATTAATTTAAACACAAATCTTCTTATAGCATTATATGTGCATTTAATGTATTCTGTGCATGTTATTTACCTGTAAAACTCCCTTGTATACATGTCTAAAATCCCTGGGACTGTCTCTGGGTGCCACCATGTTGGATGTGATGTCAGCAGACTCGGAGCTGTCACTCAAGTGACACTCTATATAGCAGCTTCACTAAGGCCAGTCACAGATGGAGCAAATTCTTTCCTGCAACCAAGGAAGCGACTCCCTGTGTTGTAAAAGCCATCATAGGGGCTAATCAGCTGCTGGATTGCTTTTACAGGCTGCGGGAGGGTATGTCCAGCCCACCAGGTTATCATAGAGTTCGGTCCCCAGACAGCCATCTCTATGGTCTAGGAAAGGGGTCTCCAAACTGCGGCCCCAGGGGCCGGATGTGACCCTTTGCTTGTTTTTATCTGGCCCCTGGGGCAACATTCCCCTGACAGCGATGATGAGGCACCATTCCCCTACTGACAGCAATGATGGGGCACCATTTCCCCTACTGACAGCAATGACGGGGCACCATTTCCCCTACTAACACCAATGATGGGGCATCATTCCCCCTACTGACACCAATGATGCCCCTGCTAAAAAAACATAACCTCTCTCCTCTTTTCTTCTGCTCGTCTGTCTCTTGTCTAGGGGTACCTTAGAGGAGAGAGTGCGGGGTCACCACGCCAAGCCTTCACCGCAGATGTTTGTGTGGTGTAAGCAAAGTTCTTGTTTTACCTTCGGGTCAGTGCTCTGCACCTGGAACCTCCAAAGAGAGTTACCTTGAACAATGTCTTCCAGAAAACGAGCCCCACACCATTAAAGTCCAACACTCCTTTATTCTTCTCAATGAAAAAGTGAATACAATCAGTTGGACTCCCTGTGGATGCGAGTAGGCACAGACACAATGAACTCTCCACTTTTCTTCCTGAAAGTGGGTTGCGGTCTCCGAGCGAGGGGGGATTTCCTTCCAGGCGGTCTCCGATGAGAGGTCCACCTGTCACTGGCAATATGCTGCACCAGGTCTTCAAGCAAGTATCTCCCACGGTCCATTACGCCTTCCGGATTCGGGTACCCACTCCCGGGGTTCCCTAGGACCTCCTTCCCTCGTGGAACTCAGTGGTGGGCACTGAGCTCCAGACTTCCATCCGAGTACCTCACCCCAGCCTAAAGGTGCCTGGGATGGAACACGACCTCCGAACGTCCTCTAGGCCTAGACCCGCCTAGGGGACCGACACGAACCACTGCCCTCAGGCTGAAGGTGCCCGGGACTTGACTCCCGCCACCAAAAATGTCGGCTCCCTTTATACCCCCTCCCAGCAAGCACGGCGGGTTCCCCGCCCCACCATACAACCGCTGAGAGAGGCCAAAAAGAGGTACGCCACCGCAACGATGGCTCAACCCCGGGCCCAAAGTGACAGCGCCACCTGGTGGGCCCCAGGGAACCATACATCACAGTTTCCCCACCAGATTCAAAAATAGGGAAGCATATACCCGCTACACTCTCCCCCTGGTGATTTGACACTGGTCCCCAGTGTCTGGAGCAAACTATAGCCCAGTCCAGAAACCAACTACAAATTGTACAAAATAAAACTTTTGAAAACTTGGTCAACTGAAGCAATTGTGTCTGAGCCTTACATGAAAGGGAAGGGAAACAACAACATTTTAACCATAACTTTAGAATCACATATTCACATTACACTTTTCCCTCACCCATCCTGACTAAGACCCACCCCATACTCAGTGGTCTTGATGGGATGCTCTCCTGCAGAGGGAAAAAGAAAATTAACACACATAAACCCTGACACATGTATTTGTGTAAGAGGAAAGAAACTTCTTTGTGAAGAAATCCCTTTTCTCCAAAGAGTGAGTGTGTGAAAAGTGTTAACGATGCGCAACACTGCCACCTGGTGACAGCGTCGCGGTAACTGCACTCAAGGAACTTTCCTTCTTCTCTTGAGCCCTATCTACCCCAGAGTCCATGATCTTTTGCTAGAAAATTGAAGAACAAAACAGGAACAGTCCTTCATTCCACTGGGTAACAAGGACAACAAACCCCAGAAAGTTCAGCAGCATAAAGAAACAGGAACAGAGTCTCTTTCCTCCTACAGATAGAAGCGGGGATGCGGCAGAACAAGTGGCTTCAAGTGCTGATCCATGGTCTCCAGATGATACTCAACATCCTCCCCTTCCTTCCGCCGGACCAGCACCTTGTCCGCGTGGATGTGCCGTCCCAACATCCATTCTGCCTTGCAATCTTTAAAACGCTGAGAGGCCTTGGGGAGCATGCCAGGTACCTGCGGGCGTGTGGAACCTGAAGGTGGGTCCACACAAAGTCATTTTACCTGCGCTTCCGGCACACTTCCATCTCATACAGCAACTCCTTGGACAAGTATGGATACTCCCATCCGTACTCAGCAGCAACCTTCTGGCCAAATAGGCGTTGTAGTCTCGCCAGAGGAGGCATAGTGGCTTTGTCCCCTTCGCCAGGCAAAACTATTGAGTCCGGGTAACCTTGATTACATCTGATCTGGGCATAGGTGCCCTCAACAGCAGTCTCTCACATCCGAGAGCGACTCCAGGTCAGAGGTGTCACACTCCTCCGCGGGCAAGTGGCCTGTAGTGGAGACTAAATAGCTGCCTCTTCCCACACACCAAATCTCTTCGCCTGGCTTACCTCGGCCTTTACTTGAAGCGGGACGTCCGGAACTCTTATCGACGGATCCATCCGGGCCAGGCGTAAGCGGGCGAGATGGTCCACCACAACCGCTGGTCGGGGCTACCATACCGGTCTTTCTCTTCGGTGGTGGACGCTGCGAGACAGTGGTGACCGAGTCAGCATCCTCAGATTTCTCCCGTTGAGTACTCGCGACCTCCTCCGCGGTCGCTGCAGTGCACGCAGGGATGGCTGTCAAAGCCGTGATTCCTCCTCTCTGAGTGGTGCTGCCTGCAACACGGCCGGGGTAAATGGTTCTCGGCTTCTCAACAGCTGGATCTACTTCAAATAGAAACTGCCCACAGGCCTCGCATCGCCCGAATGGCTTCAGTTGGCACACCAGTCCCGAACAACCGGGACAAATCACACCCAGGGCCTCAACGTCCATGCACGAATACAAGGCAAATCGACCCCTTGGCTTTAGCCGGATCCCCGTATCTGTAACTGGAGCAGCAGCAGTCAGGGTCGTGGTGGAAGGGTGAACCGGAATCCACAATGTATGTCCGAACATGGTGACCTGCTGCTGATCCATCGCAGACTGCAAGGTTTTGCGCCACCGTCCCACGTGTAGTCCTTCACACGTATTGGACTCCTCCCCTTTGCTCCAGTTCGCAGGCTTTTCTTCTTTTTCTTTCTGAGTCACGCCCACGAACTAAGCGGTGGAGGTCTGCCTGGTGGCGCAGTGCAAATAGAAGCCCCCACGTGTAGTCCTTCACACGGCTAAGCTCTCCCCTTTTCTCGCTCTTCTGCGTGGGCCTTTCCCTTCACTGGGTCATGTCCACGACTTCGAGCAGGGATGCACTTTGGCCAATAAATTGGCCCACCTACTCGGAACTCCTCCGGGCAGACACGTTCAATTCCGTAGTAACACGAACACCATCCCGGACGAGCCCCCATGTGTAGCGGCCTCCTCTATCTCCTCTTTTCTTCAGCTCGTCTGTCTCTTGTCTAGGGGTACCTTAGAGGAGAGAGTGCGGGGTCACCATGCCAAGCCTTCACCGCAGATGTTTGTGTGGTGTAAGCAAAGTTCTTGTTTTACCTTCGGGTCAGTGTTCTGCACCTGGAACCTCCAAAGAGAGTTACCTTGAACAATGTCTGCCAGAAAACGAGCCCCACACCATTAAAGTCCAACACTCCTTTATTCTTCTCAATGCAAAAGTGAACACAATCAGTTGGACTCCCTTAGAGAACAGAACAGACAAGGAAGTGTGGATGCGAGTAGGCCCAGACACAATGAACTCTCCACTTTTCTTCCTGATAGTGGGTTGCGGTCTCCGAGCGAGGGGGGATTTCCTTCCAGGCGGTCTCCGTTGAGAGGCCCAACTGTCACTGGCAATATGCTGCACCAGGTCTTCAAGCAAGTATCTCCCACCGGTCCATTACGCCTTCCGGATTCATGTACCCACTCCCGGGGTTCCCTAGGACCTCCTTCCCTCGCGGAACTCAGTGGTGGGCACTGAGCTCCAGACCTCCATCAGAGTACCTCACCCCAGGCTAAAGGTACCTGGGATGGAACATGACCTCCGAACGTCCTCTAGGCCTAGGCCGCCTAGGGGACCGACACGAACCACCGCCCTCAGGCTGAAGGTGCCCGGGACTCGACTCCCGCCACCAAAAATGTCCGCCCCCTTTATACCCCCTCCCAGCAAGCATGGTGGGTTCCCTGCCCCACCATACAACCGCTGAGAGAGGCCAAAAAGAGGTACGCCACCGCAACGATGGCTCAACCCCGGGCCCAAAGTGACAGCGCCACCTGGTGGGCCCCAGCGAACCATACATCACAGTTTCCCCACCAGATTCGAAAATAGGGAAGCATATACCCGCTACATATATATATATATATATATATATATATATATATATATATAAATATATAAAAAAATAATAATAATAATAAAAAAATATATATATATATGTTTGGGGGTTCTGAGTATATGTTTGGGGGTTCTGAGTAGTTTTCTAGGAAAAAAATATAAAAAAAATAATAATATATATTTTTTTATATATATATATTATATATATATATGTGTTTGGGGGTTCTGAGTAGTTTTCTAGGAAAAAAATTATGATTTTTACATGTAGGAGAGAAATGTCAGAATTGGCCTGGACTGGAAGTAGTTAAATGAAAAAATCATCCAGGAGGGAATATGGCCTAATAACCATCGATTTTTGGCCCCATTCGCACAGAACGAATGTACATGCCGTTTCATGGATCGAATAGCTCTGTGTTTTTTTTTTTTTTTTAAATACACCCCAGAGTGTATGTAAGAAACAGACACACATATGGTATATATAGACAAACATGCACAAACAGACACAGCTTGTTACAGATCATTGATATGATACAAAGTACAAAGTGGCCATCGCCTGCGATCAACAGCAGGGGTGAGATTATTCAGAGATAATCCCGCACACTTCCTGCTTAATACATAAGCGTCTGGGCTGTTGCGGCGGAGCCTGGCGTACGCGCTTAGAGGACGCAGCGAGAGTTTCACATTTATGGAAGTGCTGACTCTCGGTTAGATTTAAATCTACATTCTGCATTTATTGGTCGTCTGCTGCTTGTTGGCAAACATTTAGCACCAGCTGTATATCCAGACAGAATGTTTAGATTAGTAATATTCCAGCCTGGAACGAGCAAAAATATCACCATCTGAAAAAAAAAAAGGACATTTTCCTCTCTGCCCTGATAAACTGTCATTCTGTACCGATACACCTACTTAAAGGGTAACTCCACTTAAGCAGTAAAAAAAAAATAAAAAAATATATATATATATATATATATACATACAGTGCCTTGAGAAAGTATTCATACCCCTGGAAATTTTCCACATCTTGTCATGTTACAACCAAAAACATAAATGTATTTTATTGGGATTTTATGTGATAGACCAACACAAAGTGACACATAATTGTGAAGTGGAAGGAAAATTATAAAAGGGTTTGCAAATGTTTTTCAAATAAATATGTGAAAAGTGTGGGGTACATTTGTATGGCGCCCCCCGGAGTCAATACTTTGTAGAACCCCCTTTCACTGCAATTACAGCTGCATGTATATTTGGGGATGTCTCTACCAGCTTTGCACATCCAGAGAGGGACATTTTTCTTCTTTTTGCAAAATAGCTCAAGCTCTGTCAGATTGGATGGAGAGCGTCTGTGAACAGCAATTTTCAGGTCTTGCCACAGATTCTCAATGGGATTTAGGTCTGGACTGTGACTGGGCCATTCTAACACATGAATATGCTTTGATCTAAACCATTCCATTGTAGCTCTGGCTGTACTTTAGGGTCGTTGTCCTGCTGGAAGGTGAACCTCCGCCCAGTCTTAAGTCTTTTGCAGACTCTAACAGGTTTTCTTCTAAGATTGTCCTGTATTTGGCTCCATCCATCTTCCCATCAACTCTGACCAGCTTCCCTGTCCCTGCTGAAGAAAAGCATCCCCACAACATGATGCTGCCACCACCATGTCTCACAGTGGGGATGGTGTGTTCAGGGTGATGTGCAGTGTTAGTTTTCCACCACACATAGCGTTTTGCTTTTAGGCCAAAAGTTCAATTTTGGTCTCATCTGAACAGAGCACCTTCTTCCACATGTTTGCTGTGTCCCCCACATGGCTTCTCGCAAACTGCAAACAGGACTTCTTATGACTTTCTTTCAGCAATGTGTTTCTTCTTGTCACTCTTCCATAAAGGGCAGATTTGTGGAGAAGCACGACTAATAGTTGTCCTGTGGACAGATTCTCCCCCCTGAGCTGTGGATCTCTGCAGCTCCTCCAGAGTTACCATGGGCCTTTTGGCTGCTTCCCTGATGAATGTTCTCCTTGCCCGGCCGGTCAGTTTAGGTGGACGGACATGTCTTGGTAGGTTTGCAGTTGTGCCATACTCTTTCCATTTTCCAATGATGTATTGAACAGAGCTCCGTGAGATGTTCAAAGCTTGGGATATTTTTTTTATAACCTAACCCTGCTTTATACTTCTCCACAACTTTATCCCTGACCTGTCTGGTGTGTTCCTTGGCCTTCATGATGCTGTTTGTTCACTAAGGTTCTCTAACAAACCTCTGAGGGCTTCACAGAACAGCTGTATTTATACTGAGATTAACCACCTCAATACAGGGCACTTTCACCCACTTCCTTCCCAGGTCATTTTACACCTTTCAGCGCTGTCACACTTTGAATGACAATTGCAACACTGTACCCAAATTTTTCCCCACAAATAGAGATTTCTTTTGGTGGTATTTGATCACCTCTGCGGTTTTTATTTTTTGCGTTATAAACAAAAGAAGAGGGACAAGTTTGAAAAAACACACAATATTATTTACTTTTTGCTATAATAAATATCCAATTTTTTATTTATTTTTTAAAACCACATTTTTTCCTCAGTTTAGGCCGATACGTATTCTTCTACATATTTTTGGTAAAAAAAATCAGCGTTTATTGATTGGTTTGCGCAAAAGTTATAGTGTCTACAAAATAGGGGATAGGTTTATAGCATTTTTATGTTTTTTACTAGTAATGGTGGCGATCTGAGATTTTTATTGTGACTGCGATATCGCGGCGGACAAATCGGACACTTTTTTGGACCATTCACATTTATACAGCGATTAGTGCTATAAAAATGCATTGATTACTGTATAAATATGACTGGCAGGGAAGGGGTTAACACTAGGGGGCGATCAAGAGGTTAAATATGTTCCTTAGGGAGTGATTCTAACTGTGGGCGGAGGGGACTGACTGGGGGAGGTGACCGATCAGTGTCCCTATGTACAAGGGACACACCATCGGTCTCCTCTCTCCCTGACAGGACGTGGATCTGTGTGTTTACACACACAGATCCACGGTCCTGCTCAGTTACTGGGCAATCGCGGGTGCCCGGCGGACATTGTGGCCACCGGGCATGCGTATCGGGTTCCCCTAGTGGCTCGGGAAGGCGAAGACGTCATATGATGTCCGGCCAAAACGAGAGCCTCATCGTCCCGCCATCATATGACGGCGGGTGGTAGGCTAGTGGTTAAATTACACACAGGTGGACTCTATTTCAGTGGTGGTGCATCCATAAAGGGCGCAGGAGCGCCGCCCCCCTCTCCTGCACCGCACTAATCCCCATAGATAGATTCATGCATTGCAATGGGGGGGTTTGTAATTCAGATTTTTTTATTTTGATTCTGCGCTGACTGTCTTTGAAATTGCCCCAGCCCCTGTTCCAATCCAATCCAGGGACAAAACTGGGGACAGACAGTGTCCTCAATCCGGGGACTGTCCCCGGAAACCGGCGATGTCTGGTCACCCTATAATAGGCGTCCAAAAATTGGAGAAGCGGGCGCAACGCTGTGCGTTCACTTCTCACTCAGCTGTATGTTAGCAAAGCTAAGGAATCCGCTTTGCTAACATTGAACCCCCTTTTAGCCAATCGGGTGCGCTGGGTCTGTTACCTGTCACCTGATTGGCTAAAATGACAGGCGCTGTGATTGGACGCCTATCAGACATCCAATTATAGCAGTGGACGAGAGGAGGAGCAGGAGGCGAGAAGACATCGGGGTCGGGGAAGAAATGGAGGACACCTGGCACCGCTCGCCGCCAGCCGCCATCACCCGCTGCCCACTTGAGACAAGGTAAGTGCCGGTCAGACGGGGGGCACAGTGGCAGCACTTGAGGCACAGTGGCAGTATTTCGGGCACAGTGGCAGCATTTATTGGGCACACTGGCAACATTTGGGCAAAGTGGCAATGTTTGATGGGCAAAGTGGCTGCGTTTGGGCAAAGTAGCTGCGTTTGATGGCACAGTGGCAACATTTGGGGCACAGTGGCAATGTTTGATGGGCAAAGTAGCTGCGTTTGATGGGCACAGTGGCAGCGTTTAATGGTACAGTGGCTGTGTTTGATGGGCACAGTGAGGCTGCAATTGATGGGTGTTTTTTTTCCCAATATTTTCAGTTTGTTTGCACCCCCCAAAAACTTTGAGCACCAGCCGCCACTTCTCTATTTACTAATTAGGAGACTCCTCAAGGCAATTTGTTCCACTAGATTTTAGTTAGGGGTATCAGAGTAAAGGGGGCTGAATACAAATGCACCCCCACACTTTTCAGATATTTATTTGTAAAATATTTTAAAAACTATTTATCATTTTCCTTCCACTTCACAATTATGTGCCACTTTGTGTTGGTCTATCACATAAAATACCAATAAAATACATTTATGATTTTGGTTGTAACATAACAAAATGTTGAAAATTTCAAGGGGTATAAATACTTTTTCAAAGCACTGTATATGTATATATGTGTGTGTATACAGTATATATATATATATATATATATATATATATATATATATACGTGTAGCGGCCTCGCCCTCTCTCTCTCTTCTTTAGTGGTTACTTTGGCTTCGGTCTAGGGGTACCTTGAAGGGGAGAGCGAGGTGCGCCACGGCCCATGTCCTCTAGATTACAGCATGTAGAGGTGAAGGCCAGAATCGGATTACACCCGGGCTGTGTATACGCTCAGAGCCAAGTCTGTTCTGCTGATAACCCCCTTTGCTCCCAGTAATTGGAGTACCACACACTGAAAAGGTCCAACACTTATTTATTCCATAACGGCAAACAAATAGTCCTTTGCGAGCAGACAGTTTAAGACCCATAGAACAGTTCAGTATTGGTGGGGAGTAGGTCAAGGCACAATCCTCAAAGAAACTAAACTGTTGAGGTTTCACCAACGGTTGCTAAGCACAGTGGCTGTAAAACATACTCTTTGGCTTCAGAGTCTCTACCAGCGACTCTAGTGAACAGGAACTGGAGTTACCTTCGCTACGCTGCAGCCCCTGTCAGGGGGAAGACATCCCTCCAAGGGAGTTACCGGAGGCCCCGCCGTCACCGGATTAATGCTGTACCGGACTATTCGGAAGGGTTACACTCCCCGGCCTCCTCACCTCAGATACGGGTCCCAACACCTTAGGGCCCCTCGGACTCCTCCACCCTCGCCGAACCCAGTCAAAGTTACTGGGCCCCAGGCCTTGGCCATAGTACCTCACCCCAGGCTTAAGGTGCCTGGGATGGACTCCATCTCTCGCTCCGGCCAGGTCAAGGGCACCTGGGCCCGGAACTCCGGAACGCCAGCACCCAGGCTGAAGGTGCCTGGGTGCGGCCGCGTCCTCCAACTCCGAACTCTGAACCCTCGGACCACCACTCCGGACAACCCAACCCCGAGGTCAGGGCGTCCGCCCCTTTTATCCCCTCTCCCTCTGCGTCACAGCGGGTTCCCCGCCCCGCTGTACCAGCACCAGGAAAGGACAAAAAGGGAGCAGTCTTGCGGTGCGGGTTCAACTCCGGCCCAGGGCGACAACGCCACCTGCAGGCCGCAGGGAACCTTGCACCACCAGAGTCCTCCAAGAACCACAAAAGAGGCTCTCAGATTCCCTAACAATTCGCGCATCCGGGTTGAATAACCCAGATGCTCCCCCCCAAATTTAAATGCCCGCTACATATATATATATATATATTCATACTCAGGGCCACCATCAGGAATTTTGGGGCCCCTTACACAGCTTCAGACATGGGGCCCCCCCTGGAGCAAATTGAGAAGCGGGGGGGGGGGGGGGGGTGCCACGAATTGAAAAAGAAGCAGGGGGTTTGGGTGCTGACGAACACAAAAAAAACAAAAAATAGGGGGGTTGCCATCCAGGGCCCTGGGGACCTCCTGGGCTCCTTACAAAAAAAAAAAAAATTATAAAAAAAATAATAATAATAATAATTTTTATTAAAAAAAAAGGGGGAGGTTTCCATCCGGGGCCATGGGGACCTCCGGGCCTCTGGGGACCTCTGGGCCCCTTACAAAAAAATAAAAAAATAAAATAAAATAGATAAATAAAAAAAAATTAATAAAAAAATATATAATAATTTATTTTTATAAAAAATAAATAAAAAAGGGAGGTTTCCATCCGGGGCCCTGGGGACCTCCGGGCCTCTGGGGACCTCTGGGCTCCTTACAAAAAATAAATAAAAAAAATTAAAATAAATAAATAAAAAAAATTTAATAAAAAAATTATTAAAAAAAATACAAAAAAGGGGGGTTGACATTCGGGGCCCTGGGGAACTCCGGGCCCCTGGGGACCTCTGGGCCCCTTACAAAAAAAAAAAAAAAAGGGGGGCTGGCATCCTGGCCCCTGGGGACCTCCGGGCCCCTTACAGGTGTACTGCCTGTACCCACCAAATGGCGGCCCTGTTCATACCTCCCAACATTTTGAAATGGAAATGAGGGACACCTACTAGCAAATGTATGTAGGCATTGGACACACCCCATGGAAAGAGTGTCAGTATCTAGAGGCAGAAAGAACAGGTATAGCTTACATAGGAAAACCAGAACCATTTTCCCGCCATTGAACTGTTCAACTGTCCAGAGTTTATAATCTAGAAACACAGACTAATATTTTTTGTTTCCATATATTATGGCATAGATTGCACCATTTAAAAGACAGCACTGCGTCATTCGCAAAAGTCTCACTACCAGAGGCTGTTGCAGTCTCATTTCCCCATCACAAAGAATACCGATAACGATCAATAATAATAATTGTTACAAATCCAGCTTGTTCCTTAGCATTTTACAGAGTACATAGATGTGTTCCTACGTTCTCATTAGTCTCTTAGATCCATTCCACTGTTCCCATTCGTCTCTCGCACAGACGTTTACGTGTTAATATCAAACAAAAACGACACGCTAGACTCCAAATAAAACCACCACTGTGCGAGGGAAGCAAAGCGACTGGAACAAAACCACAAACGCTACAAAAAGAGGTAAAAATATAAAACATGTTTGATCTGCTGTTAAAGAATCAGACGTGCGCAGGTGTTTCTCCCTTGGAAGTAGAATGAAGCTCTCTGTGTGCCAGACAATGCGATTATTGGATCTCTACCAGCTGCCAACATTGGCAAAAAGTAACATGTGCGCGCCGACAATACGTGAATGTGATGACTCCACAAGAAGCGCCTTGAAAAACTTTATTTTCTGCTGGGTTGCCTTTCAGAAAATCCTCACACTTATTAAGCCAACCTATTCAATGTTATAGTATACTTTAATTTATAGGAGACCAACGCTGACATGGGGGGTCTATTGTTGACCCATCCTATAAATGCCACCTATGGCTTAAAGCAGCCTTTCTTGAGCCTTTTAACTTTGAGGAACACCTGAAATAACTTTCTAGTCTCATGGAACCCCCTGATAATAATTACTATATCTACAGATCACAGTACATTAGCATTATGGCAAATGAGAGAAATGCTCCTTACATTGGTGATCAGTGGGAAGAATGTCCCTTACATTGGTGATCAGTGGGAAGAATGTTCCTTACATTGGTGATCAGTGGGAAGAATGTCCCTTACATTGGTGATCAGTGGGAAGAATGTTCCTTACATTGGTGATCAGTGGGAAGAATGTTCCTTACATTGGTGATCAGTGTGAAGAATGCTCCTTACATTGGTGATCAGTGGGAAGAATGTTCCTTACATTGGTGATCAGTGTGAAGAATGTCCCTTACATTGGTGATCAGTGGGAAGAATGTTCCTTACATTGGTGGTCAGTGGGAAGAATGTTCCTTACATTGGTGATCAGTGGGAAGAATGTTCCTTACATTGGTGGTCAGTGGGAAGAATGTTCCTTACATTGGTGACCAGTGGGAAGAATGCTCCTTACATTGGTGGTCAGTGGGAAGAATGTTCCTTACATTGGTGATCAGTGGGAAGAATGTCCCTTACATTGGTGATCAGTGGGAAGAATGTTCCTTACATTGGTGACCAGTGGGAAGAATGCCCCTTACATTGGTGATCAGTGGGAAGAATGCCCCTTACATTAGTGATCAGTGGGAAGAATGCTCCTTACATTGGTGATCAGTGAGAAGAATGTCCCTTACATTAGTGATCAGTGGGAAGAATGCTCCTTACATTGGTGATCAGTGGGAAGAATGTTCCTTACATTGGTGATCAGTGAGAAGAATGTCCCTTACATTGGTGATCAGTGGGAAGAATGTTCCTTACATTGGTGACCAGTGGGAAGAATGTCCCTTACATTGGTGATCAGTGGGAAGAATGCCCCTTACATTGGTGATCAGTGGGAAGAATGTCTCTTACATTGGTGATCAGTGGGAAGAATGCTCCTTACATTGGTGATCAGTGAGAAGAATGTCCCTTACATTGGTGATCAGTGGGAAGAATGTTCCTTACATTGGTGATCAGTGGGAAGAATGTCCCTTACATTGGTGATCAGTGGGAAGAATGTTCCTTACATTGGTGACCAGTGGGAAGAATGTCCCTTACATTGGTGATCAGTGGGAAGAATGTTCCTTACATTGGTGACCAGTGGGAAGAATGTCCCTTACATTGGTGATCAGTGGGAAGAATGCCCCTTACATTGGTGATCAGTGGGAAGAATGCTCCTTACATTGGTGATCAGTAGGGATGAGCTTCGTGTTCGAGTCGAACATACGTTCGACTCGAACATCGGCTGTTCGATCGTTCGACGAAGATCGAACGATTTGGGCCGTTCGCGCCAAATTCGAGTGACGCGAACGGCCCACAATGCACTACGCCATCGCAGTGTCATCCAGGCGCTGTGATTGGCCAAGCATGCACTGTGACCCCGCATGCTTGGCCAATCACAGCGCCGGCAGCGAGGAGAGCAATGATTGGCCACAGGCAGGATGCCTGTGGCCAATTATTGCTGAGGGTGTTTAGTACACGCCCCACACTATAAAAGGCCGCCAGCACGGCGGCCTAGTGTAGTGTGTTCCGGAGCAGGGATAGAGCAGCATAGGCAGGGACAGTGACTGTTATTTCTTTCTTGCTTAACCTGGATTCCTTTAGTTTAGGGAAAGAGAAGGATAGGTAGGGAGAGTGTCAGTGTGTTTTGTGCTTGTGCTATAGTGTGCTTAAAAAAAACATTTATTCTAGGGACAGAAAACTGTAGGTAGGGACAGTGTCAGTTTCTTTCACTCTGCAAGTCCTTGTTTCCAGGGACCTGGAAGGACAGTGAGTGAATTGTCCTTGTGCTATATTGTGCTTAAAAAAACATTTATTCTAGGGACAGAAAACTGTAGGTAGGGAGAGTGTCAGTTTATTTCACTCTGCAAGTCCTTGTTTCCAGGGACCTGTAAGGACAGTGAGTGAATTGTCCTTGTGCTATATTGTGATTAAAAAAAACATTTTTTCTAGGGACAGAAAACTGTAGGTAGGGAGAGTGTTTTTTTTCTTTCACTCTGCAAGTCCTTGTTTCCAGGGACCTGTAAGGACAGTGAGTGAATTGTCCTTGTGCTATATTGTGATTAAAAAAAACATTTTTTCTAGGGACAGAAAACTGTAGGTAGGGAGAGTGTTTTTTTTCTTTCACTCTGCAAGTCCTTGTTTCCAGGGACCTGTAAGGACAGTGAGTGAATTGTCCTTGTGCTATATTGTGCTTAAAAAAAACATTTATTCTAGGGACAGAAAACTGTAGGTAGGGAGAGTGTTTTTTTTCTTTCACTCTGCAAGTCCTTGTTTCCAGGGACCTGTAAGGACAGTGAGTGAATTGTCCTTGTGCTATATTGTGCTTAAAAAAAACATTTATTCTAGGGACAGAAAACTGTAGGTAGGGAGAGTGTCAGTTTATTTCACTCTGCAAGTCCTTGTTTCCAGGGACCTGGAAGGACAGTGAGTGAATTGTCCTTGTGTTATATTGTGATTAAAAAAAACATTTTTTCTAGGGACAGAAAACTGTAGGTAGGGAGAGTGTTTTTTTTCTTTCACTCTGCAAGTCCTTGTTTCCAGGGACCTGTAAGGACAGTGAGTGAATTGTCCTTGTGCTATATTGTGCTTAAAAAAAACATTTATTCTAGGGACAGAAAACTGTAGGTAGGGAGAGTGTCAGTTTATTTCACTCTGCAAGTCCTTGTTTCCAGGGACCTGGAAGGACAGTGAGTGAATTGTCCTTGTGTTATATTGTGATTAAAAAAAACATTTTTTCTAGGGACAGAAAACTGTAGGTAGGGAGAGTGTTTTTTTTCTTTCACTCTGCAAGTCCTTGTTTCCAGGGACCTGGAAGGACAGTGAGTGAATTCTCCTTGTGCTATATTGTGCTTAAAAAAAACATTTATTCTAGGGACAGAAAACTGTAGGTAGGGAGAGTGTCAGTTTATTTCACTCTGCAAGTCCTTGTTTCCAGGGACCTGGAAGGACAGTGAGTGAATTGTCCTTGTGCTATATTGTGATTAAAAAAAACATTTTTTCTAGGGACAGAAAACTGTAGGTAGGGAGAGTGTTTTTTTTCTTTCACTCTGCAAGTCCTTGTTTCCAGGGACCTGGAAGGACAGTGAGTGAATTCTCCTTGTGCTATATTGTGATTAAAAAAAACATTTTTTCTAGGGACAGAAAACTGTAGGTAGGGAGAGTGTTTTTTTTCTTTCACTCTGCAAGTCCTTGTTTCCAGGGACCTGTAAGGACAGTGAGTGAATTGTCCTTGTGCTATATTGTGATTAAAAAAAACATTTTTTCTAGGGACAGAAAACTGTAGGTAGGGAGAGTGTCAGTTTCTTTCACTGTGAAAGTCCTTGTTTCAAGGGACAGAGAAGGACACCTGAAGGTAGCCCTTATTGCTTTTTTCCCATCTCCCTGCAGGCCATCTATTAGAATGTCTGGAAGGCAAACAAGGAGAGGCAGACAGTCAGGAGGCAATAAAAGAGGGCAAGCAGGCTCTGTGTCTGGGGGCAACAGTGCTGGTCGTGGACGCGGTGCATTGTCATCAGCACATGGCCATGGGACACGCTTGTCCTTCTTTTCGGCAGCTGGACATGTTGAGCCACATCATGCCGAAGACTTGGTAGAGTGGATGACCAAGCCCTCCTCCTCCTCCTCATCCTCTCTCACCCAGGCTCAGGGTACTGGAAAAGCAGCTGCCAAAGCGTCGTCTTCCCTGGTATCAATGTCAGACAAATCATCAGTCACTCCTTCCCTAGACCCACCATGTCCTCCTCCTGAGGAGTCCCCCGAACTGTTTCAGCACAGTGTTGGGTACATGCTCCAGGAGGATGCCCAGCGTTTCGAAGGGTCTGATGATGAAACCCAGCTAGAGGAAGGCAGTAGCGTGAGAGCAGACAGAGGGGATGCTCAAGAAGGACACCAATCTGGCAGTCATGTTCCAGCAGCTGCAGCATACTGCCAGATTGGCTCCAGTGAAGAGGAGGGAGGGGATGATGAGGTCACTGACTCCACGTGGGTGCCTAATAGGAGAGAGGAGGAGGAGGAGGATGAGGAGGAGGCACATCTCCAACGAGGCAGGATGCCCTTTGGTGGCCAGCGTAAGGGCAGTACACCGACGGAATCACACCGCAGAGCTCCGCCTGTGCAGGGCGCTGCCTCTGCCCGTCATTCAAAAAGTTCTTTGGTGTGGGCCTTTTTTGAGGCTAGTGCATCAGATCGCACAGCTGCTGTTTGCAACATATGTCTCAAGCGTATATCGCGTGGCCAAAACATCAGCCGCTTGGGTACCACATGCCTGACCAGACATATGTTGACCTGCCATGCAGCTCGTTGGCAAGCCTACCTCAAAGACCCACACCAAAGAACAAAGCGGACCTCTCCTTGCACCGCATCAGCTGGGATCTCCAACCCCACTATAACTTCAGTCCTCTCTGAAACATGCACTGAGAGGAATGAAGGTGTAGAATTAGGTGTGTCACAGCCAAGTACTTGCGCCCACTCTGCTAGCAGTACACCGACGTCCGATTCTAGCAGGCAAATTTCCCTGCCCCAGCTGCTGGACCGTCGAAAGAAGTTCACTCCCAGCCATCCACATGCCCAGCGGTTGAATGCTAGCTTGGCTAAATTGCTAGCGCTTCAACTGCTGCCTTTTCAGTTGGTAGACTCGGCCCCCTTCCGTGAGTTTGTGCAATGTGCAGTTCCTCAGTGGCAGGTTCCCAAACGCCACTTTTTCTCACGGAAGGCTATTCCGGCTCTCTACCGGCATGTGGAAGGCAATGTCTTGGCCTCGCTGGACAGGGCGGTCAGCGGTAAGGTGCATATTACCGCTGACTCATGGTCCAGCAGGCATGGACAGGGACGTTACCTTTCTTTCACGGCCCATTGGGTCACTCTTTTGGCAGCTGGGAAGGATTCAGGACAAGGTGCAGTAGTGTTGGAGGTTGTCCCACCGCCACGCCTCCAAAATGCTACTACTGGTTGTGACACACCTCTCTCCTCCACCCCCTCCTCTTCTTCTTCCTCCATGGCCTCTTCCTGTGGTTTGTCCTATGAACCAGCGGTGCTCCGTAGCCGTTCACGGGGCTACGCAAGTACGCAGGCAAAAAGATGCCATGCCGTGCTTGCGCTGGTGTGTTTGGGGGACAGAAGCCACACTGGGGCAGAGGTCCTGTCTGCTCTGCAGGGCCAGGCCGAGAGGTGGTTGACGCCACGCCAGCTTAAGCCAGGAATGGTGGTTTGCGACAATGGCACCAACCTCCTCTCCGCCCTCCGACAGGGACAACTGACCCATGTGCCCTGTGTGGCTCACGTCCTTAACCTGGTGGTGCAGCGCTTCTTGGGCAGGTACCCGGGCTTACAGGATGTCCTGAGGCAGGCCAGGAAAGTCTGTGTGCATTTCCGCAGATCTTATAATGCCAGTGCTCGCCTGGCTGAGCTGCAAAAGGAGTTGAACCTGCCCAAGAACCGCCTTATATGTGACATGCCCACCAGGTGGAACTCAACGTTGGCCATGCTGCAGCGGCTGCACACGCAGCAGAGGGCCATCAATGAGTACCTGTGCGACTACGGCACCAGGACAGGGTCAGGGGAGCTTGGTTTTTTTTCTCCACGCCAGTGGGGCATGATCAGGGATGCATGCACTGTCCTGGCACCATTTGAGGAGGCCACGAGGATGGTGAGCAGTGACAGTGCATGCATCAGTGACACTGTACCTCTTGTCCACCTGTTGGAGCACACGCTGCGTGGAATAATGGACAGGGCACTTGAGGCAGAACAGAGGCAGGAAGAGGAGGACTTCCTTGCCTCTCAAGGCCCCCTTTACCCAGACAGTGTTCCTTCTGTCCCACCCATCGCACAGGAAGAGGAGGAGGAGGAGGAGGAGGAGGAGGAGGATTGTGTCAGCATGGAGGTGGAGGCTGGCACTCAGCATCATCAGCAGCAGTCTTTTAGGGATGATTTACAGTCCCAAGAAACCAGTGGACTTGTACGTGGCTGGGAGGAGGTGGCTGCGGATCATGTCGTCCTTAGTGACCCAGAGGACTCCGGAGCGAATGCCTCAGCAAACCTACGCTGCATGGCCTCCCTGATCCTGCAAAGTCTGCGGAAGGATCCTCGTATTCTTCGGATCAAGGAGAGGGACCATTACTGGCTGGCCACTCTCCTTGATCCACGGTACAAGGGTAAGGTTGCGGACCTTATGTTACCGTCGCAGAGGGAGCAGAGGATGAGACAACTCCGGGAGGCCTTGCAGAAAGGTCTGTGCAACGCGTTCCCAGAGACTGGGAGGTTGCAAACTCCTGGTCCTGGACAACGAGTTGCTGAGGCTTCGGCCAGTCAAAGAAGGAGCGGTGGGGAAGGTGGCCGTCTGACCGATGCGTTCAGACAATTCTTTAGTCCGCAGCCCCAAAGTATGATCGGTTCCAGCAACCATCGCCAGCGTCTGATAAACATGGTGCAGGAATATCTAGGGGCAAGGTCAGACTTGGACACCTTCCCCACCGAAAATCCTCTGGCTTACTGGGTCTTGAGGATGGATCACTGGCCAGAGCTTGCACAGTATGCAATTGAGCTACTGGCCTGTCCTGCATCCAGCGTTCTTTCGGAACGCACATTCAGTGCTGCTGGAGGATTTGTCACGGATCACAGGGTGCGCCTGTCCACCGACTCGGTTGATCGACTGACTTTCATCAAGATGAACCAGTCTTGGATCACCACCAGCTACCACACACCTGATGCTGATATAACAGACTAATTGATTTTAACATGTCACATCCCTTCAAGACTGATGCTGATGCTGAGTGCCTGTGCTGTTATGTTGACTGGCTATCCTCCTCCTCCGAGTCCTCAATGATACGATTGATGATGATAGCTTGTAAGATCATTTTTGTTTATGGGTGCCGCCACCAGTGCCTAACGCCCAATTTTTCAGCCCCTGTTTAACAGGGGCGTGTAATTACAATTTTTGAAGCAATACTTTGCAACAGGGCTCATTGCTGTGCTCCAAGTACAGTATCTGTGAGGAGTTGCAGTGTTGTGCCACCAGTGCCTAAGGCCCAATTTTTCAGCCCCTGTTTAACAGGGGCGTGTCATTACAATTTTTGAAGCAATACTTTGCAACAGGGCTCATTGCTGTGCTCCAAGTACAGTATCTGTGAGGGGTTGCAGTGTTGTGCCACCAGTGCCTAAGGCCCAATTTTTCAGCCCCTGTTCAACAGGGGCATGTAATTACAATTCTTGATCTAATAATTCACAGCAGGGCCCATTGCTGCACCCACCAAGAGTAACTGTCAGGGCTTACAGTGTTGTGGCACCAGCACCACCATCAAAGGCCCAATTTTTACTACCACTGTTCAACAATTATATGTAATTAAAATTCCTGATATAATAGTTGACAGCAGGGCGTTCCAGCACCAACCAAGAGTAACTGTGAGTGCTTACAGTGTTGTGCCAACACCAACAACTAAGGGGCCTATTTCTGCAGAGTATATACGGCAGGTCCCTACTTTCAAACATCCAACTTACAAACGACTCCTACTTGCAAACGCAAGAAGACAACAGGAAGTGAGAGGAAATCTACCACTAGGAAGGAAAATTCTCTCCTGTAAGAATAAATATGGGAGAAAGGTGTCTCCTCTGTACTGATGCTTTATCAGCAATCCTTGTTTCAAGAAAAACACCACATTTCAAAAACAGTTGTCATTGGGACGGAAAGTGAGGTGAAATGTTCTGAACAGGGGCACAGACAGCAAAACAAATGTTACAGGGGTGATAACCCTTACCTATGTTTTCCAAAAAGTTTAAAAATAGATTTTTGGTCTGGAGCTACACTTCAACAATGTACCTGTTCAAAATTACAAACAGACTCTACATAAGAACAAACCTACAGTCCCTGTCTTGTATGCACCGCCTGTATAGGGCTGTTCAGAGTATATAGGGCCTTTTTTATTTTATGTGCGGGGTTCCCCTTAATATCCATACAAGACCCAAAGGGGCTGGTAATGGGCTGGGGTAGGGGGGGGGTCATGGGGTAGCTATGCCATTTTTCTTAAAGAATTTCATCCATATTACCGGGACCAGACATTACATTAAAGCCGCAAGCAGTTTTAAATGGCTTTTTTTTCCTTTAGAAGTGTCATTTTGTGCAGGGACAGTTCTAAACACGGGAAACACGTGGCACTTCACAGGCATACTTTAGACACCCCCCAGGTACGATATTTAAAGGAATATTTGACTTTTTTTTTTCACTTTATGCATCATTAAAATGACTGCTCCCGAAAAACGACCGTTTTTAAAACTTCTTTTTGCATTGATACATGTCCCCTGGTGCAGAACCCGGGTTCCCAAACCCTTTTTAGGACAATAACATGCATAATAGTTGTTATAATTAGCACTTTAGAATTCGAACGTTCGCATCCATTGTATTTAATAGGGTTCTAATGTTCGTTCGAACTTTCGGTCCGTTCGCGGGTTCTGGTGCGAACCGAACCCGGGGGTGTTCGGCTCATCACTAGTGATCAGTGAGAAGAATGTCCCTTACATTAGTGATCAGTGGGAAGAATGCTCCTTACATTGGTGATCAGTGGGAAGAATGTTCCTTACATTGGTGATCAGTGAGAAGAATGTCCCTTACATTAGTGATCAGTGGGAAGAATGCTCCTTACATTGGTGGTCAGTGGGAAGAATGTTCCTTACATTGGTGATCAGTGGGAAGAATGTCCCTTACATTGGTGATCAGTGAGAAGAATGTTCCTTACATTGGTGATCAGTGAGAAGAATGTTCCTTACATTGGTGATCAGTGGGAAGAATGTCCCTTACATTGGTGATCAGTGGGAAGAATGTCCCTTACATTGGTGATCAGTGAGAAGAATGTTCCTTACATTGGTGGTCAGTAAGAAGAATGCTCCTTACATTGGTGATCAGTGGGAAGAATGCCCCTTACATTGGTGATCAGTGGGAAGAATGCCCCTTACATTGGTGATCGGTGGGAAGAATGCTCCTTACATTGGTGATCAGTGGGAAGAATGTCCCTTACATTGGTGATCAGTGAGAAGAATGTTCCTTACATTGGTGATCAGTGGGAAGAATGTTCCTTACATTGGTGATCAGTGAGAAGAATGTCCCTTACATTAGTGATCAGTGGGAAGAATGCTCCTTACATTGGTGGTCAGTGGGAAGAATGTCCCTTACATTGGTGATCAGTGGGAAGAATGTCCCTTACATTGGTGATCAGTGGGAAGAATGCCCCTTACATTAGTGATCAGTGGGAAGAATGCTCCTTACATTGGTGATCAGTGGGAAGAATGTCCCTTACATTGGTGATCAGTGGGAAGAATGTTCCTTACATTGGTGATCAGTGAGAAGAATGTTCCTTACATTGGTGGTCAGTGAGAAGAATGTCCCTTACATTGGTGATCAGTGGGAAGAATGCTCCTTACATTGGTGGTCAGTGGGAAGAATGTCCCTTACATTGGTGATCAGTGGGAAGAATGCTCCTTACATTGGTGATCAGTGGGAAGAATGCTCCTTACATTGGTGGTCAGTGGGAAGAATGCTCCTTACATTGGTGGTCAGTGGGAAGAATGCTCCTTACATTGGTGATCAGTGGGAAGAATGCTCCTTACATTGGTGATCAGTGGGAAGAATGTTCCTTACATTGGTGATCAGTGGGAAGAATGCCCCTTACATTGGTGATCAGTGGGAAGAATGCTCCTTACATTGGTGATCAGTGGGAAGAATGCCCCTTACATTGGTGATCAGTGGGAAGAATGTCCCTTACATTGGTGATCAGTGGGAAGAATGCCCCTTACATTAGTGATCAGTGGGAAGAATGCTCCTTACATTGGTGATCAGTGAGAAGAATGCCCCTTACATTGGTGATCAGTGAGAAGAATGTCCCTTACATTGGTGATCAGTGGGAAGAATGCTCCTTACATTGGTGGTCAGTGGGAAGAATGTCCCTTACATTGGTGATCAGTGGGAAGAATGCCCCTTACATTGGTGATCAGTGGGAAGAATGCTCCTTACATTGGTGATCAGTGGGAAGAATGTTCCTTACATTGGTGATCAGTGGGAAGAATGTCCCTTACATTGGTGATCAGTGGGAAGAATGCTCCTTACATTGGTGATCAGTGGGAAGAATGCTCCTTACATTGGTGATCAGTGGGAAGAATGTCTCTTACATTGGTGATCAGTGGGAAGAATGCTCCTTACATTGGTGATCAGTGGGAAGAATGCTCCTTACATTGGTGGTCAGTGGGAAGAATGCTCCTTACATTGGTGGTCAGTGGGAAGAATGCTCCTTACATTGGTGGTCAGTGGGAAGAATGCTCCTTACATTGGTGATCAGTGGGAAGAATGTCCCTTACATTGGTGATCAGTGAGAAGAATGTTCCTTACATTGGTGATCAGTGAGAAGAATGTCCCTTACATTGGTATTCAGTGGGAAGAATGCTCCTTACATTGGTGGTCAGTGGGAAGAATGGCCCTTACATTGGTGATCAGTGGGAAGAATGCTCCTTACATTGGTGATCAGTGGGAAGAATGCTCCTTACATTGGTGATCAGTGGGAAGAATGTCCCTTACATTGGTGATCAGTGGGAAGAATGCTCCTTACATTGGTGATCAGTGGGAAGAATGCTCCTTACATTGGTGGTCAGTGGGAAGAATGCTCCTTACATTGGTGGTCAGTGGGAAGAATGCTCCTTACATTGGTGATCAGTGGGAAGAATGCTCCTTACATTGGTGATCAGTGGGAAGAATGTTCCTTACATTGGTGATCAGTGGGAAGAATGCCCCTTACATTGGTGATCAGTGGGAAGAATGCTCCTTACATTGGTGATCAGTGGGAAGAATGCCCCTTACATTGGTGATCAGTGGGAAGAATGTCCCTTACATTGGTGATCAGTGGGAAGAATGCCCCTTACATTAGTGATCAGTGGGAAGAATGCTCCTTACATTGGTGATCAGTGGGAAGAATGTTCCTTACATTGGTGATCAGTGGGAAGAATGTCCCTTACATTGGTGATCAGTGAGAAGAATGTCCCTTACATTGGTGATCAGTGGGAAGAATGTTCCTTACATTGGTGATCAGTGAGAAGAATGCCCCTTACATTGGTGATCAGTGAGAAGAATGTCCCTTACATTGGTGATCAGTGGGAAGAATGCTCCTTACATTGGTGGTCAGTGGGAAGAATGTCCCTTACATTGGTGATCAGTGGGAAGAATGCCCCTTACATTGGTGATCAGTGGGAAGAATGCTCCTTACATTGGTGATTAGTGGGAAGAATACTCCTTACATTGGTGATCAGTGGGAAGAATGTCCCTTACATTGGTGATCAGTGGGAAGAATGCTCCTTACATTGGTGATCAGTGGGAAGAATGCTCCTTACATTGGTGGTCAGTGGGAAGAATGCTCCTTACATTGGTGGTCAGTGGGAAGAATGCTCCTTACATTGGTGGTCAGTGGGAAGAATGCTCCTTACATTGGTGATCAGTGGGAAGAATGTCCCTTACATTGGTGATCAGTGAGAAGAATGTTCCTTACATTGGTGATCAGTGAGAAGAATGTCCCTTACATTGGTGATCAGTGGGAAGAATGCTCCTTACATTGGTGGTCAGTGGGAAGAATGGCCCTTACATTGGTGATCAGTGGGAAGAATGCTCCTTACATTGGTGATCAGTGGGAAGAATGCTCCTTACATTGGTGATCAGTGGGAAGAATGTCCCTTACATTGGTGATCAGTGGGAAGAATGCTCCTTACATTGGTGATCAGTGGGAAGAATGCTCCTTACATTGGTGGTCAGTGGGAAGAATGCTCCTTACATTGGTGATCAGTGGGAAGAATGTCCCTTACATTGGTGATCAGTGGGAAGAATGCTCCTTACATTGGTGATCAGTGGGAAGAATGCTCCTTACATTGGTGATCAGTGGGAAGAATGCTCCTTACATTGGTGATCAGTGGGAAGAATGTTCCTTACATTGGTGATCAGTGGGAAGAATGTTCCTTACATTGGTGATCAGTGGGAAGAATGCTCCTTACATTGGTGATCAGTGGGAAGAATGCTCCTTACATTGGTGATCAGTGGGAAGAATGTTCCTTACATTGGTGATCAGTGGGAAGAATGCCCCTTACATTGGTGATCAGTGGGAAGAATGCTCCTTACATTGGTGATCAGTGGGAAGAATGCTCCTTACATTGGTGGTCAGTGGGAAGAATGCTCCTTACATTGGTGGTCAGTGGGAAGAATGCTCCTTACATTGGTGATCAATGGAAAGAATGTCCCTTACATTGGTGATCAGTGAGAAGAATGTCCCTTACATTGGTGATCAATGGAAAGAATGTCCCTTACATTGGTGGTCAGTGGAAAGAATGCTCCTTACATTGGTGATCAATGGAAAGAATGTCCCTTACATTGGTGATCAGTGAGAAGAATGTCCCTTACATTGGTGATCAATGGAAAGAATGTCCCTTACATTGGTGGTCAGTGGAAAGAATGCTCCTTACATTGGTGGTCAGTGGGAAGAATGCTCCTTACATTGGTGGTCAGTGGGAAGAATGCTCCTTACATTGGTGATCAGTGGGAAGAATGTCCCTTACATTGGTGATCAGTGGGAAGAATGTCCCTTACATTGGTGATCAGTGAGAAGAATGTTCCTTACATTGGTGATCAGTGGGAAGAATGTTCCTTACATTGGTGATCAGTGGGAAGAATGTTCCTTACATTGGTGATCAGTGAGAAGAATGTCCCTTACATTGGTGATCAGTGGGAAGAATGTCCCTTACATTGGTGGTCAGTGGGAAGAATGTCCCTTACATTGGTGATCAGTGAGAAGAATGTTCCTTACATTGGTGATCAGTGAGAAGAATGTTCCTTACATTGGTGATCAGTGAGAAGAATGTTCCTTACATTGGTGATCAGTGAGAAGAATGTTCCTTACATTGGTGATCAGTGGGAAGAATGTTCCTTACATTGGTGGTCAATGGAAAGAATGTCCCTTACATTGGTGGTCAGTGGAAAGAATGCTCCTTACGTTGGTGATCAGTGGGAAGAATGCTCCTTACATTTGTGGTCAGTGGGAAGAATGCTCCTTACATTGGTGATCAGTGGGAAGAATGTCCCTTACATTGGTGGTCAGTGGGAAGAATGCTCCTTACATTGGTGATCAATGGAAAGAATGTCCCTTACATTGGTGGTCAGTGGAAAGAATGCTCATTACGTTGGTGATCAGTGGGAAGAATGCTCCTTACATTTGTGGTCAGTGGGAAGAATGCTCCTTACATTGGTGATCAGTGGGAAGAATGTCCCTTACATTGGTGGTCAGTGGGAAGAATGCTCCTTACATTGGTGGTCAGTGGGAAGAATGCTCCTTACATTGGTGGTCAGTAGGAAGAATGTCCCTTACATTGGTGATCAGTGGGAAGAATGCTCCTTACATTGGTGGTCAGTGGGAAGAATGTCCCTTACATTGGTGATCAGTGGGAAGAATTTTCCTTACATTGGTGATCAGTGGGAAGAATTTTCCTTACATTGGTGATCAGTGGGAAGAATGTTCCTTACATTGGTGATCAGTGGGAAGAATGCTCCTTACATTGGTGATCAGTGGGAAGAATGTTCCTTACATTGGTGATCAGTGGGAAGAATGTTCCTTACATTGGTGATCAGTGGGAAGAATGTCCCTTACATTGGTGGTCAATGGGAAGAATGTTCCTTACATTGGTTGTCAGTGAGAAGAATGCTCCTTACATTGGTGATCAATGGAAAGAATGGCCCTTACATTGGTGATCAGTGGGAAGAATGCTCCTTACATTGGTGATCAGTGGGAAGAATGCTCCTTACATTGGTGATCAGTGGGAAGAATGTCCCTTACATTGGTGATCAGTGGGAAGAATGCTCCTTACATTGGTGATCAGTGGGAAGAATGCTCCTTACATTGGTGGTCAGTGGGAAGAATGGCCCTTACATTGGTGATCAGTGGGAAGAATGCTCCTTACATTGGTGATCAGTGGGAAGAATGCTCCTTACATTGGTGATCAGTGGGAAGAATGTCCCTTACATTGGTGATCAGTGGGAAGAATGCTCCTTACATTGGTGATCAGTGGGAAGAATGCTCCTTACATTGGTGGTCAGTGGGAAGAATGCTCCTTACATTGGTGGTCAGTGGGAAGAATGCTCCTTACATTGGTGATCAGTGGGAAGAATGCTCCTTACATTGGTGATCAGTGGGAAGAATGTTCCTTACATTGGTGATCAGTGGGAAGAATGCCCCTTACATTGGTGATCAGTGGGAAGAATGCTCCTTACATTGGTGATCAGTGGGAAGAATGCTCCTTACATTGGTGGTCAGTGGGAAGAATGCTCCTTACATTGGTGGTCAGTGGGAAGAATGCTCCTTACATTGGTGATCAATGGAAAGAATGTCCCTTACATTGGTGATCAGTGAGAAGAATGTCCCTTACATTGGTGATCAATGGAAAGAATGTCCCTTACATTGGTGGTCAGTGGAAAGAATGCTCCTTACATTGGTGATCAGTGGGAAGAATGCTCCTTACATTTGTGGTCAGTGGGAAGAATGCTCCTTACATTGGTGGTCAGTGGGAAGAATGCTCCTTACATTGGTGATCAGTGGGAAGAATGTCCCTTACATTGGTGATCAGTGGGAAGAATGTCCCTTACATTGGTGATCAGTGAGAAGAATGTTCCTTACATTGGTGATCAGTGGGAAGAATGTTCCTTACATTGGTGATCAGTGGGAAGAATGTTCCTTACATTGGTGATCAGTGAGAAGAATGTCCCTTACATTGGTGATCAGTGGGAAGAATGTCCCTTACATTGGTGGTCAGTGGGAAGAATGTCCCTTACATTGGTGATCAGTGAGAAGAATGTTCCTTACATTGGTGGTCAGTGGGAAGAATGTTCCTTACATTGGTGATCAGTGAGAAGAATGTTCCTTACATTGGTGATCAGTGGGAAGAATGTTCCTTACATTGGTGGTCAATGGAAAGAATGTCCCTTACATTGGTGGTCAGTGGAAAGAATGCTCCTTACGTTGGTGATCAGTGGGAAGAATGCTCCTTACATTTGTGGTCAGTGGGAAGAATGCTCCTTACATTGGTGATCAGTGGGAAGAATGTCCCTTACATTGGTGGTCAGTGGGAAGAATGCTCCTTACATTGGTGATCAATGGAAAGAATGTCCCTTACATTGGTGGTCAGTGGAAAGAATGCTCCTTACGTTGGTGATCAGTGGGAAGAATGCTCCTTACATTTGTGGTCAGTGGGAAGAATGCTCCTTACATTGGTGATCAGTGGGAAGAATGTCCCTTACATTGGTGGTCAGTGGGAAGAATGCTCCTTACATTGGTGGTCAGTGGGAAGAATGCTCCTTACATTGGTGATCAGTGGGAAGAATGTTCCTTACATTGGTGGTCAGTGGGAAGAATGTCCCTTACATTGGTGATCAGTGGGAAGAATGCTCCTTACATTGGTGATCAGTGGGAAGAATGTTCCTTACATTGGTGGTCAGTGGGAAGAATGTCCCTTACATTGGTGATCAGTGGGAAGAATGCTCCTTACATTGGTGGTCAGTGGGAAGAATGTCCCTTACATTGGTGATCAGTGGGAAGAATGCCCCTTACATTGGTGATCAGTGGGAAGAATTTTCCTTACATTGGTGATCAGTGGGAAGAATGTTCCTTACATTGGTGATCAGTGGGAAGAATGCCCCTTACATTGGTGATCAGTGGGAAGAATGTTCCTTACATTGGTGATCAGTGGGAAGAATGTTCCTTACATTGGTGATCAGTGGGAAGAATGCTCCTTACATTGGTGATCAATGGAAAGAATGTCCCTTACATTGGTGGTCAATGGGAAGAATGTCCCTTACATTGGTGGTCAGTGAGAAGAATGCTCCTTACATTGGTGATCAATGGAAAGAATGTCCCTTACATTGGTGGTCAGTGAGAAGAATGCTCCTTACATTGGTGATCAATGGAAAGAATGTCCCTTACATTGGTGGTCAGTGGAAAGAATGCTCCTTACATTTGTGGTCAGTGGGAAGAATGCTCCTTACATTGGTGATCAGTGGGAAGAATGCTCCTTACATTTGTGGTCAGTGGGAAGAATGCTCCTTACATTGGTGATCAATGGAAAGAATGTCCCTTACATTGGTGGTCAGTGGAAAGAATGCTCCTTACGTTGGTGATCAGTGGGAAGAATGCTCCTTACATTTGTGGTCAGTGGGAAGAATGCTCCTTACATTGGTGATCAGTGGGAAGAATGTCCCTTACATTGGTGGTCAGTGGGAAGAATGCTCCTTACATTGGTGGTCAGTGGGAAGAATGCTCCTTACATTGGTGGTCAGTGGGAAGAATGTCCCTTACATTGGTGATCAGTGGGAAGAATGCTCCTTACATTGGTGGTCAGTGGGAAGAATGTCCCTTACATTGGTGATCAGTGGGAAGAATGCCCCTTACATTGGTGATCAGTGGGAAGAATTTTCCTTACATTGGTGATCAGTGGGAAGAATGTTCCTTACATTGGTGATCAGTGGGAAGAATGCCCCTTACATTGGTGATCAGTGGGAAGAATGTTCCTTACATTGGTGATCAGTGGGAAGAATGTTCCTTACATTGGTGGTCAGTGGGAAGAATGCTCCTTACATTGGTGATCAGTGGGAAGAATGTTCCTTACATTGGTGGTCAGTGGGAAGAATGTCCCTTACATTGGTGATCAGTGGGAAGAATGTTCCTTACATTGGTGATCAGTGGGAAGAATGCCCCTTACATTGGTGATCAGTGGGAAGAATGTTCCTTACATTGGTGATCAGTGGGAAGAATGCTCCTTACATTGGTGATCAGTGGGAAGAATGTCCCTTACATTGGTGATCAGTGGGAAGAATGCTCCTTACATTGGTGGTCAGTGGGAAGAATGTCCCTTACATTGGTGATCAGTGGGAAGAATGCCCCTTACATTGGTGATCAGTGGGAAGAATTTTCCTTACATTGGTGATCAGTGGGAAGAATGTTCCTTACATTGGTGATCAGTGGGAAGAATGCCCCTTACATTGGTGATCAGTGGGAAGAATGTTCCTTACATTGGTGATCAGTGGGAAGAATGTTCCTTACATTGGTGGTCAGTGGGAAGAATGCTCCTTACATTGGTGATCAGTGGGAAGAATGTTCCTTACATTGGTGGTCAGTGGGAAGAATGCCCCTTACATTGGTGATCAGTGGGAAGAATGTTCCTTACATTGGTGATCAGTGGGAAGAATGCCCCTTACATTGGTGATCAGTGGGAAGAATGCTCCTTACATTGGTGATCAGTGGGAAGAATGCTCCTTACATTGGTGATCAGTGGGAAGAATGCTCCTTACATTGGTGATCAGTGGGAAGAATGTTCCTTACATTGGTGATCAGTGGGAAGAATGCTCCTTACATTGGTGATCAGTGGGAAGAATGCTCCTTACATTGGTGATCAGTGGGAAGAATGTCCCTTACATTGGTGATCAGTGGGAAGAATGCTCCTTACATTGGTGATCAGTGGGAAGAATTTTCCTTACATTGGTGATCAGTGGGAAGAATGTTCCTTACATTGGTGATCAGTGGGAAGAATGCTCCTTACATTGGTGATCAGTGGGAAGAATGTCCCTTACATTGGTGATCAGTGGGAAGAATGTTCCTTTCATTGGTGATCAGTGGGAAGAATGTTCCTTACATTGGTGATCAGTGAGAAGAATGTCCCTTACATTGGTGATCAGTGGGAAGAATGTTCCTTACATTGGTGATCAGTGAGAAGAATGTTCCTTACATTGGTGATCAGTGAGAAGAATGTCCCTTACATTGGTGATCAGTGGGAAGAATGTTCCTTACATTGGTGATCAGTGGGAAGAATGCCCCTTACATTGGTGATCAGTGGGAAGAATGTTCCTTACATTGGTGATCAGTGGGAAGAATGCTCCTTACATTGGTGATCAGTGGGAAGAATGTTCCTTACATTGGTGGTCAGTGAGAAGAATGTTCCTTACATTGGTGGTCAGTGGGAAGAATGTTCCTTACATTGGTGATCAGTGGGAAGAATGCCCCTTACATTGGTGATCAGTGGGAAGAATGTTCCTTACATTGGTGATCAGTGGGAAGAATGCTCCTTACATTGGTGATCAGTGGGAAGAATTTTCCTTACATTGGTGATCAGTGGGAAGAATGTTCCTTACATTGGTGATCAGTGGGAAGAATGCCCCTTACATTGGTGATCAGTGGGAAGAATGTTCCTTACATTGGTGATCAGTGGGAAGAATGCTCCTTACATTGGTGATCAGTGGGAAGAATGTTCCTTACATTGGTGGTCAGTGAGAAGAATGTTCCTTACATTGGTGGTCAGTAAGAAGAATGTTCCTTACATTGGTGATCAGTGGGAAGAATGTCCCTTACATTGGTGATCAGTGGGAAGAATGTTCCTTACATTGGTGATCAGTGGGAAGAATGTCCCTTACATTGGTGATCAGTGGGAAGAATGCTCCTTACATTGGTGATCAGTGGGAAGAATGTCCCTTACATTGGTGATCAGTGGGAAGAATGTTCCTTACATTGGTGGTCAGTGAGAAGAATGTTCCTTACATTGGTGGTCAGTGAGAAGAATGCTCCTTACATTGGTGATCAGTGGGAAGAATGTCCCTTACATTGGTGATCAGTGGGAAGAATGCTCCTTACATTGGTGATCAGTGGGAAGAATGTCCCTTACATTGGTGATCAGTGGGAAGAATGCTCCTTACATTGGTGATCAGTGGGAAGAATGTCCCTTACATTGGTGATCAGTGGGAAGAATGTTCCTTACATTGGTGATCAGTGAGAAGAATGCTCCTTACATTGGTGATCGGTGGGAAGAATGTCCCTTACATTGGTGATCAGTGGGAAGAATGTTCCTTACATTGGTGATCAGTGGGAAGAATGTTCCTTACATTGGTGATCAGTGGGAAGAATGTTCCTTACATTGGTGATCAGTGGGAAGAATGTTCCTTACATTGGTGATCAGTGGGAAGAATGTTCCTTACATTGGTGATCAGTGGGAAGAATGTTCCTTACATTAGTGGTCAGTGGGAAGAATGTTCCTTACATTGGTGATCAGTGAGAAGAATGTCCCTTACATTGGTGATCAGTGGGAAGAATGTCCCTTACATTGGTGATCAGTGGGAAGAATGTCCCTTACATTGGTGATCAGTGGGAAGAATGTCCCTTACATTGGTGATCAGTGGGAAGAATGTTCCTTACATTGGTGGTCAGTGGGAAGAATGTCCCTTACATTGGTGATCAGTGGGAAGAATGTTCCTTACATTGGTGATCAGTGGGAAGAATGTTCCTTACATTGGTGGTCAGTGGGAAGAATGTCCCTTACATTGGTGATCAGTGGGAAGAATGTTCCTTACATTGGTGATCAGTGGGAAGAATGTTCCTTACATTGGTGATCAGTGGGAAGAATGCTCCTTACATTGGTGATCAATGGAAAGCATGTCCCTTACATTGGTGGTCAGTGGGAAGAATGTTCCTTACATTGGTTGTCAATGGGAAGAATGCTCCTTACATTGGTGGTCAGTGGGAAGAATGCTCCTTACATTGGTGATCAGTGGGAAGAATGCTCCTTACATTGGTGATCAGTGGGAAGAATGCTCCTTACATTGGTGATCAGTGGGAAGAATGTCCCTTACATTGGTGGTCAGTGGGAAGAATGCTCCTTACATTGGTGGTCAGTGGGAAGAATGTTCCTTACATTGGTGATCAGTGGGAAGAATGTCCCTTACATTGGTGGTCAGTGGGAAGAATGCTCCTTACATTGGTGGTCAGTGGGAAGAATGCTCCTTACATTGGTGGTCAGTGGGAAAAATGTTCCTTACATTGGTGGTCAGTGGGAAGAATGTTCCTTACATTGGTGGTCAGTAGAAAGAATGTTCCTTACATTGGTGATCAGTGGAAAGAATGTTCCTTACATTGGTGATCAGTGGGAAGAATGCTCCTTACATTGGTAATCAATGGAAAGAATGCTCCTTACGTTGGTGGTCAGTGGGAAGAATGTCCCTTACATTGGTGGTCAGTGGGAAGAATGCTCCTTACATTTGTGGTCAGTGGGAAGAATGCTCCTTACATTGGTGATCAGTGGGAAGAATGTCCCTTACATTGGTGATCAGTGGGAAGAATGTTCCTTACATTGGTGATCAGTGGGAAGAATGCTCCTTACATTGGTGATCAGTGGGAAGAATGCTCCTTACATTGGTGATCAGTGGGAAGAATGTCCCTTACATTGGTGGTCAGTGGGAAGAATGCTCCTTACATTGGTGGTCAGTGGGAAGAATGCTCCTTACATTGGTGGTCAGTGGGAAAAATGTTCCTTACATTGGTGGTCAGTGGGAAGAATGTCCCTTACATTGGTGGTCACTGGTCAGTGGGAAGAATGCTTCTTACATTGGTGGTCAGTGGGAAAAATTTCCCTTACATTGGTGGTCAATGAGAAGAATGTTCCTTACATTTGTGGTCTATGGGAAGAATGCTCCTTACATTGGTGGTCATTGAAAATAATGATTTTTACATTGGTGGTCCATGGGAAGAATGCCCTCCTTACAGATAGCAAACAAAAATCATTGGTTACAGTGCTTACTTGTCATTCTTCAAGGAACCCTTAGCAACCTCTGGAGGAACACCTAGAGTTCCACGAATCCCTGATTGAGAAAGGTTCACTTTTTTTGTTGTTGCTTTGATGAAGTAGGAAAGGGCGATTTGGAGATTTATGTTTCTATCCTGGAACCAGTCTCAATTCCAGGCTTTCTAGATCATCACTGTCCAAGCTCTGGAAAAGGTGGTCAGTCCCCTGAAACGCGTCAGTGGTTCCTAGCAAAAAAGTATTTTAAATACTTTTTGAGCATGATGGAAATTTGTATTAGGCACTTCTAACCACACACCCAGAATTTGTTCATCTGCTGACCAATTGGACTATTGTGACCAGAGAGGCAGTAGCCTCGTACCCAGAGCTGGTTTTATACCTCTACCATAACCTAAGCTCCAGAGGTGGCTCCTTAATTAGGCTAATTAGGCGGTCGCCTAAGGTCTCGCTCTTAAAGGAGCCCCGCAGCCGCTTAATTTGCCTAAACCGCACACACACCGCTCCATCTGAAAAAATGCATTTCATCTTCTATTCATCTTCATTAACCCCGACTCACATCAGTCCTGTGCTGTCACACACCTACCAGACCAGGAGACACAACAGAAAGTGACTGAATAGTGAGGTAGATCCCCTCTCAGACAGTTGTCACCAGAACACCTATCCCTATTGGGAAGTTTCTCCTCTATTCCTGTTTTGGAGACATTTGTAAAATTTTGCATTTATATCCCAGTGGCAATTTACACCAGGACAAATAGAGAGAAAATATCCCCAGCAAGTAGGACTAAACACCTGACACGGTTTCCACTCCTTTAGTAAACTCCCAAATTCGAGATTTCAATGAAGAGTCTGTTGAAGACTCACTTTCAGTTTCGATTAGAGTTTACCTGAAAAGAAAAGTTGTCACATTGGATTAGAATAAACGTTTATCTCCTATTGAAATGCATTAACTGGGCGATTTCTGGGCACCAGAATGTATCCGAGCAGAGACGGAGAACGTGACATGACTGTGTCGGCGCCATACACCTGGCATTTGGCGCAGGGATTGCATTGGCCTGACATTGCAGATGCTTAATCTGAGCTGATTATAGAATCCAGTGAACAATCGTCGGGCGCGCGATAGTTGGATGACTTCTCACCGACATTGTGCCAGATTTGTAGTTTGCCAAAGACTCCCTTCTGATCCTTCATGTGAATAAGCAAGAGAACCAGCAATATACTTCATACTGTTCCCAAAGTCCGCAGCAGCTGCTTCCCTTTTGTTGTCAATCTGTTCCATCACTTAGAAGCGGGGCCGTCTTTAATATTGATTGGACCCTGGGCAAAAAATTTCTTGGGCCCCCCCCCCTCCATGCAGTTTCGCTCTCCACTTGCTTTGAGACATACAATAAATATCAGCTAGACTCAAAATCCATTTACTGAATCAGATCAGGCAGCGAATGCGCTTGGTTGCCAGAGGTTACAGTGTATCATTACCACTCACTGACTGGTTGCTACAGGTTACAACACACATTACGGCTCACTGATTAGTTGTTAGAAGTTACAGCACATGATTTACGCTTGTTGATTGGTTGCTAGAGATTACTGTACATCAATACTGTTCACTGATTGGTTGCTAGAGGTTACTGCACATCATTACTGCTTACTGATTGGTTGCTAGAGGTTACAGCACATCATCTTCTCACTGCCCGCTCACCATGGACTGAGGAGGTGAGGGCACCCATTAATAGACAGAAAACCCCTAGGCATACTAGGACACCTGGGATCAGTGGCAGTGCTGGGGGGGGGGGGGGAATTTCCAGCATGCCCCTTTATCTCGCCAGTGGGCAGCATTCCGTATAGGTGATGGTAGATATGACCTCAGGGGGGCATGATATACATATGAATACTGCCTCTATTTACATATGAATGCTGCTGGTCTGCCACTATTTACATATGAATGCAGACGCTATTTACATATCAATGCTAGTATTTACATGCAAACACAGAGTCTGCAGGTGAGTCATCTGTACACAAAAATAGGGCAGAGCTGGGCAGCATTAGTAACAGAACTTCACACTGAGATATCAGGACACAGCACTGGACTAAAACCTCAAGGGATGAGAACGTTTAAACTGGGATAGTTGTCAAGTATGGGGCAGCTGCTTTGGACCCCACAATAATGACAGGGCCCAGGGCAGCTGCCCCTTTTGCCCTGCCTTAAAGACGGCCCTGGGTGGGAGAGCCGACCTGCTGCAGTATATCTGCGTGAGCTGGTTGGCAAGTGGTTAACTTACATCGGTCATTCAAATTTCACATGTTGGCAAACAAATTCTTCCTCTGTAGTAATTCTTCTTCTTTTTAATTGTTGGTAAATAACTGATTCCTAGCAGAAGTAATGTGCCTCTATTGAGTTCATTGTGAATGGCACCCCAACGTACTATGCAGTAGCGACCATTGCAAACACATGGCAGCACAATACCACTTGCATGCTGTGCTTTATTCTCAAATAAGGGTCACATGCATTCTTGGGTCTGTTCTAAAGCCTGGGCAGCTTGTTTATAAAGTATGGGTTGTCGGAAAGCAATGTATTAACACATCTCAACTCCTAGGGTGTATTTAAAAAAAGAATTGGTCCTGTGTGAATGGGACAAAATTGAATGTTCTAAGGCTATTTCCTCCACACATCAAATGTTATTCATTCATTCATTCATAAAAATAAAAAAAAAGTGTGGTATAGGAAAATACCATATTATGGTCACTAGATAGAGCTGAGGACCATAGGAAATAATTTCCTATGATCCTCAGCTCCATCCAGTTGTGATAATACAGTATTTTCCTGAACCACTCTATTTTTTATGAATTAATAACATTTTACCCCTAGAGGAAATAGAAGGAAACATTAGATTTTGCCCTATTAACACAGGGCGAATGTACTGTACCAGCAGTTTCGTTGGACGCATAACTATGCAATTTTTTTCTTATAAATACACCCCTTAATGTGTGAATGGGTCCTTAATCACTTCCGGCCCCGGCCTATAGCAGAATGATGGCCAGGCGGTGGTTCCGTTATCCTGACAGGACATCAAATGACATCTTTCAAGAATAACAAGCCATGGTGATCGGTGGTGCGGTGTGTCAGTCTGACACACTGCAACTCCGATCTAGGTAAAGAGCCTCTTACGGAGGCTCTTTACCATGTGACCAGCTGTGTCCAATCACAGCTGATCACTGTGTAAACCAGAAAAGCTGTGTATCGGCTTTTCCTTACTCGCGTCTGACAGACACAAGTAGAGGAGAGCTGATCGGCTGCACTCCTGACAGGGGGGGGGGGGCTGCGCTGATTATCAGTGCAGCCCCCCCAAGGATGCCCACCCAGGACCACCAGGAATGCCACCAGGATCACCAGGGTTGCCCACCATGGATGACCACCAGGTATACCACCCATGACCACCAGAGATGCCACTCAGTGCCCATCAGTAATGCCTGCCAGTGCCTCCTTATCAGTGATGCCCATCAGTGCCACCTATTAGTACCCATCAGTGCCACCCATAAGTACCCATCAGTGCAGCCTTTCAGTGTCGCCCATCGGTGCCACATATGAGTGCCCATCAGTGCTGCATATTAGTGCCCATCATCAGTGCCATCTCATCAGTGCCATCTCATCAGTGAAGGAAAAAACTTACTTATTTACAACATTTTATAACCGAAACAAAGAAAAAAAATCAAAACTTTCGGTCATTTTTTTATTTGTTTAGCAAAAAATAAAAACCCCGGAGGAGATCAAATACCACCAAAAGAAATCTCTATTTGTGAGAACAAAATAATAAACAATTATTTTGGGTACAGTGTTGCATGACCACATAATTGTCATTTAAAAAGCAACAGCAATGAAAGCTGACAAATTGGCCTGGGAGGAAGGGGGGGGGGGGGGGGTGAAGTGCCCGGTATTGAAGTGGTTAAAGGCAGAACTCCTAACATAGTCCAATATAAAGCAGTTCACTATCTTGGGCTGGCATCATGATACTCTTTTACTCATTTTATCCTTGCAATTAATAGGTGACATCTGATGACAATTAGCACACTTTGAGACGATGGCAGCTTTTTGCTCTGGTCACAGGTAATGGCCACATTCCAGTATACAGTGCGTCCAAAAAGTATTCACAGCGCTTCACTTTTTCCACATTTTCTTAAGTTACAGCCTTATTCCAAAATGGATTAAATTAACAATTTTCCTTAAAATTCTACAAACAATACCCCATAATGACAACGTGAAAGAAGTTTGTTTGAAATCTTTCCAAATTTATTAAAAATAAAAAAAAATCCCATGTACACAAGTATCTTCCTCCTCGCTGATCAGCGGGTGTCGGTGGACATCCATTGGCCGGCACTGACTGATCGGCTTGTGCTCTGACTAATCACAGCACAAGTAGGGCACCGGTGGAAAGAGCAAAATTATGTACATATATACGTAATTAATGCCAATCTGCCAGCACTGTAGCAGTAAAATTACAGTGTGTGCGGTCAGCAAGTAGTTAATGACCATTACTCTGCAATTAAATAAAAACAGCACTTATTACTTTATCAAGAAGAAAAAGGGAGTAAAAAAAAAGAAAGGGAGAGTAAAAAAAGGAGGAGGATATATCTTTTCACTAGATACAGGTATGTTTAAGCCATATGGAGAATACGACTTCACATTGTATATCCATTTTGTTTCCATTTTAGAAATTTCCCTTTTCATGGCACCACCCCTCCGATGAGGGATATACCTGTACTTATTGTATGCTTGTGATATTAATGAAGTATTAATTATGCCATTAGCGCAACAGATATATTTGTGATTTTGTACTTTTTGTACTGTAATAGAATATCCCACAGTACTGTTGCAGCTTGTGGTTATTATCTGTTTGCCGACTGACCCACGTACATGTACTGCGGGTTGGCGGCTCCTACAGTCAGAATCATGTACCTGTACTGCAATGTCGCAGTCCCGCTATAAGTCATTGACCGCCGCCATTACTAGTAAAAATAAATAAAAGATTCCATAAAAATATCCCATAGTTTGTAGATGCTATAACTTTTGCGCAAACCAATAAATATGCACTTATTGGGATTTTTTATTTATTTTTTACTAAAAATATGTAGAAGAATATGTATTGGCCTAATTGATGAAGAAATTGTTTTTTTATTTATTTTTATTTTATGTTTTATAGCATAAAGTAAAAAATATTGTTTTTTTTTCCCTAAATTGTCTGTTTTTTGTGTTTATAAAAAGAAAAAATACCATCAAAAGAAATCTCTATTTATGGGAAAAAAAGAACATGAAATTTATCTGGGTACAGCGTCGCATGACAATTGTCAGGTAAAGTAACGGCAGTGCCAAATCGCAAAAAATGGCCTGGTCAGGAAGGGGGGTAAACCTTCCGGAGCTTAGGTGGTTATTATATTTATATTTTTATTTATTTATTTATTTAAATTTTATTTTTTATTTTATTTTTTTTGAGCACAAGCACTGTTATAGATTATTTTTTTTTTTATATGTCATTACGACATCTTTGACAAGAAAATGCCACTGTTGAAAATTAGTCCACAATATCATTGTGAGCTGCAGCTTAGTTTTGCTATGGTGTTCTGTCTCTTAAATGTTTGATTCGTCTGTAATTCTTTTTAGCCAGTTGAGCGTTAAAATGAAATATTGCATGGTGACTCCTGGGAATTGTGTACCATGAGACCAAGCAAGCTTATTTGGTAAGTCAGGCAGCAATGTGCAGCAAGTAGAAATATATAACCCTCCCCCATCTTCTTCCATTGGTTTTACTAACAGGTTGCTGTACGTGAGAATATATGTACAGAATACAAAAGGTACTAAGTTACTAAACACTAGGGATGAACTTTACACAAGTTTGGATCGGACCTTGGTATGTGTCTATGTAGCACCCCTCCCAAAGGTATTATAGCACCTCCAGAGGCAGGGGTGGGCTAGCATTTCACCCCTAGGGCTAAGTCCATTTGTTTTTTTAAAAGTTTTATTGCAGAATGGTTAAGGAGGTGAGGGATACCAGATACCGTAGCAGATCACTTATAAGATCTCCATATCCAGATCAGTGTCCAGCTTCACAGTGTCAGAACCTTTAGGTCGACCCAGCAACACTGTAGGTAGGATTGCCAACTGCCTGGGATTAACCCTGAACAGTCCGGGTTTTACATCCTTTGTCCGGGTTTCAGTCCATCTGAAACCCGGAAACATCAGTGGCAGCCCTGCAGCACCAGTCCTCCTATCCCCCTCTCCCCTCCTGTCAGATTCCAGTGCTTTTAATTATATTGGTGGGGGGAGATGCTTTAACTGGGGTACAGACTGGCCTGGGGGGGTTATACTGGGGGAGAGATGGACCTGGGGGGGGGGATGTACTTGGAGACAGACTGACCAAGGAGGGAATATGCCGGAGGACAGACTGGCCTGGGGGGATATACTGGGGGACAGACTGACCTGGGGGGATATACTGGGGGACACACTGACCAAGGAGAAAATATACTGGAGGACAGACTGACCTGGGGGGATATACTGGGGGACAGACTGACCTGGGGGGATGTACTGGGGGACAGACTGACCAAGAAGGGAATATGCTGGAGGACAGACTGACCTGGGGGGGATGTACTGGGGTACAGACTGACCTGGGGGGGGGGGGGAACTGTACTGGAGGATAGACTGACCTTGTTTGATTAAACTGTGCTCCTTAACCACTTGCCTACAGGGCACTTTCACCCCCTTCCTACCCAAGCCATTTTTCAGCTTTCAGCGCTGTCACATTTTGAATGACAATTGTGCGGTCGTGCGACGCTGTACCCAAACAAAATTTGCGTCCTTTTTTTCCCACAAATAGAGCTTTCTTTTGGTGGTATTTGATCACCTCTGCTGTTTTTATTTTTAACAAAAGAAGAGCAACAATTTTGGAAAAAAAACCACAATATTTTTTACTTTTTGCTATAATAAATATACTTTTTTTTTTCTTTTTTTTTTAAATTTTCCTCAGTTTAGGCCGATATGTATTCTTCTACATATTTTTGGTAAAAAAACCCGCAATAAGCGTATATTGATTGATTTGCGCAAAAGTTATAGCAGCTACAATATAGGGGATAGATTTATAGCATTTTTAATATTTTTTTTTTATTAGTAATGGCGGCGATCAGGGATTTTTATTGTGACTGCGATATTGCGGCGGACACATCGGACACTTTTGACCCATTTTTGGGGCCATTCACATTTATACAGCGATCTGTGCTATAAAAATGCATTGATTACTGTATAAACATGACTGGCAGGGAAGGGGTTAACACTAGGGGGTGAGGAAGGGGTTAAATGTGTTCCCTGGAAGTGATTCTTACTGTGGGGGGAGGGGACTGACTGGGGGAGGTGACCAATGGTTGTCCCTATGTACAAGGGACACACCATTGGTCTCCTCTCCCTGACAGGACGTGGATCTGTGTGTTTACACACACAGATCCACGGTCCTGCTCGGTTACTGGGCAATCGCGGGTGCCAGGCGACCATTGTAGCCGCCGGGCACGCGCATCGGGTCCCCAGTGACGCGGCGGGCGCGCACGCGCCCCCTAGTGGCTTTGGAAGGCGCAACGTCATATGATGTCCGCCCAGAACAACAGAGTCTTCCGCCCGCCGTCATTTGACAGTGGGCGATTGACAAGTGGTTAAGCTTCTCCCATTAATAACACAATTTGGCCACACCCACTGTTCATCACGGACGTTACATGCGCTGCAATACTACTCTTATTGGGGCACGCAAAGGTGTCCCAGGTCTTTTACAATCCTGTAGTGCAAACTGCAAAAAAATAAATTGCTGTGCACCACTAAAGTGTTCGAAGTTGGCTTGATGAAAAGGTGGCAATGTAGGCATGTTCTAAAATTTCAGTGCGTCCTCCAAATGAGTCACCAGGCCCTTCTGAGAGACCAGACCTTTTTCATAGGCCTCCCCTCTGTCTCCTCCTTGGCACAGCTTCCTCCAGACCAGGCAGGACAGTTTCAGGACCCCTTCAGCACACGTTAGGCCCGAAAACCAGGCTATTGGGTTTAACAGCAGAGCTCCACCCCAACAGCACCACCCTAGGCTTCAGGCCAGGAGAAGAGAACGAGCACATGGCCTGTCCCAAATATTTATATCCTCCCCCAGCATGCACCAGTGACCTAAACCTTCTACTGGATTGGCTGAAGACAATATATATATTCATAACCTAGTTTTGTTTGTGAAATCTCATACTATGACCGGTGATACCAGTGACATCTAATGGAGACAGTAAGAAATTACAAGCCAACCTAAACGCTAAGGAAAATCCAGGTGAAAAACTATACAATCAGTCTGAGCTAACTACAACCCAGCCAAATACTAAACATAGTAATTATTTAGGACAAGGGGGCTACATATAAGTATTTCCTCCATTATTATACATGACAGCTTCTCGCTGTCAATGGTTGTTAAGGGCGGATGCAGGCACTGTTAAGTGGTCGTAAAGGCTATAAAGGTTTTGTACCTTAATGCGTTCTCCGCATTAAGGCAAAAAATCTTCTATGATCAGCTCCCCCCACCAGCCCCCCATATACTTATCTGCCCCTGCCTACAAACCGTTCAACTTTAAATGTGTTTCTTCTCGGAGTTCAGCTTTAAGAGAAGAGCAACATAAAATACTTTTACAAATCTATATACATGTCAAGCCTCGTACACACGGCCGGGAATCCCGTCAGGAAAAAAACGTCGGTTTTCCTGACGGGATTCCTTGCTCGCCGAGTGTACTCACGGCCATTCAAAAGAACCGCCGTTCTTTTGAATTGCAAGAACGCGGTGACGTCATCAAATACAACGAGCATGCGCTCGTCACATTCAATGCCATCGCCGCCATCTTGCTACACCCTACACTATCCTTGTAAGCTAGCGCGCATGCGTCAAAGTCTCATCGAGCATGCGCAGGCTTACCTGGGACAGGTAAGCATACACACTCACGGTTTTCTCGGCAAGAAACACTCTGCCGAGAATACCAACGAGAAAATAGAGAGCAGGTTCTCTAATTTTTTCGTCGGGATTCCCGGCAGTTTTCTCGCCGAGAAACCCTACACACGACCGGTTTTCTCGGCAAAAAGCTCTCCCAGCAGCTTTCTTGCCGAGAAAACCGGCCGTGTGTACGAGGCTTCAGCCTTCAAAAATGAGCAATCTCCACAAGTAACACTTCAACAGTGGAATGTTTCAGTACAAATACTGAAGTCCTGGCCGTCTTGGGTACATTGACGAAAAAATTAAAAAAATGCAACGATTTTCTATTTTCTATAATAAACAATACCATCTGTTGTAATCTGGAGAAAATTCTTCATGTAAGCCGGTCTGGCTGCCGACAAATGTATACCGTATAATGATATTTCAGCCGCAACAAGGCAAGAACGATAGGAGGGAACTGCATTATCCACCTCAGCCCTGGAAGGTTTTACCCCCCCTTCATGACCAGGGCAATTTTTGCTCTTCAGCACTGCACTAATTTAACTGACAATTGCTAGTTCATGCAATGCTGTACCCAAACTAAATTTATAAAAATTAATTCACAGAAATAGAACTTACTTTTGGTGGTATTTGATCACCACTGTTTTTTTTTTTTGTTTTATTATAAATTTAAAAAAGACCAAAAATTTGGAAAATAAATTACATTTTTTTTACTTTCTGCTATAAAACATATCCAATAGAAAACAAAACAAATAATAATTTCTTTATAAATGTAGGCCAAAATGTATTCTGCTACATGTCTAAAAAAAGGTTATATTGACTGGTTTGCGTGAAAGTTATAGCGCCTACAAACTATGGTGTATATCAGGGGTCTCCAAACTTTCTAAACAAAGGGCCAGTTCACAGTCCTTCAGACTTTAGGGGGGCCGGACTAGGGCCATTGGGAGTAGAAAATGTCCAGGTGTCCAGTGGGAGTAAATAATACCATATCTTTCGTGTCAGTGGGAGGACTAGTGCCCCATCGTTGGTGTCAATGGGAAGAATTGATGGTGTCAGTTGGAGGAGTAGTGCCCCATTGTTGTCAGCAACAAAAATTATGCCCCATTGGAGTTGGATGGAATAGTGTCCCGAGGGCCGCATTAAGGCACGCAAAGGGTCGCATTCGGCCCCAGGGCCGCAGTTTGGAGACCCCTGGTGTATATAGTACAGTTAATCTGGTTGAAAAAATACCATCTAGCTCAACCAATTAAACATTTTTTTTTTTTTATTAAATCATACAATCCTATATACACAATCCCATACCCACAGTTGATCCAGAAGAGGGCAAAAAAAAAAACAGAGCACGATCCAATTTGCTCCAGCAGGGGGAAAAAAATCCTTCCTGATCCCCCGAGAGGCAATCGGATATTCCCTGGATCAACTTTATCTATAAATGTCAGTACCCAGTTATATTATGTACATCCAGGCCTTTTTTAAAGCAATCTACTGAGTTGGCCAGAACCACCTCTGCAGGGAGTCTATTCCACATTTTCACAGCTCTTACTGTGAAGAAACCTTTCCGTATTTGGAGATGAAATCTCCTTTCCTCTAGAGGTAAAGAGTGCCCCCTTGTCCTCTGTGATGATCTTAACCTAGGGTGACCAGACATCCCCGTTTTCAGGGGACAGTCCCCGGATTGAGGACACTATCCCCGGACCAAGTCTGTCCCCAGTTTTGTCCCCAGATTGGATTTGAACAGGGGCTGGGGCAATTTCAAAGACAGTCAGTGCAGAATAAGAAATAAAAAAACTCTGAATTACACACCCCTGCTCCGCCGCTCCTACTAGCTTAGGGGGGTGTATTTTTTTCATTATCTGTGCCCTTTTCTGATGATCATGTGCTGGTCGGAGTGGAGGGAATATTTCTTCAGTTTCGGGTGCCCATTCAGCTCCGCTCACATGTTCTTCTGCCTTGGCTCAAGTCCCGGCCAGCCACCTGCCTGCTTATCTCCTTGCCTTCCCTGGCAGAGTGATCTTCCTCCCCACCCCACCCAGTAGTAGCCGGGGCCCGGAGAGTGAGACTTGACTGGGGCTGTGAGGCGGGCGGCGACGGGCAGAGAGTCACTGATTGCCGCCATTACTAGTAAAAAAAAAAAATATGTCCCCTGATCTCATTTTAAAAATCTGGTCACCTTATCTTAACCACTTGCCGAAAGCACGATAGCGAGCAAGCACGCGCGCGCCTGCCACGCGCCTCGGGAGTGTGCCCGCGGGTAAACGCGGACTCAATGTCCGCCGGCGACCCATGATCGCGGCGGGGAAATGCAGAACGGGGAATTGCCTATGTAAACAAGGCCTTTCCACGTTCTGACAGATGACATGACAGATCTTCTGTACCCAGTGATCGGGAACAGTGATCTCTGTCATGTTTCAGTAAGCCCCTCCCCCTCTACAGTAAGAACACGCTGAGGGAACACACCTTGATCGCCCCTAGTGTTAACCCCTTCCCTGCCAGTGTCATATTTACAATGATCAGTGCAGTTTTATAGCACTGATCAATGTAATAATGTCACTGGTCCCCAAAAAGTGTAATTTTGGGTCAGATTTGTCCGCCGCAATGTTGCAGTCCCGCCAGTGATCAGTGCTAATACTATACACCAGTGATGGCACCCCAGATGTTTTGGAACTACCTTTCCCATGATGCTTATCTACACTGGAGAGTACATGAGCATCATGGGAACTGTAGTTCCAAAACATCTGGGGTTCCAAGGTTCATTATCACTGCTATACACTGTCACTGTACTAATGATACTGGCTGGGAAGGAGGTTAACATCTAGGGGCGATTAAGGGTTTAAATGTGTGCCTAAGCAGTGTGTAATGTGTGCTGCATTTTTTTTACTAATGTAGCGCCCTGCTCCTGTTGACCAGGTGCTCGCATGTAAATTTAGTGGGTTATCTGTTCTGTACATAGTTCGGATTCAATATTATGGCTAAATTAGCCTCTGCTCCAGCATTGGCTGTGTTGTGTGCAGTTTCACACTGTCATCTGTAGGTGTTGTTGTCACCACAGGCCAGTGATGGAAGGACAACAGGCTGAGGTGTATTGGGTGTCACTTTTCCTCAGGAACAGCCCAGTGGGAGTGGTTCACTGCTGTGCATTCTGGGAGAGGATACTTAAGGGGCAGACACCATTTTTCTCTCTCTTACCTCATGGCCCACCTGGCCTAAGGTATGTGACAACTCCTTTTCTGCCTCTGGGGCCTGCTGGCCCTAGGCTACGTGACTGCAAGTAGACCCAGAAGCTGTCTGGGGCCTACTGGTTCAGACGTGGTCCTGTGCTGTCTTACCTGCTGGAAGAAGCCCAGCAATTGGAATATCCAGGGGAGGACTCTTCTTGGAGAAGACCGAGTGAAAGGCTGTTATCTCAAGAGGAGCCTGGTGACACAATTGGAGGATGCATCCTAACCAATCTACCTCACAGTACTGCCGGATGGGCTTAAAGGGACTTTAGGTACTGTGTAGCTGTGATCGCTTGTCCATTGCTGATCACCGAATCCCGTGGCAGAGGATTGCACAAATTGTTATTACTATCATTAAGTCTGTGGCAGAGACTTTGTCCGTGCATCATTCCGGGTGCTAGGCCAGTGAGAGAGGCCTATCCGGGTGAGCAAGATCTGCTGACAAGGAGTTGTATTTGTCTTCCGGATCTCAAGTTCCTCAGTGATCCGCACAAGGTATCTGAACTTTCCCCTAACCCTCTATCCCTCTACTGTTCAAGTTGTTTAATAAAAAGCATTGGAAAAAGAACAAAGTTACTGGTGCATGCATCCGTGGGCGCAAGGCCCAGTATAGACTCTAAAGCCTAGTACACACGGCCGGGATTCTCGTCAGGAAAAAACCCGTCGGTTTTCCTGACGAGATTCCTGGCAAGCTTTCTTGCCGGCCGAGTGTACACACGTACGATTCAAAAGAAATGCCGTTCTTTTGAATGACACGAACGCGGTGACGTCATCGACTACGACGAGCATGCACTCGTCACATTCGATGCCGTCGCCGCCATCTTGCTTCACCCTACCTATGCCTTGGAAGCTACTGCGCATGCGTCAAAGACATTTCGAGCATGCACGGATTTCCATGGAGGCAGGTAAGTATACACACTCTCGGGTTTCTCGTCAGGAAACAGGCCGTCAAGAATCCCGACGAGAAAATAGAGAGCGGGATCTCTATTTTTCTCGTTGAGATTCTGGGCAGATTTCCCGACGAGAAACCTCAAAGCCTCGTACACACGGCCGGTTTTCTCGGCAAGAAAGCTCTGCCAGCAGTTTTCTTGTCGTTTCTTGCCGAGAAAACCGGTCGTGTGTAAGAGGCCTAAGTTTCTGACCTGGTGAACTGTGGGTAGGGGTGACGGCAAAGACCCAAAATAATAACCAGCAGCTCCTACGGGGGTAGTGCTACACTAATAATCTCTGTGATTCTAATCCCGGCTTTGCAGGGATAAGAAACAGAGATTTTTCCCTCTGTACAGAGCTCTGTGTTGATTGTCAACACAGAGCTCTGGGTTATGATTGGACACAGCTGATCAACGGGTACCAGCCATGAATCGTTGGGCAGGACCTGCTGACAGACTCCCGCTTTGTACAATCACAGTGGGTGTTGTTGGGGAGAGGGGGGGCGCATGCTTGTGCCCTAAACCCGGAAGCAGGCAGCGATGTACCAGTACATTGCGGGCGAGTGGTCCTTAAAGGGGTTGTAAAGGCAGAAGGTTTTTTATCTTAATGCATTCTATAGATTAAGATAAAAAAAAAAACTTTTGTGTGTAGCAGCCCCCAGAAACCCCTAATTACTTACCTTAGCCCCTTCTCTCTCCATGAATGTCTAAGCTGACCGGGATACTCCTCCTGATTGGCTGAGACACAGCAGCTGCGCCATTGACTCCCATGGCTGTCAGTCAGCCAATCAGGGGAGAGAGGGGGCAGGGCCGTGTTGGGGCTCCGTGTCTGAATGTACACACAGAGCTGTGACTCGGCTTCGGTGCCCCCATAGGAAGCTGTTGGCTGAGAGGGCGCTCAATAGAAGGGAGGGGACAGAAGCAGCGTAGAGGGACCCGAGAAGAGGAGGATCCGGGCTGCTCTGTGCAAAATCACCAACAGAGGAGGCAAGTATAATATATTTGTTATTTTTTTTTTTTTTAAAAGAGACTTTGTAAATCACTTTAAGTGGTTAAAGTGTATGGAAAGCCAAAACATATTTATTTATTTTAGCAGGGATGAGAAAAATCCCTATATGTTTTTTTTTTTAGGCATCCAGAGACATGAAAGCAGTACCTGTACTTTCAATTGTTTTTTGTTTTTTTTGTATTTTATTGAGGGGAATTTAACTTGGATGGGGATAGGAAACTTATGAGATGCCCAGGTAAGTGACAATTAAAGTTTGGGACCAACTATATACACCACGGTATATACAATCCCCTCATCTCCTCCTGCACTTCCTTGCTTTGTGCTAGGAGGGGGAGATTTGGGGGGGGATAGAATTAATTGCTAGGAGGGGGGATTGGGGAGGGGATAGAGTTTGTGCTAGGTGGGGGGGGAGGGGGATTGGAGGGGATAGAATGAATTGCTAGGGGGGGGGGGTTTGGGGAGGCGATAGAATTTGTGCTTGGAGGCAGGGAAGGGGAATTTGTGGAGGGGATAGAATGAATTGCTAGGGGGGGGGGATTGGGGAGGGGATAGAGTTTGTGCTAGGTGGGGGGGGGGGGGGAGGGGGATTGAATGAATTGCTCTAGGAGGGGGGGGGGGATTTGGGGAAGAGATAGAATTTATGCGCTAGGAGGAGAGATTTGGGGAGGGGAAAAAATTTGTGCTAGGAGGGGGGTTTTGGGAGGGGGTTTGTACTAGAAAGGGGGGATTTGGAGGGGAGGGGATAGACTTTGTGCTAGGAGGGGGGATTTGGAGGGGAGGGGATAGACTTTGTGCTAGGAGGGGGGATTTGGAGGGGAGGGGATAGACTTTGTGCTAGGAGGGGGTATTTGGAGGGGAGGGGATACACTTTGTGCTGGGGGGGGTGTGAGTTTGGGGAGGGGATAGAATGAATTGCTAGGAGGGGGGTTGGGGAGGGGAATAGAATTTGTGCTAGGTGGGGGGAAGGGGTATTTGGGGAGGAGAAAGGAATTCCTAGGAGGGGGGGTTTGGGGAGGGTATAGAATTTGTGCTAGGAGGCGGGGAAGGGGAATTTGTGGAGGGGATAGAATGAATTGCTAGGAGGGGGGTTTGAGGAGGGGATAGAGTTTGTGCTGGGGGGAGGTTTGGGGAGGGGATAGAATGAATTGCTAGGAGGGGGGGGGTTGGGGAGGGGATAGAATCTGTACTAGGTGAGGGGGGGGTTTGGGGAAGAGATAGAATTTATGCGCTAGGAGGAGGGATTTGGGGAGGGGATAGAATTTGTGCTGGGGGGGGGTTTGGGGAGGGGATAGAATGAATTGCTAGGAGGGGGGGGGATGAGGAGAGGAATAGAATTTGTGCTAGGTGGGGGGAAGGGAGATTTGAGGAGGGGATAGGAATTGCTAGGAGGGGGGGTTTGGGGAGGGTATAGAATTTGTGCTAATTGGTGGGGGGTGGAATTTGGGGAGGGGATAGAATGAATTGCTAGGTGGGGGGAGGGGGTGGGGGATTTGGGGAAGGGATCGAATGAATTGCTATGGGGGGGGGGGGGTTTGGGGAGGGGATAGAGTTTGTGCTAGGAGTGGGAGGAGGGGGGATTTGGGGAAGGAATAGAATTAATGCGCTAGGAGGGGAGGTTTGGGGAGGGGAAAAAATTTGTGCTAGGAGGGGGGTTTTGGGAGGGGGTTTGTACTAGAAAGGGGGGATTTGGAGGGGAGGGGATAGACTTTGTGCTAGGAGGGGGGATTTGGAGGGGAGGGGATACACTTTGTGCTAGGAGGGGGGATTTGGGGAGGGGAGAGGATTTATGCTAGGACAGATTTTTCTTGGAAAGGGGGGAAGGATTTGTGCTAGGAGGGGAGAATAGGAGGCGGGGGAGAATTTAAGTTGGGAGGAGGGGGATTTTTTTTCATTTTTATTTGGGGAGAATATTGGCTTGCAGAGGGAATTTATGTGTTGTGATCAGTGCTGATTTTTTTTTTGGCGGGGGAAGAGAGGGGATTCTTGCTGAGACATGAGGCTCACACATTGTGGGAGGGGTAGGTGCACTTTGTCACCTTCACCCTGAGCACTAGGTGACCTTGTCCTGGCACTGCCTGTAGAGCAAGGATCTGCCTTCTTCTGCTTTATCCATTGTGTGTAGCTTTGCTTCCTCTGCCCCTCCTGCTGATTTTTGATGTTTAACCCGCCTGTCATCAGAATAAAATATTAAAACTAATAAGCAAGAATGCCGGGGGGGTGAAGGGAAGGTGAACACAGCATGAGCTACTGGTGCGGCTGCCATTATGCATGGACAACTGAGTCATCTTCTGACCCCAAAAAAATAACTACATAGAAAAGTAATATAATTATTATTATTAATAAAAAAAAAAATAATAATAATAATAAATAATAACAATACTAATAGTTTTAGCTTTTTCACGTAGTTTCCATAGCTGTGTATTATTCCCGGTTCTACATGAACCGTATTCTGGTGTCCTTGACATTTGGCTCTTCAACATTTTTTGAACATTGTATTCTGATCTTTGCTGGTTCCCAGAACATGACAGAATCAGATCGCACATCCAAAACTCGGTAATATCCCCCTGCGGACTCTGAGCTGTCAGTCATTGTCTTTCCTCTGACAGATATCTCGGAGGGTCAATGTAATAATATTATATACCGCTGGCCTGACACTGGATAGTGACTCCGGTCTACATTACCGCTCTGTTACCGGCACAGACACGGATCTTCTTCAAGGACTTCTCTCTGTTCTGAATATTTCATGCCGGGTCAAAATATTATTTGTTGTCAATAATCTTATGATTGGGAAAACTTTTTGTTAAAAAATGTGTTTTCCCACTTCTTGGACCCCCCCCTTTTTTTTTCTTTAACCAGTTCCCGACCGGCTCACGCAGATTTACTGCGGCACAATGTGTCTCTCCTGGACGAAATCCCGTACATATATGGGTTTCCCTTTAAGAGCCGCCAGAGGGCGCGCGCACGCCTGCTGCACGGTGGGGGACCTGCTGCACGTGGCCGGTGGTCGCGATCTAAACGAATGGAACGTAACAAATTAATAATAATAAATAATAATAATAAAAACATTTTATTATTATTATTATTAGTCGTTACGTTACATTCACTTAGATACGGCATTCGTTATTTCGGATAATTCGTATTCGTTACTTTCATAAACAGCCAAATTTAAAAGGAAATTCCAATACCTATAATTTAATAGTTAGTTATTAATCATTTCAGATTTTCGGATTTCCGAATTTTCTAATCTACAAATACCGCATCTAAACGAATGGAACGTAACAATTTAATAATAATAAATAGTAATAAAAACATTTTATTATTATTATTATTATTATTAATTTAAAGGGGTTGTAAAGGCAAACGTTTTTTCACCTTAATGCATTCTATGCATTAAGGTGAAAAAATATCTCTGGATTAGCGCCCCCCCGAGCTCCCCGTTTACTTACCTGACCCCTCGCCGTGAACGCGCAGGCATCTCGGCCAGCTTCTCGGCTCATTCATTGGTTGATTGAAAGCAGCACAGCCATTGGCTTGCGCTGCTGTCAATCACATCCAACGCCGAGCGCCGGGGGGCGGGGCCGAGTGATATAGTGAGCAGCTATGGCCGCCGGCTGTATCACTGGAGTGCGCCCGCACCATGTGAGCTCGCTTTCATGAAGGTGATGAGTTATTGCAAGGAGGAGCCGAGACAGCCGCCCGAGGGACCCCAAAAGACCAGGTTCGGGGCCACTCTGTGCAAAACGAGCTGCACAGTGGAGGTAAGTATAACATGTTTGTTATTTAAATATTTTTTTTTTTTTTTATCTTTAGTGTTCCTTTAAAAGGAAATTCCAATACCTATAATTTAATAGTTAGTTATTAACCGCTTAACCACTTCCCGCCCAGTCAATAGCATATTGACATCCAGGAAGTGGTTGTGTTATCCACACTGGACGTCATATGACGTCCTGCAGGATAACAGCCGCCGCGCGCCCGGGGGGCGCGCATCGCGGCGATCGGTGGAGCGGTGTGTCAGTCTGACACACCGCTACACTGATCTCGGTAAAGAGCCTCCGGCGGAGGCTTTTTACCACCTGATCAGCCGTGTCCAATCACGGCTGATCAGGATGTAAACAGGAAGAGCCGTTGATCGGCTCTTCCTCACTCGCGTCTGACAGACGTGAGTAGAGGAGAGCCGATCGTCGGCTCTCCTGACAGGGGGGTTCGCGCTGATTGTTTATCAGCGCAGCCCCCCCTCGGATACCCACACTGGACCACCAGGGAAGCCCCCCAGGACCACCAGGGAAGCCCCAAGCATGTGGATGGCCCCCAATGCCATCCACATGTAGTAAAACAAAAAAACAAACAAAAAAAAACCATAACAAAAATATGCCAATCAGTGCCCACAAATGGGCACTGACTGGCACTACCACAATGTGTGGTGGCTGGCATTGCTGGGCATCAGTGTCCATCAGTGCCACCTACTAGTGTCCATCAGTGCCACCTATCAGTGCCCATCCGTGCCCATCTGTGCCCATAAGTGCCCACCTATCAGTGCCCGTCCGTGCCACCTATCAGTGCCACCCATAAGTGCCCATCAGTGCCGCCTATAAGTGCCCATCAGTGCCGCCTATGAGTGCCAATCAGTGCCGCCTATGAGTGCCCATCAGTGCCGCATACCAGTGCCACATATCAGTGCCCATCAGTGCCGCCTATCAGTGCCCATCATCAGTGCCCATCAGTGCCACCTCATCAGTGCCACCTCATTGGTGCCACCTCATCGGTGCCCATCAGTGTCGCCTTATCAGTGCCCGTCAGTGCCGCCTTATCAGTGCCCGTCATTGAAGTAGAAAAGGTACTTATTTACAAAAAAAATTAACAGAAACAAAGAAAAACGTAATTTTTTTCAAAATTTTCGCTCTTTTTTTATTTGTTGTGCAAAAAAATAAAAATCGCAGAGGCGATCAAATACCACCGAAAGAAAGCTCTATTTGTGGGAACAAAATGATAAAAAATTTGTTTGGGTACAGTGTAGCATGACCGCGCAATTGTCATTCAAATTGCGACAGCGCTGAAAGCTCAAAATTGGCTTGGGCAGGAAGCTGTATAAGTGCATGGTATTGAAGTGGTTAAGGACCGCCGCACGACCTTTTACGTCGACAGAATGGCACGTCTGGGTAAATGGGCGTCCGTTTTAATTTGCCGCCATGTCGTTAAAGCGCGCGCTCCGTGTCCGCAGGACCCGTGGAATCGATGTCTGCCGGTGTCCTGCAATCGGGTCACAGAGCTGAAGAACGGGGAAATGTCAGTTTAAACACAACATCTCCCCGTTCTTCCTAGTGACAGGTCACTGATCGAATGCTCCCTCTCATCGGGAACAGGGATCAGTGACGTGTCACTCATAGCCATGCCCCCTAACAGTTAGAATCACTCCCTAGGACACACTTAACCCCTTCAGCGCCCCCTACAGGGTAACCCCTTCCCTGCCAGTGTCATTTTTACAGTAATCAGTGCATTTTTATAGCACTGATTGCTGTAAAAATGACATTGGTCCCAAAATGGTGTCAAAAGTGTCCGATGTGTCCGCCATAATGTCGCAGTCACGATAAAAATCGCTGATCGCCGCCATTACTAGTAAAAAAAAAAAATATTAATAAAAATGCCATAAAACTATCCCCCTATTTTGTAGACGCTATAACGTTTGCGCAAACCAATCAATAAACGCTTATTGCGATTTTTTTTCCCAAAAATATGTAGAAGAATACATTTCGGCCTAAACTGAGGAAAAAAAATTATATATTTTTTGGGGATATTTATTATAGCAAAAAGTAAAAAATATTGCATTTTTTTCAAAATTGTCGCTCTATTTTTGTTTATAGCGCAAAAAATAAAAACCGCAGAGGTGATCAAATACCACCAAAAGAAATCTCTATTTGTGGGAAAAAAAGGACGTCAATTTTGTTTGGGAGCCACGTGCAATTGTCAGTTAAAGCGATGCAGTGCCGAATCACAAAACGTGGCCTGGTCTTTGGCCAGCCAAATGGTCCCGGGCTTAAGTGGTTAATAGTTAGGTAATTTTCTGATTTCCGAATTTTCGGACTTCCGAATTTCCCAATTTTCAAATTTACGAATACCGCATCTAAACAAATGGAACATAACAAATTTTAATTTTTCTGAAGCTATGAACTTATTCGAAATAACGCATGACCTGATAAACGAAACAACCCCCCCCCCCCCAAAAAACGAAAACGAACAATATTTTCCACAGTGCGCATGTCTATTTTTTGCACTAATTTGCACAGAATGAATGTAGATTTTTTTTTTATATAAATAGACCCCCCCCCCCCCCCTGTCTCGGTACAATGGGACATGCCATTCTTCTCATTCATTAAAAATTAGTTGTTCGGAACAATACCGCATTTTGGCCTCCCCCAGATGGTACTGAAATGAGAGGAATTGAGTAGTTATTTCCTACAATCATCAGCTCCTTCTAATGGCCATAAATTAAGTATTTTGTTGATTCAGCCTATTCTGTATGAGCAAAGAACATTTGAGAAAAAAGCCAAGCGAATAGGAATACGTTACATTCACTAACAGACAAATTTTAAAGGAAGTTCCAACACCTATAATTTAATAGTTAGTTATTAATTATTTCGGATTTCCGAATTTACAAATACCGCATCTAAACAAATGGAACGTAAAAAAATAATAATAATAATAAAAAAATAATAATAATAAAAACATTTTATTATTATTTTTATTATTATTATTAATTTTTTTACGTTCCATTCATTTAGATACAGCATTTGTTATTTTGGATAATTTGTATTTGTTACTTTCATAAACAGCCAAACTTGAAAGGAAATTCTAATACCTGTAATTTAATAGTTAGTTATTTAATAGTTAGTTAATTTTCGGATTTCCGAATTTTCAAATTTACAAATACCGCATCTAAACAAATGGAACGTAACAATTTAATAATAATAAATAATACTAATAAGTCCCCAAAGTCCGGGAGATCAGGCGCAAAAAGGTGACTTGAGTATAAGCCAAGAGGGGCATTTTCAGCACAAAAAAATGTGCTGAAAAACTCGGCTTATACTCGAGTATATACGGTAATTTGTATACAATACTTTCATAAACAGACAAATTTAAAAGGAAATTCCAATACCTATAATTTAATAGTTGGTTATTAATAGTTCATTTTCGGATTTCCGAATTTTCGGACTTCCGAATTTACGAATTTTCAAATTTACTAATCTACGAATACCGCATCGGAACAAATGGAACATAACAAATTAAATTTTTTTCTGAAGTTACGAATTTATTCAAAGTAATGAATTTCGATCATAACGAATGACCCGAAAAACTAAACCCCCCCCCCCCAAAACGAAAGAAACAAAAACTAACAAATTTTTCCGCAGTGTCTAGTTTTTGCACCCATTCGCACAGAATGAATGTAGAATTTTTATAACATTACATTAATAAATATGAAACCTCGTGTTCTCCTGTAAAAATAAATTACAAAACGTGTCGGAGCGTTCCCGGCTCACTTTAATGCTGCACGTCATTCACTTAGAGCGATCGCTTTTCTTTTTATATCTCGATACTTGGTGTATAAATGTATGCATTCATCTAATGCGCAGCGCGCCGTGCTGAGATGAATATTCGGCGGGCGAGTGGACAAACTGCAGGTTTAGCCCCCGAAGCATTTCGCCCCGGTGGCGTCGAGATGAAATTGCACGCCGCTAATGGTTTCATAATGACATGTTTCTATATGTTCAACACATAAAATTGTACTGTATTTATCATACACGCGACTAATGCTCCGTCCTCCCGGCGTAGATCAGGGTCCCCCTCCCCTCCCCCTGCTGCTTTGTAATTGTGTCATGTTCACGTCGGGAACGGTCCGCTGCCTGCGTGCCGCAATCAATCACCGGCCTACCATGGGACTGACATGCCGCAGTTAACAGGTCACATTAAAGAGAAGGAATTAAACACTTCTTCTTATAGGAGGAAAAAGAGAAAATAACGTTTTTTTTTTTTTTTTTATTGCTGACATGTAAGTGGAAATTTATATAAATGGCTTTACACGCTTAAAGGGGCAGTGACCACAAATACAAGTTGTCATTACATGAGTCGGGGGGGGGGGGTTTCTGGGAAAGGAAATCCAAAAGAGGCTGATTTTCTAAAAGGAAAACGTGCAAAAACAGAGAGAAAACACTGTATATATACAGTGCCTTGAAAAAATATTCATACCCCTTGAAATTTTACACATTTTGTCATGTTACAACCAAAAAAAATATTTATTTTATTGGGATTTTATGTGATAAACTCATGTATGTTATATTGTGTATGTTTATTCTTTCAGTTATGGAACTAAATATAAAAATATTATTATACAGTAATTAATAATTTTAATTTTATTTTACTATACAGTAGTACCTTGGATTATGAGCATAATTTGTTCCAGGAGAATGCTTGTAATCCAAAGCACTCGTATATCAAAGCGAGTTTCCCCATAGGAATCAATAGAAACTCACATAATTCGTTCCACAGTGACTGCTGGTGTATGCAGTACCGTATGTGGCCAGAGGTGCGGGGGCGCCGGTGTATGCAGTACCGCATGTGGCCAGAGGTGCGGGGGCGCCGATGTATGCAGTACCGCATGTGGCCAGAGGTGCAGGGGCGCCGGTGTATGCAGTACCGCATGTGGCCAGAGGTGCGGGGGCGCCGGTGTATGCAGTACCGCATGTGGCCAGAGGTGCGGGGGCGCCGATGTATGCAGTACCGCATGTGGCCAGAGGTGCAGGGGCGCCGGTGTATGCAGTACCGCATGTGGCCAGAGGTGCAGGGGCGCCGGTGTATGCAGTACCGCATGTGGCCAGAGGTGCGGGGGCGCCGGTGTATGCAGTACCGCATGTGGCCAGAGGTGCGGGGGCGCCGGTGTATGCAGTACCGCGTGTGGCCAGAGGTGCGGGGGCACCGGTGTATGCCACCGCATGTGGCCAGAGGTGTGGGGGTGCCGGTGTATGCCAACGCATGTGGCCAGAGGTGTGGGGGGCGCCGGTGTATGCAGTACCGCATGTGGCCAGAGGTGCGAGGGCACCGGTGTATGCAGTACCACATGTGGCCAGAGGTGCGGGGGTGTCAGTGTATGCAGTACCGCATGTGACCAGAGGTGCGGGGGCGCCGGTGTATGCAGTATAGCATGTGGCCAGAGGTGCGGGGGCGTTGGTGTATGCAGTACCGCATGTGACCAGAGGTGTGGGGGCGCCGGTGTATGCAGTATAGCATGTGGCCAGAGGTGCGGGGGCGTTGGTGTATGCAGTACCGCATGTGGCCAGAGGTGCGGGGGCGCCGGTGTATGCAGTACTGCATGTGGCCAGAGGTGCGTGAGCGCCGGATACACTCTGAGATGGAGTGTCTCATCTCTGAGTGTCTCCGAGCGTCCCCGGTGCCCCCGCACCTCTGGCCACATGCGGTACTGCACACCCCAGTGGCTTGAATCCTCCTCGTCTTGCGAGACAATGCTTGCAAACCGAGTCAGGATTAAAAAATAAAAATAGCTCGTATTGCAAAACGCTCGTAAACCGCGTTACTCGCAATTCAAGGTTTTACTGTATTAGGTTCGGTTCACACTGCTGCGCTGTGAATTTGTTCTGTTTTTGGTCCTGTGTGAGGTGCGAATTTACCGCGATTTTACCGCGATTTTACCATGAATTTCAGGAGTTGGACATAGCTGCGATTGATGTTCTAGCCAATGGAATCATAATGTGAAAAAAAAAATGTGTTAACTTCCTGGGTACTTCCTGGTTTTTGTGGAGAGTCGTGTGGTGGAATTCGCACATATGTGCACCATCAATGCGATTCCAGAACGATTTACATTGATGTCTATGGAGACTAAATTCGCAACGTAACGCTGTAAACTCGCACAAGACCCTTTTTTATCGCATCGCATTCGTAGAAGAATCGCAACGCATGTATGTGAACGACCGTCATTGAAAACAATGACTTTATGGATGACATGCAAATTTAGAATGTTTTTGACGCATCACATTCGTTATGAACTTGCATCAGTGTGAACCGGGCCTTATATTACAAAATGTTAATATATTCCTCCATAGTCACATTAAAATCAACTTTGTGTTTACCAAATGCCTTTGTAAATCCAAGTATTACCTTGTAAAAGTGGAGCTCTGGGCACAAAAAAATAAAAAAACACACAAGAAAAAAAGAAAACAAATATTATTATTAATAAGAAGAATACAGAATACAAAATACTTTATTGATCCCAAAGGGAAATTGGGAAATTGTTACGACACAGACACACTTAACAAAGACAATACAAGATCACAACAATAGACTGAACAAGATGTAAAAACACAACAAAATTACCAATAACAGCCATTAACACCAAATAACAAAATAAAACTACACTGCAAATAAAACATCCATACAATTAAAATACAACATAAACAACAGATTAAAATAACAGGCAAACTACCAAATACAAATATTACACCACTTTATAACACCACCCCACAAAATAACCAACACAATACCCAACATACTATAAAAACAACACAAAATCCTGATCATAAACAACAAGAAGTAAATCTTCACCTCCAGCCCTCACAGAAATACCTAATTAAATCAGAAAATGTAAATACTGGTATATTATATAAATATAACAAATACAAATAATATAATAAATAATAATAAAAATATGTGTGTGTTGGTGATCTCGCGCCTTAAAAAGATATATATATATAAATAATATATATATAGAAAATATACTATGAATAATATATTGGAAGTAAGCTGCTATCCCCAAGATTCCAAAAAAAATGGTGGTTCTTTTGAAATAATGTAGTGGATGGTTATATGTGCAAATTAACAAATATATTGGGGGCGCTGAGAAACTAATGAATAACTAACAATAAAATATATTAGTAAACATATTAATGGATTGATAATGGTTTAAATATACACACCAGCAAAAGTGAAAAAAAATGGGTCACAATGATCATTCTATGGCTATCCAACCAATAAACACAATAACATGTGCAATCTCCTTAATGGATTAGCAATAATGACCCATCAAATAAAAATCAAATCAATGAATTAATGTGACACTGAGTGCAAAAAAAACCTTAAAAATTGTGATGCCAATATTGATAATTAGATGTCCCAAATTGATTGAAACAAATATCAGCAATATAGTATATAATACACTGTGCAATATCAATAGTGACAACTGAATGTCCCAAAATTGTGCAAATGTTGAAATAAATAAGAGTCCATAAGTAAAACGATAAATATGAATCCTTGTGCAAAAAGCTTATTCCATCAAAGATATTGCTTGAAGTGATAACCTTCACCAATTTAGTCTGAAACACCCGATAGTGCTCGTGGTAAATAAAGCAGCTTACCAGATGTTGTTGACTCTTTTAATTAAAAAGGAGTCATATACGCTTTTAGCAAGTTCCACTTGCTAACATGGATATTGATGTCAGATATAGGCATGGAAAATCCCTGCCTCCCGGAGGCTCGGATGAAGATGTATAAACCACAAGAAAGAGAAATGGAGCGGAAATAGTGTAATTCCGTTTAATAAAACAATTTTAGTAACAACATGGCAGCCAAATGCCCCCTTACTTGAATAGTGCCTTGAGCCCGGCACTGAGGCTGGTGAGCGTGGACTAGTAGGGCTAGTGACCCGAATAGAGATGAGCCGGCGTGCGTTCCACCTTGTTTGGAGGAAGAACCAGCAGGACCGGAAGTGTCGTCAGAGCATAGTCTAGCGTCGCCTCGACAGCTGTTTCGTATTGCACGTCGTCAGGAAGCGTGCTAGACTACGTGGGACTGATTATTAAATACGGATGTCAATCAAGGAGAGGGGAGGAGTCGCCGAAATCAAATCCAGCCTCAATGCCGTCTCTCCGCATTTACAGCAATAATTTTAATACAACGGAAGTCCATACAATTAAATAACAAATTAATATAAGTAATATATATCCTGCTGACAGCACATCTATTATACTACATAAAACATAGTATGCATACATAATCTATGCTAACTCTATAGCATAGATAAAAAGTTGTGCGCGATGATAGCGCCCTCTAGTGTATAAGTGGATAAAACCACTCTCAATCTGTATATTATGCAGAAAAGAGTATATACAATGGTGTCATTGAATATAAATTATAAAAAAATTCCTAAAAAATAATTGATTTATTATATAAATTCATAAAACAATAAAAGACAATAAAAAAGGAATAGAAATATATAAATATATATTTTTCTAATTGAACCCATATATCTGCAATCCAAATTAGTAATTGGATAACTATTTATTCGTTAGTGAGGAAGCAATTCAAATCTAGGTCAATATTGAGGCCCAGCGGCTGCATGGTGGACAGTCTAAACAGCCACTGGGTCTCATTCTGGGATATGGCCTTGGTGAGGTCCGTCCCCCTCCAGTTAAATGTAGCCCTATCAATACCATAAAACACCAGTTGGCGAGGATCTCTATTATGATATTGAAGAAAATGACGCGATACGCTATGGTTAGGAAAGCCTTTGGCTATATTTGCCACATGTTCATTTATCCTAATTCTGAGCTCTCTTGTAGTCCTCCCCACATATTGCAGGGAACAAGGGCATTCCAAAACGTAGGTCACGTATCTGGAATAACAAGTAATCAAGGGTTTAATCTTAAATTCTTCCTGTGTTACCAAGGATTTGAATTTACTTATTTTCTTGGTACGTCGAGATGTGGTACGGCAAGCCTTGCATCTAGTACAGTAGTGAAACCCAGACCCATCCAAAAAAGTCAGAGGTTTTTCAGGGGGGTCAGGGACATTAGGTGCAATGATGTTTCTCAAACCTGGCGCCTTTCTATAAATAAATCTAGGCCTTTGGGGTATAATAGATGCCAAGTCTCTATCCTTTTGTAGTATAGGCCAGAACTTTTTGAAGATTTTTTCAATACTTTTGTATTGCCTATTAAAACCTGTGATAAATGGCAGTGTTCCCATGGTTGAAAGATCTTTTATCTTTTTGGATTCCAGAAGGGAATATCTGTTCATACTCCCCACCTGTTTTTTAGCTATGACCAATTCATTCCTAGCATATCCCTTCTCACAAAACCGATCTGTAAGGATTGCTGCCTGAGTGTTATCATCGCTATCCTCAGCACAATTGCGCCGGATGCGCATGAACTGGCCCTTGGGTATGGCCCCAAGCCATTGGGGATGATGGCAGCTGTTAGTTGGCACAAAGGCATTCCTATCGGTGGCCTTAAAGAATGTCCTCGTGCCAATCTTGCCATTTTGTTTGACCAAAGTAAGGTCCAAATAATTAATGGTTGTCAGACTAAACTCAGCTGTAAATTTTAGCCCATATTGGTTGGAATTTAAATCCTGCAGGAAGCTATGTAATGTGGTCTGGGATCCCTCCCACAACAACACTACATCATCAATGTACCTTTTATAATATAATAGAGATGAAAGTTGATCTGTATAAATGGTTTCCCCCTCCCATTTGTTCAGTACCAGATTAGCCACGCTTGGGGCATAACGAGCCCCCATTGCGACCCCTTTTATTTGTTTATAGAACTCCCCCTGTGCCCAAAAATAGTTGTTTCCCATAGCGATTTTGAGTCCCTCAACTAAAAAATTAATTTGGGATTTTTTGAGCTGTGAATCTGCAGTAAGTGCCACTTGGACTGCAGTAAGCGCATCCTCCTGTCTTATATTAGTATAGAGGGACTCTATGTCCACTGTAACCATAATGGTTGCATCTGTCACCTGGATGTCGGTAAGGGATTTGATCAATTCACGACTATCCTTGAGATAAGACCTGCCTTGAATAACCAAAGGCTGTAGGAATATATCTAAATATTCTCCTACTCTGGAGTAGAGGGAACCAATCCCGCTTATAATTGGGCGACCTGGTGGTTTTTCTTTATTTTTATGTATTTTTGGTAACACATATAGCACCGGAGTACGTGGTACTTTGGGTGAAAGGTACTGTGCTTCTTTTATATCTAGGATCTTTTGACTGACCCCTTTATCAATCCAAATATCAAGTTCTATCTTTAATTTATTCAATGGGTTAAATGGCAGTGGTTTATATGTATTAGTGTCTTTTAACAACCTTTGGATCTCTCCATAGTAGTCATCTTTAGTAAGTATAACTACACCCCCCCCTTTGTCCGCTGGACGAACTACTATATTTTTGTTTTTTTCCAATTGTTTAATCCCCTCTGACAGGGATTGATTAGTTCTGGCCTTTTTAATTTCTAAGGATTTAATCTCATCTTGCACCATATGTTTAAACACCTCGATGTGATGGTGTGTTCCCTTTTGGGGATTAAATATGGAGTTATTTTTCAGTCATTTCTATCATAGGGGGACTAGGATCCTTCTGAGAGAAGAATTTTTTAATATTGAGCTTCCTCACATATTTTTCCACATCAATAAAAAGTTCGAATTTATTAAGATTCTTGTTGGGTGCAAATTTTAATCCTTGTGTTAAAACATTTAATTCGTTTTCTGAAAACGAAACACCTGCTAAGTTAAAAATACCTTCATCTAGCTGTCTCTTTGTCTTTTTCTTTCTGGCTCCCCCTCTTCTACCTCTTTTTCTATATATTCTTTCGGGTATTGGGGTGTAATAGGTTGAATTTTGTAAGGTTCTTTCCATCCCCTCCATTCCCCCCCTTGTTGGTAGTTATTTTGATAGGGCGTTGGTCGTCCTCTAAAGTTACCCCTATAGTTACCCCTAGGGGGCCTAGGCGGAAAATGGCTAGGTCCTTGATGGTAATAAGGATAGCCATACTCATTAGATCTATTATCTAGGGGTCCATACCTGTTGTAAGTAGGTACTGGATAAGAGGTAGAGTAGTAATCATTTGACGGAGGATAATTGCCCCCATTTGGGGGTGGTGGGGGATAACCCCTATTACCTTGAGTGGCTGGGCCCTTAGGATTGCATGGAGCTTTAGATTTCTTTGGGGTATGGATTTTATTTTTGTTTTTAATTTTTGTTGACTGTGTATCCGTATTATGTACTTCCATATCCCTATCGACCGGGGATTCTTTAGGATTCTCCAAATCTAAATCATCCTGCCATTTGTATACCTTGTTTTCCTCATAATCTTTAATATCTCTCTGGTATTTCTTCAGTTTTTTCTGCTTAATCTCTCCATCATATTTGGATAGGTGGGTCTGAAGACTTTGCGCCCTCTCCAAATATTCTTTGGTTCCCATAAAGGGCTCCATATTGTTTTTGAGATCAGCTATATTGGCTTCTACCAATTGATTTTTGGCTTTACGCCTCCTAATCATTAGCTGCATTAATTTTTGTTCGCAGCTATTAAAAAACTGAAACCATTCATCTAACAAAGTGAGATTGTCTACACTATCAGCTGGGTTAACATCCCATCTTAACCTACGGGGGGTTAAGTTTTTTCCTATATACATCTCAAATGAGGCTATGTCCCACCATAGCCTTATTTGTTTCTCCATGTCATATTGAAGTTGTTTAAAGCCCCTTTCAATATCCAGATTTGGGCTGGGTGTTTGCTGGAATATTTCTTCAATATTTGTCTGTCGACCCTTCATGAAATTAAATACATCCATGGCTGCGTAGATTGAAAAGGATTATAGTGAAACCTCTGAAGATGTGTGTGTTGGTGATCTCGCGCCTTAAAAAGATATATATATATAAATAATATATATATAGAAAATATACTATGAATAATATATTGGAAGTAAGCTGCTATCCCCAAGATTCCAAAAAAAATGGTGGTTCTTTTGAAATAATGTAGTGGATGGTTATATGTGCAAATTAACAAATATATTGGGGGCGCTGAGAAACTAATGAATAACTAACAATAAAATATATTAGTAAACATATTAATGGATTGATAATGGCTTAAATATACACACCAGCAAAAGTGAAAAAAAATGGGTCACAATGATCATTCTATGGCTATCCAACCAATAAACACAATAACATGTGCAATCTCCTTCTCCGATAGGAATGCCTTTGTGCCAACTAACAGCTGCCATCATCCCCAATGGCTTGGGGCCATACCCAAGGGCCAGTTCATGCGCATCCGGCGCAATTGTGCTGAGGATAGCGATTATAACACTCAGGCAGCAATCCTTACAGATCGGTTTTGTGAGAAGGGATATGCTAGGAATGAATTGGTCATAGCTAATAAACAGGTGGGGAGTATGAACAGATATTCCCTTCTGGAATCCAAAAAGAAAAAAGATCTTTCAACCATGGGAACACTGCCATTTATCACAGGTTTTAATAGGCAATACAAAAGTATTGAAAAAATCTTCAAAAAGTTCTGGCCTATACTACAAAAGGATAGAGACTTGGCATCTATTATACCCCAAAGGCCTAGATTTATTTATAGAAAGGCGCCAGGTTTGAGAAACATCATTGCACCTAATGTTTCTGACCCCCCTGAAAAACCTCTGACTTTTTTGGATGGGTCTGGGTTTCACTACTGTACTAGATGCAAGGCTTGCCGTACCACATCTCGACGTACCAAGAAAATAAGTAAATTCAAATCCTTGGTAACACAGGAAGAATTTAAGATTAAACCCTTGATTACTTGTTATTCCAGATACGTGACCTACGTTTTGGAATGCCCTTGTTCCCTGCAATATGTGGGGAGGACTACAAGAGAGCTCAGAATTAGGATAAATGAACATGTGGCAAATATAGCCAAAGGCTTTCCTAACCATAGCGTATCGCGTCATTTTCTTCAATATCATAATAGAGATCCTCGCCAACTGGTGTTTTATGGTATTGATAGGGCTACATTTAACTGGAGGGGGACGGACCTCACCAAGGCCATATCCCAGAATGAGACCCAGTGGCTGTTTAGACTGTCCACCATGCAGCCGCTGGGCCTCAATATTGACCTAGATTTGAATTGCTTCCTCACTAACGAATAAATAGTTATCCAATTACTAATTTGGATTGCAGATATATGGGTTCAATTAGAAAAATATATATTTATATATTTCTATTCCTTTTTTATTGTTTTTTATTGTCTTTTATTGTTTTATGAATTTATATAATAAATCAATTATTTTTTAGGAATTTTTTTATAATTTATATTCAATGACACCATTGTATATACTCTTTTCTGCATAATATACAGATTGAGAGTGGTTTTATCCACTTATACACTAGAGGGCGCTATCATCGCGCACGACTTTTTATCTATGCTATAGAGTTAGCATAGATTATGTATGCATACTATGTTTTATGTAGTATAATAGATGTGCTGTCAGCGGGATATATATTACTTATATTAATTTGTTATTTAATTGTATGGACTTCCGTTGTATTAAAATTATTGCTGTAAATGCGGAGAGACGGCATTGAGGCTGGATTTGATTTCGGCGACTCCTCCCCTCTCCTTGATTGACATCCGTATTTAATAATCAGTCCCACGTAGTCTAGCACGCTTCCTGACGACGTGCAATACGAAACAGCTGTCGAGGCGACGCTAGACTACGCTCTGACGACACTTCCGGTCCTGCTGGTTCTTCCTCCAAACAAGGTGGAACGCACGCCGGCTCATCTCTATTCGGGTCACTAGCCCTACTAGTCCACGCTCACCAGCCTCAGTGCCGGGCTCAAGGCACTATTCAAGTAAGGGGGCATTTGGCTGCCATGTTGTTACTAAAAAAATTTTATTAAACGGAATTACACTATTTCCGCTCCATTTCTCTTTCTTGTGGTTTATACATCTTCATCCGAGCCTCCGGGAGGCAGGGATTTTCCATGCCTATATCTGACATCAATATCCATGTTAGCAAGTGGAACTTGCTAAAAGCGTATATGACTCCTTTTTAATTAAAAGAGTCAACAACATCTGGTAAGCTGCTTTATTTACCACGAGCACTATCGGGTGTTTCAGACTAAATTGGTGAAGGTTATCACTTCAAGCAATATCTTTGATGGAATAAGCTTTTTGCACAAGGATTCATATTTATCGTTTTACTTATGGACTCTTATTTATTTCAACATTTGCACAATTTTGGGACATTCAGTTGTCACTATTGATATTACACAGTGTATTATATACTATATTGCTGATATTTGTTTCAATCAATTTGGGACATCTAATTATCAATATTGGCATCACAATTTTTAAGGTTTTTTTTGCACTCAGTGTCACATTAATTCATTGATTTTATTTTTATTTGATGGGTCATTATTGCTAATCCATTAAGGAGATTGCACATGTTATTGTGTTTATTGGTTGGATAGCCATAGAATGATCATTGTGACCCATTTTTTTTCACTTTTGCTGGTGTGTATATTTAAACCATTATCAATCCATTAATATGTTTACTAATATATTTTATTGTTAGTTATTCATTAGTTTCTCAGCGCCCCCAATATATTTGTTAATTTGCACATATAACCATCCACTACATTATTTTAAAAGAACCACCATTTTTTTGGGAATCTTGGGGATAGCAGCTTACTTCCAATATATTATTCATAGTATATTTTCTATATATATTGTGAGGGGGTTAGCTCGGCAGCGGGTGTGTGTGACCCCCGAGATGGGCTCCCCACACAAAAACAGGCCCAGCAAACGGTGGTTGTGGTTTTCAAAATCATAAAGGTGCGGTTTATTTTCTATTTACAGTGACAAAACACAGCAAAGCAAAAGAAACATAAACAAAATAAATCCTGGTCAACTTGACCTCTGACTAAACATACAGGTTTCCTAACTAACAACTGGGATCAGCCTAGTGCTGTCCTAGTCCCTAAGTCCCTGGTTTTAAATGTCCAAGCAAATAGCCACACAGGCTTTGTCTCACCGCACAGGGGTTCACTCTCCCTAGACAGTCCACACAGGTCTGGTTCCAGGCATCAGCTAACATCTAATGAAGCTGGGAGTTCTTATAGAGGCCTAAATGAGCTGACAAGCTTCAGCTGGTCTCATCAACTCCCTGTCTGTACGACGCCCCACACTCTCCCTAGAGGTATGAGTCATCCATGAGCCCACTAGCCTTATACAACTCTCCACCTAGTTGTATAAGTCGGCGTAAAGCCTGAATCTGGGCGAAATATATCTACCCCCCTGGATGCAACCAGGTGACTTTACCTTCCTGCTGTCACATACCCCCCCCTCTTGTTTTAACCTCGGGGTTGGAACACCAGCAATCAGGCATTCATGTACTCGAGACAAAGCATCCACATTCCCCATTTGAACGCCAGGGCGATGCTTTACTGTGAAGTTGAATTCCTGGAGGGCCAGGAACCACCTATTCACTCTTCTATTTGTTTCTTTGTTTTGAGCCATCCACTTTAACGGAGCGTGATCCGTAACCATGTCAAAGTGCCTACCTAGCAGGTAGTACCGAAGGGAATCTAGAGCCCACTTCACCGCTAAACACTCCTTTTCAACGGTGGCGTAATTTACCTCATGGGACTTCAACTTCCTGCTGAGGTAAATGACTGGGTGCTCTTCCCCGTTCCAGACCTGGGACAATACTGCTCCTAACCCCACATCTGACGCATCACTTTGTACGACAAAGTCTTTAGAGAAGTCGGGTGAGTACAACACTGGCTGGCTACATAAGGCTTGTTTCAAGAATTGGAATGCTGCCTCAGCCTCGGGGGTCCATTTAATCATGACCGACCCTTTCCCCTTCGTCAGGTTGGTTAGGGGCACAGCCTTAGAAGCAAAGTGGGGAATGAATCGCCGATAATACCCAGCGATTCCCAGAAAGGCTCGTACCTGCTTCTTGCTGTTGGGACGTGGCCAACTCTGGATGGCCTCGACTTTGTTGAGTTGGGGTTTTATTACTCCCCTCCCAACGGTGTACCCAAGATATTTGGCCTCCTCCTGCCCAATGGTACACTTCTTGGGGTTAGCCGTAAACCCCGCTTCCCGAACAGAGTCCAGGACTGCTTGCACTTTTGGCAGATGTGAGGCCCAATCTGTGCTATGGACAATTATGTCATCCAGGTAAGCCGCAGCATACTTCCGATGGGGCCTCAGCATCTGGTCCATTTTCCGCTGGAATGTGGCCGGCGCATTCTGTAACCCGAACGGCATTCTTTTATATTGGAACGCCCCGTCTGGGGTAGGGACTCTCTATCCCTCCAGGCTTTCAACAGATTAACGTGATAGATCTGTTCGGGCTTTCGCCTTCCTGGTTGTCTGACCTTGTAATTCACTTCGCTCACTTTTTCCATTATCTCGTAGGGGCCTTGCCATTTGGCAAGGAATTTACTTTCAACCGTAGGGACAAGTACCAGTATCCTATCCCCCGGGGAAAAGGTACGGGTCTTGGCTCCACGGTTGTACACTCTCTGCTGTGCTAACTGCGCTTGGGCCAAATGTTCCTTCACGATGGGCATTACCTGTGCAATTCGGTCTTGCATCAGGGCGACATGCTCAATCACACTCCTGTGGGGAGAACTCTCACTTTCCCAAGTTTCCTTGGCAATATCCAACAGCCCTCTTGGGTGTCTCCCATACAGTAACTCAAAGGGGGAGAATCCCGTAGAGGATTGGGGCACCTCCCTAATAGCAAACATCAGATAAGGAAGTAGACAGTCCCAATCCTTTCCATCTCTATCCACCACTTTCTTCAACATTTGTTTTAGGGTTTTGTTGAACCTTTCAACCAGCCCATCGGTTTGGGGGTGATACACAGATGTACGTAATTGCGTCACTTTGAACAATTTACACAGCTCCTTCATAACCCGGGACATAAAGGGTGTACCTTGGTCCGTAAGCAGTTCTTTACAAATACCCACCCGGCTAAACACAAGAGATAGCTCTTTGGCTATGGTTTTGGCCGAGGTATTTCGGAGAGGGATCGCTTCTGGATAACGGGTGGCATAGTCCATTATAACTAATATGTACTGGTGCCCCCTAGCGGACTTGATTATAGGACCTACCAAATCCATGGCGATCCTCTCAAACGGGACCTCAATGATGGGTAGAGGGACCAGCGGGCTACGGAAATGTGGCATTGGGGCCGACCTCTGACACACAGGGCAGGAGGAACAATAATTTTCTATGTCCTTCATCACCCCCGGCCAATAGAATCTCTGTAATACCCTCTCTCGGGTTTTCTCTGTCCCCAGATGACCTCCAAGAATGTGCCCATGGGCCAACTCCAACACCAACTTCCTGTAAGGTTTGGGCACCACAAGCTGCTCAACGGTTTCTTCTGCCCTTTTTGCCACCCGATACAGTAGGTCCTTCTCTACGCTGAAGTATGGGTAAGTGCAGGTATTATCTGGGTTCACTAACTCGCCATCTATTTTCACTACGTTTTCCCGTGCCTTTATTAGGGCGGGGTCTTTCAACTGTTCTGTGGCAAAGTTTTCCCTGTGAACCTCAAGATCAGAAAACTCCACAGACGGTAGGTTTTCGTCTGAGGAGGTGGGCTCCTCTCCAGTTTCTTGAGTCTCCCCTGCCAATACTGATAAGGGAAATTCTGGAGAGTCCTCACCACTCTCAGGGGAGTTCTGGCTATCACATTCCTGGTACATAGGGGCACCAGTGGGGGGCTCAGGATCATCCCACAGTTCCCAGAACTTCGGAAAATCCCTTCCCACAATGGCGTCATGCGGTAACTGAGATACTAAGCCCACTGGATGAGAAAGGGTACCTTTGGGGGTCTCGAAACACACTGTAGTCACTGGATACTCTCGGGTGTCCCCATGCACACAAATAACAGCTACCTTGCTATTCCCAGAGACCTCTGTTTTAACTAACTCAGCCTTTATCAGGGTCACAAGGCTACCTGAATCCAGCAATACCACAACATTTCTACCATTAACACACATTTTGCATAAATGTTTCTCAGTTCCTCGAATGGCAGTGCATGCGACTGTCGCACACAGCGACTGACGTCTGCCCGTCAGAAAGTCACACTGCATGGGTTCCTCCACAACCGGGCAATTGGCTGCAATATGTCCCGCTTGCCGGCAGCGGTAGCAAACGATCCTTCTTGCGGCCTCTTGAGCCGCTGATTTCCCAGGCTGTTCTCGCCAAACTTGGGGTAGAGCTCCCACCCTCTCACTCTCTCCACCCTCACCCCTTGGAATCCTCTTATCCGCCCCTGGGGATGGTCTGGTCTTAGGGTGGAAAGTCCGAGTGTCTCTGGAAGAGGCCGTCAGGTTCTCTGTAGCCAAGTATTTCTCCACACGATCCACAAGACCATCGGCCGTCTCTGGGTCTCCATGGCTTACCCACTTTTGGATGGCAGTAGGAAGAGCTCTCAAAAACCGATCCATTACAACACGTTCCACAATCTTTGGTGCGGACAAAGTCTCTGGCTGTAGCCACTTTCTGCTCAGGTGAATGAGATCATACATTTGAGACCTGGGGGGTTTTCCAAGCTGGAAAGTCCAGTTATGCACACGCTGAGCCCGGACAGCCTGGGTGACACCCAGCCTTGCCAATATTTCAGCTTTTAGCATCGCATAGTCTTTTGCTTGGTTAGGCTCTAGGTCATAGTAAGCTTTCTGCGATTCACCAGTTAACAGAGGAGCCACCAGTCCAGCCCACTGCTCCTCAGGCCACTTTTCTCTTTCAGCGGTCCTTTCAAATGTGGTCAAAAATACCTCTGGATCATCCTCTCCAGTCATTTTTGTCAATAAACGACTCACCCCAAAGGACGCGGTATTAGTGGGACGGCTTTCCTCACTGGTCTGCGGACGTTGCTGCATTGCTGCTTCCATCTGTTGTTGTAGTCTCTGCTCTTGCTTCTGTAACAGGTCTATGAAGCGGGCCTCAGATTGCTGCTGGGCTTGTTGCTGAGCCTCCAGACTCTGTTGCAAAGTTGCGTTTGTCTGCTGCTGGGCTGCAAGGCTCTGTTGATGAGCTTGCTGCTGGGCTGCAAGGCTCTGTTGATGAGCTTGCTGCTGGGCTGCGAAGTTCTGTTGTTGAGCTGCAAGGCTCTTTTGCAAACCTGCATTTGTCTGCTGTTGATTGGCATTTGCTAGAGCCAGCTGCTTCAGTATCTCCTCCATGCTGGCTTAAAAAAAAACTGCCACTGGTTCTCCACCAACTGTGAGGGGGTTAGCTCGGCAGCGGGTGTGTGTGACCCCCGAGATGGGCTCCCCACACAAAAACAGGCCCAGCAAACGGTGGTTGTGGTTTTCAAAATCATAAAGGTGCGGTTTATTTTCTATTTACAGTGACAAAACACAGCAAAGCAAAAGAAACATAAACAAAATAAATCCTGGTCAACTTGACCTCTGACTAAACATACAGGTTTCCTAACTAACAACTGGGATCAGCCTAGTGCTGTCCTAGTCCCTAAGTCCCTGGTTTTAAATGTCCAAGCAAATAGCCACACAGGCTTTGTCTCACCGCACAGGGGTTCACTCTCCCTAGACAGTCCACACAGGTCTGGTTCCAGGCATCAGCTAACATCTAATGAAGCTGGGAGTTCTTATAGAGGCCTAAATGAGCTGACAAGCTTCAGCTGGTCTCATCAACTCCCTGTCTGTACGACGCCCCACACTCTCCCTAGAGGTATGAGTCATCCATGAGCCCACTAGCCTTATACAACTCTCCACCTAGTTGTATAAGTCGGCGTAAAGCCTGAATCTGGGCGAAATATATCTACCCCCCTGGATGCAACCAGGTGACTTTACCTTCCTGCTGTCACAATATATTATTTATATATAAATCTTTTTAAGGCGCGAGATCACCAACACACACATCTTCAGAGGTTTCACTATAATCCTTTTCAATCTACGCAGCCATGGATGTATTTAATTTCATGAAGGGTCGACAGACAAATATTGAAGAAATATTCCAGCAAACACCCAGCCCAAATCTGGATATTGAAAGGGGCTTTAAACAACTTCAATATGACATGGAGAAACAAATAAGGCTATGGTGGGACATAGCCTCATTTGAGATGTATATAGGAAAAAACTTAACCCCCCGTAGGTTAAGATGGGATGTTAACCCAGCTGATAGTGTAGACAATCTCACTTTGTTAGATGAATGGTTTCAGTTTTTTAATAGCTGCGAACAAAAATTAATGCAGCTAATGATTAGGAGGCGTAAAGCCAAAAATCAATTGGTAGAAGCCAATATAGCTGATCTCAAAAACAATATGGAGCCCTTTATGGGAACCAAAGAATATTTGGAGAGGGCGCAAAGTCTTCAGACCCACCTATCCAAATATGATGGAGAGATTAAGCAGAAAAAACTGAAGAAATACCAGAGAGATATTAAAGATTATGAGGAAAACAAGGTATACAAATGGCAGGATGATTTAGATTTGGAGAATCCTAAAGAATCCCCGGTCGATAGGGATATGGAAGTACATAATACGGATACACAGTCAACAAAAATTAAAAACAAAAATAAAATCCATACCCCAAAGAAATCTAAAGCTCCATCCAATCCTAAGGGCCCAGCCACTCAAGGTAATAGGGGTTATCCCCCACCACCCCCAAATGGGGGCAATTATCCTCCGTCAAATGATTACTACTCTACCTCTTATCCAGTACCTACTTACAACAGGTATGGACCCCTAGATAATAGATCTAATGAGTATGGCTATCCTTATTACCATCAAGGACCTAGCCATTTTCCGCCTAGGCCCCCTAGGGGTAACTATAGGGGTAACTTTAGAGGACGACCAACGCCCTATCAAAATAACTACCAACAAGGGGGGGAATGGAGGGGATGGAAAGAACCTTACAAAATTCAACCTATTACACCCCAATACCCGAAAGAATATATAGAAAAAGAGGTAGAAGAGGGGGAGCCAGAAAGAAAAAGACAAAGAGACAGCTAGATGAAGGTATTTTTAACTTAGCAGGTGTTTCGTTTTCAGAAAACGAATTAAATGTTTTAACACAAGGATTAATATTTGCACCCAACAAGAATCTTAATAAATTCGAACTTTTTATTGATGTGGAAAAATATGTGAGGAAGCTCAATATTAAAAAATTCTTCTCTCAGAAGGATCCTAGTCCCCCTATGATAGAAATGACTAAATTCAAACATAGTGGGCTGAAAAATAACTCCATATTTAATCCCCAAAAGGGAACACACCATCACATCGAGGTGTTTAAACATATGGTGCAAGATGAGATTAAATCCTTAGAAATTAAAAAGGCCAGAACTAATCAATCCCTGTCAGAGGGGATTAAACAATTGGAAAAAAACAAAAATATAGTAGTTCGTCCAGCGGACAAAGGGGGGGGGGTGTAGTTATACTTACTAAAGATGACTACTATGGAGAGATCCAAAGGTTGTTAAAAGACACTAATACATATAAACCACTGCCATTTAACCCATTGAATAAATTAAAGATAGAACTTGATATTTGGATTGATAAAGGGGTCAGTCAAAAGATCCTAGATATAAAAGAAGCACAGTACCTTTCACCCAAAGTACCACGTACTCCGGTGCTATATGTGTTACCAAAAATACATAAAAATAAAGAAAAACCACCAGGTCGCCCAATTATAAGCGGGATTGGTTCCCTCTACTCCAGAGTAGCAGAATATTTAGATATATTCCTACAGCCTTTGGTTATTCAAGGCAGGTCTTATCTCAAGGATAGTCGTGAATTGATCAAATCCCTTACCAACATCCAGGTGACAGATGCAACCATTATGGTTACAGTGGACATAGAGTCCCTCTATACTAATATAAGACAGGAGGATGCGCTTACTGCAGTCCAAGTGGCACTTACTGCAGATTCACAGCTCAAAAAATCCCAAATTAATTTTTTAATTGAGGGACTCAAAATCGCTATGGGAAACAACTATTTTTGGGCACAGGGGGAGTTCTATAAACAAATAAAAGGGGTCGCAATGGGGGCTCGTTATGCCCCAAGCGTGGCTAATCTGGTACTGAACAAATGGGAGGGGGAAACCATTTATACAGATCAACTTTCATCTCTATTATATTATAAAAGGTACATCGATGATGTAGTGTTGTTGTGGGAGGGATCCCAGACCACATTACATAGCTTCCTGCAGGATTTAAATTCCAACCAATATGGGCTAAAATTTACAGCTGAGTTTAGTCTGACAACCATTAATTATTTGGACCTTACTTTGGTCAAACAAAATGGCAAGATTGGCACGAGGACATTCTTTAAGGCCACCGATAGGAATGCCTTTGTGCCAACTAACAGCTGCCATCATCCCCAATGGCTTGGGGCCATACCCAAGGGCCAGTTCATGCGCATCCGGCGCAATTGTGCTGAGGATAGCGATTATAACACTCAGGCAGCAATCCTTACAGATCGGTTTTGTGAGAAGGGATATGCTAGGAATGAATTGGTCATAGCAAAAAAACAGGTGGGGAGTATGAACAGATATTCCCTTCTGGAATCCAAAAAGAAAAAAGATCTTTCAACCATGGGAACACTGCCATGTATCACAGGTTTTAATAGGCAATACAAAAGTATTGAAAAAATCTTCAAAAAGTTCTGGCCTATACTACAAAAGGATAGAGACTTGGCATCTATTATACCCCAAAGGCCTAGATTTATTTATAGAAAGGCGCCAGGTTTGAGAAACATCATTGCACCTAATTTTCCTGACCCCCCTGAAAAACCTCTGACTTTTTGGATGGGTCTGGGTTTCACTACTGTACTAGATGCAAGGCTTGCCGTACCACATCTCGACGTACCAAGAAAATAAGTAAATTCAAATCCTTGGTAACACAGGAAGAATTTAAGATTAAACCCTTGATTACTTGTTATTCCAGATACGTGACCTACGTTTTGGAATGCCCTTGTTCCCTGCAATATGTGGGGAGGACTACAAGAGAGCTCAGAATTAGGATAAATGAACATGTGGCAAATATAGCCAAAGGCTTTCCTAACCATAGCGTATCGCGTCATTTTCTTCAATATCATAATAGAGATCCTCGCCAACTGGTGTTTTATGGTATTGATAGGGCTACATTTAACTGGAGGGGGACGGACCTCACCAAGGCCATATCCCAGAATGAGACCCAGTGGCTGTTTAGACTGTCCACCATGCAGCCGCTGGGCCTCAATATTGACCTAGATTTGAATTGCTTCCTCACTAACGAATAAATAGTTATCCAATTACTAATTTGGATTGCAGATATATGGGTTCAATTAGAAAAATATATATTTATATATTTCTATTCCTTTTTTATTGTTTTTTATTGTCTTTTATTGTTTTATGAATTTATATAATAAATCAATTATTTTTTAGGAATTTTTTTATAATTTATATTCAATGACACCATTGTATATACTCTTTTCTGCATAATATACAGATTGAGAGTGGTTTTATCCACTTATACACTAGAGGGCGCTATCATCGCGCACGACTTTTTATCTATGCTATAGAGTTAGCATAGATTATGTATGCATACTATGTTTTATGTAGTATAATAGATGTGCTGTCAGCGGGATATATATTACTTATATTAATTTGTTATTTAATTGTATGGACTTCCGTTGTATTAAAATTATTGCTGTAAATGCGGAGAGACGGCATTGAGGCAGGATTTGATTTCGGCGACTCCTCCCCTCTCCTTGATTGACATCCGTATTTAATAATCAGTCCCACGTAGTCTAGCACGCTTCCTGACGACGTGCAATACGAAACAGCTGTCGAGGCGACGCTAGACTATGCTCTGACGACACTTCCGGTCCTGCTGGTTCTTCCTCCAAACAAGGTGGAACGCACGCCGGCTCATCTCTATTCAGGTCACTAGCCCTACTAGTCCACGCTCACCAGCCTCAGTGCCGGGCTCAAGGCACTATTCAAGTAAGGGGGCATTTGGCTGCCATGTTGTTACTAAAAATTTTTTATTAAACGGAATTACACTATTTCCGCTCCATTTCTCTTTCTTGTGGTTTATACATCTTCATCCGAGCCTCCGGGAGGCAGGGATTTTCCATGCCTATATCTGACATCAATATCCATGTTAGCAAGTGGAACTTGCTAAAAGCGTATATGACTCCTTTTTAATTAAAAGAGTCAACAACATCTGGTAAGCTGCTTTATTTACCACGAGCACTATCGGGTGTTTCAGACTAAATTGGTGAAGGTTATCACTTCAAGCAATATCTTTGATGGAATAAGCTTTTTGCACAAGGATTCATATTTATCGTTTTACTTATGGACTCTTATTTATTTCAACATTTGCACAATTTTGGGACATTCAGTTGTCACTATTGATATTGCACAGTGTATTATATACTATATTGCTGATATTTGTTTCAATCAATTTGGGACATCTAATTATCAATATTGGCATCACAATTTTTAAGGTTTTTTTTGCACTCAGTGTCACATTAATTCATTGATTTGATTTTTATTTGATGGGTCATTATTGCTAATCCATTAAGGAGATTGCACATGTTATTGTGTTTATTGGTTGGATAGCCATAGAATGATCATTGTGACCCATTTTTTTTCACTTTTGCTGGTGTGTATATTTAAACCATTATCAATCCATTAATATGTTTACTAATATATTTTATTGTTAGTTATTCATTAGTTTCTCAGCGCCCCCAATATATTTGTCAATTTGCACATATAACCATCCAATAATAAAAAAAAAAAAAAAAATATATATATATATATATATACAGTAGGGAAAATAATTATTTGAAATTAAATGTCTATAATTTTTATCATAGGTGTATTTTAAATGATAGAGTCAGAATATCAACCAAAAATCCAGAAAAAAACACAGGATACAAATGTTATAAATGGAGTTGCAGTTCAGTGAGCAAAAAAAATCTCCTACCAACCAACAATAATTCCGGCTCCCACAGAATGGCTACAGTAGGTGCTCATGTGGCAGTGGCGTCACTAGGGTTGGTGTCACATCGGTCCCGACGAGGAAGAAGGCACATCTGCCTCCTCTGTGCCCAAAAATACCGCCTGCCAGTGCCACCTGCCATTGCCACCTGCCAGTGCCCACAGTGCCACCTATCAATGCCCGCAGTGCCACCTATCAATGCCCCCCAGTGCCACCTATCAATGCCCACAAATGCCACCTATCAATGCCCACCTGTGATGCCAATCAGTGCCACCTAGTAATGCCTATCAGTATAACCAATCAGTGCCCATTATTGCCACTCATCAGTGCCCATTATTGCCACTCATCAGTGCCCATCACTGCCACTTATCAGTGCTACCTATCAATGCCACCTATTAGTGCCACTTCTCAATGCCCACCAGTGCCACCTATCAATGCCCTTCAGTGCCATCCATCAGTGCCACCTCTCAGTGCCGCCTATCAGTGCCCACCAGTGCCGCCTATCAGTGCCCACCAGCGACGCCTATCAGTGCCCACCAGTGCCGCTTTATCGTTGCCCATCAATGCAGCCCATCGGTGCCCATCAGTGCAGCCCCATCAGTGCAGCCCATCAGTGCCCATCAGTACAGCCTCATCAGCGTACACCAATGAAGGATAAAAAATTACCCGTTTGCAAAATTTTATAACAAAATATAAAAAAATATTTTTTTTTTAAAAAAAAACCTCTGTCTTTTTATTTTTTTTTAACAAAAAAGAAAAACCGCAGAGGTGATCAAATACCACCAAAAGAAAACTCTATTTGTGGGAAAAAAATTATAAAAATGTCATTTGAGTACAGTGTTGTATGACCGCGCAATTGTCATTCAAAGAGTGAGAGCGCTGAATGCTGAAAATTGGTCTGGGCAGGAGGGGGGTTTAAGTGCCCAGTAAGCAAGTGGGTAAAGTGACGGCCGTACCGGTACGGCGATTCGCGCAGCCGAGCCAACCCGCCGCGGTATAACTGCGGCGACTGGTGAGCAACCGGTTAATATCGCTTTAACTGCTCCCTTTCATTCAATCTGTCTCTGATTGAAATCTCTGATGCACATACAGGAAGGGAGGAGTCACCACTTGAGCTACTGAGCTCTGTAAATAACAGTTAATTTAGCAGAACGGATAAGGAGAACCCTATAATAAGGAGATAACAGCTCCATCTGCTTTTTTGCAACAACAACAAAAAAAAAGTACAAACTCTTCATGCAATCTTGCATGTTTAATTGCCCAAAAGTAAAATGTACTTGTATGCTTTAGTCTTTAGACAAACACAAAAATAATTAAATAAATATATGCAAATCACAATACATTCTCTTTAAACAAAAGACATAATATCAATGCGATACTTCTCGGATTTCCCTCGAATGAATCACATGTGAGCCGTACTTCAGCCGCAGGAGACTAAACGGCCTTATTACAGATTACAATGTTTCTATCATAAACAGCATGAATGGGTCTCTGAGAAGACATAAGAATACATTAGAAGCTTTGTTTGAAGGATATGGATTCAGTGTTAATAATTCATACAATAAATGTATTTATGAAGATTTCTGCTCTGAAGTGCTCCTGCAATGTATTAATTTAATTAGTACATTTATCATTATGGGTCCTTCGCCTAGCGGGGAAATATCAGAGATATATATACAAGAACACGCCATGTTTTATTCATTGTGTCCATCTCCTGGACCAGACTCCGGGACACGGGATGAAGTGGAGATCATTGTTACAATGGACCACAGTTATCAAGATTGACGTAATATTTGCAACATTATCTTTACTGCAGACTGGCTCTGTTTTCACTGATTCGTTTTGATACAGCTTTGCCTTCCGGTAACACAGGACCCCCACCCCCAAACTATGGCCCAGGGGGGGCACATCTGGCCCACCACAAGATTTACCCGGCCCACAGGTCACCTCTGACCCACCACAAGATTTTACAAGATGTGATAGGGGCTTTTAATATAAGGTGACCAGATTTTTTAAATGAAATCCGGGGATATATTTTTTTTTTACTAGTAATGGCGGCAATCAGCGACTCTCTGCCCATCGCCGCCGCCGCCCGCCTCACAGCCTCTCAAGTCTTAGACCCGGTTCACACAGGGGCGGCACGACTTTGGGGGCGACTCGGCAAGGCGATCTCAAGACGACTTCAGAGGTGACTTGCAAAATGACTTCTGTATTGAAGTCAATGTAAGTCGCTCCGAGTCGCCCCCAAAGTAGTACAGGAACCTTTTTCTAAGTCGGAGCGACTTGAGTCGCTCCTATTAGAACGGTTCCATTGAATAGAGCGGAGCGCGACTTGTCAGGCGGCTGAGTCGCCTGACGAGTCGCCCCTGTGTGAACCGGCTCTTGCGCTACGGACCCCGGCTACTACTGGGTGGGGAGCGGAGGAAGATCACTCCACCAGGGAAGGCAAGGAGATAGGCAGGCGGCTGGCCGGGACTTGAGCCAAGGCAGAAGAACATGCGGGTGGAGCTGGATGGGCATGCGCCCGAAACTGAAGAAATATTCCCTCCACTCCGACCAGCACATGATCATCAGGAAGGGGCACAGATAATGGAAAAAAAATAGACCCCCCTAAGCTAGTAGAAGCGGGGGGGGGTATATAATTCAGATTTTTTTTAATAAATCCTGCACTGACTGTCTTTGAAATTGCCCCAGCCCCTGTTCAAATCCAATCCGGGGACAAAACCAGGGACAGACTTGGTCCGGGGACAGTGGACAGTGTCCTCAATCCGGGGACTGTCCACGGAAACCGGGGATGTCTGGTCACCCTATTTCAATAGAAAAGGGGGACTCTGATGTGAAAGGAGGACTCTATAGGAAAGATGGGATGTGGTGTAATAGGGGGGGGGTCTTCTGATGAGAAAGGGGTGCTCTGATGTAATGGGGACTTCTGATGTGAAAGGGGAACTCTAATGTGATGGGATGAGTGGGGCTTCTGGTGTGAAAGGTGGCCTCTGATGTAATGGGGTCTTCTGATGTGAAAGGTGGAGTCTGATGTGATGGGGGCTTCTGACGTAAAAGTTGACTCTGATGTGATGGGGGCTTCCATTGTGAAAGGGGACTCTGATGTAATGGGGACTCTGATGTGATGGGGGGCTTCTGATGTGAAAGTTAACTGAATACAGGACTCTAATGGAAAGATGGGACCGTAGTGTAATGGGGGGACTTCTGATGAGAAAGGAGTGCTCTGATGTAATGGGGGCTTCTTATATGAAAGGGGGACTCTCATGTGAATGGGGCTTCTGATAAGAATTGGGGGCTCTGATGTGAATGGTGACTTTGATGTGATGGGGACTTCTGATATAAAAGAGGGACTCTGATCGGATGGGGGCTTCTCTCTTCTTTTTTTTTACCACTTCAGCAAACACTTTCGGGAGGCTTATTCACCTTTACGTTCATTTACTGTCTCCTTCTCGGTTTCACATCATTGTGGTGTCTTTTCGCAGAACTTTATTCATTTTCCATTTCCTTCTATATCGGACTATTCCAATGTAGCGCTACCCCCAGTTAAGAGAGCCGCTGATATTGATTTGGGCCCTGTAGTGCACTGCTGTCAACCCCTGGCAATCGGCTCTAACCTCCCGTGGCACAGCTGGTGATAGAGGGATAGGACCGCGTGACCGCAACTGTTGGTGACGCAGTCCTATAACAAACATACACAGAATATACTTTAAAACTCCTATTAAAGTAAGCGGAACTGACACCAAATGTACTTTACCCAGATATTTTACTGAGGCTAATGGGCAAGTAATAAACAACAGTATAACAAGTTGCAGATCCCTGCAATAAACAGTAATAAAGATAAACAGAGTAATCAGAATAATAAAGTATTGCTATGCAACTCTAGCGCTGCCCTTTTACAGCTACTTCCCCTCATGGGTAGACTAACACCCAGCAATGTCTACCTATGCAGTCAGGCCTGACTGATCTAGATCTAGATGGAAGTTCAGTGAAACAATATTCGCTAGCAATCTTTTCGGTGGTGCACTTGAAGAACAACTTTGTAATCCCAACGAATAGTAAAGATAAAGGTATCTGTCTTTAAACAGCTCTCACCACCCGGGCAAGTCAAAGTCCGTTTCCTCCATCGATTCGTCTAGGAACAGGAATCCACCGACATCCAAGTCTTCAATCCTTCTGGTGTACTGCAGCAAGGAGGATTAGATGTCTCTAAGGCTCTGCTAGGCTGGCAGAGGGCTCTTTGGAAAGGAGCACACGGCCCAGGCTTCAGGCCTTGTGCACACAGCAGTTCAGCACAGACATCCTCTTGCTAGGAGAGGGGTGTCCAAAAAGACCGACCAAAACTCCGCCTCCCCTTTATAAAGTCTCCCCCAGCAGTCTCTGTTCTGGAGCAATGCACCCTGGGTGCTGCAAGATGTACTGGGAGATGTAGTCTCTCTCTCCTCTGCTTTCACTTCCATAATGTCTCTTTACTTCCTCCCGACTCACCTCTCACCTGGAACTTCTTGTCTCTCTGCATTAAAGGGGAACACCCCGCTACACACTCCCCCCACTTGAACTCTTTGGTCCCCAAAGATAAACTTCAACAAATACTGTTTACCATTTTGGACAATGTCGAGCATGATGTTGGCATAGGGAATTCCCACCAAAACTTTGGGATGGAACTCTCTTGCCCACAGGTCACACTACCATGAGTGGCCTGCCTAACTGTGCCAGAGAGTGAGCTGGGGTTGCCCTCCACCAAATGGACGGTGGAAGGATCAGGTTGTTCAACACTTCTCCTAGCCGTTACAACAGAGTCCTCTGAGCTCGTCCCCATTTGGGGGTAAGTTAGTTTCTTGGGAGGCCTGATGACTCTGCGAGCCCTCTGCTCTCTTGGTGCTTCTGACTCTGGCACCACAGGCTCTTCTTCAGGAGTAAGTTCAGGTAACATTGCTGGTTCTGGAACCTCTGATTCAGAAGTCGACTGACGTATGGAATCTCTAGAGTCCTCCTCTGCGCAAGTGTCAGGAACATCTTCCCAGTAATCAGCTGAGGGACTGAAGGGTATGAATTCAGTAGCCTCCGGATTCAGCGTTGCATCTGGGGTATCCCCTCCATTTGGGAGATCTATGGCGGGCGTTCCCAGAGTCGAGGGAGGCCACAGCCAGTCCAGTTCTCCACCTTCTTCTGTACTCAATTGGGAGGCCTCCCCATCTTTGGCTCGAGAGGTCTGGGACCGAGTGTTCGGCCTAGGAATATCCAGGATAGAGGCCGGTTCAGGGGAGTCTCTCACGGGAGGTATTCTGACTGCCTCAGCAAGTGGGAGCAGGTGGTTCCGATGCCACGTCTTCAGTGGACCCACCTTTCCTTCTGGCTTTAGTTTGTAGACAGGCAAACCGGGCAACTTCCTACAGACAACATAGGGCTCAGATCTCCACCTGTCGGCAAGCTTGTGTTTTCCAAGGACCCCCAGATTGCGTAGCAGTACTCGGTCCCCGGGCTGCAGATCTTGCACTCGAACCTTCAGATCAAAATTTCTCTTGTTGCGGGCCCCCCTTTGATCCGAAGCCGCCTGGGCTTGTTCATAGGCCACCTGCAAGCTACGTCTAAGTCTGTCCACGTATCCCTTGTGGGATGTAGCTGAGGTATTGTCTATAGAAGTGCCAAAGGCCAGGTCCACAGGTAGCCTTGCTTCTCTCCCAAACATAAGTCGATAAGGGGAGTAGCCAGTGGCGTCACTTGTGGTACAGTTATAGGCATGTACTAGGGCTGATATGTGCTGACTCCAGTGTTGCTTCTTCTCTGTTTCTAAGGTTCCCAACATGTTGAGCAGGGTCCGGTTAAATCTCTCCGGCTGAGCATCTCCTTGTGGGTGGTAAGGCGTGGTTCTGGTCTTCTTTATTCCTAATGAATCCAAAAGTCTTCGGATCAACCGACTCTCAAAGTCCCTTCCTTGATCTGAGTGGAGTCTCTGTGGTAGTCCGTAATGGACAAAATACTTCTCCATAAGTATCTTGGCCACGGTGGATGCCTTCTGGTCTTTGGTTGGGAAAGCTTGAGCATAGCGGGTGAAATGGTCGGTTATTACCAGAACATTCCCCAATCCACTCAGGTCGGGTTCGAGGCAGAGAAAGTCAATGCATACCAGATCCATTGGGCCTTGACTCTGTAAGTGGCCCATTGGGGCAGCTTGATGGGGTAGGGTCTTTCTCTGAATGCATCGTGCACAGGAATGGCAATACTCCTCTACTTCTGCCCTCATGCAGGGCCAATAGAACCGATTTCTGACGAGCTGGAAGGTCCTTTCTGCCCCTAGGTGACCATGATGGTCATGCAGGGCAATTAGTACAGTCTCTCGGTGCTTCTCTGGAAGAAATAACTGCCACTTATCTTCTGAGTCATCAGAGGGGCCCCTTCGGTAGACCACTCCCTGATGTACCTGTAGCCTGTCCAATTCCTTCCTCAACAGGCGAGCCTCCTTTGAGGGGTGATGTAGGAATTTGTTGGGATCCTGATTCTCCAGGGCTTCGAGGACCAATCTCCCCATGGGGTCTTCCAATTGGTCACACCTCAACTCCTTCTTGGACAGTCTCGGTAGGTTGTCTTCCTCCAGTTGAGTTACCCCACAATAGTGTTTGGGGACTCCTACCATGGTAACCCCTATTTCTTCTGCTCTGGAGCCTCCTCTGGCTTGGAATTCAGCCCCTTGACAAAGGGCCCGCACCCCGTCCGGTGCCACTTGGGTCCAATCTTCCCAGTCATTTGTCGTGGCATGAGACCTCCGGGACAGGGCATCTGCATCCCTATTTCCGGCTCCTGGTCTGTACTTCAGACTGAAGTTGAATCCAGACAATGCGGCCAACCACCTGTGTCCGGTGGCATCTAGTTTCGCGGTGGTGAAGAGGTAGGTCAGGGGGTTGTTGTCTGTGTTCACAGTAAACTCTGCCCCATACAAGTAGTCTTTTAGCTTGTCTACTACCGCCCATTTGAGAGCCAGGAATTCCAGCTTATGAGTGGGGTAATTCTTTTCTGAGGGGGTCAGGCTCCTGCTCACATAGGCCACTGGTCGCAGTTGTCCTTCATGTTCTTGGTAGAGTACACCACCTAGACCCTCATGGCTGGCATCCACATGTAATTCATAAGGTCTGGTAGGGTCGGCGTAGGCCAGGACTGGGGCAGTGGTTAAGCTCCTCTTCAGAGCATGAAAGGCCTCTTCACACCTTGGGTTCCACTGATCTTGAACTGACTCACCAGGCCTCCTGGGCCCTGAGTCATCCTCTTCCCCTTCTGCCTTTAGCAATTCATTCAACGGGCGGGCAATCCGAGCAAACCCCTCCACAAACCTCCTATAATAGGAGCAGAACCCCAGGAAGGATCTGAGCTCTGTTACTGTGGTGGGTCGTGGCCAGGAAGTGACTGCTTCCAACTTCTCAGGATCTGTGGCCACCCCTTCTTCAGACACTATGTGCCCCAGATAGTTCACAGAAGACTGGTAGAACCGACACTTCTCGGGGGAAAGCTTAAGTCCCTCTTCGCTGAGTCTTCTCAATACTTTCTCCAACCTGGCTTCATGTTCTTCCAAGGTCCTTCCAAAGACAATGACATCGTCCAAGTACACAAGGACTTCTATAAGATTCATGTCTCCAACAGTCTTCTCCATAAGGCGTTGAAAGGTAGCAGGAGCTCCAGACAGACCCTGAGGCATCCTATTGAATTCGAAGAATCCCACCGGGGTTATGAAGGCTGTCTTCTCCCTGTCTTCTGGGTGCATAGGGATTTGATAGTACCCACTCTTGAGGTCCATCACACTGAACCATTTGGCTCCAGACAAACTTTGTAGGGCATCTTCTATCCTTGGCGTGGTGTATTGGTCAGGGATGGTTCTCCTGTTGAGAGTCCTGTAATCGATACAAAGCCTCAACGACCCATTCTTCTTTCTGACCACCACGATTGGGGAGGCATAGGGACTTCTAGACTCACGGATAACACCAGTCTTCTTTAGTTCTACAAGTTGTTCCCTCAGATCCTCCAGATCTGCCAGGGGGACCCGCCTGACCCTCTCTCGGAAGGGCTTATCTTCTTGGAGGCGGATCCGATGGGTGGCACTTCTTGCACACCCCACATCGAATTCATCTTCGGAAAAGATCTTCTCCCACCTGGTCAGCTGGGCCTTGGCTCTTTCTTTCCAAGCCCTGGGTAGGTTCGGGTTTTCCACGGACAGTTTCTCCCAAACATCTCCTCCGTCACCCGTCCCCTTGACTTCGGACCAAGTGACCGGGGCAGCAGGGCTCACCTGACCAAGCAACACTCTGGCAGGGATCTCCATGGGTCCTCCCGTAGTGTTCCTAACACTCACCGGAACTCTGCCATGGGCCTTCTTCAGGGCCTTGAACGGAATCACTTCTGGTATCACTTCCAGGCCTGAGGACTCTTCCCTTGGGTCTGATTCCAGCATGACAAAGGGGCCAGGTTGTTCCCACGAAAGCTTCACAGTGGCCCTAAGACAGGTTACTTCTCCGGGCTGTAGCACTACTCCTTCTCTGCCAAGTCTCCACACCTTCCCTATCCCCTCTCCCGGGGTCTTCTGCTCTAAGACCAGTCGTTGGTAGGCCGTCTTTAGCATGGGATGGATTTTGGTGGCTGAATGGTTTCTCTCTTTCACTAGAGGGGTCAGGAGTCTCCTGACTAGATCCGTGTTTGTCCCAATGATCAGGGAAATCTTGCTGGCTCCAGGCGGCCGGGGACACACAACTGCCAGGGTGTCAAACACTTCAGCCTTCCCAGCCACGGATGGGTCGAAAGTCATCTTTATGGGCAGGTACCCATCATAAGGGAAACTCTGGGTTCCAAGTCCCCATATCTCCAGCTCTTCTATCTTCTGGATAGGCAGATGACTCAAGTGCCTATCATAGAAGTCCCGGTATAGTAAAGTCACCTGTGCTCCGGTGTCCAAAAGAGCTTTAGTATAGACTCCTTCCACTTGAATGGGCACAGTAGGAGACGGGCCCACCAGTTCCTTTGGGTATGGCCGGACTGGGGTCACCTCTTTTTTTTTGCTTTCGACCCTTGCCCTGCTCCTTTTGGACTTTAATTTTTCCTGAGCCTGGCATGCATTGACTTTCTCCCTCTCAATGGGGGCACAAACCCGCTGAGGGATGTTATTGTTCCTTTTAGGTGGATGTTCCTTCTTTGGGGTGCTGTACTTCCACTGAGGGGTCTTGCCCCCTCCCTCTGGGGTACATCTTGGTGGGGGTGTACTATACCTCCTCCTAGGAGTTTTGTCTCCTCCATTCTTGGCCTTTTTTTTTAGTTTGGAGCGCACTGAAGATGATGGGCACCCGGTTGACTCCTTCACCGGGGCCCCTTTGGAGTTTCCCGCCGGCTTGCAATTATCTGTTCTCTTCTTCTTTGGGCTGGAGCATACGTTAGCAAAGTGGCCACTCCCTCCGCAGTTATAGCAAATCACCTCTTCTCGGTCCTGTAGGGAGGCCGGTGCTGAGGTGTTCGGGAACAACTCCTTTCTTGGGCTTGGTTTCTCTCGTCTTCTCTGATCTTTCTCCATCAAAGAGGTCAGCATCTCCAACACTTGGGCCATTTGCGATTTCAGAGTGTCAACCTCCGCATCTCTTTCTGGGCTCTTGACCGAATGGACCAACACTGGTACAGGTGTGACATTCGCCTTGGCCACCTGCTGATCTTCCTCCAGCGCCTCTTCGTCCCTAATAATTTTTATTAGATCAGAGTAGGTTAGTGACATTCCTCCTCCTGAGGTTTTCAGGTGCAGCCAGACCGGGTCTGAGCGCCGCGCTCCCCTCATGATCTGCTTCATGCGTGCTTCATCTGCATCTTTGGGCAGCATTCCCTTCTTCAATACAATCTTGCATAACTGCCTGTTCAGCCTTCTAGCATATTCTGACAGTTTCTCATTCGGCTGCTGGAGAGTGTGTTCAATTTGATAAATCATCTCTGACACCTTCTCCAGCTGACCAAACTCTTCCTGCAGCATGGCCAGGCAATCTTGAGCTGTACAGTTTTCATTTCCAAACCGGAAGCTCTTCACCGCTTCTGCCGCGGCACCTTTCAGACTTTCTAAGACTCGCTGTCTCTTCTGTGCCTCAGGCACCTCCCATGCTTCTACTGCCTGCAATGCCTGTTCCACCCAAGTGTCAAAATCTTCCTCCCCCGCAGGGACGGGGAGCTTCCCTGAGAAGGTGCTAAGCTTCCGGTAACCGGCCTCCACATGCACCGTACTGCTTTTCTGGCACTTAATTACAAGGTCTCCTAGAGCATTCAACAATTCAGGCCCTATAGCGGCCAGCGGTGATCCCGGGCTTAATAGTTCCTTAAGCTTTTCTGCTTTAGGGGATAGTGGTGGAGATAATTGTGGGAGTGATGGCTTTGGTATCTGAAACCATTCTTTCTTCACTGGCAGCGTATGTATCAAGTGATAGATCTGATTATCTATGGCTTGTATACTCTGACTTTTAAAATGCTCTGGGATTTCGTTTTTCCATTCTACCAGTGCGTATGTAAACGAGATCACTGGATCTGGCCTAAAATCCATCACCCATGCTTTGTGGCTCGGAGACAGTAACAATACGAGCTGTTTTATCTTCTCTTCCTTCCATCTTTCCCCCGGGAGTACAATGACTACCGCCGCGGTTGGATCGGCGCCAATCGCTGCGCACCACTGTGACATTGCCAGCGGGTCCATGCTGGTACTTCTGACCGGCTTGATTGCAGCGTGCAACGTACAAGGATCCCGGACTCGAGCCCCCACGTGTAGCGCTACCCCCAGTTAAGAGAGCCGCTGATATTGATTTGGGCCCTGTAGTGCACTGCTGTCAACCCCTGGCAATCGGCTCTAACCTCCCGTGGCACAGCTGGTGATAGAGGGATAGGACCGCGTGACCGCAACTGTTGGTGACGCAGTCCTATAACAAACATACACAGAATATACTTTAAAACTCCTATTAAAGTAAGCGGAACTGACACCAAATGTACTTTACCCAGATATTTTACTGAGGCTAATGGGCAAGTAATAAACAACAGTATAACAAGTTGCAGATCCCTGCAATAAACAGTAATAAAGATAAACAGAGTAATCAGAATAATAAAGTATTGCTATGCAACTCTAGCGCTGCCCTTTTACAGCTACTTCCCCTCATGGGTAGACTAACACCCAGCAATGTCTACCTATGCAGTCAGGCCTGACTGATCTAGATGGAATTTCAGTGAAACAATATTCGCTAGCAATCTTTTCGGTGGTGCACTTGAAGAACAACTTTGTAATCCCAACGAATAGTAAAGATAAAGGTATCTGTCTTTAAACAGCTCTCACCACCCGGGCAAGTCAAAGTCCGTTTCCCCCATCGATTCGTCTAGGAACAGGAATCCACCGACATCCAAGTCTTCAATCCTTCTGGTGTACTGCAGCAAGGAGGATTAGATGTCTCTAAGGCTCTGCTAGGCTGGCAGAGGGCTCTTTGGAAAGGAGCACACGGCCCAGGCTTCAGGCCTTGTGCACACAGCAGTTCAGCACAGACATCCTCTTGCTAGGAGAGGGGTGTCCAAAAAGACCGACCAAAACTCCGCCTCCCCTTTATAAAGTCTCCCCCAGCAGTCTCTGTTCTGGAGCAATGCACCCTGGGTGCTGCAAGATGTACTGGGAGATGTAGTCTCTCTCTCCTCTGCTTTCACTTCCATAATGTCTCTTTACTTCCTCCCGACTCACCTCTCACCTGGAACTTCTTGTCTCTCTGCATTAAAGGGGAACACCCCGCTACACCAAATTTTTAATATTATAGTAAAATCTTAGTCTGATCTATAGTTTTTCATTTTATGCCGCGTACACACGATCGTTTTTCACGTTGTTTAAAATGCCATTTTTTCAATTGGGCAATAAAAACGATCGTGTGTAGGCTCCAGAGCATTTAAAAAAAATGAGAACCTGCTCTATTTTTTCACGTCGTTTTTTTTAACGACGTGAAAAACGGTAGTGTGTATGCTTTTACGAGGGGGAAAAACACGCATGCTCAGAATCAAGTATGAGACGGGAGCGCTCGTTCTGGTAAAACTAGCGTTCGTAATGGAGATAGAACATTCGTCACGCTGTAACAGGACTGAAAAGCACGAGGCTGAAAAGCGCGAATCATCGCTCAACAAACTTTACTAACATGAAGGGTGGCGCCATTCGAACGGAACTTCCCCTTTATAGTGCCGTCGTACGTGTTGTACGTCACCGCGCTTTGCTCGAGCGTTTTTTTTTAATGAACGTGTGTACGCTAGACAGGCTTGAGAGGAAACAAGAAAAATCACGTCGAGAAAAAAGTCGTTTTTGAAAATGACATTAAAAACGACCGTGTGTACGTTAGACCTAACTTTTACAGACCTTTACTCATCTTTGCATTTTCTCCCACCCCCCACTCACTCCTCTTCTCCCTATGGTTTTTTCTCGGCCCTCTTTCTTATTTCCAGTGGTGAACAAATCAACCCTACCACCCTCCATCATCTTTTCCAGATATTTCTCGTATGTTTTAAATTCTTTCCATTTTCCCTATATATTGTTGTTTTTTCCAGGTTGTCCTTTTTCTCTGCTGCCTAGGTACAGGGAAATCTCGGATTGCGAGTAAAGCGGGTTAACGAGCGTTTCGCAATACGAACACTGTTTTTTTATAAATCCTGTCTCGGTTTGCGAGTGTTGTCTCGCAAAACGAGCAGGATTCAAGCCACAGCGCTGTGCAGTACCGAGTTTGGCCAGAGGTGGGGGGGGGGCGCCTGAGCCGAGCGGAGCCGTTCGGAAAAACTTGGAAATACTCAGTTCCCGAGCCTTTCCGAGGTTTTCCAAGTTCAACCGAGCTGTCCCCGGGCCTTTGTGTTTTCGAAGCTCTCCGGCGCCCCCCCCACCTCTGGCCACATGCGGCATTGCATGCCATAGAAGTCAATGCGGAAAAAAAATATTTTCGTTTCCATTGACTTCAATGGGGAAACTCGCTTTGATATGCGAGTGCTTTGGATTACGAGCATTCTCCTGGAACGGATTATGCTCGTAATCCAAGGTTCCACTGTATTCCATTCTGTTGTAGAATTCTATTCACGCGAACCATTCTTTTATGTCTGGTTTCTCTGTGTTTAACCACTTTGTTGGAATTAGTCCTTTTGCGACATTCAACAATATTGGAATTTAGTGTTTTCCTGTAATGCTTATTTGAGTCTTGTAAACCATGAAATAAACACATCTGAGGGCTGTTAACCATCTTTTCTCCAGTTATCTCTTCTATACATTCCAGAATTTCCTGCCAATATTCCTTAATTTTTGGGAAATCCCACCAGATGTGTATCAATGTACCCCTTTGTTTACACTCCCTCCAACACTGTGGGGATTTATCTGGCTGGTATTTATGGATTTTATCTGGGGTTGGATACCATCTTGCGAGGAGCTTATAGTTCATTTCTATTTTTTTTTATATCTGTTGTGTGGCTGTGTACTGATCCTATCATTCTCTTGACTTGTTCCTCTAATTTCGTTCCCATTTCTTTTTCCCAATTTCCTATGTAGGAGGGTATCTCTTGTCCTTCTAAGTCCGTCAAAATTCCATATCCCATGTTTCAATGGGGTTTGTATACCGCAGAGTTTTTCCAATGCATTAAGATTGTCTCCATCTCTAATTGGTTGTGGTAGTGTATTTATCAAATGTTTTAATTGAAAATATTCCCATTCACTTATCTTCCACCCTTTTATTTCTTTTAAATCTTGTAGTGTCCTCCATCTTTCCGTGTGCCGTGATATCCCTTAATTGTGCATTCCCCATTCTAACACAAAATAGTGTCCCCTTCCCTGGACAAAAAAAATTGCACTGGTCCCCCGAGCACACCCATTTGTGTGACAATAGCGAACGAATATTCTCTATTGTCACATTGATTCTCCTCCCGGCCAATCAGGAAGCATCACCCGATTGGTCGAATTGGAGAGGTGATCCGATTGGCCGCCTAGGAGGAGGAGGGAGGAGACGCATGGCGCACGGAGGAGAGGAGGGAGGAGATGCACGGCGTGATGCAGGGGAGGAGGAGACGCAGGGGAAGCTGCCGCCCGGAGGAACGCTGCCCGCGACCTAGATGGGGTAAGTGCGGGGCCGACCGGGGGGGGGGGCTTTGACAGGTGGCGCGGATGACAGGGGCAAAAAAAGGTAGGTAAAGGCATTCTTCAGCCTTCTTCCAGCACCACTAGGTGTCTACTGCTTTAAGAGGTCCACTCACCATAACACTATTTTATTCAAATCAAATGAATCGCTCCATAGTGTAGTATAATCATTAATCTGCTACTTATTAAATTAAGAACCACTCAGAACTCAAAACTGCATGTAAAAAATAAAATCGGGGTCACAGAGAAATCAAAACCTCCCAACTATGGGAAAACACGATGATGTCACCTGGATCCGCCCTACACGTTACATTATTCATCACATGACTTCATCAGGGCATTCCCCTTACATCAGGGTCCTCATCAGAGTCCACTTTTTTATCACAATCCCCATCAGAGTCCCCTTTACATCACAATCCCCATCAGAGTTCCACTTACATTAGGGTACCCATTAGAGTCTCCCCTTACATCAAATCGGGGTCACAGAGAAATCAAAACATTCCAACTGTGGGAGAACACGATGACGTCACCTGGATCCGCCGTACATGTTACGTCACTCATCACGTGACTTCATCAGGGGATCCCCTTACATCAGGGTCCTTATCAGAGTCCCCTTTACATCACAATCCCCATCAGAGTCCCAGTTACATTAGGGTACCCATTAGAGTCACCCCTTACATCAAATCAGGGTCACAGAGAAATCAAAACGTCCCAACTGTGGCAAAACACATTGATGTCACCTGGATCCGCCCGACGCGTTACGTCACTCATCACGTGACTTCATCAGGGGTTCCCTTACAACAGGGTCCTCATCAAAGTCCCCTTAAAGTGGAGTTCCACCCAAAAATGGAACTTCCACTTTTTGGAATCCTCCCCCCTCCGGTGTCACATTTGGCACCTTTCAGGGGGGAGGAGGGTGCAGATACCTGTGTAATACAGGTATTTGCTCCCACTTCCTGGCATAGATCACCGCGGTGATCGCGGTGACCTACATCACGTCTGGCACCTACTCTGTCCCCCCCCGCTGTCTTCTGGGAGACAGAAGACAGCAGAGACCAGTAAAGACGCGCGGCGCGACTCGCGCATGCGCGGTGGGGAACCAGGAAGTTGGCGGCAGCACCCGAGAGCCGACGGACAGATCGGCTTCGGCTGCCGACATCGCGGGCACCCTGGACAGGTAAGTGTCCATATATTAAAAGTCAGCAGCTGCAGTATTTGTAGCTGCTGACTTTTAATATATATTTATTTTTTGGGCGAAACACCGCTTTAACATCACAATCCCCATCAGAGTCCCCTTTACATTACAATCCCCATCAGAGTCCCACTTACATTAGGGTACCCATTAGAGTCCCCCCTTACACCAAGGTCCCTATTAGAGTCTCCTCTTACATCAGGGTACTCATTAGTGTCCCCCCTTACGTTAGGGTCCCCATCAGCATTTCTACTTACATCTACTTACATCTGAGTACCCCCCGTACATCAAAGTCCCCGTACATCAGTGTCCCCCCCTTACAGAGTCTGGGTGGGAGATGAAGCAGAGACCATAGGCAGCCTCTGATGACTTTAATCCTCAATCAGTGCCCATTAATGATATGTCACTGACCCAGGCCAGATAAAATTCTGTAGAGGACCAGATGTGGCCCGTAGTTTGGAGCCCCCTGCTCTGGATCAACTGTGGGTGTAAGGATCAGCTTATGGAGAGTTTTTTTCTTATTGGTTGAACTTAATGAACTGTCTTTCTTCAACTTGACTACCATGTTACTATGAAATTGTCTGATTGTCACCAAAATTTGTAGAATAGAAAAACTCTCAGTTCTGCTTACTCGTAGCCACCACAAACACATTTTTGGCTACTGTACTACAAGCCCTAGCATGGTCCCTCTCACCAGTGTCTGTTATCTGATCTGGAGAAGGAGCTGTGATTGGAAGTTCATATGATTCCCCGGAGGATTCTCCCTAATACAATCTACATAAACAAAGGGTGGCCTTGGTCAGAAGATGCATTACCCAGACTGGAATTGCTAATTACCATATCGACCAGAGTGAAAAACAAGGAAGAACTAAATGAAAGATCCATCCAATCTTTGGTGTAAAGTGAAGCACTTTAAACCTGGAGACTGAAATATTGCTGTGTGGTTTGTTATTGATCTCTGAACTCACCAAAGTCTACTAGGCAGTTTTAGCTTTCTTTAAAGCAGATCTGTATACATTAATACATCACAAGTAGTATAAGTACCTGAATATGGCTTTGTATCAGCCTCTTGCAGCCCTCTGTGCAGAAGTGCTCAGGCGGGGGAGAATGAAGCAGCACATGGAGCCAATCAGCTTACATATGTGTTTGCATTTTTTTTTTTACCCAATTTTTTTTTTTTACACTGTCTCTTTATTTTTTTTGTACTAACTTTATTGATATGACAAGGAATGAACAACATCCCTTGTGACAGCATGGGCTGTGGCAGGTCCTCTTTATGGAGGGAACTGGGGTCTATCTCTCCTCTGGCCTCCAATGCAGCTGATCCGAGACAGATCGGTCTGATCAGCTGCTTTCCTGGCCACTACCGGTCAGGTAAACAGAGAGCCAAAAGCAGAAGTTATGAAAAACCCGTCGCTTGCGGTTTTCAGGGTCACAGAAGGGGAGGAATAATGTCAGTGCCTCTCTCTCTGTGTAGTGCCACCATCGCCACTGGTCACATCGCGGGAGACCCCCTTCCGCCACCCGCAGAAGTGATCAAATGGCTGTTCAGTCCTTTGAATCTCTTCTGCCTCAGAGAGAATCGCCAGCTGCAAATTTTTACAACGGGATGGTGCCTGTAGGTGCAGGCATCATCCTGGTATAACAACTTCAACTTAAGGATGTCCATGGACGTCCTACGGTATTGAAGTGGTTAAAGGAGGCTTCCAGATAATAATAAGATCCCATACCCAGACTCCGATAACCACTTGGCCATGCGGACTTGCTGCAATTGTGTGTAGCACTACCCCCGTAGGAGCTGCTGGTTTAAAGTTTTGGGCCTATCGTTACCTTTCTGTTCACCACACTCGTGTCAGGGATCCCTCTTGAAGAGCTGTCATGAATGTTCACACCAACACTTGGTTACGTTTTCTTCAAGAGGCTTTATTTTACCAGTTCCAACAGAGGGGTAGAGGGATAGGGGAGTTTCAGGTACCTTGCTTTGCGGATCACAGGCACAATCTCAGATCCAGAGGACAAATAAGTTCCACGCTGGTACTAAGCAACCACCGGATAGGCCTACTCTCACTGGCCTAGCAACCGGTTCGAAGCTCGTTCAAAGTCTCTGCCACAGACTTGATTAGTGCCGTCGCTTGTTCCACAACCTTCCGCCACAAGATCGTGTAACCACACTGACACTTTGCAAAAAGTTCCTTCAAAAGTACACAGCTTACGGTGCCAGAATCTTTCAGCCAGTCCGGCAGCACTGTGAGGCAAACTGGCCAGGATGCGTCCTTCAATTGAGTCCCCAATTGTTCCGCTTCTTCCCGCAGTCAAGACCGCGTAGGACCATCCCTGGACTAGTAGGCCCCAGCAACATCCTGGGCCTACTTCTCAGTTTCAGAGCCTCTGGCCAGCAGGCCCAAGGCCGAAAATGGCTCACACATCTCTGAGGCCAGGAGGGCCCTCAGGTCAGGATCTGAGCGGGTTGACCACGCCCCCTGAGCCACCTCTGGGAAAGGAATACCCAATACACCTAGCCTTCTGCATTTCCAACCCTGACCCGTGGTAACAGCGACACCCACTGTCAGGTGGAAAACGCGCAACCCAGCTAGACTGAAAACAGAGCCAACAACTTAGCATAATTCTTTTTGAGCTGCCAACAGGAGCAGGGGGCTACATGTGCAACAAACTTGTGAAGCTTGGCAAGTCTAGCAATAGTCTAGCAAGTCATTTTCAAACTTGCAGCACAATTGCTTGTTATCTGGGAAGGAGAATAAGAATGATAAGGAGAAGCAGGAGGAGGAGAAGGAGGAAGGAGGAAGAAGACGGAAGGAGAAAAAGGAGGAAGGAAGAAGTAGAAGGAAAAAAAGGAAGAATAAAAAGGAATGAGAAGGAGAAGAAAGAGAGGAAGGAAGATGGAGAAGAAGGAATAAGGAAGTAGGAAGAAGAAGAGTTACTATAGAGGAAAAGTTACTCTACCAACATGTGAAATTTGAACAACCTATGTAAGTCATTAAAAAATGTATGCCCACTTTTGCATTCTTTTTTGGTAAAACTCTTGTATATTTCATCTGCGTATTTAGCTGTTTTCCTGGATTTCAGCTTTAAATGAGCCGAGGAAGGGACGGGGCTGGAAATAACATATCAGTTGATAATGATCGCACTCTATGCTGTCACACAGTTTTCCCCATTTGTGGTATTTGTTGTTCCTGGGCCCATTCTGGGCAGATCTTATCTTTGTGGCTGGCCGCAGCTCAGGCGGTTTTGCCTTTTCCCATCGGAGGGAAGCGTCATTGTGTTACATCGCAGCTGGCAGCGCGTGTCACATGGAAGATGGTAGGGAAGCGGCCACACTTCAATCCTAGGCAATTATGCAGCTGCAGCCGGATCGGATGTCTCCATATTGTGGATATCTGATCTTGGAATGTGGCACATATCTGATTTAGCTGACAGATAATTTAGGTAAAAAATCTTGAAACAACGAGTAGACTCAAGGTCACCATAACACGATAGCCTCTCGCTGCGTCTGTTTGGGTGATAAGGATGGCAAGGTGAAATTTTTTTGCAGCAACTCAATGCACTTAATGTTATTATTACAGATATTCATAGAACTCAAAGATCTTATAACCTTAAGTCCCTTTCCCACATGCATATGTAGCACCCCTCTGACACCCCAAAGGTAGGATAGCACCTCCAAAGGCCACACCCTGGGACTGAGTCAATGACTAAAATAGGGGGGCCGAGAAAGTATATTGAGTGCCAATAACTTCTGTCTTTTTAGGCCTCATGCCCACGGGCGTTTTTTCAGCCGCGTTTTTGAGCGTTTTTTACAGCTTAAAAACGCCTGTCCATGTTAGTCTATAGCTTCATGCCCACCTAGGCGTTTTTGAGCTGTAAAGAGCATAGGCGTTTGTAAGCTGTAAAAAAAACCCAGGGCCAGTGCGTTCCTCAGCGTCAGAATTAGGCAGAAAAAAACGCGAGCGTCAAAAAACGCGCAAAAACGCGCACTAACGCGCACTAACGCGCAAAAAACGCGCACTAACGCGCGGTCGCGTTTTTAGCTCCGATGTTTTTTTTTTTTTTTTCAAAAAAAAAAAAAAAAAATTTACAATAACATGGACAGGCGTTTTTAAGCTGCAAAAAACGCAGCTGTAAAAACGCCAGTGGGCATGAGGCCTTAAAGTTTTATTGCAGAACGGTGGAGGAGGTGAGGGTTAGGGGTCCCAGATACTGAAGATCATTATTTATAGATTTTCCGGATCCAGGTCAATGTCCAGTTTCACAATGTCAGAATCTTTAGGCCGACGTGGCAACACTGTATGCACATTCCCAAATTTCAGGGTGTCCTCCAAGAAAATCACTTGGCCCTTCTGGGAGACCAGCCTTTCTCTCTCCAGAAAAGGACCTCCCCTCTGTTTCCTCCTTGGCACAGCTTCCTCCAGACCAGGCAGGACAGCTTCAGGACGACTTCAGCACACATTGACCCCAAACCAGGCTATTAAGCCTTATAGCACAGCTCCATCCAGCAGCACCTCCCTAGGCCCCATCCCAGGGAAAAAGAGCGAGCGCATGGCCTGTCCCAGATATTTATATCCTCTCCCGGCATGCACCAGTGCCCTAAACCTCCTACTGGATTGGCTGAAGACAATATAAATATCCATAACTTTGTTTTGTTTATGAAATCTCATACTATGACCTTTTGTTTTTGTTTTTTAAAAACATTTTTGGGGATATTTGTTATAGTAAAAAATATTGTTTTTTTTTTCAAAATCGTCGCTCTTCTTTTTGTATATAGCGCAAAAAATAAAAAACCACAGGAGGTGATCAAATAGCACCAAAAGAAAGCTCTATTTGTGGGGAAAAAAGGGACGCAAATTTAGTTTGGGTACAGCATTGCATGACCACGCAATTACCAGTTAAAGTGACGCAGTGTCAATTTGTAAAAAGTGCTCTGGTCAGGAAGGAGGTAAAAAAAAAAAAAATGTCATTATGGACATTAGATGGCGATTAAGATCATAAGAAATAATCAAATTACCTAAAATATGGCAAGTTTCGTTGACACTGTGCGAATGTTTGTTTTTACAGAAAAAACAAACAAAAACCTGTTGATTAGTGAGTTCCAGTGGTTCTGTCAGAGTCGGTTAAACATGAAACAGGTGTTCTTGCTGGATGAACGGAGTGATTTTGGCAAAATATATTTACGAAATTACAAATTTTGCCATGGGCAAACTCGGAAACTCTCAATTTTCCCCGTTGCATCGCTTGTAATAACAATTTACTCTTTTTTGTTTAAAGTGGAGTTCCACCCAAAAATGGAACTTCCACATTTTGGAATCCCCCCCCCCCCTTCGATGTGTCACATTCGGCACCTTTCAGGGGGGAGGAGGGAGCAGATACCTGTCTAATACAGGTATTTGCTCCCACTTCCTGGCATAGATCACCGCGGTGATCGCGGTGACCTACGCCATTTCCGGCGCCTACTCTATCCTCTCCCACTGTCTTCTGGGAGACACACAGGTCCCAGAAGACAGCAGGGACCAGTGAGGTCGCGCAACTCGCGCTTTCGCAGTAGGGAACCAAGAAGTGAAGCCGCACGGCTTTACTTCCTAATTCCCTTACCGAGGGTGGCGGCGGCAGCAGCCGAGAGCCGGCGGAACAGATCGGCTTCGGCTGCCGACATCGCGGGCGCCCTGAAAAGGTAAGTGTCCATATATTAAAAGTCAGCAGCTGCAGTATTTGTAGCTGCTGGCTTTTAATGTTTTTTTTTTTTCGACTGACCTTCGCTTTAAGTTCGTTTTTCAGTTGTTGTTTTTTGGGAGGGGGGGTTGTACATATGTAGGGTAGTTTAATTTACCTAATTTTGAGTTTTTTCTTTTTTATTGTGCATATTTAATAATTTTTGTAATTTTTATTTGTCAATTTTTTTTTTTTTATTTATACATTTTTTATTTTCCTTTTTTTTTTTTTGCTGTCTTTTTTTTACTTTCCGTGGAAAAAAAATATTAAAATAATGATGCTGACGGAGGAACAATCAGGCCCAGGATAGCTTCTATAACCCTCAGCCATTTACCTTTTTGCTCACAGAGCAGTTTTTCTGGGACAAATGTTTAAAAAACAGTTTGAGGCTTGAAGATATGTGATAACCCCCTTCCCAAATTATTTATTTTCTAAAAGCAGAGACCCTGGAGAATAAAATAGTTGAAGTTCCAATTTCCAACGTCACACAATATTTGCGCAATAGTTTATCAAGTGAAATCTTTTCTGTAAAAAAATATATTTAAGATTATTTTACGGCACAAAATTGCAATGTTTTACCCAATTATTGAAAAAAAAATAAAAAAATTAGGTTGTGCCGAGTAAATAGATACCCAACATGTCAAGCTTTAAATTTGCTTGTTCTTGCGAAACTAAAACTAACTTCAACGCCTTATAATTTTTAATTGGTGACACTTTAAAAATCCCCACAGGTCATCTCATTCTAGGGTGTGAAGTGATATGCAACATGTGTATCGCAAGCAACAATTTCCTATGTATGTAGGAGCCCCAATGGGTGTGTTTATGCTCATGGGTGTTTATACTTGGGGGTGCTTCGTTGTAACTTTATTTACTAACTGTATTTTTTAACTTTTTTTTTATTACTTTCTCTAAAACTTTATTTATATCACATAGGGGACAAAAAGTCCTCAGTAAAATTATATTTTTAAGACATGTGAGAGCTTTCATAGTCAGGGAGAACGTTCATGTTTTAAAGCCATACGGCTTTGTTTGTTAAAAACATACATACACGCTTTCCCTGCCCGGACACGCCCATAAGACTTTAGCCATTATTGTATTGTATTGTATTGCATTAGCTGTATTGGACATCCTGTTGGAGGGATGTCCTTGTATGGTCATTTTCCCTGTGTGAAGGTCACATGCTGTGACATCACTTCCTGTTGGTAACTTCTTTAGTGAAGATGACATGCTGTGACATCACTTCCCATGGAGGAGGTCACATGCTGTGACATCACTTCCTGCTGGGAATTTAATAAAAAGATCGAGGCAGACTGGTCTCTAGTCAGTCTTGCTGGGAGAGCTGAGAACATAACATGGCAGTCTGGTGATGTCTCTTTACTTGAATGAATGGGAAAGCGAATGAAAGGTGAGTGGAATTTTAGCTGAGATGCATTATATCATTAAAGCGTAGCTCTTCTCTAAAGTGGAACTTACGCTCATCGGAACCCTCCCCCCCCTCCGGTGTCACATTTTGCACCTTTCAGGGGGGTGCAGATACCTGTTTAAGACAGGTATTTGCACCCACTTCCGGGAGTCCTCTCTTCGGGTATTCTGCAGGTAGTGCGTCACTTCCCGCAGAACGCCAGTTGTGTTCTGGGAAACACTCGGCTCCCAGAACACAACGTGACCAGTGAAGACGGTGCTGCGCAACTCACGCATGTGCCGTAGGGAACCGGGCAGTGAAGCTGGAACGCTTCACTTCCTGACTCCCTCACCGAGGATGGCAGTAGGGGCAGCAGATAGACGTCTTGCTCGTCTTCTGCTGCAGACGTCGCTGGACTCCAGGACAGGTAAGTGTCCATATATTAAAAGTCAGCAGCTGCAGTATGTTTAGCTGCTGGCTTTTAATATTTTTTTAACGGCGGAGTTCCGCTTTAAGACGAAATAGCACAAGGAGAAATGGCTGTGTGCTCTGCATACAGCCAACTTTCCATGACAATAGATTTGTAAATTCATAGATTCATAAATTCATAGGTTCGTAATTTCGTAAATTCATAGATTCGTAAATTCATAGATTCGTAAATGCATATATTCATAAATTCGAGAATTCATAAATTCGTAAATTCATAGATTCATAAATTTGTAAATTTGTAAATTCATAGATTCGTAAGGCTGGGTTCACACTATACGACACGACTTTCATCCTACTTTGCTCTGCGACATCTGTCCTACATTGGTCCGACATTGGTCCGACATTGGTCCGACATCCATCCGACATTCATGAACAGGATACTACTTTGATCCGACATTGTGCTAGTCTGACTTGTCCTTTGACCAATCAAAACAATCCCAGGGTGAGATAAATTCCTTTTACTGCTGCTGTAATCACAATGTCGGATGCCAAAGTCGTATGGTTAGGACAAGGATCCGACTTTGATCCGACTTCAATGATAGTCAATGGGCTGAAGTCGGATCAAAGTCGGACAGAAGTAGTACAGGGAGAATTTTTAATGTCGGACCGACATGTGTCGGACCAGTTAAGACGGCTCCCATAGGGAAACATTGATTTTCACACGTCATGCGACATGAGCTCCTAATGTCGGAGCGTTTGTCGGACCAGTGTGAACCAGCACTAAGGCTGGGTTCACACTATACGACACGACTTTCATCCTACTTTGCTCTGCGACATCAGTCCTACATTGATCCTACATTGGTCCGACATCCATCCGACATTCATGAACAGGATACTACTTTGATCCGACTTTGTGATAGTCTGACTTGTCCTTTGACCAATCAAAACAATCCCAGGGTGAGATAAATTCCTTTTACTGCTGCTGTAATCACCATGTCGGATGTCAAATGTCGGATGGTTAGGACAAGGATCCTACTTTGATCCGACTTCAATGATATTCAATGGGCTGAAGTAGGATCAAAGTCGGACAGAAGTAGTACAGGGAGCATTTTTAATGTCGGACCGACTTGTGTCGGACCAGTTAAGACGGCTCTCATAGGGATTCATTGATTTTCACACGTCATGCGACATGAGCTCCTAATGTCGGAGCGTTTGTCGGACAAGTGTGAACCAGGCCTAAAAGGTCATTGAGTTTCTGGACTCCTGACGGACCCTTGCATCTTTCATCCAGTGCTGCACTGACGTTTCTGGATTCTGAGTCATGGGGAAAGCAAAAGAATTGTCAAAGGATCTGCGGGAAAAGGTAGTTGAACTGTATAAAACAGGAAAGGGATATAAAAAGATATCCAAGGAATTGAGAATGCCAATCAGCAGTGTTCAAACTCTAATCAAGAAGTGGAAAATTAGGGGTTCTGGTGAAACCAAACCACGATCAGGGAGACCAACTAAAATTTCAGCCACAACTGCCAAGAAATTTGTTCGGGATGCAAAGAAAACCCCACAAATACCTTCAGGTGAAATGCAGGACTCTCTGAAAACATGTGGTGTGGCTGTTTCAAGATGCACATTAAGGAGGCACTTGAAGAAAGATGGGCTGCATGGTCGAGTCGCCAGAAGAAAGTCATTACTACACAAATGCCACAAAGTATCCCGCTTACAATACGCCAACCGGCCCAGAGACAAGCCTCAAACCTTCTGCCACAAAGTCATTTGGAGTGATGAGTCCAAAATTGAGCTTTTTGGCCACAACCATAAACACTACATTTGGAGAGGAGCCAACAAGGCCTATGATGAAAGGTCCACCATCCCTACTGTGAAACACGGAGGTGGATCGCTGATGTTTTGGGGATGTGTGAGCTACAAAGGCACAGGAAATTTGCTGCGCATGGGACGTACTTGGACATTCCAACATGACAATGATCCAAAACACAAGGCCAAGTCACCCTGTCATTGGCTACAGCAGAATAAAGTGAAAGTTCTGGAGTGGCCATCTCAGTCTCCTGACCTCAATATCATTGGGCCACTCCGGGGAGATCTCAAACGTGCCGTTCATGCGGGACAGCCCAAGAATTTACAGGAACTGGAGGCTTTCTGCCAAGAGGAATGGGCAGCTTTACCACCTGAGAAGATAAAGAGCCTCATCCACAAATACCACAAAAGACTTCAAGTTGTCATTGATGTTAAAGGGGGCAATACACGGTATTAAGAACTGGGGTATGTAAACTTTTGATCAGGGTCATTTGGGTATTTTCTGTTGTGGTTATGATCTAAAAAGAGTAAACACAGTTGATTGATAATAAATGGCTTCAGCCAAACACTGACCATGAGTGAAAGAAAAGTTTTTGTGTTATCATTCATATTCTCTGAAAAATGGCCAAGAAATCATAAATTCTGCCAGGGTATGTAAACTTTTGAGCACAACTCTATATATTTGGTATTGACACATTTTTTTCAGCATTATTTTTATTTTATTTTTTTTCAAATATTTGCTGTCTTATATGTGGTACCATTATTCACATATTTACCATATGTGGTTTTAATTGATTCACTATTTGTAAAGATTAGCGCACTATTATTCTTATTACATAATTACTATTGGTTCAGATCATTATTGAATAGGTGCAGCTGCTCTAAATGTATCACAATTCGTTTTTCTTACATAGCAGCGCTTCGGTATTTTACTATCTTATTTTATAATCTTTACTACTGCTTTAAAGGGGTTCTAAAGGCTGAACTTTCTTACCTTCTGTGCGCAGCTCCCTCCCCAGCCCCACTTTATACTTACCTGAGCCCCCTCTTGATCCAGCGATGTGCATGGGAGACTCAGCTGTCTCGGGTCTCTCTCTCATCAATGGCTGAGACACGGCTGTGGGAGCTATTGGCTCCCACTGTTGCCCATCACAAGAGGTGAGACTGGGGGGCGGGCCTGAGACACAGCTCTATGTGTTTTATGGACGCATAGAGCAAGTCTCAGGAGCGAGCACGCACCAGTGCCCCCACACAGAGGCGTTGCTAGGGGGGTGCGGGGGGTGCGGTCCGCCCCCGGGTGACACCCGCTAGAGGGGTGACACCCTCCCTTTTTTTTTTTTTTTTTTTTTTTTTTTTTTTTTATATTTTTTAATTTTTTTTTTTTTTTTTTTTTACAGCTGACCCATTCATTGATTAATTTCACCCCGCTGGGCTGGAAGCCTGGAACAACACCTCCAGCGCCGCGGCCGCGCCTGGTGTGTGTCCTCCGGCTCCTTATTCTTCCTATTCCTAAATTCCAATCCTCCTCCCTACCCTACAGAGCCAGCGAGCGACTCAGCCTGTCACATCATCACACTGCACTGTAGTGTCACACTGGAGTGTCAGTGAAAAGATTATCAACAACACGCTGGAGTGCTCATCATGCTGCAGTTAAGCCAGTAAAAGAAAAATTGAATATGTTTGTGTCTGCAATCGAAGCGCTTTGTGATCCTTCTGAAAATATGGACACAAGAGGAGCAGCAGAATGTCTACTGCCTGCTGTCTGTGATTTTACGGTTTTGTGCTACCTATACTTCTGGGGTGATGTACTTCAAGAAGTTGATGTTACACAACAGTACCTGCAGACCAAAGGCTTAAGTCTGGACAAGGTGGTGACAAAGCTAGAGTCACTAAGACTTTTTCTGTTTGAAGAGCGCAGTCACCTAGTGGAACATGCAATTAAGCAGGCACATTTAAAATCTAAAGAATATGGAATTGCCGTAGAGAGAAGAGCCAGGTTTAAGAAGAGGATGGCAGGGGAACAGGCACGTGATGCTGGAGGCATAAGTCTACAAGACGAGAACAAGAGGGCAATGCTTGAGTGCATTGATCGCTTCCATTCTGAACTCCAGATCAGATTAAGAGCCATCATGGAAGTTGCAGCCATGTTTGAGGCTGTTCAAGCAAAGAGTCTCATATATGAAACTGAAGAAACATTAAAGGTGTCCATTCCAAAACTGACCACTTTTTATGACGAAATATCTGAGAGTGAGCTGTTAATGGAAATACCCAGACTGAGGAGACATCTCAAAGCAGCCAAGATCAACCTAGAAGAAGTCAAAGATTGGTCGGCTTTACAAGTTTTGACCTTCATAGCAGAATGGGACTTCATTGAATCTCTTCCAACCCTTTCACTATGTCTAAAAATATTTCTGACAATCTGTGTGTCTGTGGCTTCATGTGAGAGGAGCTTTTCAAAGTTGAAGCTGATAAAAAACTATTTGCGTTCAACGATGGGACAGGCAAGGCTTTCTGATCTTGCAATATTATCAGTTGAAAGTGAACTAGCGAAATGTATTGATTTTGATGATGTTGTTCACAATTTTGCAGCTGTCAAGGCTAGAAAAGCAAAGTTTTGATTTAGATGTTAACTAAATGCTTTCATAATTGTTCCTGTTTTTGTGTTATTTATTTATTAATTCAGTAAAGTTTAAAGTTAAAATAAATACAGTTCTTTAACAGTTTAAGCTTTGATTTCTATTATTTTCATATGATTTTGTTATTCAAATTTGCTAGTTGATTGATAGTTATTAACGGCACTACTGTTGCCAATATATGCAGTGTTATTAGGGTGAAAAAAATTATTGGGGGGGGGTGACACCATGTTATACCGCACCAGGTGACACCAACCCTAGTGACGCCACTGCCCCCACAGCAAGCAGCTTGCTATTGGGGGCACTGGTTTAAAGCGGAGGTGCAGTCAGTTTAAAAAATAAATAAAAAAAAGTACTAACAGTGTAGCTGGTGACTTTTAATAAGGACACTTACCTGTCCTACTCGCCCGCGATGGCGATCAATCGGTGCTGCCAGGCTCCCGGCTCCTCCATCCTGACTAAGGGAAACAGGCTGTGAAGCCTTACGGCTTCACTGCCCGTTTCCTACTGCGCATGCGCCACTCGCACGTCGCTTTGTGAATGGGCGGCTTGCCTCCTGGGATACACACAGTTCCCAGAAGGCAGCGCGGCCCATTCACAAGAAGAGGAAATGGAAGTTCTCAACCCGAGGACAAGGAAGAGGCACAGTAGAGGCTGATTAGGGGACTTCCGCATAGCAACAGGCATTTCGGGTGAGTATAATTTTTTTTTTCTATTAATTTTTTTATTTTTTTTTTAAGGACTTTTAATGTAAAAAAAAATTCTGGGTGGACCTCCGCTTTAAGGAGGAGGAGCCAGGAACGCCAGCGGGTGGAACCGAGAAGAAGAGAATTTGGGCTGCTCTGTGCAAAACAATTACACAGAGCATGTTTGTTATTTTTTTTTTAAATATCACTTTAAAGTGGAGGTTCTGCGGCCAATCGTTTTTTTTTTTTGTTTTTGTGCATTCGATATGGTTTCACAATACAAACTTATACTCACTTGTTTGGTGTCTGCATATTATCCCCTGTCCGTTTCTGTGGCAAAGAAGAACTTTTAAAATCCGTTCCTGGCAGTTTCCATTTTGCTTGTGGGCATAGTGAAGCCCACAAGCACTGATTTTCCTGGAAGCGGTGAATGCTCATCTCCCAGCATTCACCGCTCTTTCTCGCGCATGCGCACTGTTTATGGCGAGTAGCGCCGTAAACTTCCTGGTTGCCATCACAACGGGCGGCGACATTGAAAGTTCACGCCCCGTTGTGATGGTATTTCGCTGGACGGCGTAGAGCAATGTCTCTTGGGAAGCATGACACTGTGCTCCCAGGAGACATTGCGGAGAACTCCCAGATTACATTGCGGCGCCGGGGAAAAGAGTAGAAACCCCTACTCCCGCGGGAGTGAAAACCCGGAAGTCGCACTGCAGACAGCTGTACTACGGTAAATACAACAGAAAAAAAAAAAGTGGCTATTGAACATGTTGGTAGGGTCAGGAATGTGATCGGATATAGTTATTATTTTGGGTGAAACTCCGCTTTAAGGTAGGGGTCTCCAAACTTACTAAACAAAGGTCCAGTTTACTACTATTGGGAGTAGAAAAAGTCCCGACGTCAGTGGGCAAAAACTTATGCCCCATTGTTTGTTTCATTTCGAGTAATTGTGCCCCATCATTGGTGTTGGTGCAGGGAAATGAGCCTCATCGTTGGTGTTGGTGGGAGAAATTGTGCCCCATCGTTGGTGTTGGTGGGAGGAATTGTGCCCCATTGTTGGTGTTGGTGGGAGGAATTGTGCCCCATCGTTGGTGTTGAATGGAGGAATTGTGCCCCATCGTTGGTGTTGGTGGGAGGAATTGTGCCCCATTGTTGGTGTTGGGGGGGGGAATTGTGCCCCATCGTTGGTGTTGGTGGGAGGAATTGTGCCCCATGGTTGGTGTTGGTGCAGGGAATTGTGCCCCATCGTTGGTGTTGGTGGGAAGAATTGTGCCCCATCGCTGGTGTTGGTGGGAGGAATTGTGCCCCATCGTTGGTGTTGGTGGGAGGAATTGTGCCCCATCATTGGTGTTGGTGGGAGGAATTGTGCCCCATCATTGGTGTTGTTGGGAGGAATTGTGCCCTATCATTGGTGTTGTTGGGAGGAATTGTGCCCTATCATTGGTGTTGGTGGGAGGAATTGTGCCCCATCATTGGTGTTGGTGGGAGGAATTGTGCCCCATCGTTGGTGTCGGTGGGAGGAATTGTGCCCCATCGTTGGTGTTGGTGGGAGGAATTGTGCCCCATCATTGGTGTTGGTGGGAGGAATTGTGTCCCATCATTGGTTTTGTTGGGAGGAATTGTGCCCCATCATTGGTGTTGGTGGAAGGAATTGGGCCCCATCATTGGTGTTGGTGGGAGGAATTGTGCCCTATCATTGGTGTTGGTGGAAGGAATTGTGCCCTATCATTGGTGTTGGTGGGAGGAATTGTGCCCCATCATTGGTGTTGGTGGAAGGAATTGTGCCCTATCATTGGTGTTGGTGGAAGGAATTGTGCCCTATCATTGGTGTTGGTGGAAGGAATTGTGCCCTATCATTGGTGTTGGTGGAAGGAATTGTGCCCTATCATAGGTGTTGGTGGAAGGAATTGTGCCCTATCATTGGTGTTGGTGGAAGGAATTGTGCCCTATCATTGGTGTTGGTGGAAGGAATTGTGCCCCATCATTGGTGTTGGTGGAAGGAATTGTGCCCTATCATTGGTGTTGGTGGAAGGAATTGTGCCCTATCATTGGTGTTGGTGGAAGGAATTGTGCCCTACCATTGGTGTTGGTGGAAGGAATTGTGCCCTATCATTGGTGTTGGTGGAAGGAATTGTGCCCTATCATTGGTGTTGGTGGAAGGAATTGTGCCCTATCATTGGTGTTGGTGGAAGGAATTGTGCCCTATCATTGGTGTTGGTGGAAGGAATTGTGCCCTATCATTGGTGTTGGTGGAAGGAATTGTGCCCTATCATTGGTGTTGGTGGAAGGAATTGTGCCCTATCATTGATGCAAGTCCGGTGCTAGAATATTTTGCACCCTAGGCAAGACCAGTTCCTTTAACCCCCCCCCCCCCTCAAAAAAAAAAAAAACTTCAAAATTCTATAATTCTATCACCAGGACTGCCGTGTAACACTGAACTGATGACCTGTAGGGGTTTTGCGTATGTGCGCCAATGAATTAACGAAAAACTTCAGTACCCTATGTTTTTTCATAGGCAACACTTCAAAAGCCCCTACAGGTCATCAGCTTAGTGTTATGCAGGGGTTCTGATTCTAGAATTATTGCTCACACCCTGGTGTGCGCGGTGATACATAACAGGTGTAGGGCAATCGCAGGTGCCAAAGCGCATTCATTTTTCTATGTGTGTGTGAAGGGGGGCACTATTTTTTTTTTTATGTGTCTCTTTAAATGTTAAAAACGTAAAAAAAAATTTTTTTACAATTTTTTTTTTAAATTACACTTTTATTGCCATTACATAAGGGGCTATTGGCCCCTATGTGATAGCATACAGGTGACAGGTACTCTTTATTAGACATTGACCCTGGATGTCTCCCCCGTACTCCGCTACAGCTGATGGGACACAGATGGGGTTCCATCAGCTGCTTCCCTCAGCACAACTCCTGTAGAATGGCAGTGCTGCTCCAGGAAGTGACATCATACACTTCCTGGTCTTTGCATAGTGGACAGAACAGGACTCCACCCCCCCCCCCCGCAGATCGCCTTCTGATTCAGAAGATTGACTGAGGGAACCACGAGAGAGGGGGAGAGGGAGGGGGTGACTCTGACTGAAGGAGGGGGACGGGAGGATGTCAGGAGAGGCAGGGCACGCCATTGCGATTCAGCTGGTGTCTGTATCAATGCTGAATCGCGATGCACCGATTATTTTTAACACTCTTAGCGGCCTTGGCTGCGTCCTAGGCTGCAGTGCACCCTAGGCGGCTGCCTAGTTTGCCTAGTGGTAGCGCCGGCCCCCCTGCGTTGGTGTCACTTTGGGGGGGAATTGTGCCCCATCATTGGGGTCATTGGACCCCATTGTTGGTGTCATTGGGAGGAATTGTGCCCCATCGTTGGTGTCAATGGAAGGAATTGCGCCCCTTCGTTGGGGTCATCGGGCCCCATTATTGGTGTCATTGGGAGAAATTGTGCTTTATCATTAGTGTCATTGGGATAAATTGTGCCCCGTCATTGGTGTCATTGGAAAGGAATAGTGCCCCGTCATTGGTGTCATTGGAAAGGAATAGTGCACCGTCATTGGGAGCAAGTGTGCCCCATCGTTGGTGTCGCTGGAAGGAATTGTTCCCCTTCGTGGGGGTCATTGGGACCCATTATTGGTGTCATTGGAAAGTAATAGTGCCCCATCATTGGTGTCATTGGAAAGGAATAGTGCCCCATCACTGGTGTCATTGGAAAGGAATAGTGCCCCATCATTGGTGTCAGTGGGAGGAATAGTGCCCCATCATTGGTGTAATTGAGAGGAATTGTGCCACATCGTTGGTGTCACTGGAAGGAATTGTGCCCCTTTGTTGGTGTCAGTGAAAGGAATTGTGCGCTATCATTGGTGTCATTGTGAGAAATTGTGCCCCATCACTGGTGTCATTGGAAAGGAATAGTGCCCCATCATTAATGTCATTGGAAAGGAATAGTGCCCCATCATTGGCGTCAGTGGGAGGAATTGTGCCCCATCATTGGATTCAAGGAAGGAATTGTGCCCCTTCGTTGGGGTCATTGGGCCCCATTATTGGTGTCAATGGGAGAAATTGAGCTCCATCATTGGTGTCATTGGAAAGGAATAGTTCCCCATCATTGGTGTCACTGGAAAGAATTGTGCCCCTTTGTTGGTGTCATTGGAAGGAATTGTGTGCTATCGTTGTCATTGGGAGAAATTGTGCCCCATCATTGGTGTCATTAGAAAGGAATAGTGCCCCATCATTGGTGTCAGTAGGAGGAATTGTGCTCCTTCGTTGGGGTCATTGGGAAGGAATAGTGCCCCATCATTGGTGTCATTGAAAAGGAATAGTGCCCCATCATCTGTGTCATTGGGAAGAATTGTGTCCGTTCATTGGTGTCATTGGAAAGGAATAGTGCCCCATCATTGGTGTCATTGGGAGGAATTGTGTCCATTTATTGGTGTCAGTAGGGGAAATTATGCCCCTTTGTTGGTATCAGTGGATAAAACAATGCCCCAAGGACCAGATAAAAGCACGCAGAGGGCCGCATCTGGCCCCCGGGCCGCAGTTTGGAGACCACTGCTTTAGGGCACCCTGATAATACATGACCAGAAATTCACTTGTTCAGTCTGTTGACACAAAACCTTGAAATGACATTTCGGCTAAATTATTTCGGCAATCTGTAAGCAGGGTGAGCTCTGCGTCTTCTGAAGACCGAGTGTCACTTCCAATGAATGCAGGCGATGTGCCCGAGAGATGAAGATTTGTCACCGAACTGAGCGGAGACCGCGGCTGTTTATAACAGACTGATAATGCCGGACGCAAGGCAGCCAGGACAGCGCTATTCCTTATCCTATCTCCAAACATTACCTACTTCTGCAACTTCGTCCTCTGAATAATGTCTAACGAAAACTTTTTAGAGTGGAACTCCGGCCTTCCCTTCAGTCTCAGTACATTCTCCTCTCCTGTTTTAAAATTACTTCCTCTGATTTCACTGCACACTGTGAGCTTCTCACAATGTACATCAGAAGCTGCAGCAAGTCAGACAGAGCCCCGCCTCCTTTCCTGGCTGGAGGACATCCAAAGAATTAAAGTGATTTTAAACCTTTTTTTTTTTAGCTTTTTTAACCACTTAACCACAGCTCCAGGAAGGTTTACCCCCTTTTCATGACCAGGCCATTTTGTTACTGCACTGCGTTACTTTCACTGACAATTGCGTGGTCGTGCGACATTGTACCCAAATAACAATTATTTCCTTTTTTCCCACAAATAGAGCTTTCTTTTGGTGGTCTTGGATCACCTCTGCGGTTTTTATTTTTTCTGCTAAAAACAAAAAAAGCGACAATTTCGAAAAAAAAAAAATGTAGCGGTCCTCCCCCACCTTCTCCCCTCTCTCTGCGGCTGGTCTTTCTTGTCTAGGGGTATCTGGGAGAAGGGGGAAGATGCACACCACCAGCTCGGCTCTCTGATGTAGGATGCAGAGATATGAGCTAAACCGTTTACCTTCGGGTCTGCGTTTTAGGCCGGAGCCTCAGCTTCTCCTATGGAGGATGATTGTCACTGTCACTGACAGGGACACGTAGCTTCCAGTAACACGAGTTCCACACCAAGAAAAGTCCAGCACTGTTTTATTGACTTGAACTGGTTGACTTTTAAAAGAACAGACAGGGTTTGGGAAGGAGTAGGTCCAGGCACAACACAATGAATAAAGTTTCTCCTGTTCCGTTTAGTGCAAACAGGCTTGGCGCACAGTCGCTGCCACCGACCGTGAATTTGGTCCCTGCCATTGACCTGGGTGAACGTTGAGGCCTCTGCCACAGACCTTGGATGAGGCCTGCCACTGACCTGATGAAGATGGGTCTCTGCCACAGACCATGAGAACATGAAGTACCTCCTTGAGAACAAACGACCCCTGTCAGAGGAAGACATCCATCCGGACGGTCACCAGAGGCCTCCACCGGCACCAGCAACTGCTGCGCTGGCTCTACGGGGAGGTCACGTCTCCGGTCCCTTACACCCAGGATTCAGGCACCCAATACCGGGGGCACCTTAGGAATGCTTCGCCCTCGCGGGACCCAGTCGAAGATACTGGGCCCCAGGCCTCCTGGTAAAGTACCTCACCCCAGGCTGAAGGTGCCTGGGATGGAACTCGACTCCACACGCGCCCAGGCCAAGGGCGCCTGGGCACAGACGAACCGCAGCAGCCCCCAGGCCGAAGGTGCCTGGGGAATGGACCTTGTGCGCAAGATGTCCGCCCCTTTATATCCTCTCTCAGCAAGCACAGCGGGTTCCCCGCCCCGCCGTACTACTGCCGAGAGAGGACAAAAAGGGCACGGCTCTAGAATGGTAGTTCAACCCCGGTCACAGCTGACAGCGCCACCCAGGGACCACAGGGAACATGACACCATTCATACCTCCCACACTCCAAAGTGTCCATAAATCCCTAAAATCAATGTATCTGGGCCATCTATGGCCCAGATACACCCCACTAAATTTGACACCCGCTACAAAAATAAAACAATATTTCTTACTTTCTGATATAAAACATATCCAATAAAAAATGGAAAAACAAAAACAAATTTCTTCATCAATTTCGGCCAATATGTATTCTGCTACATACAGTATTTTTGGTAAAAAAAAAAATCCCAATAAGCGTATATTGATTGGTTTGCGCAAAAGTTGTAGTATCTAAAAACTATGGGATAGTATTACCGATTTTTTTTCTAGTAATGGCGGCTGTCAGCGACTTATAGTGGGACTGCGACATTGCGATGGACAAATCGGACACTAAGTGAAACTTTTTTTGGGGACCAGTGACACTAATACAGTGATCAATGCTAAAAATATACACTGTCACTGTACTAGTGTCACTGGCTGGGAAGGGGTTAAAATGGGGGGCGATCAAAGGAATAAAAATGTCCCTAGAGGGTGCTTACTAACTGTGTGGGGGATGGTTGCACCGTGGAAAGACAGAGATCCGTGTTCCTGCAAAGTCACACCATGAATTTTCATCAGTATAGTTGGCTTCCAGCACAGTCCCAACCTTAGGCCACGCCTGTCTGGCACATTTCACCCTGATTTGGCTTATTCGTAGGAGAAGCAAAGTAAAACTGGACCATTCCAAGTCCCTTGTGTGTTCCTTGGGTCACCCACTGCACTAAGTGCCGGCTTATAAAAGCTCATCCAGACTTGTATAGCAAAAACAAAGATCAAAACTGCACTCCACAAAGTCACACCATGAAGTTTAATCATCATAGTTGGCTTCCAGCACAGTCCCCACCCTAAGCCACACCTCTCTGGCAAGTTTCCTCCCGATTCGGCTTATTCGTAGGAGAAGCAAAGAAAAACGGAACCATTCCAAGTTCCATGTGTGTTCCTTGGGTCACCCACTGCACCAGGTGCTGGCTTGTATAGCAAAAACGAAGATCAAAACTGCACTCCACAAAGTCACACCATGAAGTTTAGTCAGTATAGTTGGCTTCCGCCACTGTCCCCGTTCTAATCCACGCTACTCTGGTATAAGTCCAATTGGGGTGAAATGCTTCAGAGGGGCATGGCTTAGGATGGGGACTGTTTCAGAAGCCAACTATTCTGATTAAGTGTAGCGCCCACCCCATTTAGGGGTGCTATATACCCAAATTTAGGGGGCTGGTCTGAGATAGTAGTTAGGCTCAGACCATTCTCAATTTATAGGTTGTGCTGTTTATTTCCAGGATGGTATACTGGTGTGCAGTTCCCTGTGACCTATAGGTGGCACTGCCATAATGGGTCAGGGTTGAACCACTGGTATTAGTGCTGTGCCTTGGGTGTCCTCTCTCGGCAGCGGTACGGTGGGTGTGGTTGACCTGCTGTGCATGCCGGGAGAGGATACATAAGGGGCAGACGCCGCCTGGGAGGAGTCTTCGTTCCAGAGTCGGTTTCCTGGTGCATGGCGCATGGCCCTCCAGACCATGGGGCCACGTGTGCATCAGTCCCAGGCACCTTTAGTCCTGGGGCTGCATCTTCAACACTGGGCTCAGCACCTTTAGCTGGAGCCCGCTTCGAGAAGGAGAAGTCCCAGGGTGCCACTCGCAAGGGAGCCCGCTTCTAAGAGGAGGAGGCCGGGGGAGGACCTTTCTGACAGACCGGTGAGAGTTCACGGTGAAGGAAGGGGCCCAGTAACTCTCTGGAGGGATTCTTCTATTCACCAAGGGCCTAGTAATGTGCTGCTGCTTGCACCTGTCCTTATGTACCAGAAGATAAGAGGTTCGGGGTCTGATAGATTCTGTGGCAGAGAGTCTCCCGATCATATCTAGGAAAAGAACCTGATCAAACATCCAAGCATCACTTTGGCTGCTGGGATCCACTTTACAAGAGACTATCCGGGTGAGCTAACACTACTCAGGGACAGAGTAGAGATTGTGATATCCATTGTGCCTGGACTGACCTCCCAAACCTTGCTGTCCTGTCTCTCTTCCACCCTTTACCTGTCTGCTGAACATTGAGAAAATAAACTCAACGTTGGAGTTTAGAGTGGTGTGGACATTGGAATTACTGGGGGGAATACTGAGACTTGTCCCTATATCCTAGGAGATGAGAACCAACTGATGGAAGAACCTAGCTGTGGGACCCAAATACATAACACTGCTTAACCTCCTCATCCAGGAGGGTACGGGCATATAGTACGGGGTGCCTTTTTCCTGCAATTGAGCCAAAGCAAGGGAAAAGGGGACGTGTGCTACAGAAGCTTCACGGTTGGCTTCTGGCACAGTCCCTGCCGTAGGCCACGCTCCCTCTGATACGCTTCACCCCAATTGGGCTTATTTGTAGAGGCTGACCTCTATCTTCATTTTTCTTGACCATAGGTATGAATTCAGAGTCCAATTCAACATTTAGAATTCTTGCCCGCTCTTAGCACTTGGGAAAATATTATACCTGATAATTAACCATGAAGTCTAGTCAGTATAGTTGACTTCCAGCACAGTCCCTGCCCTAAGCCACACCCCTCTAGCTTGTTTTACCCTGATTGGGCTTGTTAATGGAGGTCGAACTTTACATATACAATGGATATAAAAAGTCTACACACCCCTGTTAAAATGTCAGGTTTCTGTGATGTAAATAAATGAGACAACGATAAATAATTTCAGAACTTTTTCCACCTTTAATGTGACCTATAAACTGTACATCTCAGTTGAAAAACAAACTGAAATCTTTTAGGGGGGAAGGTAAAACTAAAAAACTAAAATAATGTGGTAACATAAGTGTGCACACCCTCTTATAACTGGGGATGTAGCTGGGTTCAGAATTAGGCAATCACAATCAAACTCATGTTAAATAGGAGTCAGTACACACCTGCCATCATTTAAAGTGCCTCTGATTAACCCCAAATAAAGTTTAGCTGTTAGGACCCTTTCACACTGGGGCGTTTTTCATGCGGTTTAGCGCTAATATTAGCGCTATTATATCGCATGAAAAAATCATGCCCTTTAGCCTTCAATGTGAAAGCCCGAAGGCTTTCACACTGAAGTGGTGCACTAGCAGGACCGCTCCAAAAGTCCTGCTAGCCGCTTCTTTACAGCGGTAAAGGAGCGGTGTGTTCCTTTACCGCGGTCTCCCATTGAAATCAATGGGACAGCGTGGTAATACCGCCCGCAAACCGCGGCAATAGCCGCGGTTTGCGGGTGGTATTAACCCTTTTTCGGCCGCTAGCGGGGGTTAAATTCACCCCCCTACCGACCGCATACCGCGGTAAGAACGACGGTATAGCAGCGCTGAAAATCGCGCTGCTATACCGCCACCGCTCCTGCCCGCCCCAGTGTGAAAGGGGCCTTATAGTAGGTCTTTCCTGACATTTTCTTAGTCGCATCCTACAGAAAAAAACATGGTCCGCAGAGAGCTTCCAAATCATCAAAGGGATCTCATTGTTATAAGGTATTAGTCAGAAGAAGGGTACACAAAAATTTACAAGCATTAGATATACCATGGAACACAGTGAAGACAGTCATCATCAAGTGGAGAAAATATGGCACAACAGTGACATTACCAAGAACTGGACGTCCCTCCAAAATTGATGAAAAGACAAGAAGAAAACTGGTCAGAGAGGCTGCCAAGAGGCCTACAGCAACATTACCCGCTTGCTGACCAGCTGCCGCCATTATACCGTGGTAGGTCGGCTTGTTCCCGCAAATCGCCATAGCTATATGTCGGCCCTTTAAACAACTCTAGCATGGCAGGGGACCCGAATCGCGTGGCCGAGGGCCGTAATGTCCGCCGGCTACGCGCGATCACGGGCAGGAGAGCCATAATGGGGATGTGTGTGTGTGTGTGTGTAAACACAGAAATCCCCATTCTGTCAGGAGAGGAGAGACAGATCTCTGTTCCCAGTAAGTAGGAACAGCGATATGTCTCCTCCTCCGGTCAGTCCCACCCCCCCACAGTTAGAAACACACCTGAGGGAACACATTTAACCCCTTGATCGCCCCCTAGTGTTAACACCTTCCCTGACAGTGACATTTACACAGTAATCAGTGCATTTTTATAGCACCGATCGCTGTATAAATGTCAATGGTCCCAAAAGTGTCTGTCCACCGCAATGTCACAGATCGCTGCCATTACTAGTAAAAAATAAATAAATAAAAAAAATGCCATAAATCTCTTCCCTATTTTGTAGATGTTATAACTTTTGCGCAAACCAATTAATATACACCTATTGCGATTTTTTTTTTTTTTTAAACAAAAATATGTAGAAGAATATATATCGGCCTAAACTGATAAAGAATTATTTTTTCTTACGATTGTTTTTGGGGATGTTTATTATAGCAAAAATTATAAAATATATATATATTTTTTTCACAATTGGCGCTCTTTTTTTGTTTGTAGCGCAAAAAATAAAAACCACAGAGGTGATCAAATACCACCCAAAGGAAGCTAGATTTGTGGGGAAAAAGGATATCAATTTTGTTTGGGTACAATGTCGCACGACCGCACAATTGTCAGTTAAAGCGTCGCAGTGCCGGATCGCAAAAAATGGCCTGGTCATTAAGGGGCAAATTCATCCGGTCCTTAAGTTGTTAAAGGAGCTTCAGAAATATCTGGCAAGTACTGGCTGTGTGGTACATGTGACAACAATCTCCCGTATTCTTACTTTGTCTGGGCTATGGGGTAGAGTGGCAAGACGGAAGCCTTTTCTTATGAAGAAAAACACCCAAGCCCGGCTAAATTTTGCAAAAACACATCTGAAGTCTCCCAAAAGCATTGTGCGAAAATGTCTGATGAAACCAAGGTTGAACTTTTTGACCTTAATTCCAAAAGATATGTTTGGTGCAAAAACAACACTGCATATCACCAAAAGAACACCATACCCACCGTGAAGCATGGTGGTGGCAGCATCATGCTTTGGGGCTGTTTTTCTTTAGCTGGAACAGGGGCCTTAGTCAAGGTAGAGGGAATTAGGAACAGTTCCAAATACTAGTCAATATTGGCACAAAACCTTCAGGCTTCTGCTAAAAAGCTGAACATGAAGAGGAACTTCATCTTTCAGCATGACAACAACCCAAATCATACATCCAAATCAACAAAGGAATGGATTCACTAGAAGAAGATTAAAGTTTTGGAACGGCCCAGCCAGAGACCAGACCTGAATCCCATTGAAAATCTGTGGGGTGATGTGAAGAGGGCTGTGCACAGGAGATGCCCTCACAATCTGACAGATTTGGAGTGTTTTTGCAAAGAAGAGTGGGCAAATATTGCCAAGTCAAGATGTGCCATGCTGATAGACTCATACCCAAAAAGGCTGAGTGCTGTAATAAAACCAAAAGGTGCTTCAACAAACTATTAGTGTTATGCCGCGTACACACGACCGGTTTTCCCGATGAGAAAACTGCCATTTTTTAGATTGGTCGGGAAAACCGGTCGTGTGTATGCTCCATAGCATTTTTCCCCGACGAGAGAACTGCCCGCAAAAAATTTAGAACCTCCTCTATTTTTTCCCGTCGTGTTTCCCGTCAGTCTTTTTCTCGTCGCGAAAACCGGTCGTGTGTATGCTTTTCCGAGGGGAAAAAAAACGCGCATGCTCAGAATAAAGTATGAGACGGGAGCGCTCGTTCTGGTAAAACTAGCGTTCGTAATGGAGATAGCACATTCGTCATGCTGTAACAGACTGAAAAGCACAAGGCTTAAAAGCGCGAATCGTCTCTCACCAAACTTTTGCTAACACGTGATCAGCAAAAGCAGCCCAAAGGGTGGCGCCATTTGAATGGAACGTCCCCTTTATAGTGCCGATGTACGTGTTGGACGTCACCGCACTTTGGTCGAGCGGATTTTTAAATGAACGTGAATATGCAAGGCAGGCTTGAGAGGAATCACGTCGGGAAAAACGTTGGGTTTTGGCATGTCAGGAAAACCGGTCGTGTGTACACTTAAGGGTGTGCACACTTATGCAACCATATTATTACATTTTTTTAATTTTGTACGTCCTTTCATCTAAAAGATTTCAGTTTGTTGTTCAACTGAGTTGTACCGTTTATAGGTCACATTAAAGGTGGGAAAAGTTCTGAAATAATTTATCTTTGTCTCATTTTTTACATCACAGAAACCTGACATTTTAACAGGGGTGTGTAGACTTTTTATACCCACTGTATGTCCAATTGGGTGAAATGCGTGGCTCAGGACGGGGACTCTGTCGGAAGCCAAATATACTGATTAAACTTCATGGATGGCTTCTGGCACATTCCCCCGTCCTAAGTCGCACCCCTCTGATGCGTTTCACCCCAATTTGTAGAGATTGACCTCTTTCCTTGTTTTTCTTGCCCATAGTTATAAGTTCAGAGTCCAATTTAGTGTTTTTAGTCCTTGCCCGCTCTCAGCACTTGGAAAATATTAAACCTGATAATTAGCATCAGCACAGATCTACAGATTAGGACATGAATCCGATTATAATGTGATGTTGTTGATCGGCTTGTCTTTATACCCCGGCAGTAATTTGGAGTATGAGCGCGATTGCTGCTGACAGGGGGGACTAAAACCGTCACTTTGCAGTGGCTGATACTAACTAGTTATTAGAAGGGCTAAAAACATCCAAAAGGCTTAAATGGAGCCTTTAAATAAGCCGTGGAGTTCAGCTCATCCCCGGGAAATGGCAGCTTTACATACAATGCATAGCCTTTGGAGATCGTCATTATGTCTCACTGATAAGTACTGTAATTTGAGTGGAATGGAGATGATTTCTGTATTGTAACAAACATCCCGGTGTGTTTACAACGAGCGGCGGCTGGAAGTCACAATGATATAAGAAGATTACGATGGATTCGTATTCAATGTGAGATTTGCAGCCACTGAAGATAGAGGAGAAACCTCATCGCCCCCAAACCATCATCAACCTGAAATTCATGCCATGCTATTCATATCATGTTCTTTCTTTTTTTACCCTTATTTTGTGATTACTGGATTATGGAAAATTGGTTGAAGTGAACTAAAATGAAGTGAAAGAGGTCAACGAAACCCACACGCAATGGATGAGAGGGCCAAGAAATTCTTTCTTTTTTTCTCTGGATATAATAGACCTATTAGAGATTAGTGATGAGCCGAACACCCCCGGGTTCAGTTCGCACCAGAACCCGCGAACGGACCGAAAGTTCGCGCGAACATTAGAACCCTATTAAATACAATGGATAAGAACGTTCGGATTCTAAAGTGCTAATTATAACGACTATTATCCATGTTATTGTCCGAAACAGAGTTTGGGAACCCGGCGTCTGCACCAGGGGACATGTATCAATGCAAAAAGAAGTTTTAAAAACGGACGTTTTCCGGGAGCAGTCATTTTAATGATGCATAAAGTGAAAAAAAAAAAGTCAAATATTCCTTTAAATATTGTACCTGGGGGGTGTCTAAAGTATGCCTGTGAAGTGCCACGTGTTTCCCGTGTTTAGAACTGTCCCTGCACAAAATAACATTTCTAAAGGGAAAAAAGTCATTTAAAACTGCTTGCGGCTTTAATGCAATGTCTGGTCCCGGTAATATGGATGAAAATCTTTAGGAAAAATGGCATAGCTACCCCATCAACCCCCCCCCCCCCCCCCTACCCCAGCCCATTACCAGCCCCTTTGGGTCTTGTATGGATATTAAGGGGAACCCCGCACACAAAATAAAAAAGGACCTATATACTCTGAACAGCCGTATACAGGCGGTGCATACAAGACAGGGACTGTAGGTTTGTTCGTATGTAGAATCTGTTTATAATTTTGAACAGCTGCATTGTTTAAGTGGAGCTCCATGGCAAATTCCTTTTTTTTAGTTTTTTGTAAAACATAGGGAACGGTTATCACCCCTGTCACATTTTTTTTGCTGTCTGTGCCCCTGTTCAGAACATTTCACCTCACTTTGCGTCCCAATGACAACTGTTTTTGAAATGTGGTGTTTTTATTGAAACAAGGATTGGTGATAAAGCATCAGTAGAGAGGAGACACCTTTCTCCCATATTAATTCTTACAGGAGAGAATTTTCCTTCCAAGGGGTAGATTTCCTCTCACTTCCTGTTGTCTTCTTCCGTTTGCAAGTAGTAGTAGTTTGTAAGTTGGATGTTTGAAAGTAGGGACCTTCCGTATATACTCTGCAGAAATTGGCCCCTTAGGTGTTGGTGTTGGCACAACACTGAAAGCACTCACAGTTATTCTTGGTGGGTGCTGGAACGCCCTTCTGTCAAGTATAATATCAGGAATTGTAATAACATATAATTGTTGATCAGTGGTAGTAAAAATTGGGCCTTTGATGGTGGTGCTGGTGCCCCAACACTGTAAGGCCTGACAGTTACTCTTGGTGGGCGCAGCAATGGTCCCTGCTGTGAATTATTAGATCAATAATTATAATTGCATGCCCCTGTTGAACAGGGGCTGAAAAATTGGGCCTTTGGTGGTGGTGGTGGTGGTGATGGTAGTGCTGGTGCCACAACACTGTAAGGCCTGACAGTTACTCTTGGTGGGCGCAGCAATGCTCCCTGCTGTGAATTATTAGATCAATAATTATAATTGCATGCCCCTGTTGAACAGGGGCTGAAAAATTGGGCCTTTGGTGGTGGTGGTGGTGGTGATGGTGGTGCTGGTGCCACAACACTGTAAGGCCTGACAGTTACTCTTGGTGGGCGCAGCAATGCTCCCTGCTGTGAATTATTAGATCAATAATTATAATTGCATGCCCCTGTTGAACAGGGGCTGAAAAATTGGACCTTTGGTGGTGGTGGTGGTGGTGATGGTGGTGCTGGTGCCACAACACTGTAAGGCCTGACAGTTACTCTTGGTGGGCGCAGCAATGCTCCCTGCTGTGAATTATTAGATCAATAATTATAATTGCATGCCCCTGTTGAACAGGGGCTGAAAAATTGGGCCTTTGGTGGTGGTGGTGGTGGTGATGGTGGTGCTGGTGCCACAACACTGTAAGGCCTGACAGTTACTCTTGGTGGGCGCAGCAATGCTCCCTGCTGTGAATTATTAGATCAATAATTATAATTGCATGCCCCTGTTGAACAGGGGCTGAAAAATTGGGCCTTTGGTGGTGGTGGTGGTGGTGATGGTGGTGCTGGTGCCACAACACTGTAAGGCCTGACAGTTACTCTTGGTGGGCGCAGCAATGCTCCCTGCTGTGAATTATTAGATCAATAATTATAATTGCATGCCCCTGTTGAACAGGGGCTGAAAAATTGGGCCTTTGGTGGTGGTGGTGGTGGTGATGGTGGTGCTGGTGCCACAACACTGTAAGGCCTGACAGTTACTCTTGGTGGGCGCAGCAATGCTCCCTGCTGTGAATTATTAGATCAATAATTATAATTGCATGCCCCTGTTGAACAGGGGCGGAAAAATTGGGCCTTAGGCACTGGTGGCACAACACTGCAACCCCTCACAGATACTGTACTTGGAGCACAGCAATGAGGCCTGTTGCAAAGTATTGCATCAAAAATTTTAATTACACGCCCCTGTTAAACAGGGGCTGAAAAATTGGGCCTTAGCCACTGGTGGCGTCACCCATAAACCAAAATGATCTTCCAAGCTATCATCGTTAATCGTATCATTGAGGAGGAGGAGGAGGATAGCCAGTCAACATAACAGCACAGGCACTCAGCATCAGCATCAGTCTTGAAGGGATGTGACATTTTAAAATCAATTAGTCTGTTATATCAGCATCTGGTGTGTGGTAGCTGGTGGTGATCCAAGACTGGTTCATCTTGATGAAAGTCAGTCGATCAACCGAGTCGGTGGACAGGCGCACCCTGTGATCCGTGACAAATCCTCCAGCAGCACTGAATGTGCGTTCTGAAAGAACGCTGGATGCAGGACAGGCCAGTAGCTCAATTGCATACTGTGCAAGCTCTGGCCAGTGATCCATCCTCAAGACCCAGTAAGCCAGAGGATTTTCGGTGGGGAAGGTGTCCAAGTCTGACCTAGCCCCTAGGTATTCCTGAACCATGGATATCAGACGCTGGCGATGGTTGCTCGAACCGATCATACTTTGGGGCTGCGGACTAAAGAATTGTCTGAACGCATGGGTCAGACGGCCACCTTCCCCACCGCTCCTTCTTTGACTGCCCGAAGCCTCAGCAACTCGTTGTCCAGGACCAGGAGTTTGTAACCTCCCAGTCTTTGGGAACGCGTTGCACAGACCTTTCTGCAAGGCCTCCCGGAGTTGTCTCATCCTCTGCTCCCTCTGCGACGGTACGATAAGGTCCGCAACCTTACCCTTGTACCGTGGATCAAGGAGAGTGGCCAGCCAGTAATGGTCCCTCTCCTGGATCTGAAGAATACGAGGATCCTTCCGCAGACTTTGCAGGATCAGGGAGGCCATGCAGCGTAGGTTAGCTGAGGCATTCAGTCCGGAGTCCTCTGGGTCACTAAGGACGACATGATCCGCAGCCACCTCCTCCCAGCCACCAAGTCCACTGGTTTCTTGGGACTGTAAATCATCCCTAAAAGACTGCTGCTGATGATGCTGAGTGCCAGCCTCCACCTCCATGCTGACACAATCCTCCTCCTCCTCCTCTTCCTGTGCGATGGGTGGGACAGAAGGAACACTGTCTGGGTAAAGGGGGCCTTGAGAGGCAAGGAAGTCCTCCTCTTCCTGCCTCTGTTCTGCCTCAAGTGCCCTGTCCATTATTCCACGCTGCGTGTGCTCCAACAGGTGGACAAGAGGTACAGTGTCACTGATGCATGCACTGTCACTGCTCACCATCCTCGTGGCCTCCTCAAATGATGCCAGGACAGTGCATGCATCCCTGATCATGCCCCACTGGCGTGGTGAAAAAAACCCGAGCTCCCCTGACCCTGTCCTGGTGCCGTAGTCGCACAGGTACTCATTGATGGCCCTCTGCTGCGTGTGCAGCCGCTGCAGCATGGCCAACGTTGAGTTCCACCTGGTGGGCATGTCACATATAAGGCGGTTCTTGGGCAGGTTCAACTCCTTTTGAAGCTCAGCCAGGCGAGCACTGGCATTATAAGATCTGCGGAAATGCACACAGACTTTCCTGGCCTGCCTCAGGACATCCTGTAAGCCTGGGTACCTGCCCAAGAACCGCTGCACCACCAGGTTAAGGACGTGAGCCATACAGGGCACATGGGTCAGTTGTCCCTGTCGGAGGGCGGAGAGGAGGTTGGTGCCATTGTCGCAAACCACCATTCCTGGCTTAAGCTGGTGTGGCGTCAACCACCTCTCGGCCTGCCCCTGCAGAGCAGACAGGACCTCTGCCCCAGTGTGGCTCCTGTCCCCCAAACACACCAGCGCAAGCACGGCATGGCATCTTTTTGCCTGCGTACTTGCGTAGCCCCTTGAACGCCTACGGAGCACCGCTGGTTCCGAGGACAAACCACAGGAAGAGGCCATGGAGGAAGAAGAAGAGGAGGGGGTGGAGGAGAGAGGTGTGTCACAACCAGTAGTAGCATTTTGGAGGCGTGGCGGTGGAACAACCTCCAACACTACTGCACCTTGTCCTGCATCCTTCCCAGCTGCCAAAAGAGTGACCCAATGGGCCGTGAAAGAAAGGTAACGTCCCTGTCCATGCCTGCTGGACCATGAGTCAGCGGTAATATGCACCTTACCGCTGACTAGGGATGGGCCCGGTGCTCGATTCGAACCCATGTTCGAATCGAGCATCGGGCGTTCGCTCGCTCGTCGAGCCCAGAACTATTTGGGCCGTTCGCATCACATTCGTGTGATGCGAGCGGCCCCGCAATGCATTGCGGCCGGCGCGGCCGGCACAGTGCATTGCTGGCTGATGATTGGCCAAGCATGCACTGTGACCCCGCATGCTTGGCCAATCACAGCGCCCGAAACTCGGAGAGCAATAATTGGCTACAGGCAGGACGCCTGTAGCCAATTACAGCTCAGGGGCTTTAGTACACGCCCCACCATTTAAAAGGCCGCCACGCCATCGGCCCCGGTCACATGAGTTCCGGCTTTAGGAGAGATTAGTCTGCTGATTCTGTCTTTGCTTGATACTGAAAGATTTGCTCTTCTTTGCTAAACCATTGGCTATTTCTTTGCTAAACCATTGCTACCTAAGTCATTGATCGTTCATTGCTGCTGATTGCACAGTTAGTGTGTTATTAGCTGCTGCTGGGGATTAGTCTGGTGCGTGCTTACTGTTAGTACAGTATTGCAGTAGTACCAACCGCAGTGCTGTTAGCACAGCATTGCACCCCAACAGCACCCATAGGACTTCTAGTGTGTTAGTGGCAGCAAACAGAGCTCCTATATTTTCTTCTCAGCAGCACCCATAGGACTTCTAGTGTGTTAGTGGCAGCAAACAGAGCTCCTATATTTTCTTCTCAGCACCACCCATAGGACTTCTAGTGTGTTAGTGGCAGCAAACAGAGCTCCTATATTTTCTTCTCAGCAGCACCCATAGGACTTCTAGTGTGTTAGTGGCAGCAAACAGAGCTCCTATATTTTCTTCTCAGCAGCACCCATAGGACTTCTAGTGTGTTAGTGGCAGCAAACAGAGCTCCTATATTTTCTTCTCAGCAGCACCCATAGGACTTCTAGTGTGTTAGTGGCAGCAAACAGAGCTCCTATATTTTCTTCTCAGCAGCACCCATAGGACTTCTAGTGTGTTAGTGGCATCACACAGAGCTCCTATATTTTCTTCTCAGCAGCACCCATAGGACTTCTAGTGTGTTAGTGGCAGCAAACAGAGCTCCTATATTTTCTGCTCAGCAGCACCCATAGGACTTCTAGTGTGTTAGTGGCATCACACAGAGCTCCTATATTTTCTTCTCAGCAGCACCCATAGGACTTCTAGTGTGTTAGTGGCAGCAAACAGAGCTCCTATATTTTCTTCTCAGCAGCACCCATAGGACTTCTAGTGTGTTAGTGGCAGCAAACAGAGCTCCTATATTTTCTTCTCAGCAGCACCCATAGGACTTCTAGTGTGTTAGTGGCAGCAAACAGAGCTCCTATATTTTCTTCTCAGCAGCACCCATAGGACTTCTAGTGTGTTAGTGGCAGCAAACAGAGCTCCTATATTTTCTTCTCAGCAGCACCCATAGGACTTCTAGTGTGTTAGTGGCATCACACAGAGCTCCTATATTTTCTTCTCAGCAGCACCCATAGGACTTCTAGTGTGTTAGTGGCAGCAAACAGAGCTCCTATATTTTCTTCTCAGCAGCACCCATAGGACTTCTAGTGTGTTAGTGGCAGCAAACAGAGCTCCTATATTTTCTTCTCAGCAGCACCCATAGGACTTCTAGTGTGTTAGTGGCATCACACAGAGCTCCTATATTTTCTTCTCAGCAGCACCCATAGGACTTCTAGTGTGTTAGTGGCATCACACAGAGTTCCTATATTTTCATCTCAGCAGCACCCATAGGACTTCTAGTGTGTTAGTGGCATCACACAGAGCTCCTATATTTTCTTCTCAGCAGCACCCATAGGACTTCTAGTGTGTAAGTGGCAGCAAACAGAGCTCCTATATTTTCTTCTCAGCAGCACCCATAGGACTTCTAGTGTGTTAGTGGCATCACACAGAGCTCCTATATTTTCTTCTCAGCAGCACCCATAGGACTTCTAGTGTGTTAGTGGCAGCAAACAGAGCTCCTATATTTTCTTCTCAGCAGCACCCATAGGACTTCTAGTGTGTTAGTGGCAGCAAACAGAGCTCCTATATTTTCTTCTCAGCAGCACCCATAGGACTTCTAGTGTGTTAGTGGCAGCAAACAGAGCTCCTATATTTTCTTCTCAGCAGCACCCATAGGACTTCTAGTGTGTTAGTGGCATCACACAGAGCTCCTATATTTTCTTCTCAGCAGCACCCATAGGACTTCTAGTGTGTTAGTGGCAGCAAACAGAGCTCCTATATTTTCTTCTCAGCAGCACCCATAGGACTTCTAGTGTGTTAGTGGCAGCAAACAGAGCTCCTATATTTTCTTCTCAGCAGCACCCATAGGACTTCTAGTGTGTTAGTGGCAGCAAACAGAGCTCCTATATTTTCTTCTCAGCAGCACCCATAGGACTTCTAATGTGTTAGTGGCATCACACAGAGTTCCTATATTTTCATCTCAGCAGCACCCATAGGACTTCTAGTGTGTTAGTGGCATCACACAGAGCTCCTATATTTTCTTCTCAGCAGCACCCATAGGACTTCTAGTGTGTTAGTGGCAGCAAACAGAGCTCCTATATTTTCTTCTCAGCAGCACCCATAGGACTTCTAGTGTGTTAGTGGCATCACACAGAGCTCCTATATTTTCTTCTCAGCAGCACCCATAGGACTTCTAGTGTGTTAGTGGCAGCAAACAGAGCTCCTATATTTTCTTCTCAGCAGCACCCATAGGACTTCTAGTGTGTTAGTGGCAGCAAACAGAGCTCCTATATTTTCTTCTCAGCAGCACCCATAGGACTTCTAGTGTGTTAGTGGCAGCAAACAGAGCTCCTATATTTTCTTCTCAGCAGCACCCATAGGACTTCTAGTGTGTTAGTGGCAGCAAACAGAGCTCCTATATTTTCTTCTCAGCAGCACCCATAGGACTTCTAGTGTGTTAGTGGCAGCAAACAGAGCTCCTATATTTTCTTCTCAGCAGCACCCATAGGACTTCTAGTGTGTTAGTGGCAGCAAACAGAGCTCCTATATTTTCTTCTCAGCAGCACCCATAGGACTTCTAGTGTGTTAGTGGCATCACACAGAGCTCCTATATTTTCTTCTCAGCAGCACCCATAGGACTTCTAGTGTGTTAGTGGCAGCAAACAGAGCTCCTATATTTTCTTCTCAGCAGCACCCATAGGACTTCTAGTGTGTTAGTGGCATCACACAGAGCTCCTATATTTTCTTCTCAGCAGCACCCATAGGACTTCTAGTGTGTTAGTGGCAGCAAACAGAGCTCCTATATTTTCTTCTCAGCAGCACCCATAGGACTTCTAGTGTGTTAGTGGCAGCAAACAGAGCTCCTATATTTTCTTCTCAGCAGCACCCATAGGACTTCTAGTGTGTTAGTGGCAGCAAACAGAGCTCCTATATTTTCTTGTCAGCAGCACACATAGTACCTATAGTGTGTTAGTGTCAGCACCCATAGGACCTACAGTGTGTTGTGAGCACACATAGGAGTTCTATTTTTTATACTATATACACTACCGACTACAATGGCTGGAAGACCGCCAAGGAGAGGCAGAGCGTGCCGAGGCAAGAACACAGGGCAGGCAGGCTCTGTTTCTAGAGACAACAGTGCTGGCCGTGGACGTGGTCGTGCATCGTCATCAGCACGTGGCCATGGGACACGCTTGTCTTTGTTTTCGGCAGCTGGACATGTGGAGCCGCATCATGCCGAAGGCTTGGTAGAATGGATGACCAAGCCCTCCTCATCCTCCTCATCCTCTCTCACCCAGGCTCAGGGTACTGGCAGAGCAGCTGCCAACGCGTACTCAATGGCATCATCAGCCACCCCTTCCCTAGACCCACCATGTCCTCCTGAGGAGTCCCCCGAACTGTTTGAGCACAGTGTTGGGTACATGCTCCAGGAGGATGCCCAACGATTCGAAGGCTCGGATGATGATACCCAGCTTGAGGAAGTCAGTAGTGTGCGCGCAGAGAGAGGGGATGCTGAAGGACAGCAATCTGGCAGTAGTGTTCCACCAGCTGCAGCTTACTGCCAGGTTTGCTCTAGTGGTGAAGAGGGAGGGGATGATGAGGTCACTGACTCCACGTGGGTGCCTGAAGGGAGAGAGGAGGAGGAGGAGGAGGATGCAACGTCACATGTCCAACGAGGCAGGATGCCCCCTGGAGGCCAGCTAGAGGCCAGCACAGCAACTGTACCACACCGCAGAGCTCCGCCTGTGCAGGGCGCTGCCTCTGCACATTATCACAAAAGTTCTTTGGTGTGGGCCTTTTTTGAGACGAGTGCATCAGATCGCACCACTGCTATTTGCAATATTTGTCTCAAGCGTATCTCGCGTGGCCAAAACATCAGCCGCTTGGGCACCACAAGCATGAGCAGACATATGTCGACCTGCCATGCAGCTCGTTGGCAAGCACACATAAAAGACCCACACCAAAGAACAAAGCGGACCTCTCCTTGCTCCTCATCAGCTGGGATCTCCATCCCCACTATATCTTCAGTCCTCTCTGAAAGCTGCTCTGAGAGGACTGAAGGTGTAGAATTAGGTGTGTCACAACCAAGTACTTGCAGTACACCGACGTCCGATTGTAGCAGGCAAATTTCCCTGCCCCAGCTGCTGGACCGTCGAAAGAAGTATACTCCCAGCCATCCACATGCCCAGCGGTTGAATGCTAGCTTGGCTAAATTGCTAGCACTTCAACTGCTGCCTTTTCAGTTGATAGACTCGGCCCCCTTCCGTGAGTTTGTTCAATGTGCGGTTCCTCAGTGGCAGGTTCCCAAACGCCACTTTTTCTCACGGAAGGCAATTCCGTCTCTCTACTGGCATGTGGAAGGCAATGTCCATGCCTCGCTGGACAGGGCGGTCAGCGGTAAGGTGCATATTACCGCTGACTCATGGTCCAGCAGGCATGGACAGGGACGTTATCTTTCTTTCACGGCCCATTGGGTCACTCTATTGGTAGCTGGGAGGGATGCAGGACAAGGTGCAGTAGTGTTGAAGGTTGTTCCGCCACCACGCCTCCAAAATGCTACTACTGGTTGTGACACACCTCTCTCCTCCACCCCCTCCTCTTCTTCTTCCTCCATGCCCTCTTCGAGTGCTCTGTCCTCGGAACCAGCGGTGCTCCGTAGGCGTACAAGGGGCTACGCGAGTACGCAGGCAAAAAGATGCCATGCCGTGCTTGCGCTGGTGTGTTTGGGGGACAGGAGCCACACTGGGCCAGAGGTTCTGGCAGCTCTGCAGGGGCAGGCCGAGAGGTGGTTGACGCCACGCCAGCTTAAGCCAGAAATGGTCGTTTCTGATAATGGCACCAACCTCCTCTCCGCCCTGCGACAGGGGCAGCTCACCCATGTGCCCTGTATGGCTCACGTCCTCAACCTGGTGGTGCAGCGGTTCTTGGGCAGGTTCCCAGGCTTACAGGATGTCCTGAGGCAGGCCAGGAAAGTCTGTGTGCATTTCCGCCGATCTTATAATGCCAGTGCTCGGCTGACTGAGCTGCAAAAGGAGCTGAACCTGCCCAAGAACCGCCTAATATGTGACATGCCCACCAGGTGGAACTCAACGTTGGCCATGCTGCAGCGACTGCACACGCAGCAGAGGGCCATCAATGAGTACCTTTGCGACTACGGCACCAGGACAGGGTCAGGGGAGCTTGGCTTTTTTTCCCCACGCCAGTGGAGCATGATCAGGGATGCATGCACTGTCCTCTCACCATTTGAGGAGGCCACGAGGATGGTGAGCAGTGACAGTGCATGCATCAGTGACACTGTACCTCTTGTCCACCTGTTGGAGCATACGCTGCATGGGATAATGGACAGGGCACTTGAGGCAGAACAGAGGCAGGAAGAGGAGGACTTCCTTGTCTCTCAAGGCCCCCTTTATCCAGACAATGTTCCTTCTGTCCCACCCATCACACAGGAAGAGGAGGAGGAGGAGGAGGAGGAGGATTGTGTGAGCATGGAGGTGGAGCCTGGCACTCAGCATCAGCAGCAGCAGTCTTTTAGGGATGATGTACAGTCCCAACAAACCAGTGGACTTGTACGTGGCTGGGAGGAGGTGGCTGGCGATCATGTCATCCTCAGTGACCCAGAAGACTCCGGACCGAATGCCTCAGCTAACCTACGCTGCATGGCCTCCCTGATCCTGCAAAGCCTGCGGAAGGATCCTCGTGTTCTTCGGATCAAGGAGAGTGACCATTACTGGCTGGCCACTCTCCTTGATCCACGGTACAAGGGTAAGGTTGCGGACCTTATCTTGCCGTCGCAGAGGGAGCAGAGGATGAGACATCTCAGGGAGGCCTTGCAGAAAGGTCTGTGCAACGCGTTCCCAGAAACTGGGAGGTTACAAACTCCTGGTCCTGGACGACGAGTTGCTGAGGCTTCGGTCAGTAGCAGAAGGAGCGGTGGGGAAGGTGGACGTCTGACCGATGCGTTCAGACAATTTTTTAGTCCGCAGCCCCAAGGTATGATCGGTTCCAGCAACCATCGCCAGCGTCTGATATACATGGTGCAGGAATACCTAGGGGCAAGGTCAGACTTGGACACCTTTCCCACCGAAAATCCTCTGGCTTACTGGGTCCTGAGGATGGATCACTGGCCAGAGCTTGCACAGTATGCAATTGAGCTACTGGCCTGTCCTGCATCCAGCGTTCTTTCCGAACGCACATTCAGTGCTGCTGGAGGATTTGTCACCGATCATAGGGTGCGCCTGTCCACCGACTTGGTTGATCGACTGACCTTCATAAAAATGAATCAGTCTTGGATCACCACCAGCTACCAGACACCTGAAGCGGATATAACGGAATAATTTATAATGTCACATCCCTTCAAGACTGCCTATGCTGATGCTGAGTGACTGTCCTGTTATGTTCACTGACTATCCTCTTCCTCCTCCTCAATGATCCATGCCACCACACCAGTGCCTAAGGCACAATTTTTCAGCCCCTGTATAACAGGGGCGTGTAATTACAATTTTTTAAAAAGATGCTTCGCAACAGGTGTGACTGCTGTGCTCAGAGTACAGTATCTGTGAGGGGTTGCAGTGTTGTGGCACCAGCACCAGTGCCTAAGGCACAATTTTTCAGCCCCTGTTGGGGCGTGTAATTACAATTTTTAGGCAATGCTTTGCAACAGGTCTCATTGCTGTGCTCAGAGTACAGTATCTGTGAGGGGTTGCAGTGTTGTGGCACCAGCACCAGTGCCTAAGGAACAATTTTTCAGCCCCTGTATAACAGGGGCGTGTAATTACAATTTTTTAAAAAGATGCTTCGCAACAGGTGTGACTGCTGTGCTCCAAGTACAGTATCTGTGAGGGGTTGCAGTGTTGTGGCACCAGCACCAATGCCTAAGGCACAATTTTTCAGCCCCTGTTTAACAGGGGCGTGTAATTACAAATCTTGATCTAATAGTTCACAGCAGGGCCCATTCCTGCGCCCACCAAGAGTAACTATGAGGGCCTACAGTCTTGTGGCAACACCGTCCACCACCACCACCACCACCAAAGGCCCAATTTTTCTGCCCTGTTCAACAGGTGCATGCAATTACAAATCTTGATGTAATAACTCACAGCAGGGCCCATTCCTGCACCCACCAAGAGTAACTGTGAGGGCTTACAGTCTTGTGGCAACACCGTCCACCACCACCACCACCACCACCAAAGGCCCAATTTTTCTGCCCGGTTCAACAGGTGCATGCAAGTACAAATCTTGATCTATTAACTCACAGCAGGGCCCATTCCTGTGCCCACCAGTCTTGTGGCTACACCAACATCTAATAGGGCAAATTTCTGCAGAGTATATACGGCAGGCCCCTACTTTCAAACATCCAACTTACAAACGACTCCTACTTGCAAACGGCAAGAGAAAACAGGAAGTGAGAGGAAATCTACCCCTAGGAAGGAAAATTCTATCCTGTTAGATTTAATTTGGGAAAAAGGTATCTCCTCTCTACTGATGCTTTATCACCAATCCTTGTTTCAATTAAAACCCCACTTTTCCAAAAACATTTGTCATTGGGACGGAAAGTGAGGTGACATGTTCTGAACAGATGTGCAAAGACAGCAAATGTTACAGGGGTGATAACCCCTCCCTATGTTCTCCAAAAAGCTTAAAAATTGATTTTTTTGGGATGTAGCTACACTTCATAATGTACCTGTTCAGATTCTACTTAAGAACAAACCTACAGTCCATGTCTTGTTTGCACCACCTATATACTGCTGTTCAGAGTATATAGGGTTGTAGGTATAGGGTTTTATTTTGGGTGCGGGGTCCCCCTTAGTATCCATACAAGACCCAAAGGGGCTGGGGTGGGGGGGGGGGGGGGGTGATGGGGTAGCCATGCCATTTTTCTCAAGGATTTTCAGCCATATGGCGGCCAGGACAAGACATGACATTAAAGCCGCAAGTGGTTTTAAATGGCTTCTTTTTTTCCTTTACAAATGTCATTTTGTGCAAGGACAGTTCTAAACACGGGAAACACATGCCACTTCACAGGCATACTTTAGACACCCCCCAGGTACCGTATTTAAAGGAAAATTTCACTTTTTTTTTTTCACTTTATGCATCATTAAAATGACTGCTCCCGAAAAAACTTTAGTTTTTAAAATTTCTTTTTGCATTGATATATGTCCCCTGGGGCAGGACCCGGGTCCCCAAACCTGTTTTATAACATTAACATGCATATTGGCCGTTGTAATTAGCAATTTTGATTTCGAACGTTCGCGTCCATTATAACGAATAGGGTTCGAAAATTCGCGCGAACTTTCGGTCCGTTCGAAGGTTCTGGTGCGAACCGAACCCGGGGGTGTTCGGCTCATCCCTACCGCTGACCGCCCTGTCCAGCGAGGCCAAGACATTGCCTTCCACATGCCTGTAGAGAGCCGGAATAGCCTTCCGTGCGAAAAAGTGTCGTTTGGGAACCTGCCACTGAGGAACCGCACATTGCACAAACTCACGGAAGGGGGCCGAGTCTACCAACTGAAAAGGCAGCAGTTGAAGCGCTAGCAATTTAGCCAAGCTAGCATTCAACCGCTGGGCATGTGGATGGCTGGGAGTGAACTTCTTTCGACGGTCCAGCAGCTGGGGCAGGGAAATTTGCCTGCTAGAATCGGACGTTGGTGTACTGCTAGCAGAGTGCCCGCAAGTACTTGCCTGTGACACACCTAATTCTACACCTTCATTCCTCTCAGAGCAGGTTTCAGAGAGGAGTGAAGGTATAGTGGGGTTGGAGATCCCAGCTGATGCGGTGCAAGAAGAGGTCAGCTTTGTTCTTTGGTGTGGGTCTTTGAGGTAGGCTTGCCAACGAGCTGCATGGCAGGTCAACATATGTCTGATCAAGCATGTGGTGCCCAAGCGGCTGATGTTTTGGCCACGCGATATAAGCTTCAGACATATGTTGCAAACAGCAGCTGTGTGATCTGATGCACTCGCCTCAAAAAAGGCCCACACCAAAGAACTTTTTGAATGACGGGCAGAGGCAGCGCCCTGCACAGGCGGAGCTCTGCGGTGTGATTCCGTCGGTGTGCTGCCCATACGCTGGCCACTCAAGGGCATCCTGCCTCGTTGGAGATGTGCCTCCTCCTCATCCTCCTCCTCCTCCTCTCTCCTATTAGGCACCCACGTGGAGTCAGTGACCTCATCATCCCCTCCCTCCTCATCACTGGAGCCAATCTGGCAGTATGCTGCAGCTGCTGGAACATGACTGCCAGATTGGTGTCCTTCTTGAGCATCCCCTCTCTCTGCTCTCACGCTGCTGCCTTCCTCTAGCTGGGTATCATCATCAGATCCTTCCAAACGCTGGGCATCCTCCTGGAGCATGTACCCAACACTGTGCTCAAACAGTTCGGGGGACTCCTCAGGAGGAGGGCATGGTGGGTCTAGGGAAGGATTGACTAATGAAGATAATGATACCAGAGAAGAGGACGCTTTGGCAGCTGCTTTGCCAGTACCCTGAGCCTGGGTGAGAGAGGATGAGGAGGATGAGGTGGGCTTGGTCATCCACTCTACCAAGTCTTCGGCATGATGTGGCTCAACATGTCCAGCTGCCGAAAACAAGGACAAGCATGGCCATGTGCTGATGACAATGCACCGCGTACACGACCAGCACTGTTGCCCCCAGACACAGAGCCTGCTTGCCCTCTTTTTTTGCCTCCTGACTGTCTGCCTCTACTTGGTTGCCTTCCAGACATTTTAATGGATGGCCTGCAGGGCCTGGCCTGGCCTGCAGGGAGATGGGAAAAACAGCAATAAGGGCTACCTTCAGGTGTATATTGTGCAGGAGGCTTAGCAACAATGACACTGACACTGTCCCCTGCCTATCCTTCTCTGTCCCTAAACACAAGGATTGAAAATATGGTTCAGCAAAAAAGTTTTAGAACAGAATAGCACACTGACACTTTCCCTCACTGTCCTACTCTGTCCCTCCCTACAAACAAGATTTAGCACAGAATAGCACACTGATAATTTCTACGAGTGTCCTTCTCTGTCCCTCAACTCAAGGATTGAAAATATGGAACAGCAAAATTGGTTTAGAACAGAATAGCACACTGTCAGTTTCACTCTCTGTACCTCTCTGTCCCTCAACTCAAGGATTGAAAATATGGTTCAGCAAAATAGTTTTAGAACACAATAGCACACTGACACTTTCCCTCACTGTACCTCTCTGTCCCTCAACTCAAGGATTGAAAATATGGAACAGCAAAATTGGTTTAGAACAGAATAGCACACTGTCAGTTTCACTCACTGTACCTCTCTGTCCCTCAACTCAAGGATTGAAAATATGGTTCAGCAAAATAGTTTTAGAACAGAATAGCACACTGTCAGTTTCCCTGACTGTACCTCTCTGTCCCTCAACTCAAGGATTGAAAATATGGAACAGCAAAATTGATTTAGAACAGAATAGCACACTGTCAGTTTCACTCACTGTACCTCTCTGTCCCTCAACTCAAGGATTGAAAATATGGTTCAGCAAAATAGTTTTAGAACACAATAGCACACTGACACTTTCCCTCACTGTACCTCTCTGTCCCTCAACTCAAGGATTGAAAATATGGAACAGCAAAATTGGTTTAGAACAGAATAGCACACTGTCAGTTTCACTCACTGTACCTCTCTGTCCCTCAACTCAAGGATTGAAAATATGGTTCAGCAAAATAGTTTTAGAACACAATAGCACACTGACACTTTCCCTCACTGTACCTCTCTGTCCCTCAACTCAAGGATTGAAAATATGGTTCAGCAAAATAGTTTTAGAACAGAATAGCACACTGACACTTTCCCTCACTGTACCTCTCTGTCCCTCAACTCAAGGATTGAAAATATGGTTCAGCAAAATAGTTTTAGAACAGAATAGCACACTGTCAGTTTCCCTCACTGTACCTCTCTGTCCCTCAACTCAAGGATTGAAAATATGGTTCAGCAAAATTGGTTTAGAACAGAATAGCACACTGTCAGTTTCACTCACTGTACCTCTCTGTCCCTCAACTCAAGGATTGAAAATATGGTTCAGCAAAATAGTTTTAGAACAGAATAGCACACTGTCAGTTTCCCTCACTGTACCTCTCTGTCCCTCAACTCAAGGATTGAAAATATGGAACAGCAAAATTGATTTAGAACAGAATAGCACACTGTCAGTCTTCAGTCTCCAGACCTAAACCCTATTGAGTATCTGTGGGGCATCCTCAAACGGAAGGTGGAGGAGCGCAAGGTCTCTAATATCCACCAGCTCCGTGATGTCGTCATGGAGGAGGGGAAGAGGACTCCAGTGGCAACCTGTGAAGCTCTGGTGACCTTCATGCCCAAGAGGGTTAAGGCAGTGCTGGAAAAAAATGGTGGCCACACAAAATATTGACACTTTAGGCCCAGCTTGGACATTTCTACTTAGGGGTGTACTCACTTTTGTTGCCAGCGGTTTAGACATTAATGGCTGTGTGTGTTGAGTTATTTTGAGGGGACAGCAAATTTACACTGTTATACAAGCTGTACACTCACTACTTTACATTGTAGCAAAGTGTCATTTCTTCAGTGTTGTCACATGAAAAGCTATAATAAAAAATTTACAAAAATGAGAGGGGTGTACTCACTTTTGTGAGATACTGTATATAGATATATGTGTGTCATTGTCACTCAATGGGGAGACATTGTTGGCAAGACAAGAAGGGTGCCCAGGGCACCCAACCTAGTAGCACACGTTTAGAGATAGGTGGATTGTGTCCACAAAGGAAAGAGACTGCAGTCAGGCTTCCTGGGTAAACCCCTTAGTAGGTACACTGGGGGTGCTTGTCTTGGCCTATCTGTGGGACATACGGTAGATCTCAGCAACAGTAGGAAGCTTCTGTTGGGGTCAAATTGTGATCAAATAGGGCGAGAACCTGCACAGACCAAGCTGGGCATCCAAATAGCCAAAAGGCTGGACATCAGTTTGTGGTTGTAGTCCCCTTAGAGGGTAAAGCTTTATGCTTTCTCCTTCATTGATCAATAAACATGGGCATCTAGCCCTAAATGCAGTTTGGGAAGTGGACTGGATCCCTTATTTCTTTTTATTACATTTGTTAAATCTTTCAAAAATAAAATGCACCACATAAAAAAGTGAATTCTGGGACTTTAGGTTATTTAAATAGGTTCTGTAACCAAAAAAAGTCAAACCACCGCACACCAAACAGAAGCCCAGGTAAAGCCTAGTACACACAGGCGGAATGTCAGGCGGCATCGGCCAGTTTAATAGAAACCAGCCGACATTTGCACTCCTGTGACCCAGAGGGGAGGCCCAGCCTAAAAAGCTCAGGCTAGACTTCTCCTTTAATAGTTAGTTATTATTAGTTAGTTATCCTTTAGAATTTTAGGTTTTTCATTCTTTAGAATTTTCAGATTTTTTTTCTTATTTTCGGATTTTCAATTTTTCGAATTTATTAATTTACGAAATTAAGAATTTTCGAATTTACAAATGTACAAATTTACGAATTACGATCATAACAAATTACCCGAAAAACGAAAACAAAAAAAAGAATGAAACGAAAACAAACAATTTTTTTGGCAGTGCACATGTCTATGTATCATTTTATTTTTATTTTTTTAACTTGCTCCAAGACAACGCTACATTTACCCATTAATCAAAGTATTATGCCAAGCATGAATTTATCAGGAAACTGCAGTATTCTGCCAGGAAAAATGTGTGCTCCCTCATGGATAGAGGGGGGCTGGGTATTAAATCATGTCCATCGAGAAATAATTTTTACCTAAAATGTGGATTTATTATATGTTGAAGATCTGTCTTTATTCTCAATGTGTCTGTTTGATTCATAAAGAAGCAGCCTGGGGAAATGATTGCTCTTATCACCGTCTGGGTCTGCACCTTTCTGTTCCATGTAACTAATCATGAAACTCATTAGCTGAAAGCCACGATTGCTTAGAACTTTCCCCGCTCCTTGTTGAAGGTACAGCGACACATGAAAGCTGCAGACTCGCTAAAGGCAACGGAGTTCATGGTGGAGACCTCTTTTTTTTTCTCAGTGAAGTGATTAGGTTCCCCCTTGCTGGCTGAGAGGGCTGAGTGTCAGAGATTTATTTTTAAGTGAACCTTTCTGAAAATGAAGTTAGGAGGATTAATTTCCACTTACAAAATTGGAGGTGAGGTCAGCACAGGCACCCTTATGGGAGGGGAATGCTTGAGGAACATTTATTCAGAAAGTAGATATAAATCAGTCATAAGACAATCAAAAACAATATCTACGCATTTCGTCGCACTGTTGTGACCACATCTTTTGGATAGGTGTATAGAAAACTGCAAAATAAAATATAGAATATACAGTACAGATAAAATTGAATAAGTTCTTTTTCTATTTTTTCCTGTATTTTCTATTTTATTTTCGGTGTTTTATGCACCTATCCCAAAGAAGTGGTCACAACAGTGCCATCAAATGTGTAGATCAGGGTTTCCCAACCAGGGTTCCATTGAACCCTAGGGTTCCTTCAGAGGTTGCTAGGGGTTCCTTGAGTAATGATCAATTTCTGCCTCTCAGATATGTTCCCACTGACACCTTAAATCTTTTTAGCGCTCTGTAGAAGAATTCTTCCCAATGACCACAAGTGTAAGGAGCAATCTTCTCAATGACCACAAGTGTAAGGAGCAATCTTACCAATGGCCACAAGTGTAAGGAGCATTCTTCCCATCGACCAACACACTAATGTATCATGATTTGTAGATATAGTCATTTTTAGCAATGGTTCCTTGAGACCAGAAAGTTAGTTTAACCACTTTGCGCCCGCCGTACGCCTAAAAACGGCCACAAGGTGGCTCTTCAATCCCGGGAGGCCGTTATTATACGGCCTCGGCTCCTCCGGCGACTGGGGGGCGCGCGCGCACGTGCCCGGCGCGTCACTGAGATGCAGTTGCGCGTGCCTGGTGGCCGCGATGTCCGCCGGGTACCCGCAATCGCCCGTGACACAGACAAGGACGTGGATCTCTGTGTGTCCACGTCCTGTCAGGGAGAGGAGACCGATGCTGTGTCCCTTGTACATTGGGACAAAGATCGGTCACCTCCCCCAGTCAGTCCCCTCCCCCCACAGTAACAATCACTCCCAGGGCACACATTTAACCCCTTCCTCGCCCCCTAGTGTTAACCCCTTCCCTGCCAGTCATATTTATACAGCAATCAGTGCATATTTATAGCACTGTTCGCTGTATAAATGACAATGGTCCCAAAAATGTGTCAAAAGTGTCCGATGTGTCCGCCATAATATCGCAGTCCTGACAAAAATCGCAGATAACCGCCATTACTATAAAAAAAATAATAAAAAAAATGTCAGAATTCTATCCCCTATTTTGTGGCTGCTATAAATTTGTGCAAACCAATCAATATAGGCTTATTGCGATTTTTTTTTTTTACCAAAAATTTGTAGAAGAATACGTATCGGCCTAAACTGAGAAAAAAAAAGTTTTAAAAAAAAAAAATTGGGATATTTATTATAGCAAAAATCCCAAAAATTGAGTTTTTTTCAAAATTGTCGCTCTTTTTTTGTTTATAGCGCAAAAAATTAAAACCGCAGAGGTGATCAAATACCACCAAAAGAAAGCTCTATTTGTGGGAAAAAAAGGACGTCAATTTTGTTTGGGAGCCACGTCGCACGACCGCGCAATTGTCATTCAAAGCTACGCAGTGCCGAAAGCTGAAATTTCGCCTGGGCAGGAAGGGGGTATATGTGCTCAGTAAGCAAGTGGTTAAGGGTTCCTCTGTGAAAAGGTTGAGAAAGACTGGTGTAGATGGTGTTTTTGATTGTCTTGATTGCAAAACTTTGTTTTTGTTTTCAGTTTTGGATAGAGCAAGGAATGGTTTTAATCCCCATCAGTTTTAATTAGGTTCCCTTTGCTGGCTAAGAGGGGTGAGTGTTGGAGATTTGTTTAAGGTAGGAGGATTTTTTCCACAAAGAAGAAGATTGGAGATGAGGTCAGCACTGCCGCCCTTATGGTAGGGAAATGCTTGAGAAATACTGTATTTATTCAGAAAGTAGATATACAGCGGGTAAAATAAGTATTGAACACGTCACCATTTTTCTAGGTAAATATATTTGTAAAGGTGCTTTTGACATTTTTCACCACATGACGGTAACAACCCATGCAATCCATACATACAAAGACACCAAAACAAATTCACCAAACAAGTTCACCAAAGACACCAAAACAAGTTCAGAAGTTCTGTGTAATAAAATGGAATGACACAGGGAAAAAGCATTGAACACGCTAACTGAAATGTATTTAATACTTGGTACAAAATCCTTTGTTGGTAATGTCGGCTTCAAGGCGCCTCCTGTATGGAGAAACGAGTCTCATGCGTTGCTCAGGTGTGATTTTGGCCGATTCTTCCACACAGTCTTCATATCCTGAAGGTTCCGTGGGCCTCTTCTATGAACTCTGATCTTTAGTTCTTTCCATAGATTTTCTATTGGATTCAAGTCAGGTGATTGGCTGGGCAATTCTAGCAGCTTTATTTTTTTTCTTCTAAACCAATGGAGAGTCTCCTTGTCTTTGTGTTTGGGATGATTGTCTTGCTGAAATGTCCTCCCTCGTTTCATCTTCATCATCCTGGTAGATGGCAGCAGATTTTTATCAAGAATGTCTTGGTACATTTTTCCATTCATCCTTCCTTCAATGATATGAAGTTTGCCCGTACCTTATGCTGAAAAACAGCCCCACCCACACCATGATGTTCCCGCCTCCAAACCTCACTGTTGGTATGGGGGGTGTTTTTGGGGTGATGTGCCATTTGACCTCAAACATGGTGTGTATTATGGTATCCAAAGTGTTCAATTTTGGTCTCATCTGACCAGACTATATTCTCCCCGTATTTCACAGGCTTGTCTAAGGCTGCATTCACACCTGAGCGTTTTGTAGCCTGAAGCCTGAAGCTACAAAACGCTAGAGGGGAAAAAATCCATTATTCTCTATGGAGATGGTTCACATCTCCACTCCAAAACGCCTGAAGCCGAACGCCTGAAGCTCAAACAAGCTCAGGACCCTTTTTTGTCACATGACCTTTTTTCGAATCAGGCAGATTTGGGCGTTTTTCTGCTTTTTACATTGGTGACCCTTGGACCTGTACAAAATCGCGGCAAAAACGCAGTAAAAAACGCTGCAAAATCACGGTAAAATTGCGCGACTTTCTGCCTGAAAACGCTATGTTCAGGTGTGAATGCAGCCTAAATGTTGTGCAGAAAACTTTTAAATGACCTTCAACATGCTTTTTCTTCAGCAATGGAGTCTTGTGTGGTGAGCGTGCCTACAGGCCATGGCGGGTAACTGCATTACTTTTGTACCTGCTAATTTTTGATCTTTCTGAAGCTCTCCACAAGTTGTCCTTGGCTCTTGGACAACTCTTCTGATAATTGTTTTCACTTCTCTGTCAGAAATCTTGCAAGGAGCACCTGGTTGTGTCCAGCTGAAGCTTATTACGGGGAAACGCGGTGGGTAGAGCCCCATTGTGAGACGTCGCCTATCTGTTGTAGCTGGCTGGTGCAAACTGCCGCTCTGTTTGTTGCTGTTTTTTTGCTGATTTTTGGTTGCCTTGATGTAAGTGTGTAGTGTGCGGTTTTAAAAAAATCCCTTGTTGAAACTTACTGCACTACGAGGCTTCCCTCTTCTTCCCATACATACTTTGAGCCTATCTTTGAGCCCTTCCTTTGGATGTCGGTCTATCCATTGATACGGAGGTTCCTGTTATTGCTGGAAAATTGGATCTGCTGTTACAGCCCAGCCTGCCGGAGCCTGAAGGGATTGTTATCCAGCGTTTGAGATCTCTATAATCTGGGATCCAATCACTTCGGTAAGAGGCGCATATATATGGTGATATTCACGATTTATGTTATTTGAAATCTAAAGGACCCTGAATTATCAATTCACTAGGTTCACTTCAATCCCTTTCTTATAAGGGTCTCCTAGTTGGACATTCATTCAGTATTTTGATTGAACTTTATTATTTTTTCATAATATTTTTTCATATATATATATATATATATATATATATAATCTTTTTGTTCACTCACAGTTTTTTATTTTAGATGAATTTTTCTCACTAGTATTTACACCTTCATTCAGGTTTGAGGACAGTATGTACTTTTTGCACTGTTCCAAATATTATTGATTAGCGCACCTATTTTTAAATTATGGTGAAATTATGTTCTTTCCGCTTCCAGATTATGGCCCCAACAGTGCTCACTGGAGAATTCAGAAGTTTAGAAATTCTTCTGTAACCAATGCCATCAGTATGTTTTGCAACAATAAGGTTGCAAAGGTCTTGAGAGAGCTCTTTGCTTTTACCCATCATGAGATGTTTCTTGTGTGACACCTTGATAATGAGACACCTTTTTATAGGCCATCAGGTGAGATCGAACCAGCTGATATTAATTTGCACCGACAAGGGGCAGGATTGCTTTCTAATTACTGATAGATTTCAGCTGGTGTCTTGGCTTTCCATGCCTTTTTGCACCTCCCTTTCTTCACGTGTTCATGAAGATTGCAGGTATGGATTGCATGGGTTGTTGCATGGGGGAAAATTTCATGTCAATAACACCTTTAGAAATATATTTACCTAGAAAAATGGTGACGTGTTCAATATTTATATTACCCGCTGTATATGGCTTTTCGTTGCACTGTTGCACCCATGTCTTTTGGATAGGTGTATAAAGCCCTGTACACACGATAGGTTTTACCGATGAAAACAGTCCGATGGACTTTTTTCATCGGACAAACCGATCGTGTGTGGGCCCCATCGGTCTTTTTTCCATCTGTGTTTAAAAATAGAACATGTTTTAAATTTATCCGATGGTTAAAAAAACGATAGCAAATTACTATCGTCTGTGGGGAACTCCATCGGATAAAAAACCCACGCATGCTCAGAATCAAGTCGACGCATGCTCAGAAGCATTGAACTTCATTTTTCTCGGCTCATCGGAGTGTTTTACGTCACGGCGTTTGGAACAGTCGGTTTTTTGACTGATGGTGTGTAGCCAAGACTGATGGAAGTCAGCTTCATCCGATTTCGGAAAAATCCATCGGTTAAAAAACCATAGGAAATCCGATCGTGTGTACAGGGCTTGACACTGAGATAAGGTAAATTAAAGTAAAATTTATAAAATAAGTCACTTTTTTTTGCATTTTATCTGTATTTTCTATTCTCTTTTCTGTGTTTGATGCACCTGGCGAAAATAAGTGGTCACAACAGTGCTACGAAGAAGTGGCCATTAAAGTACCTAAAGGTAAAACATTTTTTTAAAATTCTGGCTAGAGCAAGGGAGGGATCTCTAGCATGCCATCACTTTTACCTTTACTTTACTTCTAAAATACACGTACACATGATCGGACCTTTTTCCGACCAAACTCCCATCGGAATTCCGAAGGAATTCCATCGAAAAAAAATAGAACAGGTTCTATATTTAAATTCCGATGGAATTCTTCCGAATTTCTCCGATGGGGCCCACACATGGTCGGAAATTTCCGATGAAAAAACACAGTCGGACTCCGTCTGACTATTTTCATCGGAAATTCCTATCGTGTGTACAAGGCATAAGATCTTCTTAACACCTTGCTGGGGGCAAGCCGGGTCAGCAAGGAGGGAAACACAGGAAGAACGCAGGATGCAGGGAACAGCTGAAAGACCAGTCAGCACTTAAAGGGGTTGTAAAGGTAAAAGTTTTTTCACCTTAATGCATTCTATGCATTAAGGTGAAAAAATATCTGTGGATTAGTGGCACCCCAGCCCCCGTTTACTTACCTGACCTCTCGAAAGTCCTGCGCCGTGAACGCGATTGCTTCTCGGCCAGGCTTCTCGGCGCATTCATTGGTTGATTGAAAGCAGTGCAGCCATCGACTCGGGCTGCTGTCAATCACATCCAATGACACGGCACGCTGGGGGGCGGGGCCGAGTGATACAGTGGGCGGCTATGGCCGCCGGCTGTATCACAGGAGCGCGCCCGCAAGAACTCCTCACCATGCGAGCTTGCATGAAGGTGGTTAGTTCTTGCGGAGGAGGAGCCGAGGCAGCCGCCGAGGGACCCCAGAAGACCAGGTTCGGGGCCACTCTGTGCAAAACGAGCTGCAGAGCAGGGGCGGATCCAGGGGGGGCAACAGGGCAATTGCCCCCCCTGAGACCATCTGTTACACTCACTTGCTTGCTCTGTTTTTTTTTTTTTGCGCCTGATCTCCCGGACTTTGAGGACCCGGTACCGGCCGGCCATAGGTCGGTGTGCCAAACGTGGCACACATGTATCTCCTCTACAAGTGTGCAAAGTTTGGTGTCTGGGGGACCTACGGCCGGGGAGTACTGATTTTTTAAAGCCGGGCACCCCTTCCATAGACTCCAATGTTAAACGGTTATTTCTCCGGTGACTTTGCGGACCCGGTACCAAACTTGGCACACATGTAGCCCCATGTCTCCTCTACAGGTGTGCAAAATTTGGTGTCTGGGAGACCTACGGTCGGGGAGAACCGATTTTTCAAAGCCGGCACTCCTTCCATAGACTCCCATGTTAAACATCAGTCTAGTCATGGGCACAGTGAAGCATGGGCACAAGTGAGGCATGAGCACAGTGAGGCATGCAGATGGACACCCTAGGCTTATACTCGAGTCAATACGTTTTCCCAGTTTTTTGTGGTAAAATGAGGTGCCTCGGCTTATATTCGGGTCGGCTTATACTCGAGTATATACAGTACTTGTTCTGCGGCTGCCGCTGCCTCTCTGAGTCTCTCTCTCAGTTTCTCACATCAGCCGATCAGCGGCGCCGAGAGAGAGACTTGTCTACTGTAGTTACGTGGCGCACTGACACGATACCAGGAGCGGAGGAGGAGGTGGGTGGAGTCTCTTCCCTGCACTCGTTGCTAACGCCTGGGCCGCTTGGCGTCTAGCAACGAGTGACGTCAGTGAATCACGTCGGGCCGCTCTGCAGGCAGGTGCGATAGCGTGCGGCTCCACAGACGGGTAAGAAAGCGAGCGGCTCCGCTTGCGGCGCGGTTTGTGGGCGGGCGGCGCGGTTTGTGGGCAGACCGTGCTGCTCAGTGTGTTGGCAGCGCAGGTGAGAGTGAGAGAGCAGGCTCAGTGTGGCAGCTGGCCAATCAGCTAGCCGGCAGCGGGGGAGCAGAGAGATGAGATCATCTCTCACCGCCCGTGCCTGCCCTGCATTCCTGCAGTGACATTCCGCCCTCACTGTGCAGGCAGCAGAGAGATTACATTATCTCTCTGCTGCCTGACTCTGGGAGTCTGGGACACAGCAAGAGACAACCAAAACTACACCTTAGCAGGCAAGTTAGTGACAATCCGCAACGTGTGGCAAGTGACACACTCGGGGCTCCCACTGATTCTGCATTGAACTATTTAATTTTATATTACAATGTAATAATAGAAATAATGCGCTTCAATCATCCTGACACCATAACAACCATGGTGCCGGGATGATTTAAGCGCCGACACCAGCCATTTCCCCGATAAATTTCCCACAAAAAAAAACATATTTTTTGTCAGTGCCCCTCCCGAGAAAAGACTCTGGATCCGCCCCTGCTGCAGAGTGGAGGTAAGTATAACATGTTTGTTATTTAAAACAAAAAAAAAAATTCTCTTTAGTGTTCCTTTAAGCATGAGCAGAAGCATCCTTAACCATTTGCTTACCGGGCACCCCCCTTCCTGCCCAGGCCAATTTTCATCTTTCAGCACTCTAATGCCGCGTACACACGATTGTTTTTCACGTCGTTAAAAATGCCATTTTTTAAATTGGGCATTAAAAACGATCGTGTGTAGGCTCCAGAGCATTTTTAACAACGTGAAAAATGGCCTAAAAAAAATGAGAACCTGCTCTATTTTTTCACGTCGTTTTTCACGTCGTTTTTTTTAACGACGTGAAAAACGGTAGTGTGTAGGCTTTTACGAGGGGGAAAAAAAACGTGCATGCTCAGAATCAAGTTATGAGACGGGAGCGCTCGTTCTGGTAAAACTAGCGTCCGTAATGGAGATATCACATTCGTCACGCTGTAATGGACTGAAAAGCACGAGGCTGAAAAGCGCGAATCGTCGCTCAACAAACTTTACTAACATGAATGGTGGCGTCATTCGAACGGAACTTCCCCTTTATAGTGCCGTCGTACGTGTTGTACGTCACCGCGCTTTGCTCGAGCGTTTTTTTTTTAATGAACGTGTGTGTGCAAGACAGGCTTGAGAGGAAACGAGAAAAATCACGTCGAGAAAAACGTTGTTTTTGAAAATGACATTAAAAACTATCGTGTGTACGCGGCATTACACTTAAAAAGACAATTGCGCGGTCATGCAGCACTGTTCCCATATGACATTTTTATCATATTTTTTTCACACAAATAGAGTTTTATTTTGGTGATATTTAATCATCACTGGGTTTTTAATTTTTTTGCTAAACAAACGAAAAAATACCAAAAATTTTGAGAAAAAAAACAAAACATTTGTTTTAATTTGTTTTCAAATTTTGCAAACGGGTAATTTTTCTTCTTCACTGATGTGCGCTGATTAGGCAGCACTGATGGGCACTAATAGGACTGTGAGCCAGGCCTTCTCGTCCAACATCAGTGCCTGACCTCACAAATGCCCTTCTGGAAGAATGGTCAAACATTCCCAAAGACACTCCTAAACCTTGTGGACAGCCTTCCCAGAAGAGTTGAAGCTGTTATAGCTGCAAAGAGCGGGCCAACTCAATATTGAACCCTACGGACTGAAGCCTCGTACACACGACAGAGAATCTCGTCGTAAAAAAAAATGTTTTTCTGGACGGGATTCTTGTGAAGCTTTCCTTGCATACACACTGTCAATTAAAAATCTCGTCATTGTAAAGCGCGGTGACGTACAACACGTACGACGGCAGTATAAAGGGGAAGTTCCATTCCAATGGCGCCACCCCTTGGGCTGCTTTTGTTGATCTTGTGTTACCGCGTGTGAAGTAAAAGTTTGGTGAGAGACGATTTGCGCTTTTCAGTCTTCGTGCTTTCCAGTCCGTTACAGCGTGACGAATGTGCGATCTCCATTACGAGCGCTAGTTTTACCAGAAGGAGCGCCTCCGTCTCATACTTGATTCTGAGCATGCGCGGTTTTTTAAGACTCGGAAAAGCATACACACGACCGGTTTTCTCGTCGGGAAACAGGCCGACGAGAATCCCGACGACAAAAACGAGAATCCTGACGAGAAAATAGAAGAGCAGGTTCTCTATTTTTTCCCGTTGAGATTCCCGGCAGTTTTCTCGACGAGAAACCATACACACACGAACGTTTTTCTCGGCAAGAAAGCTCTCTCAGCAGTTTTCTTGAAAATTTCTTGCCGAGAAAACCGGTCGTGTGTACGAGGCCTAAGACTGGGATGCCATTAAAGTTCATGTGTTTAAAGGCAGGTGTCCCAATACTTTTGGTAAATATAGTGTTTATAGAGAAGCAGACTGGAAGTCCCTATTTCTGGGCTCTTTGTGTATAAATGTATCTCTGTGTCAGAGGTTTCATTCAATTTGTGTTTTGTGGCTTTGCCTGCTGCCGCTACACCCCGCCGAGGGGCAGAGCTGCGGAAATAAAACACACATTTATCTAGACTGATACATTTGTGTTTAGTAAAAAGTGTCCGCCGTGTGCCCGGGGCGAGGGAAGGCTTTGATGCCAGGCTGATGCCAGCGTGTGGGTCTCCAGCCTCACCTCATCTCTCTGGGTGTCTTTCCCCGCTCGTGCTCCTTCCATATAAACTATTGTCTCGCTAAGTGAATTTCCGTGTGGCGCGTTGGCTGATGGCGGATCAATGCTCGGCACTGCGGCAGCTTTTTTTTTTTTTCTTTTTACCTTTTTTTTTTCATTTTAGCATTTTTCTGGCTCAGCTGGACAGGTTACCATGCAGAGACTAACACCTGTTCTGGCATTTCAATCGCACGGAACAAACAGGACGCCTTTTTTTTTTTGTTCCCGTACCTGTTGCGGCAGACTTGGCTTGTTTTCTTGTTGATGCCTTTTTTTTTTCCCGCTTGCTTTAAAAATGAGATATTTGCCTTCACTGTTTCCAAGTAAATGTGTCTTGGAGTTTTCAGGGGAAGATTTATATTTTTGTGGTGCATTAACCATTTGGCGGACTGCCCACTGCCCTGTGGTGGGGCGGCCCTGTGGCGCCGTATCACGTACACGTGATGCAGCATTTTCCAGATAGGGGGCGCACCTGCTCGCATGCGCCACCCTCCCCCATCCCCCTCATCTGTGCTGTCATTCGCTACAGCACAAGTCAGTTAGCAGGTCCCAGGCAATGATTTATGGGCGGGACCTGCTGATTTGGCTTAGCGAATCACAGTACAGAGCTCTGTGTTTGTTAACAACACAGGGCTCTAGAGGTACATGCAGCAGCAATCAACGCAGCCACATCAATTAGTAAAAGCAGCACACATTACACATTGTCTGCCACACATTTAACCCCTTGATTGCCCCTATATGTTAACCCCCCTTCCCAGCCAGTGTCATTAGCAGTGGCGGCTGGTGCTCAATTTTCTTGGGGGGGCCCCGTCCCCCCTCAGCCAGACATACACCACTCCCTGCCGCCGCTCGCTTGCTTGATCGCCGCTCCCCCCACCGTTACTCGATCGCCGCATCACTTGCCGCCCGCCGGCCCCGCACTTACCCTATACAGGTCGTGGTTTTGGCGGCTCCCCCCCCCCCGCTGTGTCTCCTCCCGAGTCCTGGCGGTCACGTCTCCTCCCGGCCAATCAGGACTTAGGACCCACGGGCAATCGGGTCTTAGGACTCCCGGCCAATCGGGTCTCAGGACCCATTTCCTGATTGGCCAGGAGGAGAAACAGGAAGACATTAGAGAATATTAATTCGCAAATCCCCCATGTTGTAAAGCTCTACACAAACTGTTGGCGCTATATAAATCCTGAATAATAATAATAATAGTAATGTCACAGAACTGGGTGGGCTCTGGAAGCAATGCTCTGTGCCCCCAGCCCACTCTTTTTTTGAAGCCTCCGGGTCTCTAATCATGTGATTAAAAAAAATAAAATAAAAACATTGAAATCCATGAGTCCGGCGTCCTGCATGTAGATTAGGGGCCAGGCGCATGGATTAGGGGTGTGGCGTCCCTGCACTCTTGCATGAGCGGCCACCACTGGTACAGTGTATAGTATTAGCAGGGCCGCCATCAGGGGGTACAGGCAGTACACCTGTAAGGGGCCCGGAGGTCCCCAGGGGCCCGGATGGCAACCCCCCTTTTTTTTTAAATAATTTTTTTCTTTTTTTTAATAATTTTTTTTGTAAGGGGCCCAGAGGTCCCCAGGGCCCCGGTTGGCAACCCCCTTTTTTTTATACATTTTTTTTTGTAAGGGGCCCAGAGGTCCCCAAGGCCCCCGGTTGGCAACCCCCCATTTTTATTTTTTTTTAATAATTTTTTTTTTGTAAGGGGCCCAGAGGTCACCAGAGGCCCGGAGGTCCCCAGGGCCCCGGTTGACAACCCCCCTTTTTTTTTTTATAAAAAAATAATATTTTTTTTATAATTTTTTTATTTTATTTGTAAGGGGCTCAGAGGTCCCCAGAGGCCCAGAGGTCCCCATGGCTATGGTTGGCAACCCCCCTTATTTTTTTTTTATATATATATAAAAAAATCTGTATATAGATTTTTTTATAATTTTTTTTTTTTGTAAAGGGCCCAGAGGTCCCCAGTGCCCCAGATGGCAACCCCCCCCTTTTTTTGTTCTTTTGTTTCCTCAATTAGTGGCACCCCCCGCTTCTCAATACGCGGCAGCCCCCCCCCCGGTTTTCAATTTGCAGCGGCAGCACCCCCCCCGGTTCTCCTCTGCTCCAGGGGGCCCATGCCTGAAGCTGTGTAAGGGGCCCCAAAATTCCTGATGGCGGCCCTGAGTATTAGCACTGATCACTGTATTAATGATACTGGAGATGTCAGTGTCAGTTAGTCAGTTCCCACTCAGTGTCAGTTAGTGTCAGATTGGCCGCCAAACTATCACAGTCCCATTATAAGTCGCTGATCATCGCCAATAAAATAAAGAAAATTACGGTATGTTTTTTTTTTTTTTTTATCAGCAAGGCTGAAAACGTGTCAGAACTGTCCTGCTTGTGGATTGTATCCTGTGATTAAATAAATAAGATTGCACAGGTCAGGACGGTGTGACGGTCTATGTATGTATCTCGTTGGAAGGTTTACGGGAGCCTTAGCCGCAGCACCATCTTTTACACACCTATTTTGGATCCCCCTGTGTAGGGCACAGTTAGTTCTTTTTGCTTTTGAAGTCTTGCAGTTACTGTACAGCAGAGCTCAGACTGAAAAGGAGAAGCAGCACAAGGTCCCAATCAGTTGTGCTAAAATAGAGCATCTGCCTAATCCTCCTTTCAGCATGATAGGAGGAGAAAAAAAGAGTGACTAAAGCCCTGTACACACGATCGGATTTCCTATGGATTCAAATCCGATGGATTTTTCCATCGGAAATCGGATGAAGCTGTCTTCCATCAGTCTTGCCTACACACCATCAGTCAAAAATCCGACCGTCCCAAACGCCGTGACGTAAAACACTCCGACAAGCCGAGAAAAATGAAGTTCAATGCTTCTGAGCATGCGTCGACTTGATTCTGAGCATGCGTGGGTTTTTTCTCCGATGGAGTTCCACACAGACGATTGGAATTTGCCATCGTTTTTTTTTTTTCCCATCGGATAAATTTAAAACATGTTCTATTTTTTTCTCACCGATGGAAAAATGACCGATGGGGCCCATACACGATCGGTTTGTCCGATGAAAAAAGTCCATCAAACTGTTTTCATCGGTAAAACCGATCGTGTGTACAGGGCATAAGAGATGAGCTCATCAGTCTGTTGCCTCTCCTTTCACTGTCCAATTACAGGCTGGAGGAGGGACAAGGCCTGTAGGTGTTACTGAACTGCAACAGAGGAAAAAAAAATCAGGTCTCATGCCCTGCCAGGCAGGGCTGTGCTGTGTAACACAGCGGTGTAAATATCAGGACTGGATAGACAGAAATACCAATCCTTTGGCAAGGAAAATGGCACGATTATATATATTTCTTAAAATTATTTAGCGGTTTGCCTGGATTTCAGTTTTAAAACCAGAAGGTTAAGGTCTGCTATAGTGAAAAATAATATATAATCTGGTAACTGTATGGAGTTAATACCTGTAATCATAGGATTTAGTGTATAAATGCCTTTTTTTTTTCTAATTTCACATGTCTTTTATTTTCTCCACATTTTAATGCAGGCCAAGCTGTCCGGCAAAAGTGACAGTTAAAGTGGCCGAAGGGACCAACCCCAGAAGGAAGACCAGGAAGGGATGGAAGAGCCCATGCCCAGTGGGAGCTCTGACAGTGCAGGGCCACTGATCGTCTCTTAATTGGCGCAGACAACCACAATGATAGTACCTACCCATGGAACATCCCCCTCCAACGCGTTTCACCCACCAGGACTTACTACACGTAGGCCCTGTTGGGTGAAACGCATTAAAGGGGGTCCAGTGGGCAGGGACTGTATTCGTGGATGTCTGTGCCAATAAACTGGAATTTAGGTAATGTCATCAGCGTGCAATGGCTTATTTCCTTTCTCCAATGTCAATGCCACAGCCAATCACAGTGATCACATGATCGGGTGCCCACCTACTGTCCTCCAATGTTATGAACCCCCTAAAACCTGTGTGTTTGGAGCATGGACAGTTCCAACCCCATGGGACCCCCTCTAATGCATTTCGCCAAACAGGGTGTCACGATCTGGAGTCAGGCTCGGAGGCCAGTTGCTATAGCAGTGGAGCAGGAACAGAATGAATGAATGAATGACTTGTATAGCGCTACAAAGGCGAACTGAATCACCTCAAGGCGCTTTTTGCAGCCAGTGTCTGCTTGGCTGGTGCGTTCGTTAACCCCGTAGGATCTTGACTAGTGATGAGCCGAACACCCCCGGGTTCGGTTCGCACCAGAACCCGCGATTGGACCGAAAGTTCGCGCGAACATTAGAACCCTATTAAATACAATGGATGCGAACGTTCGGATTCTAAAGTGCTAATTATAACAACTATTATCCATGTTATTGTCCGAAACAGAGTTTGGGAACCCGGCTTCTGCACCAGGGGACATGTATCAATGCAAAAAGAAGTTTTAAAAACGGACGTTTTCCGGGAGCAGTCATTTTAATGATGCATAAAGTGAAAAAAAAAAAGTCAAATATTCCTTTAAATATTGTACCTGGGGGGTGTCTAAAGTATGCCTGTGAAGTGCCACGTGTTTCCCGTGTTTAGAACTGTCCCTGCACAAAATAACATTTCTAAAGGGAAAAAAGTCATTTAAAACTGCTTGCGGCTTTAATGCAATGTCTGGTCCCGGTAATATGGATGAAAATCTTTAGGAAAAATGGCATAGCTACCCCATCAACCCCCTACCCCAGCCCATTACCAGCCCCTTTGGGTCTTGTATGGATATTAAGGGGAACCCCGCACACAAAATAAAAAAGGACCTATATACTCTGAACAGCCGTATACAGGCGGTGCATACAAGACAGGGACTGTAGGTTTTTTCCTATGTAGAATCTGTTTATAATTTTGAACAGCTGCATTGTTTAAGTGGAGCTCCATGGCAAATTCCTTTTTTTTAGCTTTTTGTAAAACATAGGGAACGGTTATCACCCCTGTCACATTTTTTTTGCTGTCTGTGCCCCTCTTCAGAACATTTCACCTCACTTTGCGTCCCAATGACAACTGTTTTTGAAATGTGGTGTTTTTATTGAAACAAGGATTGGTGATAAAGCATCAGTAGAGAGGAGACACCTTTCTCCCATATTAATTCTTACAGGAGAGAATTTTCCTTCCAAGGGGTAGATTTCCTCTCACTTCCTGTTGTCTTCTTCCGTTTGCAAGTAGTAGTAGTTTGTAAGTTGGATGTTTGAAAGTAGGGACCTTCCGTATATACTCTGCAGAAATTGGCCCCTTAGGTGTTGGTGTTGGCACAACACTGAAAGCACTCACAGTTATTCTTGGTGGGTGCTGGAACGCCCTGCTGTCAAGTATAATATCAGGAATTGTAATAACATATAATTGTTGATCAGTGGTAGTAAAAATTGGGCCTTTGATGGTGGTGCTGGTGCCACAACACTGTAAGGCCTGACAGTTACTCTTGGTGGGCGCAGCAATGGTCCCTGCTGTGAATTATTAGATCAATAATTATAATTGCATGCCCCTGTTGAACAGGGGCTGAAAAATTGGGCCTTTGGTGGTGGTGGTGGTGGTGATGGTGGTGCTGGTGCCACAACACTGTAAGGCCTGACAGTTACTCTTGGTGGGCGCAGCAATGGTCCCTGCTGTGAATTATTAGATCAATAATTATAATTGCATGCCCCTGTTGAACAGGGGCTGAAAAATTGGGCCTTTGGTGGTGGTGGTGGTGGTGATGGTGGTGCTGGTGCCACAACACTGTAAGGCCTGACAGTTACTCTTGGTGGGCGCAGCAATGGGCCCTGCTGTGAATTATTAGATCAATAATTATAATTGCATGCCCCTGTTGAACAGGGGCTGAAAAATTGGGCCTTAGGCACTGGTGGCACAACACTGCAACCCCTCACAGATACTGTACTTGGAGCACAGCAATGAGGCCTGTTGCAAAGTATTGCATCAAAAATTTTAATTACACGCCCCTGTTAAACAGGGGCTGAAAAATTGGGCCTTAGCCACTGGTGGCGTCACCCATAAACCAAAATGATCTTCCAAGCTATCATCGTTAATCGTATCATTGAGGAGGAGGAGGAGGATAGCCAGACAACATAACAGCACAGGCACTCAGCATCAGCATCAGTCTTGAAGGGATGTGACATTTTAAAATCAATTAGTCTGTTATATCAGCATCTGGTGTGTGGTAGCTGGTGGTGATCCAAGACTGGTTCATCTTGATGAAAGTCAGTCGATCAACCGAGTCGGTGGACAGGCGCACCCTGTGATCCGTGACAAATCCTCCAGCAGCACTGAATGTGCGTTCTGAAAGAACGCTGGATGCAGGACAGGCCAGTAGCTCAATTGCATACTGTGCAAGCTCTGGCCAGTGATCCATCCTCAAGACCCAGTAAGCCAGAGGATTTTCGGTGGGGAAGGTGTCCAAGTCTGACCTTGCCCCTAGGTATTCCTGCACCATGTATATCAGACGCTGGCGATGGTTGCTGGAACCGATCATACTTTGGGGCTGCGGACTAAAGAATTGTCTGAACGCATCGGTCAGACGGCCACCTTCCCCACCGCTCCTTCTTTGACTGTCCGAAGCCTCAGCAACTCGTTGTCCAGGACCAGGAGTTTGTAACCTCCCAGTCTCTGGGAACGCGTTGCACAGACCTTTCTGCAAGGCCTCCCGGAGTTGTCTCATCCTCTGCTCCCTCTGCGACGGTACGATAAGGTCCGCAACCTTACCCTTGTACCGTGGATCAAGGAGAGTGGCCAGCCAGTAATGGTCCCTCTCCTTGATCCGAAGAATACGAGGATCCTTCCGCAGACTTTGCAGGATCAGGGAGGCCATGCAGCGTAGGTTAGCTGAGGCATTCAGTCCGGAGTCCTCTGGGTCACTAAGGACGACATGATCCGCAGCCACCTCCTCCCAGCCACGTACAAGTCCACTGGTTTCTTGGGACTGTAAATCATCCCTAAAAGACTGCTGCTGATGATGCTGAGTGCCAGCCTCCACCTCCATGTTGACACAATCCTCCTCCTCCTCTTCCTGTGCGATGGGTGGGACAGATGGAACACTGTCTGGGTAAAGGGGGCCTTGAGAGGCAAGGAAGTCCTCCTCTTCCTGCCTCTGTTCTGCCTCAAGTGCCCTGTCCATTATTCCACGCAGCGTGTGCTCCAACAGGTGGACAAGAGGTACAGTGTCACTGATGCATGCACTGTCACTGCTCACCATCCTCGTGGCCTCCTCAAATGGTGCCAGGACAGTGCATGCATCCCTGATCATGCCCCACTGGCGTGGTGAAAAAAACCCGAGCTCCCCTGACCCTGTCCTGGTGCCGTAGTCGCACAGGTACTCATTGATGGCCCTCTGCTGCATGTGCAGCCGCTGCAGCATGGCCAACGTTGAGTTCCACCTGGTGGGCATGTCACATATAAGGCGGTTCTTGGGCAGGTTCAACTCCTTTTGAAGCTCAGCCAGGCGAGCACTGGCATTATAAGATCTGCGGAAATGCACACAGACTTTCCTGGCCTGCCTCAGGACATCCTGTAAGCCCGGGTACCTGCCCAAGAACCGCTGCACCACCAGGTTAAGGACGTGAGCCATACAGGGCACATGGGTCAGTTGTCCCTGTCGGAGGGCGGAGAGGAGGTTGGTGCCATTGTCGCAAACCACCATTCCTGGCTTAAGCTGGCGTGGCGTCAACCACCTCTCGGCCTGCCCCTGCAGAGCAGACAGGACCTCTGCCCCAGTGTGGCTCCTGTCCCCCAAACACACCAGCGCAAGCACGGCATGGCATCTTTTTGCCTGCGTACTTGCGTAGCCCCTTGAACGCCTACGGAGCACCGCTGGTTCCGAGGACAAACCACAGGAAGAGGCCATGGAGGAAGAAGAAGAGGAGGGGGTGGAGGAGAGAGGTGTGTCACAACCAGTAGTAGCATTTTGGAGGCGTGGCGGTGGAACAACCTCCAACACTACTGCACCTTGTCCTGCATCCTTCCCAGCTGCCAAAAGAGTGACCCAATGGGCCGTGAAAGAAAGGTAACGTCCCTGTCCATGCCTGCTGGACCATGAGTCAGTGGTAATATGCACCTTACCGCTGACCGCCCTGTCCAGCGAGGCCAAGACATTGCCTTCCACATGCCTGTAGAGAGCCGGAATAGCCTTCCGTGCGAAAAAGTGTCGTTTGGGAACCTGCCACTGAGGAACCGCACATTGCACAAACTCACGGAAGGGGGCCGAGTCTACCAACTGAAAAGGCAGCAGTTGAAGCGCTAGCAATTTAGCCAAGCTAGCATTCAACCGCTGGGCATGTGGATGGCTGGGAGTGAACTTCTTTCGACGGTCCAGCAGCTGGGGCAGGGAAATTTGCCTGCTAGAATCGGACGTTGGTGTACTGCTAGCAGAGTGCCCGCAAGTACTTGCCTGTGACACACCTAATTCTACACCTTCATTCCTCTCAGAGCAGGTTTCAGAGAGGAGTGAAGGTATAGTGGGGTTGGAGATCCCAGCTGATGCGGTGCAAGAAGAGGTCAGCTTTGTTCTTTGGTGTGGGTCTTTAAGGTAGGCTTGCCAACGAGCTGCATGGCAGGTCAACATATGTCTGATCAAGCATGTGGTGCCCAAGCGGCTGATGTTTTGGCCACGCGATATACGCTTGAGACATATGTTGCAAACAGCAGCTGTGCGATCTGATGCACTCGCCTCAAAAAAGGCCCACACCAAAGAACTTTTTGAATGACGGGCAGAGGCAGCGCCCTGCACAGGCGGAGCTCTGCGGTGTGATTCCGTCGGTGTGCTGCCCATACGCTGGCCACTCAAGGGCATCCTGCCTCGTTGGAGATGTGCCTCCTCCTCATCCTCCTCCTCCTCCTCTCTCCTATTAGGCACCCACGTGGAGTCAGTGACCTCATCATCCCCTCCCTCCTCATCACTGGAGCCAATCTGGCAGTATGCTGCAGCTGCTGGAACATGACTGCCAGATTGGTGTCCTTCTTGAGCATCCCCTCTCTCTGCTCTCACGCTGCTGCCTTCCTCTAGCTGGGTATCATCATCAGATCCTTCCAAACGCTGGGCATCCTCCTGGAGCATGTACCCAACACTGTGCTCAAACAGTTCGGGGGACTCCTCAGGAGGAGGGCATGGTGGGTCTAGGGAAGGATTGACTAATGAAGATAATGATACCAGAGAAGAGGACGCTTTGGCAGCTGCTTTGCCACTACCCTGAGCCTGGGTGAGACAGGATGAGGAGGATGAGGTGGGCTTGGTCATCCACTCTACCAAGTCTTCGGCATGATGTGGCTCAACATGTCCAGCTGCCGAAAACAAGGACAAGCATGTCCCATGGCCATGTGCTGATGACAATGCACCGCGTACACGACCAGCACTGTTGCCCCCAGACACAGAGCCTGTTGCCCTCTTTTTTTGCCTCCTGACTGTCTGCCTCTCCTTGGTTGCCTTCCAGACATTTTAATGGATGGCCTGCAGGGAGATGGGAAAAACAGCAATAAGGGCTACCTTCAGGTGTATATTGTGCAGGAGGCTTAGCAACAATGACACTGACACTGTCCCGTGCCTATCCTTCTCTGTCCCTAAACACAAGGATTGAAAATATGGTTCAGCAAAAAAGTTTTAGAACAGAATAGCACACTGACACTTTCCCTCACTGTCCTACTCTGTCCCTCCCTACAAACAAGATTTAGCACAGAATAGCACACTGATAATTTCTACGAGTGTCCTTCTCTGTCCCTCAACTCAAGGATTGAAAATATGGAACAGCAAAATTGGTTTAGAACAGAATAGCACACTGTCAGTTTCACTCACTGTACCTCTCTGTCCCTCAACTCAAGGATTGAAAATATGGTTCAGCAAAATAGTTTTAGAACAGAATAGCACACTGTCAGTTTCACTCACTGTACCTCTCTGTCCCTCAACTCAAGGATTGAAAATATGGTTCAGCAAAATAGTTTTAGAACACAATAGCACACTGACACTTTCCCTCACTGTACCTCTCTGTCCCTCAACTCAAGGATTGAAAATATGGAACAGCAAAATTGGTTTAGAACAGAATAGCACACTGTCAGTTTCACTCACTGTACCTCTCTGTCCCTCAACTCAAGGATTGAAAATATGGTTCAGCAAAATAGTTTTAGAACAGAATAGCACACTGTCAGTTTCACTCACTGTACCTCTCTGTCCCTCAACTCAAGGATTGAAAATATGGTTCAGCAAAATAGTTTTAGAACAGAATAGCACACTGACACTTTCCCTCACTGTACCTCTCTGTCCCTCAACTCAAGGATTGAAAATATGGTTCAGCAAAATAGTTTTAGAACAGAATAGCACACTGTCAGTTTCCCTCACTGTACCTCTCTGTCCCTCAACTCAAGGATTGAAAATATGGAACAGCAAAATTGATTTAGAACAGAATAGCACACTGTCAGTTTCACTCACTGTACCTCTCTGTCCCTCAACTCAAGGATTGAAAATATGGTTCAGCAAAATATTTTTAGAACACAATAGCACACTGACACTTTCCCTCACTGTACCTCTCTGTCCCTCAACTCAAGGATTGAAAATATGGAACAGCAAAATTGGTTTAGAACAGAATAGCACACTGTCAGTTTCACTCACTGTACCTCTCTGTCCCTCAACTCAAGGATTGAAAATATGGTTCAGCAAAATAGTTTTAGAACACAATAGCACACTGACACTTTCCCTCACTGTACCTCTCTGTCCCTCAACTCAAGGATTGAAAATATGGAACAGCAAAATTGGTTTAGAACAGAATAGCACACTGTCAGTTTCACTCACTGTACCTCTCTGTCCCTCAACTCAAGGATTGGAAATATGGTTCAGCAAAATAGTTTTAGAACACAATAGCACACTGACACTTTCCCTCACTGTACCTCTCTGTCCCTCAACTCAAGGATTGAAAATATGGAACAGCAAAATTGGTTTAGAACAGAATAGCACACTGTCAGTTTCACTCACTGTACCTCTCTGTCCCTCAACTCAAGGATTGAAAATACGGTTCAGCAAAATAGTTTTAGAACACAATAGCACACTGACACTTTCCCTCACTGTACCTCTCTGTCCCTCAACTCAAGGATTGAAAATATGTTTCAGCAAAATAGTTTTAGAACAGAATAGCACACTGTCAGTTTCCCTCACTGTACCTCTCTGTCCCTCAACTCAAGGATTGAAAATATGGAACAGCAAAATTGGTTTAGAACAGAATAGCACACTGTCAGTTTCACTCACTGTACCTCTCTGTCCCTCAACTCAAGGATTGAAAATACGGTTCAGCAAAATAGTTTTAGAACAGAATAGCACACTGTCAGTTTCCCTCACTGTACCTCTCTGTCCCTCAACTCAAGGATTGAAAATATGGAACAGCAAAATTGATTTAGAACAGAATAGCACACTGTCAGTTTCACTCACTGTACCTCTCTGTCCCTCAACTCAAGGATTGAAAATATGGTTCAGCAAAATAGTTTTAGAACACAATAGCACACTGACACTTTCCCTCACTGTACCTCTCTGTCCCTCAACTCAAGGATTGAAAATATGTTTCAGCAAAATAGTTTTAGAACAGAATAGCACACTGTCAGTTTCCCTCACTGTACCTCTCTGTCCCTCAACTCAAGGATTGAAAATATGGTTCAGCAAAATAGTTTTAGAACAGAATAGCACACTGTCAGTTTCCCTCACTGTACCTCTCTGTCCCTCAACTCAAGGATTGAAAATATGGAACAGCAAAATTGGTTTAGAACAGAATAGCACACTGTCAGTTTCACTCACTGTACCTCTCTGTCCCTCAACTCAAGGATTGAAAATATGGTTCAGCAAAATAGTTTTAGAACACAATAGCACACTGACACTTTCCCTCACTGTACCTCTCTGTCCCTCAACTCAAGGATTGAAAATATGGAACAGCAAAATTGCTTTAGAACAGAATAGCACACTGTCAGTTTCACTCACTGAACCTCTCTGTCCCTCAACTCAAGGATTGAAAATATGGTTCAGCAAAATAGTTTTAGAACACAATAGCACACTGACACTTTCCCTCACTGTACCTCTCTGTCCCTCAACTCAAGGATTGAAAATATGGTTCAGCAAAATAGTTTTAGAACACAATAGCACACTGATACTTTCCCTCACTGTACCTCTCTGTCCCTCAACTCAAGGATTGAAAATATGGTTCAGCAAAATAGTTTTAGAACAGAATAGCACACTGTCAGTTTCCCTCACTGTACCTCTCTGTCCCTACAAACAAGGATTAGCACAGAATAGCACACTGTCACTGACACTCTCCCTACCTATCCTTATTTGTCCCTAAACACAAGGAATCCAGGATTAGTAAAGGAAAAAAAATGACACTGTCCCTGCCTATGCTTCTCTTTCCCTGCTCCGGAACACACTACACAAGGCCGCCGCGCTGGCGGCCTTTTATAGTGTGGGGCGTGTACTAAACCCCATCAGCAATAATTGGCCACAGGCATCCTGCCTGTGGCCAATCATTGCTCTCCTCGCTGCCGGCGCTGTGATTGGCCAAGCATGCGGGGTCACAGTGCATGCTTGGCCAATCACAGCGCCTGGATGACACTGCGATGGCGTAGTGCATTGTGGGCCGTTCGCGTCACTCGAATTTGGCGCGAACGGCCCAAATCGTTCGATCTTCGTCGAACGATCGAACAGCCGATGTTCGAGTCGAACGTATGTTCGACTCGAACACGAAGCTCATCCCTAATCTTGACACGCTTGGGACACACATTGGTACACACATATATACTGGGCCAATTAGGACAAGATCAACTTAACCTACCAGCATGTCTTTGGAGTGTGGGAGGAAACAGGAGTACCCGGAGGAAACCCACGCCGACACAGGGAGAACATGCAAACTCCAGGCAGATGGTGTCATGGTCGGGATTCGAACCAGCGACCCTTTTGCTGCTAGGTGAAAGTGCTGCCCTGGAACAGAGTCGAGGAACAAGCTAAAGGTCCGTAACGAATAGCTGCAGGTTGGATTAAGCAGAAGCATAGCCGAGGAACAAGCTAAAGGTCCGTAACGAATAGCTGCAGGTTGGATTAAGCAGAAGCATAGTCGAGGAACAAGCTAAAGGTCCGTAACGAATAGCTGCAGGTTGGATTAAGCAGAAGCATAGCCGAGGAACAAGCTAAAGGTCCGTAACGAATAGCTGCAGGTTGGATTAAGCAGAAGCATAGTCGAGGAACAAGCTAAAGGTCCGTAACGAATAGTTGCAGGTTGGATTAAGCAGAAGCATAGTCGAGGAACAAGCTAAAGGTCCGTAACGAATAGCTGCAGGTTGGATTAAACAGAAGCATAGCCGAGGAACACGCTAAAGGTCCGTAACGAATAGTTGCAGGTTGGATTCAGCAGAAGTGTAGTCGAGGAACAAGCTAAAGGTCCGTAATGAAGTGTTGCAGGTTGGATTAAGCAGAAGCATAGCCAAGGAACAAGCTAAAGGTCGGTAACCAATAGTTGCAGGTTGGATTAAGCAGAAGCATAGCCGAGGAACAAGCTAAAGGTCCATAATGAATAGCTGCAGGTTGGATTAAGCAGAAGCATAGTTGAGGAACAAGCTAAAGGTCGGTAACCAATAGTTTCAGGTTGGTTTAAGCAGAAGTGTAGTCAAGGAACAAGCTAAAGGTTGGTAACGAATAGTTGCAGGTTGGATTCAGCAGAAGCATAGTCGAGGAGCAAGCTAAAGGTCCGTAATGAATAGTTGCAGGTTGGCTTCAGCAGAAGCATAGCCGAGGAACAAGCTAAAGGTCCGTAATGAATAGTTGCAGGTTGGCTTCAGCAGAAGTGTAGTCGAGGAACAAGCTAAAGGTCCGTAATGAATAGCTGCAGGTTGGATTAAGCAGAAGCATAGCCGAGGAATAAGCTAAAGGTCCGTAATGAATAGCTGCAGGTTGGATTAAGCAGAAGCATAGCCGAGGAATAAGCTAAAGGTCCGTAATGAATAGCTGCAGGTTGGATTAAGCATAAGCATAGCTGAGGAATAAGCTAAAGGTCCGTAATGAATAGTTGCAGGTTGGAGTAAGCAGAAGCATTGCCGAGGAATAAGCTAAAGGTCCGTAATGAATAGTTGCAGGTTGGATTCAGCAGAAGTGTCGTCAAGGAACAAGCTAAAGGTCCGTAACGAATAGTTGCAGGTTGGATTAAGCAGAAGCATAGCCGAGGAACAAGCTAAAGGTCTGTAACGAATAGTTGCAGGTTGGATTAAGCAGAAGCATAGCCGAGGAACAAGCTAAAGGTCGGTAACAAATAGTTGCAGGTTGGATTAAGCAGAAGCATAGCCGAGGAATAAACGAAAGAGAAGTGTATTCGAGGAACAAAGGTCGGTAACGAATGGTAGCGAAGATGCAGACAGCAGCAGGAGAGACAAAAGTGAGATATGGGCTGGAGAAGGCACAATAATCTGGCTACCAGGAAGTGCTGATACATGGCTTCAATCAGGAAGGACATGGGAGGAGCAGAGTTCAAGGTTCAAGATAAATAAGATTAAAGGCAGTAAAATGCAAGGATTGGTCCAGGGAACTGTCCAGCATTCCAAGTGGCTCAGCAAGCAGAGTAATTGCCAGACATAGCAAACCCTGTCCAGACCCTGATATAGGCCTTACTTGTTCCATGGGTGGGGACTGTCATTGTGGTTGTCTGTGCCAATAAACTGGCATTTAGGTGCGTGTAGACCATGGGTGCTAAACCTGTGGCCCTCCAGCTGTTGCGGAACTACAAGTCCCATGAGGCATTGCAAGGCTGACAGTTACAAGCATGACTCCCAAAGGCAGAGGCATGATGGGACTTGTGGTTCCACAACAGCTGGAGGGCCCCAGGTTGAGCACCCATGGTGTAGACAAATCCATTTGCCACCTGCACCCAGTGCTTGAGGCAGAGTGGGAAGTTTTAATGGCAGTTGCTGCCCATGGGACCCCCGCTAACATGTTTTACCCAACAGGGCAAGTCCTGATGGCTGAAGCGTGTTGAGGGGGATGGTGATGATGTAATTGGAACCCGGCCTCCAATGTTAAGGACCCCCTAAAGGGCTGGTGGTAAGATGTTAGAGACAAAACATAGGTAAATGTGTATGTATTACAGGGATGTGCAGCATGTGACACACACTATAATGTACTCTTTTATATTTTTTTTACTTTACTTTATATTTTGTAGTGTAAGTAAGAAAAACCATTACATTTAATATATATTCTCTTCATTTTCTGTAACATAAACTCCACATTTTCTCTCTGTGTTTTTATGACTTCTTGGACGGAGTTCTGTAGCGTACTTTCTCGGTTTATAAAAGGTAATACATTTCATCCTCGCCCCGCAGAGCATTGAACTACAGCTGCCTGCCGCAGCATCCAAAATGGCTGCCCTCCAGGCAGAGGAAGAGCGGCGGGATACGCGAAGTGCGCATTTAGAGAAGAAATGTAATTACTGGTGAAGAGAGACTCCGTATGCCTGGCTGACTCTCGAGGGGTTATTAATTATATTCTCCCAGCGATATTTAGCAAATTGGAGAATTAGAGATGAGTTATCATGCAGCACAAAAGCGCAGGGAAGGGTCACAAGATCTTCCAGGCTGCCTTGAAGTCTATGAGAATGTTCCACAGTAACTGGAAGTATTACATGTATGTAACTTTTAATTTTAGTTTTGGTTATGGTGACCAAACATGCTTCAATAAATGATCCTTTCCTGATCATTCTCTTTGGATAGAAATAATTGTTCTATGGTCAACAACCCATTTGGCCTATAGGCCCCACACAAGGAAGGGTGTTTTGATTGATAGTTAAGATATGATCACATCTCTCTTTCCACTATGTGATCTTATAATTTCTTTGGTGGAAAAACTATCATTTTTATGAGCAACATTTCTCTGTGTCGCTGATCAATGCAAAACGATCAATAATTTTCCACCCTGGCCGACCAACTTTGGACTCTAAATTGGATCCAACTCAATTAAAGGGAAGCTATGGCTATTAGATTGTAAGGGCGCCTGTGAATCGCTATGTAAGTGTAGGACACAGATCCTTTTCCCCCTTACCTTCCTTTCAGGGGATCAGACACACCATGCCACATGCCCGCGTCCTCTGGATTAGAGGTCGGATGGTGTTATGTATTTGGGTCCCGCAGCGAGTTGCTTCCCTTCACTGGTTCTTCCCTCTGGCCTGGTTCACACTGGTCCGACAAACGCTCCGACATTGGGAGCTCATGTCGCATGACGTGTGAAAATCAATGTTTCCCTATGGGAGCCGTCTTAACTGGTCCGACACATGTCGGTCCGACTTTGAAAATGCTCCCTGTACTACTTTGGTCCGACTTTGATCCTTCTGCAGCCCATTGAATATCATTGAAGTCGGATCAAAGTAGGATCCTTGTCCTAACCATCCGACATTTGACATCCGACATGGTGATTACAGCAGCAGTAGAAGGAATTTATCTCACCCTGGGATTGTTTTGATTGGTCAAAGGACAAGTCAGACTAGCACAAAGTCGGATCAAAGTAGTATCCTGTTCATGAATGTCGGATGGATGTCGGACCAATGTAGTACTGATTAGGGATGAGCCGAACACCCCCGGGTTCGGTTCGCACCAGAACCTTCGAACGGACCGAAAGTTCGCGCGAATTTTCGAACCCTATTCGTTATAATGGACGCGAACGTTCGAAATCAAAATTGCTAATTACAACGGCCAATATGCATGTTAATGTCATAAAACAGGTTTGGGGACCCGGGTCCTGCCCCAGGGGACATATATCAATGCAAAAAGAAATTTTAAAAACTAAAGTTTTTTCGGGAGCAGTCATTTTAATGATGCATAAAGTGAAAAAAAAAAAAGTGAAATTTTCCTTTAAATATGGTACCTGGGGGGTGTCTAAAGTATGCCTGTGAAGTGGCATGTGTTTCCCGTGTTTAGAACTGTCCTTGCACAAAATGACATTTGTAAAGGAAAAAAAGAAGCCATTTAAAACCACTTGCGGCTTTAATGTCATGTCTTGTCCTGGCCGCCATATGGCTGAAAATCCTTGAGAAAAATGGCATGGCTACCCCATCACCCCCCCCCCCCACCCCAGCCCCTTTGGGTCTTGTATGGATACTAAGGGGGACCCCGCACCCAAAATAAAACCCTATACCTACAACCCTATATACTCTGAACAGCAGTATATAGGTGGTGCAAACAAGACATGGACTGTAGGTTTGTTCTTAAGTAGAATCTGAACAGGTACATTATGAAGTGTAGCTACATCCCAAAAAAATCAATTTTTAAGCTTTTTGGAGAACATAGGGAGGGGTTATCACCCCTGTAACATTTGCTGTCTTTGCACATCTGTTCAGAACATGTCACCTCACTTTCCGTCCCAATGACAAATGTTTTTGGAAAAGTGGGGTTTTAATTGAAACAAGGATTGGTGATAAAGCATCAGTAGAGAGGAGATACCTTTTTCCCAAATTAAATCTAACAGGATAGAATTTTCCTTCCTAGGGGTAGATTTCCTCTCACTTCCTGTTTTCTCTTGCCGTTTGCAAGTAGGAGTCGTTTGTAAGTTGGATGTTTGAAAGTAGGGGCCTGCCGTATATACTCTGCAGAAATTTGCCCTATTAGATGTTGGTGTAGCCACAAGACTGGTGGGCACAGGAATGGGCCCTGCTGTGAGTTAATAGATCAAGATTTGTACTTGCATGCACCTGTTGAACCGGGCAGAAAAATTGGGCCTTTGGTGGTGGTGGTGGTGGTGGTGGACGGTGTTGCCACAAGACTGTAAGCCCTCACAGTTACTCTTGGTGGGTGCAGGAATGGGCCCTGCTGTGAGTTATTAGATCAAGATTTGTAATTGCATGCACCTGTTGAACAGGGCAGAAAAATTGGGCCTTTGGTGGTGGTGGTGGTGGTGGACGGTGTTGCCACAAGACTGTAGGCCCTCATAGTTACTCTTGGTGGGCGCAGGAATGGGCCCTGCTGTGAACTATTAGATCAAGATTTGTAATTACACGCCCCTGTTAAACAGGGGCTGAAAAATTGTGCCTTAGGCATTGGTGCTGGTGCCACAACACTGCAACCCCTCACAGATACTGTACTTTGGAGCACAGCAGTCACACCTGTTGCGAAGCATCTTTTAAAAAAATTGTAATTACACGCCCCTGTTATACAGGGGCTGAAAAATTGTGCCTTAGGCACTGGTGCTGGTGCCACAACACTGCAACCCCTCACAGATACTGTACTCTGAGCACAGCAATGAGACCTGTTGCAAAGCATTGCCTAAAAATTGTAATTACACGCCCCAACAGGGGCTGAAAAATTGTGCCTTAGGCACTGGTGCTGGTGCCACAACACTGCAACCCCTCACAGATACTGTACTCTGAGCACAGCAGTCACACCTGTTGCGAAGCATCTTTTTAAAAAATTGTAATTACACGCCCCTGTTATACAGGGGCTGAAAAATTGTGCCTTAGGCACTGGTGTGGTGGCATGGATCATTGAGGAGGAGGAAGAGGATAGTCAGTGAACATAACAGGACAGTCACTCAGCATCAGCATAGGCAGTCTTGAAGGGATGTGACATTATAAATTATTCCGTTATATCCGCTTCAGGTGTCTGGTAGCTGGTGGTGATCCAAGACTGATTCATTTTTATGAAGGTCAGTCGATCAACCGAGTCGGTGGACAGGCGCACCCTATGATCGGTGACAAATCCTCCAGCAGCACTGAATGTGCGTTCGGAAAGAACGCTGGATGCAGGACAGGCCAGTAGCTCAATTGCATACTGTGCAAGCTCTGGCCAGTGATCCATCCTCAGGACCCAGTAAGCCAGAGGATTTTCGGTGGGAAAGGTGTCCAAGTCTGACCTTGCCCCTAGGTATTCCTGCACCATGTATATCAGACGCTGGCGATGGTTGCTGGAACCGATCATACCTTGGGGCTGCGGACTAAAAAATTGTCTGAACGCATCGGTCAGACGTCCACCTTCCCCACCGCTCCTTCTGCTACTGACCGAAGCCTCAGCAACTCGTCGTCCAGGACCAGGAGTTTGTAACCTCCCAGTTTCTGGGAACGCGTTGCACAGACCTTTCTGCAAGGCCTCCCTGAGATGTCTCATCCTCTGCTCCCTCTGCGACGGCAAGATAAGGTCCGCAACCTTACCCTTGTACCGTGGATCAAGGAGAGTGGCCAGCCAGTAATGGTCACTCTCCTTGATCCGAAGAACACGAGGATCCTTCCGCAGGCTTTGCAGGATCAGGGAGGCCATGCAGCGTAGGTTAGCTGAGGCATTCGGTCCGGAGTCTTCTGGGTCACTGAGGATGACATGATCGCCAGCCACCTCCTCCCAGCCACGTACAAGTCCACTGGTTTGTTGGGACTGTACATCATCCCTAAAAGACTGCTGCTGCTGATGCTGAGTGCCAGGCTCCACCTCCATGCTCACACAATCCTCCTCCTCCTCCTCCTCTTCCTGTGTGATGGGTGGGACAGAAGGAACATTGTCTGGATAAAGGGGGCCTTGAGAGACAAGGAAGTCCTCCTCTTCCTGCCTCTGTTCTGCCTCAAGTGCCCTGTCCATTATCCCACGCAGCGTATGCTCCAACAGGTGGACAAGAGGTACAGTGTCACTGATGCATGCACTGTCACTGCTCACCATCCTCGTGGCCTCCTCAAATGGTGAGAGGACAGTGCATGCATCCCTGATCATGCTCCACTGGCGTGGGGAAAAAAAGCCAAGCTCCCCTGACCCTGTCCTGGTGCCGTAGTCGCAAAGGTACTCATTGATGGCCCTCTGCTGCGTGTGCAGTCGCTGCAGCATGGCCAACGTTGAGTTCCACCTGGTGGGCATGTCACATATTAGGCGGTTCTTGGGCAGGTTCAGCTCCTTTTGCAGCTCAGTCAGCCGAGCACTGGCATTATAAGATCGGCGGAAATGCACACAGACTTTCCTGGCCTGCCTCAGGACATCCTGTAAGCCTGGGAACCTGCCCAAGAACCGCTGCACCACCAGGTTGAGGACGTGAGCCATACAGGGCACATGGGTGAGCTGCCCCTGTCGCAGGGCGGAGAGGAGGTTGGTGCCATTATCAGAAACGACCATTCCTGGCTTAAGCTGGCGTGGCGTCAACCACCTCTCGGCCTGCCCCTGCAGAGCTGCCAGAACCTCTGGCCCAGTGTGGCTCCTGTCCCCCAAACACACCAGCGCAAGCACAGCATGGCATCTTTTTGCCTGCGTACTCGCGTAGCCCCTTGTACGCCTACGGAGCACCGCTGGTTCCGAGGACAGAGCACTCGAAGAGGACATGGAGGAAGAAGAAGAGGAGGGGGTGGAGGAGAGAGGTGTGTCACAACCAGTAGTAGCATTTTGGAGGCGTGGTGGCGGAACAACCTCCAACACTACTGCACCTTGTCCTGCATCCCTCCCAGCTGCCAATAGAGTGACCCAATGGGCCGTGAAAGAAAGATAACGTCCCTGTCCATGCCTGCTGGACCATGAGTCAGCGGTAATATGCACCTTACCGCTGACCGCCCTGTCCAGCGAGGCATGGACATTGCCTTCCACATGCCAGTAGAGAGACGGAATCGCCTTCCGTGAGAAAAAGTGGCGTTTGGGAACCTGCCACTGAGGAACCGCACATTGAACAAACTCACGGAAGGGGGCCGAGTCTATCAACTGAAAAGGCAGCAGTTGAAGTGCTAGCAATTTAGCCAAGCTAGCATTCAACCGCTGGGCATGTGGATGGCTGGGAGTATACTTCTTTCGACGGTCCAGCAGCTGGGGCAGGGAAATTTGCCTGCTACAATCGGACGTCGGTGTACTGCAAGTACTTGGTTGTGACACACCTAATTCTACACCTTCAGTCCTCTCAGAGCAGCTTTCAGAGAGGACTGAAGATATAGTGGGGATGGAGATCCCAGCTGATGAGGAGCAAGGAGAGGTCCGCTTTGTTCTTTGGTGTGGGTCTTTTATGTGTGCTTGCCAACGAGCTGCATGGCAGGTCGACATATGTCTGCTCATGCTTGTGGTGCCCAAGCGGCTGATGTTTTGGCCACGCGAGATACGCTTGAGACAAATATTGCAAATAGCAGTGGTGCGATCTGATGCACTCATCTCAAAAAAGGCCCACACCAAAGAACTTTTGTGATAACGTGCAGAGGCAGCGCCCTGCACAGGCGGAGCTCTGCGGTGTGGTACAGTTGCTGTGCTGGCCTCTAGCTGGCCTCCAGGGGGCATCCTGCCTCGTTGGACATGTGACGCTGCATCCTCCTCCTCCTCCTCCTCTCTCCCTTCAGGCACCCACGTGGAGTCAGTGACCTCATCATCCCCTCCCTCTTCACCACTAGAGCAAACCTGGCAGTAAGCTGCAGCTGGTGGAACACTACTGCCAGATTGCTGTCCTTCAGCATCCCCTCTCTCTGCGCGCACACTACTGACTTCCTCAAGCTGGGTATCATCATCCGAGCCTTCGAATCGTTGGGCATCCTCCTGGAGCATGTACCCAACACTGTGCTCAAACAGTTCGGGGGACTCCTCAGGAGGACATGGTGGGTCTAGGGAAGGGGTGGCTGATGATGCCATTGAGTACGCGTTGGCAGCTGCTCTGCCAGTACCCTGAGCCTGGGTGAGAGAGGATGAGGAGGATGAGGAGGGCTTGGTCATCCATTCTACCAAGCCTTCGGCATGATGCGGCTCCACATGTCCAGCTGCCGAAAACAAAGACAAGCGTGTCCCATGGCCATGTGCTGATGACGATGCACGACCACGTCCACGGCCAGCACTGTTGTCTCTAGAAACAGAGCCTGCCTGCCCTGTGTTCTTGCCTCGGCACGCTCTGCCTCTCCTTGGCGGTCTTCCAGCCATTGTAGTCGGTAGAGTATATAGTATAAAAAATAGAACTCCTATGTGTGCTCACAACACACTGTAGGTCCTATGGGTGCTGACACTAACACACTATAGGTACTATGTGTGCTGCTGACAAGAAAATATAGGAGCTCTGTTTGCTGCCACTAACACACTAGAAGTCCTATGGGTGCTGCTGAGAAGAAAATATAGGAGCTCTGTTTGCTGCCACTAACACACTAGAAGTCCTATGGGTGCTGCTGAGAAGAAAATATAGGAGCTCTGTGTGATGCCACTAACACACTAGAAGTCCTATGGGTGCTGCTGAGATGAAAATATAGGAACTCTGTGTGATGCCACTAACACATTAGAAGTCCTATGGGTGCTGCTGAGAAGAAAATATAGGAGCTCTGTTTGCTGCCACCAACACACTAGAAGTCCTATGGGTGCTGCTGAGAAGAAAATATAGGAGCTCTGTGTGATGCCACTAACACACTAGAAGTCCTATGGGTGCTGCTGAGAAGAAAATATAGGAGCTCTGTTTGCTGCCACTAACACACTAGAAGTCCTATGGGTGCTGCTGAGAAGAAAATATAGGAGCTCTGTTTGCTGCCACTAACACACTAGAAGTCCTATGGGTGCTGCTGAGAAGAAAATATAGGAGCTCTGTGTGATGCCACTAACACACTAGAAGTCCTATGGGTGCTGCTGAGAAGAAAATATAGGAGCTCTGTGTGATGCCACTAACAAACTAGAAGTCCTATGGGTGCTGCTGAGAAGAAAATATAGGAGCTCTGTTTGCTGCCACTAACACACTAGAAGTCCTATGGGTGCTGCTGAGAAGAAAATATAGGAGCTCTGTTTGCTGCCACTAACACACTAGAAGTCCTATGGGTGCTGCTGAGAAGAAAATATAGGAGCTCTGTTTGCTGCCACTAACACACTAGAAGTCCTATGGGTGCTGCTGAGAAGAAAATATAGGAGCTCTGTTTGCTGCCACCAACACACTAGAAGTCCTATGGGTGCTGCTGAGAAGAAAATATAGGAGCTCTGTGTGATGCCACTAACACACTAGAAGTCCTATGGGTGCTGCTGAGAAGAAAATATAGGAGCTCTGTTTGCTGCCACTAACACACTAGAAGTCCTATGGGTGCTGCTGAGAAGAAAATATAGGAGCTCTGTTTGCTGCCACTAACACACTAGAAGTCCTATGGGTGCTGCTGAGAAGAAAATATAGGAGCTCTGTGTGATGCCACTAACACACTAGAAGTCCTATGGGTGCTGCTGAGAAGAAAATATAGGAGCTCTGTTTGCTGCCACTAACACACTAGAAGTCCTATGGGTGCTGCTGAGAAGAAAATATAGGAGCTCTGTTTGCTGCCACTAACACACTAGAAGTCCTATGGGTGCTGCTGAGAAGAAAATATAGGAGCTCTGTTTGCTGCCACTAACACACTAGAAGTCCTATGGGTGCTGCTGAGAAGAAAATATAGGAGCTCTGTGTGATGCCACTAACACACTAGAAGTCCTATGGGTGCTGCTGAGAAGAAAATATAGGAGCTCTGTTTGCTGCCACTAACACACTAGAAGTCCTATGGGTGCTGCTGAGAAGAAAATATAGGAGCTCTGTTTGCTGCCACTAACACACTAGAAGTCCTATGGGTGCTGCTGAGAAGAAAATATAGGAGCTCTGTTTGCTGCCACTAACACACTAGAAGTCCTATGGGTGCTGCTGAGAAGAAAATATAGGAGCTCTGTTTGCTGCCACTAACACACTAGAAGTCCTATGGGTGCTGCTGAGAAGAAAATATAGGAGCTCTGTGTGATGCCACTAACACACTAGAAGTCCTATGGGTGCTGCTGAGAAGAAAATATAGGAGCTCTGTTTGCTGCCACTAACACACTAGAAGTCCTATGGGTGCTGCTGAGAAGAAAATATAGGAGCTCTGTTTGCTGCCACTAACACACTAGAAGTCCTATGGGTGCTGCTGAGAAGAAAATATAGGAGCTCTGTTTGCTGCCACTAACACACTAGAAGTCCTATGGGTGCTGCTGAGAAGAAAATATAGGAGCTCTGTTTGCTGCCACTAACACACTAGAAGTCCTATGGGTGCTGCTGAGATGAAAATATAGGAGCTCTGTGTGATGCCACTAACACACTAGAAGTCCTATGGGTGCTGCTGAGATGAAAATATAGGAACTCTGTGTGATGCCACTAACACATTAGAAGTCCTATGGGTGCTGCTGAGAAGAAAATATAGGAGCTCTGTTTGCTGCCACTAACACACTAGAAGTCCTATGGGTGCTGCTGAGAAGAAAATATAGGAGCTCTGTGTGATGCCACTAACACACTAGAAGTCCTATGGGTGCTGCTGAGAAGAAAATATAGGAGCTCTGTTTGCTGCCACTAACACACTAGAAGTCCTATGGGTGCTGCTGAGAAGAAAATATAGGAGCTCTGTGTGATGCCACTAACACACTAGAAGTCCTATGGGTGCTGCTGAGATGAAAATATAGGAACTCTGTGTGATGCCACTAACACATTAGAAGTCCTATGGGTGCTGCTGAGAAGAAAATATAGGAGCTCTGTGTGATGCCACTAACACACTAGAAGTCCTATGGGTGCTGCTGAGAAGAAAATATAGGAGCTCTGTTTGCTGCCACTAACACACTAGAAGTCCTATGGGTGCTGCTGAGAAGAAAATATAGGAGCTCTGTGTGATGCCACTAACACACTAGAAGTCCTATGGGTGCTGCTGAGATGAAAATATAGGAACTCTGTGTGATGCCACTAACACATTAGAAGTCCTATGGGTGCTGCTGAGAAGAAAATATAGGAGCTCTGTTTGCTGCCACTAACACACTAGAAGTCCTATGGGTGCTGCTGAGAAGAAAATATAGGAGCTCTGTGTGATGCCACTAACACACTAGAAGTCCTATGGGTGCTGCTGAGAAGAAAATATAGGAGCTCTGTTTGCTGCCACTAACACACTAGAAGTCCTATGGGTGCTGCTGAGAAGAAAATATAGGAGCTCTGTGTGATGCCACTAACACACTAGAAGTCCTATGGGTGCTGCTGAGAAGAAAATATAGGAGCTCTGTTTGCTGCCACTAACACATTAGAAGTCCTATGGGTGCTGCTGAGAAGAAAATATAGGAGCTCTGTTTGCTGCCACTAACACACTAGAAGTCCTATGGGTGCTGCTGAGAAGAAAATATAGGAGCTCTGTGTGATGGCACTAACACACTAGAAGTCCTATGGGTGCTGCTGAGAAGAAAATATAGGAGCTCTGTGTGATGCCACTAACACACTAGAAGTCCTATGGGTGCTGCTGAGATGAAAATATAGGAACTCTGTGTGATGCCACTAACACACTAGAAGTCCTATGGGTGCTGCTGAGATGAAAATATAGGAACTCTGTGTGATGCCACTAACACACTAGAAGTCCTATGGGTGCTGCTGAGAAGAAAATATAGGAGCTCTGTGTGATGCCACTAACACACTAGAAGTCCTATGGGTGCTGCTGAGATGAAAATATAGGAACTCTGTGTGATGCCACTAACACATTAGAAGTCCTATGGGTGCTGCTGAGAAGAAAATATAGGAGCTCTGTTTGCTGCCACTAACACACTAGAAGTCCTATGGGTGCTGCTGAGAAGAAAATATAGGAGCTCTGTTTGCTGCCACTAACACACTAGAAGTCCTATGGGTGCTTCTGAGATGAAAATATAGGAGCTCTGTTTGCTGCCACTAACACACTAGAAGTCCTATGGGTGCTGCTGAGAAGAAAATATAGGAGCTCTGTGTGATGCCACTAACACACTAGAAGTCCTATGGGTGCTGCTGAGAAGAAAATATAGGAGCTCTGTGTGATGCCACTAACACACTAGAAGTCCTATGGGTGCTGCTGAGAAGAAAATATAGGAGCTCTGTTTGCTGCCACTAACACACTAGAAGTCCTATGGGTGCTGCTGAGAAGAAAATATAGGAGCTCTGTTTGCTGCCACTAACACACTAGAAGTCCTATGGGTGCTGCTGAGAAGAAAATATAGGAGCTCTGTTTGCTGCCACTAACACACTAGAAGTCCTATGGGTGCTGCTGAGAAGAAAATATAGGAGCTCTGTGTGATGCCACTAACACACTAGAAGTCCTATGGGTGCTGCTGAGAAGAAAATATAGGAGCTCTGTTTGCTGCCACTAACACACTAGAAGTCCTATGGGTGCTGCTGAGAAGAAAATATAGGAGCTCTGTTTGCTGCCACTAACACACTAGAAGTCCTATGGGTGCTGTTGGGGTGCAATGCTGTGCTAACAGCACTGCGGTTGGTACTACTGCAATACTGTACTAACAGTAAGCACGCACCAGACTAATCCCCAGCAGCAGCTAATAACACACTAACTGTGCAATCAGCAGCAATGAACGATCAATGACTTAGGTAGCAATGGTTTAGCAAAGAAATAGCCAATGGTTTAGCAAAGAAGAGCAAATCTTTCAGTATCAAGCAAAGACAGAATCAGCAGACTAATCTCTCCTAAAGCCGGAACTCATGTGACCGGGGCCGATGGCGTGGCGGCCTTTTAAATGGTGGGGCGTGTACTAAAGCCCCTGAGCTGTAATTGGCTACAGGCGTCCTGCCTGTAGCCAATTATTGCTCTCCGAGTTTCGGGCGCTGTGATTGGCCAAGCATGCGGGGTCACAGTGCATGCTTGGCCAATCATCAGCCAGCAATGCACTGCGCCGGCCGCGCCGGCCGCAATGCATTGCGGGGCCGCTCGCATCACACGAATGTGATGCGAACGGCCCAAATAGTTCTGGGCTCGACGAGCGAGCGAACGCCCGATGCTCGATTCGAACATGGGTTCGAATCGAGCACCGGGCCCATCCCTAGTACTGATGTAGGACCGATGTCGCAGAGCAAAGTAGGATGAAAGTCGTATGACTGTCGTGTCGTATCAGTGTGAACCCAGCCTCTAGGTCAGTGGTTCTCAACTCTAGTCCTCAGGGCCCACCAACAGGCCAGGTTTGCAAGATAACTGAAATGCATCACAGGTGATATAATTTGCTGCTCAGGGATTGCAGTATTCTAGTCTGCATCTCACCAAGGTAATACTTAAAATCTGGCCTGTTAGTGGGTCCTGAGGACAGGAGGTGAGAACCACTGCTCTAGGTTATAGCGGCAAGTCTTTACCTTTCCCAAAGAAGGTCAATGTCCACACAACACTTCAACTCCAAAAAGAGTTTATTTTCTCACTTGCTTGAGTAACCGAAAAGTTGAAGAGAGGAAAGGGGTTAGCAGAATAGAATGGATTCAGGCACACTCTTGGCTTCATCGCCACTCGGTCCCGAGTGGGTACAGCTCACCCGGATAGTCACTCAATAGCACTAGCAGATGGCATGAAGCTCGAACAGTGACTTAGTCCCCTCCAAGGACAAGTCGAGGAGATCCCTCCTTTACTAACGACACTCCGCAAAGGCAGTCTGCGAAGAAAGGAATCCTTCCCCTCTGACAGGACACCAGGCCTCTCCCGAGACAGCAATCTTGTATTACTCGCCTCCTTAATGGGACCGATCCTCCCCCGGTTTCCTCTATGTCAGAGTGGTCGCCCTCACCTGGGCTCCCTGGGTTTCCTTTCTGGTTGTAGACCCAGTTGAAGGTACTGGGCCTACCTGGAACTCCGCAGCCTCGGGCCGAAGGTGCCCGAGACTTCTCAGTCAAAGTTGGGCGCACCCCCCCTTAGAGGGGCACACTCCTCCGGGTACAGGTCCCCGGGTACTACGCTCCCCAAACTATGGCGTCTGCCCCTTATATCTCCTCTCATGGCATGCACAGCAGGCCGGAACCACCCACCATACGGCAGCCGAGAGGGGACATCCAATGGCCACCTCATCACCTGTGGTTTAACCCCGGGTATAAGTGACAACACCACCCATACGCCCAAAGGGGAACTGCACGCCAGGTAACACAACAGCAAGACAGAGTCCAAATAATTAGAAGACCCCAGCCAACTACCGCTCAGGTCACTCCTAAATTGAAGCATATACACTCCCTAAGTAGGGACCCCGCTACATAAGGATGCCAAGAGCACAAGTCCCTGCCCCGCTTCTTCCCTTCCAGAACAACAACCTATCTGCTTGAGGCTTTAACGCTCCGCCATCTTGTGCCCTTTCCATGCCAGAGGCCTTACAACAATCCTGATCATTGAAGAGGACCTTCAGCCTCCCGAGGATGATCCACCCCTCCTCCTGTCCTCTGCAGAAATAGGGCCTTGCTTTTTTTTTTCTTCTTTTATTTACCTTTTTTTTTAAATATAATATCCGCCCCCCTTCCAATGGACGTCACTTGCCTTAGGCAAATTATGTGCACACTGCCCGCTGTGCCTCCCGGGATATGTATGTCACATATCCTAAGAGGCACAGGCTTTCAATAAAGAAAGGAGGAGGGGGCGGGACTGTTTGTGTGTCAATGGGAGGTGTCTTGGCTAAACCTGTAACGGCTGGTAAATAGCGAGGATGTCACGTGGAAACATGGCGGAGTGGACCGAGCACTGCCAGAGGAGAAGAGTCTCTTAGCTGGACAGCGCTGGATCCACTGGGTGGGTGATTAGCAAAAGTTAGCAGAACTCAACACTGAGTAGGTAAGGCTTAAAAAAAATGGGGGAGAAAGTTCCGCTTTAACCACTTGCGGACCGCCACCACCATACATTTACTGTGGCAGGGTGGCCGCTCTGTGCCAGATCACGTACCTAGTAGGGATGAGCTTCATGTTCGACTCGAACATTGGCTGTTCGCCCGTTCGACGAAAAGCGAACAATTTGGGGTGTTCGCGGCAAATTCAATACGGCAATACAGAGAACAGTCATTGATAAAAAAAAAAACTGCGTGGGGGTCCCCCCAAATATAATTACCAGGCTCTTGAGGTCTGGTATGGATATTAAGGGGAACCCTGCGTCAAATAAAAAAAAAATGGTGTGGAGTTCCCCCCAAAAACCTATACCAGACCCTTTATCCTAGCACGCAACCTAGCAGGCTGCAGGAAAAGAGGGGGGGACGAGAGAGCACCCCCCCTCCTGAACCGTACCAGGCTACATGCCCTCAACATGGGGAGGATGCTTTGGGGGTCTGTGACCCCTCAAAGCACCATGTCCCTATGTTGATGGGGACAAGGGCCTCATCCCCACAACCCCTGCCCGGTGGTTGTGGGGGTCTGCAGGCGGAGGGCTTATCGGAATCTGGAAGCCCCCTTTAACAAAGGGGACCCCCAGATTCCGGCCCCCCCTATGTGAATTGGTAAGGCCTACCATTTCACAAAAGAAAGTGTCAAAAATTTTAAAAACCACACAGACACCGTTGTGAAAACTCCTTTATTAAAAATAAAAAAAGCCATTCCAGCGTTGTAATGCAGTCTGTCCAGCGACAATCCATGAATCTCCAGTGATGCGGCGAGTCTACATTGATGAACGACGCATATCTTCCCTGCATCAACATGGGACCACAGTGCCACCCAATCTGCTGCAGAGCCTCCAGTCCTCCATGGTGCCCCCAACATCCAACATTGTTCCACAGTGCCCCCAACCTCCCACAATGCTCCCAAGCCCCCTCCAGAAATGTCATCCTATATCGGGCCACTGCTGCAGAGACCCAAACCCATTACAGAACCCTCACCCCCCCCCCACTGTGACACCGAACCCCATCTAGAGTCTCACAGCACTTCAATACATCTGTTGTATTCCAGTAGTGCTTCAAAGCATCTCCAAAGCCTCCATAGACACCTATGACAATGCTTGATAACAGCACCTGTAGCTTTTCTTTAGCGTTTCTTTAGCGTTAGCTTTGTTTTGTTTCAGAGGTATTGCAGATATGAGATATCCAAGGATGCATTGGGAAACCAACAAGAAAACTGGAAAAACATCATTAGCAGTCACTTCTGGTTCGTGTGTATATATTCTGGGAGTGTCTGGTGCAGACGTCACATCTAATGAGCGGGGTCCAGACTGCAGCGGATCAACTAGCAGATGGCACGTGTGGTGTGCAACATGGGAACTCTATAGCAGAAGGTGAGCGGGGACCAGACAGAGAGGACTGAGCAGCAGAGGATCAGCAGAGCTGGGGGACTGGAGCAGGAGATACAAGCAGACGTCACATGTTGTGAGCGTGGGAGCAATATAGCGGGAGGTAATCTAGGACCGGAAAGTCAGGAGAATCAGCAAACCAGAATATCAGCAGAGTTGGGGGTTACTATTGAGCCGGGGATCAGCAGAGCTGAGGGTACTACTGAGCAGGGGATCTACTGAACGGGGGTACTAATAAGCTGGGGATCTGCTGAGTTGGGCTACTACTGAGCTGGGATTCTACTAGGCCCTTTAAAACAAGTAGAAAATTAGCACACACAGGATATTTGCCAAGCTTCAGTAAAGCTTCAAAAAAGCATCACTGAAGAATTAAAAACACACAAAAAATGCATGTTGAAGTGGTAGGCTCTTTAACCACTTGTCCCCCGCCCACTGTCAATTGACGGCGGGCGGAGGATACTCTCGTTCTGGGAGGACGTCATATGACGTCCTCCCTTTAAAACGAGCTAGGAGGCGCGCGCGCGCCCGCCGCGTTCACAAGGCCCCGGTGCGCGTGCCCGGCGGCCGCGATTGCCGCCGGGCACCCGCGATTGCCCGGGAAATGAGCAGGAAAGTGGATCTCTGTGTGTAAACACAGAGATCCACGTCCTGTGAGGGAGAGGGGACCGATGGTGTGTCCCTTGTACATAGGGACAACCATCGGTCACCTTCCCCAGTCAGTCCCCTCCCTCCACAGTAAGAACACATTGAGGGAACATATTTAACCCCTTCCCGCCCCCTAGTGGTTAACCCCTTCCCTGCCAATCACATTTATACAGTAATCAATGCATTTTTATAGCAGGGATCGCTGTATAAATGTGAATGGTCCCAAAAATGTGTCAAAAGTGTCCGATGTGTCCGCCGCAATATCGCAGTCACAATAAAAAATCGCAGATCGCCGCCATTACTAATTAAAAAAAAAAAAATGCTATAAATCTATCCCCTATTTTGTACACGCTATAACTTTTGCGCAAACCAATCAATACGCGCTTATTGCGATTTTTTTTTAATCAAAAATATGTAGAAGAATACGTATCGGCCTAAACTGAGGAAAATTTTATTTAAAAAAAAAAATGGGTATTTATTATAGCAAAAAGTAAAAAATTGGTTTTTTTTCCAAACTGGATGCTCTTCTTTTGTTTATAGCGCAAAAAATAAAAACCGCAGAGGTGATCAAATACCACCAAAAGAAAGCTCTATTTGTGGGAAAAAAAGGACACAAATTTCGTTTGGGAGCCACGTCGCACGACCGCGCAATTGTCATTCAAAGTGTGACAGCGCTGAAAGCTGAAAAATGGCTTGGGCAGGAAGGGGGTTTTCGTGCACAGTAGGGAGGTGGTTAATGTGTGTTAAAATCGAAGAAAAAGTGTAAATGAGCTTACTGTTGGGGCATGACAGGTCTTGGAATGATTTATCAGGCCCTGGTCTTCAAAAGGTCGAGAACCACTGCTATACAACACCCCTCTGCCCAATCCTTTTATTACTTGTAAGCAGCTGTTATATAAACCCTATTGGCTAGACTGGATATTCCCAATACCAGTGGTCTCCAAACTGCGCTTCCTTTTATCTGGCCCTTGGGGAACCATTTCATCCACTGGTACCAATGAAGGGGGCACATTTCCTCCTAATGACACCAACATTGGGGCAAAATTCCTCCCAATGACACCAACAATGCAGCCCAATGATATCAATGATGGGGCACAATTCCTCTTAATGACGCCAACAATGGGGCCCAATGACATTAATTATGGGGCACAATTCCTCCCACTTACACCAATAATGGGACACAATTACTCTCACTGAAACAAACAATGTGGCATTATTTTTTCCCACTGAGGCCGGGACCTTTTCTACTCCGAATAGCCACAGTTTGGCCCTCCTAAGGTCTGAAGGGCGGAAACTAGTCCTTTGTTTAGAAAGTTTGGTGACCCCTGCCCAATACCATCCATTTCTTCACTGAAGAATGACAACAAAAGGCCACTATAGGAAATCCCGTGACAGAACCTCTTTGCAGGTGGAGGGCTTGTCGGCTCTTCTGGTGACTCAAGACTCTGTTAAAAAGGGTGTGATTGGCAGTAGAAGGGTCACATGAGGACAAATACTGCTCGCTTTTGTGTTGCCTTTCCCACTTGTGCATGAATCAATGGTTGTCTCAGGATTAGAGGCGAAGACAAAGAGTAAAAACAATTTAGTGAAGACTCATTAGTTCTCGGCGGGTGTTGGCAGTCTGCCTGCCATACTCAAATGAACCCTAAAACTTCAAACCAATGAAAAATGACTTGACGGAATAATTCCTGAGCAGGAGAGAGCTGAATGCTAACAAAATTATCCGGGGAATGAAAATGTGGTTTAAAGGAATAATTATTGCTTTCAAAGGTGTTTAAACTCAAAGTAGAACTCCGAGCCTGTATGGCGGCATAAGTGTGTATATGTATGTTTACATGGCCTGTACCAAACGTAATGCAAGACTGGGCATAGCATTTCTATTACCGGTAGCTTACATAGGTTGTTCATATTTTACATGTTGATAGAGTAACTCTTCTTCTTCTTTTTCATTGCAAATAAATAATGGATTCCAAGCGGAAGCAATGTGCTGCCATTGAGTCTTTGATGAAGGATGGGTGCAGGCTCTCCGACATTCACAAAAGGCTACAGAATGTTTGTGGTTGGGTTCCCTGGGATGGCGCGAGCACAGGAACTTTGTTTGCCCTGGATCAGTGCCCTTAATTGCTATGGTGCGGGTGGGCCAGTCACCAGCTACAGAGGTGTTGGTGGCTGGTTTGTCTACATCATGGCAAGCAATGACACTGACCAAAGGCAGGCCTCATGCAGGGCCACCACCAGCATCAAGGAGAAGACCTGCTCTGCCCTGCCCTGCCCCGCCCTCTGCCAATCTTCTGGAGTCACAAGGTAGGGGCTCTGATGTGAAGAGGGGACACTGTGATTGGGAGGCTCTGTGGTGGGTATTCTGTGGTGATGATGGAACTCTGATGTGATAAGTGGATTTTCTCATGAGTGCACTCTGATGTTATAAGAGATTTTCAGGTATAGGGGGGCCTCAAACAATAAGGGGCATCTCTAATGTGATTGGGGACCTCTAATGTAAAGGTGGCCCAGAAATAAGGGGGACTCTGATGTGAAGGGGGTTCTCTGATGTGAATGGGAAACTCTGTGGTGATGGGGATACTCTGAAGTCATGGGGGGCTATTATGTACAGGAAGGTTGATCTCTGATGTGATGGGTGGCCTTTGACAATAAGGGGGGACCCTGACCTGAAGGGGGGCTCTCATGTCATGGGTGGACCTGTCACGGATGTACTCTGATGTGATGAGGAGCTCTCATGTATGGGGGGGGGGACTCTAATGTATAGGTGAACTCGTATGTAGCGCACCCCCTAAGGAGCCACAAGTAGATTGGGATCCCCCCACCCTGCACAGCAAGGCACACCAAATTTCTACTCTACAGTCACTTCAGAGTCAGAAACCAGTCCAGTACTTCGTTTTTTTAAAGTTTTTTTTTATTGAGGGATAACTTGGATTGGGATTGGAGGTTATGGGATGCCCAACTCTTTCTATATACAGTCCTATATACACCCCACTCTTTCTTCAGTACTCACTTACTTGTAGAACTCTGCTAACACACTGTTAGTTGATCTGACAAGGCACTCAGTCAGATTTAAAGCAATAGGCAGGAACCTGAGGCCTCTTGGTTGTGTAGCAAATGTTCTGTGTCCAGTATTCTTCACTCCTGTGGCTGCTGATCCAAGCACCACCTCCTCAGGCACTGCCAACGCACTCGGCTGCAGCTGCCCCCCTCACCAACCCTTCTGGTCAACTTCTCCACAGTCCTCCCAGACTGACACTCACCAGCCCACCCAGCTGACTTCTCAGGAGATCTCCCAGACATGCTGACCTGCTCCTGCTGTCCTCTCCTTGCTTCAGTGCCTACAGGAAGGGGTTAGGCTTTCTGTTTTTGTAGTGGATTCTTCCAGCACCCAAGCCCCAGGCCCGAGGTCACCCCTCCCCCCAGACTAGGGGGCGCCCTGCTAGGGCCACTGACAGCCTCCTCAGCAATCCATCTCCATCTTCCACCTGACTGCCCCTGCTGGCATGACTCATGCTTATTTATGAGGTGACCTGCCCCCTGTCAGCCATTTGCTGGGGATTGGCTGGGGCCCCCATAAATATGCCAAGCCGCTCCTCCTAACCTCCACTCACTACATCTGGAAGCTTCTTACAGTTTCCAGAAAACAGGTGGAGGCACCAGAGATGCTGCTTGCTGAGTCATCCAGCCTCCCTGAGTCACTCAACCCTGACCCAGATTCAACCCAGCCAAACCAATTTACCTACTTTTAACAGCCAACTATTTACACCTAGCACTCTAGCTATAGGGTGCTACACTGATATAAAGGGGAGTCTAATGTGTTGGGTGGGGCTATGACATGATGGAGAGACCTCTGACGTGATGGGAAGCTTCTGAAGAGGAAACTATTACATAGAGGGTGGACTCTCTCGTGGGTCTACTGTGATTTATGTCCTCTCATGTATAGGGAGCCTATGAATAGAATGGAGCCTCTAACGTAATGGGAGGGCCTCTATTGTAACAAGTGTTCTCTGGCATGAATAGGGGACTCTGATGTGAAAGGGGAATTCTGATGTAAGGGGAGACTCTGTGGTGATGGGGGCTCTAATGTAGTGTGCAACAGAAAGAGAAGCCGCTCAGGTGTGGAAGTCTACTCAGTGATCACTTCTTCCCAGAACTACGGGTGCAGGCAATGCACACATAGGCAAAGCAAAAGAACAGATTCTTCTGGACAGCAGCACTCCGAATAAAATTGCCTTTATTTGTAAAATCCCAAAATCCCAAAACCACACTACAGGTCACAGCACACTGGTCAAGCTGACGCGTTTCACACTGTACTAGTGTTTAATCAATGTAGTGTGGACATAGGTGTACTTTGTCATGGTTGTACTCTGAAGTAATAAGGAGCATCCCACACTCCGCTTGAGTGCTTCCATCATATACCAATTACTCCAGTCTGACTATAGATATTAGCAATTATAGCCACCTATTACAACCAAGAACTAGGCAGGACTCGTTTGGCTGCAAAGCTGGAACTGTTTATTTGAACAAGAATACAGGCTTTTATACACTTGAGAAGGAGGTCACTCACCACATTAACAATGACTCTACCAGTTACCCAAAACATCACACAATGGTTTAGCTAACAAGGTACAGCTAACTCATGGTTAACCCCATCGTAGAGGATCCTTAATTAACCACCTGGATGACTCAGATGTCTCATTGCAGGTCAGACTTGCTGGCTCCAATAAGTTTATCATAAGTATAAACACAGAACACCTTCAGACAATAGCTGAGTTAATTAGCACAAATAACAATGGGTGAATGACCCTCAGGAGGCACACTAGACCTACTTGCAATAAACACATTATAGCAGACAACCCCAGACAGGTGGCTTGCTGATGACATCAGCATCTTCTATGAGTCCCACAGTGTGAAGCAGTCCTTGCTGGAAATGTGGCATATAGGCCCTTAACGTGGATCTCAGAGTCTGTGTGTCTTGAGGAGACATGGACTTGAATCCAAAGTAACATTACTCCAAGGGTCCCCAGGGGTACGCATTACAAAGAGTAGTGCTCACTTAAAGTGGATGTAAACCCAAAATATTTTTTTTTGCTGTCACAATGTAGAGTATAAGATTTCCTATCATTTGTGCCAGGTCTTGCCACAAAGAGTTAATCCAGCTCTGAGCAATCCTCTTTTTATTGTTCAGTGAGATAAAATGGACAAACAGAGCTACCTTTGTCCGTTCCGCCCCCTTGCTTTGAGTGACAGGTTATTTACATATCTCATGCACTAGCTTTAGATTAGATTATTTTTTAGTTCCCACCCCCACTCCTTTTCTGAAGTCATGTGGCTATTGTTTCTGGATTTTGACTGGATGTTAGTGATCATAGCAGAAGGAATACACAGGAGAAAATGCATGTTGACAAGGGGAGTGTAGAGGTGGACGGGGAGTCTACTGACATCACGACTCCACCCACCGAGCTCCAGACAACAGACCCACCCACAGAATCTGCAGTTTTTCAGTTCTTATAACAGACAGAGGGGAGACATTTGACATATAAGTATGCATGCAGGAGGCATCTATATCCGTATAGATCAGCACTATGGCAGTAGTTTAGAAAGGATGAGAGTGGGTTTACATCCACTTTAAAAGCCAGGGCCCATAGTCAGTAAGCAAGAGGCTAGCATTCAGTCCCCTCCAAAAGCCTGGGGAGGGTGAGGGGAATTGTGCTAGGGGGCATATGGAGAGGAAGGGGTTTTTACTAGAAGGGGAACTTGGAGGGATGGAAGAGGATTCGGGAGGGGGATTGGGATGGAGAATATTGTCTGTGAGATTCTTGCTTGTGGCACAGTAATCAAAGAGAATTTTGTAGGTACAAGGAAGGTCAGGTTTTGTTTAACCATGTCCCTTAAGCCCCTCCCGCTGTTAACAGTCTGGACACACCCACTTTTTGGCGCTGTGCGCGGAGCTCACTGCAGGTTAACTCCACCCTCAAGTATCCCTCATTCTCAAGTTCAAAAGTTGGGAGGTATGCAATGGGTTGGTCAGGGCAGCTGCCGAGAAGACCAGAAGTGGGTTCCAGTGAGCTAAAATAAAACAAGGAGAGGGGCAGCTCTGAGTATGTATCATAAAAACATTTAATAAACAGCAATATCCACTCACATGGGGGAATGTAGTGTAGTGCCCACTACCTTATGGTAGGTGCTAGAATAGGGTTTTTGTCTAAGGTTCTAGTATAGGCAAATCTAGGCAGGCTTGTGCATTACTGCTAGGCCTGTTTGTTTTGATTTGGGACTGGGAGTGTTAAGTACAGCAGTGGGTGTGGCCACCTGTGCTCTAGTTCTGAGGCGCCTCCCCTGTCTCTGGGGAGAATGTACAGAGAAGGAGGCAGGGCCTGGGATTGGAGTGGCAGGCAGCTTGTGTGGGAGCTCTGACCAATCCCCAACTAGGATTGGCAGGGGGCAGGCCTCCTATATAAGCTGAGGTAACATGCCACTGGTGGGGGAGTTGTGAGAGGAAAGAGGATGGAGCAGTAGTGTGTTGTGTGGAGGCCCCCCTGCTGGGGCCTATCCTGTGCTGAGGAGAAAGTCCTGGTGCGGACCATCCCTCTTTAGCACCGCAGAGGAGGAATTCAGAACTGAGAGAAAGGAGTAATGGAACTGCTCCTGCTGGACTGTGCCACTGAACCGCGTTTTCTTCCGTGGACCAAGGAACATGGAGAAGGTCAGTGTGTACACTACAGCAAATGGTGGAACCGGAGGAAAGTCAGAAAGCTTGTGAATAGCTGATGTTGCCCCCTAGTAACGGAACGCAACAAGGGGGTGTCTTTGACGGGATGTTGCACGGTCAGTCCCACACAGTAGGATGTTACAAGGAGAGACTTTAAGATTAGCGCGGATGGCTGTGGCCAGGGAACAGTCTCTGCAAAATTAGACTATCTAGGCCTAGTAGTCCACCAGTTGCCATATGCTGTTAAGGTGCTGCGTCGCCGGGGGGAGGTGTGTGGCTACACTTCTGACTCAGTGCCAGCATTTGAGTAACTGTCCCTGTGCTAAAGAGTTATTCAGAGTGACTCTTCACATGAAAGCAGGAAATTTAGAAACAGTTTACAGCCAAGGCTTTACTCAGGAATATTGAAGTGATATTCTGCAGGCGTCAGTGCAGCATCAAAGGAGCAATAGTCTGCAGTGACGCAGCACAATAGACTGTAAATGTTGCTGTGCCTTACTTCTCAAATAGAATTGACTAATATTGCTAAGTGTTATGGGCATCCCACGTCATTCCTATTCTTTCCTATTCTATCCAAGTTAATCCTGCAATAAAAATACCGCACCTCATCAGATCCTAGGCAGGAAGGGGTGGGATGGCTGAGCACAGCACGGTCTCCTTCAGGGGCCCAGGTTTGGCATACCACAGTCAGGTGGGGTCAGGAGAGGTCCATCTGGCACGGATATAGGTTCCAAATAAAGTGAAGTGAGGGAGGGCCGACGTCAGAGCTAGTGGCTGGCCGCGCTGTGGCTGGCAAAAGTCGAGACCCACAGCATCTGCTGAGTGCACACAATGCGTGCCGTGATCTACTTTGCCTTCCGAGTCTTTTAGAAGTTATTGACCTTTTGCTTCTGATATCACGCAGCCAGAGAACTTGATAGCTGTAACTTACTAGTATCCTCCTGCTGCCTGCAAGCTTATCCGCTCGCCTCTCACTTTCCAATCCATTAATCGGGTTGTTCCTTCCCTGCTGGGAGCGTTGTTGATGGTTGTAGGAATAACAATGACTGGAGAAAGTTGCAGGGTCTGTTACCCGCGGCAGACGCACTCGCAGACTCTGTGTCTGGGCCGCGTACCTCCTGTTTACGAACGTCTTGCAGTCAAGTATTGTTTTCCCACGGGGATCTGGTCCAGATACCGGTTTTCGATCCGGCGCTAAGGCTGCGGCGGGCTTGACTACTGCAACCTCATCAAAGTTCTCCACGTACCGTTCACAGAAAAGGCGAACGTGCCAAATGATACAGATGGTGTCATGATGAAGGTCAGGTCACTGGATGTAAACCTCAAATGGAAGACGCTTAGTTGCTTAACCACTTGGACTCTGTCTCTGAATGCTTTACTAGTATAGTTCTGACCGTGACCAGGACACGGACAGACACCATACTAGTAATGGCCGTGATCAGTGATTCTTCCTGATTGCAGCTCTGAACTGTAAGTGAAATCAGTGAGAAAAAAAAACCCAGCAAGATTACTAACACACACACACACACAGAGTGGCCTAACTAGAACCTTCAGGGCCTCGATGCAAGAAACCATGAAGGGCCCCCCTGACCCCAGGCTGGGGCCCTTTTCTCCGAGCCCGGTGGTGGAACTTCAAGGCCCGGTCACAAGTACAACCTTTGTGACCCCTGTAGTTCCGCTACTGGTATCAGTATTTTTTTTTATTTTTGTTATTTTATTTTTTATTGTTTTTTTTTCTACAATATAATTTTTTGAATTTTTTTTTTACAATTTTCTTAGGAGCTCCAGTGGAGTCTAAACAGAGCTCAGATGTTCCACCTTTGAGACAGAGAAGGAGGCTGAGGACACAGCGCTCAATCTCCTTCTTTGCAGCCTCAGGAGTGCAAAAATGAATAGACAGGATGAGCTCTGTACAGAGGCTTCCTGTACAGTCATAAACTGAAGCATAGTAAAGACAGGTTACTATGCTACAGTTATGAATAGTCAGAATCAGTGATCGCTATGGATCACTGACTCTCTATTCAGAAAAAGAAATGTGTCACTCTCTCCATTCTGACAGATCCCCCCCCCTGCAGCAGCTGGTGACCCTGCGCTGGTACTGCTGGACCCCCCAATCCTCCAGTCACCCTACACTGGTACCGCTAGACCCCTCTCTGTCCTTTAGCCACCCCACGCTGGTATTGCTGAACCCCCCTGCGTCCAGCGACCCCACTGGTTCACCCCCCAAATCCCCAAGTGGCTAGGGATTGGGATTTTAATTCCCCCTCCCCCATCCTGGCAAACTAGGGTGGCTGCCGCCAAGCCTGCCAGACAGTATGGTTTGGAGATGGGGATTCTGTCCCTAAGGGAGATGGGGTCAATTTCCCCAGTCCTTGTCCCTAAGCAAGATGGGGTCTTCGTCGCCAGGGGAAATTGGGTCCCTGTCCCTAGACAAGATGGGGTCCCTCTCCCTAGGCGAGATGGGGTCCCTGTCCCCAGGGAAGATAGGATCCTGTCCCAAGGGAGGTTGGGTCCCTGTTGTGCCCAGGTGAGATGGGGTCCCTGTCCCTAGGGAAGATGGGGTCCCTTTCCTCAGGGAAGATGGAGTGGTGTATGGGGGATATGGGGTCACCTCACTCAGTGTAACCAAGCTGGATGATGGAGTGCAGGTACTACTAGGAAGCATACCCACCCCCCAAGCACTGATCCATGGTCACCTGGGCTTCTTCCAGCAGCAGCACAGACAGAGTGATCAGCATGGGAGGCCGCATCCCTCTCCGAGGGAGATCTGTGTGTGACAGGGGGAGGAGGGGGGGGCTTGGAGACAATCCTGTGGTGCAATTGCGACCCCTGCAACCCTTGTAGCTATGCCCCATGCACACTCACAGATCTGTACTGTGATTGGCCACAGCCACTAGCAGGTTCACAGCTGAAATCCCAGTGATGTCAAAAATACCATCACAAGAAAGCTCTACTTGTGTAAAAAAAATGATAATTTTTTTTATGGGTACAGCGTTGCATGACCGCGCAATTGTCATTTAAAGTGAAGCTGAAAATTGGCCTGGGCAGGAAGGGGGTGAAAGTTCCCGGTATTGAAGTAGTTATATACTTTTGTGGTTTGCTATTTCCGCTTTAAAAGCATACAGTGGATGCCGTAAAGTAATTTTTATTATTGTTTTTTTAGATTAGACGATATTTGGTAAAATTCTCGTCTAAGGGAACCTCTTGTTCCACCAGATTCTTCCAATGTAGTGAAGGCGTCCGCCATTTTTCAATGAATGGGCTCATAGGAGGATGAGAGGGAAAAGCAGAGGAGGAAGGCGACAGAGAGAAAGTAGCTGAGCTGGGATCTCAGAATAGAATGAGCTTTTTTTTTTCGTGTGACCGCTAAATCCAACTCGTTTCTCAGACCACAAATTCCGCACAATTCTTACAATTCTTCAGGTAAAGTTACCAGACGCCGCGCATTAAAGTCTGAGTGCTGCAATTATTGCGAAATCCAAACTAAAATCTTTAGATCCATTAGCGGAGATAGGTGACGATTCTGTACCAGTTACTTTTTTTTCTTTTTTTTTTTTTGTCTTTATCTGCAAGTACATCGAAATTAAAATTCCTTAAAATCGAAACTCGAGTTTTACTTAAAGTGGAACTACACGCTCTCAATCAACACTGAGTATTTTTAATCCTTATGTTGATAGAATTTAGTAAATAGATGTGGGGTAGAAGACCCGACCATTTCTGGCATTTTTTGTTTACAAGTTCAAATCAGTATTTTTTGCTAGAAAATTACTTAGAACCCCCAAACATTATATACTGTATATATATATATATATATATTTTTAGCAGAGACCCTAGGGAATGAAATGGCAATTGTTGCAATCTTTTTAACCACTTTAGGCCCCTTTCACACTGGGGCGGTGGGTGCGTCGGCGGTAAAGCACCGCTATTTTTACCGGCGCTTTACTGTCGTATTTACGGGGGTATTCGGCCAATAGCGGGGCACTTTTACCCCCCCGCTAGCGGCCGAGAAAGGGTTAAAACCATTGCAAAGCGCCTCTACAGCAGTGCTTTGCCGGCGGTATAGGCGTGGTGCCCATTGATTTCAATGGGCAGGAGCGGTGGAGGAGCGGTATACACACCGCTCCTTCACCGCTCCAAAGATGCTGCTAGCAGGACTTTTTTTAGCGTCCTGGCAGCGCACCGCTCCAGTGTCAAAGCCCTCGGGGCTTTGACACTGGAGAGACAGGAGCGACTTTTTCAGGGCGCTTTGCAGGCATGGGCGTCCGCTCCATAGGTCAATTGCCCCCCCCCCTGGAGACACACTATATTTATATGGACATGGAGTGAAGCGGAATTATCCTCAAGAGCTATTTCACACTGCCAGCTGGCCGCGTTATTGGTAAAGCGCCGCTAGTTTTAGATTTAGTGGCGCTTTACCATCGTTTTAGTGGCGCTATTCAGCTGCTAGAGGGGGGGGGGTTTAAAAAAATATAGAAATTGCTAATCAGACAATGGCAGCTTGATCCTTCTATTAAGCTTTTGCATCAGGTTTCTCAAACCTTTGCATGCCTGTCATAATGACTAAGCCCCTCCCCTTCATGACATTGTCAAAAAGGGACCGAGCATGGATGACCTTAAAATGATGCCCCCCTCCTGAAAAAGGTTCAGCGGATGCCCATGTTTGCAGGCGATATTTTTAGCGCTGTAGCGCCTGCAAAGCACCCCAGTGTGAAATGGGTCTAAGGACCGAGCCTCTTTCTGAGATTTGGTGTTTACAAGTTAAAAACAGTTCTTTTTTGCTAGAAAATTCTTTAGAACCCCCAAACATTATATATATATTTTTCTAACACCCTAGAGAATAAAATGGCGGTCGTTGCAATACTTTATGTCACACTGTATTTGCGCAGCAGTCTTACAAGCGCACTTTTTTTGGGGAAAAAACACTTTTTTGAATTAGAAAACAAGACAGCGCTTCAAAGTTGCGCCCGCTCGTGGAATGGTGACAAACTTTTACCCTTAAAAATCTCCATAGGCGACGTTTAAAAAATTCTACAGGTTACATGTTTTGAGTTACAGAGGAGGTCTAGAATTATTGCTCTCACTCTACTGATCGCGGTGATACCTCACATGTGTGGTTTGAACACCATTTTCATATGTGGGCGCTGCTCACGTATGCGTTCGCTTCTGCGCGCGAGCTCGTTTTTATTTTGACACTGTTTTAAAAAAAAAAAAAATTGTGTTACTTTTATTCCTATTACAGGGAATGTAAACATCCCTTGTAAAAGAAAAAAGCATGACAGGTCCTCTTAAATATGAGATCTGGGGGTTAAAAGGACCTCAGATCTCATATTTACACTAAAATTCAATAAAAAATAAATAAAAATTCTGTCATTTAAAAAAAAAAAAAAAGTCCCTTTATGACCATTGGGTGGAAGTGACGTTTTGACGTCGCTTCCGCCCTGCAATGGTATGGAGACGGGTGGGGGCCATCTTCCCCTCACTCGTCTCCATACCCAGGCAGGGACAACATCTGATCGCTCCGTCGCTGCCGGCGGCTCCGGTAAGCGGCGGAGGGCACCGGAGAGCGGTGGGAGGGGCCCTCTCCTGCTGCCGATAAAAGTGTTCTTGCGGCGTATCCACTTTTATCTTTTAGCGGACCGCCCGCTGAAGAAGAATATACCGGGGTTATGGTAGCTAGCTGCTGCCATAACAACGATATTCCTCTTCAAAGTACCGCCGTATTCCTGCGGCGGGCGGTCCGTAAGTGGTTAATGTCACACAGTATTTGCTCAGGTTTTTCAAACACAATATTTTTTTTTTTAAATGCATTTTAACCACCTAAAGCGGAACCTTCAGTCATTTTTTTTCAACTTTCCATCTATTAAATCTTCTGCCCTTGTTGTTGTTTTAACTTTGGACAGTAAAACATTATTTTGTTTCTGCCAGTAAATCCCTTATACAGCCCACTTCCTGTTTCTTGTCTGGTAAAAAGCCTAGGCTTATGACATAATGCACAGCTCTTGTCAGGAAGGGAGGGGGGATAAGTCATAAGTAGGCAAATGAGAGCTGCAGAGCTGGAGGCTTGCCTCTGTGTGTCTGTGTAAATCCAGGAAGTGAACAGGCAGCAGCTTCAGCTGCCCACAGTTAAAATGGCTGCAGCCAGACTCAGTTGGAGGGAGATTTCGGCAGCATATTTGGCAAGTACAGAATCACAGTATATATAAAATAATATGCAAAGTGGTTGGAGGGGAAGCTTCAGAATGGCAAAGATGTTTTTATTACAAATTATGTGAGCAGACTGCAGTTCCTCTGACAGTGACTTCAAATGATAATAGTTTGGAGGCATGCCTGTGATTATTTTTTTTTACACAAATTAACAACTGAATGAACATTTTCCAAGAACGGTGATTCCATACTTTATGCCAGGGGTTGTATACCCCAATTGTTTTGTATAATGTAAAAGATGATGTTACGCCGAGTAAATAGATACCTAACATGCCAAGCTTTAAAATTGTGCTCACTCGTGGAATGGCGATAAACTACGGTACTTAAAAATCTCCATAGATTTAGAATTTATTTACAGGTTACATGTTTAGAGTTACAGAGGAGGTCTACTGCTAGAATTATTGCTCTCGCTCTAACGATCGTGGGCATAACTCATATGTGTGGTGTGAACACCGTTTACATATGCCGACTAGAGGTGCGCATCTTCACTGGCCTCACGATTCGATTCGATTACGATTATCAGGTCAACGATTCGATTTGATTCCGCGATGCATCACGATTACAGCACAAGTGCGCATGGTTTTCATCCAAAAAATTCAAGCAGTCAGGAGAACTCCATTTTTTTTATTCTATCTGTTCTTTTAAAAAAAGGACAACACTCCCTGCATGTAGCAAAGTCTTAACAAAGCAGACAACAACTTGTACATAGTACAGGAGATGATCAGAGACTGCAGACATAGTACAGGAGATGGTCAGAGACTGCGGAAATGCTACAGGAGATGATCAGCGACTGTGGACATGCTACAGGAGATGGCCAGAGACTGCGGACATGCTACAGGAGATGGCCAGAGACTGCGGACATGCTACAGGAGATGGCCAGAGACTGCGGACATGCTACAGGAGATGGCCAGAGACTGCGGACATGCTACAGGAGATGGTCAGAGACTGCGGACATGCTACAGGAGATGGTCAGAGACTGCGGACATGCTACAGGAGATGGCCAGAGACTGCGGACATGCTACAGGAGATGGCCAGAGACTGCGGACATGCTACAGGAGATGGTCAGAGACTGCGGACATGCTACAGGAGATGGTCAGAGACTGCGGACATGCTACAGGAGATGGTCAGAGACTGCGGACATGCTACAGGAGATGGTCAGAGACTGCGGACATGCTACAGGAGATGGTCAGAGACTGCGGACATGCTACAGGAGATGATCAGAGACTGCGGACATGCTACAGGAGATGGTCAGAGACTGCGGACATGCTACAGGAGATGGTCAGAGACTGCGGACATGCTACAGGAGATGGTCAGAGAGACTGCGGACATGCTACAGGAGATGGTCAGAGAGACTGCGGACATGATACAGGAGATGGTCAGAGACTGCGGACATGCTACAGGAGATGGTCAGAGACTGCAGAAATGATACAGAAGATGTTCAGACTGCGGACATGATATAGAAGATCAGCAGGTAAGTATAATATCTTTTTTACTTTGAAGAAAAAATAATACCCTTTAGTATCACTTTTTAACTGTTGTGCCGAGAATGGTTCCCCCGCCGGATTCTGTTCCCCCTAGCTCTGGGCTCCTATCGGAACTCCGCCCCCCCCCCAGCCCTGTACATTGCTGCTCCCTCCTACTGTTCCTCACGAATGCAAATGCTCCTAATACCGCCCCGCCTCTCCAGCCCTCTGCTCATTAGCATTCCTGAAAAAACAGTAGGCGTGAGCGGCAAAGCAGAGGGCTGGAGAGGCGGGGCGGTATTAGGAGCATTTGCATTCGTGAGGAACAGTAGGAGGGAGCGGCAATGTACAGGGCTGTGGGGGGCGGAGTTCCGATAGGAGCCGAGAGGTAGGGGGAACAGAATCCGGCGGGGGAACCATTCTCGGCACAACACCGGAAATTATCAGTGTGTACATGCCGCGCTTATGTGACTGCCCTCTCTCCTCTCTGCTTTCACATCTCACGTCTCTCCTGGCGTCAGTCCCGCCCGCCTGTCTTCTGATCTGATAGCTACAGTCAGTGGGCGGGGCTGACTCCAGGAGAGACGTGAGACGTGAAAGCAGAGGAGAGAGGCGGCCCGGGCAGTCACATGAGCGCGGCATACACAAACACTAACAAACTAGAAAAGCTACAATTTCTGGGGAAATTGTGTGAAGTGTTCTTGCCTCCACCAGTAGTCTACAACTGGAGTGGGCGGAGTAATTGGGTGGAGTGGCTTGAGTAACTGTGAAAAGTGTTAAAAAGCTTAATATTTTAAAAAGTAGAAATAGTAGAAAAAAATGTAAGTCCCATCATTAGCTGAAAGAGCGGAGCATTTTTTTCAAAAATGTTTAAAAAAAAAAGAAAAAAAAATTAATTTTGAAAAAAAAAAAAATTTGAAAAAAACAAAAAACAAAAAAAAAGTAAGCAAAGTTGAACATTAGAAATGCCTTCGAGAAATAAGAGGCAACGTGCATTGTCTTTCCCCCCCAGACACCCCAACTGGGAACATGCTGTGTCCTGAGGGAAAGACAACACAGTCAACCTCCATGTTACAACAATTTGTGATACAGAAACTCCCCTCAGAGCTGTGTGGGAGGAGCACTAATGCTAGAATTCCCCTCAGAGCTGTGTGGGAGGAGCTACAATTCCCCTCAGAGCTGTGTGGGAGGAGCTATAATTCCCCTCAGTGTTGCCAGGAAACCAATGTTTGTTTATGCAGGCTCTAACAGGTCAGAGTATTTTCAGCCTCTCCTGAATACTTTACATTCTTCAAACGGTCATATTTTAAAAATCCTACAGCGAAGAACTTTATATTGTGAGAATCACAAGACCCAGACCTACATTTTGCATGCCTGAGCTAAGGGCAGATGGATTCAAGGAAGAAAATGCTACATGAATCTTCTGTTCTTTCCCAAGATGGCCGCAGCTAGAAATGCAGGGGCAGAATAATAATAATAGTAGTAGTAGTCATAATAATAATAATAATAGTAGTAGTAGTCATAATAATAATAATAGTAGTAGAAATAGTAGCAACAAAAAAAATAACAATAAACAAAACAACAATATTATACTTATAATATAGGAGTAATGATGATTGATGATGATAATTATAATGAGTATGATATTGATGATAATAATAATAATAATAATAATAATAATAATAATAATTCTTGTTGTATTTTATTGCTGTTATTATTAATATTATTATTACAATAACAATGATAATGGTAATATTAATAATAATTAGGGATGAGCTCGGTGTTCGAGTCGAACATACGTTCGACTCGAACATCGGCTGTTCGATCGTTCGCCGAACAACGAACGATTTGGGCCGTTCGCGCCTAATTCGCGGCCCACAATGCACTACGCCATCGCAGTGTCATCCAGGCGCTGTGATTGGCCAAGCATGCACTGTGACCCCGCATGCTTGGCCAATCACAGCGCCGGCAGCGAGGAGAGCAATGATTGGCCACAGGCAGGATGCCTGTGGCCAATTATTGCTGAGGGTGTTTAGTACACGCCCCACACTATAAAAGGCCGCCAGCACGGCGGCCTAGTGTAGTGTGTTCCGGAGCAGGGAAAGAGAAGCATAGGCAGGGACAGTGACATTTTTTTTTCTTGCTTAACCTGGATTCCTTTAGTTTAGGGAAAGAGAAGGATAGGTAGGGAGAGTGTCAGTGTGTTTTACTGTGCTAAACCTTGTTTGTAGGGACAGGGAAGGACAGTGAGGGAAATTCTCATTGTGCTATACTGTGCTAAAGCATTCATCATCAACCATCTTTAAAAAAACATTTTTTATAGGAACAGAAAACTATAGGTAGGGAGAGTGTCAGTGTGTTTTACTGTGCTAAACCTTGTTTGTAGGGACAGGGAAGGACAGTGAGGGAAATTCTCATTGTGCTATACTGTGCTAAAGCATTCATCATCAACCATCTTTAAAAAAAAAAAATTATAGGGACAGAAAACTATAGGTAGGGAGAGTGTCAGTGTGTTTTACTGTGCTAAACCTTGTTTGTAGGGACAGGGAAGGCCAGTGAGGGAAATTCTCATTGTGCTATACTGTGCTAAAGCAGTCATCATCAACCATCTTTAAAAAAACATTTTTTATAGGGACAGAAAACTATAGGTAGGGAGAGTGTCAGTGTGTTTTACTGTGCTAAACCTTGTTTGTAGGGACAGGTAAGGACAGTGAGGGAAATTCTCATTGTGCTATACTGTGCTAAAGCATTCATCATCAACCATCTTTAAAAAAAAAAATTTATAGGGACAGAAATCTATAGGTAGGGAGAGTGTCAGTGTGTTTTACTGTGCTAAACCTTGTTTGTAGGGACAGGGAAGGACAGTGAGGGAAATTCTCATTGTGCTATACTGTGCTAAAGCATTCATCATCAACCATCTTTAAAAAAACATTTTTTATAGGGACAGAAAACTATAGGTAGGGAGAGTGTCAGTGTGTTTTACTGTGCTAAACCTTGTTTGTAGGGACAGGGAAGGCCAGTGAGGGAAATTCTCATTGTGCTATACTGTGCTAAAGCATTCATCATCAACCATCTTTAAAAAAACATTTTTTATAGGGACAGAAAACTATAGGTAGGGAGAGTGTCAGTGTGTTTTACTGTGATAAACCTTGTTTGTAGGGACAGGGAAGGACAGTGAGGGAAATTCTCATTGTGCTATACTGTGCTAAAGCATTCATCATCAACCATCTTTAAAAAAAATTTTTTATAGGGACAGAAAACTATAGGTAGGGAGAGTGTCAGTGTGTTTTACTGTGCTAAACCTTGTTTGTAGGGACAGGGAAGGCCAGTGAGGGAAATTCTCATTGTGCTATACTGTGCTAAAGCATTCATCATCAACCATCTTTAAAAAAACATTTTTTATAGGGACAGAAAACTATAGGTAGGGAGAGTGTCAGTGTGTTTTACTGTGCTAAACCTTGTTTGTAGGGACAGGGAAGGACAGTGAGGGAAATTCTCATTGTGCTATACTGTGCTAAAGCATTCATCATCAACCATCTTTAAAATAAAAATTTTATAGGGACAGAAAACTATAGGTAGGGAGAGTGTCAGTGTGTTTTACTGTGCTAAACCTTGTTTGTAGGGACAGGGAAGGACAGAGAGGGAAATTCTCATTGTGCTATACTGTGCTAAAGCATTCATCATCAACCATCTTTAAAAAAAAAATTTTATAGGGACAGAAAACTATAGGTAGGGAGAGTGTCAGTGTGTTTTACTGTGCTAAACCTTGTTTGTAGGGACAGGGAAGGCCAGTGAGGGAAATTCTCATTGTGCTATACTGTGCTAAAGCATTCATCATCAACCATCTTTAAAAAAACATTTTTTATAGGGACAGAAAACTATAGGTAGGGAGAGTGTCAGTGTGTTTTACTGTGCTAAACCTTGTTTGTAGGGACAGGGAAGGACAGTGAGGGAAATTCTCATTGTGCTATACTGTGCTAAAGCATTCATCATCAACCATCTTTAAAAAAACATTTTTTATAGGGACAGAAAACTATAGGTAGGGAGAGTGTCAGTGTGTTTTACTGTGCTAAACCTTGTTTGTAGGGACAGGGAAGGCCAGTGAGGGAAATTCTCATTGTGCTATACTGTGCTAAAGCATTCATCATCAACCATCTTTAAAAAAACATTTTTTATAGGGACAGAAAACTATAGGTAGGGAGAGTGTCAGTGTGTTTTACTGTGCTAAACCTTGTTTGTAGGGACAGGGAAGGACAGTGAGGGAAATTCTCATTGTGCTATACTGTGCTAAAGCATTCATCATCAACCATCTTTAAAAAAACATTTTTTATAGGGACAGAAAACTATAGGTAGGGAGAGTGTCAGTGTGTTTTACTGTGCTAAACCTTGTTTGTAGGGACAGGGAAGGACAGTGAGGGAAATTCTCATTGTGCTATACTGTGCTAAAGCATTCATCATCAACCATCTTTAAAAAAAAATTTTTTATAGGGACAGAAAACTATAGGTAGGGAGAGTGTCAGTGTGTTTTACTGTGCTAAACCTTGTTTGTAGGGACAGGGAAGGACAGTGAGGGAAATTCTCATTGTGCTATACTGTGCTAAAGCATTCATCATCAACCATCTTTAAAAAAACATTTTTTATAGGGACAGAAAACTATAGGTAGGGAGAGTGTCAGTGTGTTTTACTGTGCTAAACCTTGTTTGTAGGGACAGGGAAGGACAGTGAGGGAAATTCTCATTGTGCTATACTGTGCTAAAGCATTCATCATCAACCATCTTTAAAAAAAAAAAATTATAGGGACAGAAAACTATAGGTAGGGAGAGTGTCAGTGTGTTTTACTGTGCTAAACCTTGTTTGTAGGGACAGGGAAGGCCAGTGAGGGAAATTCTCATTGTGCTATACTGTGCTAAAGCATTCATCATCAACCATCTTTAAAAAAACATTTTTTATAGGGACAGAAAACTATAGGTAGGGAGAGTGTCAGTGTGTTTTACTGTGCTAAACCTTGTTTGTAGGGACAGGGAAGGACAGTGAGGGAAATTCTCATTGTGCTATACTGTGCTAAAGCATTCATCATCAACCATCTTTAAAAAAAAAAATTATAGGGACAGAAAACTATAGGTAGGGAGAGTGTCAGTGTGTTTTACTGTGCTAAACCTTGTTTGTAGGGACAGGGAAGGCCAGTGAGGGAAAATCTCATTGTGCTATACTGTGCTAAAGCATTCATCATCAACCATCTTTAAAAAAACATTTTTTATAGGGACAGAAAACTATAGGTAGGGAGAGTGTCAGTGTGTTTTACTGTGCTAAACCTTGTTTGTAGGGACAGGGAAGGACAGTGAGGGAAATTCTCATTGTGCTATACTGTGCTAAAGCATTCATCATCAACCATCTTTAAAAAAAAAAAATTATAGGGACAGAAAACTATAGGTAGGGAGAGTGTCAGTGTGTTTTACTGTGCTAAACCTTGTTTGTAGGGACAGGGAAGGCCAGTGAGGGAAATTCTCATTGTGCTATACTGTGCTAAAGCATTCATTATCAACCATCTTTAAAAAAACATTTTTTATAGGAACAGAAAACTATAGGTAGGGAGAGTGTCAGTGTGTTTTACTGTGCTAAACCTTGTTTGTAGGGACAGGGAAGGACAGTGAGGGAAATTCTCATTGTGCTATACTGTGCTAAAGCATTCATCATCAACCATCTTTAAAAAAAAAAAATTATAGGGACAGAAAACTATAGGTAGGGAGAGTGTCAGTGTGTTTTACTGTGCTAAACCTTGTTTGTAGGGACAGGGAAGGCCAGTGAGGGAAATTCTCATTGTGCTATACTGTGCTAAAGCAGTCATCATCAACCATCTTTAAAAAAACATTTTTTATAGGGACAGAAAACTATAGGTAGGGAGAGTGTCAGTGTGTTTTACTGTGCTAAACCTTGTTTGTAGGGACAGGTAAGGACAGTGAGGGAAATTCTCATTGTGCTATACTGTGCTAAAGCATTCATCATCAACCATCTTTAAAAAAAAATTTTTATAGGGACAGAAATCTATAGGTAGGGAGAGTGTCAGTGTGTTTTACTGTGCTAAACCTTGTTTGTAGGGACAGGGAAGGACAGTGAGGGAAATTCTCATTGTGCTATACTGTGCTAAAGCATTCATCATCAACCATCTTTAAAAAAACATTTTTTATAGGGACAGAAAACTATAGGTAGGGAGAGTGTCAGTGTGTTTTACTGTGCTAAACCTTGTTTGTAGGGACAGGGAAGGCCAGTGAGGGAAATTCTCATTGTGCTATACTGTGCTAAAGCATTCATCATCAACCATCTTTAAAAAAACATTTTTTATAGGGACAGAAAACTATAGGTAGGGAGAGTGTCAGTGTGTTTTACTGTGATAAACCTTGTTTGTAGGGACAGGGAAGGACAGTGAGGGAAATTCTCATTGTGCTATACTGTGCTAAAGCATTCATCATCAACCATCTTTAAAAAAAAAAATTTATAGGGACAGAAAACTATAGGTAGGGAGAGTGTCAGTGTGTTTTACTGTGCTAAACCTTGTTTGTAGGGACAGGGTGTCATGGATATGCATTAATGTCTGTCTGCCATCTTACCTTCCTCCTCATGTGTTCATCTAGAGACCAGACCTCCTTCACCTGGCTTCCTTTATAATCTCCTCCCAGCCTGACTCCACCCCAGGCCCTATCACTGAACACTATATTAACCTGTGCACTGCAAGCCTGCTTTGCTGATCAACGTGTTTGTTAGGCATTGTGTGTTTGGGTTCCTGCCTGCCGTGTGCTACGTCTGTCTCTCTGTTACGTTATTGGCTTGTCCCCGACCATCCCTGTCTGCTCGTGACCCTTGACCTTCGGCTCGTTCTTCGTTATCCTTGTCTGCTTGTGGCCCCTGACCTTCGGCTTGTTATTCGGTTCTCTCTATCGTGTGCTGCTGCTTCCCCTTATCCTACGGGGCGTGAGCTAGGAAACTCCAGGGGCCGCGACCTGGTCCCAGCCTGCAGCGTAACATCCTCACCACTAGAGGCCCTGGAGAAGACCAGCTGGGTCTTAGACTCCGCGCCCTGGGGAATCTTGGCTCTCGCTTCCGTTGGGATCCCGGTTGTGCTCCTCTGGTCCCGCTTTCCACAACCACCCAGTTTCCTATCCACAGAAGCCAGCCATAGGGTTCACTACCTCGCGGTGCACTCCTGTCCCCCTACGGTGTGCATCTGTCACCTGGCCACAGGTGACCCTGACAGTTTGATCAGCCATGAACCCGGCTGACATCCCGCTACCCGCGGATGATCCATTGCAGGGCATAGTTTGCAGACTTGAAACCCAGGAATCGAATCAGACTCAGGTGATGCGATTCCTCCAGGATCTGGCTTCTCGCTTCGAGCAGCTTCAGGCCTCCTTGGGAACCCTGAATCCGCAACCTCAAATACAATCAGCGGCTGCACCTATTGCACCAGTCGCAGCCACACACTCGCTACAACTGCCAGCTCCGTCCCGTTTCTCTGGGGACTCCAAGGCTTGCAGGGGGTTCCTTAGCCAATGCACGATTCATTTTGAGCTCCAGCCCCAAAACTTCCTGTCTGATCGGGCTAAGGTAGCCTATATCATTTCCCTCCTCTCTGGTGAAGCTTTAGCCTGGGCAGCCCCTCTGTGGGAACTGAATGATCCAGTGGTTTCTAGCCTGTCTGGTTTCTTGAAACTTTTTCGGAATATCTTCGAAGAACCGGCTCGTGTCTCTTCAGCGGCCAGCACCCTTTTACGTCTCCGCCAAGAGTCTGCTTCTGTGGGACAGTATGCCCTTCATTTCCGCATACTGTCGGCTGAGTTGAGCTGGAACAATGAGGCCTTAGTCGCAACCTTTTTGCATGGCCTGTCTGATAGAGTGAAGGATGAATTAGCTGGAAGAACCATCCCCACTGATCTGGCCGGCGTTATCTCCTTGTGTAACCAGATCGATATTCGCTTTCAGGAGAGGACCTTAGAAAAGCAACGCCAGCCCTCCTTGGTTCTTAGTCAGCCTGAGCTCCCCTCTCTTCGACCCGTAGAGCATCTCCTACCAGCTGAGGAACCCATGCAGCTGGGTCGGACCAGGCTATCCCCCGAGGAACGTGCTAGGCGCAGAACTCTTGGTCTGTGTCTTTACTGTGGGGGCAAAGGTCATTTTCGTGACACTTGCTCTCTTTGTCCAGAAAAACGTTCGGGTCCACTTCATCTGGAAAGTGGAGTATTGGACCCAGAAATATCACCTTCCCCTTCTCGTCTTCTGCTTTCTGTGTTCCTTCATGTTGGTGCTTCTTCTCATTCGGTCTCAGCATATCTGGATTCCGGAGCCGCTGGTAATTTCATGGACTGGGAAATCGCATCGTCCATGAGACTTACTCTTTTGCCCCTCACCACGCCATTGGTGGTCTTGGCGATTGATGGTACTGTTCTCCCAGGGGGACCTATCCGCTTCCAGACCCTCCCTGTTAAGATGTCGGTAGGGACACTCCACCAGGAGTGGATATCCTTCCTTATCTTACCCAAGGCCTCAACGCCTATAATTTTGGGTCTCCCATGGTTACAGCTCCATTCTCCTCATGTGGACTGGACTACTGGACAGATCCTGGCTTGGGGTCCCTCCTGTTCCTCCTCCTGTCTACCCAAGGTTGCCCCCTGTGAATCTGAGCCGGTCATTCATTCCAGGTTGCATAACCATTTACATTTCTCTGTCCCTAACCACCCTTGGACGCACAGCCAGGCTAGCTTGTCTACAAGTCCTGCAGTCGCTACGTCTTGCGATGCGATTCAGGTAGTCGCTACACCTGACTCAGCTATTCACTCTGCCTCTGTACTAGTTATGCCAGTCCAGCCCATGCCCAGTGAGCCTCTTACTTTTTCTTGTTCGGGACATTCTGCTTGTCCTTCAGCTATTCAGCTTGACTCCGGCGACATGTCACCTTCTAACCAACCTGACTTCAGGGTTCCACTGACATCTGCCCAGTCTGATGGTCCTGTGCAAGATGACCAGTTCCCCTTTAAGGGTCTAGGGGACCCTCCTCAGATTCCTGTTGATCCTCTCATGCCCTTGCTTATTCCTAGAGAGCCTTTGGTCCTCAATAGATCTTCTTGTCATCTCCCTACCTCGTTTTCGGTCTCTGAGGATAATTTTAAGTACGAGGTTAGACAAGTTCTGGATTCTCGGCTCTGCAGAGGCATTCTTCAGTACCTTGTGCATTGGAGAGGTTTTGGTCCTGAGGAGGCGTCTTGGATCGCTGCATCTGATGTCGCTGCACCTCATCTGTTGAGAAGGTTTCATCAGAGATTTCCCTTTAAGCCTGGGTCCAGGCGGGGGAGGGCCCATAAGAGGGAGGGTACTGTCATGGATATGCATTAATGTCTGTCTGCCATCTTACCTTCCTCCTCATGTGTTCATCTAGAGACCAGACCTCCTTCACCTGGCTTCCTTTATAATCTCCTCCCAGCCTGACTCCACCCCAGGCCCTATCACTGAACACTATATTAACCTGTGCACTGCAAGCCTGCTTTGCTGATCAACGTGTTTGTTAGGCATTGTGTGTTTGGGTTCCTGCCTGCCGTGTGCTACGTCTGTCTCTCTGTTACGTTATTGGCTTGTCCCCGACCATCCCTGTCTGCTCGTGACCCTTGACCTTCGGCTCGTTCTTCGTTATCCTTGTCTGCTTGTGGCCCCTGACCTTCGGCTTGTTATTCGGTTCTCTCTATCGTGTGCTGCTGCTTCCCCTTATCCTACGGGGCGTGAGCTAGGAAACTCCAGGGGCCGCGACCTGGTCCCAGCCTGCAGCGTAACATCCTCACCACTAGAGGCCCTGGAGAAGACCAGCTGGGTCTTAGACTCCGCGCCCTGGGGAATCTTGGCTCTCGCTTCCGTTGGGATCCCGGTTGTGCTCCTCTGGTCCCGCTTTCCACAACCACCCAGTTTCCTATCCACAGAAGCCAGCCATAGGGTTCACTACCTCGCGGTGCACTCCTGTCCCCCTACGGTGTGCATCTGTCACCTGGCCACAGGTGACCCTGACACAGGGAAGGCCAGTGAGGGAAATTCTCATTGTGCTATACTGTGCTAAAGCATTCATCATCAACCATCTTTAAAAAAACATTTTTTATAGGGACAGAAAACTATAGGTAGGGAGAGTGTCAGTGTGTTTTACTGTGCTAAACCTTGTTTGTAGGGACAGGGAAGGACAGTGAGGGAAATTCTCATTGTGCTATACTGTGCTAAAGCATTCATCATCAACCATCTTTAAAAAAAAAAATTATAGGGACAGAAAACTATAGGTAGGGAGAGTGTCAGTGTGTTTTACTGTGCTAAACCTTGTTTGTAGGGACAGGGAAGGACAGTGAGGGAAATTCTCATTGTGCTATACTGTGCTAAAGCATTCATCATCAACCATCTTTAAAAAAAAAATTTTATAGGGACAGAAAACTATAGGTAGGGAGAGTGTCAGTGTGTTTTACTGTGCTAAACCTTGTTTGTAGGGACAGGGAAGGCCAGTGAGGGAAATTCTCATTGTGCTATACTGTGCTAAAGCATTCATCATCAACCATCTTTAAAAAAACATTTTTTATAGGGACAGAAAACTATAGGTAGGGAGAGTGTCAGTGTGTTTTACTGTGCTAAACCTTGTTTGTAGGGACAGGGAAGGACAGTGAGGGAAATTCTCATTGTGCTATACTGTGCTAAAGCATTCATCATCAACCATCTTTAAAAAAACATTTTTTATAGGGACAGAAAACTATAGGTAGGGAGAGTGTCAGTGTGTTTTACTGTGCTAAACCTTGTTTGTAGGGACAGGGAAGGACAGTGAGGGAAATTCTCATTGTGCTATACTGTGCTAAAGCATTCATCATCAACCATCTTTAAAAAAAATTTTTTATAGGAACAGAAAACTATAGGTAGGGAGAGTGTCAGTGTGTTTTACTGCGCTAAACCTTGTTTGTAGGGATAGGGAAGGCCAGTGAGGGAAATTCTCATTGTGCTATACTGTGCTAAAGCATTCATCATCAACCATCTTTAAAAAAACATTTTTTATAGGGACAGAAAACTATAGGTAGGGAGAGTGTCAGTGTGTTTTACTGTGCTAAACCTTGTTTGTAGGGACAGGGAAGGACAGTGAGGGAAATTCTCATTGTGCTATACTGTGCTAAAGCATTCATCATCAACCATCTTTAAAAAAAAAAAATTATAGGGACAGAAAACTATAGGTAGGGAGAGTGTCAGTGTGTTTTACTGTGCTAAACCTTGTTTGTAGGGACAGGGAAGGACAGTGAGGGAAATTCTCATTGTGCTATACTGTGCTAAAGCATTCATCATTAACCATCTTTAAAAAAACATTTTGTATAGGGACAGAAAACTATAGGTAGGGAGAGTGTCAGTGTGTTTTACTGTGCTAAACCTTGTTTGTAGGGACAGGGAAGGCCAGTGAGGGAAATTCTCATTGTGCTATACTGTGCTAAAGCATTCATCATCAACCATCTTTAAAAAAACATTTTTTATAGGGACAGAAAACTATAGGTAGGGAGAGTGTCAGTGTGTTTTACTGTGCTAAACCTTGTTTGTAGGGACAGGGAAGGACAGTGAGGGAAATTCTCATTGTGCTATACTGTGCTAAAGCATTCATCATCAACCATCTTAAAAAAAAAAACATTTTATAGGGACAGAAAACTATAGGTAGGGAGAGTGTCAGTGTGTTTTACTGTGCTAAACCTTGTTTGTAGGGACAGGGAAGGCCAGTGAGGGAAATTCTCATTGTGCTATACTGTGCTAAAGCATTCATCATCAACCATCTTTAAAAAAACATTTTTTATAGGGACAGAAAACTATAGGTAGGGAGAGTGTCAGTGTGTTTTACTGTGCTAAACCTTGTTTGTAGGGACAGGGAAGGACAGTGAGGGAAATTCTCATTGTGCTATACTGTGCTAAAGCATTCATCATCAACCATCTTTAAAAAAAATTTTTTATAGGGACAGAAAACTATAGGTAGGGAGAGTGTCAGTGTGTTTTACTGTGCTAAACCTTGTTTGTAGGGACAGGGAAGGCCAGTGAGGGAAATTCTCATTGTGCTATACTGTGCTAAAGCATTCATCATCAACCATCTTTAAAAAAAACATTTTTTATAGGGACAGAAAACTATAGGTAGGGAGAGTGTCAGTGTGTTTTACTGTGCTAAACCTTGTTTGTAGGGACAGGGAAGGACAGTGAGGGAAATTCTCATTGTGCTATACTGTGCTAAAGCATTCATCATCAACCATCTTTAAAAAAAAATTTTTTATAGGGACAGAAAACTATAGGTAGGGAGAGTGTCAGTGTGTTTTACTGTGCTAAACCTTGTTTGTAGGGACAGGGAAGGACAGTGAGGGAAATTCTCATTGTGCTATACTGTGCCAAAGCATTCATCATCAACCATCTTTAAAAAAAATTTTTTATAGGAACAGAAAACTATAGGTAGGGAGAGTGTCAGTGTGTTTTACTGTGCTAAACCTTGTTTGTAGGGATAGGGAAGGCCAGTGAGGGAAATTCTCATTGTGCTATACTGTGCTAAAGCATTCATCATCAACCATCTTTAAAAAAACATTTTTTATAGGGACAGAAAACTATAGGTAGGGAGAGTGTCAGTGTGTTTTACTGTGCTAAACCTTGTTTGTAGGGACAGGGAAGGACAGTGAGGGAAATTCTCATTGTGCTATACTGTGCTAAAGCATTCATCATCAACCATCTTTAAAAAAAAATTTTATAGGGACAGAAAACTATAGGTAGGGAGAGTGTCAGTGTGTTTTACTGTGCTAAACCTTGTTTGTAGGGACAGGGAAGGCCAGTGAGGGAAATTCTCATTGTGCTATACTGTGCTAAAGCATTCATCATCAACCATCTTTAAAAAAACATTTTTTATAGGGACAGAAAACTATAGGTAGGGAGAGTGTCAGTGTGTTTTACTGTGCTAAACCTTGTTTGTAGGGACAGGGAAGGACAGTGAGGGAAATTCTCATTGTGCTATACTGTGCTAAAGCATTCATCATCAACCATCTTAAAAAAAAAACATTTTATAGGGACAGAAAACTATAGGTAGGGAGAGTGTCAGTGTGTTTTACTGTGCTAAACCTTGTTTGTAGGGACAGGGAAGGCCAGTGAGGGAAATTCTCATTGTGCTATACTGTGCTAAAGCATTCATCATCAACCATCTTTAAAAAAAAAATTTTATAGGGACAGAAAACTATAGGTAGGGAGAGTGTCAGTGTGTTTTACTGTGCTAAACCTTGTTTGTAGGGACAGGGAAGGCCAGTGAGGGAAATTCTCATTGTGCTATACTGTGCTAAAGCATTCATCATCAACCATCTTTAAAAAAAACATTTTTTATAGGGACAGAAAACTATAGGTAGGGAGAGTGTCAGTGTGTTTTACTGTGCTAAACCTTGTTTGTAGGGACAGGGAAGGACAGTGAGGGAAATTCTCATTGTGCTATACTGTGCTAAAGCATTCATCATCAACCATCTTTAAAAAAAAATTTTTTATAGGGACAGAAAACTATAGGTAGGGAGAGTGTCAGTGTGTTTTACTGTGCTAAACCTTGTTTGTAGGGACAGGGAAGGACAGTGAGGGAAATTCTCATTGTGCTATACTGTGCTAAAGCATTCATCATCAACCATCTTTAAAAAAACATTTTTTATAGGGACAGAAAACTATAGGTAGGGAGAGTGTCAGTGTGTTTTACTGTGATAAACCTTGTTTGTAGGGACAGGGAAGGACAGTGAGGGAAATTCTCATTGTGCTATACTGTGCTAAAGCATTCATCATCAACCATCTTTAAAAAAAAAAATTTATAGGGACAGAAAACTATAGGTAGGGAGAGTGTCAGTGTGTTTTACTGTGCTAAACCTTGTTTGTAGGGACAGGGAAGGCCAGTGAGGGAAATTCTCATTGTGCTATACTGTGCTAAAGCATTCATCATCAACCATCTTTAAAAAAACATTTTTTATAGGGACAGAAAACTATAGGTAGGGAGAGTGTCAGTGTGTTTTACTGTGCTAAACCTTGTTTGTAGGGACAGGGAAGGACAGTGAGGGAAATTCTCATTGTGCTATACTGTGCTAAAGCATTCATCATCAACCATCTTTAAAAAAAAAAATTATAGGGACAGAAAACTATAGGTAGGGAGAGTGTCAGTGTGTTTTACTGTGCTAAACCTTGTTTGTAGGGACAGGGAAGGCCAGTGAGGGAAAATCTCATTGTGCTATACTGTGCTAAAGCATTCATCATCAACCATCTTTAAAAAAACATTTTTTATAGGGACAGAAAACTATAGGTAGGGAGAGTGTCAGTGTGTTTTACTGTGCTAAACCTTGTTTGTAGGGACAGGGAAGGACAGTGAGGGAAATTCTCATTGTGCTATACTGTGCTAAAGCATTCATCATCAACCATCTTTAAAAAAAAAATTATAGGGACAGAAAACTATAGGTAGGGAGAGTGTCAGTGTGTTTTACTGTGCTAAACCTTGTTTGTAGGGACAGGGAAGGACAGTGAGGGAAATTCTCATTGTGCTATACTGTGCTAAAGCATTCATCATTAACCATCTTTAAAAAAACATTTTGTATAGGGACAGAAAACTATAGGTAGGGAGAGTGTCAGTGTGTTTTACTGTGCTAAACCTTGTTTGTAGGGACAGGGAAGGCCAGTGAGGGAAATTCTCATTGTGCTATACTGTGCTAAAGCATTCATCATCAACCATCTTTAAAAAAACATTTTTTATAGGGACAGAAAACTATAGGTAGGGAGAGTGTCAGTGTGTTTTACTGTGCTAAACCTTGTTTGTAGGGACAGGGAAGGACAGTGAGGGAAATTCTCATTGTGCTATACTGTGCTAAAGCATTCATCATCAACCATCTTAAAAAAAAAACATTTTATAGGGACAGAAAACTATAGGTAGGGAGAGTGTCAGTGTGTTTTACTGTGCTAAACCTTGTTTGTAGGGACAGGGAAGGCCAGTGAGGGAAATTCTCATTGTGCTATACTGTGCTAAAGCATTCATCATCAACCATCTTTAAAAAAATATTTTTTATAGGGACAGAAAACTATAGGTAGGGAGAGTGTCAGTGTGTTTTACTGTGCTAAACCTTGTTTGTAGGGACAGGGAAGGACAGTGAGGGAAATTCTCATTGTGCTATACTGTGCTAAAGCATTCATCATCAACCATCTTTAAAAAAAATTTTTTATAGGGACAGAAAACTATAGGTAGGGAGAGTGTCAGTGTGTTTTACTGTGCTAAACCTTGTTTGTAGGGACAGGGAAGGCCAGTGAGGGAAATTCTCATTGTGCTATACTGTGCTAAAGCATTCATCATCAACCATCTTTAAAAAAAACATTTTTTATAGGGACAGAAAACTATAGGTAGGGAGAGTGTCAGTGTGTTTTACTGTGCTAAACCTTGTTTGTAGGGACAGGGAAGGACAGTGAGGGAAATTCTCATTGTGCTATACTGTGCTAAAGCATTCATCATCAACCATCTTTAAAAAAACATTTTTTATAGGGACAGAAAACTATAGGTAGGGAGAGTGTCAGTGTGTTTTACTGTGCTAAACCTTGTTTGTAGGGACAGGGAAGGACAGTGAGGGAAATTCTCATTGTGCTATACTGTGCTAAAGCATTCATCATCAACCATCTTTAAAAAAACATTTTTTATAGGGACAGAAAACTATAGGTAGGGAGAGTGTCAGTGTGTTTTACTGTGCTAAACCTTGTTTGTAGGGACAGGGAAGGACAGTGAGGGAAATTCTCATTGTGCTATACTGTGCTAAAGCATTCATCATCAACCATCTTTAAAAAAATTTTTTTATAGGGACAGAAAACTATAGGTAGGGAGAGTGTCAGTGTGTTTTACTGTGCTAAACCTTGTTTGTAGGGACAGGGAAGGACAGTGAGGGAAATTCTCATTGTGCTATACTGTGCTAAAGCATTCATCATCAACCATCTTAAAAAAAAAACATTTTATAGGGACAGAAAACTATAGGTAGGGAGAGTGTCAGTGTGTTTTACTGTGCTAAACCTTGTTTGTAGGGACAGGGAAGGCCAGTGAGGGAAATTCTCATTGTGCTATACTGTGCTAAAGCATTCATCATCAACCATCTTTAAAAAAAAAAATTTATAGGGACAGAAAACTATAGGTAGGGAGAGTGTCAGTGTGTTTTACTGTGCTAAACCTTGTTTGTAGGGACAGGGAAGGCCAGTGAGGGAAATTCTCATTGTGCTATACTGTGCTAAAGCATTCATCATCAACCATCTTTAAAAAAAACATTTTTTATAGGGACAGAAAACTATAGGTAGGGAGAGTGTCAGTGTGTTTTACTGTGCTAAACCTTGTTTGTAGGGACAGGGAAGGACAGTGAGGGAAATTCTCATTGTGCTATACTGTGCTAAAGCATTCATCATCAACCATCTTTAAAAAAAAAATTTTTATAGGGACAGAAAACTATAGGTAGGGAGAGTGTCAGTGTGTTTTACTGTGCTAAACCTTGTTTGTAGGGACAGGGAAGGACAGTGAGGGAAATTCTCATTGTGCTATACTGTGCTAAAGCATTCATCATCAACCATCTTTAAAAAAACATTTTTTATAGGGACAGAAAACTATAGGTAGGGAGAGTGTCAGTGTGTTTTACTGTGATAAACCTTGTTTGTAGGGACAGGGAAGGACAGTGAGGGAAATTCTCATTGTGCTATACTGTGCTAAAGCATTCATCATCAACCATCTTTAAAAAAAAATTTTTATAGGGACAGAAAACTATAGGTAGGGAGAGTGTCAGTGTGTTTTACTGTGCTAAACCTTGTTTGTAGGGACAGGGAAGGCCAGTGAGGGAAATTCTCATTGTGCTATACTGTGCTAAAGCATTCATCATCAACCATCTTTAAAAAAACATTTTTTATAGGGACAGAAAACTATAGGTAGGGAGAGTGTCAGTGTGTTTTACTGTGCTAAACCTTGTTTGTAGGGACAGGGAAGGACAGTGAGGGAAATTCTCATTGTGCTATACTGTGCTAAAGCATTCATCATCAACCATCTTTAAAAAAAAAAATTATAGGGACAGAAAACTATAGGTAGGGAGAGTGTCAGTGTGTTTTACTGTGCTAAACCTTGTTTGTAGGGACAGGGAAGGCCAGTGAGGGAAAATCTCATTGTGCTATACTGTGCTAAAGCATTCATCATCAACCATCTTTAAAAAAACATTTTTTATAGGGACAGAAAACTATAGGTAGGGAGAGTGTCAGTGTGTTTTACTGTGCTAAACCTTGTTTGTAGGGACAGGGAAGGACAGTGAGGGAAATTCTCATTGTGCTATACTGTGCTAAAGCATTCATCATCAACAATCTTTAAAAAAACATTTTTATAGGGACAGAAAACTATAGGTAGGGAGAGTGTCAGTGTGTTTTACTGTGCTAAACCTTGTTTGTAGGGACAGGGAAGGCCAGTGAGGGAAATTCTCATTGTGCTATACTGTGCTAAAGCATTCATTATCAACCATCTTTAAAAAAACATTTTTTATAGGAACAGAAAACTATAGGTAGGGAGAGTGTCAGTGTGTTTTACTGTGCTAAACCTTGTTTGTAGGGACAGGGAAGGACAGTGAGGGAAATTCTCATTGTGCTATACTGTGCTAAAGCATTCATCATCAACCATCTTTAAAAAAAAAAATTTATAGGGACAGAAAACTATAGGTAGGGAGAGTGTCAGTGTGTTTTACTGTGCTAAACCTTGTTTGTAGGGACAGGGAAGGCCAGTGAGGGAAATTCTCATTGTGCTATACTGTGCTAAAGCATTCATCATCAACCATCTTTAAAAAAACATTTTTTATAGGGACAGAAAACTATAGGTAGGGAGAGTGTCAGTGTGTTTTACTGTGCTAAACCTTGTTTGTAGGGACAGGTAAGGACAGTGAGGGAAATTCTCATTGTGCTATACTGTGCTAAAGCATTCATCATCAACCATCTTTAAAAAAAAAAATTTATAGGGACAGAAATCTATAGGTAGGGAGAGTGTCAGTGTGTTTTACTGTGCTAAACCTTGTTTGTAGGGATAGGGAAGGCCAGTGAGGGAAATTCTCATTGTGCTATACTGTGCTAAAGCATTCATCATCAACCATCTTTAAAAAAACATTTTTTATAGGGACAGAAAACTATAGGTAGGGAGAGTGTCAGTGTGTTTTACTGTGCTAAACCTTGTTTGTAGGGACAGGGAAGGACAGTGAGGGAAATTCTCATTGTGCTATACTGTGCTAAAGCATTCATCATCAACCATCTTTAAAAAAAAAAATTATAGGGACAGAAAACTATAGGTAGGGAGAGTGTCAGTGTGTTTTACTGTGCTAAACCTTGTTTGTAGGGACAGGGAAGGACAGTGAGGGAAATTCTCATTGTGCTATACTGTGCTAAAGCATTCATCATCAACCATCTTTAAAAAAACATTTTTTATAGGGACAGAAAACTATAGGTAGGGAGAGTGTCAGTGTGTTTTACTGTGCTAAACCTTGTTTGTAGGGACAGGGAAGGACAGTGAGGGAAATTCTCATTGTGCTATACTGTGCTAAAGCATTCATCATCAACCATCTTAAAAAAAAAACATTTTATAGGGACAGAAAACTATAGGTAGGGAGAGTGTCAGTGTGTTTTACTGTGCTAAACCTTGTTTGTAGGGACAGGGAAGGCCAGTGAGGGAAATTCTCATTGTGCTATACTGTGCTAAAGCATTCATCATCAACCATCTTTAAAAAAACATTTTTTATAGGGACAGAAAACTATAGGTAGGGAGAGTGTCAGTGTGTTTTACTGTGCTAAACCTTGTTTGTAGGGACAGGGAAGGACAGTGAGGGAAATTCTCATTGTGCTATACTGTGCTAAAGCATTCATCATCAACCATCTTTAAAAAAAACATTTTTTATAGGGACAGAAAACTATAGGTAGGGAGAGTGTCAGTGTGTTTTACTGTGCTAAACCTTGTTTGTAGGGACAGGGAAGGACAGTGAGGGAAATTCTCATTGTGCTATACTGTGCTAAAGCATTCATCATCAACCATCTTTAAAAAAACATTTTTTATAGGGACAGAAAACTATAGGTAGGGAGAGTGTCAGTGTGTTTTACTGTGCTAAACCTTGTTTGTAGGGACAGGGAAGGACAGTGAGGGAAATTCTCATTGTGCTATACTGTGCTAAAGCATTCATCATCAACCATCTTTAAAAAAAATTTTTTATAGGGACAGAAAACTATAGGTAGGGAGAGTGTCAGTGTGTTTTACTGTGCTAAACCTTGTTTGTAGGGACAGGGAAGGCCAGTGAGGGAAATTCTCATTGTGCTATACTGTGCTAAAGCATTCATCATCAACCATCTTTAAAAAAACATTTTTTATAGGGACAGAAAACTATAGGTAGGGAGAGTGTCAGTGTGTTTTACTGTGCTAAACCTTGTTTGTAGGGACAGGGAAGGACAGTGAGGGAAATTCTCATTGTGCTATACTGTGCTAAAGCATTCATCATCAACCATCTTTAAAAAAAAAATTATAGGGACAGAAAACTATAGGTAGGGAGAGTGTCAGTGTGTTTTACTGTGCTAAACCTTGTTTGTAGGGACAGGGAAGGCCAGTGAGGGAAAATCTCATTGTGCTATACTGTGCTAAAGCATTCATCATCAACCATCTTTAAAAAAACATTTTTTATAGGGACAGAAAACTATAGGTAGGGAGAGTGTCAGTGTGTTTTACTGTGCTAAACCTTGTTTGTAGGGACAGGGAAGGACAGTGAGGGAAATTCTCATTGTGCTATACTGTGCTAAAGCATTCATCATCACCCATCTTTAAAAAAAATTTTTTATAGGGACAGAAAACTATAGGTAGGGAGAGTGTCAGTGTGTTTTACTGTGCTAAACCTTGTTTGTAGGGACAGGGAAGGCCAGTGAGGGAAATTCTCATTGTGCTATACTGTGCTAAAGCATTCATTATCAACCATCTTTAAAAAAACATTTTTTATAGGAACAGAAAACTATAGGTAGAGAGAGTGTCAGTGTGTTTTACTGTGCTAAACCTTGTTTGTAGGGACAGGGAAGGACAGTGAGGGAAATTCTCATTGTGCTATACTGTGCTAAAGCATTCATCATCAACCATCTTTAAAAAAAAAAATTTATAGGGACAGAAAACTATAGGTAGGGAGAGTGTCAGTGTGTTTTACTGTGCTAAACCTTGTTTGTAGGGACAGGGAAGGCCAGTGAGGGAAATTCTCATTGTGCTATACTGTGCTAAAGCATTCATCATCAACCATCTTTAAAAAAACATTTTTTATAGGGACAGAAAACTATAGGTAGGGAGAGTGTCAGTGTGTTTTACTGTACTAAACCTTGTTTGTAGGGACAGGTAAGGACAGTGAGGGAAATTCTCATTGTGCTATACTGTGCTAAAGCATTCATCATCAACCATCTTTAAAAAAAAAATTTTATAGGGACAGAAATCTATAGGTAGGGAGAGTGTCAGTGTGTTTTACTGTGCTAAACCTTGTTTGTAGGGACAGGGAAGGACAGTGAGGGAAATTCTCATTGTGCTATACTGTGCTAAAGCATTCATCATCAACCATCTTTAAAAAAACATTTTTTATAGGGACAGAAAACTATAGGTAGGGAGAGTGTCAGTGTGTTTTACTGTGCTAAACCTTGTTTGTAGGGACAGGGAAGGCCAGTGAGGGAAATTCTCATTGTGCTATACTGTGCTAAAGCATTCATCATCAACCATCTTTAAAAAAACATTTTTTATAGGGACAGAAAACTATAGGTAGGGAGAGTGTCAGTGTGTTTTACTGTGATAAACCTTGTTTGTAGGGACAGGGAAGGACAGTGAGGGAAATTCTCATTGTGCTATACTGTGCTAAAGCATTCATCATCAACCATCTTTAAAAAAAAATTTTTATAGGGACAGAAAACTATACGTAGGGAGAGTGTCAGTGTGTTTTACTGTGCTAAACCTTGTTTGTAGGGACAGGGAAGGCCAGTGAGGGAAATTCTCATTGTGCTATACTGTGCTAAAGCATTCATCATCAACCATCTTTAAAAAAACATTTTTTATAGGGACAGAAAACTATAGGTAGGGAGAGTGTCAGTGTGTTTTACTGTGCTAAACCTTGTTTGTAGGGACAGGGAAGGACAGTGAGGGAAATTCTCATTGTGCTATACTGTGCTAAAGCATTCATCATCAACCATCTTTAAAAAAAATTTTTATAGGGACAGAAAACTATAGGTAGGGAGAGTGTCAGTGTGTTTTACTGTGCTAAACCTTGTTTGTAGGGACAGGGAAGGACAGTGAGGGAAATTCTCATTGTGCTATACTGTGCTAAAGCATTCATCATCAACCATCTTTAAAAAAATTTTTTTATAGGGACAGAAAACTATAGGTAGGGAGAGTGTCAGTGTGTTTTACTGTGCTAAACCTTGTTTGTAGGGACAGGGAAGGCCAGTGAGGGAAATTCTCATTGTGCTATACTGTGCTAAAGCATTCATCATCAACCATCTTTAAAAAAACATTTTTTATAGGGACAGAAAACTATAGGTAGGGAGAGTGTCAGTGTGTTTTACTGTGCTAAACCTTGTTTGTAGGGACAGGGAAGGACAGTGAGGGAAATTCTCATTGTGCTATACTGTGCTAAAGCATTCATCATCAACCATCTTTAAAAAAAAATTTTTATAGGAACAGAAAACTATAGGTAGGGAGAGTGTCAGTGTGTTTTACTGTGCTAAACCTTGTTTGTAGGGATAGGGAAGGCCAGTGAGGGAAATTCTCATTGTGCTATACTGTGCTAAAGCATTCATCATCAACCATCTTTAAAAAAACATTTTTTATAGGGACAGAAAACTATAGGTAGGGAGAGTGTCAGTGTGTTTTACTGTGCTAAACCTTGTTTGTAGGGACAGGGAAGGACAGTGAGGGAAATTCTCATTGTGCTATACTGTGCTAAAGCATTCATCATCAACCATCTTTAAAAAAAAAAATTATAGGGACAGAAAACTATAGGTAGGGAGAGTGTCAGTGTGTTTTACTGTGCTAAACCTTGTTTGTAGGGACAGGGAAGGACAGTGAGGGAAATTCTCATTGTGCTGTACTGTGCTAAAGCATTCATCATTAACCATCTTTAAAAAAACATTTTGTATAGGGACAGAAAACTATAGGTAGGGAGAGTGTCAGTGTGTTTTACTGTGCTAAACCTTGTTTGTAGGGACAGGGAAGGCCAGTGAGGGAAATTCTCATTGTGCTATACTGTGCTAAAGCATTCATCATCAACCATCTTTAAAAAAACATTTTTTATAGGGACAGAAAACTATAGGTAGGGAGAGTGTCAGTGTGTTTTACTGTGCTAAACCTTGTTTGTAGGGACAGGGAAGGACAGTGAGGGAAATTCTCATTGTGCTATACTGTGCTAAAGCATTCATCATCAACCATCTTAAAAAAAAAACATTTTATAGGGACAGAAAACTATAGGTAGGGAGAGTGTCAGTGTGTTTTACTGTGCTAAACCTTGTTTGTAGGGACAGGGAAGGCCAGTGAGGGAAATTCTCATTGTGCTATACTGTGCTAAAGCATTCATCATCAACCATCTTTAAAAAAACATTTTTTATAGGGACAGAAAACTATAGGTAGGGAGAGTGTCAGTGTGTTTTACTGTGCTAAACCTTGTTTGTAGGGACAGGGAAGGACAGTGAGGGAAATTCTCATTGTGCTATACTGTGCTAAAGCATTCATCATCAACCATCTTTAAAAAAAACATTTTTTATAGGGACAGAAAACTATAGGTAGGGAGAGTGTCAGTGTGTTTTACTGTGCTAAACCTTGTTTGTAGGGACAGGGAAGGACAGTGAGGGAAATTCTCATTGTGCTATACTGTGCTAAAGCATTCATCATCAACCATCTTTAAAAAAAAAATTTTTTATAGGGACAGAAAACTATAGGTAGGGAGAGTGTCAGTGTGTTTTACTGTGCTAAACCTTGTTTGTAGGGACAGGGAAGGCCAGTGAGGGAAATTCTCATTGTGCTATACTGTGCTAAAGCATTCATCATCAACCATCTTTGAAATCCTTGTTTTTTGGACAGTCAGGGAAATTGTCATTGTGCTATTCTGTGCGAAAGCAATCATCCTCAACCATATTTAGAAATCCTTAAGTAAAGGGACAGAGAAGGACACCTGAAGGTAGCCCTTATTGCTTTTTTCCCCATCTCCCTGCAGGCCATCCATTAGAATGTCTGGAAGGCAAACAAGGAGAGGCAGACAGTCAGGAGGCAATAAAAGAGGGCAAGCAGGCTCTGTGTCTGGGGGCAACAGTGCTGGTCGTGGACGCGGTGCATTGTCATCAGCACATGGCCATGGGACACGCTTGTCCTTCTTTTCGGCAGCTGGACATGTTGAGCCACATCATGCCGAAGACTTGGTAGAGTGGATGACCAAGCCCTCCTCCTCCTCATCCTCTCTCACCCAGGCTCAGGGTACTGGCAAAGCAGCTGCCAAAGCGTCCTCTTCCCTGGTATCAATGTCAGACTCATCATCAGTCACTCCTTCCCTAGACCCACCATGTCCTCCTCCTGAGGAGTCCCCCGAACTGTTTGAGCACAGTGTTGGGTACATGCTCCAGGAGGATGCCCAGCGTTTCGAAGGGTCTGATGATGAAACCCAGCTAGAGGAAGGCAGTAGCGTGAGAGCAGACAGAGGGGATGCTCAAGAAGGACACCAATCTGGCAGTCATGTTCCAGCAGCTGCAGCATACTGCCAGATTGGCTCCAGTGATGAGGAGGGAGGGGATGATGAGGTCACTGACTCCACGTGGGTGCCTAATAGGAGAGAGGAGGAGGAGGAGGATGAGGAGGAGGCACATCTCCAACGAGGCAGGATGCCCTTTGGTGGCCAGCGTAAGGGCAGTACACCGACGGAATCACACCGCAGAGCTCCGCCTGTGCAGGGCGCTGCCTCTGCCCGTCATTCAAAAAGTTCTTTGGTGTGGGCCTTTTTTGAGGCTAGTGCATCAGATCGCACAGCTGCTGTTTGCAACATATGTCTCAAGCGTATATCGCGTGGCCAAAACATCAGCCGCTTGGGTACCACATGCCTGACCAGACATATGTTGACCTGCCATGCAGCTCGTTGGCAAGCCTACCTCAAAGACCCACACCAAAGAACAAAGCGGACCTCTCCTTGCACCGCATCAGCTGGGATCTCCAACCCCACTATAACTTCAGTCCTCTCTGAAACATGCACTGAGAGGAATGAAGGTGTAGAATTAGGTGTGTCACAGCCAAGTACTTGCGGCCACTCTGCTAGCAGTACACCGACGTCCGATTCTAGCAGGCAAATTTCCCTGCCCCAGCTGCTGGACCGTCGAAAGAAGTTCACTCCCAGCCATCCACATGCCCAGCGGTTGAATGCTAGCTTGGCTAAATTGCTAGCGCTTCAACTGCTGCCTTTTCAGTTGGTAGACTTGGCCCCCTTCCGTGAGTTTGTGCAATGTGCGGTTCCTCAGTGGCAGGTTCCCAAACGCCACTTTTTCTCACGGAAGGCTATTCCGGCTCTCTACCGGCATGTGGAAGGCAATGTCTTGGCCTCGCTGGACACGGCGGTCAGCGGTAAGGTGCATATTACCGCTGACTCATGGTCCAGCAGGCATGGACAGGGACGTTACCTTTCTTTCACGGCCCATTGGGTCACTCTTTTGGCAGCTGGGAAGGATGCAGGACAAGGTGCAGTAGTGTTGGAGGTTGTTCCACCGCCACGCCTCCAAAATGCTACTACTGGTTGTGACACACCTCTCTCCTCCACCCCCTCCTCCTCTTCTTCCTCCATGGCCTCTTCCTGTGCTTTGTCCTCTGAACCAGCGGTGCTCCGTAGCCGTTCAAGGGGCTACGCAAGTACGCAGGCAAAAAGATGCCATGCCGTGCTTGCGCTGGTGTGTTTGGGGGACAGAAGCCACACTGGGGCAGAGGTCCTGTCTGCTCTGCAGGGCCAGGCCGAGAGGTGGTTGACGCCACGCCAGCTTAAGCCAGGAATGGTGGTTTGCGACAATGGCACCAACCTCCTCTCCGCCCTCCGACAGGGACAACTGACCTATGTGCCCTGTGTGGCTCACGTCCTTAACCTGGTGGTGCAGCGGTTCTTGGGCAGGTACCCGGGCTTACAGGATGTCCTGAGGCAGGCCAGGAAAGTCTGTGTGCATTTCCGCAGATCTTATAATGCCAGTGCTCGCCTGGCTGAGCTGCAAAAGGAGTTGAACCTGCCCAAGAACCGCCTTATATGTGACATGCCCACCAGGTGGAACTCAACGTTGGCCATGCTGCAGCGGCTGCACACGCAGCAGAGGGCCATCAATGAGTACCTGTGCGACTACGGCACCAGGACAGGGTCAGGGAAGCTTGTTTTTTTTTCTCCACGCCAGTGGGGCATGATCAGGGATGCATGCACTGTCCTGGCACCATTTGAGGAGGCCACGAGGATGGTGAGCAGTGACAGTGCATGCATCAGTGACACTGTACCTCTTGTCCACCTGTTGGAGCACACGCTGCGTGGAATAATGGACAGGGCACTTGAGGCAGAACAGAGGCAGGAAGAGGAGGACTTCCTTGCCTCTCAAGGCCCCCTTTACCCAGACAGTGTTCCTTCTGTCCCACCCATCGCACAGGAAGAGGAGGAGGAGGAGGAGGATTGTGTCAGCATGGAGGTGGAGGCTGGCACTCAGCATCATCAGCAGCAGTCTTTTAGGGATGATTTACAGTCCCAAGAAACCAGTGGACTTGTACGTGGCTGGGAGGAGGTGGCTGCGGATCATGTCGTCCTTAGTGACCCAGAGGACTCCGGACCGAATGCCTCAGCTAACCTACGCTGCATGGCCTCCCTGATCCTGCAAAGTCTGCGGAAGGATCCTCGTATTCTTCGGATCAAGGAGAGGGACCATTACTGGCTGGCCACTCTCCTTGATCCACGGTACAAGGGTAAGGTTGCGGACCTTATGTTACCGTCGCAGAGGGAGCAGAGGATGAGACAACTCCGGGAGGCCTTGCAGAAAGGTCTGTGCAACGCGTTCCCAGAGACTGAGAGGTTACAAACTCCTGGTCCTGGACAACGAGTTGCTGAGGCTTCGGCCAGTCAAAGAAGGAGCGGTGGGGAAGGTGGCCGTCTGACCGATGCGTTCAGACAATTCTTTAGTCCGCAGCCCCAAAGTATGATCGGTTCCAGCAACCATCGCCAGCGTCTGATAAACATGGTGCAGGAATATCTAGGGGCAAGGTCAGACTTGGACACCTTCCCCACCGAAAATCCTCTGGCTTACTGGGTCTTGAGGATGGATCACTGGCCAGAGCTTGCACAGTATGCAATTGAGCTACTGGCCTGTCCTGCATCCAGCGTTCTTTCGGAACGCACATTCAGTGCTGCTGGAGGATTTGTCACGGATCACAGGGTGCGCCTGTCCACCGACTCGGTTGATCGACTGACTTTCATCAAGATGAACCAGTCTTGGATCACCACCAGCTACCACACACCTGATGCTGTTATAACAGACTAATTGATTTTAACATGTCACATCCCTTCAAGACTGATGCTGATGCTGAGTGCCTGTGCTGTTATGTTGACTGGCTATCCTCCTCCTCCGAGTCCTCAATGATACGATTGATGATGATAGCTTGGAAGATCATTTTTGTTTATGGGTGCCGCCACCAGTGCCTAAGGCCCAATTTTTCAGCCCCTGTTTAACAGGGGCGTGTAATTACAATTTTTGAAGCAATACTTTGCAACAGGGCCCATTGCTGCACCCACTAAGAGTAACTCTGAGGGCTTACAGTGTTGTGGCAACGCCACCACCACCACCACGAAAGGCCCAATTTTTCAGCCCCTGTTCAAAAGGGGCATGTAATTACAATTCTTGATCTAATAATTCACAGCAGGGCCCATTCCTGCACCCACCAAGAGTAACTCTGAGGGCTTACAGTGTTGTGGCAACACCACCACCACCACCACCACCACCACGAAAGGCCCAATTTTTCAGCCCCTGTTCAACAGGGGCATGCAATTACAATTCTTGATCTAATAATTCACAGCAGGGCCCATTGCTGCACCCACCAAGAGTAACTGTCAGGGCTTACAGTGTTGTGGCACCAGCACCACCATCAAAGGCCCAATTTTTACTACCACTGTTCAACAATTATATGTAATTACAATTCCTGATATAATAGTTGACAGCAGGGTGTTCCAGCACCAACCAAGAGTAACTGTGAGTGCTTACAGTGTTGTGCCAACACCAACAACTAAGGGGCCTATTTCTGCAGAGTATATACGGCAGGTCCCTACTTTCAAACATCCAACTTACAAACGACTCCTACTTGCAAACGCAAGAAGACAAGAGGAAGTGAGAGGAAATCTACCCCTAGGAAGGAAAATTCTCTCCTGTAAGAATTAATATGGGAGAAAGGTGTCTCCTCTCTACTGATGCTTTATCACCAATCCTTGTTTCAAGAAAAACACCACATTTCAAAAACAGTTGTCATTGGGACGGAAAGTGAGGTGAAATGTTCTGAACAGGGGCACAGACAGCAAAACAAATGTTACAGGGGTGATAACCCTTACCTATGTTTTCCAAAAAGTTTAAAAATAGATTTTTGGGCTGGAGCTACACTTAAACAATGTACCTGTTCAAAATTACAAACAGATTCTACATAAGAACAAACCTACAGTCCCTGTCTTGTATGCACCGCCTGTATGCGGCTGTTCAGAGTATATAGGGCCTTTTTTATTTTATGTGCGGGGTTCCCCTTAATATCCATACAAGACCCAAAGGGGCTGGTAATGGGCTGGGGTAGGGGGGGGGGGTCATGGGGTAGCTATGCCATTTTTCTTAAAGATTTTCATCCATATTACCGGGACCAGACATTACATTAAAGCCGCAAGCAGTTTTAAATGGCTTTTTTTTCCTTTAGAAGTGTCATTTTGTGCAGGGACAGTTCTAAACACTGGAAACACGTGGCACTTCACAGGCATACTTTAGACACCCCCCAGGTACGATATTTAAAGGAATATTTGACTTTTTTTTTTTCACTTTATGCATCATTAAAATGACTGCTCCCGAAAAACGACCGTTTTTAAAACTTCTTTTTGCATTGATGTCCCCTGGTGCAGAACCCGGGTTCCCAAACCCTTTTTAGGACAATAACATGCATAATAGTCGTTATAATTAGCACTTTAGAATTCGAACGTTCGCATCCATTGTATTTAATAGGGTTCTAATGTTCGTACGAACTTTCGGTCCGTTCGCGGGTTCTGGTGCGAACCGAACCCGGGGGTGTTCGGCTCATCACTAATAATAATAATGATTATGGAGATGAATAAACTTTAGCTTTAATGCCATTAGGTTAGTGTTACATCTACTTTAAATATTGGATGATAATAATAATAATAATAATAATAATAATAGTAGTAGTAGTATCAGTAGTAGTCATAATAATAATAATAATGATAGTAGTATTAATAGTAACAACAATAAAAATAACAAAAACAAAACAACAATAATATATATATATATATATATATATATATATATATATATATATAAAATATAAGAGTAATGATGATTGATGATGATAATTATAGTGAGTATGATAATGATAATAATGATAATAATAATAAATTGTATTTTTTGCTGTTATTATAATTAATATTATTATTACAATGACAACGATAAGGGTAATAATAATAATAATGATTGAGAAGATGAATAAACTTTAGCTTTAAAGCCATTTGGTTAGTGTTACATCTATTTTAAATGATGGATAATAATAATAATAATAATAATAATAGTAGTAATAGTAGCAACAATAAAAATAACAAAACAACAATAATTTAATTATAATAATGTAAGAGTAATGGTGATTGATGATGATAATTATAATGAGTATGATAATAATAATGTTAATAATAATAAATTGTATTTGTTGCTGTTATTATTATTAATATTATTATTACAATGATAAGGGTAATAATAATGATTATGGAGATGAATAAACTTTAGCCTTAATGCCATTAGGTTAGTGTTACATCTACTTTAAATATTGGATATTAATAATAATAATAATAATAATAGTAGTAGGAGTAGTATCAGTAGTAGTCATAATAATAATAGTAGTAGTAATAGTAGCAACAATAAAAATTACAAAACAAAACAACAATAATATAATTATATTAAATATAAGAGTAATGATGATTGATGATGATAATTATGAGTATCATAATGATAATAATAATAATAATAATAATAAATTGTATTTGTTGCTGTTATTATTATTAATAATATTATTACAATGATAATGATAAGGGTAATAATAATAATAATGATTATGGAGATGAATAAACTTTAGCTTTAATACCATTTGGTTAGTGTTACGTCTATTTTAAATGATGGATAAAAATAATAATAAAAATAATAATAAATAATAGTAGCAGTAGTTATAATAACAATATTAATAAAAACTAACAACAGCAATTATTATTATTTTTTTAATTTTTTTTATATAATATTTAAAGCGGAGGTTCACCGGGATTTTTTTTTTAAAAGCCAGCAGCTACAAATACAGCAGCTGCTGACTTTTAAAATAGGGACACTTACCTGTCCAGGGCGCCCGCGATGTCGGGACACCCGAGGCCGACCCGTCCCTCGGCTCTCGGATGGGAAGGGAATCAGTGCTGCGGCTTCACTGCCCGGTTCCCTACTGCGCATGCGTGAGTCGCGCTGCGCTTCCTAACAGGTCCCCGCTGTGTCCTGGGAGCCGAGTGTTTCCCAGCACACAGCGGGGGGGGGGGGGGGTTATGCGAAGGGGCGGGACTCCCGCAGGAGTCTATACCCGGAAGTGGTGCAAATACCTGTTTTATACAGGTATCTGCACCCCCTCCCCCCTGAATGGTGTCAAACGTGACACCGAAGGGGGGGAGGGTTCCGAAAAGCGGAGGTTCCATTTTGGATGAACCTCCGCTTTAAGACATTTTGGGGAAAATGAGCTGCAACAATATTTTTGTTTGATGGTTTTCAGTCATTTGGTTGTCTCTTCTATTAGTAGAACACACTTGTAGAAGGAAATGCATTCTAGAAAATGAATATGAAGTTGTGTATGCGGTGGGTATGATCTCGGTGTGTGTGGCCCTACTGAGCGGGTCACAGTGGGCGCCGAGGCCATCAAGGCTTCTTAAGAGACTTTGTGTATCACATCCCTCAGGGTGCACAATTAAGGTAAGTGCGCCATAAATCACACTAATTATAAAGTGCATATGTCTGCACGGCGTGCTGATAGGTGCCGCTTTTCCTATCACCTCCGAAAAATGAACTGAAAAGCTTGTCCTGTGTGTCCTGCGGCTTCATAGCATAATAAAGGATAAACTGCTGGAAGGAGAAGATGGGACAAGATGAGCCCCGTGATTCATTCTCCGAACCTTCCAGATAACAGGCCAATAGACTGAACACCCCGCTCCATATTGACAATGACTCCCTTGACTCCATATATCAGATTTATTGGTCCTCTGACTACGCCAGACACGCTGTACTATAGCAGCTAACTGTTATGTAAAAAGACATTCATTTTTTTGTTTTAGAAATAATGCTATTAATTAGTTTATAGCAAATAATAATTAGGTATCAAAAAATATCCCTTCAACCCATATAATAACACTGTCACATTATTGAAGGGAACTGGTACGTAAAAAGTAACTCCACCTTTGTTGAGAAAAAAAATAAAAATCCTCTCGGGTTGATCTGTGTACATTACAGGGATTCCTATCTTTTGTTGCGCTAAAAAAATAGCAGCCCTGTGCAGACTGATTCTGAATGGGAGGTTTGGGCTCATTATATATAACCTGGTGCACTCTCAGTGTTCTGGTGAGAAAGGTCATAGGGTCTGCCGTATTTAAAGCGGAGTTCCGGCCGAAATATGACTTTTAAGATGCCTCATGCAATGTAACAAAGGTATGCTGTAAACTATGCCCAGTTTCCTATTTGTGCAGCATTGTTTTCTTACTTTGTGTAGTTCCTGCACAGCGTGGCCATCTCCATCTGAAGCCACAGTGTCCTTCCTGGATTCCGTGCATGCTGGCTACCCAACAACACCTGCCGATCTCACGCATGTGCACTGCGGTGCAATCTTGGTCAGCTTGCCATGCCAAGCTGACCAAGATTTTCCATAGACGCCAATGTTAAATGTTGCGGGAGCAGTGCCATGCCAAGCTGACCAAGATTTTCCATGGACGCCAATGTTAAATGTTACTGGAGCCGTGCCATGCCAAGCTGACCAAGAATTTCTATAGACGCCAATGTTAAATGTTACGGGAACTGAGCCATGCCAAGCTGACCAAGAATTTCCATAGACGCCAATGTTAAATGTTACGGGAGCTGTGCCATGCCAAGGTGACCAAGATTTTCCATAGACGCCAATGTTAAATGTTACTGGAGCCATGCCATGCCAAGCTGACCAAGAATTTCCATAGACGCCAATGTTAAATGTTACTGGAGCCGTGCCATGCCAAGCTGACCAAGAATTTCCATAGACGCCAATGTTAAATGTTACGAGAGCAGTGCTATGCCAAGCTGACCAAGAATTTTCATAGATGCCAATGTTAAATGTTACTGGAGCCATGCCATGCCAAGCTGACCAAGAACTCTTCTGGGAAGGCTGTCCACACTGACACTATTGTGTACGGTTTTGAGTTAATGTCACCTTTTACAATAATGTAGCGGCCGCTGTCAGCTGTGATGGTTTCCTTGTGCTGAAAGGATATGGTGTTCCGAATCGCTAGCAGCACACCACCTTTTTTGTGTCCAGGCGTGGGCGCCAGAAATACACGTGGGAAGTCTCTGTGTGAGCATTTCGGAATTTTGTCTTTTTGGAAATGAGTTTCCTACACGCATAGTATATCCGCCTTGTGTCTCCGGGCCTCAGACCACATGGAAAGTTTTTTTGCGGGCTGGTTAAGTCTCCTGGGCGTTAATGGACAAGCATTGTATGGTCATTGTGTCGGTTTAGGATGTGTTGAATGACATTGTACTCACTGTGTCCATATTGACTTTCCCAGGGTAATGGTCTTTTGCCCTTTTCGTTTACGATGGGTGGGACGTCTGTAGGAATGGAGTGCTTCAAAGCCATTTCTTAACTGCGTGTTGCAAACATGGTGCATATACTGTAGAACAAAAGTAACAAAGTAAAGTCAATAGTATAACTGCATGAAAAACATTAAGAATAGGATCTTTGAACCGATCCATGTGCAGACGTAACTGCTTAGCAACTGGAGGGTAATAACAGGGATTAAACTTGGTATCCCCGTGTCCGGAGAGAAATTATGGATTTAGCATTTTGTTCATGTGGTTCCACTGGCGTTCTTTTTGTTGGAACGCTTGCGGGAAACTACCTGCCAGTCATCTTAAGGGGATCTGGGTTGTGGGACCTGGTGTGCCTGGAGGTCTTAAGGAGGCAATATGCCCCATTGGCGCAGGGCTACCATACCTTCCTCCAAGTTTGAGATCAGAATAGTGGTCCCATCGTGGGTGACCAAAAACTTCGCTGGGTACTTCCACTTGTGGGGAATTCCATGGTTTCTCAAGGCCTTTGTTATGGTTGCCAGATTGCGGCGTTGTTGGAGTGTGTGTCTGGACAGGTCAGGAAGTAGTTGTAGTTCTGCATACTGAGAGTGTTTGTTTTCATTTCTGCGGGAAGCTACCAGGATTTGCTCCTTGATGGGGTAGTAGTGTATTCTCATCAGTACGTCCCTGGGGGTAGTATCTGGAAGGAATGCTGGTTTAGGAAGTCTGTGGATCCTATCCACTATGAGGTCCTGCGCCGTCAAAGTGGGGACAAGTGTAGAGAATAATGCTTGAGCGTACTGGAGTAATTGGGTGGCCGGGATGGTTTCAAGGATCCCCTGATCTTTAAATTGTTCCTCCTGGACCTGTCTTCCAGGTCGGCCACCTTGTTCCTCAGCCATGTCAGCTCCTCATCATGGGATGCATGAGCCTCCACTAGTGTGTTAAAGGAGTTAGTATATTCTCCCAATTTATGCTCCACATGATCCACCCTGCCTCCCAGGGCCTGAACTTCCCTCTGGCAGTTATTAATCCCAGCAGTTAGATCAGAGTGTAGGGAAGCTTTCAGAGACATCAGCATTTCCTTAAGGACCGTGTCTGACACAGGTCTGTCAGAAGTAGGGTAGGCCACAATAGGGTCATGGGCTGGCTGTTGTGTGGTGCTGCTTGCAGTGGTAGGCACGCTTACCTCCATTGTCGGGTCGTCCAGCGTCCTGTGTGGTGAGGTAATCCTCTTTTTTTGCTTGGCTGGACTTCTCGTGGTCGGGCTGGACGTCCCTGAGGAGGATCCGCTGTTAGTTGAGGCCTGGGTGTGCTGCGGTAGGGCTCCCCTGCTGCCATTATTGGAGGTCGCGGTTTTGTTGTCCCGTCGTTCTATGCCCGTCTCGCTGCCATTTTGTTGGAGCCTGCGCCCTCCAAAGAAGTCCGGTAATTTTTGCGGCATCTGCGGGCGCTTTCTGTTGCTTGTCATGCCGGGACACTGCAGCGGGGATCAGTGGTCAGAAGCAGGTTGGTGTGGCCGTGGATGGTGCCGATGGACACGGATGGCTTCAGATTCTCTCCAGCGGCCGAGCGTAGCTCTCAGCTTACACGTCCATCTTGGAGCTCGGTTGCAACGCCCCTCTTGGGAAGGCTGTCCACAAGGTTTAGAAGTGTGTCTATGGGAATGTTTGGCAATTTTTCCAGAAGCGCATTTGTGAGGTCAGGCACTGATGTTGGACTAGAAGGCCTGGCTCGCAGTCTCCGCTCTAATTCTTCCCAAAGGAGTTCTAGCGGGTTGAGGTCAGGACTCTGTGCAGGCCAGTCGAGTTGCTCCACCCCAAACTCACTCATCCATGTCTTTATGGACCTTGCTTGTACACTGGTGCGCAGTCATGTTGGAACAGGAAGGGGTCATCTCCAAACTGTTCCCACAAAGTTGGGAGCATGAAATTGACGCCTTAACCACTTCAGCCCCGGAAGGATTTACCCCCCTTCCTGACCAGGCCATTTTTTACGATACGGCACTGCGTTACTTTAGCTGACAATTGGGCATTTGTGCGACACTGTATCCGAATAAAATTTATGTTCTTTTTTTCCCACAAATAAAGCATTCTTTTGGCGGTATTTGATCACCTCTGCGTTTTTTTTTTTTCACTATAAACAAAAAAAGACTGACAATTTTGAAAAAAAAAACAACAATATTTATTACTTTCTGCTATAAAACCTACCCAATAAAATCAAATTTCGTCATCAATTTAGGTCAATATGTATTCTGCTACATATTTTTGGTAAAAAACAAATAAAACAATAAGTGGACATTGATTGGTTTGTACAAAAGTTATCACATCTACAAAATAGGGGATAGAAAAAAAATATTTTTATAAAAAAAATATATATATATATATATATATATATATATATATATATATTTTGCTAGTAATGGCGGCGATCAGCAATTTTTAGCGGGACTGCGACATTGTGGAATTGAGTCCGCTAGACCCGCAGATTGCCTCCCCTGCTTGCCAAATGCCCACAGAACCTCGTGCACGAATCGCCGTACCAGTATGGCGATTGGTGCAGCCGAGCCAGCTTGCCCCAGTATAACTGCAGCGGCTGGTCGGCAAGTGGTTAAGAGTTCCCTTCGCTGGCCAAGCCCAACCCCTGAAAAACAACCCCACACCATAATGCCTTCTCCACCAAATGATTTGGACCAGTGCACAAAGCAAGGTCCATAAAGACATGGATGAGCGAGTTTGGGGTGGAGGAACTTGACTGTCTTGACCTTAACCTGATAGAACACCTTTGGGATGAATTAGAGTGGAGACCTCAAGCCAGGATTTCTTGTCCTACATCAGTGCCTGACCTCACAAATGCACTTCTGGAAGAATGGTCAAACATCCCCATAGACACACTCCTAAACCTTCTGGACAGCCTTCCTAGAAGAGTTGAAGCTGATATAGCTGGAAAGGGAGGGCCAACTCAATATTGAACCCTACGGACTAAGACTGGGATGCCATTAAAGTTCATGTGCGTGTAAAGGCAGGTGTCCCAATACTTTTGGTAATATAGTGCACATTACGATTCTTTTATTTGCTATTTTATTTTTATTTTTTCTCATGAAGGTGGAATTATCCTTTAAAAGGGCCCTTTCTGATAACTTAGTGTACTTATCATGAAATAAATACAGTATATCTCATGTTAGATCACTTTGAAATGTTGGAGAACATCATAGAACCTCCTTCTGGATGGTGACCATTCCCAACGACTCCTTCAAACAAGGAACTTCTTTTCTAGAACAATGGCAATCGTTAACCGGAAAATCATAGCGCGTCGTCAATAAAACCCCCACGGAAGGCTGGTGGCGCGGTAAGTAATGAGGCATATGGCAACATTTGTTTTCCAAACATCCCAATTAAGGGGAAGGAGATGGCGGCGGTGGCATTAATGATCAAGACATATGCAAAGCTTTAATACTGTTTGCCTGTTCAGCTGTGAAATCCAAATTACCGATGTTAGACGGGACACAGGAAAGATGTGCTAAAAGCATATGGAAATATATTTACCATGACTAATAAATTCCGCAGAATAAAGAAACCGGAGAGAGCAGGAGCGAGGGACTCATTTAGCATGGGAAGACGAATAAAAGAGAGAAAGCTCTGCATGATTAAACATTGAAAATTAAAACCAATCCACTCCAGAACAACCGTATATTTCCCGAGTGACATCTGTGTGATTGTTTGCTGTTTTATGTCTATGCGTCTATCAAGAAACTTCAACTAGATCAGTAGGGGGCGCTATCTCTGTGGGTAGGAAATTGTGTTCATACACTGATCAGCCATAACGCTCACTGGCAGGGTAAGTAAATAAACAGGGATTATCTTGTTACAATGGCATCTGGAAGTCAGTATAATGTATTAGGGAGTAAGTGAACATGTTGTCCCTGAAGTTGGTGTGTTGAAAGCGAAAAAATAGCCATCAGAGTTTGGGGAAGCCGCTGAGGAGGAGGAGGAGAGGCAGCGGTGCAAGCTGCTGAGGAGGAGGAGACACAGAGGGGAAGCCGCTGAGGAGCAGGAGAGGCATGGGTGGAAGCCGCTGAGGAGGAGGAGACACAGAGCGGAAGCCGCTGAGGAGGAGGAGACGCAGAGGGAAAGCCAATGAGGAGCAGGAGAGGCATGGGTGGAAGCCACTGAGGAGGAGGACACACAGAGGGGAAGACGCTGAGGAGGAGGAGACACAAAGGGGAAGTCGCTGAGGAGGAGGAGACGCAGAGGGAAAGCCAATGAGGAGCAGGAGAGGCAGCGGTGGAAGCTGCTGAGGAGGAGGAGACGCAGAGGGGAAGCCGCTGAGGAGGAGGAGACGCAGAGGGGAAGCCGCTGAGGAGGAGGAGACACAAAGGGGAAGCCACTGAAGAGCAGGAGAGGTATGGGTGGAAGCCGCTGAGGAGGAGGAGACACAGAGGGAAAGCCGCTGAGGAGGAGGAGACACAGAGGGGAAGCCGCTGAGGAGGAGGAGACGCAGAGGGGAAGCTGCTGATGAGGAGGAGACACAGAGGGGAAGCCGCTGAGGAGGAGGAGACACAGAGGGGAAGCCGCTGAGGAGGAGGAGACGCAGAAGGAAAGCCGATGAGGAGCAGGAGAGGCAGCGGTGGAATCCGCTGAGGAGGAGGAGACACAGAGGGGAAGCTGCTCAGGAGGAGGAGACGCAGAGGGGAAGCCGCTCAGGAGGAGGAGATGCAGAGGGGAAGCCGCTGAGGAGAAGGAGACGCAGAAGGAAAGCTGCTGAGGAGCAGGAGAGGCAGCAGTGGAAGCCGCTGAGGAGGAGAAGACGCAGAGGGGAAGCCGCTGAGGAGGAAAAGATGCAGAGGGGAAGCCGCTGAGGAGCAGGAGAGGCAGCGGTGGAAGCCGATGAGGAGGAGGAGACTCAGAGGGAAAGCCGCTGAGGAGGAGAAGACACAGAGGGGAAGCCGCTGAGGAGGAGGAGACACAGAGGGGAAGCCGCTGAGGAGGAGAAGACGCAGAGGGGAAGCCGCTGAGGAGGAAAAGACACAGAGGGGAAGCCGCTGAGGAGGAGGAGAGGCAGCTGGGAAATCGCTGAGGAGGAGGAGACGCAGGGGGGAAGCCGATGAGGAGGAGAAGACGCAGAGGGGAAGCCGCTGAGGATGAAAAGACACAGAGGGGAAGCCGCTGAGGAGGAGGAGAGGCAGCTGGGAAATCGCTGAGGAGGAGGAGATGCAGCGGTGGAAGCCGATGAGGTGGAGGAGACACAGAGGGGAAGCCGCCGAAGCTGCCCGCAACGTAGATAGGGTAAGTGCAGGGTTGGTGGGTAGACGGGTGAGCGGCGGTGGGGGGACGGTTTGACTGATGGACTGACTGAACGGGGAGGGAGGGTGGTGGTGGGTATGTTTGCCGACCCCCCCCCCCAAAAATGTAGTACCAGCCGCCACTGCTTGCACATGATTGGATGATGGAAGTCAGGAGCGCTTCTGCTCATTTACTAAGCTCTAAATCAACTCCACTTTGCTGAGCGCACACTCTGGGGTTGATTTACTAAAGGCAAATAGACTGTGCACTTTGCAAAGTGCAGTAACGCTCTGCAAGTGCAGTTTCTCCAGAGCTTAGTTAATGAGGTAAAGCTTCACTTTGCAAAGTCACTGACACATATAAACTTTCAATAGTTTATTTGTAGTATTCACTCATGTTTTTGATAATTTTCCACATTTTTTTCACTGTATAGCCATACACAGTTTTGCTCATCCAGCGCTACACCTTTTTGTATATTTTTACTTTGCAAAGAATACCCAATCACATGCAAGGAAAATAAAAAAAAACAGCATTTTTGCTTACACATGATTGGATTATGGAAGTCAGCAGATCTTCCCCTCAATTACTAAGCTCTGGAGCAACTGCAAAGTGCACAGTCTATTTGCCTTTAGTAAATCAGCCCCATAGTTTTCTGCATACTTTTTTTTAATGACCGTCACCTGCTGCATTCTAACATGATCGTATAAAGAAAGAATGTATAGAAAAAAAAGATTCCAATACAAGCAGTACCTTATCCATTGTGTCAAAGTGTTTGGTTTCCTAATTTCCTGGGTAATATACTGTTAAATGAGAATGGGTGAGAAATAATCGGACATTTGTGTTTTGTAATAAACAGTTAACATTATCTCCAATTTCCCCACAATTCCCGGAGTCAGCAGTAAGCGAGGAAATCCTCGGAGGGCGTTTTGATGGGCTGGTAATGAGCCGTGCGCGGCGGCACTACAGTAACCGCAGAGTTTTGCCTCCAGGATCCAGTTTGCGCAAAAGATTGAAGTTCTGATCGTCCTCCGGAGTATCGCTGTCATCGGGGCGAGCTGCATGCAGATTGTGGAGCTTTCCGCCCATCCGCCTGTAAACAATTATGAGGGCTGTGGATTCCATCATTGCATCGACCGTAAAAACATCTTGTAAAAAAAGAAAAGAGAAGAAATTACGTTTCGGCGTACCGCAATGTTTGCTCGTTAGTCTGCGGGGATTTGGTGCAAAGAGAAATAAATTTGTGTCAAACATTAGGGATGCGGAAGAGAACATCGTTGTGGCCATAAAAAGAAATAAGATCTCATTAATTTACAAATTATTGTGATTCAAATGTCATAACTCAAGCTGAAGGTGGAAGAATGGAAAATGAATTCACATAATGAATAACATAATTAATTTCATCCCGGATATCGCTGACATCCCTGTAAAGGAAATTATTGCACTTGCAATCATTTTATGTTCGCTTCTTTTCTGGTTGCCATGGCATAGAAGACTTGTAGCCGATGCCGGGCTGCAATACGCCAAAACTGTTGATATTCGTCAAAGCTGGAGAAGTAGAAGGTCACTTTACCCAGAAGCTGAACTCCAGGCTTTGACAGGAGTGACTTTATGTCGGGGGTTTGTGCGGCTCAGCTTGCCCTGGAGAGTTCTGGAGGCTCCTTGTCCAGCTTCCCCGGACCCTCTTATGTGTAAATCACCCTGTGTCTCTAATAGGGGCACAGGGTGAATGAGAACTCCATTCTGATCTGTACAAGTCGAACTCTCTTTACAGCCACACTTGAACCTTGTAAAATGTATATATTGTGTGTTGTTTAATGCTGTTGGACAATTTGCTGTGATGGTTTGGGGTGTGACTGTATTCTATTGTGTATTGTGACTGTCTGTCTCAACTATTATGGGATGTGTAAGTGTCTTTCTGTGAGGAAAGAGGGAGGGGGGATTCCTCCAGCAGCCTGTTTACTGAGGAGAAGTTAAACACACCTGACCTGTGTGTCCATTGTCATTGGACAGTTTAACCCGCCCTGTTTTCCAAGGGTGGGGGGAAGTGTTTTGAAGTGAGATATCTGTGTGTCCATGTGTGATAATAAAGTTAGTTTGTTGTTTGCCACTCTACACTGAGGTGTTGTCTGTTGACTGGGGGGCTAAAGAATCTTGGATGGTGCTGGATCTGGACAGAGGAAGCATTGACGGCGGACCTAGATCTGTTTGAGGACAGAGGGTTCGTCACAACTAGTTGGCAGCAGCGGGATATTGCTTCCTGGCTGTGAAGACCTCCATCTGGATCCAAGATCGGATAGCAGCCTTCAGTCACCCCAGCAGAGATATGGCTCTGGCATTCAGAGTTCCCGGGGCTGCTGAAGATCATCCTTTGAGCATACACCAGGTCTGTGTCTGCGGTTGAATACCTGGAGCTCAGGCAGCAGATTCGGGTAAGACACTGGGTTAGATCCTTCCAGGTTGCTGGTACGCAACAAGGCAAGTGCTTTCCAACCCCAGAGCAGCAGGCCAGTGAACAACGGGAGTTACGGATGCCATTCGTGGGAGAGTGGCCCCAGGAGCAATGGGTGACTGAGTTGGACAGGCTGGTTCAGCAAGAGATAGAGCTGGACAATTGGTATCGGCAACGCTGTATCCTGGCCTAGGCCAACAAGGCCCAGGCCTAGGGCAGCACTTTGCAGGGGGGCAGCACGGAAAGAATCCCTGCCGGCTTGCGCTACACTGTTAGTGTAGCTCCAGTCTTATGGGGCGGACTGGGCAGAGAGGTAAATTATTCTAGCGCTCCCATAAAGCAGCCGCACTGCTTCCGGTATGCGGGCGGCCAGCATTCCACAACTGTGGGGGGGGGGCAGTGCTTCTAATTTTCTAATTTTGACTGTCCTATCACCCTGGACCACAAACCCTCCTCACTGTGCTATGTTTTCTGCTGCACCATTGGCATGGTCATATCTTCTTAGTCCTCTCCATAAAATTATCAGAAATTTGTGCTTAACGTAGAACTATAGGCAACACTTTTTTTTTCATTTTGGATAAAGTAAGGGAGGGTTATAGCCCCGGTCAGTTTATTTTTTACCATCCCTGTCCCATTGCAGAGATTTCCCTTAACTTCCTGCCCCATAGCCAAACAGGAAGTGAGAGGAAATCTATGCAAATTAAGGGAATCCATTGCCCCCCAGGCCCTCATAACTAGTGTCCTCACTCAAAATTTTTAGGGTGGGTCTTAAACTGCAAGGGGTGTGGCCTTTACAGGAAGCAGTGGGTCATATTTAAATTAGGGGTGCACGAGTTTAGTCAGGCCTAGGGCAGCACAAAACCTAAATACACTACTGGGTATCGGGCTCTGCAATGGCACGCGGAGAAGGAATATTTAGGGGAGACAACAGAATGATCTCCGGAGGGATATGACTTTAATGGCCTTGGATTGCTGTGGGAGAGCCTTACAGATTGTTTTGTGTTTGGCGATGAAGGGGAACCTTCCCTTGAGGACCTGCGAGAATACAGAGAGGCTATGCTCGGTCTTGCAGGGGTCTCAGAGCTTAAACATTATCTAGACTATTCGCTAAAGAAGGAAAAGCACCTGGAAAGGGCATACAGGAAACTGCTATAATGCGTTCAGCAGCATGCCAGAGAATCGGCAGTGGAAACTCTGAAGATTGCCACCCCCAAACCTGAAGTGCTGACAACAGGGCAGAGCACTGCTAACCTCTGCCCAGCACCTACAATGGCTTCAGCCTTCTTGAGAGAAGAGGTAGTCTGCCTTTCTCCCACAACACTGGCAGGGACATGGGATTTTCTGCCAGCAGCATCTATGGAGTTACAACAAACTTCTCCAGCTGAAGCGCTGGCAACCGAACAGAGGGTCCAAGATCTCTTTCCCACACTTTTAGCAATTCCAGAATCTGGGGATGTAATAGATGTTTCTGTAGAGGAGGAAACACCTAGCAAACCCCCAGCAGAAGTGCTGGCAGCAGGACAGAGTACTGCAGACCCTGCTCCACACCCGTGGCAGTTGCGGAAGCCCGAGGTGAGGAGGTGGTGTTTCTTTTTCCCCAGTGGATTGCAGAGATTCAGGGAGAGGAAGCTGCCATTCCCCTTCCCCAACAAGGATTTGTGAACCTGGGAGACAATAACAGACAGGGAGTTTCAGCAGCAGACGGTGCCCCAGAATTATGACACCAACCCAAGGAGAGAGTTACTGCTCAGATGTGACTGGTGACTCATTCACAAGATCCAGAGCCGTGAGTGCAGGCAATGCATATGACAATGCAAAAAATCTGAGGAAAACGCATAGCTATGATTAAGCACTGAATCGCAGTGCGAAACGTCAGCTCATACTTGCTGTTTTTTTGCTGTGGCATGTTGTTTGTGCTTTTGTTTTAAATAAAAGAACCTTTTTTGGAGTGCGGCTGTCCAAGGGTTTTCCTCAGATTTTTTGCTATGACACCAAACCAGCTGAAGTGCTGGCAACCGGACAGAGGGTCCAAGACCTCTGCCTCACACCTGAAGAAATTCTGGAGGCCCAGGGTGAGGAGGTAGCAGTCTGTCCCGAGCTGCAGATCAGGATCCAAGGAGGGAATGCAGTCGTCACCTCACAACTGCAGCTTGATCTGGTGTCGGTGGATGGGCCTGTGGTCTCCACTAACAGAAAACCAGCAGAAGTACTGGCAACAGGGCATAGTGCTACCAACCTCTGCCCAGCACCGGCAACAACTGTGGAGTTCCAGGGAGCCGGGGCAGTTGGCCCCTTTCTCCAGCGAAAAGCTGAGGTAGTAAAGCTTTTACTCCCAGCTGAATCACTGGCAGCAGGGCAGAATGCTACTGGCCTCTGTACACAACTGCAGCTTGAGCTGATATCGGGGGATGGGGCTGCGGTCTCCACTCACAGCCACCCAGCAGAAGAGCTGGCACCAGAGCAGAATGCTGCTGGCCTCTGCCCTCAACTAACAGAGGACGGAGTTCCTGTGAAAGTGGATGGGACTTCGTGCTCCACTGACACAACCCCAGAAAATGGTGCAATACTGAGACAGGAGGATGTCAGCCTTGCTTTGCAAGCACTGGGGGATTTTCATCTACCACAAGTGGATGGGACTTCAGTCTCCGCGTGTATACCCTAGGGATGCTGGGCAGTAGGCCCAGATCCCCAACAGCATGACGGAGTGAGCCCAGTCACCCTGTCTTCTCTCCAGTGGCTGAAAGGACTCCAGCAAAAAGGGCCAGTCCAGGCCTCTCCCCAGCGGCGGGCATGTTCTCTGAGAGAGGCAGAGGTTGGCTGGGTAAGTAATGCTCGGCTTGGGACAATTTATTTGGGGCACTGTGTGGATACCAGCATTGGGGGACTGGAACTACTGACTAACTTCGGAGTCAACCCATCTGGGGTCTCCTCCTATGTTAGTCTCCTGCCGAAAAGGGAGATGTGTGACAGGAGTGACTTTGGGTCGGGGGTTTGTGCGGCTCAGCTTGCCCTGGAGAGTTCTGGAGGCTCCTTGTCCAGCTTCCCCGGACCCTCTTATGTGTAAATCACCCTGTGTCTCTAATAGGGGCACAGGGTGAATGAGAACTCCATTCTGATCTGTACAAGTCGAACTCTCTTTACAGCCACACTTGAACCTTGTAAAATGTATATATTGTGTGTTGTTTAATGCTGTTGTACTATTTGCTATGATGGTTTGGGGTTTGACTGAATTCTGTTGTCTATTGTGACTGTCTGCCTCAACTATTATGGGACTGTGACGTCATATGGTGGCGGGGTCACCGGGTGGCATCACCCAGTGACCACGCCCATGCCTATGTAAATCACTGCGCACCGCACACACGGCATTACAGCGAGAGGCAGCGTTGTGTCAACATCGAAGAAGAGAAGAGGGAAGAAGACTACGGAGAAGACCGGGCCGCCGCTAGCAAAAGAGCTGGAAGAAGATAGCGGAGGCGCCCGGCAGAAGGAAGAAGGCGGAGAAGAACCAGAGAGCGCGGAGACAACACCGGAGAGCAGAAGACGAGACCCCCAAATTTGGAAGAAGACCCCCGGAGCTGCCTAATAAATTACTTTAAAAACCTGTGTAGTGTGCTTTTTTATTGAATTTTTTTTTCCACCAGGTGAATGAGTAGGGGTACAAAGTACCCCATACTCATTCACATAGGGTGGGGGGCCGGGATCTGGGGGCCCCCTTATTAAAGGGGGCTCCCAGATTCCAATAAGCCCCCCGCCCGCAGACCCCGACAACCAACGTCCAGGGTTGTCGGGTAGAGGCCCTTGTCCTCAGCAAGGTGCTTTGGGGTGGGGTGGCCGCAGGGTGCCCCCCCTGCCCCAAAGCTCCCACCCCCACATGTTGAGGGCATGCAGCCTGGTACGGTTCAGGAGGGGGGGCACTCGCTCGTCCCCACCAACTTTCCTGACCGGCCGGGCTACGTGCTCGGATAAGGGTCTGGTATGGATTTTGGGGGGAACCCCGCGCCGTTTTTTCGGCGTAGGGGTTCCGCTTAAAACCCATACCAGACCTAAGGGCCTGGTATGCTCCTGGAGGGGAACCCATGCCGGTTTTTATTTAAAATTTGGCGTGGAGTTCCCCCCTCATGATAACAGCGGCTTCCCTCCCCTCCCCTCTCCTCTCCCAGGTCAGCAAATCTGCAGCTAGAACGCAGACGAACCGCTGAACCACTGATTGATATCTTGCCAAAGACCCCGGAGCTCAAAAACGCAACGCACAAGTGTGAATCCAGTCTTATAAGTGTTCTTCAACACCTCCTGTGATTGGACAGTAAAAGAGGAAGCAGCAAACTGATGACCTCCTTTCTCTGTCACGTTGGTCTCTCCTATTAATATGTTTTTTGTTAGAACAACTGATTGGCTCCTAGTGCTGCGTTTTCCCCTTACCGTCTGAGCTCTTCTCTACAGTGAATTGCATGAGGCTGATAAGTAGGGATGAGCCCGCGTTCGACTCAAACATCGGGTGTTCGTTTTCTCGCAAACTAACCGAACATATGGGGCGTTCGCGGGAAATTCGAGCACCGTGGAACGCCCCATAATGCACTTTGAGATCGCAGTGCATTGACGTCTGATGATTGGCCAAAGCATGCACCTAGCCTGCATGCTTTGGCCAATCACAGCACGCTCTGCTGCGAGAGACATAATTGGCCAAAGGCAGGGTGCCTTTCGCCAATCATGGCTCAGGGGGACTATGTCCACGCCCCACACTATATTGGGCTGCCTACACAGCGGGCCGTGTTCAAGGACCTGCGAGAATACAGAGAGGCTATGCTCGGTCTTGCAGGGATCTCAGAGCTTAAACATGATCTAGACTATTTGCTAAGGAAGGAACCGCTGTGTTCAAGCTTGCCCTCAACATGAGGAAGGGTGCTTTGGGGTCCCCCACCAAAGCACCTTGTCCCCATGTTGATGGGGACAAGGGCCTCATCCCCACAACCCTTGCCTCGTGGTTGTGGGGGTCTGTGGGCGGGGGGCTTATCAGAATATGGAAGCCCCCTTTAACAAGGGGGCCCCCAGATCCTACCCATCCCCTACCCATTCACCAACAAAAGTGTCAAAAAACAAAAAAGACAGTTTTTGACAATTCTATTATATAAAAAAAAAATGTCCCGCGGTGTCCATCCATCTTCAATCACGGCGCAGACGGACCAGAAAAATAGAAAAAAAAATGAAAGCTCCTCATCGATGGGAGGCGTCCCGCCGACTGCTGTCTTTTTGTGGTGACAGCTGTTAAATAGGCAAGGGCAGGGCCACCCGGTGACCCCTTCTGAGTGACTCCGCCCCTTCTGAGTGACCCCACCCCTATTTTTTTTCTATTTTTCGGGTCCGTTGGCGCCGTGATTGAAGAAGGATGGACATCGCGGGACACTTTTTTTTTTTTAATAAAGGAATTGTCAAAAACTGTCTTTTTTGTTTTTTACTTTTTGACACTTTTTTTGGTAAATGGGTAGGGGTACATTCACATAGGGGGGCGGGATCTGGGGACCCCCTTGTTAAAGGGGACTTCCAGATTTCGATAAGCCCCCCACCTGCAGACCCCCACAACCACCGGGCAAGGGTTGTGGGGATGAGGCCCTTATTCCCATCAACATGGGGACAAGGTGCTTTGAGGGGGACCCATGTTGAGGGCATTTATCCTGGTATGGTTGGGGGGGGGCTCGCTCACCCCCCCTATCCTGTCCTCCAGGCTGCATACTCGGCTAAGGGTCTGGTATGGATTTTTGGGGGGACCCCACGCTATTTTTGTTTTTTAAAAAATTGGCGTGGGGTTCCCCTTCATATCCATACCAGACCCAAAGGGGGGGTGGCCTTGATTTTTATCTATATTACCGGGAGCCGGCAATACATTACAGCCGCAAGCAATTTTAAATGACATTTTTTCCTTTAAAAATGTAATTTTGCTGCGGCGCTGTTCTACACATCACACAGATGCGCCTCTTTACAGGCAGACAAAGGAGACCCCCCCAGGCACGATATTTAAAGGAATATTTCTATTATTATTATTATTATTTTTTTATATTTTATAGATTAGGGTAGTAAAAGGTCACTAGAGGGTACCACATCCCGAAATAAACAGAATCATTTGGGCAAGGAAATGGGACTTTAAAAGAACATATACACAATCATTTTATAGATATAAAAATATATATTTTATTTAGCACATACAATTTCTTTTAAAAAAATATATAGAAGTAAAGCATGTCACTTTAAAGATTATATACAACTACTTCATTCTCTACATGTTTCGCTCAAAGAGCTTCTTCAGGAGTCTTTTCAAAGTGTTGCATGAAGTTTATATTAAATTTAGTTTAAAATGCTAAAAAATAAATAACAATCATGAGAAAATTACATCACAGAAATTTGTTTCAATCTCAAAATTGCATGTCAAAAGACACGATTATACATTTATTTACATAATATAATGAACTTAAGAATGCATGCCTAACACATGCTTTTATTCACCATGGAGACACTATTGGGTCCTATAGATAAATCCGGGTAGAATGTAGAGAAGTGCACAATCATAGAGCGAGAATCACATTCTAAAAAATAGTAATGAAATTAATTATCATTTTTGTATTTATTACGATTTATATACTTTTTGATATCAAAAAAAGACTCCTGAAGAAGCTCTTTGAGCGAAACGTGTAGAGTATGAAGTAGTCGTATATGATCTTTAAAGTGACATGCTTTATTTCTATATATTTTTTTAAAAGAAACTTTATGTGCTAAATAAAATTTATATTTTTAGATCTATAAAATTATTGTGTATATGTTTTTTTTGGTGCCTTTTAAAGTCCCATTTCCTTGCCCAAATGATTTGATTTCATTTTTATTGTTTCACTTTAAGCATTATTAAAATTGCTGCGCCTGAAAAAACGGTAGTTTTTAAAACTTGTTTTTGCATTGATAATGTGCAAAAACACAATATAATACCCAAATGTTTGGTAAAATATAAAAGATGATGTTGCGCTGAGTAAATAGATACAAAACACGTCACGCTTTAAAATTGCGCACACTCGTGGAACGGCACAAATTACGGTATGTAAAAATCTTCATAGGCAACACTTTAAAAGCTTTTACAGGTTACCAGTTTAGAGTTACACAGGCGGTCTAGCACTACAATTATTGATCTTGCTCTGATGTTTGTGGTGATACCTGACATGTGTGGTGCAATCGCCATTTACATATGTGTGCTGGACCTATAGTATGTGCGCATTTGCTTAGGCACGGGGGAATGGGGGCGCTTTAATTTTTTTTTTTTTTACTTTTTAATGTTTTTTTCGGATCTTAACCCCTTAACGACCGCTCACGGCATATATACGTCGGCAGAATGGCTCGTACAGGCACAATCACGTACCTGTACGTGGCCCTTTAACTGCCTGCCGTATGGTCGCGCGCGCGACCCTGCAGTCATCCCCGTGAGTCGGACCGCGGGTCCCGCGGACTCGATCGCCGCTGGGGTCCCCGCGATCGTCTCACGGAGGGATGGAGCGGGGAGATGTTAGTGTAAACACATCATCTCCCCGCTCGCCTACTGACACTGTCACCGATCTCCGCTCTGTGTAATCAGAGCGGAGATTGGTGACGTGTCACTCGTAGCCACGCCCCCTAACAGTGAGAATCACTCCCTTAGGCACACTTAACCCTTTAGCGCCACCTAGTGGTTAACCCCTTCACTGCCAGTGTAATGTTTACAGTAATCAGTGCATTTTTATAGCACTGATCGCTGTAAAAATGACAATGGTCCCAAAAATGTGTCAAAAGTGTCCGATGTGTCCGCCATAATGTCGCAGTCACGAAAAAAATCGCTGATCGCCGCCATTACTAGTAAAAAAAAACAAAAAAAACATAAAAATGCCATAAAACTACCCCCTATTTTGTAGACGCTATAACTTTTGCGCAAACCAATCAATAAACGTTGATTGCGATTTTTTTTTTTTACCAAAAATATGTAGAAGAATACGTATCGGCCTAAACTGAGGAAAAAAAAAAGTTTTTTTATATATTTTCTGGGGATATTTATTATAGCAAAAAGTAAAAAATATTGCATTTTTTTCAAAATTGTCGCTCTATTTTTGTTTATAGCGCAAAAAAAAAAAACGCAGAGATGATCAAATACCACCAAAAAAAGGCTCTATTTGTGGGGAAAAAATGCGTCAATTTTGTTTGGGAGCCACGTCGCACGACCGCGCAATTGTCAGTTAAAGCGACGCAGTGCCGAATCGCAAAAAGGGGCCTGGTCTTTATGCTGCATATTGGTCCGGGGCTGAAGTGGTTAAAAGGCCCCGTACTGGGTTCTGAAACCTGGAGGCTTTGTAACACTTTGGGTGGGATAATCACTTGACCTCCGGAAGATTTTCCCCCCCTTCATGACCAGGCCATTTTTTTCAGTACGGCACTGCGTTACTTTACCTGACAATTGCGCGGTCATGCAACGCTGTACCCAAATAAAGTTTATGTCCTTTTTTCCCCCACAAATAGAGCTTTCCTTTGGTTGTATTTGATCACCTCTGCGGATTTCATTTTTTGCTCTATATTATATCAAGTTTCTGCTATAAAACACATCCAATAATTTTTTTTTTTTTTAAATGTATTTCTTCATCAGTTTAGGCCGATATATATTCTGCTACATATTTTTGGTTAAAAAAAATCCAAATAAGTGTATATTGATTGGTTTGCACAAAAGTTATCGTGTCTACAAACTATGGGATATTTTTTATGGAATTTGTATTTATTTATTTTTTCTAATACTAGTAATGGCGGCGTTCACTGACTTATAGCGGGACTGCGATATTGCGGCGGCCATTCTGACACTAACTGACACTTTTGACACTTTTTAATACAGTAATCACTGCTAAATATATGCACTGTCACTGTACTAATGACACTGGCTGGGAAGAGGTTAAACAACTAGGGCGATCAATAGGTTAACTGTGTGCCTAACCAGTGTTTTTGTGTACTGTGTGAGGTGCTTTTACTAAGGGATTGGAGTGATTTTCTTTCCCTGCTTTGCAGGAACACACAATCCGTTACTTTCTCCCTGTCGGAATGGATTTCTGCCTTGTTAAAATAGGCAGAGCTCTATTCTGTGTGTTTTCCCGACGATTGGCGGGATAGAAGCCGATGCATGCACATGCGCACGCCCCCCTGACTGGAAGTGCAGAATCATGTATATACATTATATTACCAAAAGTATTGGGACGACTGCCTTTACACGCACATGAACTTTGATGGCATCCCAGTCTTAGTCCGTAGGGTTCAATATTGAGTTGGCCCACCCTTTGCAGCTATAACAGCTTCAACTCTTCTGGGAAGGCTGTCCACAAGGTTTAGGAGTGTGTCTATGGGAATGTTTGACCATTCTTCCAGAAGCGCATTTGTGGGGTCAGGCACTGATGTGGACGAGAAGGCCTGGCTCACAGTCTCAGCTCTAATTCAACCCAAAGGTGTTCTATCGGGTTGAGGTCAGGACTCTGTGCAGGCCAGTCAAGTTCCTCCACCCCAAACTCGCTCATCTATGCCTTTATGGACCTTGCTTTGTGCACTGGTGCGCAGTCATGTTGGAACAGGAAGGGGTCATCCCCAAACTCTTCCCACAAAGTTGGGAGCATGAAATTGTCCAAAATGTCTTGGTATGCTGACGCTTTAAGAGTTCCCTTCACTGGAACTAAGGGACCGAGCCTAACCCCTGAAAAACAACCCCACACCATAATCCCCCCTCCAGTGCACAAAGCAAGGTCCACAAAGACATGGATGAGCGAGTTTGGAGTGGAGGAACTTGACTGGCTCAACAAAGCCTGTGAGATGGGGAAGTGAGAGGATATAGCTGCTACAGACTGGCCCAGCCTTGGATTGAGGGAGGACTCGGGTAAGAGCCGGTTCACACAGGGGCAACTTGACTTCCAGCGTGGATTTGGGAGGCAACTTGGACACGACTTGAGCATGAATCACAGCGCGACTCCAGGCAACTTACAAGGCAACTTCAAGTCGCCTCCAGGACATTCCAGTGGCCAAACAATAATCAGCTCTGTGGGAGGGAGGGGTTTGCCTGGAAAACTATTTTTACTTTCTGGAAAGTTGCTTCAGTTAAGACAGGGGATCCGACCTGGAGGCGACTTCCATTGAAATCAATGGGTACAAGTCGCCTAGAAGTTGGATTGAAGTAGTACAGGAACCTTTTCTGAAGTCAGAGCGACTGCAGTAGTGTGCATTAAGACGGCTCCATTCACTTACATTACTTTTCTAAACCGCGCGACTTGGGGCGACCTGAAGTCGAATCCTAGGACGCCCCTGTGTGAACCGGCTCTTACTATAATGCAGGGAATGTAGTAAGATAAGAAATGTTTAGGATTTAGAAGCTCTTTCATTTTGTATGTAGCTGACCCCCACATTTGGGGTCGCTATGCCTGAGATTTAGAGGGCAGCCTGAGCAATAGTTTGGCTCAGACTATTTGATTTGCCTAAATTGGACTCTGCTCTGCTGGAATACTACCTGGTTGTATAGTTCCCTTTGACCTGCAGGTAGCGTTGTTGCCCAGGTCTTGGCTGCGCAGTGGGCATGGTCTACCTGCTGTGCATGCCGGGAGGGGATACATAAGGGGCAGACGCCATGATCTAAGGAGTTCGGTTCGCGCCCCTTGGCCCTCCAGGTAGGGTGACCACATTTCCAAACTGCCATTCAGGGACACACACCCTCTCTCACCTTCCCCAAAAAAGATGAGGGGGGGGCAGGGGAAATGTAGTCTCGGGGTTGATGGCGAATTTGGCGGCGGGTTATTTGTCAGGTGAATGTGCCACTTGCCACCAGATGCAGTGCCGCTTGCCACCCATAGCCTGCCACCAGATGCAGTGCTGATGTCACTCCCTCTGCATGAGCCACGTGTGTAGAAGGAAAGGAGTGGCGTCACTATCTGGAGAGTGAAGATCACACCAGTCCCTGCTGCTTGCCACTGGGTGCCGGAGAAGGAGGAGGTGCCGAGCTGGGTGGGGACAGCAGTGCTGCACTAGGCGCAGGCCTCGCTCCCGGTTTCACTGTCTGAGAGTAAATTGTCACTGGTTGCAAGATGGCAGGCAGCGCTGGCCCTAGTAACCAGTTCTAAAATGTAGTTATTAGTTAGTAGGGGGTGGCAGTGTCCTCCATTTCATTCCAGGACATTGTATTGTCGTGAAATGAAGGTACCCGGGACCCAGGACAGACATGTCAATTGCGGGACCGTCCCGGGCAATCCGGGACATGTGGGCACCCTACCTCCAGGCCAGGGGTGCGTGTGTGTGGTCAGTCCCGGGGACCTTTGGCCCGAGGCTGCATCGTTCCAGGTGGGCCCAGTACCTTTGACTGGGGCCTACAACTAAACCAAACTACAGAAGTCCCAGGGTGCCCGAAGGAGGGTGACCCGCTCTGAAGGAGAGGAAACCAGGGGAGGACCTGTCCAGGGAATCGGTGAAGGAAGTCACTGTCTCGGGAGAGGCCTGGTTGCCTATCAGAGGGAAGGATTCTGTGATCTGTGAAACAGCTCCTGTAACGTGCCCCATTGGCACCTATGGTCTCTAAAAGTTACAGGTGCTTGAGAGTTCCAGATTTAAAGACCGGGAGATTATGTGGCAGAGGATCTCCTGAACCTGTCCCTGAGGGGACAAAACTCTAAAGCAGGGGTATCCAAACTTTTTTCAAAGAGGGCCATATTTGATGAAGTGAACATGCTCGAGGGCCGACCATTTTGCCTGACATTCTTTGAACCATTAAAATTTGGTCTAAGTGTGTTCGTCCGAGTACTGATACACTACCCAACAAGAATTCTCTTGCCTTTGTGGCTGTGTGTGAGTAAAGAGGTGAGCTCTGTGTGTTTCACTTTAAAGAGGGAAGTTTCAGGAAAAAATTTAGTTTTTTTTTTTTAACCACTTCCCGCCCCGTCAATAGCAGATTGACGTCCGGGAAGTGGTTCAGTTATCCACACTGGACGTCATATGACGTCCTGCGGGATAACAGCCGCCGCGCGCCCAGTGGGGCGCGCATCGCGGCGATCGGTGGAGCGGTGGGTCAGTCTGACACACCGCTGCACTGATCTCGGTAAAGAGCCTCCGTCGGAGGCTTTTTACCACGTGATCAGCCGTGTCCAATCACGGCTGATCACAATGTAAACAGGAAGAGCCGTTGATCGGCTCTTCCTCACTCGCGTCTGACAGACGCGAGTAGAGGAGAGCCGATCGGCGGCTCTCCTGACAGGGGGGGTTCGCGCTGATTGTTTATCAGCGCTGCCCCCCCTCGGATACCCACACTAGACCACCAGGGAAGCCCCCCAGGACCACCAGGGAAGCCCCAATCATGTGGATGGCCCCCATGGCCATCCACATGTAGTAAACAAAATAAAATAAAAACATAAAAAAAAATATGCCAATCAGTGCCCACAAATGGGCACTGACTGGCACTTTCACAATGTGTGGTGGCTGGCATTTCTGGGCACCAGTGCCACCTATCAGTGCCCATCCGTGCCCATCTGTGCCCACCTATCAGTGCCCGTCCGTGCCACCTATCAGTGCCACCCATAAATGCCCATCAGTGCCGCCTATAAGTGCCCATCAGTGCCGCCTATGAGTGCCAATCAGTGCCACCTATGAGTGCCAATCAGTGCCACCTATGAGTGCCCATCAGTGCCGCATACCAGTGCCACATATCAGTGCCCATCAGTGCCGCCTATCAGTGCCCATCATCAGTGCCCATCAGTGCCACCTCATTGGTGCCACCTCATCGGTGCCCATCAGTGTCGCCTTATCAGTGCCCTTCAGTGCCGCCTTATCAGTGCCCGTCATTGAAGTAGAAAAGGTACTTATTTACTAAAAAAATTAACAGAAACAAAGAAAAACTTAGTTTTTTTTTAATTTTCGCTCTTTTTTTATTTGTTGTGCAAAAAATAAAAATCGCAGAGGCGATCAAATACCACCGAAAGAAAGCTCTATTTGTGGGAACAAAATTATAAAAAAATTGTTTGGGTACAGTGTAGCATGACCGCGCAATTGTCATTCAAATTGCGACAGTGCTGAAAGCTCAAAATTGGCTTGGGCAGGAAGCTGTATAAGTGCATGGTATTGAAGTGGTTAAGTAAAGGTCTGTGAAGCAGATCCCCAGACCATCCCCAGTCTATCACGGACTGGGGATCTGTGAGGGACTGGGGATCTGTGAGGGGCTGGGGATCTGTGATGGGATTGGGGATCTGTGATGGGATTGGGGATCTGTGATGGGATTGGGTATCTGTGATGGGATTGGGTATCTGTGATGGGATTGGGTATCTGTGATGGGATTGGGTATCTGTGATGGGATTGGGTATCTGTGATGGGATTGGGTATCTGTGAGGGGCTGGGGATCTGTGAGGGGCTGGGGATCTGTGAGGGGCTGGGGATCTGTGAGGGGCTGGGGATCTGTGAGGGACTGGGGATCTGTGAGGGACTGGGGATCTGTGAGGGACTGGGGATCTGTGATGGGATTGGGGATCTGTGATGGGATTGGGGATCTGTGATGGGATTGGGGATCTGTGATGGGATTGGGGATCTGTGAGGGACTGGGGATCTGTGATGGGATTGGGGATCTGTGATGGGATTGGGGATCTGTGATGGGATTGGGGATCTGTGATGGGATTGGGGATCTGTGAGGGACTGGGGATCTGTGAGGGGCTGGGGATCTGTGAGGGACTGGAGGGACTGGGGATCTGTGAGGGACTGGGGATCTGTGATGGGATTGGGGATCTGTGATGGGACTGGGGATCTGTGAGGGACTGGGGATCTGTGAGGGACTGGGGATCTGTGAGGGACTGGGGATCTGTGAGGGACTGGGGATCTGTGAGGGACTGGGGATCTGTGAGGGACTGGGGATCTGTGAGGGACTGGGGATCTGTGATGGGATTGGGGATCTGTGATGGGATTGGGGATCTGTGATGGGATTGGGGATCTGTGATGGGATTGGGGATCTGTGATGGGATTGGGGATCTGTGATGGGATTGGGGATCTGTGATGGGACTGGGGATCTGTGATGGGATTGGGGATCTGTGATGGGATTGGGGATCTGTGATGGGATTGGGGATCTGTGATGGGATTGGGGATCTGTGAGGGACTTGGGATCTGTGATGGGATTGGGGATCTGTGATGGGATTGGGGATCTGTGAGGGACTGGGGATCTGTGATGGGATTGGGGATCTGTGAGGGACTGGGGATCTGTGATGGGACTGGGGATCTGTGATGGGACTGGGGATCTGTGATGGGATTGGGGATCTGTGATGGGATTGGGGATCTGTGAGGGACTTGGGATCTGTGATGGGATTGGGGATCTGTGATGGGATTGGGGATCTGTGAGGGACTGGGGATCTGTGATGGGACTGGGGATCTGTGATGGGATTGGGGATCTGTGATGGGATTGGGGATCTGTGAGGGACTTGGGATCTGTGATGGGATTGGGGATCTGTGATGGGATTGGGGATCTGTGAGGGATTGGGGATCTGTGAGGGACTGGGGATCTGTGATGGGACTGGGGATCTGTGATGGGACTGGGGATCTGTGATGGGACTGGGGATCTGTGAGGGACTGGGGATCTGTGATGGGATTGGGGATCTGTGATGGGACTGGGGATCTGTGATGGGACTGGGGATCTGTGAGGGACTGGGGATCTGTGATGGGATTGGGGATCTGTGAGGGACTGGGGATCTGTGATGGGATTGGGGATCTGTGAGGGACTGGGAATCTGTGAGGGACTGGGGATCTGTGATGGGATTGGGGATCTGTGAGGGACTGGGGATCTGTGATGGGATTGGGGATCTGCGAGGGACTGGGGATCTGCGAGGGACTGGGGATCTGCGAGGGACTGGGGCTCTGTGATGGGCTGGGGATCTGTGAGGGATTGGGGAATGCCCCAGTCCATCACTGATCCCCCCCCATCGCAGAGCCCACTCCCCTTACAGACTCCCTCCATATTAGAGTCAGACTGTCACTTTTATCAATGCAGCATTCCCCCTCCCCACACTGCCCTACCTTAACCACTTCAATACCATGCACTTATACAGCTTCCTGCCCAAGCCAATTTTGAGCTTTCAGCACTGTCGCAATTTGAATGACAATTGCGCGGTCATGCTACACTGTACCCAAACAAATTTTTTATCATTTTGTTCCCACAAATAGAGCTTTCTTTTGGTGGTATTTGATCGCCTCTGCGATTTTTATTTTTTGCACAACAAATAAAAAAAGAGCGATTTTTTTAAAAAAACCGAAGTTTTTCTTTGTTTCTGTAATTTTTTTTTGTAAATAAGTACCTTTTCTACTTCAATGACGGGCACTGCTAAGGCGGCACTGAAGGGCACTGATAAGGCGACACTGATGGGCACCGATGAGGTGGCACCAATGAGGTGGCACTGATGAGGTGGCACTGATGATGGGCACTGATAGGCGGCACTGATGGGCACTGATATGTGGCACTGGTATGCGGCACTGATGGGCACTCATAGGTGGCACTGATTGGCACTCATAGGCGGCACTGATTGGCACTCATAGGCGGCACTGATTGGCACTCATAGGCGGCACTGATGGGCACTTATGGGTGGCACTGATAGGTGGCATGGACGGGCACTGATAGGTGGGCACAGATTGGCACAGATGGGCACGGATGGGCACTGATAGGTGGCACTGATGGACACTAGTAGGTGGCATTGGTGGCACTGGTGCCCAGCAATGCCAGCCACCACACATTGTGAAAGTGCCAGTCAGTGCCCATTTGTGGGCACTGATTGGCTTATTTTTTTTAATGTTTTTCTTTTATTTATTTATTTTTACTACATGTGGATGGCCATAGGGGCCATCCACATGATTGGGGCTTCCCTGGTGGTCCTGGGGGGCTTCCCTGGTGGTCTAGTGTGGGTATCCGAGGGGGGGGCTGCGCTGATAAACAATCAGCGTGAACCCCCCCTGTCAGGAGAGCCGTCGATCGGCTCTCCTCTACTCGCGTCTGTCAGACGCGAGTGAGGAAGAGCCGATCAACGGCTCTTCCTGTTTACTTCCTGATCAGCCGTGATTCGACACGGCTGATCACATGGTAAAAAGCCTCCGACGGAGGCTTTTTACCGAGATCAGTGTAGCGGTGGGTCAGACTGACCCACCGCTCCACCAATCGCCGCGATGCGCGCCCCCCCGGGCGCGTGGCGGCTGTTATCCCGCAGGACGTCATATGACGTCCAGGGTGGATAACAGAACCACTTCCCGGACGTCAATCTGCTATTGACTGGGCGGGAAGTGGTTAATCACACAAGCCAGGAAGCACACATGGCATGGCAGGTCCAGACAAAGGGCGGGACTTTTCAAGTTAAAGGCGGGTGATTGGTTGCTGGGACCACCCCACTGTCTAGCAACCAATCACCTGCTTTGTAACTTGAAAGATCCCGCCCTTTGTCCGGACCTGCAGCACTTCCAGGCTTGTGTGGGGAGGGGGAGGAAGGGGGAGTGATGCGAGAGTCGGCAGAGGGGAGAGAACACTGACAATTTAGCAAAGCTGCGGGCCACTACTGGGTCCGGATTCGGCCCGAGATCCAGTATTTAGTGATGCCACATATATATCTTTTGTGGTCCCGGTGCTGGGAGATCGTTGGGGGCCACAAAAGATAAATATGCCCAGATAACCAAGCGGGCCGTTCAAAACCGGAACGCGGGCCGGACTTTGGACATGCCTGCTCTAAAGTAACTGTTCGTGCTTCACTCCGGCTGCTAGAACCGTATCCGGGTGAGCAATATCCACTCAGGCTTGAGTGGTGATGAGGGTAGATAAGTGTTGCGTGCCTGAACCTACCTCCCTACCCAACTCTATCTCTATCTTCAGTTTTCCCACTAAGTTCCAAGCAAGAGAAATAAACTCATCTGTTGGAGATTAAAACAGTCTGGACATTTGCCTTCTTTTAGGAAAGAGAATAGACTTTTCCCTACACTCTAGGAACTAGAACCAGTGGAGGGAGGTAACTCGCTGCAGGACCCAAAATTGTATGAACACCGCTCACCCTCTTATACCAGGAGGATACGGGCATGTGGCATGGTGTGCCCTACTCTGCAAGAGGAGGTAAGCAGGAGAAAAAGGGTCCGTGTGCTACATGTAGATAGTATTTATTTTATTATCCTGACCCATTCCTGAGAAGTCTATTGAAGAATTTGGTGTTTCTAGTAGGAAAATAAAGTTTTGTGTGTCATAATGGAGGGGCTTTTTTTATCTACATCTGTCTGAAATGATTGACAACAGTTTACAGGACATTTTCAGGTCCCAGGAATAGTTTTCTGCGCAGATGACGGCGATACGCTTGCAGATTTGTTAGCGGTGTTGGAAGATGTTGCAGCTCTGAAGTGCCGGTGATGACACAAAGGTGTGTAAATGGGCTGGTATTCTGGGAGGTGTTTGTAACATAAAAATGATTTAGCAATTCTGGAAAACTAGCTTAGCGATGTGACAGAGTCTATAAATGGAGAAGAAAGCGCAGAGTACGATGTGGGGAGCAGTGCTGACCAGAGATACAGAAGAAAAAGATTGGGGGGGGGGGGGGGCTTATATCAGATGACTTGAAATGGAGCAAATAATGTGGTCTGGCTGCATGGAAACCAAATAAAATTGTTGGGTGCATCAATCTTTAGTATTGTTGCTGTAATTGTTATTATTTCTATCATTATTATTATTAGTAGTAGTAATGTTGTAATTGTTATTTTTGTTGTTATTATTAACATTTTTTAATTGACTTTTTATGTATATGTCGTGCTTTTCAAAAATACATCCAATTCCCAGGCAGAAGTCGCAGTTAAGTGATGATGATTATTATTTTTTTATATTTTCTATAATAATAATATTTATTATTATTATTAGTAGTATTAATGTTATTATTATTATTAGTAGTTGTAGTATTGTTGTAATTTGTGTTATTATTATAATTTTATAATGTATTTATATTTTTAAAACATCTTTCCAATTCCCAATCAGAAGTGGTTATTATATTATTATTATTTGTATTATTATTAGTATTGGTAATAGTAATATTGTATTATTAGTGTTGATAGAATTTTTGTTATTATTATAATTTTTTCTATTAGTACTAGCAGTAGTGGTAGTATTGTATAGTATTATTGTTATTATTTCTAGTAGTAGTCGTATTGCTGTATTATTAATTATTATTATTATTATTATTATTTCTAGTAATGGTAGTAGTAAAAATAGTAATAGTAGTGGTAGTATTGTTGTATTATAAATTATTATTGTTGCTATTATTATTACTATTATTATTATTTTTTATTATTAATAAATATTTCTAGTAGTAGTAATAGTAGTAATCGTAGTAATAGTATTGTTGTATTATTAATTTGTATTGTTGCTAATATTATTATTTTCAATTATTATTAGTAATAGTAGTACTACTAGTAGTAGTAGTAGTAGTATTAATTACTATCGTTATTTGTATTGTTATTATTATTATTTTCTTATGTATTTATATTTATGCACAGGTCATAAATATTAAAACAGAAGTGGCTGTTATGTTGAAATAATTATTATTTCTGTTAATATTGGTAGTAGTATTGTATTATTAGTTATTGTTGTTAATATTTTTGTTATTATTATATATTTTTCTATTAGTAGTAGTAGTAGTAGAAGTAGTGGTAGTATTGTGTAGTATTATTGTTATTTTTCTAGAAGTAATAGTAGTAGTATTGCTGTGTTATTAATTAGCATTGTTATTATTAGTATTATTATTATTAATATTAATATTATTATTTCTAGTAATAGTAGTAGTAAAAATAGTAATAGTAGTAATAGTATTGTTGTATTATTCATTTGTATTGTTGCTAGTATTATTATTTTCAAGTATTATTAGTAATAGTAGTAGTAGTAGTATTAATTACTATCGCTATTTGTATCGTTATTATTATTTTCTTATGTATTTATATTTTTTATGCATAAGTCATAAATTTAAAAACAGTAGCTGTTATGTTAAAATTATTATTATTTTTGTTAATATTGGTATTGGTAGTAGTATTGTATTATTAGATATTGTTGTTAATATTTTTGTTATTATTATATTTTTTTCTATTAGTAGTAGTAGTAGTAGAAGTAGTGGTAGTATTGTATAGTATTATTGTTATTTTTCTAGAAGTAATAGTAGTAGTAGTATTGCTGTGTTATTAATTATCATTGTTATTGTTCATATTATTATTATTATTATTTCTAGTAATAGTAGTAGTAAAAATAGTAATAATAGTGGTAGTATTGTTGTAGTATTAATTAAAATTGTTGCTATTATTATTATTTTCAATTATTACTATTATTAGTAGTAATAGTAGTAGTATTACTAATTAGTATTGTTATTATTATTTTTTTTTATGTATTTATATTTTTTATGCACAGGTCATAAATATAAAAAAACAGGAGTGGCTGTTGAAATTATTATTATTTCTGTTAAAAATGGTATTGGTAGTAGTAGTGTATTATTAGTTATTGTGGTTAATACTTTTGTTATTATAATATATATATTTTTATTAGTAGTAGAAGTAGTGGTGGTATTGTATAGTATTATTGTTATTTTTCTAGAAGTAATAGTAGTAGTAGTATTGCTGTGTTATTAATTAGCATTGTTATTATTATTATTATTATTATTAATATTATTATTTCTAGTAATAGTAGTAGTAAAAATAGTAATAAAAGTGGTAGTATTGTTGTATTATTCATTAGTATTGTTGCTATTATTATTTTCAATTATTATTATTAGTAGTATTACTAATTAGTATTGTTATTATTATTATTTTCTTATGTATTTATATTTCTTATGCACAGGTCATAAATACCAAAAAATATTTCCAATTCCCAATCAGAAGTGGCTGTTTAGTAGTAGTAGTGGAATTGTTGTGTTATTAGTTAATATTGTAAGATATATTAGTAATTATTAGCTAGTATGGTTTGTAATTATTTCTTCTATTAGTAGTAGTATTGTTTTATTATTATAATTGGTGTTGTTTATTTATTTATTTTTAAATTGTAATGGATGTGTTATAAATCCCCGGTCACACTTAGCTGGGATGTCTTTACTTCATTGTTGGTTAATAAAAATTTGGATATGAGGACAGAATTTCACCCCAAAATCCCCCTCCAAAAAAAAGCCAACATTATTTTAATGCAAATGATTGTCAGCCGCCCCGCTGTACAGCAGACAGAAGTGTGAGAACCGGCGCCGGGGAAGGATTTTTTTTTTTTTTATAATGATTCCCAAATTAGAAGATTGCTCCTAGGTGTCTGCGATTTTCAGCTCCCAGAGACGATTGTGAATTTCACACGGAGCCGAAGAAACCGGCGGAGGAGTGGAATCAGACGACTAATAATCTAGCATCTGGTCACACTGGAAGTGACAGCGCTGTCAGCGGTATTACTTGACGGATATTTTGCGTTTGTTTGTCTCTCGGATTCTTTCTCCTCCATTTTTATTTTGCTTTATTGGGAGAATTTTTTTAAAGGGGACCTGAAAATGATAGAAATCTAGAAAATAACTTTTATTTCTAAATAACTTTTGGCTTTGGTGATGACATTCTGATCCTGGCATCACTACCTGGTGAGCAGTGATGTAGGTAACTGAGTTAGAATAAACGGAGTTACTTCAGAGGGTAACGAGTAATCTAACTGATTACTCTTCCCCTCACGGTAACGCAGTTACCATTACTTGGGCGGCGTTACCCCAATTACATCTACCGCCACTAGATGGCAGTAGTGTATTTCCTCCTCTCCTCTATGACCGGGTCTCTCTCAGTCACGCTGCTCCCCGCGGCCCCTCCTCTCTTCTTGTCCATCCCCATTTGCTTGTGACATCATCTGGGATGGACGCGAAGAGAGGAGTGGCTGCTGGGGAGTAGCGTGACTACCATCAGTGCCGTGGCATGAGAGTGAACCTATTACACACGCTTCCTGCGCTACTCTGCATGGCTGTTAAACAATGTGCTATGTGCCACATGTCCTGATGTGCTATGTGCTATCATGTGTCCTGATGTGCTGTGTGCCCCGATGTGCTGTGTGCCCCGATGTGCTGTGTGCCCCGATGTGCTGTGTGCCCCGATGTGCTGTGTGCCCTGATGTGCTATGCGCCCCATGCCCCAATGTGCGATGTGCCCCATGCCCTGATATGCTATGTGCTCCATGCCCTGATGTGCCCCATGCCCTGATGTGCTATGTGCTCTGATGTGCTGTGTGCCCCAATGTGCTATGTGCTCTGATGTGCTGTGTGCCCCGATGTGCTATGTGCCCTGATGTGCTATGGACCCCATGCCCCAATGTGCTATGTGCCCCATGCCCTGATGTGCTCCATGCCCTGATGTGCTATGTGCCCTGATGTGCTATGTGCTCTGATGTGCTATGTGCTCTGATGTGCTGTGTGCCCCGATGTGCTATGTGCCCTGATGTGCTATGCACCCCATGCCCCAATGTGCTATGTGCCCCATGCCCTGATGTGCTCCATGCCCTGATGTGCTATGTGCCCTGATGTGCTATGTGCTCTGATGTGCCCTGTGCCCCATGCCCTGATGTGCTATGTGCCCTGATGTGTTATGTGCCCCATGCCCTGATGTGCTATGTGCCCCATGCCCTGATGTGCTCCATGCCCTGATGTGCTATGTGCCCCATGCCCTAATGTGCTATGTGCCCCATGCCCTAATGCGCTATGTGCTCCATGCCCTGATGTGCTATGTGCCCTGATGTGCTATGTGCCCTGATGTGCTATGTGCCCCATGCCCTAATGTGCTATGTGCCCCATGCCCTGATGTGCTATGTGCTCCATGCCCTGATGTGCTCCATGCCCTGATGTGCTATGTGCCCTGATGTGCTATGTGCTCTGATGTGCCCTGTGCCCCATGCCCTGATGTGCCCTGATGTGCTATGTGCCCTGATGTGCTATGTGCCCCATGCCCTAATGTGCTATGTGCCCCATGCTCTAATGTGCTATGTGCTCCATGCCCTGATGTGCTATGTGCCCTGATGTGCTATGTGCCCCATGCCCTAATGTGCTATGTGCCCCATGCCCTAATGTGCTATGTGCTCCATGCCCTGATGTGCTATGTGCCCCATGCCCTAATGTGCTATGTGCCCCATGCCCTAATGTGCTATGTGCTCCATGCCCTGATGTGCTATGTGCTCCGTGCCCTGATGTGCTATGTGCCCCATGCCCTAATGTGCTATGTGCCCCATGCCCTAATGTGCTATGTGCTCCATGCCCTGATGTGCTATGTGCCCTGATGTGCTATGTGCCCCATGCCCTAATGTGCTATGTGCTCCATGCCCTGATGTGCTATGTGCCCTGATGTGCTATGTGCCCTGATGTGCTATGTGCCCCATGCCCTGATGTGCTATGTGCTCCATGCCCTGATGTGCCCCATGCCCTGATGTGCTATGTGCCCTCAAAAAAAAAGTCAGTTACTTTGCTGAGTAACTAATTACTTTTTTAAAGTAAGATGACCAACACTGCTGGTGAGTTGCTGACCTGGGAAAATGCTCGTACTTTGCAGGCTTCACTGGCTGCATGCTTACTTTAGGCTTAAAGCGGAACTGCAGCCTTCCCCTTTAGTCTTGCACGGCTGTGCAAGTTCTTCTCCTGTGTTGAAATTACTTCCTCTGATTTCACTGCACACTGTGAGCTTCTCACAATGTGCATTAGAAGCTGCAGGAAGTCAGATAGAGACCGCCTCATGTTCTCCCCAGCCTGGCTGTCCCTGGCCCGCCCCTTTTATTCGTTGACTTTCATTTCTTTCAATCATGGAATGCAGCTCAGCATTACCTAGGATAGTCTCTATGTATATATAGCCTGCCTAGGACCGCCCACTCCTCCAGACTGACTCCACCCATCAAGGCATTTTGATTTTTGCAAAACTCCTCCCAAGAGCCCGCCCACTGCTTGTATCAAGGCTGGGAGGTCTATAGAGGAGTACCGAGGCAGGGTGCTGTGATGTTTTCAGGAAGCTATGTCCCATCAGCTATTATCTGCCTGCATTGCATAGGGAAGCACAGAGACCCATTTATGACATCATTGGGTCTAAACTAAGGAATGTAATTAAAACATTAGAATGTTGAAAAAGTCGGACTTCTACAGGCTCAACATGAGGTGGACCAGACAATTTGTCGTAAATGTTATTGTAACTTTAAGGCCCCTTTCACACGGACGGATAGAATGGTGCATTTAGCTGCGGATTTTCTAGTTTTCTACCGCAGCTTAAAGCACACACTCCTTACATGCGGTTTGGTGCGAATAGAAAAAATAGAATTGAATGCGTCCAGGTGCGATGTAGCGCAGCTATATGCACATAACCGCAGGTAATCGCAGTCTTGTGTCAACTGCGGTTAGCAGCGTGAGAAAAAAAAAGAACAGGAAGCACATCATAATTAGTAGGTATAAAAAGGGTTGCTATGGGAATGACTACCGCAGCTAAATAATAAGACTACCGCAGCTAAACGCGGCCGCATGTAACCGCACGTAAACGCAGGTAATCACAATGTACAAATGCAGCTAATCGCAGTGCATGGAGCCTTGAATTTCACAGAACATTTTACCTGCTTTTAACTGCGGCAAAACAGCCATCCATGTGAAAGGCGCCTAACCGCTCGCCGACCATGTAGCACCCTCTAGTGTAGAGTGCTAGGTAATGTAATGGTAGTGTAGGTAAATTTAGACTTGGCTGGCAATCAAGCCTGTGTTTGAATCTGGGTCGACGTCATCACATGAGCGCCGAGTTCTCCATCTGGCGGTAATAAAGGGGGAGTGAGTATCGTGGCACCACTCGCTGGCCGCTTGCTGCCTGGGAGATGACGCCTCTCCTCCCTCCCCCATACTCGCCAGCGTGACGCTGGCGGCAACAGGATGTTCGCGGCGAGGCAGGCATCTCTCCCCTGACACAGGCATCAACACACATAGTCAGGGGTTGAGGAACCAGAAATATCTTGCATTAGGCAATAATGCACCCTCAACTCCTTCCATTCAGGTAAATTCATTACCACGCACTCTTTTCTGTCCTTCTCCCTTCTCATTTCTCTCCACGCACATTCTTGTTGGCACTCAGTCCCCTCTATTCACTATGACAGTGTCCATTTTGTTGGAGCATTTTTTCATTGTTTACAACACAGCTTCACTATCACACATATTTTAATGATAGTGCTCACAATGTTGGAGTTTTTTTTGTCTCCAGCACAGCCTCACTATCATACTCCCCAGGTGGTGCCTTTCCTTTCCTTTCCCTTCTCTTTCCTTTTTCTTTGCTCTTTCCTTCCCTTCTTTCTTTTTTTTCTTTTCTCTTTGCCCTTTCCTTCCCTTCTTTTCTTTCCCTTCCCCCCCCCCCCCCTTTCTCTTAATCCCTTAATGACGGTGTTTCTATGTTGGAGCATCCTCATTGCCCTCAACAAGCTCACCGTCACACATTTACCCTTCTTTCATGTTTCATCCCTTTCATTTTTCATTGATAGCGTTCTTAACGTTGGAGCACTTTATTGCTCTCAACATAGCTACACCATCATATATTTCAGCTATACTATTATGTTCACTATCATCCCTGCTCACTCACATCCATTTTTCATCTTTTCACTGCTGAACGTAGGGCTCATCACCCCTCAGCAATTTAACACACCATTTCTTTGCACTTCACTTTCATTTTCAGATGGTCCAGGAGTCTCTCTGCATGTGCCCCTTGACCCTGGTGAAGATCACATACTCAGCTTACACAAGGATGACTTCCTCCTTGCTGCGCCACCTGTCACGCCGCCTCAGCTCCCATGCCAGACTGTGTTCCTGGCCACCTACATGCCCCCTGCCGCGCCCGTGCCATCACCTGACCTGTGAGTATGGGCTGTAGATTCAAGTGCATATTTATCTCCCCCCTTTATATAAGCTTAACCTATCAATTGATACTATGTTCTTGTATTGTAGACATCCATTAATAATCAGCTCCTGGTGAGCGGCATGTTAGCCGCGAAACGCGTCGAGCTTCAGATGCCAAATAATATCTATCATGCAGTTTTACCTCATGTTTTTATTGTTTACTCAATTTACTCACGAAAAAATGCCAATGAACTAATTAATCATGGTGGATGATGGAATATGTACTATGATGTCTTATTTTACTGTATAATATTTAATAAATTTTACATTATTTGATTTACTAGCTCTGTTTGGCTCTCAATCCGCATGCTTCATATAAAGTCCCGACCCCTTTTTCTGTCTTCGAGGGTGAGTGGTTTAGGAAGGCTGGATGACTCATCAGGCAGCCCCTCTATTACCTCCCCCTACTTGCTGGAACTTTTGAGAAACTTCCAGAAGAATGGGAGGGAGGTTAGGAGGAGCCACCTGGAGTAATGATGAGGGCCCCAACCAATCCCAGGCCACATATCCCCGGCCATATACGGCAAGAAGGCGGCTCTCCTGCGCAGGATCATGTACCTAGTACGTGATCCCGCACTTTTGGGTCGGGGGCGCGCATGAGCGCCGCCGGCTACCCGCTTATGCTATGATTATGCACAGCGGGAGCTGATCTGCCGGTACTGCGGACTTGATATCCGCCGGCACGCGTCGCTCATTAGGCAGAGGGCCAGAGCAGCGATGTAAACAAGGCAGATCGCTGTTCTGTCAGTAGGGAAGGCTGTAATCCTGTGTTCCTGCAAAGCAGAGACATGGATCAATGCCTTCCCATAGTCAAAGCACCCCCCCCCACAGTGAGTGAGCACTGGATATGCATGCAGTTAGCCGTTTGATCGCCCCTGATGTTCACACCTTCCCTGCCAGTGTCATTAGTTCGGTGACAGTGCATATTTTTAGCACTGATCACTGTATTAGTGTCACTGGTGTCATCATCCTATCGTATGCTACCAAAAAATGTGCTTTTTGAAATTTTCCTTGCATGCGATTGGATATTCTTTGCAAAGTGAACCTTCATCTCATTTACTAAGCTCCGGAGCAATTGCACTTGTACCTCAGCCCCGAAAGGCTTTACCCTCTTCAAGACCAGGCTATTTTTTGCTATTCAGCACTGTGCTATTTTAACTGACAATTGCGCGGTCATGCAACACTGTGTACCCAAATGAAATTCATATCATTTTTTTCACAAAAATAAAGCTTTCTTTTGCTGGGATTTGATCACCGCTGTTTTTTTTTTTGCAATATGAAAACTAAATGTAGCGATACCTCCAACTAAGAAGGCCGCAGATTTAGTTTGGGCCCTGAAGACAGCTCCGCCAACCCCCGGCAATATACTCGACCCCCTACTGGCACAGCTAGTTCTGACAGCAAAATGTATATCTTATACTGTATGAGTAATTAAGCACCGAGACAATACTAGAATGAAATGGGTATAGAATTTACTCAAGCTTTTGTTAAGAATGGGGTTAACATTTATCACAGTTCACAAAGTATATATATAATGCAGAGCCCTGCAACACTAACACACTATGAATATAAAGCTAACAGCAACAAGTGCGCCACGCGGGCGACCGTTAGCTAGGCGCCCTGTGGCGCAGTGACTAAATGAATTAGAAAGCTGACCAGGCCTGGCTCTGATATCTACAACTTAGTCTATAGGGGATGATGTTCTTTTCTTCACCGGCAGGTCTTTAACGGTGGTGCACATTAACAGAGTATAATTTGTAATCCAATGGGAAAGGTAAAGATGGGGTAAACACTTTGCTATGCAAACTGTAAGTTCCGCTCTGATAAGATTCTTCAGTGAGAGTATCAGGAACAACTTGTGGGCCACGGCAGTCTATAGGCCTATTAGCAGTAACAGTATATCATTTGGGCATATGCCCTCTCACCCGCCCGGACTGTGGTCCCAGTCTGGGAACTTCCACCAACTGTGTCACACACACACACAGTGTCTACAGCGATCGGGCCCCCGATCCAACGAATGCTGTAGTTAAGCGAAGTCAGATGCCACCCAGGCTCGCAGAGGGGTGGAAGGCTCTTTGGTGCTACGCAAGGCCTCAGGCTTCAGGCCTTGCACTCCGTCCCCTCCGCACAGGAGGATCAGTTCCTGAAGTCTCGTGTCCCAAAGAGGCCGAGCCCAGCCTCGTCTGCTCCTTTTATAACCCCTCCCATGAGTCTCTGTGATGGAAACATTTCCGAATGGGGTTCTGGGTAATGTAGTCTCTCTCTCTCTCTGCTCTCACTTCAGCAATGTCTTTTCTCTACTTCCTCCCGACTCACCTCTCACCCGTAAAGTCCTGTCTCTATATCTTAAAGGGGAATACCCCGCTACACAAAAAAGACTGAAAATTTAGCAAAAAAACCCCAAAACAATATTTTTTACTTTCTGCTATAAAACATATTCTAAAATTAAAAAAAAAAAATCCTTCATGAGTTTTGGCCAAAATGTATTCTGCTTTCATAAAAAAAAAAAAAAAAATCTCAATAATTGACCATTGATTGGTTTGCATGAAAGTTATAGTATTTACAAACTATGGCATATATATTGTATAATTTTTTTTTTCATACTAGTAATAGCAGTGGCCAGTGACTTAGTGGGACTACCATAGTGCGGCAGAAAATCTGACACTAACTGACGCTGGGGGGGGGGGCTGACTAACTGCTACTGACATCACCAGTGACACCAATACTGTGCTCATTGATAATACTATGCACTACTGTCACTGTACTAAGTTCACTGGCTGGGAAGGGGTTAACATGTAGGACGATCAAGGGGTTACATGTGTGCCTGACAATGTAATCCGAGGTTCCACTGTACTGTGATTCTGTACTTGCCAAATATGCTGCAGAAATCTCCCTCACACTGAGTCTGGCTGCAGCCATTTTATCTGTGGGCAGCTGAAGCTGCTGCCTGTTCACTTCCTGAATTTACACAGACACACAGAGGCACACCTCCAGCTCTGCAGCTCTCATTGGCCCTCTTATGACTCATCCCTCTCCCTTCCTGGCAAAACTCTCACCAGAGAGCAAAAGAGAGAGAGAGAGAGCTGTGCATGATGTCATAATCCTAGGCTAATGACCAGACAAGAAACAGGAAGTGGGCTGTATAAGGGATTTACTGGCAGAAAAAAAAATGTTTTACTATCCAAAGTTAAAACAACAACAAGAGCAGAAGATTTAATAGATGGAAAGATGAAAAAATAATTGGGAACATGTAACAAATATAAAGAATGTGCTTTCCTAATCTGGCTGCAAAAGTGGAAAAACACTTTATAGTAACAACTAACACTCCCATTGCGATCTGTATTTAACATTGCCAAAGTGGAGTTGAAAGACGGTTTAAAACCTTAACGAAAGCAGCTGAAAGCTTGATGAGGGCTTTGCAAATGCTTTTAAAAGCTTCCTGTTCTTATTTAAGATAAAGCCCATCTGTGCAAGGTCTTAAAGGATAGGTAAGAGCAATTCTTGCCCCTACCGGTCCATTGCTTAGTTGCATTAATAAAGGTTGCTAAGCACCCGTGAACACTTCTTACTATTCATACTTAAAGTGGAACTGAACCCTCTCAATCAACATGAACTATGTTTAACCACTTAAGGACCGGAAGTATTTACCCCCTTAATGACCAGGCCATTTTTTGCCATACGGCATTGCGCCGCTTTAACTGACAATTACGCGGTCGTGCGATGCTGTATTTAAACAAAATTGACGTCCTTTTTCCCCCCACAAATAGAGCTTTCTTTTGGTGGTATTTGATCACCTCCGCGGTTTTAATTTTTTTGCGTTATAAACAAAAAAAGAGCGACAATTTTGAAAAAACAATATTTTTTACTTTTTGCTATAATAAATATATATATTGTGACAGCAGGAAGGTAAAGTCACCTGGTTGCATCCAGGGGGGTAGATATATTTCTCCCAGATTCAGGCTTTATGCCGACTTATACAACTAGGGAGTTGATGAAGCCCAGCTGAGGCTAGTGGGCTCATGAATGACTCATACCTCTAGGGAGAGTGTGGGGCGTCGTGAGACAGGGAGTTGATGAGACCAGCTGAAGCTTGTCAGCTCATTTAGGCCTCTATAAGAACTCCCAGCTTCATTAGATGTTAGCTCATGCCTGGAACCAGACCTGTGTGGACTGTCTAGGGAGAGTGAACCCCTGTGCGGTGAGGCAAAGCCTGTGTGGCTATTTGTTTGGACTTTTACTAAACCAGGGACTTAGGGACTAGGACAGCACCAGGCTGATCCCAGTTGTTAGTTTAGGAAACCTGCATGTTTAGTCAGAGGTCAAACTGACCAGGATTTATTTTGTTTATGTTTCTTTTTGGCTTTGCTGTGTTTTTGTCACTGTACATAGAGAAATAAACCGCACCTTTTGATTTTGAAAACCACAACCTCCGTCTGCTGGCCCTGTTTTTGTGTGGGGAGCCCAACCAGGGGGTCACACACACCCGCTACCGAGTTAACCCCCTCACAGTTGGTGGAGAACCAGTGGCAGTTTTTTTTAAGCCAGCATGGAGGAGATACTGAAACAGCTGGCTCTAGCAAATGCCAATCAACAGCAGACAAATGCAGGTTTGCAAAGGAGCCTTGCAGCCCAGCAGCAAGCTCATCAACAAGCCCAGCAGCAATCTGAGGCCCGCTTCATAGACCTGTTACAGAAGCAAGAGCAGAGACTACAACAAATGGAAGCAGTAATGCAGCAACGTCCGCAGACCAGTGAGGAAAGCCGTCCCACTAATACCGCGTCCTTTGGGGTGAGTCGTTTATTGACAAAAATGACTGGAGAGGATGATCCAGAGGTATTTTTGACCACATTTGAAAGGACTGCTGAAAGAGAAAAGTGGCCTGAGGAGCAGTGGGCTGGACTGGTGGCTCCTCTGTTAACTGGTGAATCGCAGAAGGCTTACTATGACCTAGAGCCTGACCAAGCAAAAGACTATGTGATGCTAAAAGCTGAAATATTGGCAAGGCTGGGTGTCACCCTGGCTGTCCGGGCTCAGCGTGTGCATAACTGGACTTTCCAGCTTGGAAAACCCCCCAGGTCTCAAATGTATGATCTCATTCACCTGAGCAGGAAGTGGCTACAGCCAGAGACTTTGTCCGCACCAGAGATTGTGGAACGTGTTGTAATGGATCAGTTTTTGAGAGCTCTTCCTACTGCCATCCAAAAGTGGGTAAGCCATGGAGACCCAGAGACGGCCGGTGGTCTTGTGGATCGTGTAGAGAAATACTTGGCTACAGAGAACCTGACGGCCTCTTCCAGAGACTCTCAGACTTTCCACCCTAAGACCAGACCATCCCCAGGGGCGGATAAGAGGATTCCAAGGGGTGAGGGTGGAGAGAGTGAGAGGGTGGGAGCTCTACCCAAAGTTTGGCGAGAACAGCCTGGGAAGTCAGGGGCTCAAGAGGCAGCCAAATGGATTGTTTGCTACCGCTGCCGGCAAGCGGGACATATTGCAGCAAATTGCCCGGTTGTGGAGGAACCCATGCAATGTGACTTTCTGATGGACAGACGTCAGTCGCTGTGTGCGACAGTCGCATGCACTGCCATTCGGGGAACTGAGAAACATTTATGCAAAATGTGTATTAATGGTAGAAATGTTGTGGTATTACTGGATTCAGGTAGCCTTGTGACCCTGATAAAGGCTGAGTTAGTTAAAACAGAGGTCTCTGGGAATAGCAAGGTAGCTGTTATTTGTGTGCATGGGGACACCCGAGAGTATCCAGTGACTACAGTGTGTTTCGAGACCCCCAAAGGTACCCTCTCTCATCCAGTGGGGTTAGTATCTCAATTACCGCATGATGCCATTGTGGGAAGGGATTTTCCGAAGTTCTGGGAACTGTGGGATGATCCTGAGCCCCCCACTGGTGCCCCTATGTACCAGGAATGTGATAGCCAGAACTCCTCTGAGAGTGGTGAGGACTCTCCAGAATTTCCCTTGTCAGTATTTGCAGGGGAGACTCAAGAAACTGGAGAGGAGCCCACCTCCTCAGACGAAAACCTACCGTCTGTGGAGTTTTCTGATCTGGAGGTTCACAGGGAAAATTTTGCCACAGAACAGTTAAAAGACCCCGCCCTAATAAAGGCACGGGAAAACGTAGTGGAAATAGATGGCGAGTTAGTGAACCCAGATAATACCTGCACTTACCCATACTTCAGCGTAGAGAAGGACCTACTGTATCGGGTGGCAAAAAGGGCAGAAGAAACCGTTGAGCAGCTGGTGGTGCCCAAACCTTACAGGAAGTTGGTGTTGGAGTTGGCCCATGGGCACATTCTTGGAGGTCATCTGGGGACAGAGAAAACCAGAGAGAGGGTATTACAGAGATTCTATTGGCCTGGGGTGATGAAGGACATAGAAAATTATTGTTCCTCCTGCCCTGTGTGTCAGAGGTCGGCCCCGATGCCACATTTCCGTAGCCCGCTGGTCCCTCTACCCATCATTGAGGTCCCGTTTGAGAGAATCGCAATGGATTTGGTAGGTCCTATAATCAAGTCCGCTAGGGGGCACCAGTACATATTGGTTATAATGGACTATGCCACCCGTTATCCAGAAGCGATCCCTCTCAGAAATACCTCGGCCAAAACCATAGCCAAAGAGCTATCTCTTGTTTTTAGCCGGGTGGGTATTTGTAAAGAACTGCTTACGGACCAAGGTACACCCTTTATGTCCCGGGTTATGAAAGAGCTGTGTAAATTGCTCAAAGTGACGCAATTGCGTACATCTGTGTATCACCCCCAAACCGATGGGCTGGTTGAAAGATTCAACAAAACCCTAAAACAAATGTTGAAGAAAGTGGTGGATAGAGATGGAAAGGATTGGGACTGTCTACTTCCTTATTTGATGTTTGCTATTAGGGAGGTGCCCCAATCCTCTACGGGATTCTCCCCCTTTGAGTTACTGTATGGGAGACACCCAAGAGGGCTGTTGGATATTGCCAAGGAAACTTGGGAAAGTGAGAGTTCTCCCCACAGGAGTGTGATTGAGCATGTCGCCCTGATGCAAGATCGAATTGCACAGGTAATGCCCATCGTGAAGGAACATTTGGCCCAAGCGCAGTTGGCACAGCAGAGAGTGTACAACCGTGGAGCAAAGACCCGTACCTTTTCCCCGGGGGATAGGATATTGGTACTTGTCCCTACGGTTGAAAGTCAATTCCTTGCCAAATGGCAAGGCCCCTACGAGATAATGGAAAAAGTGAGCGAAGTGAATTACAAGGTCAGACAACCAGGAAGGCGAAAGCCCGAACAGATATATCACGTTAATCTGTTGAAAGCCTGGAGGGATAGAGAGTCCCTAGTCGCAGAAACTTGGTCACCAGCTCAAACTGGTTGCGTGATTCCGGAGGTTGGAATAGCAGCCACCTTGTCACAACCCCAACAACAGGAGGTTAAGGAGTTTGTGCTTCACAACAAGGAGGTGTTCTCTGAGCTGCCGGGACAAACATCTGGGGTAGAGCATGATATTATTACCCCGCCCGGTGAAAGGGTGAAGTTAAAACCCTATCGGATCCCAGAGGCCCGACGGGAGGCAATACGGGAGGAAGTACAGAAAATGCTGAACTTAGGGGTGATAGAGGAGTCCCAAAGTGATTGGTCTAGTCCCATTGTGTTGGTGCCTAAACCGGATGGGAGCTGGCGATTTTGTAACGATTTTCGTCAGTTGAACAAAGTTACAAAATTTGACACCTACCCCATGCCACGTATAGATGAGTTGATCGACCGGCTGGGAACAGCCCGATACATGACGACTCTTGACCTCACAAAAGGGTATTGGCAAATTCCCCTGGCCAAGTCGGCCAAAGAGAAAACCGCATTTGTAACCCCAGACGGGGCGTTCCAATATAAGAGAATGCCGTTTGGGTTACAGAATGCGCCGGCCACATTCCAGCGGAAAATGGACCAGATACTGAGGCCCCATCGGAAGTATGCTGCGGCTTACCTGGATGACGTAATTGTCCATAGCACAGATTGGGCCTCACATCTGCCAAAAGTGCAAGCAGTCCTAGACTCTATCCGGGAAGCGGGGTTTACGGCTAACCCCAAGAATTGTACCATTGGGCAGGAGGAGGCCAAATATCTTGGGTACACCATTGGCAGGGGAGTAATAAAACCCCAACTCAACAAAGTCGAGGCCATCCAGAGTTGGCCACGTCCCAACAGCAAGAAGCAGGTACGAGCCTTTCTGGGAATCGCGGGTTATTATCGGCGCTTCATTCCCCACTTTGCTTCTAAGGCTGTGCCCCTAACCAACCTGACGAAAGGGAAAGGGTCGGTCATGATTAAATGGACCCCCGAGGCTGAGGCAGCATTCCAATTCTTGAAACAAGCCTTATGTAGCCAGCCAGTGTTGTACTCACCCGACTTCTCTAAAGACTTTGTCGTACAAAGTGATGCGTCAGATGTGGGGTTAGGAGCAGTATTGTCCCAGGTCTGGAACGGGGAAGAGCACCCAGTCATTTACCTCAGCAGGAAGTTGAAGTCCCATGAGGTAAATTACGCCACGGTTGAAAAGGAGTGTTTAGCGGTGAAGTGGGCTCTAGATTCCCTTCGGTACTATCTGCTAGGTAGGCACTTTGACATGGTTACGGATCACGCTCCGTTAAAGTGGATGGCTCAAAACAAGGAGACAAATAGAAGAGTGAATAGGTGGTTCCTGGTCCTACAGGAATTCAACTTCACAGTAAAGCATCGCCCTGGCGTTCAAATGGGGAATGTGGATGCTTTGTCTCGAGTACATGAATGCCTGATTGCTGGTGTTCCAACCCCAAGGTTAAAACAAGAGGGGGGGGTATGTGACAGCAGGAAGGTAAAGTCACCTGGTTGCAACCAGGGGGGTATATATATTTCTCCCAGATTCAGGCTTTATGCCGACTTATACAACTAGGGAGTTGATGAAGCCCAGCTGAGGCTAGTGGGCTCATGAATGACTCATACCTCTAGGGAGAGTGCTGGGCGTCGTGAGACAGGGAGTTGATGAGACCAGCTGAAGCTTGTCAGCTCATTTAGGCCTCTATAAGAACTCCCAGCTTCATTAGATGTTAGCTCATGCCTGGAACCAGACCTGTGTGGACTGTCTAGGGAGAGTGAACCCCTGTGCGGTGAGGCAAAGCCTGTGTGGCTATTTGTTTGGACTTTTACTAAACCAGGGACTTAGGGACTAGGACAGCACCAGGCTGATCCCAGTTGTTAGTTTAGGAAACCTGCATGTTTAGTCAGAGGTCAAACTGACCAGGATTTATTTTGTTTATGTTTCTTTTTGGCTTTGCTGTGTTTTTGTCACTGTACATAGAGAAATAAACCGCACCTTTTGATTTTGAAAACCACAACCTCCGTCTGCTGGCCCTGTTTTTGTGTGGGGAGCCCAACCAGGGGGTCACACACACCCGCTACCGAGTTAACCCCCTCACAATATATATATATATATATATATTGTGAGGGGGTTAGCTCGGCAGCGGGTGTGTGTAACCCCCGGGATGGGCTCCCCACACAAAACAGGCCCAGCAAACGGAGGTTGTGGTTTTCAAAATCAAAAAAGGTGCGGTTTATTTTCTATTTACAGTGACAAAACACAGCAAAGCAAAAGAAACATAACCAAAATAAATCCTGGTCAAGTTGACCTCTGACTAAACATACAGGTTTCCTAACTAACAACTGGGATCAGCCTAGTGCTGTCCTAGTCCCTAAGTCCCTGGTTTTAAATGTCCAAGCAAATAGCCACACAGGCTTTTTCTCACCGCACAGGGGTTCACTCTCTCCAGACAGTCCACACAGGTCTGGTTCCAGGCATGAGCTAACATCTAATGAAGCTGGGAGTTCTTATAGAGGCCTAAATGAGCTGACAAGCTTCAGCTGGCCTCATCAACTCCCTGTCTGTACGACGCCCAGCCCTCTCCCTAGAGGTATGAGTCATCCATGAGCCCACTAGCCTTATACAACTCTCCACCTAGTTGTATAAGTCGGCGTAAAGCCTGAATCTGGGCGAAATATATCTACCCCCCTGGATGCAACCAGGTGACTTTACCTTCCTGCTGTCACATACCCCCCCCTCTTGTTTTAACCTCGGGGTTGGAACACCAGCAATCAGGCATTCATGTACTCGAGACAAAGCATCCACATTCCCCATTTGAACGCCAGGGCGATGCTTTACTGTGAAGTTGAATTCCTGGAGGGCCAGGAACCACCTATTCACTCTTCTATTTGTTTCCTTGTTTTGAGCCATCCACTTTAACGGAGCGTGATCCGTAACCATGTCAAAGTGTCTACCTAGCAGGTAGTACCGAAGGGAATCTAGAGCCCACTTCACCGCTAAACACTCCTTTTCAACGGTGGCGTAATTTACCTCATGGGACTTCAACTTCCTGCTGAGGTAAATGACTGGGTGCTCTTCCCCGTTCCAGACCTGGGACAATACTGCTCCTAACCCCACATCTGACGCATCACTTTGTACGACAAAGTCTTTAGAGAAGTCGGGTGAGTACAACACTGGCTGGCTACATAAGGCTTGTTTCAAGAATTGGAATGCTGCCTCAGCCTCGGGGGTCCATTTAATCATGACCGACCCTTTCCCCTTCGTCAGGTTGGTTAGGGGCACAGCCTTAGAAGCAAAGTGGGGAATGAATCGCCGATAATACCCAGCGATTCCCAGAAAGGCTCGTACCTGCTTCTTGCTGTTGGGACGTGGCCAACTCTGGATGGCCTCGACTTTGTTGAGTTGGGGTTTTATTACTCCCCTCCCAATGGTGTACCCAAGATATTTGGCCTCCTCCTGCCCAATGGTACACTTCTTGGGGTTAGCCGTAAACCCCGCTTCCCGAACAGAGTCCAGGACTGCTTGCACTTTTGGCAGATGTGAGGCCCAATCTGTGCTATGGACAATTACGTCATCCAGGTAAGCCGCAGCATACTTCCGATGGGGCCTCAGCATCTGGTCCATTTTCCGCTGGAATGTGGCCGGCGCATTCTGTAACCCGAACGGCATTCTTTTATATTGGAACGCCCCGTCTGGGGTTACAAATGCGGTTTTCTCTTTGGCCGACTTGGCCAGGGGGATTTGCCAATACCCTTTTGTGAGGTCAAGAGTCGTCATGTATCGGGCTGTTCCCAGCCGGTCGATCAACTCATCTATACGTGGCATGGGGTAGGTGTCAAATTTTGTAACTTTGTTCAACTGACGAAAATCGTTACAAAATCGCCAGCTCCCATCCGGTTTAGGCACCAACACGATGGGACTAGACCAATCACTTTGGGACTCCTCTATCACCCCTAAGTTCAGCATTTTCTGTACTTCCTCCCGTATTGCCTCCCGTCGAGCCTCTGGGATCCGATAGGCTTTTAACTTCACCCTTTCACCGGGCGGGGTAATGATGTCATGCTCTACCCCAGATGTTTGTCCCGGCAGCTCAGAGAATACCTCCTTGTTGCGAAGCACAAACTCCTTAACCTCCTGTTGTTGGGGTTGTGACAAGGTGGCTGCTATTCCAACCTCAGGAATCACGCAACCAGTTTGAGCTGGTGACCAAGTGTCTGCGACTAGGGACTCTCTATCCCTCCAGGCTTTCAACAGATTAACGTGATAGATCTGTTCGGGCTTTCGCCTTCCTGGTTGTCTGACCTTGTAATTCACTTCGCTCACTTTTTCCATTATCTCGTAGGGGCCTTGCCATTTGGCAAGGAATTTACTTTCAACCGTAGGGACAAGTACCAATATCCTATCCCCCGGGGAAAAGGTACGGGTCTTGGCTCCACGGTTGTACACTCTCTGCTGTGCCAACTGCGCTTGGGCCAAATGTTCCTTCACGATGGGCATTACCTGTGCAATTCGATCTTGCATCAGGGCGACATGCTCAATCACACTCCTGTGGGGAGAACTCTCACTTTCCCAAGTTTCCTTGGCAATATCCAACAGCCCTCTTGGGTGTCTCCCATACAGTAACTCAAAGGGGGAGAATCCCGTAGAGGATTGGGGCACCTCCCTAATAGCAAACATCAAATAAGGAAGTAAACAGTCCCAATCCTTTCCATCTCTATCCACCACTTTCTTCAACATTTGTTTTAGGGTTTTGTTGAATCTTTCAACCAGCCCATCGGTTTGGGGGTGATACACAGACGTACGCAATTGCGTCACTTTGAACAATTTACACAGCTCTTTCATAACCCGGGACATAAAGGGTGTACCTTGGTCCGTAAGCAGTTCTTTACAAATACCCACCCGGCTAAAAACAAGAGATAGCTCTTTGGCTATGGTTTTGGCCGAGGTATTTCGGAGAGGGATCGCTTCTGGATAACGGGTGGCATAGTCCATTATAACTAATATGTACTGGTGCCCCCTAGCGGACTTGATTATAGGACCTACCAAATCCATGGCGATCCTCTCAAACGGGACCTCAATGATGGGTAGAGGGACCAGCGGGCTACGGAAATGTGGCATCGGGGCCAACCTCTGACACACAGGGCAGGAGGAACAATAATTTTCTACGTCCTTCATCACCCCCGGCCAATAGAATCTCTGTAATACCCTCTCTCGGGTTTTCTCTGTCCCCAGATGACCTCCAAGAATGTGCCCATGGGCCAACTCCAACACCAACTTCCTGTAAGGTTTGGGCACCACAAGCTGCTCAACGGTTTCTTCTGCCCTTTTGCCACCCGATACAGTAGGTCCTTCTCTACGCTGAAGTATGGGTAAGTGCAGGTATTATCTGGGTTCACTAACTCTCCATCTATTTTCACTACGTTTTCCCGTGCCTTTATTAGGGCGGGGTCTTTCAACTGTTCTGTGGCAAAGTTTTCCCTGTGAACCTCAAGATCAGAAAACTCCACAGACGGTAGGTTTTCGTCTGAGGAGGTGGGCTCCTCTCCAGTTTCTTGAGTCTCCCCTGCCAATACTGATAAGGGAAATTCCGGAGAGTCCTCACCACTCTCAGGGGAGTTCTGGCTATCACATTCCTGGTACATAGGGGCACCAGTGAGGGGCTCAGGATCATCCCACAGTTCCCAGAACTTCGGAAAATCCCTTCCCACAATGGCGTCATGCGGTAACTGAGATACTAAGCCCACTGGATGAGAGAGGGTACCTTTGGGGGTCTCGAAACACACTGTAGTCACTGGATACTCTCGGGTGTCCCCATGCACACAAATAACAGCTACCTTGCTATTCCCAGAGACCTCTGTTTTAACTAACTCAGCCTTTATCAGGGTCACAAGGCTACCTGAATCCAGCAATACCACAACATTTCTACCATTAACACACATTTTGCATAAATGTTTCTCAGTTCCTCGAATGGCAGTGCATGCGACTGTCGCACACAGCGACTGACGTCTGCCCGTCAGAAAGTCACACTGCATGGGTTCCTCCACAACCGGGCAATTGGCTGCAATATGTCCCGCTTGCCGGCAGCGGTAGCAAACGATCCTTCTTGCCGCCTCTTGAGCCGCTGATTTCCCAGGCTGTTCTCGCCAAACTTGGGGTAGAGCTCCCACCCTCTCACTCTCTCCACCCTCACCCCTTGGAATCCTCTTATCCGCCCCTGGGGATGGTCTGGTCTTAGGGTGGAAAGTCCGAGTGTCTCTGGAAGAGGCCGTCAGGTTCTCTGTAGCCAAGTATTTCTCCACACGATCCACAAGACCATCGGCCGTCTCTGGGTCTCCATGGCTTACCCACTTTTGGATGGCAGTAGGAAGAGCTCTCAAAAACCGATCCATTACAACACGTTCCACAATCTTTGGTGCGGACAAAGTCTCTGGCTGTAGCCACTTTCTGCTCAGGTGAATGAGATCATACATTTGAGACCTGGGGGGTTTTCCAAGCTGGAAAGTCCAGTTATGCACACGCTGAGCCCGGACAGCCTGGGTGACACCCAGCCTTGCCAATATTTCAGCTTTTAGCATCACATAGTCTTTTGCTTGGTTAGGCTCTAGGTCATAGTAAGCTTTCTGCGATTCACCAGTTAACAGAGGAGCCACCAGTCCAGCCCACTGCTCCTCAGGCCACTTTTCTCTTTCAGCGGTCCTTTCAAATGTGGTCAAAAATACCTCTGGATCATCCTCTCCAGTCATTTTTGTCAATAAACGACTCACCCCAAAGGACGCGGTATTAGTGGGACGGCTTTCCTCACTGGTCTGCGGACGTTGCTGCATTACTGCTTCCATCTGTTGTTGTAGTCTCTGCTCTTGCTTCTGCAACAGGTCTATGAAGCGGGCCTCAGATTGCTGCTGGGCTCGTTGCTGAGCCTCCAGACTCTGTTGCAAAGTTGCGTTTGTCTGCTGCTGGGCTGCAAGGCTCCTTTGCAAACCTGCATTTGTCTGCTGTTGATTGGCATTTGCTAGAGCCAGCTGCTTCAGTATCTCCTCCATGCTGGCTTAAAAAAAACTGCCACTGGTTCTCCACCAACTGTGAGGGGGTTAGCTCGGCAGCAGGTGTGTGTGACCCCCGGGATGGGCTCCCCACACAAAACAGGCCCAGCAAACGGAGGTTGTGGTTTTCAAAATCAAAAAAGGTGCGGTTTATTTTCTATTTACAGTGACAAAACACAGCAAAGCAAAAGAAACATAACCAAAATAAATCCTGGTCAAGTTGACCTCTGACTAAACATACAGGTTTCCTAACTAACAACTGGGATCAGCCTAGTGCTGTCCTAGTCCCTAAGTCCCTGGTTTTAAATGTCCAAGCAAATAGCCACACAGGCTTTTTCTCACCGCACAGGGGTTCACTCTCTCCAGACAGTCCACACAGGTCTGGTTCCAGGCATGAGCTAACATCTAATGAAGCTGGGAGTTCTTATAGAGGCCTAAATGAGCTGACAAGCTTCAGCTGGCCTCATCAACTCCCTGTCTGTACGACGCCCAGCCCTCTCCCTAGAGGTATGAGTCATCCATGAGCCCACTAGCCTTATACAACTCTCCACCTAGTTGTATAAGTCGGCGTAAAGCCTGAATCTGGGCGAAATATATCTACCCCCCTGGATGCAACCAGGTGACTTTACCTTCCTGCTGTCACAATATATATATATATACATATATATAAAAAAAAAAACAAACACATTTCTTCCTCAGTTTAGGCCAATATGTATTCTGCTATGGAGCTGGGAGAGTAGGTTGAGTGACCCTATTTGATTCGGCACCTCATCCCTATTTAATGGATAAGAACAATAAAAGAGAGGTTGGGTTTATAGCGGTGCCCAAAACAGAAGGAGATATACAAATATGATAAAATAGAAATTTTTTATTACATAGAAACGATACAAAATGAGGTTCATTAAAATAATTTTCAGAGTATATTTTTACAATTTTTTTTACTGGTCAGTGGTATCCATATACATGAGGTGGTCAATGATGAGTGTCATGTCCCTACATGTTTCGCCACCAATGGCTTCTTCAGGGAATTTATGCGGACCACCAGTTGTCAAACAGCTCAAATGACAATAAATTCATATACAGATTAGAATTCATTTTGGTGAATACAATACTACATAAAAACATATCATATATCATGGTTCAACATCCCCCCTCCCCCCACCAAACTCACCAGAGAAGCCTCAGAGAACACACACCAAGCCAATCCACAAATTGCGGAGGGGGAGGTTCTGTGTGACCACAGAACCTCCCTACATATTTTACATAAAATCGCAATAAGCCTATATTGATTGGTTTGCACAAATGTTATAGCGTCTACAAAATATGGGATCGACATTTTTCTTACTAGTAATGGCAGGTGATCTGCGATTTTCTAGCGGGACTGCGACATTTCAGCGGACAGATCGGACACTTTTGACTCTTTTTTGGGACCATTGACATTTATACAGCGATCAAAGCTAAAAATAGCAACTGATTACTGTATAAATGTCACTGGAAGAGAAGGTGTTAACACTAGGGGGCGAGCAAGGGGTTAACTGTGTTCCCTGGGAGGTGTTGCTAACTGTATGGGGGCTGGTCTGACTGGAGGAGGAGAGAGATCCCTGTTCATAATCACTAGGAACAGACGACCTCTCTCTCTCCTCCCCTGACAGAACGGAGATCTGTTTGTTTACATTGGCAGATCCCCGTTCTGCCTATTTCTGGCGCGTTTGCAGGGGCACCCACCACATGCTTGACCAGTCATATATCGATCTCCCATGCAGTCCGTTGGCAACAGCACTTAAAAGACCCACAAACAAGGCGGACCTCTCCTTGCTCCTCATCAGCTGGGATCTCCAACCCCACTATACCTTCAGTCCTCTCAGAAACCTTCACTGAGAGGAATGAAGGTGTAGAATTAGGTGTCCCAAGTACTTGCGGGCAATCTGCTAGCGGTACACCAACATCCGATTGTAGCAGGCAAATTTCCCTACCCCAGTTGCTAAACCGTTGAAAGAAATTCGGTCCAGGCACATCCACATGCTCAGCGTCTGAATGCTAGCTTGGCCAAATTACTAGCACTGCAACTGCTGCATTTTCAGCTGGTAGACTCTGCCACCTTTCGTGAATTTGTGGAATGTGCCATACCTCATGTAGTGAAGTAGTATAGTGGTTTCCAGTTGATAATTGATATTTAGTTATTAGTATGATGATATAAGTTATGTTCCGCAGCATCACCCAAGTTCTCCAGAGAATGCACTTTATTGACTTCCAATACAGAACAAAGTCCAATACTTGCACAGATGACAACGAATCCAATCAGAATATATATATATATATATATATATATATATATATTTCAGAGTCCCACATCTCCTAGATCATATTCTAGACCTGTGCTTTCCTATCCATGCAGAGTATATCCTGTGCCTTCATATTCCTACAGAATATCTCAAGACTAGACTGAATATCAGCTTTTCTTTTTCGTACATCACGGGACACAGAGCGACTTAGTCATTACTAATGGGTTATATAGTTTACCTTCAGGTGTTGGCACTGGCCAATTCCAAACCGGAAGTACCCTCCCCTATATAAGCCCCTCCCACCCGGGAGCACCTCAGTTTTTTGCCAGTGTCTAAGGTGTTGGCCAAAGAGTAACATGTGTTTTCACTGGGCTTGCGTACAGGTTCTTTTGGGCCTTAGTAAGCTGTTCCGGATCCCACCAAAAAAGCTTCATAGCTAAACGGTCGGTACCCGGGCCTTGCAGCAGAAGAGCAAGGTTTTGCCTGTAATGCTTCTCTTAGGAGGGCTGGACCCTGGGATCCAGAGCTCTGGTCATACCCACGACCAAGACGCTGTCTGTGCAGGGTGCTATACAGGTCCAGGGGAGTGGAATCCTTGGGAACCCGGTCCCTGAAGGTTTAATTACAATGCCTGCCGTGATAGGTGAAGTTTGGACTTTTGTGGACCAAACAAAGTCCTGCGGCGGGGATCAGGTAAGTGGGGGCCCTCAGGAACTTGGTTCTATTGGGGGACCCCCAAGCCTAATTTGTCTTTCTGTCTGTTACCTAACGGTATTCCCGCTAAATATCTGTGTTTGCCTATAACTACTGAAAATGTAAAATTTTAATAGTAGTCAAGAAAAAAAAAAAAAAAAACAGGGACCGCGGTACCTGTGTTAAACCACTAGAGGCCGCTGTAGTCCATTTTTCTTGTAAATGTGGATCTTTGGTTTTCTCAACTCAAAAGATCCAGGCAGCTGGTAAGTTTCTCTGAGGGAATCCACTTCCTCTGCCCTGTTGCTGCGTTCATCCACCGCACAGGCCCTCCGGCAAAAAGGGCCCTGGCTCCTAGTCCTCTGTTGGTTTTCGAAAAGGGCGCCATTGGCGCACGGGCGCGCGCGCGGGCGCGTGCACGCGCCTCCTATGAAAAAAAAGGGGCGGGGCGGGTGGATGACGCTCGATGCGCGCCGCGGCGCTTCTGCGCATGTGCGGGCGTCCCAGCATGGTTAAAAGACACAGTACAAGTGTCAGCTGCATGCAAACAGAGCTAGCAACAAACAGTGGCACACAGAGGCGGTTGATGCAGGCATCCCCATAGAAAGGCACTTTAGTGGACACCAGCTGGTATATAGCAGCACCTGTGTTAGACTATTACCAGCAAAAATTGGTGTATGACGACGGGAATACCTCAGCTTTGTGCTTAAAGGATATGTCGTCCAGACGCTCCGGAAATAGATCTTCCAGGAAGCCAAAGGGGTCTCCATCGGGCTCTGAGGATATTGGGCATGCTTGCACTGCACCAATCTCCCCTGAGAATGCAGAGGTCAGTAGCCGTAGAAACCCCGCAGGAATGCCTGGTGCTGCGGCTGTCCCCAGTCCACCTGCTCCTGTATATATAACAGAGGAGGTTTTATCCTCAACTCTGGGAGGATTGGAAGAGAGATTAACAGCATTGATCGCTGCTTCCCTGTCACAGGAAAAGCGCGTCCGATCTCCGTCTCCTCCTTCAGAGTGCCTGTTAGTGGAGGAACAGCCCCACACAGAGATCGACCTACCTGAAGGGGATCAGGATGAGGTTGATTCACTTATAGAGGAATCAACAGTGGAAGAACCTTTCTCAGCTTCTCAGGCTGAAAGATTATGGGTTCAGTCTCTGACTAACATGGTCCGATCAGCATTTAAAATGCCTCTGGCGGAACCACCATCCACTACGGTTTCCTCGCTGGGGTCGCTAAAAGCTCCCCAGGCGGTCTGTTCCTTCCCAATCCACCCTTTATTAGAAGGGCTTATTTACCAGGATTGGGAGCATCCTGATAAAATATTTGCTCCCCCCAAGAGATTTCCGGTGATCTATCCCATGGAGGATAAGTTCATAAGAAAATGGAGGGTCCCTATAGTGGACGCAGCCATCTCTTCTGTTAACAAATCACTGACATGTCCAGTAGATAATGTTCCAATGTTCAAAGACCCAATAGATAAAAAATTGGAGTCTTTACTAAAATCTGCTTTCTCTACAGCAAGTATGGTGACACAACCTGCGGTAGCAGCGATTGGAGTCTGCCAAGCAGTGAAAGATCAGTTGAAACAAGTCTTAAGGGACTTACCAGATCAGCAGGCTCATGCCCTAGCTGACCTGCCTAGAGCCTTGTGTTTTGCAGTGGACGCCATAAAGGATACAATCCAACAGGCCTCCCGCTTTACGCTGTCTATAGTACATATGCGTAGGCTTCTGTGGCTCAAAAACTGGTCTGCTGAAGCTCCCTGTAAAAAACTGCTGGTTAGCTTCCCATTTCATGGAGAACGCTTATTTGGAGAAGATCTGGACAAATATATCCAGAAAATTTCTGCCGGTAAAAGTTCACTCTTACCGGTTAAGAACAAGGGTAGAAGTCCTTCTTTTAAGAGGCCTACCTCTCCAGTCCCGGGCACATCGGCTGTGAAGCAGTTCCGACGGCCTCCGCGGTCAAATTCAGGGGGCAGAAATCAGGGACAATCACAGGGTAACAAGAAGCCCTGGATCAAGAGAGGTACAAAACCTCCCCCTAAGGCATGAAGTATTGCCCCCGCTCAATCGGGTGGGGGGAAGACTTCAGTTGTTCACAGAGACCTGGCGGGACACCATCAGAGACAGATGGGTGCTCTCCGCAGTAAGTCTGGGATACAAGCTGGAGTTAAAAGGCACTCCTCCTGCCCAATTTATGAGGTCAAACGTGCCAAGAGATCCCCAAAAGAGAGGATCCCTCCTTCTGGCACTAGAACAACTATTGCTCCAAGGGGTAATCATGAAGGTTCCCCTGGAAGAAAGCGGATTCGGGTTTTACTCGAACCTTTTCACAGTCCCCAAACCAAATGGGGACGTGAGGCCCATATTAAATCTAAAAGGGCTAAACAAGTTCCTAAATATCAGGACCTTTCGGATGGAGTCGATCCGATCAGTGGCCACCGCCCTACAAGGGCAGGAATGGCTAGCCTCGATCGACATAAGGGATGCTTATCTGCATATTCCCATCTTTCCGGCCCATCAGAAATTTCTACGCTTTGCAGTAGAAGGGCGCCATTTTCAGTTCAGAGCCTTACCTTTCGGTCTGGCCACAGCACCACGAGTGTTCACAAAAATTCTGGCCCCATTATTGGCCAATCTAAGAACACAGGGTGTAACGATAATGGCATATCTAGACGACCTGCTACTAATAGACCACTCAGTGGAAAAGCTGGAAGTAGCTATTCACAAGACAATCGAGTATCTGGAATATCACGGTTGGATTATCAACCGGGACAAGTCAGCTCTAAGACCAGTCAAAAGTCTGGAATACTTAGGGCTAAGGCTGGATTCAAATCAGAGAAAGATTTTCTTACCTCCAGAGAAGGTGTCGTCTTTAAGAAATTTGACCCACTTAGTGGGTACAAAAAGAAAACCATCCATACGTCTCTGCATGAGGCTGCTGGGAAAGATGGTGGCTTCATTCGAAGCGGTACCCTACGGTCAATTCCATTCAAGGAATTTGCAAAGGGCCATACTGTCAGCCTGGAACAAAAAAGTTCAGGCTTTAGACTTACCAATGTCCCTGTCCCCTTCCGTTCGCAAGAGCCTCCATTGGTGGTTGGTGCCCCAGAATCTGGAAAGAGGGAAACCCTTCAGTCCGGTTTCTTGGAAGGTGGTCACTACAGATGCCAGCCTCATCGGCTGGGGGGCAGTGCTGGAGCAATGGTCTCTCCAGGGCAGGTGGTCAGAAGCAGAAAAGGCCCTGCCCATCAATCTCTTAGAGATACGAGCAGCCCGGTATGCCCTAGTAGCATGGACATCCAAACTCCAGGGGTCCCCTGTCAGAATTCAATCAGACAATGCCACGGCAGTGGCATATATCAATCATCAGGGTGGCACCAAAAGTCGTGCAGCCCAGAAGGAAGCAAATTGCATCCTGGAGTGGGCAGAAAGATATGTCCCAGCCATATCCGCGGTTTTCATCCCAGGAGTGGAAAATTGGAGAGCGGACTTTCTAAGTCGCCAACAATTATGCCCGGGGGAATGGTCTCTTCACCCCGAGGTTTTCCAGGCAATATGCCAGCGGTGGGGAACACCGGATGTGGATCTGCTAGCATCCAGATTCAACGCAAAGGTGGACAGGTTTGTGTCTCGCACAAGGGATCCCCTAGCTTGCGGCTCGGATGCCCTAGTGTTCCCTTGGGATCGGTTCAAGCTGATATATGCATTCCCACCGCCACAATTGTTACCGCGATTACTCCGCAGAATCAGGGTAGAAAAGAAACCAGTGATTCTGGTGGCTCCAGCGTGGCCCCGAAGGGCATGGTACGCGGAGATGGTAAAAATGTCAGTGAGGAGTCCTTGGACCCTCCCACTTCGTCCGGACCTGCTGTCGCAAGGACCGATATACCACCCTTCCTTACCAGCCCTAGGTTTGACGGCCTGGCTATTGAAGCCCACATTCTGAAAAAGAGAGGGCTCTCTAATTCTGTGGTATCTACCATGATCAATGCCAGGAAACCGGTATCCAGGCAGATCTATTATAGGATCTGGAAAGCGTACATTACGTGGTGTGAGACCAAGAAATGGCATCCACGTAAGTACATGATAGGGAGGATTCTGGACTTCCTACAGTGGGCTGTAGATAGGAAGCTGGCCTTGAGTACTATCAAGGGTCAGATTTCGGCCTTGTCAATATTTTTTCAAAGGCCCTTGGCTTCGCATTCACTAGTCAAAGCCTTTATACAAGGAGTGATGCGTATTAGCCCTCCGGTTAGTATTCCCATATGTCCTTGGGACTTAAACCTGGTTCTGTCGGTTCTACAGAAACAACCGTTTGAACCATTACAACACATTTCCTTGGTTCTTCTCACCAGGAAATTGGTTTTCTTAGTAGCCATTTGTTCGGCTAAAAGAGTGTCGGAATTAGCAGCTATGTCCTGTAAGGAGCCATATCTGGTTGTCCATAAGGACAGAGTAGTATTACGTCCTCATCCAGCCTTTCTTCCTAAGGTGGTATCGAGGTTTCATTTGAACCAAGATGTGGTTCTTCCTTCTTTTTTCCCCAAACCTATCTCAGTAGAGGAAAAGTTATTACATTCTTTGGATGTGGTAAGAGCAGTTAAAGCTTATCTAAAAGCCACTGCTCAGATTCGCAGAACGGATTCTTTGTTTGTTCTGCCGGAAGGCCCCAGAAGGGGTCAGGCAGCATCAAAATCTACTTTAGCCAAGTGGATTCGACAGGTCATAATACAAGCCTATGGCTTGAGAAAGAGACCGCCTCCGTTCAAAGTTAGGGCGCACTCCACAAGAGCGGTTGGAACTTCATGGGCAGTGCATCACCAGGCCTCCCTGGCTCAAGTATGTAAGGCCGCAACATGGTCTTCGGTACACACGTTTACTAGATTCTATCAGGTAGACGTTAGAAGTCAGGAGGATGTCGCCTTTGGGCGCAGTGTGTTGCAGGCCGCAAAAGATCCTCATGCCTGATGGCGCCCAGCTTATGTACCCCCCCCCTCATTTGGCATTGCTTTGGGACGTCCCATTAGTAATGACTAAGTCGCTCTGTGTCCCGTGATGTACGAAAAAGAAAAAGGGATTTTTATAACAGCTTACCTGTAAAATCCTTTTCTTGGAGTACATCACGGGACACAGAGCTCCCACCCCTCTTTTTGGGACACTTATTGCTTGGCTACAAAACTGAGGTGCTCCCGGGTGGGAGGGGCTTATATAGGGGAGGGTACTTCCGGTTTGGAATTGGCCAGTGCCAACACCTGAAGGTAAACTATATAACCCATTAGTAATGACTAAGTCGCTCTGTGTCCCGTGATGTACTCCAAGAAAAGGATTTTACAGGTAAGCTGTTATAAAAATCCCTTTATATGGCTTATCCATTGAATGACTAAGCAATTTGATTGGCTGTCTTTGATCTACATTCTGTCATTCAGGATGACAGAAAATGACCCCCTACCTAGCCGGAGACGACCACAGCCATCATTTGCATTCTTGCATAATAACATCAACAAGCTCTCTTTTGACGCACGCAATTAGATTAGATACGAAAGGTGGCCTGAACACCGTTTTGACTCGCCCTGGAGTCTTGCATATTGACATAAACAAGTCCCCTTGATATGTGTAGTAAATCCTGTTTGGCCCTTTGGTCAACAAACACCCTTCAATTAAGTTAACAGGCCACCTCACCCACCTTGCATAAGATCAACACATCAAAGCTGTTATCTAGCCTCTTTCATATGTGTAATCCAGTTGACTCTGACAACTGAATTATCAACTGAAATCTGGCCTGGTCAATCTTGTACTCATACAATATACACATACATATATCTATATATACATATATATATATATATATATATATATATATATATATATATATATATATATATTGTGAGGGGGTTAGCTCGGCAGCGGGTGTGTGTGACCCCCGAGATGGGCTCCCCACACAAAACAGGCCCAGCAAACGGAGGTTGTGGTTTTCAAAATCAAAAAGGTGCGGTTTATTTTCTATTTACAGTGACAAAACACAGCAAAGCAAAAGAAACATAAACAAAATAAATCCTGGTCAACTTGACCTCTGACTAAACATACAGGTTTCCTAACTAACAACTGGGATCAGCCTAGTGCTGTCCTAGTCCCTAAGTCCCTGGTTTTAAATGTCCAAGCAAATAGCCACACAGGCTTTGTCTCACCGCACAGGGGTTCACTCTCCCTAGACAGTCCACACAGGTCTGGTTCCAGGCATGAGCTAACACCTAATGAATCTGGGAGTTTTTATAGAGGCCTAAATGAGCTGACAAGCTTCAGCTGGTCTCATCAACTCCCTGTCTGCACGACGCCCCACACTCTCCCTAGAGGTATGAGTCATCCATGAGCCCACTAGCCTCAGCTGGGCTTATACAACACTCCACCTAGTTGTATAAGTCGGCGTAAAGCCTGAATCTGGGCGAAATATATCTACCCCCCTGGATGCAACCAGGTGACTTTACCTTCCTGCTGTCACATACCCCCCCTCTTGTTTTAACCTCGGGGTTGGAACACCAGCAATCAGGCATTCATGTACTCGAGACAAAGCATCCACATTCCCCATTTGAACGCCAGGGCGATGCTTTACTGTGAAGTTGAATTCCTGGAGGGCCAGGAACCACCTATTCACTCTTCTATTTGTTTCCTTGTTTTGAGCCATCCACTTTAACGGAGCATGATCCGTAACCATGTCAAAGTGCCTACCTAGCAGGTAGTACCGAAGGGAATCTAGAGCCCACTTCACCGCTAAACACTCCTTTTCAACGGTGGCGTAATTTACCTCATGGGACTTCAACTTCCTGCTGAGGTAAATGACTGGGTGCTCTTCCCCGTTCCAGACCTGGGACAATACTGCTCCTAACCCCACATCTGACGCATCACTTTGTACGACAAAGTCTTTAGAGAAGTCGGGTGAGTACAACACTGGCTGGCTACATAAGGCTTGTTTCAAGAATTGGAATGCTGCCTCAGCCTCGGGGGTTCATTTAATCATGACCGACCCTTTCCCCTTCGTTAGGTTGGTTAGGGGCACAGCCTTAGAGGCAAAGTGGGGAATGAATCGCCGATAATACCCAGCGATTCCCAGAAAGGCTCGTACCTGCTTCTTGCTGTTGGGACGTGGCCAACTCTGGATGGCCTCGACTTTGTTGAGTTGGGGTTTTATTACTCCCCTCCCAATGGTGTACCCAAGATATTTGGCCTCCTCCTGCCCAATGGTACACTTCTTGGGGTTAGCCGTAAACCCCGCTTCCCGAACAGAGTCCAGGACTGCTTGCACTTTTGGCAGATGTGAGGCCCAATCTGTGCTATGGACAATTACGTCATCCAGGTAAGCCGCAGCATACTTCCGATGGGGCCTCAGCATCTGGTCCATTTTCCGCTGGAATGTGGCCGGCGCATTCTGTAACCCGAACGGCATTCTTTTATATTGGAACGCCCCGTCTGGGGTTACAAATGCGGTTTTCTCTTTGGCCAATTTGGCCAGGGGGGATTTGCCAATACCCTTTTGTGAGGTCAAGAGTCGTCATGTATCGGGCTGTTCCCAGCCGGTCGATCAACTCATCTATACGTGGCATGGGGTAGGTGTCAAATTTTGTAACTTTGTTCAACTGACGAAAATCGTTACAAAATCGCCAGCTCCCATCCGGTTTAGGCACCAACACAATGGGACTAGACCAATCACTTTGGGACTCCTCTATCACCCCTAAGTTCAGCATTTTCTGTACTTCCTCCCGTATTGCCTCCCGTCGGGCCTCTGGGATCCGATAGGGTTTTAACTTCACCCTTTCACCGGGCGGGGTAATGATGTCATGCTCTACCCCAGATGTTTGTCCCGGCAGCTCAGAGAATACCTCCTTGTTGCGAAGCACAAACTCCTTAACCTCCTGTTGTTGGGGTTGTGACAAGGTGGCTGCTATTCCAACCTCAGGAATCACGCAACCAGTTTGAGCTGGTGACCAAGTGTCTGCGACTAGGGACTCTCTATCCCTCCAGGCTTTCAACAGATTAACGTGATAGATCTGTTCGGGCTTTCGCCTTCCTGGTTGTCTGACCTTGTAATTCACTTCGCTCACTTTTTCCATTATCTCGTAGGGGCCTTGCCATTTGGCAAGGAATTTACTTTCAACCGTAGGGACAAGTACCAGTATCCTATCCCCCGGGGAAAAGGTACGGGTCTTGGCTCCACGGTTGTACACTCTCTGCTGTGCTAACTGCGCTTGGGCCAAATGTTCCTTCACGATGGGCATTACCTGTGCAATTCGGTCTTGCATCAGGGCGACATGCTCAATCACACTCCTGTGGGGAGAACTCTCACTTTCCCAAGTTTCCTTGGCAATATCCAACAGCCCTCTTGGGTGTCTCCCATACAGTAACTCAAAGGGGGAGAATCCCGTAGAGGATTGGGGCACCTCCCTAATAGCAAACATCAGATAAGGAAGTAGACAGTCCCAATCCTTTCCATCTCTATCCACCACTTTCTTCAACATTTGTTTTAGGGTTTTGTTGAATCTTTCAACCAGCCCATCGGTTTGGGGGTGATACACAGATGTACGTAATTGCGTCACTTTGAACAATTTACACAGCTCCTTCATAACCCGGGACATAAAGGGTGTACCTTGGTCCGTAAGCAGTTCTTTACAAATACCCACCCGGCTAAACACAAGAGATAGCTCTTTGGCTATGGTTTTGGCCGAGGTATTTCGGAGAGGGATCGCTTCTGGATAACGGGTGGCATAGTCCATTATAACTAATATCTACTAGTGCCCCCTAGCGGACTTGATTATAGGACCTACCAAATCCATGGCGATCCTCTCGAACGGGACCTCAATGATGGGTAGAAGGACCAGCGGGCTACGGAAATGTGGCATCGGGGCCGACCTCTGACACACAGGGCAGGAGGAACAATAATTTTCTATGTCCTTCATCACCCCCGGCCAATAGAATCTCTGTAATACCCTCTCTCGGGTTTTCTCTGTCCCCAGATGACCTCCAAGAATGTGCCCATGGGCCAACTCCAACACCAACTTCCTGTAAGGTTTGGGCACCACAAGCTGCTCAACGGTTTCTTCTGCCCTTTTTGCCACCCGATACAGTAGGTCCTTCTCTACGCTGAAGTATGGGTAAGTGCAGGTATTATCTGGGTTCACTAACTCGCCATCTATTTTCACTACGTTTTCCCGTGCCTTTATTAGGGCGGGGTCTTTCAACTGTTCTGTGGCAAAGTTTTCCCTGTGAACCTCAAGATCAGAAAACTCCACAGACGGTAGGTTTTCGTCTGAGGAGGTGGGCTCCTCTCCAGTTTCTTGAGTCTCCCCTGCCAATACTGATAAGGGAAATTCCGGAGAGTCCTCACCACTCTCAGGGGAGTTCTGGCTATCCCATTCCTGGTACATAGGGGCACCAGTGGGGGGCTCAGGATCATCCCACAGTTCCCAGAACTTCGGAAAATCCCTTCCCACAATGGCGTCATGCGGTAACTGAGATACTAAGCCCACTGGATGAGAGAGGGTACCTTTGGGGGTCTCGAAACACACTGTAGTCACTGGATACTCTCGGGTGTCCCCATGCACACAAATAACAGCTACCTTGCTATTCCCAGAGACCTCTGTTTTAACTAACTCAGCCTTTATCAGGGTCACAAGGCTACCTGAATCCAGCAATACCACAACATTTCTACCATTAACACACATTTTGCATAAATGTTTCTCAGTTCCTCGAATGGCAGTGCATGCGACTGTCGCACACAGCGACTGACGTCTGCCCGTCAGAAAGTCACACTGCATGGGTTCCTCCACAACCGGGCAATTGGCTGCAATATGTCCCGCTTGCCGGCAGCGGTAGCAAACGATCCTTCTTGCCGCCTCTTGAGCCGCTGATTTCCCAGGCTGTTCTCGCCAAACTTGGGGTAGAGCTCCCACCCTCTCACTCTCTCCACCCTCACCCCTTGGAATCCTCTTATCCGCCCCTGGGGATGGTCTGGTCTTAGGGTGGAAAGTCCGAGTGTCTCTGGAAGAGGCCGTCAGGTTCTCTGTAGCCAAGTATTTCTCCACACGATCCACAAGACCATCGGCCGTCTCTGGGTCTCCATGGCTTACCCACTTTTGGATGGCAGTAGGAAGAGCTCTCAAAAACCGATCCATTACAACACGTTCCACAATCTTTGGTGCAGACAAAGTCTCTGGCTGTAGCCACTTTCTGCTCAGGTGAATGAGATCATACATTTGAGACCTGGGGGGTTTTCCAAGCTGGAAAGTCCAGTTATGCACACACTGAGCCCGGACAGCCTGGGTGACACCCAGCCTTGCCAATATTTCAGCTTTTAGCATCACATAGTCTTTTGCTTGGTCAGGCTCTAGGTCATAGTAAGCCTTCTGCGATTCACCAGTTAACAGAGGAGCCACCAGTCCAGCCCACTGCTCCTCAGGCCACTTTTCTCTTTCAGCAGTCCTTTCAAATGTGGTCAAAAATACCTCTGGATCATCCTCTCCAGTCATTTTTGTCAATAAACGACTCACCCCAAAGGACGCGGTATTAGTGGGACGGCTTTCCTCACTGGTCTGCGGACGTTGCTGCATTACTGCTTCCATTTGTTGTAGTCTCTGCTCTTGCTTCTGTAACAGGTCTATGAAGCGGGCCTCAGATTGCTGCTGGGCTTGTTGCTGAGCTTCCAGACTCTGTTGGTGAGCTTGCTGCTGGGCTGCAAGGCTCTGTTGATGAGCTTGCTGCTGGGCTGCAACGTTCTGTTGTTGAGCTGCAAGGCTCTGTTGATGAGCTGCAAGGCTCTTTTGCAAACCTGCATTTGTCTGCTGTTGATTGGCATTTGCTAGAGCCAGCTGCTTCAGTATCTCCTCCATGCTGGCTTAAAAAAAAACTGCCACTGGTTCTCCACCAACTGTGAGGGGGTTAGCTCGGCAGCGGGTGTGTGTGACCCCCGAGATGGGCTCCCCACACAAAACAGGCCCAGCAAACGGAGGTTGTGGTTTTCAAAATCAAAAAGGTGCGGTTTATTTTCTATTTACAGTGACAAAACACAGCAAAGCAAAAGAAACATAAACAAAATAAATCCTGGTCAACTTGACCTCTGACTAAACATACAGGTTTCCTAACTAACAACTGGGATCAGCCTAGTGCTGTCCTAGTCCCTAAGTCCCTGGTTTTAAATGTCCAAGCAAATAGCCACACAGGCTTTGTCTCACCGCACAGGGGTTCACTCTCCCTAGACAGTCCACACAGGTCTGGTTCCAGGCATGAGCTAACACCTAATGAATCTGGGAGTTTTTATAGAGGCCTAAATGAGCTGACAAGCTTCAGCTGGTCTCATCAACTCCCTGTCTGCACGACGCCCCACACTCTCCCTAGAGGTATGAGTCATCCATGAGCCCACTAGCCTCAGCTGGGCTTATACAACACTCCACCTAGTTGTATAAGTCGGCGTAAAGCCTGAATCTGGGCGAAATATATCTACCCCCCTGGATGCAACCAGGTGACTTTACCTTCCTGCTGTCACAATATATATATATTACACACAGACACACATATCTATACACATATAACGTCCCACATAAATCGGCCATCATATTACAACACCTCAGTGGCAGGTTCCCAAACGCCATTTCTTTTCACGGAAGGCCATTCCGGCTCTCTACCGGCATGTAGAAGGCAATGTCTTGGCCTCGTTGGACAGGGTGGTCAGCAGTAAGGTGCATATTACCGCTGACTCATGGTCTAGCAGGCATGGACAGGGACGTTACCTTTCTTTCACGGCGCACTGGGTAACTCTGCTGGCAGCTGGGAAGGATGTAGGACAGGGTGCAGTATTGTAGGAGCTTGTTCCGCTACCACGCCTCCAAAATGCTAGTAGTGGTGATTCTGCCACAGCTCTCTCCTCCACCCCCTCCTCTTCTTCCTCTATGGCCTCTTCCTCTGCAGATTTGTCCTCTGAACCAGCGGTGCTCCGCAGGCGTTCAAGGGGCTACACAAGCACTTAGGCAAAAAGATGCCATGCGGTGCTTGAGTTGGTCTGCTTAGGGGACAGGAGCCACACTGGGGCAGAGATTCTGTCAGCTCTGCAGGGGCAGGCTCAGAGGTGGTTGACGCAATGCCAGCTTCAGCCAGGAATGGTTGTATGCGACAATGGCACCAACCTCCTCTCCGCCCTCCGGCAAGGACACTTGACCCATGTTCCCTGTTTGGCTCACGTCCTGAATTTGGTGGTGCAGCGGTTCTGAGGCAGGCCAGGAAAGTCTGTGGTCATTTCCGCCGGTCATATAATGCCAGTGCTCGGCTGGCTGACCTTCAAAAGGAATGCAACCTTCCCAAGAACTGCCTCATTTGTGACATGCCCACCAGGTGGAACTCAACGTTGGCAATGCTGCAGCGGCTGCACATGCAGCAGAGGGCCATCAATGAGAACCTGTGTGAGTATAGCACCAGGACAGGGTCAGGGGAGCTTGGCTTTTCTTTTGCCACGCCAGTGGCTACTGATCAAGAATGCATGCACTGTCCTGTCACCATTTGAGGAGGCCACGAGGATGGTGAGCAGTGACAGTGCATGCATCAGTGATACTGTCCCTCTTGTCTTCCTGTTGGAGCACACGCTTCGTGGAATAATGGACAGGACACTTGTGGCAGAACAGCGGGAGGAAGAGGAGGACTTCCTTACCTCTCAAGGCCCCCTTTATGCAGATATTATTCCTGCGGGCCCGCCGATCACACAGGAAGAGGAGGAGGAGGATTGTGTTAGCATGGAGGTGGAGGATAACACTCAGCATCAGCAGCAATCTTCAAGGGATCGTTTTCAGTCCCCAGAAACCCATGGAGTTGTACGTGGCTGGGAGGAGGTGGCTGCGGATCATGTGATCCTTAGTGACGGACTCCGGATCGAATGCTTCAGTAAACCTACGCTGCATGGCCTCCCTGATCCTGCAAAGCCTGCGAAAGGACCCTAGGATTTGCGGTATCAAGGAGAGGGATCATTACTGGCTGGCAACCCTTCTTGATCCACGTTACAAGGGTAAGGTTGCAGAACTTATCCAGCCTTTGCAGAGGGAGCAGAGGATGAAACATCTTTGGGAGGCCTTGCAGAAAGGTTTGTGCAATGCGTTTCCAGAGCCTGGGAGGTTACAATTTCCTGGTGCTGGACAACGTGTTGCTGAGGCTTCGTTCAGTCACAGAAAGAGCGGTGGGGAAGGTGGCCGTCTGACCGATGCCTTCAGACAATTCTTCAGTCCGCAGCCCCAAGGTCTGATCGGTTCCAGCAACTATCGCCAACGTCTGAATTACATGGTGCAGGAATAACTAGGGGCAAGATCAGATTTGAAGACCTTTCCAACAGAAAATCCACTGGGTTACTGGGTCTTGAGGATGGACCACTGGCCAGAGCTTGCACAATATGCAATTGAGCTACTGGCCTGTCCTGCATCCAGCGTTCTTTCTGAACGCACATTCAGTGCTGCTGGAGGCTTTGTAACCGATCACAGAGTGCGCCTGTCCACAGACTCTGTTGATCAGCTCGCATTCTTAAAAATAAATCAGTCTTGGATCACCAGCTACCAAGCACCTGATGCTGATGTAACCGATTGATTTTTCTATAGATGTGGGATCCCTTGAAGACTGTCTATGCTGAGTGACTATCCTATTATGCTGAGTGACTATCCTATTCCTACTTAATGTTCATGTTGATATCTTCTAAAAATATTTTTATTTCAGGGCACCAACACCACTGCCTAAGGCCCAATTTTTCTGCCCCTGTTTTCACAGCAGGGCTTGTTCCTTTGCTCAGCAAGAGTATCTGTGAGGGGTTGCAGTGTTGTGGCACCACTGCCTAAGGCCCAATTTTTCTGCCCGTTTAACAGGGGCGCGTAATTACAATTTTTGATCTAATATCTCTCAGCAGGGCCCGTTCCTGCACTCAACAACAGTATGTGTGAGGCTTTACAGTGTTGTGCCACCACCACCACCACCTAAGGGCCAATTTTTCTGCCCCTGTTTAACAGGGACATGTAATTACAATATTTGCTCTAATATTTTACAGCAGGGCTCGTTCCTGCGCTCAACAAGAGAATCTGTGAGGGGTTACAGTGTTGTGGCACCACCACCACTGCCTAAGACCTAATTTTTCTGCCACTGTTTAACAGGGGTGTGTAATTACAATTTTTGATCTAATATTTCACAGCAGGGCCCGTTCCAGCGCCCACCAAGAGTAACTGTGAGGGCTTACAGTGTTCTGGTACCACCAACACCTAAGGCCTAATTTTCTGCAGAGTGTATATGGCAGGCGGCATAGTATATACAGGCGGTCCTCTACTTTCAAACATCCGACTTACAAACGACTCCTACTTACAAACGGAGGGAGACCACAGGAAGTGAGAGGAAATCTACCCCTAGGAAGGGAAATTCTCTCCTGTAAGAGTCAATATGGGAAAAAGCTGTCTCCACTGATGCTTTATCACCAATCCTTGTTTCCCTAAAAACCCCAAATTTTCAAAATCCAATTGTCATTGGGACAGAAAGTGAGGTGAAATCTTCTGAACAGGGGCACAGACAGCAAAACAAACGTTACAGGGGTGATAACCCTTCCCTATGTTATCTAAAAATCTTACAAATAGATTTTTTGGCTGGAGCTACACTTAACAAATGTACTTGTTTAAAATTACAAACAGATTCAACTTAAGAACAAACAAGTCCCTATCTTGTTTGTAACCCGGGGACCGCCTGCAGGCCCGGACTGGCCAAAGGGCAGACCGGCCGCATGTCACGCTTCCCCCCAGTGCACTCTCAGCTGCGAGTCGAAGCCGCACTCGAGTGACACCCGTCGGCACATCAGGGGGCCAGGACCCGCAACAATCCCCTTCTCTCTGGCACGGTAGCCACGGCTCTGATGATCTGATCAGTCTCGGCTCAGCTGTCTCACACAGCCGAACAGAGTGAAGCCGCCTCCCCCTCCTCCTTTATGTCTACACAGGGGGAGGGGACCCGACACGCAGTCCCGCGCTGATCTGAGGTACATTATGGGTCTGAAGGGGGGGTCTGTATTGTAGGGGGGTTTCTGTATTGTAAGGGGGGTTCTGTATTGTAGGGGTGGTCTGAAATGTAGGGGGGTTCTGTATTGTAGGGGGGATTGTAATGTAGGGGGTTCTGTATTGTTGGGGGGGTCTGAAATGTAAGGGTTTCTTTTTATTGTAGGGGGGTCTGTAATTTAGGGGGGTTCTGTATTGTAGGGGGGTCTGTAATTTAGGGGGGGGTTCTGTATTGTAGGGGGGGTCTGAAATGTAGGGGGGTTCTGTATTGTAGGGGGTCTGAAATGTAGAGGGGGTTCTGTATTGTAGGGGGGGTCTGTAATGTAGAGGGGGTTCTGTATTGTAGGGAGGGTCTGTATTGTAGGGGGGTCTGTAATGTAGGGGGGGTCTGTATTGTAGGGGGGTCTGTAATGTAGGGGGGTCTGTATTGTAGGGGGGTTCTGTGTTGTAGGGGGGGTCTGTAATGTAGGGGCGTTCTATATTGTAGGGGGGTCTGAAATGTAGGGGGGTTCTGTATTGTAGGGGGGTCTGAAATGTAGGGGGGTTCTGTATTGTATGGGGGTCTGAAATGTAGGAGGGTTCTGTATTGTAGGGGGGTCTGTAATGTAGGGGGGTTCTGTATTGCAGGGGGGTTCTGTATTGTAGGGGGTCTGAAATGTAGGCTGGGTTCTGTATTGTAGGGGGTCTGTATTGTAGGGGGGGTTCTGTATTGTAGGGGGGTCTGTAATGTAGGGAGGTCTGTATTGTAGGGGGGTTCTGTATTGTAGGGGGGTTCTGTATTGTAGAGGGGGTCTGTATTTTAGGGAGGGTCTGTATTGTAGCGGGGGTCTGTAATGTACGGGGGTCTGTATTGTAGAGGGAGTCTGTATTGTAGGGTAGGTCTGTAATGTAGGGGGGGGCTGTACTGTAGGGAGGGGGTCTGTACTGTAGGCAGGGGGTCTGTATTGTAGAGGGGGTCTGTAATGTAGGGGGGTCTGTATTGTAGAGGGGGTCTGTATTTAAGAGGGGGCTGTAATGTAGGGGGGTCTTGGCCCTTTACCCCAAATTTTTTAATCAGACAGGTCTCGGCAATGACTCCCACTGACTCGGCAATCACAGAGTGCGTCACACGCAAGCCGCTCGTATTATTATTATTATTTATTATTAATTTGTTCCGTTCCATTTGTTTAGATGCAGCATTCGTTATTTCGGATAATTCATAACGTCGGATAAATTTGTATTCGTTACGTTCACTAACAGCCAAATTTGAAAGGAAATTCCAATACCTATAATTTAATAGTTAGTTATTATTATGTAGCGGGTATTTAAATTTAAGGGAAGCATCTGGGTGGTAGTGTAACCCAGATGCACTGATTGCTAGGGAATCTGAGACCCTTTTATGGTTCTTGGAGGACTCTGGTGATGTGAGGTTCCCTGCGGCCTACAGGTGGCGTTGTTGCCCTGGGCCGGAGTTGAACTCACACCGCAAGACTGTGACTTTTGGTCCTCCACTGGAGCTGGTACAGCGGGGCGGGGAACCCGCTGTGGCGCGAAGGGAGAGGGGATGAAAGGGGCGGACGCCCTGACCACGGGGTTCAGAGTTGAAGTCGGAGGACGCGGCCGCACCCAGGCACCTTCAGCTTGGGTGCTGGCCTTCCGGTGTTCCGGGCCCAGGTGCCTTTGACCTGGCCGGAGCGGAGATGGAGTCCATCTCAGGCACCTTTAGCCTGGGGTGAGGTACTATGGTGGATGCCTGAGGCTCAGTACCTTCAACTGAGTTCCGCGAGGGTGGAGGAATCCGAGGGGGCCCTAACTCCTTGGGTGCCCGTGTCTGAGTTTGTGAGGTCTGGTGAGCAGAACTTCTCTGGAGAGTCCGGCGCAGCATCGCTGGTGACAGAGAGGCCTCCGGTATCTCCCTTGGACGGATATCCTTCCCCTGACAGGGGCAGTGCTAGCGAAGGTAATTCACGTTCTACTTCACATAGTCAGTGGCAGTGACTATTCGCCACTGGTGATACCACAGTGCTTGGCAAGAGAAGGGAAAGGATTGTGCCTCGACCTATTCCCATTACTACTAAGTTGTTGCAAAAGAATCCAACTTAACCGTGCTGTATGTTTATTCGCTGAGAAGAATAAAACTGCGTTGGACCTATTAACTGTGTGGAACTCTGGTTACTAGGAGCAAAGGAGTCAGGGACGAAGTACAGGACTTAACTCTAGGACACCTAAACAAAGCCCGATCTTTCTGGCCTTCACCTCGTCACTATGGAGGACATGGGCCGTAGTGTATCTCATCCCTTTTCCCAGCACTAACACCCATAGACGAAGAAAGACAAGCCGAGAATGAGAAGGGGAGAGAGGGGTGAGGCCGCTACAATTAGTTATTTAGTTAGTTTAGTCTTTCGAATTTTCTGATTTTCTTTCTTATTTTTGGATTTTCAAATTTACGAATTTACAAATTGCGATCATAACGAATGACCCAAAAAACAAAAAAAAAATGAATGAAACGAAAAACGAACAAATATTTTGGCAGCGCATGTCTAGAATAGACTAGAAAATAAAAGAATAGAAAAGAAAAGAATAAAACAGAATAGAATAGAATAGAATAGAAAATAAAGGAATAGCATAGAATATTTCTATAATATTCCTTCCTCTGCCCTTAAAAGCATTCAAAACACACAACAATCAAGATCGGTGTTTGGATACATTTGAGTTTTTAAAAAAATCGTGCCATTGAGTTCTGCGTACACCGGAAGTGATGTCAGGTCAACGCTTCCGGGTTGCCATCACGAACAGCCGATCAAAGCCGACCCAGGTGGTGGACGCGTTGGCTGGACGCTCGGGTCTCCTGGTGGGACGAGAGAGCCTGAGCAAGCAATGGAAGGCGGCGGGAGGGAGGGGGGCACATCCCCTCCCGCTGCGTGTAATAGCGATCGAGCGTCTGGTTAGCTGCTTCGATTGCTATCACAAGAGAGCCAAATTCCAGCCCTAAACAGCTGCAGACATCATCCTGGTATAACCACCGAAAGTCCAGCTGCAAACGAGTACCTCGCTGGTCGTTAACCGCAGATATACTGTGGCAGAATGTCTCCCCTGGGCAAAATCCCATACGGGTACGCCCTTCCCTTTTTCGGCCACCAGAGGGCGTGCGATGCTCGTGGCTGGCGGCAACGATCGCCGCCGGTCACGCGCTCATCGCGTGCACGAGTGCCAACATGGGGATTTGTGTGTGTAAGGGAAGAGGAAACATCGTTTGTTCCTACTAAGTAGGAAAAATTATGTCTCCTCTCCTAGTCACTCCCATCCCCACCAAGTTAGAACACACTGAGGGAACACACAGTTAACTCGTTGATCGCCCCCTAGTGTTAACCCCTTCCCTGCTGGTGACATTTACACAGTAATCAGTGCATTTTTATAGCTCTGATCGCTGTATAAATGTCAATGGTCCCAAAAAAGTGTTAAAAGTGTCCGATCTGTCTGCCGCAATGTCCCGGTACCGCTAAAAATCACAGATCACCGCCATTACCAATAAAAAAATAATAATAATAAAAATGCCATAAAAATGCCATAAATCTTTCCTATAGTTTGTAGATTCTATAACTATTTAAACCAATCAATATACGCTTATTGCAATTTTTTTTACCAAAAATATGTGGAAGAATAAATATTGGCCTAAACTGCTGAAGAAATTTGTTTTGTTTTTTTTATTTTGGGGATATTTATTATAGCAAAAAATAAAAAATATTGTTTTTTTTTCAAAATGTTCTTTTGTTTAATTGCAAAAAATAAAAACTGCAGTGGTGATCAAATACCACCAAAAGAACGCTCTATTTGTGAGAAAAAAAGGACGCAAATTTTGTTTGGGTACAAAGCCGCACGACTGCGCAATTCTTAGTTAAAGCGACGCAGTGACAAATTGGAAAAAGTGCTCTGGTCAGGAAGGGGGTAAAATCTTCCGGGGCTGAAGTGGTTAAGAGCTGCATTAGTTTTGTCTTTTATATCTGCCTGGAGCTCAGCTTTACTATATTTCTAGTAATGCACTGACCAGAGCGCAGGCCGCTTTACAAACTACGTACCTTTGTTATAAATGATGTTCCGTGAAGGAAATTCATCACAGCCGCCAAGCAAAATGATTTTAATATAATTATCCAATAAATCGCAAATCTGATGTTTTCAGCTAGACGCATCATATTAAATCCACAAAGTTTTCTTCTGAAGAGGCATAAAATCTAGGGAATGGATCACCTAAATGCCACTTCACACTCTCCTGAAAATGCCGGCTCATATTGTCCAGAGTGCTGAAATTTGCATTAATCTGAAATCTGATGAAAATAACTGGTATGGACGGGAGAATTGAGAAAAATCCAGCAAATATTCTCCTCAGTAAACCACTTGAAGTACCGTATTTACTGGCGTATAACACGCACCTTAATTTTAAGAGGGAAGTTTCAGGGGAAAAAAACGTACATTTTAAATAAAGAATTTTGAAGCAAAGTAAGGGTCAGTGCCCATCAATGCAGCCTTATCAGTGCCCATCTGCAGCCTCGCCATTGCCCATTAATGAAGCTTCACCATTGCCCATCTGCACCCTCGCCATTGCCCATCATTGCAGCCTGATCAGTGTCCATCTGCAGCCTTGCCCATCATTGCAGCCTTGCCCATCATTGTAGCCTGATCAGTGCCCATCTGCAGCCTTGCCCATCATTGTAGCCTGATCAGTGCCCATCTGCAGCCTTGCCTATCATTGTAGCCTGATCAGTGCCCATCTGCAGCCTTGCCCATCATTGTAGCCTGATCAGTGCCCATCTGCAGCCTTGCCCATCATTGCAGCATGATCAGTGCCCATCTGCAGCCTTTCCCATCATTGCAGCATGATCAGTGCCCATCTGCAGCCTTGCCCATTATTGCAGCGTGATCAGTGCCCATCTGCAGCCTTACCCATCATTGCAGGGTGATCAATGCCCATCTACCACCTTGCCCATCATTGCAGCATGATCAGTGCCCATCTGCCACCTTTCCCATCATTGCAGCATGATCAGTGCCCATCTGCAGCCTTGCCCATCATTGCAGCATGATAAGTGTCCATCTGCAGCATGATCAGTGCCCATCTGCAGCCTTGCCCATCATTGCAGCGTGATCAGTGCCCATCTGCAGCCTTACCCATCATTGCAGCATGATCAGTGCCCATCTGCAGCCTTGCCCATCACTGCAGCATGATCAGTGCCCATCTGCAGTCTTACCCATCATTGCAGTCTGATCAGTGCCTATCTGCAGCCTTGCCCATCATTTAACAACAAAGTCTGGGGAATTCCCAGGAAAAAAACAAGCCTACTTACCAACCAGCTCGCTGACAACCGATTAAACCTGTCTAACAGTTTGCGTTAAAAACAGGGGTTTAGTCCGCACACATTTCCAAACGCATGCGTAAGCCACAGAGCCACGCCACGGCACCCTGGAATCTGTGGTCCTAACGCTAAACTATGAGTGTCCCCACAATGGAGGCACATGCATTCTGATGGATAGATGAGGACAGGTGAACTGAAAGGGAGCCACCCCTTCTTAAAGGTACAGGAGCGCACCAATCACCCAGCATATAGCAGCCCATCATTTGCAGCCTAATCAGTGTTCCTGTTTCGTCTTGGGCACCTTTAGCCCGAGGCGAGGTACTATCCTGCTGTCCCTGCCCGCTCGGGGAAATGGAGTTCCCGGGGTTGCAGTAAAGGCCTGGAGCCCAGCACCTTCGGCTGGGGTCCACCAGGGATCGAGGAGTCTCGGGGTGCCGCCTCATGTAGGGGACCCGTGTCCCAGGAAAGGAGGACCAGTTTGAAGGACCCATGCAGAGTCACGGTGAAGGAAAGGTCTGTTGACTCCCTGGGAGGGATGTCTTCTCCCTAATAGGGGCCTAGTCCTAAAGAAGGAGACCAAGTCCACCAGGTCCGTGATAGGGGCCTTATTCACCGGGTCTGTGGCAGAGACCAATTCCACCAGGTCAGTGGCAGTGGACTTATGCACCAGGTCTGTGGCAGAGACCAACCTCACGGTCTGTGGCAGAGACTGTGCGCCTAGCATACTGCTTGAAAATCTGAGTAGTAAAGATTGAGTTACGTTTGTGCCTGGACCTCCTCCACACCTTAGGCTGTCCTATTTCTTTGCTACAACCTTTTCCCTATCCAAAAGACTGTTTATTGCAAAGCGAGAATAAATCTTGAGTTGGAGTTTCAGCTGGTGTGGACATTCACGTTACTGGGGAAGTTAAGGACTTGTCTCTACTCACGGTAGAGGTGAGAATCATTCTCAGGAGGATTTTGGCCCTGGCTGTAGACAAGACCCAACAACAACACCGCTCAACCTTTTTACACAGGAGGGTACGGACTGGTAGTGCGGTGGGCTTTTCTCTCCCCTGCGAGGAGCCAAGTTAAATGCAGCCTGGGAGAAAGGTGGGTGCCCTACACACCCATTCAGGATAACTGAACCACGGGCCTTCATTCTGCTATAGGCCGGGCGGGAAGTGATTAAAGCTGTATTCCGAGAAAAGCAAAAATTGTTTAAATCCATTTATCATATTTATTAATCTTCTTGAATCTCGTGAGCTTTGTGTATTTCTTCCAGATCTGTGCAGTAATCCAGTGTGAGATTTCCTGTAAAAAAGACGATCTCTGCTGCTCTCTCTCCTTGTGCAGGGAGACTGGTCTTGTCTCCGCCCCCTCCTATAGTTTTCTGCAGGCAGCCTGTAGTGGATGGAGCCTGCTGGGCCCCTCCCACATCTCTGCTTTCTCTCTCTCTCCTTGTGCAGGGTGACTGGTATTGTCTCTGTCCCCTCCTGTGGTTTTCTGCAGGCAGCCTGTAGTGGGTGGGGCCTGCTGGGCCCCTCCCACATCTCTTCTTTCTCTCTCACTCCTTGTGCAGGGTGACTGGTATTGTCTCCGTCCCCTCCTGTGGTTTTCTGCAGGCAGCCTGTAGTGGGTGGGGCCTGCTGGGCCCCTCCCACATCTCTTCTTTCTCTCTCTCTCCTTGTGCGGGGTGACTGGTCTTGTCTTCGCCCCCTCTTGTAGTTTTCTGCAGGCAGCCTGTAGTGGGTGGAGCCTGCTGGGCCCCTCCCACAGCTCTGCTTTCTCTCTCTCTCCTTGTGCAGTGTGATTGGTCTCATCTCCGCCCCCTTCTGTAGTTTTCTGCAGGCAGCCTGTAGTGGGTGGAGCCTGCTGGGCCCCTCCCACCACTCTGCTTTCTCTCTCTCCTTGTACGGGGTGACTGGTCTTGTCTCCACCCCCTCCTACGGTCTTCTGCAGGCAGCCTGTAGTGGGTGGAGCCTGCTGGACCCCTCCCACAGCTCTGCTCTCTGCACAGTCAATGTGTTATACTTACTGTTTTCATACTTGCACAATTTTCTAATATATAAACACAATATGGATTAGCGCTGCACTTAATATTCCCACTATAGTAGGTGGAGCCTGCTGGGCCCCTCCCACAGCTCTGATTTCTTTCTCTCCTTGTGCAGGGTGACCGGTCTTGTCTCCGTCCCCTCCTGTCGGTTTCTGCAGGCAGACTGTAGTGGGTGGGGCCTGCTGGACCCCTCCCATGGTTCTGCTCCTTGCACAGGCTATGTACAGCATCGTGATGATGTCACTGCTGCTTTTATAGGGTAATATCTGGGTTTGCAAAGGCATATCCTTTGTGGCTTTTGAGAGATATACTGAAATTAAAGTTTTTGTGCCCGGAGTTCAGCTCTAAATCATTGTGTTCATCATTTATAGTCAGTTGTTGAATCTTTCACTTTAGGAAATATCTGAAGAACCTTCAGCGGTGACCCAGAAGGACTGCCGGCTCTCACCTATCTATCCAATTTCATCCTCTAAATTCTTCACCTGCCTTGCCTGAGAATGCCTCCATCCGCTACAAAGGAAGAAAAAAAAAAAATCAGAAACTGATTACAGAACAAACAATTTTCTTTTTTTCAAATTGCGTGCTTAAAATTGATTGGGCCAATGGCGCTCTTTTATGAGCGATATTGTGAATAAGATACAATAGTTGTAAAGGTGATGTAGGCTCATGCATAATAAACCAGATTGATTGGGGGTTTAATGCCTATTGATTGCTATGAAATGTCGCTCCTCCTGCCCTCCGGATCACATCCGCTAGTCATTAAGCGGTGGCGGAGATTTTATTAAAACATTTTTTTTTTCTATCTTGCAGCCTTTAATTAAGAAAGATTCCGATTACGGCGTCCGTGAATGAAACAGATTTCCTCCTTTGCTGGTAAAAAAAATAAAAAATAAAATAGCCCCTTTCATTGCACATATGAAGGGAAATATCATCACATTGGAATTCAGAATGCAAAGAATCTCCTAGGGAAAGCTCGTTAGCCGTATTACAGTGAAGGAAATAATGATTTGACCCCTTCGCAAAACATGACTTATGCCGTGTACACACGATCGGTTTTACCGATGAAAACAGTCCGATGGACTTTTCTCATCGGACAAACCGATCGTGTGTGGGACCCATCTGTCTTTTTTACCGATTAGCAAATTCCGATCGTCTGTTTGAAACTCCATCTGAGAAAAAACCCACGCATGCTCAGAATCAAGTCGACGCATGCTCAGAAGCATTGAACTTCATTTTTCTCGGCTTGTCGGAGTGTTTTACGTCACGGCGTTTGGGACGGTCGGATTTTTGACTGATGGTGTGTAGGCAAGACTGATGGAAGTCAGCTTCATCGGATTTCCGATGGAAAAATCCATCGGATTAGAATCCATAGGAAATCCGATCGTGTGTACAGGGCTTTCGTACTTGATGGCAAATCCCTTGTTGGCAATCACAGAGGTCAGAGGTTTCTTGTAGTTGGCCACCAGGTTTGCCCACAACTCAGAAGGGATTTTGTCCCACTCCTCTTTGCAGGTCCTCTCCGAATCATTAAGGTTTTGAAGCTGACGTTTGGTAACTCAAACCTTCAGCTCCCTCCACATATTTTCTATAGGATTAAGATCTGGAGACTTGCTGGGCCACTCCAAGACCTTAATGTGATTCTTCTTGAGCCACTCCTTTGTTGTGTGTTTTGGGTCATTGCCATGCTGGAATTCCGATCCATGACCCATTTTCATTGCCCTGGCTGAGGGAAGGAGGTTCTCACCCAAGATTTGACAGTACATGTCCCCGTCCATCCTCCCTTTGATGCGGTGAAATTGTCGTAAACCCCTTAGCAGAAAAACACCCCTAAAGCATAATGTTTCCACCTCCACGTTCAACGGTGGGGGATGGTGTTCTTGGGGGTCATAGGCAGCATTCCTCCTCCTCCTCCAAACACGGTGAGTTGAGTTGATGCCAAAGAGCTTGATTTTGGTCTCATCTGACCACAGCACTTTCACCCAGTTCTCCTCTGAATCATTCAGATGTTCATTAGCAAACTTCAGACGGGCTGTACATGTGATTTCTTGAGCAGTGGAACCTTGTGGGCGCTGCAGGATTTCAGTCCTTCACGGCGTAGTGTGTTACCAATTGTTTTCTTGGTGACGATGGTCCCAACTACCTTGAGATCATTGACACGATTCTCCTGTGTAGTTCTGGGCGGATTCCTCACTGTTCTCATGATCATTGAAACTCCACGAGGTGAGAACTTCCATGGAGCCCCCAGACCGAGGGAGAGTGACAGTTATTTTATGTTTCTCCATTTGTGAATAATCGCATGAACTGTTGTCTCCTTCTCACCAAGCTGCTTGGCGATGGTTTTGTAGCCCATTCCAGCCTTGTGTAGGTCTACAGTCTTGTCCCCGACATCCTCTTTGGTGGAGAGGTTGGAATCAGATTGATTGATTGCTTCTGTGGACAGGTGTCTTTTATACAGGTAACAAGCTGATATTAGGAGCACTCCCTTTAAGAGAGTGCTCATAATCTCAGCTCGTTATCTGTATAGAAGACACCATGGAGACAGAAATCTTTCTGATTGATAGGGGGATCAAATAATTTTTTCACTCATTAAAATGCAAATCAATTTATAACTTCTTTGAAATGCGTTTTTTTGGATGCTTTTGTTGTTATTCTGTCTCTTACTGTAAAAATAAACCGACCATTGAAATTATAGACTGATAATTTCTTTGTCTGTGGGCAAACGTACAAAATCAGAAGGGGATCAAATACTTTTTTCCCTCACTGTAATTGTGATGAGATGAGATGTCATAAGCCAGCAGTTCCTTTATCTGGCCTTCTCCGGCAAACACTTCTAGAACGACATTTTTAAAAAAAAAATGTATTTGCTCTTTGTATGCAGAACTGATATTGTGATTGAGCATTGAACCCATTCACATCAGTCTTTGTGCCTGGCATTGTAAAATTTCCTAAAGGGGGTCCTTAAAAGGGTGTTGTTACCCTCCTTTAACCCCTTCATACCTAATGCCGCGTACATACGGTCGGAATTTCCGACAAGAAAAGTTCGATGTGAGCTTTTCGTCGGAAATGTTGACCGTGTGTAGGCTCCATCGGAATTTTCCTGTCGGAATTTCCGAGAAGAAAAATTTGAGGGCTGGTTCTCAAATTTTCCAACCCAAAAAATTCCAATTGGAAATTCCGATCGTCTGTAGCTATTCCAACACGCAAAATTCCTACGCATGCTCGGAAACAATACGACGCATGCTCGTTGAACTTAATTTTCTCGCCTCGTCGTAGTGTTGTACGTCACCGCGTTCTTGACGGTCGAAAGTTCAGAGAACTTTTGTGTGACCGTGTGTGTGCAAGCCAAGCTTGAGCGGAATTCCATCGGAAAAACCATCCAAGGTTTTTCCGACGGAAATTCCGATCGTGTGTACGCGGCATAAGAGTAAAACAAATCTAAATGCCTAAGCACAATTTTGCAATTTTCAACATGTGTTAGTAAAACCGTACTTATCATCACAACTACTGTGTATCCAGGTCGATTTTACCTTGGTTTTTTTTCAGGACAAATTGGGCTTTCATTTGGTAGTAAATAGTTATGGATATCTCCTGATTTTTCTTTTTTTTTTAAATGATCAAAACTGTCTAAAATAGTAAAAAAAAACATTTTTTTTTAAAATTTTGCTGTATATTTCTTGTTACTACCATGACCTTCAACCAAAGAACAAACTAAATTCGTTTGCTCCTGACGATCGCAACGATACCACATATGTGTATGTTATTTGGTGTTTGTACCCGTAATACAGCCTAGAATCAACAGTGCGCAATTTGCTTCTTTTTTTTTTTTTTTGTCCTACCTAAAACTCACTGACCCTGATTGACACTGCTGCTAATTAAAAAAAAAAAAGTTTACTTCCACTTTAGACCGGAAGAAATGTTATGACGTCACTCCGGTCCTCCTAGATCAGGGCTCTTCAATCTTTTTAACAAAGGGCCAGTTTACTTTCCTTCAGACTTTTGGGGGGCTGAACTATGGCCATTGGGAGTAGAAAAGGTGCTGATGTTAGTGGGAAAAAACAATGCCCCTTCATTGGTGTCAGTAGGAGTAATTGTGCCCCATTATTGATATCAATGGGCCCCATTGTTGGTGTTATTGGGAGAAATTGGGCCCCATCATTAGTGTCATTGAGTGGAATTGTGTCCCATCATTGAAGTCAATGGGCCCCATTGTTGGTGTTATTGGGAGAAATTGGGCCCCATCATTGGTGTCATTGGAAGGAATGTTGCCCTTTCATTAGGGTGGAATTATGCCCCATTGTTCCATTGTTGGCATCAGTGGGTGAAATAGTGTCCCAAGGGCCAGATAAAAGCAAGCAAAGGGCCACAGTTCTGAGACCACTGTCCTAGATCATAGAAGTGGGGAGAGACGATCTAGTCTCTCCTCTGTGACCAGCCGCGTGAACTGTCCGATCGTTTCCCGGGCTTGCTGGTAAGAACGGTAAGCCAGAGAAACACCAGTGATCGGCAGGAGGGGCAACCCCTCCTGCTACTTCTAAAAGCGATCCAGCAGCTAATCAGCCACTTGGATAGCTTTTATGAGAAAGAGAATCGCCCAGGTGAAAAAAAAGAAAATACTGGGGTTCTGGGTGATAGCTTCAGCCATAACACCGGTAAACCACTTCAGAGCCACAATGTTTATTTATGTATTGTGGTCTTGAACTGGTGCACATATATTCCTATGGGAAGAATTTTGTTGGAATTACTCTGATGTCATCAAGTGTACTGCATGATCAAAAAGGACATCCACAACCCAGAGTATTGTAGAGAAGCTGTAGCCTTGCCTTAAAACTTAGGATAGAACCATATTTTAGGAGGTGGAGGTGTGATGCCTTTGACCTTTAACTCATATATTACCCGATTAACAAATAAAATACTAATACAGTGGAACCTTGGTTTACGAGTAACGCGGTTAACAAGCGTTTTGAATAACAAGCAACTTTTTTTTTTTTTTATTCTGACTCAGTTTGTGAGTGTTGTCTCGCAAAACGAGCAGAATTCAAGATAATGGTGTGTGCAGTACCGCATTTGGCCAGAGGTGCCGGGCGCCAGTGACACTCGGAATGGTTCGGAGCCGTTCGGAAATACTCGGAATCACTCGGAAATACTCAGTTCCCGAGTGTTTCCGAACCTTTCCGAGGGTCTCCGAGATCAGCCGAGCTGTCCCCGGGTATTTGCGAGGCTCTCCGGCGCCCCCCCCACCTCTGGCCACATGCGGTATTTCATGCCATAGAAGTCAATGCAGAACTAATTATCTTTTCCATTGACTTCTATGGGGAAACTCGCTTTGATATGTGAGTTCTTTGGATTACAAGCATTCTCCTGGAATGGATTCTGCTCATAATCCAAGGTTCCACTGTATTATATTTATCCATTTTAGTCAAACCATAATACAATAAAAAAAAAATATGTACAAATCCACCACACTGTTTAATTTATAGATCCGATTACCCTAAGGATTATATGAACTATAATTATTGTATGAATGTTTGCATTAATATTCATGATTAATATTTTATAATCTTGTTTCATGAATTTACACTTTACTGTTCATAGGAATTTAGGCTTCTACATGATGAATTGATATGTTAGTTTCCATCTCTTAGTATGAATAAAGGATGTTATGTTATTAATTCATCATCTTTGACTTAATAATGATGGTATGAGCATATTCAATACTCTAATGAATGATATAACTAGTTCTTGTGAATCCAAGACTATCATTTTAGGAATATTTATGTACTGAGATGATGGCTGTCAGGGCATAGTAATAGATCAATATCAATTTAGCATTTTGGATATGGTTTAAAATGCAATATTAATATCAATGTTTCCATTTACTGATCACATTTGTGAATATTGTAACTTTGTTTTCATTATATTTATTTTGCAAATAATAAAAATGTGCTATTTTTTTTTTTGCAGTGTTTGTCCTTTGGGTGGAGCTGCTTGGATAACATAATGTTTATAAATACACATACACAGTATATAACATTTAAATGTAAAAAATAAATACATATATATATATATATATATATATATATATATATATCAAACAGTAGGGTGGGTTACTTCCTCCTCTCCTTTTATTTTTCTGGAGCAGTGTCAGGATGGGCTCCCAATAATCCACCAATTTTCAGTAGTAAAAAAAAAAAAAAATTGTTTCCCGTTGTTTTTTTAATAAAAATAAATATAATATAAATAAAATAAATATAATATATAATATATATAATATAAATAAAATTTAAATATATACACACATATACACACAGTATGTCACACAGTTATTTCACAAAGTTATGACGAGTGGACCTCTTAAAGCAGTAGACATCTAGTGGTGCTGGAAGAAGGTTGAAGAATCCCTGTACCTACCTTTTTTTTGCCCCTGATGATGTGGGGAAGGTGCATTTGACCAACAGTATTTCACAAAAGTGAGTACACCCAGGGCCGTCATCAGGAATTTTGGGGCCCCTTACACAGCTTCAGGCATGGGCCCCCTGGAGCAGAGGAGAACCGGGGGGTGCTGCCGCTGCACATTAAAAGCGGGGGGGCTGCCCCTCCTGGGGACCTTACAAAAAAAAGGGGGGTTGCCATCCGGGCCACTGGGGACCTCCGGGCCCCTTACAGGTGTACTGCCTGTACCCCCCTGATGGCGGCCCCGAGTACACCCCTCACAATTGTAAATATATTTTATTGTATCTTTTCATGTGACAACACTGAAGAAATGACACTTTGCTACAATATAAAGTAGTGAGTGTACAGCTTGTATAACAGTGTAAATTTGCTGTCCCCTCAAAATAACTCAACACACAGCCATTAATGTCTAAACCGCTGGCAACAAAAGTGAGTACACCCCTAAGTGAAAATGTCGCCATTTTCCCTCCCCGGTGTCATGTGACTCGTTAGTGTTACAAGATCTCAGGTGAGAATGGGGAGCAGGTGTGTTACATTTGGTGTTATCGCTCTCACTCTCTCATACTGGTCACTGGTAGTTTAGCATGGAACCTCATGGCAAAGAACTCTCTGAGGATCTGAAAAAAAAAATTGTTGCTCTACATAAAGATGGTCTAGGCTATAAGAAGATTGCCAAGACCCTGAAACCGAGCTGCAGCATGATGGCCAAGACCATACAGCGGTTTCACAGGACAGGTTCCACTCAGAACAGACCTCGCCATGGTCGTCCAAAGAAGTTGAGTGCACATGCTCAGCGTCATATCCAGAGGTTGTCTTTGGGAAATAGACGTATGAGTGCTGCCAGCTTTGCTGCAGAGGTTGAAGGGGTGGGGGGGTCAGCCTGTCAGTGCTCAGACCATACGTTGCACACTGCATCAAATTGGTCTGCTTGGCCGTTGTCCCAGAAGGAAGCCTCTTCTAAAGATGATGCACAAGAAAGCCTGCAAACAGTTTTTTGAAGTCAAGCAGACTAAGGACATGGATTACTGGAACCATGTCCTGTGGTCTGATGAGACCAAGATAAACGTATTTGGGTCAGATGGTGTCAGGCGTGTGTGGTGGCAACCAGGTGAGGAGTACAAAGACAAGTGTGTCTTCCCTACAGTCAAGCATGGTGGTGGGAGTGTCATGGTCTGGGGCTGCATGAGTGCTGCCGGCACTGGGGAGCTACAGATCATTGAGGGAACCATGAATGCCAACATGTACTGTGACATACTGAAGCAGAGCATGATCCCCTCCCTTCAGAGACTGGCCTGCTGGGCAGTATTCCAACATGATAACGACCCCAAACACACCTCCAAGACCACCACTGCCTTGCTATAGAAGTTGAGGGTAAAGGTGATGGACTGGCCAAGCATGTCCCCAGACCTAAACCCTATTGAGCATCTGTGGGGAATCCTCAAACGGAAGGTGGAGGAGCGCAAGGTCTCTAACATCCACCAGCTCCGTGATGTCGTCATGGAGGACGGGAAGAGGACTCCAGTGGTAACCTGTGAAGCTCTGGTGACCTCCATGCCCAAGAGGATTAAGGCAGTGCTGGAAAATAATGGCGGCCACACAAAATATTGACACTTTGGGCCCAATTTGGACATTTTCACTTAGAGGTGTACTCACTTTTGTTGCCAACGGTTTAGACATTAATGGCTGTGTGTTGAGTTATTTTGAGGGGACAGCAAATTTACACTGTTATACAAGCTGTACACTCACTACTTTACATTGTAGCAAAGTCTAATTTCTTCAGTGTTGTCACATGAAAAGATACAATAAAATATTTACAAAAATGTGAGGGCTCATCCACAGTCCACACTATATTGCCAAACGTATTGGGCCACCCCTCCAAATCATTTGGTGGAGGGGGGGATTATGGGGTGGGGTTGTTTTTCAGGGGTTGGGCTTGGCCTCTTAGTTCCAGTGATGGGGACTCTTAAGGTGTCAGCATACCAAGACATTTTGGACAATTTGATGCTCCCAACTTTGTGGGAACAGTTTGGGGATGGCCCCCTCCTGTTCCAACATGACTGTTCACCAGTGCACAAAGCAAGGTCCATAAAGACATGGATGAGCGAGTTTGGGGTGGAGGAACTTGACTGGCCTGCACAGAGTCCTGACCTCAACCCGATAGAACACCTTTGGGATGAATTAGAGCGGATACTGCGAGCCAGACCTTCTCATCCAACATCAGTGCCTGACCTCACAAACGCGCTTCTGGAAGAATGGTCAAACATTCCCATAGACACCCTCCTAAACCTTGTGGACGGCCTTCCCAGAAGAGTTGAAGCTGTTATAGCTGCAAAGGGTGGGCCAACTCAATATTGAACCCTACGGACTAAGACTGGGATGTCATTAATGTTCATGTGCGTGTAAAGGCAGGTGTCCCAATACTTTTGGTAATATAGTGTGTGTGTATATCGATCTATCTATCTATCTATCTATCTATCTATCTATCTATCTATCTATCTATCTATCTATATATATAATTCATTTTTTTTTTTACTTCAGACTTTGAGTTCTTCTGATTTCTGTTGCGGGTATAACACATTCAGGCTGATTTGCTGAAGGAGTTGAGATTCTTCACCCAATAAATTATGTGAATGTTCAAATCACTTATCCAATTACTGTATGTGCAAATTAAATAAGTAAAGAGGAATTTACTTTTCACATGATTGGATAAATAAAGTTAATATTCACACAATTTGTATTGTGTAAAGATTATCACTTTTTTTTTGTAAATCAGCCTCGGTGAACACGATGTGATATTAGGTCTCATACATATGAATACTTTACTTTCATATAATAAAATAGGTTGTTTTCCAACAATTGTATTAACTATTGATTTTTTTTTTTACACTGCATTTTACCAGAAGCTGCTGCATTTTTCTGTTTTAAAAACGTAATTTTACCAATAAACTATTGAACCATTGAAACCATTGAAACCTTAGCGATCCGTCACCACCCTGATGTCTTGGGTATAGAAAGTGGGGGAAGAGCCACAAGTGCGCATTATTTGCGGGCGATCTCCTGCTGTTTATCACGTCCCCCCATACCTCCGTACCAAATTTTCTGTCCCTATTAGACCGATTCGTAAAAAATTCTGGCCTTTTTAGTTAATCAGGACAAATCGGAGGCACTGAATGTCAACTTGTCAACCTCAACGCTCCAGAGTAGCAAATCTCAATCCCCTTTTACATGGCAACAGTCGTCCCTTCCTTACTTGGGCATTAGATTGACCTCCGATGTGACCACGCTATATAAGACTAACTACCCACCCTTGTTTGCCCGCCTAATGGAAGACGTGGTCCGATGCGAACCTTTCCTGGATGGGTAGAATCGCATCGGTTAAGATGACTGTTCTCCCATGGCTACTGTACTACTTTCGATCTCTGTCGATCCAAGTCCCCGCCGCTGATATACACCGCTTTTAATCCAAAATCTTCCAATAGACCTGGGGTCCTAAAGGTCCTAGAATAGCCCGAACAACGTTGTACGCACCAAAAGAAGAGGGGGGTTTGGGGGTGCCCGAGTTCCATAAGTATTACATGGCCGCACAGTTAGCTCAATTACTCCAAATGCAAAGCCGTCATTATTGCCCTGAGTGGGTCTCACTGGAGGCTCAGGCATGTGCTCCACTAGCTATGGACCTTGTCCTTTGGACATCCCCAAAGCACTGCAAAGCGATTTTGAGTCCAACACTCTCTCATTCTCTAAACGCATGGGAAACGGGGTGTAGAAGATGGGCTCTAAGGTCCGCACATGCTCCAGTGGCCCCGCTCTTTGGCAATCCCCTGTTCCCCCTGGGCAGACGTCCCGAAAGGTTTAACTGGTGGGTAATCAAGGGATTAATACGATAGGTGGCTACCTAGACCACAGAGGAATAGGTCCTTCATCATACTACACAGGCAGCTTGGAGATGCCTTCCTCGGAGAGCTACCACCTACAACAAATTCAGCATTTTCTTCAATCTTTACAGAACAGTGGGTGCGACTTGACAACGCGTACCATCTTTGAGAATAGGTGTATGCAGGACTCCGCTCTCCGGGGAGGCATCTCTGTGCTCTATAAACAGTTGGCCGCACCTCTCACTAGACTCTCATATCAGGTGGCATGGCAGAGGGATCTGGACATTAGCCCTGAAGCAGAGAACTGGCGTAAATGGAGCGCGAGAATCCACTAAGGCATCCTCAATGTGGCCCTGATAGAGGCAGGTTACAAGATACAAGCCAGGTGGTACCTGGTACCAGAACGCCTTTCCAAAATGTACCCTGGAGCCTCGGCCTTCTGCTTTAGGGGTTGTGGACAGGTGGGTTCACCACTCCATGTGTGGTGGACATGCCCCAAGGTGCGCAGTTTCTGGATCAAGGTTCACTCGCTCATATTTTTGATCACAATGGCAAATATCATCAAAGATGCCTCAGTCACCCTCCTAAATAAACCAGTGGACAATATCCCCAGACACACTCAGACTTTGATATTTTACATATTCTTAGCAGCGAAAATAGCTATTGCGTCAGCTTGGAAAAGCCCCATTGTAGACTTGACAAACAACCCCTTTTCGAAAAAACATGGTCTCCCTGGCTCACCTACCTACAGGCCCCTGAGACATAAAGTTATCTCTTCAGACGATCGATCAAAGATTCCCGGATGGACCCACCTTTCCCTCTTCCCTCTTCTTCTTCATCTCCCTCTGGCACCTTGCCTCCACAATTTTCCTGATTTCCTCTTTTTTTTTGGTTAACCTAGACCTCTTTCGAAATATTGTTGATTATAGGTTCCCCTACAGGGGGCAGTTAGGTTGAACTAACGTTGAAAGAATCTTACCTCTTTTGGTATCAAGCTACCCAGATTCTCTTACTGTGATGTTACCCTAGCTGCAATGCTACGCAGTGACCTAGTTATCCTATATACATGAAACGTGTGAGATGTCTGTTGGAATGACTTTTCTCACGTCAACCAATTTCTATATATTTTTCTTCTACTGTGCTATCCTAAAAAAAAAAACATTTTTTTTGAATAGCATTTTCTGCAGTTCTGTAGCTGTGCGATCCAGCGGTTACGTACTGTGGGTGGGTTGTGGTCTTGCAAAAAAGCCCCATTTAGGGCCACAAAAAATATTTTGCAGTGTGTTATACATATCTGGAGGTGTGTGAAATAAACAATTTCTATATATTTTTCGTCTACTGTGCTATCCTAAAAAAACAACATTTTTTTTTAATCATACAGCAGTCTCTTCTGCTTTTCGATGACTCTGTTAGCAGGGTTTCTCAGGGACATCCACCTAGCCCTGCCCCAGAAGTGGAAGAGATTGAGTGCACCGATGCCCAACCACTTATGTTTCATGATGAGTACATGGGAGGACCATCGCAGCACGTCTCGGATTTTTGTAGCGCACAGATCCTTTCCCCCCTTACCTGCCTTTATGTTGTTGGCTTCGATGACTTCGACGCATGCACGGTAGCTTCCTAGGCATAGGTAGGGTGAACAAAGATGGCGGCGACGGCATAGAATGTGACGAGCGCATGCTCGTCGTATTCGATGACGTCACCGCGTTCGCTCCATTCAAAGAACCGCGGGTTCTTTTAATCGAGCGTGTGTACACTCGGCCGGGACAAGTTTCTTGTCCAAGAATCTCGGCGAAAAAAACGACATGTTTTTTTCGACGAGAATCTCGGCCGTGTGTACGAGGCATTAGTCCTGATTAGGGATGAGCTTCATGTTCGAGTCGAACATACGTTCGACTCGAACATCGGCTGTTCGATCGTTCGACGAAGATCGAACGATTTGGGCCGCTCGCGCCAAATTCGAGTGACGCGAACGGCCCACAATGCACTACGCCATCGCAGTGTCATCCAGGCGCTGTGATTGGCCAAGCATGCACTGTGACCCCGCATGCTTGGCCAATCACAGCGCCGGCAGCGAAGAGAGCAATGATTGGCCACAGGCAGGATGCCTGTGGCCAATTATTGCTGAGGGGGTTTAGTACACGCCCCACACTATAAAAGGCCGCCAGCGCGGCAGCCTTGTGTAGTGTGTTCCGGAGCAGGGAAATAGAAGCATAGGCAAGGACAGTGTCATTATTTTTCCTTTACTAATCCTGGATTCCTTGTGTTTAGGGACAAATAAGGATATGTAGGGAGAGTGTCAGTGACAGTGTGCTATTCTGTGCTAATCCTTGTTTGTAGGGACAGAGAGGTACAGTGAGGGAAAGTGTCAGTGTGCTATTTTGTGCTAATCCTTCTTTGTAGGGACAGAGAGGTACAGTGAGGGAAAGTGTCAGTGTGTTCCATCTCTGTGCTAATCCTTGTTTGTAGGGACAGAGAGGTACAGTGAGGGAAAGTGTCAGTGTGCTATTCTGTGCTAATCCTTGTTTGTAGGGACAGAGAGGGACAGTGAGGGAAAGTGTCAGTATGTTCCATCTCTGTGCTAATCCTTGTTTGTAGGGACAGAGAGGTACAGTGAGGGAAAGTGTCAGTGTGCTATTCTGTGCTAATCCTTGTTTGTAGGGACAGAGAGGGACAGTGAGGGAAAGTGTCAGTGTGTTCCATCTCTGTGCTAATCCTTGTTTGTAGGGACAGAGAGGTACAGTGAGGGAAAGTGTCAGTGTGCTATTCTGTGCTAATCCTTGTTTGTAGGGACAGAGAGGTACAGTGAGGGAAAGTGTCAGTGTGCTATTCTGTTCTAAACCAATCTTGCTGAACCATATTTTCAATCCTTGAGTTTAGGGACAGAGAGGTACAGTGAGGGAAAGTGTCAGTGTGCTATTCTGTTCTAAAACTATTTTGCTGAACCATATTTTCAATCCTTGAGTTGAGGGACAGAGAGGTACAGTGAGTGAAACTGACAGTGTGCTATTCTGTTCTAAACCAATTTTGCTGTTCCATATTTTCAATCCTTGAGTTTAGGGACAGAGAAGGACACTCGTAGAAATTATCAGTGTGCTATTCTGTGCTAAATCTTGTTTGTAGGGAGGGACAGAGTAGGACAGTGAGGGAAAGTGTCAGTGTGCTATTCTGTTCTAAAACTATTTTGCTGAACCATATTTTCAATCCTTGAGTTGAGGGACAGAGAGGTACAGTGAGTGAAACTGACAGTGTGCTATTCTGTTCTAAACCAATTTTGCTGTTCCATATTTTCAATCCTTGAGTTTAGGGACAGAGAAGGACACTCGTAGAAATTATCAGTGTGCTATTCTGTGCTAAATCTTGTTTGTAGGGAGGGACAGAGTAGGACAGTGAGGGAAAGTGTCAGTGTGCTATTCTGTTCTAAAACTATTTTGCTGAACCATATTTTCAATCCTTGAGTTGAGGGACAGAGAGGTACAGTGAGTGAAACTGACAGTGTGCTATTCTGTTCTAAACCAATTTTGCTGTTCCATATTTTCAATCCTTGAGTTTAGGGACAGAGAAGGACACTCGTAGAAATTATCAGTGTGCTATTCTGTGCTAAATCTTGTTTGTGGGGAGGGACAGAGTAGGACAGTGAGGGAAAGTGTCAGTGTGCTATTCTGTTCTAAAACTATTTTGCTGAACCATATTTTCAATCCTTGAGTTGAGGGACAGAGAGGTACAGTGAGTGAAACTGACAGTGTGCTATTCTGTTCTAAACCAATTTTGCTGTTCCATATTTTCAATCCTTGAGTTTAGGGACAGAGAAGGACACTCGTAGAAATTATCAGTGTGCTATTCTGTGCTAAATCTTGTTTGTAGGGAGGGACAGAGTAGGACAGTGAGGGAAAGTGTCAGTGTGCTATTCTGTTCTAAAACTATTTTGCTGAACCATATTTTCAATCCTTGAGTTGAGGGACAGAGAGGTACAGTGAGTGAAACTGTCAGTGTGCTATTCTGTTCTAAACCAATTTTGCTGTTCCATATTTTCAATCCTTGAGTTTAGGGACAGAGAAGGACACTCGTAGAAATTATCAGTGTGCTATTCTGTGCTAAATCTTGTTTGTAGGGAGGGACAGAGTAGGACAGTGAGGGAAAGTGTCAGTGTGCTATTCTGTTCTAAAACTATTTTGCTGAACCATATTTTCAATCCTTGAGTTGAGGGACAGAGAGGTACAGTGAGTGAAACTGACAGTGTGCTATTCTGTTCTAAACCAATTTTGCTGTTCCATATTTTCAATCCTTGAGTTTAGGGACAGAGAAGGACACTCGTAGAAATTATCAGTGTGCTATTCTGTGCTAAATCTTGTTTGTAGGGAGGGACAGAGTAGGACAGTGAGGGAAAGTGTCAGTGTGCTATTCTGTTCTAAAACTATTTTGCTGAACCATATTTTCAATCCTTGAGTTGAGGGACAGAGAGGTACAGTGAGTGAAACTGACAGTGTGCTATTCTGTTCTAAACCAATTTTGCTGTTCCATATTTTCAATCCTTGAGTTTAGGGACAGAGAAGGACACTCGTAGAAATTATCAGTGTGCTATTCTGTGCTAAATCTTGTTTGTAGGGAGGGACAGAGTAGGACAGTGAGGGAAAGTGTCAGTGTGCTATTCTGTTCTAAAACTATTTTGCTGAACCATATTTTCAATCCTTGAGTTTAGGGACAGAGAGGTACAGTGAGTGAAACTGACAGTGTGCTATTCTGTTCTAAACCAATTTTGCTGTTCCATATTTTCAATCCTTGAGTTTAGGGACAGAGAAGGACACTCGTAGAAATTATCAGTGTGCTATTCTGTGCTAAATCTTGTTTGTAGGGAGGGACAGAGTAGGACAGTGAGGGAAAGTGTCAGTGTGCTATTCTGTTCTAAAACTATTTTGCTGAACCATATTTTCAATCCTTGAGTTTAGGGACAGAGAGGTACAGTGAGTGAAACTGACAGTGTGCTATTCTGTTCTAAACCAATTTTGCTGTTCCATATTTTCAATCCTTGAGTTTAGGGACAGAGAAGGACACTCGTAGAAATTATCAGTGTGCTATTCTGTGCTAAATCTTGTTTGTAGGGAGGGACAGAGTAGGACAGTGAGGGAAAGTGTCAGTGTGCTATTCTGTTCTAAAACTATTTTGCTGAACCATATTTTCAATCCTTGAGTTGAGGGACAGAGAGGTACAGTGAGTGAAACTGACAGTGTGCTATTCTGTTCTAAACCAATTTTGCTGTTCCATATTTTCAATCCTTGAGTTTAGGGACAGAGAAGGACACTCATAGAAATTATCAGTGTGCTATTCTGTGCTAAATCTTGTTTGTAGGGAGGGACAGAGTAGGACAGTGAGGGAAAGTGTCAGTGTGCTATTCTGTTCTAAAACTATTTTGCTGAACCATATTTTCAATCCTTGTGTTTAGGGACAGAGAAGGATAGGCAGGGGACAGTGTCAGTGTCATTGTTGCTAAGCCTCCTGCACAGTATACACCTGAAGGTAGCCCTTATTGCTCTTTTTCCCATCTCCCTGCAGGCCATCCATTAAAATGTCTGGAAGGCAACCAAGGAGAGGCAGACAGTCAGGAGGCAAAAAAAGAGGGCAAGCAGGCTCTGTGTCTGGGGGCAACAGTGCTGGTCGTGGACGCGGTGCATTGTCATCAGCACATGGCCATGGGACACGCTTGTCCTTGTTTTCGGCAGCTGGACATGTTGAGCCACATCATGCCGAAGACTTGGTAGAGTGGATGACCAAGCCCACCTCATCCTCCTCATCCTCTCTCACCCAGGCTCAGGGTACTGGCAAAGCAACTGCCAAAGCGTCCTCTTCTCTGGTATCATTATCTTCATTAGTCAATCCTTCCCTAGACCCACCATGCCCTCCTCCTGATGAGTCCCCCAAACTGTTTGAGCACAGTGTTGGGTACATGCTCCAGGAGGATGCCCAGCGTTTGGAAGGATCTGATGATGATACCCAGCTAGAGGAAGGCAGCAGCGTGAGAGCAGAGAGAGGGGATGCTCAAGAAGGACACCAATCTGGCAGTCATGCTCCAGCAGCTGCAGCATACTGCCAGATTGGCTCCAGTGATGAGGAGGGAGGGGATGATGAGGTCACTGACTCCACGTGGGTGCTGTGAGGGGGTTAGCTCGGCAGCGGGTGTGTGTGACCCCCGGGATGGGCTCCCCACACAAAACAGGCCCAGCAAACGGAGGTTGTGGTTTTCAAAATCAAAAAAGGTGCGGTTTATTTTCTATTTACAGTGACAAAACACAGCAAAGCAAAAGAAACATAACCAAAATAAATCCTGGTCAAGTTGACCTCTGACTAAACATACAGGTTTCCTAACTAACAACTGGGATCAGCCTAGTGCTGTCCTAGTCCCTAAGTCCCTGGTTTAGTAAAAGTCCAAACAAATAGCCACACAGGCTTTGCCTCACCGCACAGGGGTTCACTCTCCCTAGACAGTCCACACAGGTCTGGTTCCAGGCATGAGCTAACATCTAATGAAGCTGGGAGTTCTTATAGAGGCCTAAATGAGCTGACAAGCTTCAGCTGGCCTCATCAACTCCCTGTATGTACGACGCCCCACACTCTCCCTAGAGGTATGAGTCATCCATGAGCCCACTAGCCTTAGCTGGGCTTATACAACTCTCCACCTAGTTGTATAAGTCGGCGTAAAGCCTGAATCTGGGCGAAATATATCTACCCCCCTGGATGCAACCAGGTGACTTTACCTTCCTGCTGTCACATACCCCCCCCTCTTGTTTTAACCTCGGGGTTGGAACACCAGCAATCAGGCATTCATGTACTCGAGACAAAGCATCCACATTCCCCATTTGAACGCCAGGGCGATGCTTTACTGTGAAGTTGAATTCCTGGAGAGCCAGGAACCACCTATTCACTCTTCTATTTGTTTCCTTGTTTTGAGCCATCCACTTTAACGGAGCGTGATCCGTAACCATGTCAAAGTGCCTACCTAGCAGGTAGTACCGAAGGGAATCTAGAGCCCACTTCACCGCTAAACACTCCTTTTCAACGGTGGCGTAATTTACCTCATGGGACTTCAACTTCCTGCTGAGGTAAATGACTGGGTGCTCTTCCCCGTTCCAGACCTGGGACAATACTGCTCCTAACCCCACATCTGACGCATCACTTTGTACGACAAAGTCTTTAGAGAAGTCGGGTGAGTACAACACTGGCTGGCTACATAAGGCTTGTTTCAAGAATTGGAATGCTGCCTCAGCCTCGGGGGTCCATTTAATCATGACCGACCCTTTCCCCTTCGTTAGGTTGGTTAGGGGCACAGCCTTAGAAGCAAAGTGGGGAATGAATCGCCGATAATACCCAGCGATTCCCAGAAAGGCTCGTACCTGCTTCTTGCTGTTGGGACGTGGCCAACTCTGGATGGCCTCGACTTTGTTGAGTTGGGGTTTTATTACTCCCCTCCCAATGGTGTACCTAAGATATTTGGCCTCCTCCTGCCCAATGGTACACTTTTTGGGGTTAGCCGTAAACCCCGCTTCCCGAACAGAGTCCAGGACTGCTTGCACTTTTGGCAGATGTGAGGCCCAATCTGTGCTATGGACAATTACGTCATCCAGGTAAGCCGCAGCATACTTCCGATGGGGCCTCAGCATCTGGTCCATTTTCCGCTGGAATGTGGCCGGCGCATTCTGTAACCCGAACGGCATTCTTTTATATTGGAACGCCCCGTCTGGGGTTACAAATGCGGTTTTCTCTTTGGCCAATTTGGCCAGGGGGATTTGCCAATACCCTTTTGTGAGGTCAAGAGTCGTCATGTATCGGGCTGTTCCCAGCCGGTCGATCAACTCATCTATACGTGGCATGGGGTAGGTGTCAAATTTTGTAACTTTGTTCAACTGACGAAAATCGTTACAAAATCGCCAGCTCCCATCCGGTTTAGGCACCAACACAATGGGACTAGACCAATCACTTTGGGACTCCTCTATCACCCCTAAGTTCAGCATTTTCTGTACTTCCTCCCGTATTGCCTCCCGTCGGGCCTCTGGGATCCGATAGGGTTTTAACTTCACCCTTTCACCGGGCGGGGTAATGATGTCATGCTCTACCCCAAATGTTTGTCCCGGCAGCTCAGAGAATACCTCCTTGTTGCGAAGCACAAACTCCTTAACCTCCTGTTGTTGGGGTTGTGACAAGGTGGCTGCTATTCCAACCTCAGGAATCACGCAACCAGTTTGAGCTGGTGACCAAGTGTCTGCGACTAGGGACTCTCTATCCCTCCAGGCTTTCAACAGATTAACGTGATAGATCTGTTCGGGCTTTCGCCTTCCTGGTTGTCTGACCTTGTAATTCACTTCGCTCACTTTTTCCATTATCTCGTAGGGGCCTTGCCATTTGGCAAGGAATTTACTTTCAACCGTAGGGACAAGTACCAGTATCCTATCCCCCGGGGAAAAGGTACGGGTCTTGGCTCCACGGTTGTACACTCTCTGCTGTGCTAACTGCGCTTGGGCCAAATGTTCCTTCACGATGGGCATTACCTGTGCAATTCGGTCTTGCATCAGGGCGACATGCTCAATCACACTCCTGTGGGGAGAACTCTCACTTTCCCAAGTTTCCTTGGCAATATCCAACAGCCCTCTTGGGTGTCTCCCATACAGTAACTCAAAGGGGGAGAATCCCGTAGAGGATTGGGGCACCTCCCTAATAGCAAACATCAGATAAGGAAGTAGACAGTCCCAATCCTTTCCATCTCTATCCACCACTTTCTTCAACATTTGTTTTAGGGTTTTGTTGAATCTTTCAACCAGCCCATCGGTTTGGGGGTGATACACAGATGTACGTAATTGCGTCACTTTGAACAATTTACACAGCTCCTTCATAACCCGGGACATAAAGGGTGTACCTTGGTCCGTAAGCAGTTCTTTACAAATACCCACCCGGCTAAACACAAGAGATAGCTCTTTGGCTATGGTTTTGGCCGAGGTATTTCGGAGAGGGATCGCTTCTGGATAACGGGTGGCATAGTCCATTATAACTAATATGTACTGGTGCCCCCTAGCGGACTTGATTATAGGACCTACCAAATCCATGGCGATCCTCTCAAACGGGACCTCAATGATGGGTAGAGGGACCAGCGGGCTACGGAAATGTGGCATCGGGGCCGACCTCTGACACACAGGGCAGGAGGAACAATAATTTTCTATGTCCTTCATCACCCCCGGCCAATAGAATCTCTGTAATACCCTCTCTCGGGTTTTCTCTGTCCCCAGATGACCTCCAAGAATGTGCCCATGGGCCAACTCCAACACCAACTTCCTGTAAGGTTTGGGCACCACAAGCTGCTCAACGGTTTCTTCTGCCCTTTTTGCCACCCGATACAGTAGGTCCTTCTCTACGCTGAAGTATGGGTAAGTGCAGGTATTATCTGGGTTCACTAACTCACCATCTATTTTCACTACGTTTTCCCGTGCCTTTATTAGGGCGGGGTCTTTCAACTGTTCTGTGGCAAAGTTTTCCCTGTGAACCTCAAGATCAGAAAACTCCACAGACAGTAGGTTTTCGTCTGAGGAGGTGGGCTCCTCTCCAGTTTCTTGAGTCTCCCCTGCCAATACTGATAAGGGAAATTCCGGAGAGTCCTCACCACTCTCAGGGGAGTTCTGGCTATCACATTCCTGGTACATAGGGGCACCAGTGAGGGGCTCAGGATCATCCCACAGTTCCCAGAACTTCGGAAAATCCCTTCCCACAATGGCGTCATGCGGTAACTGAGATACTAAGCCCACTGGATGAGAGAGGGTACCTTTGGGGGTCTCGAAACACACTGTAGTCACTGGATACTCTCGGGTGTCCCCATGCACACAAATAACAGCTACCTTGCTATTCCCAGAGACCTCTGTTTTAACTAACTCAGCCTTTATCAGGGTCACAAGGCTACCTGAATCCAGCAATACCACAACATTTCTACCATTAACACACATTTTGCATAAATGTTTCTCAGTTCCTCGAATGGCAGTGCATGCGACTGTCGCACACAGCGACTGACGTCTGCCCGTCAGAAAGTCACACTGCATGGGTTCCTCCACAACCGGGCAATTGGCTGCAATATGTCCCGCTTGCCGGCAGCGGTAGCAAACGATCCTTCTTGCCGCCTCTTGAGCCGCTGATTTCCCAGGCTGTTCTCGCCAAACTTGGGGTAGAGCTCCCACCCTCTCACTCTCTCCACCCTCACCCCTTGGAATCCTCTTATCCGCCCCTGGGGATGGTCTGGTCTTAGGGTGGAAAGTCCGAGTGTCTCTGGAAGAGGCCGTCAGGTTCTCTGTAGCCAAGTATTTCTCCACACGATCCACAAGACCATCGGCCGTCTCTGGGTCTCCATGGCTTACCCACTTTTGGATGGCAGTAGGAAGAGCTCTCAAAAACCGATCCATTACAACACGTTCCACAATCTTTGGTGCGGACAAAGTCTCTGGCTGTAGCCACTTTCTGCTCAGGTGAATGAGATCATACATTTGAGACCTGGGGGGTTTTCCAAGCTGGAAAGTCCAGTTATGCACACGCTGAGCCCGGACAGCCTGGGTGACACCCAGCCTTGCCAATATTTCAGCTTTTAGCATCACATAGTCTTTTGCTTGGTTAGGCTCTAGGTCATAGTAAGCTTTCTGCGATTCACCAGTTAACAGAGGAGCCACCAGTCCAGCCCACTGCTCCTCAGGCCACTTTTCTCTTTCAGCGGTCCTTTCAAATGTGGTCAAAAATACCTCTGGATCATCCTCTCCAGTCATTTTTGTCAATAAACGACTCACCCCAAAGGACGCGGTATTAGTGGGACGGCTTTCCTCACTGGTCTGCGGACGTTGCTGCATTACTGCTTCCATCTGTTGTTGTAGTCTCTGCTCTTGCTTCTGCAACAGGTCTATGAAGCGGGCCTCAGATTGCTGCTGGGCTCGTTGCTGAGCCTCCAGACTCTGTTGCAAAGTTGCGTTTGTCTGCTGCTGGGCTGCAAGGCTCCTTTGCAAACCTGCATTTGTCTGCTGTTGATTGGCATTTGCTAGAGCCAGCTGCTTCAGTATCTCCTCCATGCTGGCTTAAAAAAAACTGCCACTGGTTCTCCACCAACTGTGAGGGGGTTAGCTCGGCAGCGGGTGTGTGTGACCCCCGGGATGGGCTCCCCACACAAAACAGGCCCAGCAAACGGAGGTTGTGGTTTTCAAAATCAAAAAAGGTGCGGTTTATTTTCTATTTACAGTGACAAAACACAGCAAAGCAAAAGAAACATAACCAAAATAAATCCTGGTCAAGTTGACCTCTGACTAAACATACAGGTTTCCTAACTAACAACTGGGATCAGCCTAGTGCTGTCCTAGTCCCTAAGTCCCTGGTTTAGTAAAAGTCCAAACAAATAGCCACACAGGCTTTGCCTCACCGCACAGGGGTTCACTCTCCCTAGACAGTCCACACAGGTCTGGTTCCAGGCATGAGCTAACATCTAATGAAGCTGGGAGTTCTTATAGAGGCCTAAATGAGCTGACAAGCTTCAGCTGGCCTCATCAACTCCCTGTCTGTACGACGCCCCACACTCTCCCTAGAGGTATGAGTCATCCATGAGCCCACTAGCCTTAGCTGGGCTTATACAACTCTCCACCTAGTTGTATAAGTCGGCGTAAAGCCTGAATCTGGGCGAAATATATCTACCCCCCTGGATGCAACCAGGTGACTTTACCTTCCTGCTGTCACAGTGCCTAATAGGAGAGAGGAGGAGGAGGAGGATGAGGAGGAGGCACATCTCCAACGAGGCAGGATGCCCTTGAGTGGCCAGCGTATGGGCAGCACACCGACGGAATCACACCGCAGAGCTCCGCCTGTGCAGGGCGCTGCCTCTGCCCGTCATTCAAAAAGTTCTTTGGTGTGGGCCTTTTTTGAGGCGAGTGCATCAGATCGCACAGCTGCTGTTTGCAACATATGTCTCAAGCGTATATCGCGTGGCCAAAACATCAGCCGCTTGGGCACCACATGCTTGATCAGACATATGTTGACCTGCCATGCAGCTCATTGGCAAGCTTACCTTAAAGACCCACACCAAAGAACAAAGCTGACCTCTTCTTGCACCGCATCAGCTGGGATCTCCAACCCCACTATACCTTCACTCCTCTCTGAAACCTGCTCTGAGAGGAATGAAGGTGTAGAATTAGGTGTGTCACAGGCAAGTACTTGCGGGCACTCTGCTAGCAGTACACCAACGTCCGATTCTAGCAGGCAAATTTCCCTGCCCCAGCTGCTGGACCGTCGAAAGAAGTTCACTCCCAGCCATCCACATGCCCAGCGGTTGAATGCTAGCTTGGCTAAATTGCTAGCGCTTCAACTGCTGCCTTTTCAGTTGGTAGACTCGGCCCCCTTCCGTGAGTTTGTGCAATGTGCGGTTCCTCAGTGGCAGGTTCCCAAACGCCACTTTTTCGCACGGAAGGCGATTCCGGCTCTCTACAGGCATGTGGAAGGCAATGTCTTGGCCTCGCTGGACAGGGCGGTCAGCGGTAAGGTGCATATTACCGCTGACTCATGGTCCAGCAGGCATGGACAGGGACGTTACCTTTCTTTCACGGCCCATTGGGTCACTCTTTTGGCAGCTGGGAAGGATGCAGGACAAGGTGCAGTAGTGTTGGAGGTTGTTCCACCGCCACGCCTCCAAAATGCTACTACTGGTTGTGACACACCTCTCTCCTCCACCCCCTCCTCTTCTTCTTCCTCCATGGCCTCTTCCTGTGGTTTGTCCTCGGAACCAGCGGTGCTCCGTAGGCGTTCAAGGGGCTACGCAAGTACGCAGGCAAAAAGATGCCATGCCGTGCTTGCGCTGGTGTGTTTGGGGGACAGGAGCCACACTGGGGCAGAGGTCCTGTCTGCTCTGCAGGGGCAGGCCGAGAGGTGGTTGACGCCACGCCAGCTTAAGCCAGGAATGGTGGTTTGCGACAATGGCACCAACCTCCTCTCCGCCCTCCGACAGGGACAACTGACCCATGTGCCCTGTATGGCTCACGTCCTTAACCTGGTGGTGCAGCGGTTCTTGGGCAGGTACCCGGGCTTACAGGATGTCCTGAGGCAGGCCAGGAAAGTCTGTGTGCATTTCCGCAGATCTTATAATGCCAGTGCTCGCCTGGCTGAGCTTCAAAAGGAGTTGAACCTGCCCAAGAACCACCTTATATGTGACATGCCCACTAGGTGGAACTCAACGTTGGCCATGCTGCAGCGGCTGCACACGCAGCAGAGGGCCATCAATGAGTACCTGTGCGACTACGGCACCAGGACAGGGTCAGGGGAGCTCGGGTTTTTTTCACCACGCCAGTGGGGCATGATCAGGGATGCATGCACTGTCCTGGCACCATTTGAGGAGGCCACGAGGATGGTGAGCAGTGACAGTGCATGCATCAGTGACACTGTACCTCTTGTCCACCTGTTGGAGCACACGCTGCGTGGAATAATGGACAGGGCACTTGAGGCAGAACAGAGGCAGGAAGAGGAGGACTTCCTTGCCTCTCAAGGCCCCCTTTACCCAGACAGTGTTCCTTCTGTCCCACCCATCGCACAGGAAGAGGAGGAGGAGGAGGAGGATTGTGTCAGCATGGAGGTGGAGGCTGGCACTCAGCATCATCAGCAGCAGTCTTTTAGGGATGATTTACAGTCCCAAGAAACCAGTGGACTTGTACGTGGCTGGGAGGAGGTGGCTGCGGATCATGTCGTCCTTAGTGACCCAGAGGACTCCGGACTGAATGCCTCAGCTAACCTACGCTGCATGGCCTCCCTGATCCTGCAAAGTCTGCGGAAGGATCCTCGTATTCTTCGGATCAAGGAGAGGGACCATTACTGGCTGGCCACTCTCCTTGATCCACGGTACAAGGGTAAGGTTGCGGACCTTATCGCACCATCGCAGAGGGAGCAGAGGATGAGACAACTCCGGGAGGCCTTGCAGAAAGGTCTGTGCAATGCGTTTCCAGAGACTGGGAGGTTACAAACTCCTGGTCCTGGACAACGAGTTGCTGAGGCTTCGGGCAGTCAAAGAAGGAGCGGTGGGGAAGGTGGCCGTCTGACCGATGCGTTCAGACAATTCTTTAGTCCGCAGCCCCAAAGTATGATCGGTTCCAGCAACCATCGCCAGCGTCTGATATACATGGTGCAGGAATACCTAGGGGCAAGGTCAGACTTGGACACCTTCCCCACCGAAAATCCTCTGGCTTACTGGGTCTTGAGGATGGATCACTGGCCAGAGCTTGCACAGTATGCAATTGAGCTACTGGCCTGTCCTGCATCCAGCGTTCTTTCAGAACGCACATTCAGTGCTGCTGGAGGATTTGTCACGGATCACAGGGTGCGCCTGTCCACCGACTCGGTTGATCGACTGACTTTCATCAAGATGAACCAGTCTTGGATCACCACCAGCTACCACACACCAGATGCTGATATAACAGACTAATTGATTTTAAAATGTCACATCCCTTCAAGACTGATGCTGATGCTGAGTGCCTGTGCTGTTATGTTGACTGGCTATCCTCCTCCTCCTCCTCAATGATACGATTAACGATGATAGCTTGGAAGATCATTTTGGTTTATGGGTGACGCCACCAGTGGCTAAGGCCCAATTTTTCAGCCCCTGTTTAACAGGGGCGTGTAATTAAAATTTTTGATGCAATACTTTGCAACAGGCCTCATTGCTGTGCTCCAAGTACAGTATCTGTGAGGGGTTGCAGTGTTGTGCCACCAGTGCCTAAGGCCCAATTTTTCAGCCCCTGTTCAACAGGGGCATGCAATTATAATTATTGATCTAATAATTCACAGCAGGGCCCATTGCTGCGCCCACCAAGAGTAACTGTCAGGCCTTAGTGTTGTGGCACCAGCACCACCATCACCACCACCACCACCACCAAAGGCCCAATTTTTAAGCCCCTGTTCAACAGGGGCATGCAATTATAATTATTGATCTAATAATTCACAGCAGGGCCCATTGCTGCGCCCACCAAGAGTAACTGTCAGGCCTTACAGTGTTGTGGCACCAGCACCACCATCACCACCACCACCACCACCAAAGGCCCAATTTTTCAGCCCCTGTTCAACAGGGGCATGCAATTATAATTATTGATCGAATAATTCACAGCAGGGAGCATTGCTGCGCCCACCAAGAGTAACTGTCAGGCCTTACAGTGTTGTGGCACCAGCACCACCATCACCACCACCACCACCACCAAAGGCCCAATTTTTCAGCCCCTGTTCAACAGGGGCATGCAATTATAATTATTGATCGAATAATTCACAGCAGGGAGCATTGCTGCGCCCACCAAGAGTAACTGTCAGGCCTTACAGTGTTGTGGCACCAGCACCACCATCACCACCACCACCACCACCAAAGGCCCAATTTTTAAGCCCCTGTTCAACAGGGGCATGCAATTATAATTATTGATCTAATAATTCACAGCAGGGCCCATTGCTGCGCCCACCAAGAGTAACTGTCAGGCCTTACAGTGTTGTGGCACCAGCACCACCATCACCACCACCACCACCACCAAAGGCCCAATTTTTCAGCCCCTGTTCAACAGGGGCATGCAATTATAATTATTGATCGAATAATTCACAGCAGGGAGCATTGCTGCGCCCACCAAGAGTAACTGTCAGGCCTTACAGTGTTGTGGCACCAGCACCACCATCAAAGGCCCAATTTTTACTACCACTGATCAACAATTATATGTTATTACAATTCCTGATATTATAGTTGACAGCAGGGCGTTCCAGCACCCACCAAGAATAACTGTGAGTGCTTTCAGTGTTGTGCCAACACCAACACCTAAGGGGCCAATTTCTGCAGAGTATATACGGAAGGTCCCTACTTTCAAACATCCAACTTACAAACTACTACTACTTGCAAACGGAAGAAGACAACAGGAAGTGAGAGGAAATCTACCCCTTGGAAGGAAAATTCTCTCCTGTAAGAATTAATATGGGAGAAAGGTGTCTCCTCTCTACTGATGCTTTATCACCAATCCTTGTTTCAATAAAAACACCACATTTCAAAAACAGTTGTCATTGGGACGCAAAGTGAGGTGAAATGTTCTGAACAGGGGCACAGACAGCAAAAAAAATGTGACAGGGGTGATAACCGTTCCCTATGTTTTACAAAAAGCTAAAAAAAAGGAATTTGGCATGGAGCTCCACTTTGCAGCTGTTCAAAATTACAAACAGATTCTACATAAGAACAAACCTACAGTCCCTGGCTTGTATGCACCGCCTGTATACGGCTGTTCAGAGTATATAGGTCCTTTTTTATTTTGTGTGCGGGGTTCCCCTTAATATCCATACAAGACCCAAAGGGGCTGGTAATGGGCTGGGGTGGGGGGGGGGGGGGTTGATGGGGTAGCTATGCCATTTTTCCTAAAGATTTTCATCCATATTACCGGGACCAGACATTGCATTAAAGCCGCAAGCAGTTTTAAATGGCTTTTTTCCCTTTAGAAATGTTATTTTGTGCAGGGACAGTTCTAAACACGGGAAACACGTGGCACTTCACAGGCATACTTTAGACACCCCCCAGGTACAATATTTAAAGGAATATTTGACTTTTTTTTTTTCACTTTATGCATCATTAAAATGACTGCTCCCGGAAAACGTCCGTTTTTAAAACTTCTTTTTGCATTGATATATGTCCCCTGGTGCAGAAGCCGGGTTCCCAAACTCTGTTTCGGACAATAACATGGATAATAGTCGTTATAATTAGCACTTTAGAATCCGAACGTTCGCATCCATTGTATTTAATAGGGTTCTAATGTTCGTGCGAACTTTCGGTCCGTTCGCGGCTTCTGGTGCGAACCGAACCCGGGGGTGTTCGGCTCATCACTAGTCCTGATTCTGCAATCTGAGAGAAAAGATAGAGAGACAGTGTAGGGGAAGGTTCCTGTTGGTGCTTTCAGGGAGAGAGATTTATATAGGAGTCCAGATTCAGAGATCTAATAACTCAGCGATCTGCATAGATTTACCTGTTTGTTTTGCAGTGCACAGTCTTTTTACACTGCAATGAGCCCAGTGTCAGAGAAAATCTAACTTTTATCTGCAATCTCAGTGCACCAGCACTGCATATGTTACGCTGAGAGATACACCATTTCCATACTCTTGCAAAAAGACCCATTTAGGGCAAAAAAAAGGGCACTTTATTGTGCTCTTGCAAAAAGACCCATTTAGGGCAAAAAAAATATATTTTGCAATGTTTTATGCATATCTGGAGGTGTGTGAAATAACCAATTTCTATATATTTTTCTTCTACTGTGCTATCCTAAAAAAAAAAATCATTTTTTTTGAATAGCATTTTCTGCAGTTCTGTAGCTGTGCGATCCAGCGGTTACGTACTGTGGGTGGGTTGTGGTCTTGCAAAAAGCCCCATTTAGGGCCACAAAAAATATTTTGCAGTGTGTTATACATATCTGGAGGTGTGTGAAATAAACAATTTCTATATATTTTTCTTCTACTGTGCTATCCTAAAAAAACAACATTTTTTTTGAATCATACAGCAGTCTCTTCTGCTTTTCGATGACTCTGTTAGCAGGGTTTCTCAGGGACATCCACCTAGCCCTGCCCCAGAAGTGGAAGAGATTGAGTGCACCGATGCCCAACCACTTATGTTTCATGATGAGTACATGGGAGGACCATCGCAGCACGTCTCAGATTTTTGTAGCGCACAGATCCTTTCCCCCCTTACCTGCCTTTATGTTGTTGGCTTCTCGCAGGAGGGAGAAAGGCACACTGCACTACCAGCCCGTATCCTCCTATATAAAGAGGTTGAGCGGTGTACTTGACGGGCCGTGTCCACAGCCGGAGTCAAAACTCCTCCAGAGGATGATTCTCACCTCTACTGTAGGTAGAGGCAAGTCCTTGAATTCCCAATAAAGTCAATGTCCACACCAGCTGAAATTACAACTCTTATTCTCTCATGGCAAAATAAACTGTACTCGGATAGAAAAGGTTAGAGCAAAGAAACAGGACAGCTTAAGGTGTGGAGGAGGTCCAGGCACAAACGTAGCACATTCACTTCACTGCTTAGGTTTCTCAAACAGTTTTAGGCGCACGGTCTCTGCCACAGACCTTGAGGTTGGTCTCTGCCACAGGCCGGGTGTACAAGGCCCCTGCCACAGACCTGGAGAACTTTGGTCTCTGCCACAGACCAGGGTGTATAAGGCCCCTGCCACGGGCCGGGTGAATAAGGCCTCTGATACAGTCAAGATGACCTTGAGCTTCTCCTTCTACAAACCTAGCCCATATCAAGGGGAAGACACCTCTTCAGGGAGTCAACAGACCCTTCCTTCACCGTGACTCCCGCATTGGTCCATGAGAATGATCCTCCCTTCCCTGGAACAGGGTCCCCTACACGAGGCGGCACCCTAAGACTCCTCGACCCTTAGTTGACTCCAGACGAAGGCTCTGGACTCCAGGCTTTACTCCCGCCCCTAGGCCTCCATACCCAGGGCAGCAGGAACTACAGGATAGTACCTCACCCCGGGCTAAAGGTGCCCGAGATGGAACAGGAACACGTGCACCCAGGCCGAAGGCACCTGGGCGCGGACCCCACTGGACATCAGAAGTTCGGGTCCCGATTGACTTCAATGGGGCTCGGGTTCGGGGTCAAGTTCGGGTCAAGTTCTGTCCCGAACCCGAACTTTTTTCCGAAGTTCGGCCGAACCCGTCGAACCCGAACATCCAGGTGTCCGCTCAACTCTAGTTCTCAATTAAAATTTGGACAAATCTTTTGTTATTCGGAAATTTCGGATGTATTTATTACAATAGTAACAAATTTAATCAAATCTGAAATAATGAAAGAAATTCGAAGAGTTTTCAAATGGATTCGAATGGTTTTCGAATTGAGTTTGAATGGTTTTTGAATTCGAATAGTTTTCGAATTCGAATTTCCGAAGAAAATAAAAGAGAATAGCTAATAAAGGAATAGATTAGAAAGGAATATAATATAATAGAGAAGAACAGAATATATAAAAAAAAAATAAAAATAGAATATAATAGAGTAAAACAGAACAGAATATAAAAATAAAAGAATAGAATAGAATGAAAAAACAAAATAGAATATAAAATAAACGAGCATAATAAAATAAATTAGAAAATAAAGGAATAGAAAAGAATAGAATAAAAAATAGAATACAATAGAAAAGAATATAACCATCTTTTGAATTTTCAATTTCAACTATAATACACTTGAATTCCAATACAGAAGAAAAGAATAGAATAGAAAAGAAAATAATAGAATAGAATAGAATAGGATAATATAGCAAGAATAAAACATTCCTCTAAAATTCAGAATTTTTTTATTAGAATAAATTTAAATTTGAATAGAATATAAAATAATAGAATAGAGAATAAAATAATAGACTAGAAAAGAGAAAGACAGAATAGAATATAAAATAAAAAAATAGAAAAAAATAGAATAAAAAGGTATAGAATATAAAATAAAAGAATATAATGAAACAAAACAAAACAGAATATAAAAAAATAAACAAGCATAATAAAATAAATGAGAAAATAAAGGAATAGAAAAGAATAGAATAAAAACTAGAAAATAGAATAACCATCTTTTGAAATTCGAATTTCAAATACAATACATTTGAATTCCAATACAATAGAAAAGAATAGAATAGAAAAAAAGAATAGGATAGAATAGGATAATATAGAAAGAATAAAACCTTCTTCTGAAATTCAGAAATTTTTAAATAGAATAAATGAATTTTTTTTGGAAATCTGTTTAAAATAATAGAATATAAAATAAAATAATAGAATAGAAAAGAGTAAAACAGAATAGAACATAAAATAAAAGAATAGAAAAAAATAGAATAAAAAATAAAGGGATAGAATATAAAATAAAACAATTAAATATAAAAAAGAATAGAATAAAGCAGAACAAAATAGAATATAAAATAAAAGAGAATAATAAAATAAAATTTGAATAGAATAGAATAAAAAATAGAATAAAATAGAAAAGAATATAACCATCTTTTGAAATTCAAATTTCAAATAGAATACATTTGAATTCCAATACAATATAACAGAATAGAATAGAAAATAAAAGAATAGAATAGAAAAGAAAAAATAGAATAGAATATAATAGAATAAAATAGAAAGAATATAACCTTCTTCCAAAATTCGATTTTCAAATAGAATAAATTCATATTCCAATCGAATATAAAATAAATAATAGAACAGAAAATAAAATAACAGAATAGAAAAAATTGAATATAATAGAATTAAATAGAAAGAATACAACCTTCTTCCGAAATTCGATTTTCAAATAGAATGAATTCTAATTCCAATAGAATATAAAAGAATAGAATAGAAACTAAAATAATAGAATAGAAAAAAATTTAATAGAAAAAAAAAGAATATAACAATAGAAAATAGAAAAAATATAACCTTCTGAAATTCGAATTTTAAATAGAATAAATTCAAACTCCAATAAGAATATAAAATAATAGAATAGAACATAAAGCGATAGAATATAAAATAAAATAATTAAATATAAAAGAATAGAATACAGCAATAAAATAGAATAGAAAATAAAAGAGCATAATAAAATAAAATAAAGGTATAGAATAGAATAAAAAATAGAATAAAATAGAAAAGAATATAACCATCTTTTGAAATTCAAATTTCAAATAGAATAAATTCGAATTCCAATACAATATAAAAGAATAGAATAGAAAATAAAATAATAGATTAGAAAATAAAATAAAATATAATCAAATAAAATAGAAAGAATATAACCTTCTTCCGAAATTCAATTTTCAAATAGAATAAATTCATATTCCAATAGAATAGAAAAATAATAGAATAGAAAATAAAATAATAGAATAGAAAAAATTAAATAGAATAGAATTAAATAGAAAGAATGAATTCTAATTCCAATAGAATAGAAAATAAAATAATAGAATAGAAAAAAATTGAATAGAAAAAAATAATATAATAATATAAAATAGAAAAAATATAACCTTCTGAAATTCAAATTTCAAATAGAACAAATTCAAACTCCAAGAGAATAGAAAATAATAGAATAGAAAATAAAATAATAAAATAAAAATAATAAAATAGAATTGAATAAACAATAGAAAAGATTAGAATAGAATGAATATAACAATATAAGTGTTTTCCAAAATTCTAATTTTGAATAGAAAAAAATGTGAATTTAAATAAAATAGAAACTAATAGAATATAATCGAAACAAAACATAACTAAACAAATGTTTGGGTTCTGCACATATCTATTCTCAGTATCGCTTTGGCAGAGGGCGGAACGACATTAGCGCAGTGGAGGATTGCATTCGTAACGCCGGGAATAAACGCTCAGGAGCAGAAAATTGAAATAAAGCAGAATTCAGGGAGAGTGGAAAAGCACGTCTGGCAATGTTGTGAATAAGAGGTGAAAGGAAACGTGAAGGAGCGTAATTGAAGATTTCGTTCCTCTGCAGACTCAAATGAAGCAAAGAAAAGATCACATTGAAATGAATGGCGCTATCTGATCAGAAGTCATTTATCTGGGGCTGATCTGTGCATGAAAAGTCTTTAAAACTAGACAATGGTGGCGGGGAGTCCGCCCTCCCCCCGATCTGCGCCCGTCTTACCACAATGACTTTATGGACGTTTAATAAAGAAGATTATTGCATTTGTGATTCATAACTGGTTTTTATCTTTCAAACAGTTTAAGAGAAATCTGCAGAAGTGTGCTTGGATCGAATTATTTCCGTGATATTCGTTTTCTGTCGGTTGCACGGCCAACTTTGAGGCCAATTTCTTCAGGTTTTTAGGCAATGCAATAAACGGAAAAAAAAGGGTAACTTTACTTTCATGGGGGGGGGGGGGGGGGGCGAATAAAAAAATAAATAATAATAATAATATAGCGTATACAAAATTGCAACTCAAGTCATATTGTAATTGAATGTTATTAAAAATTACCTTTCCTTAAATTCCCTCAATAATAATTAAAAAAAACAATAAAAAAAAAAAAAGACCTTTCCTTTTTGATCTGCAGTGCTATAATTTTCTGTAAAATGCAATATGGCCACCTGGAGGCGCTCTGTACACAGAATGCATACAGAACGCCCCCCCAGAAACATATCTTCTGGCTTGTGTGATTGGCTTGCTGATTTTCCCAGAAGTCTGCACTAAGATACAAATCATTTTTTGGGCATCCCCTGCAAACTTTGACGTTTAATACCGGGATTACGGGAGAAGATAGCTGCCATAACGCCGGTATTTTCTTAAACGGCGGGCGGTCCGCTTTTGGATAAAGGTGTTCTCCGCAGCGGATTTGCCGCAAGATCACTTTTATCGGCGGCGGCGGGAGAGGTGCCCCCCCCTCCCTTCTGCCACGTTTCGGTCATCTCCGCCCCTTACCGGAGCCGTGAGGGAGTCGAGTGAGGGAATGGTGGCCCCCACTCGACTCAATAATGTTGGATGACGGAAGCGACGCCAAACATCACCTCCGCCCAACGGCCTTAAAGGGACATTTTTTTTAATGAAAAAAATAAATATATATATATATTTTTTATTGCATTTAAGTGTAAATATGAAATCTGAGGTCTTTTTGACCCCAGATCTCAGAGGACCTGTCATGCTTTTGTTCTATTACAAGGGATGTTTACATTCCTTGTAATAGGAAAAAAAGTAATCCAAACATTTTTTTTTTAAAGGGACAGTGTAAAAAAATAATAATATATTTTCTTAATTTTTTTTTAAAGCGCCCCGTCCCGCCGTGCTCGCGCGCAGAAGCGAACACAGACACAAGTGTGTCTTGCCTACAGTCAAGCATGGTGGTGGGAGTGTCATGGTCTGGGGCTACATGAGTGCTGCCGGCACTGGGGAGCTACAGATCATTGAGGGAACCATGAATGCCAACATGTACTGTGACATACTGAAGCAGAGCATGATCCCCTCCCTTCAGGGACTGGGCCGCAGGGCAGTATTCCAACATGATAACGACCCCAAACACCCCTCCAAGACGACCACTGCCTTGCTAAAGAAGCTGAGGGTGAAGGGGATGGACTGGCCAAGCATGTCTCCAGACCTAAACCCTATTGAGCATCTGTGGGGCTCCTCAAACGGAAGGTGGAGGAGCGCAAGGTCTCCAACATCCACCAGCTACGTAATGTCATCATGGAGGAGGGGAAGAGGACTCCAGTGGCAACCTGTGAAGCTCTGGTGACCTCCATGCCCAAGAGGGTTAAGGCAGTGCTGGAAAATAATGGTGGCCACACAAAATATTGACACTTTGGGCCAAATTTGGATATTTATACTTAGGGGTGTACTCACTTTTGTTGCCAGCGGTTTAGACATTAATGGCTGCGTTGAGTTATTTTGAGGGGACATCAAATTGACACTGTTATACAAGCTGTACACTCACTACTTTACATTGTAGCAAAGTGTAATTTCTTCAGTGTTGTCACATGAAAAGAGGGGTGTACTCACTTCTGTGAGATAATATATATAATGTTTGGGGGTTCTAAGTAATTTCCTAGCAAAAAATACAGAATTTTACTTTTAACCACATGCCGACCGCCGCACGCAGATGTACGTCGACAGAATGGCAGGGGCAGGCATATGGGTATACCTGTACGTCCCTTTAAATTTGTCGCCCGACGTGTGCCTCGTGAGCGTGTTCGCGGATGCCGGGAACTCGATGTTCCCGGGCGGCCCGTGATTGCGGTTGGCAAAGGCAGAACAGGGGGTTGCCTTTGTAAACAAGGCATTTACCTATTCTGCCTAGTGACATGTCACTGATGGCTGTTCCCCGTGATCGGGAACGGTCATCAGTGACGTGTCACGTGTAGCCACGCCTCTAACGGTAAGAATCACTCCCTAGTACTGACTTAACCCCTTCAGCGCCACCTAGTGGTTAACCCATTCACTGCCAGTGTAATTTTCACAGTAATCAGTGCATTTTTATAGCACTGATCACTGTAAGAAAAAAATATTAATAAAAATGCCATAAATCTATCCCCTATTATGTAGACGCTATAACTTTTGCGCAAACCAATCAATAAACGCTTATTGCGATTTTACCAAAAATATGTAGAAGAATACGTATCGGCCTAAACTGGGGAAAAATTTTTTTATATATTTTTTGGGGACATTTATTATAGCAAAAAGTAAAAAATATTGAACTTTTTTCAAAATTGTCGCTCTATTTTTGTTTATAGCGCAAAAAATTAAAACTGCATAGGTGATCAAATACTACCAAAAGAAAGCTCTATTTGTGGGAAAAAAAGGACATCAATTTTGTTTGGGAGCCACGTCGCACGACCGCGCAATTGTCAGTTAAAGCGACGCAGTGCCGAATCGCAAAAAGTGGCCTGGTCTTTGACCAGCAAAATGGCCCTCCATTGCTGATTTCTTACTGTGAAAATGCTAGTCCCGACTGTCCTTTTTATTTTTTTGCTATATTACTTTGAACCAGTGACCCATGGCATTTTTATTAATATTTTTTTTTTTTACTAGTAATGGCGGCGATCGGCGATTTTTATCGTGACTGCGACATTATGGCGGACACATCGGACACTTTTGATGCCATTTTGGAACCATTGTCATTGATACAGCGATCAGTGCTATAAAAATGCACTGATTACTGTAAAAATGACACTGGCAGGGAAGAGGTTAACCAGTAGGGGGTGCTGAAGGGGTTAAGTGTGTCCTAGGGATGTGTTCTAACTGTAGCGGGGATGGGCTACGTGTGACACGATACGGATCACCGCCCCCGATTACAGGGAGCTGTGATCAGTGCCCTGTCACTAGGAAGAGGGGAAAATGCTTGTTTACATCAGCATTTCCCCGTTCTTCCTCTCCGTGAGACGATCGCGGGTGTCCCCGCGGACATCGAGTCCGGGTACCCACGGTCTGACTCACAGAGCTCGCGGCGGGTGCGCGCGCACAATGCTGCATCTTAAAGGGGACGTACCTGTACGCCCATCTGCCCAACCGTGCCATTTTGTCTACGTATATCGTCGTGCGCTGGTCGGCAAGCGGTTAATTATATGTCTGAGGTGGAGGTCTATAAGGACTTCATATCACGATCCTACAATATGTTACTGCTCATCTTTTTTGAAGGATTTTGCTTCAAGGGCTGAGGCCAGATGGAAACGTGATATGGGGGCATTCAAGGAGGAACAATTGGGCGAGGCTTTACTGTACAAATGCGCTCACTTAACTTCACACAACGATTGTCACAGTTGTATATACTCCTCAGGGCTCATCTTACCCCAGCAAGACTCTTTAAAATAGGGGTGAGAGAGGACTCTATCTGTGCTAGATGTTCTAGAGACCACGGTGACCTCATCCACCTTTAATGGAGATGCTCCAAATTACGTCTCTACTGGGGGAAAGTCCTGGCTATCCTAAATAGGTTATTTCAAATCACCATTAGGCAGGACCCTAAACCCTGTCTCCTGGGTGTCTTGGATGAGCTGCCGGTGGGGGATGCCACCAAACAGGCATTGGCCCGGGCTTTGATCCAGGCCAGGAAACAAATTCTCCGGCACTGGAAGTCAGCTGATGCTCCCTCCTGGAAGATGTGGGTGGCCGCAATGGGGGATACACTACGCCTAGAAAAATTATTTTCCAACAGAGGGGATGCCTGAAAAAATTCCAAGCGGTGTGGTCTCCCTGGCTGGACACACCTGGATTATCACTTTGATTTAATTTAGACAGAATCTTATGAATATAGTTCCATGTGTGTGTAGCACCCTGATGTTTAGGCAGGGTTGCTAGCAAATTTACCTGCCAAGTGATAGTTGCCTTGGCCGATTGATAGGAGGTCAATTGATTTCACCCCAATTCTGGAATTTCTGCACTTCTCTCTTCTGTCACTAGATGGCCGGGTATCTGGTGACATTAGATAAGACAGGGGCATTGCAAGGACAGATTGGGAATAGATGGGGTGTCTCAGCCAATGGGCAGGGATTTTCTTGGGTCCCTTGGCCTGCTGGGAGAGCCTATTTATTTGGGTGAGGTCAGGTGATCGGTGTTCTGTGCCACCTGGACGGCTGTCTGGGTGGACGTGTGTTGTGCTGCCCCGGGCTGCTAGGTCGGAGGGCCGGAGCCTGAGGCCTATCCCGGGTGAATCTGGCTGCTAGGCTGTCTGAGGGCCTATCCAGACGCATGAGAGCAGCGTAGGGTTGGTATTGCGGCTTGCAGTCCAATCAGAAGTAATGGTTCTATTGAGAAGCTGTCGTGGTCGGAGGTAGAAGGGAGGCTGTCGCCACTAAAGGACCAACCACCTAACTACCAGGGACCACTGTAAGTAGCTGAAGAAAGTACCAGAGCAGTATTCTCACCAACTGGGGGCGGTGAAGAATTGGGAAACTTCAGCAGATGTCAAGCCAGGGACCCAGCCAGCGGAGGTGACGCTTGCAGAGCATTATTGTGTGCCAAGCCAGGGACTGAGCAGGCCAGTGGGGTGACGCTTGAGGAGCATCTGTGAGTGCCAAGCTAGGGACCCATCAGGGACGGTGGGGGTGGCGCTTGAGGAAGATACTCAGTGAGAAGATTGGAAGAGCTCAGGAGATCCAGTGGCAGTGGATCAGAGGGTCTAGGTGATAGACTGGGAGCTCAGTTGAGTGAAGATCTAAAAAGGAGATTGTGGAGGAAGTGAAAGAGTTCATTACAACCTTTGTTAGAAACTGTTCAAGATTGTTGCCATTAGAGACAGCGTGTCTACACGTGCAGATGTGGTGTCTTTCCCTGCATGGCTGTCTACCTATAGAAGTCTCGGAGTCTGCTAAAATAACATTGCAACTGCTAAAGGGTGTCCTGGCCCTAACCCTCTCTCCCACAGTTCTGTTTAAGAGAAAATAAATCTCTTTGCATTAAAAAAGTGTCTGGCGCCCATTAATCTACCTTGCATTACACCCACCATGCCTCATAACCCACTGTACACAGAAGGATGTCGGCTGTCCCTAACTCTGGAGGTCACCATTAGGCCTAGAGAGGCCCGGGACTTGGCTACCTGTGGTATTGATATGATTGTATTACAGGCTGGGCATGTATATAATGATACCAAAAACTGACTGCGTAGTTGAATGGGTACAGTTGGGATACTGTTGGGATATGGAATTGTTATACCTTCATGTATGTTGTATTCTCTTTGGCGTGAATATCTAATTGTTATTTGTGATTGTGTTACTTTTAGAACTGGAAGTTGGAGTCTAGACAACCGATGTTCCCATAAGTAAAAATATCCTTGATCCCCCTGCAGAGGACAAAACGCTTGTGATTAAACGGTGCAAATGAAAGGTGCCCATATAATTTAATTTGCTGGGATAGAGGCTACTTATCTTCATTAGCCGACTTAAAAATGATTGTTGGGTCAGGATCTTGGATATAAATTTTCAGCTTCTTGGGCTTCTGCCATCCAGATCTACAATGCGTGTTCACTGCCAACATTTCAACATTAACCTTTATTTCACTCCGTAGACTTCCAACTGGCCAGAGTTCCAGCTATTTATTTATTTAGCTTGTTGGCTGGGTTAGCGGACCGGATGGCGTACCGTAAGCCAGCGACTGCAGGGAGTTTATAAATTGATTGGACACAAGTCCTTTTTTAGACACTTCTGTAAAAGATAGAGAGGAATCATTTTTGAAAAAGGCCGGTCCATCCAAAATTAATATTTCAATTTAGATTGGGTGGCAGGAGGTTCAATGATCCGTTGATTTGTTATTTATCTTCTTCAGTGACACCCACAGATGAGACCCTTATCACTGTCTACTTGCCGTGGTCATCATAAAGAGGTCTTGCTATTTCAGTTTGAATTGTTTATTTGTCACATACACTATATTACCAAAAGTAAACGCACATGAACTATAATGACATCCCAGTCTTAGTCCGTAGGGTTCAGTATGGAGTTGGCCCACCCTTTGCAGCTATAACAGCTTCAACTCTTCTGGGAAGGCTGTCCACAAGGTTTAGGAGTGTGTCTATGGGAATGTTTGACCATTCTTCCAGAAGCGCATTTGTGAGGTCAGGCACTGATGTTGGACAAGAAGGCCTGGCTCGAATTCATCCCAAAGGGTGGGCCAACTCAATATTAAACCCTACGAACTAAGACTGGGATGCCATTAAAGTTCATGTGTGTGTAAAGGCAGGCGTCCCAATACTTTTGGTAATATAGTGTGTCATGAAGCTTGTAGATTAAACACTGAGACTTTATGCCCAGGGGCAGATCGAGAAACTATGGTGAATAGAACACACATACGCTTTAACCACTTCAGCCCCTGGAAGAATTGGCTCCTTAATGACCAGGCCAGTTTTTGCGATATGGCACTGCGTCTGTCAGAGAACTCACACAGCAAACGCTCATCCCCATGCAGCAGCTGCTAACCCCCATTCCGCTAATGCCAATGCGCATGCGCGGAGTCTTAGACAGGGCGCATCCATGCGAATACGCGCGCGCCAGTGCGCATGCGCACGCATATACGCTCCCACGAACCCTGGCACACGCCACCCTATATAAACAGAGAGTCTGCCTAGTATCAGTGCTGGATCGTCTTCAGCTTGTTCCTGTGTTCCTGTTTACTGCTTGCCTGACTGACCTTGCTCCTGAAAACCCGGCTTCCTCTGACCACTCTCTTGGATCCTCCTTGCCTGCTTGTTTGCCTCTGCTTACTGAACCAACCTTGGCTTGGACTTATGATTACGGCTCTGCCTTCTGATGGTGTACCCCGCTGCCAGCCTGTTGCCGACTTCCGCCTGTTCCTGATTCTCCAGTTGATCCTGACCTGGTTCCCACTGAACAAATCTGGTGTTCAGTCTCTACATCTCCTCTGCAGAAGTTCCTGTGTCTTCAAGCTTCAACCTTTGACCTGCAGGCACCTGCACCCTTTCGTTGCCCCTGCACTTCTATATCCACCACCAGGGGTGCTCGGACCGGAACCGTGCAAGAGGCCACCCTCACCCTCTCGGGCTCCGCTGTAAAGGTATGTGACAGCGTCGCTTTAAATGACAATTGCGCGGTCGTGCGACGCTTTACCCAAACAAAATTGACGTTCTTTTTTACCCACGAATAGAGGTTTCTTTTGGTGGTATTTGATCATCTCTGGACGGCAAGCGGTTAAGGACCGCCTACTGCAGATTTACTCTGGCATAGTGGCCCCTCTACGCTGGATCACGTACATATACGTGATCCAATATTTCCGGGTGGGGAGTGAGTGTGCGCCACCCTGGCTGTGCTGTCATTTACTACAGCACAAGCCAATCAGCGTGTTCTGTCCAATGATTTATGGCTGGAACCCGCTGATCAGCCAAGTGAATGACAACACAGAGCTCTCTACAGAAAACAGCGATGCACTGTTTTTTTTTTCTCCCTGCAAAGCATGGAGGAAAAACAGGCACATTGCTTAGTAAAAAACAGCACACAGTACACACATTTACACTTGTTAGGCACACAGTTAACACTTTGATCACCCTAGATGTTAACCCCTTCCCAGCCAGTGCCATTAGTACAGTGACAGTGTATAGTATTAGCACTGATCACTGTATTAATATCACTGGTGATGTCAGTGCTAGTCAGTTCAAACAAAGTATCAGTTAGTGTCAGATTGTCCGCCACACTATCACAGTCCCACTATAAGACTGGGTTCACACTTTTGGTCTTATTTAATTTATTTAATAAAAAATAAAAACCCTGTGGTGATCAAATACTGCCAAAATAAAGCTCTATTTGTGTGCAAAAAAATTATATAAATTTCATTTGGGTACAATAAAGTTCTGGTAAGCCCCACCTTTGCTCTCTCCTTACAGGCAGTGGTACATTTTGGTTTTGTGCTGCCCGAGGCAAGACTAAAATCAGGCGCCCCCCCCATCTAAATGTGTCCCACCCCTTCCTACTCAAGTAGCTATTAGGGGTCTCTGGTGGCTATATGGGGTCTCTGGTTGCTTTGTAGGGTTTCTGGTGGCTATGTGAGGTCTGTGGTGGCTATGCAAGGTAGTTGGTGGCTATGCGGGGTCTCTGGTGGCTATGCACTGTCCTTGGTGGCTATGCAAGGTCTCTGGTGGCTGTGCGAGGTCTCTGGTGGCTATGCAAGGTCTCTGGTGGCTATGCAAGGTCTCTGGTGGCTATGCAAGGTCTCTGGTGGCTATGCAAGATCTCTGGTGGCTATGCAAGGTCTCTGGTGGCTATGCAAGGTCTCTGGTGGCTATGCAAGGTCTCTGGTGGCTATGCAAGATCTCTGGTGGCTATGTGGGGTCTCTGGTGGCTATGTGGGGTCTCTGGTGACTATGCAAGGTCTGTGGTGGCTGTGTGAGGTCTCTGGTGGCTATGTAAGGGTCTCCGGTGGCTATGCAAGGGTCTCCGGTGGCTGTGCGAGGGCTCTGGTGGCTATGTGGGGTCTCTGGTGGCTATGCAAGGAGTGTATGGAGTACAGGATAATCCTGTCAATCTCAGTGTGGACAGTAGATCTATGGAATATAACATGTTCCTATGATATCAGTGTGCTGATCTGATCACAGTAGGTGATGATGGAACTGCTCAGACAGGTCAGTGGAAATGTGACCCAGCGAGGCTTCCCCCAGAATTTGTCACTTATGTGTCACCCGGGCCAGGCTGTAGAATGGAGGGAGGGGGTGGTGCGGCCCCAGGCCATGAAGTGTAATGAGGGTGACACTCAAGGGTGTATCTACTGTGAGGCAAACAAGGCGTTTGTCTTGGGCGGCATTTTTCAGGGGGGGCGACGCCCAGGCAAAAGGGCCTCTATCCCCCTGGCTCTCCCGACGTGATGTAATCAGACTCAGAGATCTCTGCTCATGAGTGGAGAGCTCCAAGTATGATCACATCACATTGGGAGTGGAGAGTTCCGAGTCTGATCATATCACATCAGGAGAGCCGGGAGCCGGATGGGGAACCTCAGCTGTGTGCCGTAACCCCACGACACCTCCGATATTCCTTCTCCAGGAAGAACTCCCTTGCGGGGAAAGAGTAAATCCAACCACATCGATCCCCAACACACCGATCTTCAGACCGGGGTCCTAAGATCACTCCGAGGAGAAGCAGTGGCCGGTCCATAAGGGGCGCCGACGCATAGATTTCTACAAGCTTTTTTTTTTAAGCACATGATTAGAGCCTGAGGCTCTAATTGGCTTTAGGTTGGGCTCGGGGGGCAGAGCACTGCGCTCTGAGTCCACCCACTTGTGACATTAGCAAATCAACATTCGCTATTGTCTTCCTGCTCCTCCTCCCAGCCAATCAGGTCAAGAAGCGGGTCTTAAGACTGGATTGGACTGGAGGAGAACCTGCTAAAGCCGCCCAAGCCGCCCGCGACCTGGATGGAGTAAGTGCAGACCTGGCAGGGGGGGGGGGGGTGTTGTTTGTTTTCGCCCCCCCCCCCCCCAAAAAAAAAAAAGGATCACCAGCTGCCACTGGGGAGAACTCTGATCGCTGTGATCACTCATTGGAATCATTGTACCCCCGTGCAGCACTTTGCACTGATCATTGTACTCTGTGCTGTATTCTTAATTTCTATCATTGTGCTCTGTGTAGTACTCTGGACTGTGACCATGGGAACACAACAGAGTCGTAGTGTTCCTTCTGCCAGGGGTGGGCCGCCCCCCCCCCCCCCGAAAAATGGCACCCAATGACCTTGTTTGCCTCGCGGTAGATACACCCCTACTCACAGCCACCCGTCGGAAGAAGGATCAAGAGAGCTCCGGTGAGGGACTCCAGAAGAGGGGGTAAGGGACTGCTCTGTGCAACACCATTGCACAGAGCAGGTAAGTGTAGCGATACCCCCAAACTAAGGGAGCCGCTGGTTTGCTTTTGGGCCCTGTACACAGCACAGCCAACCCCCGGCAATCTACTCAACCCTTCTCTGGCACAGCTACTCTAGGGGTGGTGTTTTTGTATAGCTCTATACCAGTTCATGTACAATCCCCCAATACTTATCTAACAGTGATAAGATAGATTAATAGACTCCAATACCAGGTTGATCAATTGTAAAAAAAGTTTACTTGTGAATAAAGGGATCAACGATCAATATCACATATAACACATGCATGCAGAGCCCTGCAGTAATACTAACACTGGTTAACTTTAGTGCACAAACAGTTCTATCTCACACTAACATTTAGCTAGAGTCCCGCTAGCAATATGGCGCCCAGCAATACTATCAACTCCCAGTCAGGCCTGACTCAGTTAAAGCTCAGTCTTTTAGACAAGGAATCTTCGCATGCAAGATGATCGGTGGTGCACATACAGGAACAATATTTGTAATCCAATAATGGTCTGAGGCAATGTAAGCAACTCCCCGGAGACTATATAACTCAGTCCCACAACTAGTCTCCTGACTAGGGATGAGCTTCGAGTTCGAGTCAAACTCATGTTCGACTCGAACATTGCCTGTTTGCCCGTTCGCCGAACAGCGAACAAATTGGGGTGTTCGCGGCAAATTCGAAAAGTCTATGGGAGAAATCTAAAGTGCTAATTATAAAGGTTAATATGCAAGTTATTGTCCTAAAAAGTGTTTGGGGACCCGGGTCCTGCCCCAGGGGACATGTATCAATGCAAATTTTTTTTTTTTAAACGGCCGTTTTTTCGGGAGCAGTGATTTTAATAATGCTTAAAGTGAAACAATAAAAGTGAAATATTCCTTTAAATTTCGTACCTGGGGGGTGTGTATGATTTGCATGTGAAGTGGCGCATGTTTCCCGTGCTTAGAACTGTCCCTGCAAAAAATGTCATTTCTGAAGGAAAAAAAGTCATTTAAAACTCACTCGCGGCTAATAATGAATTGTCGGCTTTTATCAATACATACAAAAGTCATTGATAAAAAAAAGAAAAAAAGCGTGGGGGTTCCCCAGAATTCAATTACCAGGCCCTTTAGGTCTGGAATGGATATTAAGGGGAACCCCGCCGCAAATTAAAAAAAAATGGCGCGGGGTTCCCCCAAATATCCATACCAGGCCCTTCAGATCTGGCATAGATTTTAAGGGGAACTCCACCCCAAATTTAAAAAAAAATGGCGTGGAGTCCCCCCAAAAATCCATACCAGACCCTTATCCGAGCACACAACCTGGCCGGCCGCAGGGGAAAAGAGGGGGACGAGAGCGGCCCCCCCTCCCTCCTGAACCGTACCAGGCCACATGCCCTCAACATGGGGAGGATGTCCCCATGTTGATGGGGACAAGGGCCTCATCCCCACAACCCTTGCCCGGTGGTTGTGGGGGTCTGCGGGCGGGGGGCTTATCGGAATCTGGAAGACCCCTTTAACAAAGGGGACCCCCAGATCCCGGCCCCCCCTCTATGTGAATTGGTAAGGGGTACATTGTACCCCTACCATTTCACGACGAAAGCGTGAAAACATGTAAAAAAACACACAAACACCTTGAAAAAGTCCTTTATTAAAAAAACAAAAAAAAAAACCAAAACATTCCAGCGGTGAAATCCAGTGTCCCGCGGCGATCCCGATGTCCAGCGCTGTCCTTCATTGGTTTTGCCTGAGCGGACCTGATGGGGAACTTCCTCCTCAGTGTTTTAAATGTATAGACTCACCCCTTCTAAAGTTCCCCATCAGGTCCGCTCAGCGGACCAGATGCGGAACATGACAAGGGGCGGGTCTATACATGTATTACCAAAGTGAGAGAAGTTCCCCATCAGGTCCGCCCCCTCGGTATGTCGGACCCGCCTACGTCATTGGCCTGAGCGGGGAACTTCCTTCACTGTGTTATTTAAATTACACAGTGAAGGAAGTTCCCCGCTCAGGCCAATGACGTAGGCGGGTCCGACATACCGAGGGGGCGGACCTGATGGGGAACTTCTCTCACTGTGGTAATACATGTATAGACCCGCCCCTTGTCATGTTCCGCATCTGGTCCGCTGAGCGGACCTGATGGGGAACTTTAGAAGGGGCGGGTCTATACATTTAAATACATCGGAGGAAGTTCCCCATCAGGTCCGCTCAGGCAAAACCAGTGACGGACAGCGCTGGACATCGGATCGCCGCGGGACACTGGATTTCACCGCTGGAATGTTTTTTGTTTTTTTTTAATAAAAGACTTTTCAAGGTGTTTGTGTGTTTTTTTTTTACATTTTTTTACGCTTTCTTCGTGAAATGGTAGGGGTACAATGTACCCCTTACCAATTCACATAGGGGGGGGCGGGATCTGGGGGTCCCCTTTGTTAAAGGGGTCTTCCAGATTCCGATAAGCCCCCCGCCCGCAGACCCCCACAACCACCGGGCAAGGGTTGTGGGGATGAGGCCCTTGTCCCCATCAACATGGGGACATCCTCCCCATGTTGAGGGCATGTGGCCTGGTACGGTTCAGGAGGGAGGGGGGGCCGCTCTCTCGTCCCCCCTCTTCCCCTGTGGCTGGCCAGGTTGCGTGCTCGGATAAGGGTCTGGTATGGATTTTTGGGGGGACTCCACGCCATTTTTTTTTAAATTTGGGGTGGAGTTCCCTTTAAAATCCATGCCAGATCTAAAGGGCCTGGTATGGATATTTAGAGGGAACCCCACGTCAATTTTTTTTTATTTGCGGCGGGGTTCCCCTTAATATCCATTCCAGACCTGAAGGGCCTGGTAATTGAATTCTGGGGAACCCCCACGCTTTTTTTTATTTTTTTATCAATGACTTTTGTATGTATTGATAAAAGCCGACAATTCATTATTAGCCGCGAGTGAGTTTTAAATGACTTTTTTTCCTTCAAAAATGACATTTTTTGCAGGGACAGTTCTAAGCACGGGAAACATGTGCCACTTCACATGCATATCATACACACCCCCCAGGTACGAAATTTAAAGGAATATTTCACTTTTATTTTTTAATTTTAAGCATTATTAAAATCACTGCTCCCGAAAAAACGGCCGTTTTTAAAACTTCTTTGTGCATTGATACATGTCCCCTGGGGCAGGACCCGGGTCCCCAAACACTTTTTAGGACAATAACTTGCATATTAGCCTTTATAATTAGCACTTTAGATTTCAAACGTTCGAGTCCATTGTATTTAATAGGGTTCTAAAGTTCACACAAACATTTTGTCTGTTCGCAGGTTCTGGTGCGAACCGAACAGGGGGGTGTTTGGCTCATCCCTGCTCCTGACAGGAAAAAGGAAAATATAACCCGATGGGCCAAGGCAGTCTATAGGCCTAATAAAGTACTCAGTTATAGTTGTGAGCAGGTGCTTTCTCACCCCTCCGGACTCAATCCCAGTCCGGGACTCCCACCGCTGTGTCCACACACACACAGGACCTGCCACCGCCTGATCTCCGGTTCACTGACGTCCCTGAAGCAGGTAGATGTCTGCAGCCGCACAGGCTCCGCAGCAAGGTGGAAGGCTCCCTGGGTGCCAAACGGGGTTCTGGGTAACGTAGTCCATGGGGCCTCAGCGGAGACCCCGCTACATAAGTATAACCTCTTTTTTTATTTAAGTAAAAAAAGAGCCTTTACAATCACTTTAAAGGTATAATTGACACTAAACCAGCTTTGAGATAATGATTCAAAGAAATATAAGGATGGGTTAGAGGCAGAGGAGACATCAAGGTATGCATAGGTGGGGGGTAGAGGAGGCCTCAGGGTAAGGTGACCAGATTTTTTAAATGAAATCCGGGGACATATTTATTTTTTTACTAGTAATAGCACCAATCAGCGACTCTCTGCCCGTCGCCGCCCGCCACACAGCCTGTCAAGTCTTACTCTCCAGGCCCTGGCAACTACTGGGTGGGGAGTGGAGGAAGATCACTCCGCCAGGGAAGGCAAGGAGAACATAAGAGTGGAGCTGAATGGGCACCCGAAACTGAAGAAATATTCCCTCCGCTCCGACCAGCATATGATCTTCAGAAAGGGGCACAGATAATGGAAAAAATGTATTTCAGATTTTTTTTTTTTAATTCTGCACTGACTGTCTTTGAAATTGCCCCAGCCCCTGTTCAAATCCAATCCGGGGACAAAACCGGGTACAGACTTGGTCCGGGGACAGTGTCCTCAATCCGGGGACTGTCCCCTGAAACCGGGGATGTCTGGTCACCTTACCTCAGGGGTCTGTAGGGGAAGACAGGATTCTTCATTGAATACATATCAGGAATAAAAGGAATCCTTTTTCAGTTCAGCTTCAGAAACTTTCAAAGATTGAAAAGGCCGTCTCTCCTCCAACGTTGTAATGAAACCGCTGAAGTTTTTATAATTTCTGCCAGGAAAATGATAATATTCCAGTGAGTGGGTTTTATTGGCAGGCTGACTCCCGGCTTTTTCTCCTTTTTAATTTTTTTTCCTCGCTGGATTCTGGTTAAGCAAGTCGTAAAAACCTCGCCGACTGGTGTGTTTTTAGGGGAATGATCATTATCGTTTATGGGAGACCTCAGTGCAGTTGTTAAACTGAAATCTGCAGAACAACGCGAGCAATAACGGGGAAAACATCTGTACCAACAGCGGGAGGCTCTGCGCCCGCCACTCATTTAGAAAGAAGCTCGACCTGACTCAACAATTTATCACAGCCCGGGCCTAACTACATCCAAAACTAATTAGCGCTTAATAGGCTACAATAAAGATTGCCGTCGTGTAGGCTCAGGGCTAAGGTGTGATATTAACCCAACTGTTACCCGAAACGTCAAGATATCACCAGAGATAGGATGCAAAGAGAGATAGATAGATACAGTGCCTTGAAAAAGTATTCATACCCCTTGAAATTTTCCACATTTTGGCATGTTACAACCAAAAATGTAAATATATTTTATTGGGAATTTATGTGATAGACCAACACAAAGTGGGAAGAAAACCATCCGGCCTTCCGGAAAAAACGAAAGACTCATCTCTTCTAAGGATCTCAAAGACACTGGATGCCAAGCGCCTTGAGGCGATTTAGTTCGCATTTGCAGCGCTATACAAGTTACTCACTCACTCACTCACATAATTGTGAAGTGGAAGGAAAATTATAAATGGTTTTCAACATTTTTTAACAAATACATTTCTGAAAAGTATGGGGGGGTACATTTGTATTCAGCCCCCTTTACTCTAATACCCCTAACTAAAATCTAGTGGAACCAATTGCCTTCAGAAGTCACCCAGTTAGTAAATAGAGTTCACCTGTGTGTAATTTAATCTCAGTATAAAAACAGCTGTTCTGTGAAGCCCTCAGAGGTTTGTTAGAGAACCTTGTTGAACAAACAGCATCATGAAGGCCAAGGAACACACCAGACAGGTCAGGGATAAAGTTGCGGAAAAGTATAAAGCAGGGTGAGGTTATAAAAAAAAAATATCCCAAGCTTTGAACATCTCACGGAGCTCTGTTCAATCCATCATCCGGAAATGGAAAGAGTATGGCACAACTGCAAACCTGAAAAATAACCTTGTGCATTACCAATGGTAAATTTTATTCAAAAACTGTAACAGCAGTAATTATACTCACAAACGAGCATATATAAAAAAAGCGTCTCAGTCCGCCAGCAAATGAACCTGCGTCTCTGGACACCTGCAACCCAGACCGGATAGTGGAGGGGTCTGATGGCATCACAACCGGTTAACGCGTTTCAAGGGCGTGCCCTCTTCCTCAGAGCCAAAGCAGTGAATAACTAATCTCCTCTGGTAACCTCTATAAGTATCCACATGCACATGCCCAGGCCGACACCCACCCGAACATGCCACACCCATCTGAGTGACAACGTCCACCCACTGAACCAATCCAAGCCTTCCAAGACATGGCCGTCCACCTAAACTGACCGGCCGAGTAAGGAGAGCATTCATCAGAGAAGCAGCCAAGAGGCCCATGGTAACTCTGGAGGAGCTGCAGAGATCCACAGCTCAGGTGGGAGAATCTGTCCACAGGACAACTATTCGTCATGCTCTCCACAAATCTGCCCTTTATGGAAGAGTGACAAGAAGAAAGCCATTGTTGAAAGAAAGCCATAAGAAGTCCTGTTTGCAGTTTGTGAGAAGCCATGTGGGGGACACAGCAATCATGTGGGGGACACAGCAATCATGTGGGGGACACAGCAAACATGTGGAAGAAGGTGCTCTGGTCAGATGAGACCAAAATTTCCTTTTTGGCCTAAAAGCAAAACGCTATGTGTGGTGGAAAACTAACACTGCACATCACCCTGAACACACCATCCCCACTGTGAAACATGGCGGTGGCAGCATGTTGTGGGGATACTTTCCTTCAGCAGGGACAGGGAAGCTGGTCAGAGTTGGTGGGAAGATGGATGGAGCCAAATACAGGGCAATCTTAGGAGAAAACCTGTTAGAGTCTGCAAAAGACTTGAGACTGGGGCGGAGGTTCACCTTCCAGCAGGACAACGACCCTAAACATACAGCCAGAGCTACAATGGAATGGTTTAGATCAAAGCATATTCATGTGTTAGAATGGCCCAGTCACAGTCCAGACCTAAATCCAATTGAAAATCTGTGGTAAGACTTGAAAATTACTGTTCACAGACGCTCTCCATCCAATCTAACAGAACTTAAGATATTTTGCAAAGGAGAATGGGCAGAAATGTCCCTCTCTAGATGTGCAAAGCTGGTAGAGACACGCCCAAAAAGACTTGCAGCTGTAATTGCAGAGAAAGGCGGTTCTACAAAGTATTGACTCAAGAGGGCGCCATACAAATGTATCCCACACTTTTTTATTTGTACATTTTTTTTTTGTAATTTTCCTTCCACTTCACAATTATGTGCCACTTTGTGTTAGTCTATCACATACAATCCCAATAAAATACATTTACGTATTTGGTTGTAACAAGACATATTGTGGAAAATTTCAAGGGGTATGAATACTTTTTCAAGACATTGTAAATAAATAGATATTGAGATTAGGGATGAGCTTCGAGTTCGAGTCGAACTCATGTTCGACTTGAACATTGCCTGTTCGCCCGTTCGCCGAACAGCGAACAAATTAGGGTGTTCGCGGCAAATTCGAAAAATCTATGGGAGAAATCTAAAGTGCTAATTATAAAGGCTTATATGCAAGTTATTGTCCTAAAAAGTGTTTGGGGACCGGGGTCCTGCCCCAGGGGACATGTATCAATGCAAAAAAAAGTTTTAAAAACTGCAGTTTTTTCGGGAGCAGTGATTTTAATAATGCTTAAAATGAAAAAATAAAAGTGAAATATTCCTTTAAATTTCGTACCTGGGGGGTGTGTATGATATGCATGTGAAGTGGCGCATGTTTCCCGTGCTTAGAACTGTCCCTGCAAAAAATGTCATTTTTGAAAGAAAAAAAGTCATTTAAAACTGACTCGCGACTATTAATGAATTGTCGGCTCCCGGCAATACATACAAAAGTCATTGATAAAAAAAAAAAAAAAAGCGTGGGGGTTCCCCAGAATTCAATTACCAGGCCCTTCAGGTCTGGAATGGATATTAAGGGGAACCCCGCCGCAAATTTAAAAAAAAATTGACGTGGGGTTCCCCCAAATATCCGTTCCAGGCCCTTCAGATCTGGCATGGATTTTAAGGGGAACTCCACCCCAAATTTTTAAAAAAATGGCGTGGAGTCCCCCTAAAAATCCATACCAGACCCCTTATCCGAGCACGCAACCTGGCCGGCCGCAGGGGAAAAGGGGGGGACGAGAGAGCGGCCCCCCCCTCCCTCCTGAACCGTACCAGGCCACATGCCCTCAACATGGGGAGGATGTCCCCATGTTGATGGGGACAAGGGCCTCATCCCCACAACCCTTGCCCGGTGGTTGTGGGGGTCTGCGGGCGGGGGGCTTATCAGAATCTGGAAGACCCCTTTAACAAAGGGGACCCCCAGATCCCGGCCCCCCCCTATGTGAATTGGTAAGGGGTACATTGTACCCCTACCATTTCACGAAGAAAGCCTAAAAATTTTTTTTAAAAAACACACAAACACCTTGAAAAAGTCCTTTATTTAAAAAAAACAAAAAAAAAACAAAACATTCCAGCGGTGAAATCCAGTGTCCCGCGGCGATCCCGATGTCCAGCGCTGTCCTTCATTGGTTGTGCCTGAGCGGACCTGATGGGGAACTCCCTCTCAGTATTTTAAATGTATAGACCCGCCCCTTCTAAAGTTCCCCATCAGGTCCGCTCAGCGGACGAGATGCGGAACATGAGAAGGGGCGGGTCTATACATGTATTACCAAAGTGAGAGCAGTTCCCCATCAGGTCCGCCCCCTCGGTATGTTGGACCCGCCTACGTCATTGGCTTGAGCGGGGAACTTCCTTTACTGTGTTATTTAAATTTACATAGTGAAGGAAGTTCCCCGCTCAAGCCAATGACGTAGGCGGGTCCGACATACCGAGGGGGCGGACCTGATGGGGAACTGCTCTCACTTTGGTAATACATGTATAGACCCGCCCCTTCTCATGTTCCGCATCTGGTCCGCTGAGCGGACCTGATGGGGAACTTTAGAAGGGGCGGGTCTATACATTTAAAACACTGAGAGGGAGTTCCCCATCAGGTCCGCTCAGGCACAACCAATGAAGGACAGCGCTGGACATCGGGATCGCCGCAGGACACTGGATTTCACCGCTGGAATGTTTTTTTTTTTTTTTTTTAAATAAAGGACTTTTTCAAGGTGTTTGTTTGTTTTTTTTTAAACATTTTTTTACGCTTTCTTCGTGAAATGGTAGCCCTTACCAATGTACCCCTTACCAATTCACATAGGGGGGGGCCGGGATCTGGGGGTCCCCTTTTTTAAAGGGGTCTTCCAAATTCCGATAAGCCCCCCGCCTGCAGACCCCCACAACCACCGGGCAAGGGTTGTGGGGATGAGGCCCTTGTCCCCATTAACATGGGGACATCCTCCCATTGTTGAGGGCATGTGGCCTGGTACGGTTCAGGAGGGAGGGGGGCCGCTCTCTCGTCCCCCCCTTTTCCCCTGCGGCCGGCCAGGTTGCGTGCTCGGATAAGGGTCTGGTATGGATTTTTAGGGGGACTCCACGCCATTTTTTTAAAATTTGGGGTGGAGTTCCCCTTAAAATCCATGCCAGATCTGAAGGGCCTGGAATGGATATTTGGGGGAACCCCACGTCAATTTTTTTTAAATTTGCGGCGGGGTTCCCCTTAATATCCATTCCAGACCTGAAGGGCCTGGTAATTGAATTCTGGGGAACCCCCACGCTTTTTTTTTAATTTTTTTTTTATCAATGACTTTTGAATGTATTGCCGGGAGCCGACAATTCATTAATAGCCGCGAGTCAGTTTTAAACGACTTTTTTTCTTTCAAAAATGACATTTTTTGCAGGGACAGTTCTAAGCACGGGAAACATGCGCCACTTCACATGCATATCATACACACCCCCCAGGTACGAAATTTAAAGGAATATTTCACTTTTATTTTTTCATTTTAAGCATTATTAAAATCACTGCTCCCGAAAAAACGGCCGTTTTTAAAACTTTTTTTTGTATTGATACATGTCCCCTGGGGCAGGACCCAGGTCCCCAAACACTTTTTAGGACAATAACTTGCATATAAGCCTTTATAATTAACACTTTAGATTTCGAACGTTCGAGTCCATTGTATTTAATAGGGTTCTAAAGTTCACACAAACATTTTGTCTGTTCGCAGGTTCTGGTGCGAACCGAACAGGGGGGTGTTCGGCTCATCCCTGATTGAGATCGATAGAGAGAGATAGAGAGATAGATAAATAGGGAAAGATATAAATATATAGGGAAGGAGAGAGAGAGAGAGCGAGAGAAAGATAGATGCATTACCCTTATTACTGGAATAATTGAGGTATATGTAAACCCTCACCTTGTAAAACAACCCATTCATTTTAAAATAGAAATAAAAGCCAGAGCATTTATGTATAGATATAAAAACATCATAAATACCTTTTTTTTCCCCTTGTTTATAAGTGATCACATTTCCTCTGTTCTCAGCTGCATAACATGGGGAGAAACAGCAGCACACTAAGCTTCCCAGTGAGTGACTGTGCAGCGGGGGCGTGTCAGGACAAGTCTGATCATTGGAGGAGAGCAGGCTGAGTTCCCATCATAGCTAGAAAACTGACCACAGTGTGTTCTCATGCTTAGTGTGGTCTGTTTTTAAAAAGAAAAGCAAGGGGACTTGCAGGAACACCGGGGATTTCACATAAAGTAATCAATATGAAGAGAACAGGAGACTTTCCCATACAGGTATATGGTACAGCAGGCACATATCCCACTTTCGTAGGAAAAAAATAGCAATTAAAAAAAAAAAAATATATATATATATGGTGTATACAATTGCGACAAATGTCATATTGTAATTGAATTTTATAACAAATGACCTTCCTTTTCAATCTGCAGCGCTGTAACTTTCAGTAAAATGTAATATGAAGACCTGGAGGTGTTCAGTACACAGAAAGCGTGTGTGATTGGCTCCCTGATTTTCCCAGAAGTCTGAAATAAGATACAAGTCAAATTTCTGGCATCCCCTGCAACATAAATGTCATTTTTGGTGAGATACTCCTAATAGGAAATCACGTCTAAAGGAAGCAAACCCTGCCACTTTCCTCATTAGGGATGAGCTCGGTGTTCGAGTCGAACATAGGTTCGACTCGAACATCGGCTGTTCGCTCGTTCGGCGAACAACGAACGATTTGGGCCGTTCCCGCCAAATTCGAGTGACGCGAACGGCCCACAATACACTGCGCCATCGCAGTGTAATCCCGGCGCTGTGATTGGCCAAGCATGCACTGTGACCCTGCATGCTTGGCCAATCACAGCGCCGGCAGCGAGGAGAGCAATGATTGGCCACAGGCAGGATGCCTGTGGCCAATTATAGCTGAGGGGGTTTAGTACACGCCCCACACTATAAAAGGCCACCAGCGCGGCGGCCTTGTGTAGTGTGTTCCGGAGCAGGGAAAGTGAAGGATAGGCAGGGACAGTGTCAAATCTTGTCAAATCTATTCTTTGCTAAACCTTGTGTGTAGGGACAGAGAAGGATAGGCAGGGAGAGTGTCAGTGTCATATTCTTTGCTAAACCTTGTGTGTAGGGAGAGAGAAGGATAGGCAGGGAGAGTGTCAGTGTCATATACTTTGATAAACCTTGTGTGCAGGGAGAGAGAAGGATAGGCAGGGAGAGTGTCAGTGTCATATACTTTGATAAACCTTGTGTGCAGGGAGAGAGAAGGATAGGCAGGGGACAGTGTCAGTGTCATTGTTGCTAAGCCTCCTGCATATTATACACCTGAAGTTAGCCTGTATTGCTGCTTTTTCCTGGTGTGTTACACCAACAGGATTTTGCGGCACTTACAGCGGGCGGAGTGTACCTCCTGACCATATTACACCTTAACTTAGCCTGTATTGCTGCTTTTTCCTGGTGTGTTACACCAACAGGATTTTGAGGCACTTACAGCGGGCGGAGTGTACCTCCTGACCATATTACACCTTAACTTAGCCTGTATTGCTGCTTTTTCCTGATGTGTTACACCAACAGGATTTTGCGGCACTTACAGCGGGCGGAGTGTGCCTCCTGACCATATTACACCTTAACTTAGCCTGTATTACTGCTTTTTCCTGGTGTGTTACACCAACAGGATTTTGCGGCACTTACAGCGGGCGGAGTGTGCCTCCTGACCATATTACACCTTAACTTAGCCTGTATTGCTGCTTTTTCCTGGTGTGTTACACCAACAGGATTTTGCGGCACTTACAGCGGGCGGAGTGTGCCTCCTGACCATATTACACCTTAACTTAGCCTGTATTGCTGCTTTTTCCTGGTGTGTTACACCAACAGGATTTTGCGGCACTTACAGCGGGCGGAGTGTGCCTCCTGACCATATTACACCTTAACTTAGCCTGTATTGCTGCTTTTCCCATTTCCCTGCAGGCCATTAGAATGTCTGGAAGGCAAACAAGGAGAGGCAGACAGTCAGGAGCCAAAAAAAGAGGGCAAGCAGGCTCTGTGTCTAGAGACAACGGTGCTGGTCGTGGACGCGGTGCATCGCCATCAGCACGTGGTCATGGGACACGCTTGTCCTTCTTTTCGGCAGCTGGACGTGTTGAGACGCATCATGCCGAAGACTTGGTAGAGTGGATGACCAAGCCCTCCTCATCCTCCTCATCCTCTCTCACCCAGGCTCAGGGTACTGGCAAAGCAGCTGCCAAAGCGTCCTCTTCCCTGGTATCAATGTCATCAGTCACTCCTTCCCTAGACCAACCATGTCCTCCTGAGGAGTCCCCCGAACTGTTTGAGCACAGTGTTGGGTACATGCTCCAGGAGGATGCCCAGCGTTTCGAAGGGTCTGATGATGATACCCAGCTAGAGGAAGGCAGTAGCATCAGAGCAGAGAGAGGGGATGCTCAAGAAGGACACCAATCTGGCAGTCATGTTCCAGCAGCTGCAGCATACTGCCAGATTGGCTCCAGTGATGAGGAGGGAGGGGATGATGAGGTCACTGACTCCACGTGGGTGCCTAATAGGAGAGAGGAGGAGGAGGAGGAGGAGGATGAGGAGGAGGCACATCTCCAACGAGGCAAGATGCCCTCGGGGGGCCAGCGTAAGGGCAGCACACCGACGGAATCACACCGCAGAGCTCCGCCTGTGCAGGGCGCTGCCTCTGCCCGTTATTCAAAAAGTTCTTTGATGTGGGCCTTTTTTGAGTCGAGTGCATCAGATCGCACAGCTGCTGTTTGCAACATATGTCTCAAGCGTATATCGCGTGGCCAAAACCTCACCCGCTTGGGCACCACATGCTTGACCAGACATATGTTGACCTGCCATGCAGCTCGTTGGCAAGCCTACCTTAAAGACCCACACCAAAGAACAAAGCTGACCTCTTCTTGCATCAGCTGGGATCTCCAACCCCACTATACCTTCAGTCCTCTCTGAAACCTGCTCTGAGAGAAATGAAGGTGTAGAATTAGGTGTGTCACAGCCAAGTACTTGCGGGCACTCTGCTAGCAGTACACCGACGTCCAAATCTAGCAGGCAAATTTCCCTGCCCCAGCTGCTGGACCGTCAAAAGAAGTTCACTCCCAGCCATCCACATGCCCAGTGGTTGAATGCTAGCTTGGCTAAATTGCTAGCGCTTCAACTGCTGCCTTTTCAGTTGGTAGACTCGGCCCCCTTCGGTGAGTTTGTGCAATGTGCGGTTCCTCAGTGGCAGGTTCCCAAACGCCACTTTTTCTCACGGAAGGCGATTCCGGCTCTCTACCGGCATGTGGAAGGCAATGTCTTGGCCTCGCTGGACAGGGCGGTCAGCGGTAAGGTGCATATTACCGCTGACTCATGGTCCAGCAGGCATGGACAGGGACGTTACCTTTCTTTCACGGCCCATTTGGTCACTCTTTTGGTAGCTGGGAAGGATGCAGGACAAGGTGCAGTAGTGTTGGAGGTTGTTCCACCGCCACGCCTCCAAAATGCTACTACTGGTTGTGACACACCTCTGTCCTCCACCCCCTCCTCTTCTTCTTCCTCCGTGGCCTCTTCCTGTGCTTTGCCCTCGGAACCAGCGGTGCTCCGTAGGCGTTCAAGGGGCTACGCAAGTACGCAGGCAAAAAGATGCCATGCCGTGCTTGCGCTGGTGTGTTTGGGGGACAGGAGCCACACTGGGGCAGAGGTTCTGTCTGCTCTGCAGGGGCAGGCCGAGAGGTGGTTGACGCCACGCCAGCTTAAGCCAGGAATGGTAGTTTGCGACAATGGCACCAACCTCCTCTCCGCTTTCCGACAGGGACAACTGACCCATGTGCCCTGTGTGGCTCACGTCCTTAACCTGGTGGTGCAGCGGTTCTTGGGCAGGTATCCGGGCTTACAGGATGTCCTGAGGCAGGCCAGGAAAGTCTGTGTGCATTTCCGCAGATCTTATAATGCCAGTGCTCGCCTGGCTGAGCTGCAAAAGGAGTTAAACCTGCCCAAGAACCGCCTTATATGTGACATGCCCACCAGGTGGAACTCAACGTTGGCCATGCTGCAGCGGCTGCACACGCAGCAGAGGGCCATCAATGAGTACCTGTGCGACTACGGCACCAGGACAGGGTCAGCGGAGCTCGGGTTTTTTTCACCACACCAGTGGGGCATGATCAGGGATGCATGCACTGTCCTGGCACCATTTGAGGAGGCCACGAGAATGGTGAGCAGTGACAGTGCATGCATCAGTGACACTGTACCTCTTGTCCACCTGTTGGAACATACGCTGCGTGGAATAATGGACAGGGCACTTGAGGCAGAACAGAGGCAGGAAGAGGAGGACTTCCTTGCCTCTCAAGGCCCCCTTTACCCAGACAGTGTTCCTTCTGTCCCACCCATCGCACAGGAAGAAGAGAAGGAGGAGGAGGAGGAGGATTGTGTCAGCATGGAGGTGGAGCCTGGCACTCAGCATCATCAGCAGCAGTCTTTTAGGGATGATTTACAGTCCCAAGAAACCAGTGGACTTGTACGTGGCTGGGAGGAGGTGGCTGCGGATCATGTCGTCCTTAGTGACCCAGAGGACTCCGGACTGAATGCCTCAGCTAACCTACGCTGCATGGCCTCCCTGATCCTGCAAAGTCTGCGGAAGGATCCTCGTATTCTTCGGATCAAGGAGAGGGACCATTACTGGCTGGCCACTCTCCTTGATCCACGGTACAAGGGTAAGGTTGCGGACCTTATCTTACCGTCGCAGAGGGAGCAGAGGATGAGACAACTCCGGGAGGCCTTGCAGAAAGGTCTGTGCAACGCGTTCCCAGAGACTGGGAGGTTACAAACTCCTGGTCCTGGACAACGAGTTGCTGAGGCTTCGGTCAGTCAAAGAAGGAGCGGTGGGGAAGGTGACCGAAGCGTTCAGACAATTCTTTAGTCCGCAGCCCCAAGGTATGATCGGTTCCAGCAACCATCGCCAGCGTCTGATATACATGGTGCAGGAATACCTAGGGGCAAGGTCAGACTTGGACACCTTCCCCACAGAAAATTCTCTGGCTTACTGGGTCTTGAGGATGGATCACTGGCCAGAGCTTGCACAGTATGCAATTGAGCTACTGGCCTGTCCTGCATCCAGCGTTCTTTCAGAACGCACATTCAGTGCTGCTGGAGGATTTGTCACGGATCACCGGGTGCGCCTGTCCACCGACTCTGTTGATCGACTGACCTTCATAAAGATGAACCAGTCTTGGATCACCACCAGCTACCAAACACCTGAAGCTGATATAACAGACTAATTTATTTTCAAATGTCACATCCCTTCAAGACTGATGCTGATGCTGAGAGACTGTCCTGTTATGTTGACTGACTATCCTCCTCCTCCTCAATGATCCGATTGACGATGATAGCTTGGAAGAACATTTTTGTTTCTGGGTGCTGCCACCAGTGGCTAAGGCCCAATTTTTCAGCCCCTGTTTAACAGGGGTGTGTTATTACAATTTTTTATGCAACGCTTTGCAGCAGGGCTCATTCCTGCACTCCAACTAGAGTATCTGGGAGTGGTTGCAGTGTCGTGGCACCAGCACCAGTGGCTAAGGCCCAATTTTTCAGCCCCTGTTTAACAGGGGCGTGTAATTACAAATTTTGATGCAATACTTTGCAACAGGGCTCATTGCTGTGCTCCAAGTACAGTATCTGTGAGGGGTTGCAGTGTTGTGGCACCAGTGCCTAAGGCTCAATTTTTCTGCCCCTGTTTAACAGGGGCATGTAATTACAATTCTTGATCTAATAATTCACAGCAGGGCCCATTCCTGCGCCCACCAAGACTAACTGTGAGGCCTTACAGTGTTGTGTCAACACCACCACCACCACCACCACCACCAAAGGCCCAATTTTTCAGCCCCTGTTCAACAGGGGCATGCAATTACAATTCTTGATCTAATAATTCACAGCAGGGCCCATTCATGCACCCACCAAGAGTAACTGTGAGGGCTCACAGTGTTGTGGCAACACCAACATGTAAGGGGCAAATTTCAGCTGAGTATATACGGCAGGCCCCTACTTTCAAACATCCAACTTACAAATGACTCCTCCTTGCAAACGGAAGGATACAACAGGTAGTGAGAGGAAATCTACCCCTAGGAAGGCAAATTCTCTCCTGTAAGAGTTAATATGGGAAAAAAAGTGTCTCCTCTCCACTGATGCTTTATCACCAATTCTTGTTTCAATAAAAATCCAAATTTTCAAAAAACATTTGTCATTAGGACGGAAAGTGAGGTGAACTGTTCTGAACAGGTGCACACTGCACAGACAGCAAAACAAATGTTACAGGGGTGATAACCCTTCCCTATGTTTTCTAAAAAGCTTAAAAATAGATTTTTTGGCTGGAGATCCACTTAAACAATGTACCTGTTCAAAATTACAAACAGATTCTACATAAGAACAAACCTACAGTCCCTGTCTTGTATGCACCGCCTGTATACGGCTGTTCAGAGTATATAGGGCCTTTTTTATTTTGTGTGCGGGGTTCCCCTTAATATCCATACAAGACCCAAAGGGGCTGGTAATGGGCTGGGGTAGGGGGGGGGGGGGTGTGTGATGGGGTAGCTATGCCATTTTTCTTAAAGATTTTCATCCATATTACCGGGACCAGACATTACATTAAAGCAGTTTGAAATGGCTTTTTTTCCTTTAGAAATGTAATTTTGTGCAGGGACAGTTCTAAACACGGTAAACACGTGGCACTTCACAGGCATACTTTAGACACCCCCCAGGTACGATATTTAAAGGAATATTTGACTTTTTTTTTTCACTTTATGCATCATTAAAATGACTGCTCCAGAAAAACGGCCGTTTTTAAAACTTCTTTTTGCATTGATACATGTCCCCTGGTGCAGAACCCGGGTTCCCAAACCCTTTTTAGGACAATAACATGCATAATAGTCGTTATAATTAGCACTTTAGATTTCGAACGTTCGCATCCATTGTATTTAATAGGGTTCTAAAGTTCGTGCAAACTTTCGGTCCGTTCGCAGGTTCTGGTGCGAACCGAACCCGGGGGTGTTCGGCTCATCACTATTCCTCATTAGGACCATGCAAGTGCGCAGTCATGTTGGAACAGGAAGGGGCCAAGCCCAAACTGTTTCCACAAAGTTGGGAGCATGAAATTGTCCAAAATGTCTCACTATGCTGAAGCCTTAATGCCGCGTACACCACGACCGGTTTTCCTGTCATGCAAAAAAACTATGTTTTTCTTTACGTGATTCGTCGTGATTCTTCTCAAGCCTGCCTTGCATACACACGTTCAGGAAAAAAACGCTCGAAGCAAAGCGCGGTGATGTACAACACGTATGACGGCACTATAAAGGGGAAGTTCCATTTGGATGGCGACACCCTTTGGGCTGCTTTTGCTGATCTCGTGTTAGTAAAGTTTGGTGAGAGACGATTCGCGCTTTTCAGTCTTCGTGCTTTTCAGTCCGTTACAGCGTGACGAATGTGCCATCTCCATTATGAACGCTAGTTTTACCAGAACGAGCGCTCCCGTCTCATACTTGATTCTGAGCATGCACGTTTTTTTTCCCCTCGGAAAAGCGTACACACGAGTGGTTTTCGCAACACAAAAAAGAACGACAGAAAAAACGACGAGAAAAAATAGAGCAGGTTCTAATTTTTTTTGCGGGCAGTTTTCTCGTCGAGAAAACTGCTATGGAGCATACACACGACCGGTTTTCCCGACCAATCCAAAAAAATTGCATTTTTCTCGTCATGAAAAACGGTCGTGTGTACGAGGCATAATGCCGCGTACACACGTACGTTTTTAATGTCATTTTAAAAAACGACGTTTTTCTCGATGTGATTTTTCTTGTTTCCTCTCAAGCCTGTCTTGCATACACACGTTCATGAAAAAAAACGCTTGAGTAAAGTGCGGTGACGTAGAACACGTATGACGGCACTATAAAGGGGAAGTTCCGTTCGAATGGCGCCACCCTTCATGTTAGTAAAGTTTGGTGAGAGACGATTCGCGCTTTTCAGCCTCGTGCTTTTCAGTCTGTTACAGCGTGACGAATGTGCTATCTCCATTACGAACGCTAGTTTTACCAGAACGAGCGCTCCCGTCTCATACTTGATTCTGAGCATGTGCGTTTTTTTCCCCCTCGTAAAAGCCTACACACGGCCGTTTTTCACGACGTTAAAAAGAATGACATGAAAAACAACAGCAGGTTCTAATTTTCTTTAGGCCATTTTTCACGTCGTTAAAAATGCTCTGGAGCCTACACACGATCGTTTTTAATGCCCAATTTAAAAAATGGCATTTTTAACGACGTGAAAAACGGTTGTGTGTACACAGCATAAAGCCCTGTACACACGATCGGATATCCTATGGATTTTCGTCCGATGGATTTGTCCATCGGATATCCGATGAAACTGTTTTCCATCAGTCTTGCCCACACACCATCAGTCAAAAAACCGACCGTTCCAAACGCGGTGACGTAAAACACTCTGATGAGCCGAGAAAAATTAAGTTTAATGCTTCTGAGCATGCGCCGACTTGATTCTGAGCATGCGTGGGTTTTTTATCCGATGGACTTGCCCATAGACGATCGGAGTTTTCGATCGGTTTTTTATCCATCGGAAAAATTTACAACATGTTCTATTTTTTAAAACCGATGGAAAAAAGACCGATGGGTCCCATACACGATCGGTTTGTCCGATGAAAAGAATCCATCGGACGAAAATTCATAGGATATCCGATCGTGTGTACAGGGCTTAAGAGTTCCCTTCACTGGAACTAATGCCGCGTACACACGACCGTTTTTCATGACGAGAAAAATGCCATTTTTTAATTTGGTCATTAAAAACGATCGTGTGTGGGCTCCAGAGCATTTTTGGCGACGTGAAAAATTACCATAAAAAATTTGGAACATGCTTTAATTTTTCTCGTCGTTTTTCTTGTGAAAAACGGCCGTGTGTAGGCTTTTACGACGTGAAAAAAAACGTGCATGCTCAGAAGCAAGTTATGAGACGGGAGCGCTCGTTCTGGTAAAACTAGTGTTCATAATGGAGATAGCACATTCGTCACGCTGTAACAGACTGAAAAGCACGAGGCTGAAAAGCGCGAATCGTCGCTCAACAAACTTTACTAACACGAGGATCAGCAAAAGCAGCGCAAAGGGTGGCGCCATCCGAATGGAACTTCCCCTTTATAGTGCCGTCGCACGTGTTGTACGTCACCGCGCTTTGCTCAAGTGTTTTTTTTCATGATCGTGTGTAGGCAAGGCAGGCTTGAGAAGAATCACGTCGAGAAAAACGTTGTTTTTTCAATGACATTAAAAACGGTCGTGTGTACGCGGGATAAGGGGCCAAGCCCAACTCCTGAAAAACAACCCCACACCATAATCCCCCTCCACCAAATGATTTGGACCAGTGCACAAAGCAAGGTCCATAAAGACATGGATGAGCGAGTTTGGGGTGGGGGAACTTGACTGGCCTCAAACCGATAGATCACCTTTGGGATGAATTAGAGCGGAGACTGCGAGCCAGGCCTTCTCATCCCCATCAGTGCCTGACATCACAAATGTGCTTTTGGAAGAATGGTCAAACATTCCCATAGACACACTCCTAAACCTTGTGGACGGCCTTCCCAGAAGAGTTGAAGCTGTTATAGCTGCAAAGGGTGGGCCAACCCAATATTGAACCCTACGGACTAAGACTGGGATGCCATTAAAGTTCATGTGTGTGTGTAAAGCAGTGGCGTAGCGTGGGGGGGGGGCGCAGCAGCAAGCGTTAGGTTACCTGCAGCTCTTCTCCTGAGCTGTGCAGTCTAGGAGACTGTGAGCTCTTCCGCTTCGCTATGAGGAAGAAGTTGCGGTGCAGTCCTGGCTTAGGCTCCAACGGTGACACTGACACAGCAGTGAGTAAAACGAACACTGAAGACCATCCGTGATGATCCCAGGGATTGTGGCCGTGCGGAGACTTAGAGAGTGCTAAAAATCCGCGGGTTAGGGGGTGCAAATCTCTTGCCCTGCCCCGGGCGCTGACAAATATTTACATGGAATAAAGGTGGATAAAGCACCTGGACCAGATGGCATACACCCACGGATCCTAAAAGAATTGAGCTCTGTAATTTCAAAGCCATTGTATTTAATTTTTAGGGACTCATTAATGACAGGAATAGTACCACTGGATTGGCGCAGGGCCAATGTGGTGCCTATATTTAAAAAGGGAATTAAGTGTTTACCAAGTAACTATAGACCTGTTAGTTTAATTTCTATTGTTGGGAAAATACTGGAGAGATTAATAAAAGACCACATAGATGAGTTCTTGCTGGAAAAAAACTATTTAAGCAACAGACAGCATGGATTCATGAAAGACAGAAGTTGTCAAACAAACCTGATTTCTTTTTATGAAGAGGTAAGTAAGACCTTGGACAGAGGGGTGGCAGTGGACGTGGTATACTTGGATTTTGCAAAAGCGTTGGATACAGTTCCCCACACACGGCTCATGTGTAAGGTAAAGTCTACAGGATTGGAAATATCAGTTTGTAAATGGACAGAAAACTTGCTAAAAGACAGAATTCAGAGAGTAGTAGTTAATGATTCTTACTCTGAATGGTGCAAGGTTATCAGTGGTGTACCCCAAGGTTCAGTGCTGGGACCCTTACTTTTTAATATGTTTATAAATGATATTGGGTCTGAGATCAAAAGTAACATTTCTGTCTTTGCAGATGACACCAAGCTATGCAGTGGAATAACGTCCTTACAGGATGTCGCCAATTTACAAGCCGACCTCAATGATCTGTCTAATTGGGCGACTATGTGGCAGATGAGGTTTAATGTTGATAAATGTAAAGTTATGCACTTGGGGGCTAATAATATGAATGCATCATACATACTAGGGGGAATACAACTGGGGGGATCCGTAGTGGAGAAGGATCTGGGGGTTTTGGTAGATCATAAGCTCAATAATGGCATGCAATGCCAAGCTGCGGTTTCCAAAGCGAGCAAAGTCCTTTCTTGTATTAAGAGAGGTATGGTCTCCAGAGAGAGAGATATCATTTTGCCCCTGTTCAAATCATTAGTGAGACCTCATCTGGAATATGCAGTTCAGTTTTGGGCCCCAGTTCTCAAAAAGGATATTGGGGAACTGGAGAAAGTGCAGAGAAGGGCAACCAAACTGATAAGAGGCATGGAGGAGCTCAGCTATGAGGAGAGATTAGAGGAACTGAATTTATTCTCTCTTGAGAAGAGGAGATTAAGGGGGAATATGATCAACATGTACAAATAAATAAGGGGTCCATATAGTGAACTTGGTGTTCAGTTATTCACTTTACGGTCAACACAAAGGACAAGGGGGCACTCTTTGCGTCTAGAGGAAAAGAGATTTCACCTCCAAATACGGAAAGGTTTTTTCACAGTAAGAGCTGTGAAAATGTGGAATAGACTCCCTGCAGAGGTGGTTCTGGCCAGCTCAGTAGATTGCTTTAAGAAAGGCCTGGATTCTTTCTTAAATGTACATAATATAACTGGGTACTGACATTTATAGGTAAAGTTGATCCAGGGAATATCCGATTGCCTCTCGGGGGATCAGGAAGGAATTTTTTCCCCTGCTGTAGCAAATTGGATCATGCTCTTCTGGTTTTTTTTTGCCTTCCTCTGGATCAACTGTGGGTATAGAATTGGGTATATGGGATTGTACGATATATGTTTATTTTTTTAATTTATTTTTTATTTATTTTTTTACGGTTGAACTGGATGGACTTGTGTCTTTTTTTAACCTGACTAACTATGTAACTATGTAACCCACGCTACGCCACTGGTGTAAAGGCAGGTGTCCCAATACTTTTGGCAATATAGTGTAGATAGATAGACAACACAGGACATGTGAAGTATTGTGAGAAGCTATTGTACACATAACTGGCGCACAATGCTAAGTCTGTACCTGACTTCTCGCGGCCCCAATCCCCTTATTACTTATATAAAGTTATGCCGGTAATAAGAAAGTTTAGTGCCGGGTTTCTGCTCACAGATTGTCGGTATAAACACGGGACGGAAAAAAAAAGAACACAACATTAAAATTTCATCTCTGAAAAGCTCACATTTCAATCTGCGGCAATCTGTTGTGCGGGAGCGATATATAACGGAGAACTTCTCGCCGCACTTCCCCGATGTTGGAGATAAGGATTTAATGAGAGCCGAGTTATCTGGGCAGCCGGCACGCGGGAAGATGAAGAGACAGAATGTAATGAAACGCTATAGATTTACTCATTAACTTTATGATGTGCTGTATATGGTGTACATTACGCTGTAAATAATGCAGCTCCCCATTGATCACAAGGCAGGATAATCTTTAATTGACTTTTCTTTTCTGTTTTAGATTGGAGGAGTTCTACTAAATGGTTTTTAAAGAAAATCAACAATAAAAACAGAATGAGGGAAGGATGGATAAAAGAAAGGAAGGGAGGGAAGGCAAGCAGTGGTGGCCCGTCCATATGGGGCGCAGGGGCGCTTCTCCCCCTAATCTACATGCAGGGCACCGGACGAATGGATTCCAATGTTTTTTTTTTTTTAAGCACATAATTAGAGCCAGAGGCTCTAATTGGCTTCAAAAGGGGTGGGATCAGGGCGCAGAGCACTGTGCCCTGGGCCCACCCAGTTGTGTGACAATAGCTAATTAATATTCGCTGTTGATCTCCTGATTCTCCTCCCGGACAATCAGGAAGCTTGTCCTGAGACCCGATTGGCCGAGAGGAGAAGTGACCGTATTGCCCGCCGAGGAGGAAGCCGCCGAGGAGGAGGAGACTCAGGGGAAGCCGCCGAGGAGGAGGAGACACAGGAAGGATCCGAAGCTGCACTTGACCTAGATGGGGTAAGTGCGGGGCTGGTGGGCGGACGGACAAGTGAGCAACATGGGGGGGGGGCTGTGAGGGGGGGGTCAACTAGCCGCCTTGGGGGTGGTTTGTTTGCCCCCCCCTCAAAATGGAGCCCCAGTGGCCACTGAAGGTAAGGCAAGGAGAGGCAAAGCGAGGGGAATAGGAAAGGAAAGGGAAGGGAAAAGAAAGGGAAATGGAAGGGAAAATGAAGGGAATGAAATGGAAGGGAAAAGGGAGGAAAAGAAAGGAAAGGGAAATGGAAGGTAAAATTAAGGGAAGGAAAGGAAAGGGAAAATGGAGGGAAGGAAAGGTAAGGGAAAAGGAAAGGAAAGGAAAAAAAAAAGGGGAAATTGAAGGGAAAATTAAGGAAAGGAAAGGGAAGAGAAAAGGGAGGGAAGGAAAGGTAAGGGAAAAGGAAAAGAAAAGAAAGAGAAAGGGAAGGAAAATAGGAGGGAAGGAAAGGTAAGGGAAAAGGAAAGGAAAGAAAAGGAAAGGAAAGGGAAATGGAGGGGAAAGGGAAGGGAACGAAAGGGAAGGGAAAAGGGAGGGAAGGAAAGGAAAAGTAAAGGAAAAGAAAAGAAAGGGAAAGGGAAGGAAAAAGGGAGGGAAGGAAAGGGAAGGAAAAAGGAAAGGAAAAGAAATGAGAAGAAAGGGAAATGGAAGGGAAAATGAAGGCAAGGGAAGGGAAAAGGGAGGGAAGGAAAGGTACAGTAAGGGAAAAGGTAAGGAAAAGAAAGGGAACGGAACGAAAAGGAAGGGAAGGGACAAGGAAAGGAAAGGAAAGAGAAAAGTGAAAGGAAAAGGAAGGAAAGGAGGAAGGAAAGGGAAAAGCAAAGGAAAGAAAACAAAAGGGAAAAGGAAGGGGGGGGGGGAAGGAGAGGAAAGGGAAGGAAAAAGGAAAGGGACTAATGTCGAGAGAAAGATGGAACAAAGGGAAACAAGAAAGGTAGGAAGGAAAGCAGAAGAGAAAGGAAAGAAGAGAACGAGGGAAAGAACAAAGGTAGGAAGGGGGGAGAGAACCAAAAAGAGAGGGAGAGAAGGAGGGGAAAGAAGCAAGGAAGGAATTTATAGAACGAAGGGAAGGAGGGAAATGAAGGGAGAAAGTAATAAAAAAAAGGAAGGAGGAAAGAAAGAAAACAGAAATAAAGAAACAGAGGTAAGGGGGGGGGGGGGGGGACCAATTGATGGAAGGAAGGAAGGAAAAGCCACCAGCAGGAAAACGGGTGGTGTGTTAGTAACATTGAGCAGCATTAATACCACTTATAACGTCATCATGAGTAGCCAAAGCACAAGCTTTTTTATTGGAGGAATTGGGGTGGGGCCAAATTTTAAGAGGACCCAGAACCCCTCTTCCCCAACACACATTTTTTTAAATAAATCAATAGATAGTTAGGTAATTAGATAGATATTCTTGCATCAATATGCTAGGGATATCTGGCTTTGATCTGTAATAGACTCTCACATTTCTACATGACATTTTCATAATAACTGCAGGTGACAAACTAAACTGTTCATTTCTGTCACATCAATGGCCAAAAATTCTCCTTGAATCAAACCTCGACCGGAGAGGTGTAATTAGGGGTTTTCATCTCCACGGTTGTCTAGTCCTTTAGTGCGCATCTTCTGCCAAACACTACAGGACCCGGAGCAATATTAAATAGACCATCTGTTGATCTTCATTAAGGCTGCTCTCATCAGCTCCGCTATTAAATAAAAATGAACAGGCTAATGCCGGATCTGACATCTGGAATTCTAACCAACTCATTGATCAATAATAATAAAGGTATCCAGCTCATCATAATGTACAATGTAAGAGGAGGACACGTGTATCTTGGTGGTCACTTGGAGGATGATGGTAAGGGGCTTCTACTTATCTTGCAATTACTCCAGTTCCTGCTTCTCACCACCCATCCTGATATTTTTTATCTGGTCACATGATGTCATGGGTCTTCTTCCTCCTCTTCTTCAAGCAGTTGCCTGTCCTGAATGTTGAACTAGTACCACATAATAACATGGTGTGCCCTCTGGGGGCTGATCCTTCAGGGGCGTACCTAGAGCATTTGGCACCGGGGCGGATCCTATATCTGGCACCCTCCCCCCCCCACATTAAAATGTAAAAACACCCCACTGTGCCCCCTGCATACCTCTGCATCCTTCAATATCTCTTTGTCACTACTGTGTACCCCCTCTTCACAACTGCACCGCTGGACCCCTTTACATTACACAGCACCCTGCATCACTGGACCCCTTTACATTACACAGCCCCCTGCATCTCTGGACCCCTTTACATTATACAGCACCCTGCATCTCTGGACCCCTTTACATTACACAGCACCCTGCACCCTTTTACATTACACAGCACCCTGCACCTCTGGGCTCCTTTACATTACACAGCACCCTGCATCTCTGGACCCCTTTACATTACACAGCCCTCTGCACCTCTGGGTCCCTTTACATTACACAGCCCCCTGCATCCCTTTACATTACACAGCACCCTGCACCTCTGGGCTCCTTTACATTACACAGCACCCTGCATCTCTGGACCCCTTTACATTACACAGCCCTCTGCACCTCTGGGCCCCTTTACATTACACAGCCCCCTGCATCCCTTTACATTACACAGCACCCTGCCCTTCTGGACCCCTTTACATTAAACAGCACCCTGCATCTCTGGACCCCTTTACATTACACAGCCCTCTGCACCTCTGGGCCCCTTTACATTACACAGCCCCCTGCATCCCTGTACATTACACAGCACCCTGCCCTTCTGGACACCTTTACATTAAACAGCACCCTGCATCTCTGGACCCCTTTACATTACACAGCCCTCTGCACCTCTGGGCCCCTTTACATTACACAGCCCCCTGCATCCCTTTACATTACACATCACCCTGCATCTCTGGACCCCTTTGCATTACACAGCACCCTGCAGCTCTGGACTTCCTGCATGTTACACAGACCCCCTTCAGTGCAGCCCCCCTTCAGTGGAGCCCCCCTGCTCAGTGGAGCCCCCCGTTCAGTGGAGCCCCCCTGCAGTGAAGCCCCCGTTCAGTGCAGCCCCCCCTGCAGTGTAGACCCCCCATTCAGTACCTCCGATCAGCGTAGCGGCATATGCACAGCAGGTTCCCTCCCCCTGTTTACACATAAACAGAGAAAAGGGGAAGGCAGCTTCACTCTGCTGCTCAGCTGTGCCTGTGTGACATCCGGGATCGCACAGACAGACAGCCCGCGGCCACGAGAGGAGGGGATAGTAGGTGCAGTGGTGTCACCCTGCACCCCCCCCGCACACCCCCTCCCCCTTGTATCGCCGATTTGCCACTCGCCACTATAGCTCGCCTCTCCCTGCCTGTGCCTGTCACTGTCCTGCCACGGCACTGCCTAAACCCGCGGTGCTGCTGCCACCGTTTCAATCACGGAGGGGGGTGCCGGCCTGACACCCCCCCAGTGTGTGGTACCCGGGGCGCCCCGCCCCCCACTTAGTATGCCTCTGTGATCCTTGATGCCCAGTTAACCTGAATGTACACTATATTAACAAAAGTATTGGGACGCCTGTCTTTTGCACGCACATGAACTTTAAAAGCATCCCAGTCTTAGTCCGTAGGGTTCAATATTGAGTTGGCCCACCCTTTTCAGCTATAACAGCTTCAACTCTTCTGGGAGGGCTTTTACAAGGTTTAGGAGTGTGTCTATGGGAATGTTTGACCATTCTTCCAGAAGCGCATTTGTGAGGTCAGGCAATGATGTTGGACGAGAAGGCCTGGCTCAGTCTCCACTCTAATTTATCCCAAAGGTGTTCTATCGGATTGCAGGCCAGTCAAGTTCCTCCACCCCAAACTTGCTCATCCATGTCTTTATGGACCTTGCTTTGTGCACTGGTGCACAGTCATGTTGGAACAGGAAGGGACCATCTCCAAACTGTTCCCACAAAGTTGGGAGCATGAAATTGTCCAAAATCATGTGGCATGCCCCCAGGAGGCAGTTCCTTGATGTAGCTGATTTAGCTGATTTTTTTTTCCCCAGTTACTTCCCTACCCTGCCTTGTTCTACACCGTGCATCTGAATGGGGGTGTCCATCTTGGTAGAGGCAGAGTTTTGCTTCCTCATGTCAGAGCCTCCAGCAAGGAGAACAGTGAGCAGCACAGTAGTGACGTCCCCAAACCTCATTCCAGATCTCCAGTGACTCCTAGCAGTCAGAGGCAGCAGTGCCTAGTATCCCACACTGTAGATATACAGAAAGCCACCCAATTGCTTCCACGGACCCCTATAGTGAACCGTCCCACACTTGGCCCACCATCACTATGTTTCCAGGCTCCGCTGTCCAACCTGGGAGGCTTGAATTCCCATGGTGGGTGTTGCTGGGTAGAAGTGAGGGAGACCAGTGACAACCTGATCGCTGATCTCCCATACCTAGAATGAATGTGGAAGCGGCATACATTACATCACTTCTGAGTTTGGCTGTCACTTTCTCTGGCCATTGTGGTCAGCGAAGGAGCTGGAGTGCGTTCTGCACACTATTGCTTCAGTGAAATCCAAAGGAGACATCAGGCGTCTCATTAAAGAGAGCCTATCTAAACAAAATGCTATTACATCTAAATGCTATCTAAACAAAATGCTATTCCATTGGGGACTTTTGGTTAAAGTTATTCTCTAAAACTTTAACCAACCAAAAATGTTGAGCTCATACCAACCGAACCAACCGTGTCCGGGGTTCCTATGCATGAAAACCTCAATTGCACTACACGTTAGGCATAGGGTGACTACATGTCCTGGATTGCCCGGGACAGTCCTGCATTTTGCAGGTCTGTCCTGGGCACCTTCATTCCAGGACAATACAGTGTCCCGGAATGAAACTGACACAGCCAACCCCCCGGGCCAATCTGATGCCCCCAAAAAAGGCCGCCACATCACCGTTTTACTCACTGACAGTACTTGTCCTGGCCGGGAATGCCTGGAGGAGCACAATCCCCGCCCCCTGCTTGTGATTGGAGAAATCATAAATCCCGCCTCTTGTGTCTAATCACTGTACTGTGATTCGTTACAGCACAAGCTGATTTTTGGGAAGGGAGAGTGTCCCTGAATGGTAGTTTGGAAATGTGGTCACCCTTAGTTAGGCATCGCCGTGCAGGCCCAAGTGACAACAATAATTCTAGGCCCTTTTTTCACAGTTAACTCTAAGCTGAAGACCTGTGTTTTTTTTTTAAGTTGCCTGTTGATTTGGCATCCTCCACAGGCAGCTTAACTCTTCAATAAGAAAAGTGCAGCAAAAAGGATGTTTTTTCCCCCAAGTTTTATAAAGTATAAGACCAGTGGCGGCTTGTGGTTTCTTGTTTGGGGGGGGCGGCAAACAACCCCCCCCGGGGCACCTCAAAGCCCCCCCGCTTGCTGTCTGCCGGTTGGTCCACTTGCCCCATCTAGGCGCTGGGGATCGGGCAGCAGCGGACATCAAGGAGCAGCGGAGATCAGGGCATCGGCAGACATCAGGCTGCGGCCGACATTGGGTAGCGGCTCCTGTGTCCTCTCCTCCTCCCTCCTCCTCGCTTCCGCCGCGCGTCTTCTCCCCTCCTCCTAGGCGTCCAATAAGATCGCCTCTCCTTTCAGCCAATCGGGTGGCGGGTATCAGACCCGCTTCCCGATTGGCCGGGAGGAGGATCAGTGTTGCAACTGCAACTGCGAATATTCCTGGGTGGGCTCGTAGCGCAAGGCTCTGCGCCACGAGCCCACCCTATTTTGAAGCCTATTAGAGGCCCTGGCTCTAATTAGGTGCTTCAAAAACACACGCCCGGCGTCCTGAAAGGGGCCGAACGCATGAATAGGGGGTGGCGGCGGCCGTGGATAGAGGGGGCGGCGCTCGGGCGCCCCTGATGGATGGGCCGTCACTGAAGAAGACAATAACCTTTTCTAAGCCCCGTCTCTGCAAAGAACTAACGCTGACTGAGGCCTCCTTTCTCAACCTTTTCAACACAGAGGAACCCTTGAAATAACTTTCTGATCTCAGGAACCCCCAGCTAACAATGACTATATCTACATGTCATGATTTATTAGTGTGATGGTCGATGGGAAGAATGCTCCTTACACTTGTGGTCATTGGGAAGGATTTCCCCCTTACAGATATCTAAAAAGATCAATGGTGTCAGTGGAAGCTTATCGGAGAGGCAGAAATTGTTCTTCTCTCAAGGAGCCCCTAGTAATCTCTGTAGGGACCCTAGTTGAGGAACTTTGGACTGGGGGAACATGGAAGAAACAGAGAGGGTAGAGGTAGACCAGAACTAACTTGCACTGTACAGGAGGGAAGGACAGGGAGAGGCACCAAATCACATAAGCAAACAAGTTGTAATGGCTCTAAACTACCACTAGATATCAGTATACTATATAATATCAGTACCTGGGCTGTGGACCAGTACCGGTCCATGGCCTGTTGATGGCCAGGTCGCGCAGCAGGTGAGCGGTGACCGTGCTCCCGATAGGACTATCACATACCTTGGTTGCCGCTCACCTCCTGCTGTGTGTGGCTGTGTCACTGAGCCCGTGTGTCTTCTCCCGGGTCTCCCCCCACCGCCGATGACAACCTGTCAGCTGGGCAGGGGGCGGGAGTAGTAGGAGATCTGCTCTGGAGAGCGGGAGTCTTTCATATTAACAAGAAGACATGTGCAATTTTGTTTCGTTCCGAATTAGTTTTTTAATGAATTTCGTCAAATTCATTCATTTGGAAATATCCGAATTAACAAAAACCCATTTAACAAATTTTTCCAGAATATTCGTAATTTTGAATATTCAAAAATTTCGTAAAATTGAATATTCGAAAATTTGTAAATTTGAATATTCAAAAATTCGTAAATTCTAATATTCGAAAATTCAAATATTCTCGGGACTCAGAAATTCAAAAATTTGTACATTTGTAAATTCAAATATTCTAAAATTCGTAAATTCGAATATTCGTAAATTAGAATATTCTAAAACTCGGAAATTAAAAAATTTGGAAATTCTAAATTGGAAAATCCAAAATTTTGGAAATTTGAAAATGCAAAAACTCTAAAAAGGCGAAAATAAGAGCGAAAATTCAAAAGAACGAAAATCTGAAAATAAGAACAAAAATCTGAAAATTCGAAAATCCTGAAAATTCGAAAATCGGAAATAATAACTAACTAATAATAACTTAACTATTACCAACTATTAAATCATAGGTATTGGAATTTCCTTTAAATGTTTCTGTTAGTGAACGTAACTAATACAAATTTATCCGAAATAATGAATGCTGTATCTAAACAAATGGAACGTAACAAATTAACAACAAATTAATAACAAATAACAATTGAATATTTGAAAATTCGTAAGTTCAAATATTCAAAAATTTGTAAATTCGAATATTCTAAAATTCTTAAATTCGAATATTCCAAAACTCGGAAATTCCAAAATTTGGAAATTCGGAAATTCAAAATCCGAAAATCCGAAATTTTGGAAATTTGAAAATGCGAAAACTCTAAAAATGCGAAAATAAGAGTGAAAATTCGAAACGAACGAAAATCTGAATATAAGAACAAAAATTTGAAAAAACAGAAAATTTGAAAATCTGAAATAATAACGAACTAATAATAACTTAACTATTACGAACTATTAAATCATAGGTATTGGAATTTCCTTTAAATTTTTCTGTTGAAAAACGTGAACGTAATGAATACAAATTTATCGGAAGTTACGAATTATCCGAAATAACGAATGCCGTATCTAAACTAATGGAATGTAACAAATGAATAATAATAAATAACAATAATAATAAACAGCCAAATTTTAAAGGAAATTCTAATACCTGTAATTTAATAGTTAGTTATTATTAGTTAGTTAGTTATTATTTAGAATTTTAGAATTTTCGGATTTTCTTTCTTATTTACGGATTTTCTTTCTTATTTTAGGCTTTTCAAATTTTCGAATTTTCACGTTTTCGGATTTTCGAATTTCCGAATTTATGAATTTCAATCATCAACAAATGACCCGAAAAAAAACGAAAAAAAACCCCCAAAAACAAACGAAACGAAAACAAACAAATTTTTCGGCAGTGCACATGTCTATTAACAAAAAGTTGTTAACATGATAAGTTGTGGCAGCTCCCGCCCTCCGTCCAAATCTGTAGCTCCTCCCGCCCCCGGGAGACCCAGAAAAAGACACACGGCTGAAAACTGCCTCTACCCTGCCATGGGTAGGACTGTGCCGGGGAGGCAGAGACTGAAATGGGGCCCTGTGATGGGGCAGTGAGAGAGGAAAGAGAGGAATGGGCGCAATAATGCAGGGGGCGCTGTGACAGGGGGGCTGTTAATGCAAGGAACACTGTGATATAAAGGGGACTACACTGCAATCATCACAGTGCCCCTTCACAGGGCAGTCCCCTTTATAGCACAATAAACCCTTTGCAGTATGGTCCCCCTTTAGATCACTGTGCCCCTTTACAGTGCCGCCCCGTAACATTAACCGCTTTCCGACTGTATCACTTAGATATATGGCGGCACTCCTGCGCTGGATCAAGTACCTAGTTCCTGATTCAGACACTTCCAGGTTGGGGGTGTGCACACGTACCGCCGGCGGCCCGCTCCCACTGTGATTATACACAGCGGGAGCTGGTCAGCGGGTACCGGGGACTTGATGTCCGCCGGCATCCGGCGATCATATAAACAAGGCAGATTGCCATTCTGTCAGTAAGGAAGGCATGGATCCTGTGTTCCTGCAAAACAGAGACATGGATCCACGCCTTCCCACAGTAAAAGCACCTCCCCCCCACAGTACACAAGCAATGGCTAGGAACACATTTAACCTATTGATTGTCCCTGATGTTTAACCCCTTCCCTGCCAGTGTCATTAGTACAGTGACAGTGCATATTTTTTTTAGCACTGATCACTGAATTAGTGTCACTGGTCCCCAAAGAGTGTCAAAAGTGTCAGTTAGTGTCCAACCATCCACCGCAATATCGCAGTCCCATTATAAGTTGCTGATCACCCCCCATTACAAACAAAATAAACCAAAAAATAGGGCTGTTACTGATTAAAATTTTCGTGTTCGATCAATCGATTTTTTTTAAATCAATTAATCGACTAATTTCGATTAATTATAATGCACATACAGATCCCACTACTTTTAGCTGATCTCCTTGCAGGCCGATTCCCAGTGCAGCTCCCAACCACTGGAAAAATGGATAGCAGGATACAAAAAACACACAAAGGCAGCGCTCGATGGGAATAGCATTAAAACTTTTATAGTCTTCAAGTAGGTAACAAAATAAATATTGCACTGGAGATAAAATCGATGTAGCTACATAAACTGTAAAAATGGTGCGACTAATACCAAACGGTAGCAAAAGCAGTCATAAAAACATGTAGTCAAGTATGATACTGGTATAAAAATGTGTACAACTATACCACTGCTGAATCCAGATGAGGAGGGGCTAACGTCAGTCCGTCGGCATGTAGATGTCCCGTGAAGGGAACTATCACAACTCCCAGTGGATGGCTGTAGAATCCCAGGTTGATAGAGGGAAGTGATAGAGGGAAGTGTAACAGCCCTTGCGTGTGGCAGATAGTAAGGTCCCGCCGGCATGCAGATATGAAGGCACAGCAAAGGAGCCCTTCAGATGGACACGGCAAGCCCCGCCGGTGTCCGTGACGTCACCGGATCTCCGACAGAACTCCTTGAAGACCCGAAAGCCGGCGGAGAGGTGAGTACCGATCAAAAGAATTTTGATCGATCAAAAAAATGTATCGATTAATCGAGGAATTAATAGTTAATTTCCACAGCCCTAAAAAAAAATAAGCAAAAATATCCCACAGTTTGTAGACATTATAACTTTAACACAAACCAATCAATATACACTTATTGTGATTTTTTTTTTACCAAAAATATGTAGCAGAATACATATTGGCCTAAACTGATGAAGAAATTTGTTGTTTTTTTTTTTCATTTTTTTATCGGATATGTTTTAAAGCAGAAAATAAGAAATGCTTTTTTTCTTTTTTTTTTCAAAATTGTCTTTTTTTGTTTATTGCGCAAAAAAAAAAAGAAAACGCAGAGGCGATCAAATACCACCAAAATAAAACTCTATTTGTGGGAAAAAATGACATGAGTCATGACATTTGTTTGGGTACAACGTCGCACGACTGCGCCACTGTCAGTTAAATGAATGCAGTGCCGTATCGCAAAATGGTCAATGGGGGTGGGGGATAAAGCTTCCGGAGGTCAAGTGGTTAAAGCGGAGCGATTTTTTTTTTTAAAGTCAGCAGCTACAAACACTGTAGCTGCTGACTTTTAATAAGGACACTTACCTGTCCTAGGCGCCCGCGATGATGCCCCCCCCCCATGCCGATCCCTCGATGATTACAGGTCCTGCGCCGCCATCCCCACTAAGTGTAACAGGCAGTGAAGCCTTGCGGATGCCTGTTACACTTAGTGGGGATGGCGGCGCGAGTCTCGTGCCGATTTGTGAATGAGCGGCTGCTCTCTGTGATTACTCACAGTCCCCAGAAGGCAGCATGCCCCATTCACTAGAAGACACTGGGAGTAGGAGGGATGAAGAAGTTGCACTTCGGCAGATTAGGGACTTCCGCATAGCAACCGGTATTTCGGGTGAGTAAAACATTTTTTTTTTTTCATATTTTTTGCTGCATTTTTTTTTTTTTTTCAGGGTGGAACTCTGCTTTAATGTAACGGGGACTGAACTGTAAAGGGGGACTGTAATGTAAAGGGGGGGGGGGCTGTGATGTGAAAGGGAAGGGGAGTTGTGGTGTGAAGAGGGGGGTTAAGGACAGACTATCCATTTTTGTTTAACCCCTTCATGCCTAAGCCTATTTCTGACATTTGTTGCTTACAAGTTAAAAACATATTTTTTTTGCTTGAAAAATACTTAGAACCCCCAAACATTAGGTTCTAGAGACCCTAGAGAATAAAATGGCGATCGTTGCAAAATTTGATGTCACACTGTATTTGCGCAGCCGTCTTTCAAACACAATTTTGTGGGAAAAAAAAAGACACTTTCATGAATTAAAAATAAAACGAAACAGTAAAGTTAGCCCATTTTTTTTTTTTTTTTTGTATAATGTGAAAGATGATGTTACGCTGAGTAAATAGATACCTAACATGTCGTGTTCTGAAATTGCGCACACTCGTTGAATGGCGCCAAACTATAATACCTAAAAATCTCCATAGGTGACGGTTTAAAAAACGTAACGGTTACCAGGTTAGAGTTACAGAGGAGGTCTGGTGCTAGAATTATTGCTCTCACTCTGACGATGGCTGTGATACCTCACATGTGTGATTTGAACACAGTTTACATTTGCGGGCACGACTTACGTGTGCGTTTTCTTTAAGGGCGTTTAAAAAAAAATCTTATTTTTTTTTTTTTTTACATTGTCCCTTTATAAAAAAAAAAATGTGATCATTTTTATTGCTGTCACTGTAAACATCCCATGTGACAGTAATAGGTGGTGACAGGTACTCTTTATGGAGGGATCGGGGGTCTAAATCCCTCCTTTGCACTTAAGAGTATTCAGATCGCCAAAAACTGCGATTCTGAATACTGTCATTTTTTTTTTTTTTTTTAATCGGCGCCGTTGGCAGCCGAGTAAACCGAAAGTGACGTTGCTTCCGGGATCTTTCATCGGAGACCCGATCAGAGCCGAATCCGGCTTTGTTCGGGTCTCAGCCTAGGCGGCGGATGTGCCGGCTGGTGGGACAGGAGAGCCGGGAAGAGCGTCAGAAGGTGGCGGGAGGCAAGAGGGGGGGGGGCATCCCCTCCCGCTACTTTAGGATAACAGTCGAGCGACTTTTAGCCACATCGGTTATTATTACTAAAAAGCCGACCACCCGCTCTAAAAAACGGTGCCGGGGTGATGCCTGAAGCTGCATATCATCATCACGCCGGTATAACCCCTTCAACCCATGAATGCAAATTTGCGTACGGTTGGCGTGAAGGGTTATGATACAGTATATAGTGCATAGAACAAACTTTAAATATCATACAGTTAGGATTTACATCTTATTTCTGCCTGAACAACTGTGCCGCCAAACCGCAAATCCCCAGCAATTAATATTAGCGAATGATTGCGTGTTTTATGTCGTCCATCACAGTGGAAGTCATTACAGCCCGCCACATTATAGAAACTTTACATCAATGTTCTCTGAGATGAGGGGAGACCGCAGGAAAGAGAAAAAAAAAAATAGATCCGTAATCACCCGTTTCCGTAATAAAAACAAACTCATTAATAAGCTTATGGGAAATACCGATACAATCCACTCAGGGAATTTCCCAGACAAGTACGAGGAATTCACATCTAAGAAGACCAGGAATAAAATCTATAGACCGACATTCTCATTTATTGTACAGAGGGGGAGAGCGTGGACCAGAAAGAGGCGCAGAACGCCCGTACCCCCAGAGGGGGGCGTATTCATTGGTCAGAGCAATGCCGCTTTTACCAGGAAAACAGTCCTCCCGGTGTCACCTCTGAGACCCCAAATGTGGCAAAATGAATGTAGAAATGTGAATTGTACATCCTCCGTGACTGTTTAGCAGCAAATATTAGATGAAAGCGGAGGTCCCGCGAAAAAAAATAAAAAATTATAATAATAATTAAAAGCCAGCAGCTACAAATACTGCAGCTGCTGACTTTTAATAAATAAACACTTACCTGTCCAGGGTGCCCGCGATGGCGGCAGCCGAAGCCGAGCAATCGCTCGTTTCTCGGCTGCCACCGCCGCCATCCTCCGTGAGGGAATCAGGAAGTGAAGCGTTGCGGCTTCACTGCCTGGTTCCCTACTGCGCATGCACGAGTAGCGCGGCGCGTCGTCACTGGTCCCTGCTGTCTTCTGGGACCAGTGTGTTTCCCAGAAGACAGAGGGGGGTGGCGCGAAGGGGCGTGACTCCCACGGCAGTCTATTCCCGGAAGTGGGTGCAAATACCTATATTAGAAAGGTATCTGCACCCTCCTTCCCACTGAAAGGTGCCAAATGTGACACCGGAGGGGGGGGGGGGGTTCCAAAGAGCGGAGGTTTACTTTTTGTGTGGACCTCCGCTTGAAGTATTAGATCGATCACTCGGGGTGTATTTAAAAAATTATTTGCATAGCAATTGGCCCAGTGGAAGTAAAAGTACAATCGTTCTGTGCAAATAGAAAAAAAACAAAAAACAAAACAAAAGTTATTAAGAGATTTCCTGTGCTTGCTGAATGTTTTTCAAGTATTCTTAACTAGGGATGAGCTCGGTGTTCGAGTCGAACATACGTTCGACTCGAACATCGGCTGTTCGATCGTTCGCCGAACAACGAACGATTTGGGCCGTTCGCGCCTAATTCGCGGCCCACAATGCACTACGCCATCGCAGTGTCATCCAGGCGCTGTGATTGGCCAAGCATGCACTGTGACCCCGCATGCTTGGCCAATCACAGCGCCGGCAGCGAGGAGAGCAATGATTGGCCACAGGCAGGATGCCTGTGGCCAATTATTGCTGAGGGTGTTTAGTACACGCCCCACACTATAAAAGGCCGCCAGCACGGCGGCCTAGTGTAGTGTGTTCCGGAGCAGGGAAAGAGAAGCATAGGCAGGGACAGTGACATTTTTTTTTTTTGTTGCTTAACCTGGATTCCTTTAGTTTAGGGAAAGAGAAGGATAGGTAGGGAGAGTGTCAGTCTGTTTTACTGTGCGAATCCTTGTTTCTAGGGACAGGGAAGGACAGTGAGGGAAATTCTCATTGTGCTATACTGTGCTAAAGCATTCCTCATCAACCATCTTTTAAAAAAAATTTTTATAGGGACAGAAAACTATAGGTAGGGAGAGTGTCAGTGTGTTTTACTGTGCTAAACCTTGTTTGTAGGGACAGGGAAGGACAGTGAGGGAAATTCTCATTGTGCTATACTGTGCTAAAGCATTCCTCATCAACCATCTTTAAAAAAAAAAAAAATTTATAGGGACAGAAAACTATAGGTAGGGAGAGTGTCAGTGTGTTTTACTGTGCTAAACCTTGTTTGTAGGGACAGGGAAGGACAGTGAGGGAAATTCTCATTGTGCTATACTGTGCTAAAGCATTCCTCATCAACCATCTTTAAAAAAACATTTTTTATAGGGACAGAAAACTATAGGTAGGGAGAGTGTTAGTGTGTTTTACTGTGCTAAACCTTGTTTGTAGGGACAGGGAAGGACAGTGAGGGAAATTCTCATTGTGCTATACTGTGCTAAAGCATTCCTCATCAACCATCTTTAAAAAAAAAAAATTATAGGGACAGAAAACTATAGGTAGGGAGAGTGTCAGTGTGTTTTACTGTGCTAAACCTTGTTTGTAGGGACAGGGAAGGACAGTGAGGGAAATTCTCATTGTGCTATACTGTGCTAAAGCATTCCTCATCAACCATCTTTAAAAAAAAAAAAAATTATAGGGACAGAAAACTATAGGTAGGGAGAGTGTCAGTGTGTTTTACTGTGCTAAACCTTGTTTGTAGGGACAGGGAAGGAGAGTGAGGGAAATTCTCATTGTGCTATTGTGCTAAAGCATTCCTCATCAACCATCTTTAAAAAAAAAATTTTTATAGGGACAGAAAACTATAGGTAGGGAGAGTGTCAGTGTGTTTTACTGTGCTAAACCTTGTTTGTAGGGACAGGGAAGGACAGTGAGGGAAATTCTCATTGTGCTATACTGTGCTAAAGCATTCCTCATCAAGCATCTTTAAAAAAAAAATTTTTATAGGGACAGAAAACTATAGGTAGGGAGAGTGTCAGTGTGTTTTACTGTGCTAAACCTTGTTTGTAGGGACAGGGAAGGACAGTGAGGGAAATTCTCATTGTGCTATACTGTGCTAAAGCATTCCTCATCAACCATCTTTAAAAAAAAAAAAATTATAGGGACAGAAAACTATAGGTAGGGAGAGTGTCAGTGTGTTTTACTGTGCTAAACCTTGTTTGTAGGGACAGGGAAGGACAGTGAGGGAAATTCTCATTGTGCTATACTGTGCTAAAGCATTCCTCATCAACCATCTTTAAAAAAAAATTTTTTTATAGGGACAGAAAACTATAGGTAGGGAGAGTGTCAGTGTGTTTTACTGTGCTAAACCTTGTTTGTAGGGACAGGGAAGGACAGTGAGGGAAATTCTCATTGTGCTATACTGTGCTAAAGCATTCCTCATCAACCATCTTTAAAAAAAAATTTTTTTATAGGGACAGAAAACTATAGGTAGGGAGAGTGTCCGTGTGTTTTACTGTGCTAAACCTTGTTTGTAGGGACAGGGAAGGACAGTGAGGGAAATTCTCATTGTGCTATACTGTGCTAAAGCATTCCTCATCAACCATCTTTAAAAAAAACAAATTATAGGGACAGAAAACTATAGGTAGGGAGAGTGTCAGTGTGTTTTACTGTGCTAAACCTTGTTTGTAGGGACAGGGAAGGACAGTGAGGGAAATTCTCATTGTGCTATAATGTGCTAAAGCATTCCTCATCAACCATCTTTAAAAAAAAAAAAAATTATAGGGACAGAAAACTATAGGTAGGGAGAGTGTCAGTGTGTTTTACTGTGCTAAACCTTGTTTGTAGGGACAGGGAAGGACAGTGAGGGAAATTCTCATTGTGCTATACTGTGCTAAAGCATTCCTCATCAACCATCTTTAAAAAAAAAAAAATTTATAGGGACAGAAAACTATAGGTAGGGAGAGTGTCAGTGTGTTTTACTGTGCTAAACCTTGTTTGTAGGGACAGGGAAGGACAGTGAGGGAAATTCTCATTGTGCTATACTGTGCTAAAGCATTCCTCATCAAGCATCTTTAAAAAAAATTTTTTTATAGGGACAGAAAACTATAGGTAGGGAGAGTGTCAGTGTGTTTTACTGTGCTAAACCTTGTTTGTAGGGACAGGGAAGGACAGTGAGGGAAATTCTCATTGTGCTATACTGTGCTAAAGCATTCCTCATCAACCATCTTTAAAAAAAAAAAAATTATAGGGACAGAAAACTATAGGTAGGGAGAGTGTCAGTGTGTTTTACTGTGCTAAACCTTGTTTGTAGGGACAGGGAAGGACAGTGAGGGAAATTCTCATTGTGCTATACTGTGCTAAAGCATTCCTCATCAACCATCTTTAAAAAAAAAAAATTTTATAGGGACAGAAAACTATAGGTAGGGAGAGTGTCAGTGTGTTTTACTGTGCTAAACCTTGTTTGTAGGGACAGGGAAGGACAGTGAGGGAAATTCTCATTGTGCTATACTGTGCTAAAGCATTCCTCATCAACCATCTTTAAAAAAATTTTTTTTTTATAGGGACAGAAAACTATAGGTAGGGAGAGTGTCCGTGTGTTTTACTGTGCTAAACCTTGTTTGTAGGGACAGGGAAGGACAGTGAGGGAAATTCTCATTGTGCTATACTGTGCTAAAGCATTCCTCATCAACCATCTTTAAAAAAACATTTTTTATAGGGACAGAAAACTACAGGTAGGGAGAGTGTCAGTGTGTTTTACTGTGCTAAACCTTGTTTGTAGGGACAGGGAAGGACAGTGAGGGAAATTCTCATTGTGCTATTCTGTGCTAAAGCATTCCTCATCAACCATCTTTGAAATCCTTGTTTTTTGGACAGTCAGGGAAATTGTCATTGTGCTATTCTGTGCGAAAGCAATCATCCTCAACCATATTTAGAAATCCTTAAGTAAAGGGACAGAGAAGGACACCTGAAGGTAGCCCTTATTGCTTTTTTTCCCATCTCCCTGCAGGCCATCCATTAGAATGTCTGGAAGGCAAACAAGGAGAGGCAGACAGTCAGGAGGCAATAAAAGAGGGCAAGCAGGCTCTGTGTCTGGGGGCAACAGTGCTGGTCGTGGACGCGGTGCATTGTCATCAGCACATGGCCATGGGACACGCTTGTCCTTCTTTTCGGCAGCTGGACATGTTGAGCCACATCATGCCGAAGACTTGGTAGAGTGGATGACCAAGCCCTCCTCCTCCTCCTCATCCTCTCTCACCCAGGCTCAGGGTACTGGCAAAGCAGCTGCCAAAGCGTCCTCTTCCCTGGTATCAATGTCAGACTCATCATCAGTCACTCCTTCCCTAGACCCACCATGTCCTCCTCCTGAGGAGTCCCCCGAACTGTTTGAGCACAGTGTTGGGTACATGCTCCAGGAGGATGCCCAGCGTTTCGAAGGGTCTGATGATGAAACCCAGCTAGAGGAAGGCAGTAGCGTGAGAGCAGACAGAGGGGATGCTCAAGAAGGACACCAATCTGGCAGTCATGTTCCAGCAGCTGCAGCATACTGCCAGATTGGCTCCAGTGATGAGGAGGGAGGGGATGATGAGGTCACTGACTCCACGTGGGTGCCTAATAGGAGAGAGGAGGAGGAGGAGGATGAGGAGGAGGCACATCTCCAACGAGGCAGGATGCCCTTTGGTGGCCAGCGTAAGGGCAGTACACCGACGGAATCACACCGCAGAGCTCTGCCTGTGCAGGGCGCTGCCTCTGCCCGTCATTCAAAAAGTTCTTTGGTGTGGGCCTTTTTTGAGGCTAGTGCATCAGATCGCACAGCTGCTGTTTGCAACATATGTCTCAAGCGTATATCGCGTGGCCAAAACATCAGCCGCTTGGGTACCACATGCCTGACCAGACATATGTTGACCTGCCATGCAGCTCGTTGGCAAGCCTACCTCAAAGACCCACACCAAAGAACAAAGCGGACCTCTCCTTGCACCGCATCAGCTGGGATCTCCAACCCCACTATAACTTCAGTCCTCTCTGAAACATGCACTGAGAGGAATGAAGGTGTAGAATTAGGTGTGTCACAGCCAAGTACTTGCGCCCACTCTGCTAGCAGTACACCGACGTCCGATTCTAGCAGGCAAATTTCCCTGCCCCAGCTGCTGGACCGTCGAAAGAAGTTCACTCCCAGCCATCCACATGCCCAGCGGTTGAATGCTAGCTTGGCTAAATTGCTAGCGCTTCAACTGCTGCCTTTTCAGTTGGTAGACTCGGCCCCCTTCCGTGAGTTTGTGCAATGTGCGGTTCCTCAGTGGCAGGTTCCCAAACGCCACTTTTTCTCACAGAAGGCTATTCCGGCTCTCTACCGGCATGTGGAAGGCAATGTCTTGGCCTCGCTGGACAGGGCGGTCAGCGGTAAGGTGCATATTACCGCTGACTCATGGTCCAGCAGGCATGGATAGGGACGTTACCTTTCTTTCACGGCCCATTGGGTCACTCTTTTGGCAGCTGGGAAGGATGCAGGACAAGGTGCAGTAGTGTTGGAGGTTGTTCCACCGCCACGCCTCCAAAATGCTACTACTGGTTGTGACACACCTCTCTCCTCCACCCCCTCCTCTTCTTTTCCTCCATGGCCTCTTCCTGTGCTTTGTCCTCTGAACCAGCGGTGCTCCGTAGGCGTTCAAGGGGCTACGCAAGTACGCAGGCAAAAAGATGCCATGCCGTGCTTGCGCTGGTGTGTTTGGGGGACAGAAGCCACACTGGGGCAGAGGTCCTGTCTGCTCTGCAGGGGCAGGCCGAGAGGTGGTTGACGCCACGCCAGCTTAAGCCAGGAATGGTGGTTTGTGACAATGGCACCAACCTCCTCTCCGCCCTCCGACAGGGACAACTGACCCATGTGCCCTGTGTGGCTCACGTCCTTAACCTGGTGGTGCAGCGGTTCTTGGGCAGGTACCCGGGCTTACAGGATGTCCTGAGGCAGGCCAGGAAAGTCTGTGTGCATTTCCGCAGATCTTATAATGCCAGTGCTCGCCTGGCTGAGCTGCAAAAGGAGTTGAACCTGCCCAAGAACCGCCTTATATGTGACATGCCCACCAGGTGGAACTCAACGTTGGCCATGCTGCAGCGGCTGCACACGCAGCAGAGGGCCATCAATGAGTACCTGTGTGACTACGGCACCAGGACAGGGTCAGGGGAGCTTGGTTTTTTTTCTCCACGCCAGTGGGGCATGATCAGGGATGCATGCACTGTCCTGGCACCATTTGAGGAGGCCACGAGGATGGTGAGCAGTGACAGTGCATGCATCAGTGACACTGTACCTCTTGTCCACCTGTTGGAGCACACGCTGCGTGGAATAATGGACAGGGCACTTGAGGCAGAACAGAGGCAGGAAGAGGAGGACTTCCTTGCCTCTCAAGGCCCCCTTTACCCAGACAGTGTTCCTTCTGTCCCACCCATCGCACAGGAAGAGGACGAGGAGGAGGAGGAGGAGGAGGATTGTGTCAGCATGGAGGTGGAGCCTGGCACTCAGCAGCATCAACAGCAGCAGTCTTTTAGGGATGATTTACAGTCCCAAGAAACCCGTGGACTTGTACGTGGCTGGGAGGAGGTGGCTGCGGATCATGTCGTCCTTAGTGACCCAGAGGACTCCGGACCGAATGCCTCAGCTAACCTACCCTGCATGGCCTCCCTGATCCTGCAAAGTCTGCGGAAGGATCCTCGTATTCTTCGGATCAAGGAGAGGGACCATTACTGGCTGGCCACTCTCCTTGATCCACGGTACAAGGGTAAGGTTGCGGACCTTATGTTACCGTCGCAGAGGGAGCAGAGGATGAGACAACTCCGGGAGGCCTTGCAGAAAGGTCTGTGCAACGCGTTCCCAGAGACTGGGAGGTTACAAACTCCTGGTCCTGGACAACGAGTTGCTGAGGCTTCGGCCAGTCAAAGAAGGAGCGGTGGGGAAGGTGGCCGTCTGACCGATGCGTTCAGACAATTCTTTAGTCCGCAGCCCCAAAGTATGATCGGTTCCAGCAGCCATCGCCAGCGTCTGATAAACATGGTGCAGGAATATCTAGGGGCAAGGTCAGACTTGGACACCTTCCCCACCGAAAATCCTCTGGCTTACTGGGTCTTGAGGATGGATCACTGGCCAGAGCTTGCACAGTATGCAATTGAGCTACTGGCCTGTCCTGCATCCAGCGTTCTTTCGGAACGCACATTCAGTGCTGCTGGAGGATTTGTCACGGATCACAGGGTGCGCCTGTCCACCGACTCAGTTGATCGACTGACTTTCATCAAGATGAACCAGTCTTGGATCACCACCAGCTACCACACACCTGATGCTGATATAACAGACTAATTGATTTTAACATGTCACATCCCTTCAAGACTGATGCTGATGCTGAGTGCCTGTGCTGTTATGTTGACTGGCTATCCTCCTCCTCCGAGTCCTCAATGATACGATTGATGATGATAGCTTGGAAGATCATTTTTGTTTATGGGTGCCGCCACCAGTGCCTAACGCCCAATTTTTCAGCCCCTGTTTAACAGGGGCGTGTAATTACAATTTTTGAAGCAATACTTTGCAATAGGGCTCATTGCTGTGCTCCAAGTACAGTATCTGTGAGGGGTTGCAGTGTTGTGCCACCAGTGCCTAAGGCCCAATTTTTCAGCCCCTGTTCAAAAGGGGCATGTAATTACAATTCTTGATCTAATAATTCACAGCAGGGCCCATTCCTGCACCCACCAAGAGTAACTCTGAGGGCTAACAGTGTTGTGGCAACACCACCACCACCACCACCACCACGAAAGGCCCAATTTTTCAGCCCCTGTTCAACAGGGGCATGCAATTACAATTCTAATAATTCACAGCAGGGCCCATTGCTGCACCCACCAAGAGTAACTGTCAGGGCTTACAGTGTTGTGGCACCAGCACCACCATCAAAGGCCCAATTTTTACTACCACTGTTCAACAATTATATGTAATTACAATTCCTGATATAATAGTTGACAGCAGGGCGTTCCAGCACCAACCAAGAGTAACTGTGAGTGCTTACAGTGTTGTGCCAACACCAACAACTAAGGGGCCTATTTCTGCAGAGTATATACGGCAGGTCCCTACTTTCAAACATCCAACTTACAAATGACTCCTACTTGCAAACGCAAGAAGACAACAGGAAGTGAGAGGAAATCTACCCCTAGGAAGGAAAATTCTCTCCTGTAAGAATTAATATGGGAGAAAGGTGTCTCCTCTGTACTGATGCTTTATCACCAATCCTTGTTTCAAGAAAAACACCACATTTCAAAAACAGTTGTCATTGGGACGGAAAGTGAGGTGAAATGTTCTGAACAGGGGCACAGACAGCAAAACAAATGTTACAGGGGTGATAACCCTTACCTATGTTTTCCAAAGAGTTTAAAAATAGATTTTTGGGCTGGAGCTACACTTAAACAATGTACCTGTTCAAAATTACAAACAGATTCTACATAAGAACAAACCTACAGTCCCTGTCTTGTATGCACCGCCTGTATACGGCTGTTCAGAGTATATAGGGCCTTTTTTATTTTATGTGCGGGGTTCCCCTTAATATCCATACAAGACCCAAAGGGGCTGGTAATGGGCTGGGGTAGGGGGGTGGGGGGGGGGTCATGGGGTAGCTATGCCATTTTTCTTAAAGATTTTCATCCATATTACCGGGACCAGACATTACATTAAAGCCGCAAGCAGTTTTAAATGGCTTTTTTTTCCTTTAGAAGTGTCATTTTGTGCAGGGACAGTTCTAAACACGGGAAACACGTGGCACTTCACAGGCATACTTTAGACACCCCCCAGGTACGATATTTAAAGGACTATTTGACTTTTTTTTTTCACTTTATGCATCATTAAAATGACTGCTCCCGAAAAACGACCGTTTTTAAAACTTCTTTTTGCATTGATACATGTCCCCTGGTGCAGAACCCGGGTTCCCAAACCCTTTTTAGGATAATAACATGCATAATAGTCGTTATAATTAGCACTTTAGAATTCGAACGTTCGCATCCATTGTATTTAATAGGGTTCTAATGTTCGTACAAACTTTCGGTCCGTTCGCGGGTTCTGGTGCGAACCGAACCCGGGGGTGTTCGGCTCATCACTATTCTTAACGCCATCTACTCCTCTCCCCTCTCGCTGGCTTCTCCTCCTCTGCCTTCCTTCCAGCTTCTCCTCCTCTTCCCTCTCATTGGCTTCTCCTCCTCTGCCTTCCTTCCAGCTTCTCCTCCTCTTCCCTCTCATTGGCTTCTCCTCCTCTCCCCTCTCGCCAGATTCTCTTCCTCTCCCCTCTCGCCGAATACTCCTCTCTTGTGGGCTTCTTCTCTCCCCCCCTTCCGGCTTTTCCTCCTCTCCCCTCTCTCTGGCTTCTACTCCTCTCCCCTCTCGCTGGCTTCTCCTCCTCTGCCTTCCTTCCAGCTTCTCCTCCTCTCCCCTCTCATTGGCTTCTCCTCCTCTCCCCTCTCGCCAGATTCTCTTCCTCTCGCCGAATACTCCTCTCTTGTGGGCTTCTTCTCTCCCCCCTGCCGGCTTTTCCTCCTCTCCCCTCTCTCTGGCTTCTACTCCTCTCCCCTTTCGCTGGATTTTTCTCCTCTCTCCTCTCGCTGGCTCCTACTCTTCTCCCCTCTTGCTGGCTTCTTCTTCTCTCCCCTCCTGCTGGATTCTCCTCCTCTCTCCTCTCTCTGGCTTCTCCTCCTCTCCCCACTCGCTGGCTTCTCCTCCTCTCCCCACTCGCTGGCTTCTCCTCCTCTCCCTACTCGCTGGCTTCTCCTCCTCTCTCCTCTCGCTGGCTTCTCTTCCTCTCCCCTCCTGTTGGATCCTATTCCTCTCCCCTCTTGCTGGCTTCTTCTCCTCTCCCCTCTCATTGGCTTCTCCTTCTCTCCATTCTTTTCCAGCTTCTCCTCCTCTCCCTTCCTGCTGACTTCTCCTTCTCTACCCTCTTGCTGGCTTCTCTTCCTCTCCCCTCCTGCTGGATTCTCCTCATCTCCCCTCTCGCTGGCTTCTCCTCCTCTCTCCTCTCGCTGACTTCTCCCCCTCTCCCCTCCTGCCGGATTCTCCTCTCCTTGGCTTCTTCTCCTCTCCCTTCTCGCTGGCTTCTCTTCCTCTCCCCCTCCTTTCCGGCTTCTCCTCCTCTCCCCTCTCGCTAGCTTCTTCTCCTCTCTCGACGGCTTCTCCTCCTCTCCCCTCCTGCTGACTTCTTCTCTTCTCCCCTCTCGCTGGCTTCTCCTCCTCTCCCCTATTGCCAGCTTCTCCTCCTCTCCCCTCTCACCAGCTTCTCCTCCTCTCCCCTCTCGCCAGCTTCTCCTCCTCTCCCCTCCTGCCGGCTTCTCCTATTCTCCCCTCTCGCTGGATTCTCCTCCTTTACCCTCCCGCCGGCTTCAGGTGCTGCAGGGGAGTCACAGGGCAGATCTAACTTCCCCGTCGCTGATTTCACCCCCCCCCTTGTACTTGGACCACCTTCACTGATCCCAGCGCCCCCTCAATGCAGAACTGCTGGCTGACATCCCCCCTTCCAGCTTCAGCTACGCAGGGGAGCCTTGGTGTATTTACTGCCCCCCTAATGCAGAACTGGTCCCAGCGCCCCCTCCTGCAGGGCTGCTATCCGGCTTCCCCTCCTCTTCCTCCTGCTAGCTCCAGCTGTTGCCGGGGATGGACATCAGTGTTATTATTATCTCCCTGTGCCTGCGTGTCTTTGCTGTGCCTGTGTGGGTTTCTTTCAGGTACTCCGGTTTCCTCCCACATTGCAAATAATTATCACCTTAATTGCTATCATTATTATTTTTCTTCTTATTATTATTATCATTATTATTATTATTATTATTATTTTTTAATCAGGATTAGCCCTTTTATTACCAGACCCATTTTGGGGTCATCACCATCTTCATCATCTTCTTCATCTTCATCATCTTCTTCATTATCATCATCATCATCTTCTTCATTATCATCTTCATCATCATCATCTTCATCTTCATCATCTCCATCTTCATAATATTCATCATCATCATCATCTTCATCACCGTCAATTTGAAAGGGGCCTTATTGTTATCATCATCATCACCATTATTATGATGATAATAATAACAATAACAATAATAATTTATTACAGGTATTTATATAGCGCCAGCAATTTACACAGCACTTTACATATATTTTTAGACATTCACATCAGTCCCTGCCCTCAAGGAGCTTACAATCTAAGGTCCCTATCTCACATTCATACATACACATACTAGAGCCAGTTTAGACAGGATCCAATTATCCTACCAGCATGTCTTTGCAGTGTGGGAGGAAACCGGAGTACCTGGAAGAAACCTACGCAGGCACAGGGAGATAATAATAATAATCATCATCATCTTCGCTATTACTAGCATTATTATTTTTTGTATTATTATCATTATTATTACTACTACTATTATTATTATTATTATATATATTTTTTTTATATATTGGCTTAACTTTTACTGCCAGAGCCGTTTTTTTTTTTTTGTACACATGTTAAAGAAATCTTTTTTATTATTTAAAATCCCCAAACATGATATATTTTCTGAAAGCAGGCCCCCTGGAGAATAATGGCAGTCCCAGTTTTTTATGTTACACAATATTTGCACAATGGTTTAATTTTCAGTAAAAATAAATAAATACACTAACGTTGATTTTAGGGCACGCAAATGTAATAAATGTAAAATATTACCCAATTTCTTTTGGGTAAAATATAGAAGGTGAGGTTGCTCCGGGTAATTTAAAAAAATGGTGTATATGCCAAGGAATAACTAAATAAAAATTGAATACCTGAACTCAAATTGGTTTGGGGAGGAGTTTCCACAGCTCAGCTGCAAACCAAATTAAAGTGAATTTGGATCTGTCACCTGCTGTAAGCTATTACAAAAATATTTATTTAGGCCTGGTTCACACTGGGGCGACAAACGCTCCGACATTGGGAGCTCATGTCGCATGACGTGTGAAAATCAATGTTTCCCTATGGGAGCCGTCCTAACTGGTCAGACACATGTCGGTCCGACTTTGAAAATGCTCCCTGTACTACTTTGGTCCGACTTCAGCCCATTGACTATCATTGAAGTCGGATCAAAGTCGGACCGCAGTCTTGCATGGTCCGACTTTGACATGCGACTTGTGCTGTACTGCTCTTGAGGGGGAACTCCAGGCCAAATTTTAAATAAAAAACTGGCGTGGGTTCCCCTCCAGAGGCATACCAGGCCCTTGGGTCTGGTCTGGATTTGAACGGGCACCCTACGCCGAAAAAACGGCGTGGGGTCCCCCCAAAATCCAAACCAGACCCTTATCCGAGCACACAACCTGGCAGGCCGCAGGGGAAGAGGGGGGGACGAGAGAGCGGCCCCCCTCCCTCCTGAACCGTACCAGGCCGCATGCCCTCAACATGGGGGAGTTTGGTGCTCTGGGGCAGGGGGGCGACCTGCGGCCCCCCCACCCCAGAGCACCCTGCCCCCATGTTGATGAGGACAGGGCCTCTTCCCGACAACCCTGGCCGTTGGTTGTCGGGGTCTGCGGGCGGGGGGCTTATCGGAATCCGGGAGCCCCCTTCAATAAGGGGGTCCCCGGATCCTGGCCCCCCCACCCTATGTGAATGAGTATGGGGTACATCGTACCCCTACCCATTCACCTGGTGGAAAAAAATTGCAATAAATAAACACTACACAGGTTTTCAAAGTAATTTATTGCACAGCTCCGGGGGTCTTCTTCCGACTTCCGGGGGTCTTCTTCCGACTTCCGGGGGTCTTTTCCGACTTCGAGGGTCTCCGGTGTCGTCTCCCGCTCTTTCTTCCGCCGGGCCTCCGCTAACTTCTTTTTAGCTCTCTTGCTAACAGAGGCCCGGTCTTCCCGTTGTCTCGTCCGGCTCTCCGTTGTTCTTCTGCCGGCCCCTCCACTAACTTCTTCGTAGCTCTTTCGCTAGTGGAGGGGCCGGGCTTCCCGTCGCTGTCGCCGTCGGCTTCTTCTTCCCTCTTCTCCTCCTCGATGTTGACGTGTCGCTTCCTCCCGCTGTAATACTGGCTCTCCGCTCCGCTCCGCATTAATATAGGCTTCTCATGACGTCACAGTCACATGTTCCAGGGCACATGGCCCCGGAGCATGTGACTGTGACGTCATGGGAACATGTGACTGTGACGTCATGAGAAGCCTATATTAATGCGGAGCGGAGAGCCAGTATTACAGCGGGAGGAAGCGACGCGTCAACATCGAGAAGGAGAAGAGGGAAGAAGAAGCCGACAGCGACAGCGACGGGAAGCCCGGCCCCTCCACTAGCGAAAGAGCTACGAAGAAGTTAGTGGAGGGGCCGGCAGAAGAACAACGGAGAGCCGGACGAGACAACGGGAAGACCGGGCCTCTGTTAGCAAGAGAGCTAAAAAGAAGTTAGCGGAGGCCCGGCGGAAGAAAGAGCGGGAGACGATACCGGAGACCCTCGAAGTCGGAAAAGACCCCCGGAAGTCGGAAGAAGACCCCCGGAAGTCGGAAGAAGACCCCCGGAGCTGTGCAATAAATTACTTTGAAAACCTGTGTAGTGTTTTTTTATTGCAATTTTTTTCCACCAGGTGAATGGGTAGGGGTACGATGTACCCAATACTCATTCACATGTGGTGCGGAGGCCGGGATCCGGGGGCCCCCTTATTAAAGGGGGCTCCCGGATTCCGATAAGCCCCCCGCCCGCAGACCCCGACAACCAACGGCCAGGTTTGTCGGGAAGAGGCCCTGTCCTCATCAACATGGGGGCAGGGTGCTCTGGGGTGGGGGGGCCGCAGGTCGCCCCCCTGCCCCAGAGCACCAAACCCCCCATGTTGAGGGCATGCGGCCTGGTACGGTTCAGGAGGGAGGGGGGCCGCTCTCTCGTCCCCCCCTCTTCCCCTGCGGCCTGCCAGGTTGTGTGCTCGGATAAGGGTCTGGTTTGGATTTTGGGGGGACCCCCACGCCGTTTTTTCGGCGTAGGTGCGCCTGTTCAAATCCAGACCAGACCCAAGGGCCTGGTATGCCTCTGGAGGGGAACCCGCGCCGTTTTTTTTATTTAAAATTTGGCCTGGAGTTCCCCCTCAAGATTCATACCAAACACACTGCCTGCTATTGGCGGGGATCCAAGTCGGATCCCCGTTCATTGAAAGTCGGACATATGTCGGCTTCATGTCGCAGGGCAAAGTCGGATCCAAAGTAGGACGGATGTCGTGTCGCACTAGTGTGAACCCGGCCTAATAATAAAAAAATATATATGTTTTTATATATATATATATATATATATATATATATATATATATATATATATATTAGGGCTGTGGAAATTAATCGATTAATTGCTTTGATAAATCAAAATTCTTTGGGCTTGCCGTGTCCATCTGAAGGGCTCCTTTGCTGTGCCTTCATATCTGCATGCCGGCGGGACCTTACTATCTGCCACACGCAAGGGCTGTTACACTTCCCTCTATCATTTCCCTCTATCAACCTGGGATTCTACAGCCATCCACTGGGAGTTGTGATCATTCCCTTTACGGGACATCTACATGCCGACGGACTGATGTTAACCCCTCCTCATCTGGATTCAGCAGTGGTATCGTTGTACACATTTTTATACCAGTATCATACTTGGCTACATGTTTTTATGACGACTTTTGCTACCGTTTGGTATTACTCGCACCATTTTTACAGTTTATGTAGCTACATCGAATTTATCTCCAGCGTAATATTTATTTTGTTACCTACTTGAAGACTATAAAAGTTTTAATGCTATTCCCATCGAGCGCTGCCTTTGTGTGTTTTTTGTATCCTGCTATCCATTTTTCCAGTGGTTGGTAGCTGCACTGGGAATCGGCCTGCAAGGAGATCAGCTAAAAGTAGTTGGATATCTATGTGCGTTATAATTAATCGAAATTAGTCGATTAATCGATAAAAAAAAAATCGATTAATCAAACACGAAAATTGTAATCAGTAACAGCCCTAATATATATATATATATATATATATATATATATATATATATATACACACATACAGTATATATATATATATATATATATATATATATATATATATATAAAGGCCAGTATGCTGGCCTGAAATTATGGGAGAAGTTTGAGGGGTACTTAAGCAGACCATCCACGATGGTCAGAGTCGGCTCTAGTGCGCGGTACTACACGTCACTGGGCTGACTCTTCCCCATTCACCTCATATTCGTGAGTCGGTGCATGCGATCGCAGGTACATTTCGGCTTCTTCATTCGGGGTCTTCGACGGTGGTACTCGCTCACGGTCGCAGGTAGTATCCGAACTTTTCATATCAGGTACAATCTTGCGGTTTTGTTATGCTTTCATCCTGCACCCCTTGAATAAAAAGCCTGCCCCTGAGTTGTTTTCGCTCATATTCAGGCATCATTCAGCACAGGCGTAGTACATTTATAAATTCCTTCTGCCAAACATACGATTCATTCGTACATCCAAGTCTCCGAGCCGCTGTCGGTCGTTGTCCGATATCACTCGCCATGGGCTTGACTGGTTATAAAAGTCACTGTCCATGGGGTTCAAGTCTCATTCATTTGGAGATGAGAATGTATTGTTTGTATGGGTTTCTGTGGCTGATCAAGGTGGTAATTAGACCCACCTGGTGCCTTCTCTGCACTGGATTAGCCTGGGGGGATGGGTGGTTGATAGGTGTTAGCTTTCAGAGCAAGGGGTGGCATACACCATACAACCAATTTGTAACAGATTAATTAATACTCCTCACTACCGATTCGTATCGGCTTCATTTCATACATTTTACAAACCGATTTTGTATCAGATACATTGCATAGGCCGAATGCTTAACGGCTCCTCACACGCCACACCTTCTACAAACCCCATCCCACCTACTGACGCCCTACACCTCCTACGGTACACTCACTTCACCTAACTGATGCCCCACACCTCTTACTACATACAACACACACCAACAGCTGGTCCGAATCTAGTCGCAAAACATCGGCACTACAGTTTCGGACCCTTGGCAACCACAAGCCCCTCCAACTACGAAACACCATTCAGTCGATCTGAGTCCAGTCGTATCTCCGGCGCTACGACTCGGATCCGGCGCACCAAACCCCCTCCTTACATTACAGCCGTAACCGATCCGAACCCAGTCGTAACCTCGGCTTAATGATTCGGATCCATGGCAATACAACTTCATCGATCGATCCGAGTCCAGTCACAGCACCGGCTCAAGCGACTCGGATCTCTAGCAACAAACCTCTCCAACCGATCCGAATCCAGTCGTAGCATCGGCTCAAAGATTCGGATTCTTGGCAAACACAATCGTTCCGAGTCCAGTCGCACCACCAGCTCAACGACTCAGCTTCCCAGCACAAACAGACCCCTCCAACCGATCCGAACCCAGTTGTAGCATCGGCTCAGACGATTCAGATCATCGGCAATACGAAGTGCTGGTTCGTTACCAGTCGCATCAACGTCACGATTACGTACGAACCATTCCCCAAACCTCACGCGGTACAAAAAAAAAAAATTAAACCCAGAAAAAAAAAAAAAAACCCAGGAAAAAATAAAAAATAAAAAATCATCATCATCAAGCATTTACATACACGTCTTACTCCAACTATTCCAGCTTTATCACGGACGGTCATTCCTACATACTCATAATTCACAAACTTTTTTTTGCCTTTCTAGTAAGGCTGCTTCCTCGCAATCGCTGCGAGCATTCTGCAAGTGGTTCAAATCAGCCACTCATCATCTCCAGTAGCAGCACGGCTACTCACCTTTTTCTCTATCACTTTCCCCATGCAGGTCAGTTTGAGTTACAGTTGGTCCACCCTGCACCAGGTTTGGACAATATTCCCCTCAGGATAAAAAATAAATAAAAAATTAAGTATCTTAGGGCTCACATCTTCACCAGGGAGCCAGCTACTGCTCCAAAACAGCTCTCTGCATCCCCCTTACCCAAAAAAAACCATATATATATATATATATATATATATATATATATATATATATATATTTCATGTCACGTTACTACAGGTTCCCGGTCGACCCACTGCTCGACCCCAACCGAGACGTCAATACTAGGGTACAAGACAGATGCGTAATTCAAGGTTCCCCCTTGCTTTCTCCTCGCACTCTTTCACGACACATTGTACTTCACATACACAATTCGACTTGCTCACGAGGCATTAGTAACTGTCACATACCTCTGCGCACTTCACTCTGTATTCGAAGAGTGATCCGAGATCCTTCACCACGCAGACAAGGTTGCCTAACGTCCACCTTGCTGGCAGTGCAAGTGTTAGCAGACCGAGCACACGTCAACTAACTACAGATCGTAACATTCCTACTTAGAATACCAGACTTCAGCTACCCGCCCCAGTACGCCCTGGGGGCTCTGGTTTTTTAGTCTGTGCCGAGCACAGACGGCACCTGAGCTATCGGTGACCTAGCCAGTCACCTCCTGGCTCACCTCGGTTGCCACGCATTCTTTTGAGTTTTCCAAATTACACTCAACAGCGCTCGTACGCAAACTAGCTGTCATCTACGCCTATCGCTCCTTGTCCTGTCCAACCTGCTTTCCTTCTGCCTCCCCGTTTTCTAAACCCTTCTATCCCCTCCAACCTCGCAAACTTATTCTAAACATATGCATTCCCCTCCTTTTAGCCGACGCCATGTCGCGAGCCGACAGCGAAGTCTTAGCCTCTGCCCCACCATCACCCTTCGCGGGTCCAGCGGATGGCACTACACAGTCCCCCAGAGCTTGGACCATCCCCAGGCTATGGCCAAACTATGATGTAGGGGCATTCCCTACCCTGCCACAGCCAGGAAAGCCAAGCTGTTTGGGCTGCTGTTTCCACCACCAGCGGCAGCTCTACCAGACACACAAGCTCCACTGCAGTCGATATCCTCTGCAATTACCCAGCTGCACGCCTTGGTGACCACACTGGCAACTGCAGTCACCGATGTCCAGGCTAGAGTAGGGGCCCTGGAAACACGACCAGCCGCACCCCCATCAGCCCCAGTCTCCACCGTCGTTACCGAACCCCCACTTTTAGGTACGCCCGACGCTTGCACCCTTTCCTTCGCACCTTGTCCCAGCGGGCATCAGGAAGGACATCCTGGGCGGCAAGGACGTGAACCTAGCGTCCTTACTCATTCCTGTACAGGACATAACAGAGAACAAGTCATATTCCTGGGGGGACGTCTCAGTCATCCTAAAGGCCAAGGACCCCAGGCTCACTCACAAACTCTCAGTGACAAAGTTCATGTTAGCCTTTGGGAGGCTTAGAGATGTAATATGCACAGCCAACCCCAACAGGAGGGAAGAACTAGATCTGTACCTCCACACAGTAGTGGATCTAGGCCACACATATGGTGGGTACTCATTCTATGATTACCACCGGTCCTATTCAGCAAAGCAGCAGCCAGACTGTCACAGTTCCAGCTTAACACCAACTGGAGCACTATAGACACAGAACTGTTCTGCCGCCACTTTGCCGGCCTTCGCTCCCCACTCTGTACAATCTGTCAGTCTGCCACCCTAACGGCTAATTGGTGCTCTGAGCTGAGTCGCAGACGTCCCCCCAGCTTCCCTTTCACCTCCAATGCACCTCATAATTTATCAGCAGCCACACAGTTGTCCCAGTCAGACAGACTAGGACGTTCAATTCGAGCACCGGGGGGCGCAACCATCTACAACAACTTTAATTTCAAGGGTTGCTTTTACCCCCACTGCAAACTTCTGCACATCTGTCTCCTGTACCAGAAGGCTCTCCCTAGAAGTACCTGCGGCGTCAAGCAGCAGAGTCCAGCTTGACTAGGCCGCGTGCACGTCGGGCGGCTCGGCTTTTATCTCTCCTCACATCCAACTCCCTCTCTAGCAGCCTTTTTAGTGCAGGGGTTCACTACAGGGTTCCACACCGGACTCATCACACTGCCTGACTCTACCCACGAGTGAAAAAACCTGCTCTCAGCAGCCTCCGACGAAGAAGCCATCAACACCCTGCTACAGATCGAAATGGACCGGGGGTATATGATCGGCCCCCTTTTTCACAGTCACCATTCACAGTGTGGAGAGTCAGCCCTATTGAACTTGTCAAGGGCAAGTTTTCTAATAAACTTCGATTAGTCTACTACTTGTCCATGCCTCATTCTTCTAACATACCCAGTTAAACTCCCTCATGCCCTCAGAGGAGTTCTCACTAAAATACTAAACCCCCCGAAGACCTAGAAAATCTAAGAGAGGTCTTTAAAAACCTCAACGTTCCCATAGCTGAGAAGAAAGTAGAAAGCCCGGCACAGCTCATCTCCTTCCTGGGAATCATTCTAGACATACGCGCCATGCAGGCTAGCCCACCTCTCAATAAATTGACCTGCATCAGGACAGTCGTCCATACGTTTACCGTCACGCAAGGGTGCACTAACACACAGCTACAATCCCTACTGGGCATGCTCAACTTCGTGATGAGGATCATCCCTCAAGGGCGATCCTTTATCTCACGCCTCTTAGTGTTCCTCTCCCAGGCACAAGACCCTGACCAAGTCATTAAGCTAGATACAGCCGCTATAGCGGATCTGGCCATGTGGGACCAATTCCTTGAGAACTGGAATGGTAGACCCATGTTCATCCCATCAGCATCCCCTTCGTCACCACAGATAATCACAGACGCAGCAGCTTCCACAAGCTTCGCTGCAATTTTTGGCCATCATTGGTTTACGGGACCGTGGCCGTCAGAGATACTCACAATTCCGGGTTTTGTCGGTCCTCCTCTCTATTCGAGATCTACCCCATAGTCGCAGCGGCTCAAGTATGGGGCAGCACCTGGGCAGGACAGACCGCCACGTTCGCCACAGACAACCAGGCCACAGCCACAGTCATTAACAGGTCATTAGCAGGTCAAAATCGTTGGCCATCATGTCCTTCCTACGCAGGCTGTTGCTACTTTCCCCACAACATCAGTTCAATATCCTCTGTGTCCACATCCCTGGTAAATGCAATACCTCGGCCGACGCACTATCCCACTTTAACTATGCCACATTCTTTCACAGGAGCCCGGAGCCGACACGACCATGTCCTGCATCCCACATTAGTCGCAACCAACTCTGGACTGAAATAGCACCTCCATGGCGCTACCTCCCTCATCAATGCATCCTGACCTCCCAATGCACTAAAGTAGGACTAAAGCCGCTAACCCCGGGGTGGTTTCAGCAAATCTCAGTCATATCTGGCCTTCATTTCCTACTGTCACACTCAGCTCACATTGTCACACAATACCATCAGACTCTATTCAGCCGGCATCCAGCATTTTATCTCCCTACAAGACCCTACCAAACCTTCCTTGTTCGCCGCTCATGTGGTCAAAACCATACTACGTGGCATCCACAGGCAGCAACCACTCACTAGTACCAAACACTTACCAGTGACCAGCGCCATATTCCGGGACATGTCTGCTATCCTTTCACGTTCTCCCTTCGGTTTACAGCCCAGCCTGGTAATTCAAGCAGCCATTTACCTAGCCTTTTACGGTTTTCTACGGCCCAGGGAATTTACTGTCACTAGCCCTAAATGCCAAGTACTACGCAGGCACCACCTGACTCGCCACCAGAGTCATTTCATCGTACACCTGACGGTATCGAAAAATGCTACAATCCGGTCCCGGAGTAGACATCAAACTTTTCCAGACGCACAATGCCTGGTGCCCCATGGCCGTTCTAGAGCAATTGGTAAACTCTACTGTCCGACCTATCAGAGGACAGCCCTCTACTACATTTCCCAACTGAACCTCTAAGCGGGAACCAGTTCATCAGCCACGTCAGAACGCTCCTGTGCATCTTAGGTCTTGACCCAGGACGTTACTCAGGACATTCTTTCGCATTGGAGCAGCCTCAGCAGCATCGCAAAATAGAGTTCCAGACCACGCAATCAGGATGATGGGCAGGTGGAAATCCATGTGTTTTGCCCGATACGTCCCCAATCCTCAAACAGAAATATCACGAGCCTTTAACAGACTCGCTCTGTAGTTAATTATCTTACACAATAAAACAATTCCTTCCCTAACAAAGTGTAATTTTGGCCCCTTCTCTTGGCATACCGTCCAGCAGGCCAGGCCACACTTCAGGTCTTATTTGTGTTGTTAGTCTTGTGACGTGTTTATGTGATCCATATCTCTTCAGACAGAGGGCTCCGACCATAAATAGGAAGGCCAGTATGCTGGCCTGAAATTATGGGAGGAGTTTGAGGGGTACTTAAGCAGACCATCCACGATGGTCAGTGTCGGCTCTAGTGCGCGGTACCCACCCACCCATATCCCCTTTTTAGGGCATTCTCAACAGAATTATCCATTATTTCTATCTTATGGTATGGCCCCTTCTCTTGGCATACCGTCCAGCAGGCCAGGCCACACTTCAGGTCTTATTTGTGTTGTTAGACTTGTGACGTGTTTATGTGATCCATATCTCTTCAGACAGAGGGCTCCGACCATAAAAATATATATATATATATATATATATATATATATATACACAGCTTTTTTTTCTCAAACAATAGGTGCTGGAACTTAACCCCCGCAAAACCCCTCCCCTTACACACACCCTCCAAATCACATCAAATAGTGGGTGTGGTCAGTAAAATTTCACGAACAGTAGGAGGGTCTTAAAGGGGCATTAAATACCAGGATTGCATTACATACAGAATGTGTTTACAAGTCATTGTGGTGAGCAGGCACCAAAGGGTCTGAGCCAGAGGTGGTGGAACTGAGTTCCACCAAGTTCCCCCTGAAAAAAAGCCCTGTATATATATATATATATATATATATATATATATATATATATATATTTAAAAGTTCCAGTGCAAAAAAGAAAACCCTAAGACCCCATTTACCCAGGGTAAATAGATACCCAAGCTTTAAAATTGCATGCTTCAGTACCCTAAACGTCCCATAAGTGACTACAGGTATTGTACATTGGTCATCACTTTAGAGTTAACTGTGAATAATTGGTCCACCATTTTCACTCTCACTCCGGCATGTGCGATGATGTGTAACATGTGTAGCGCAAGCAATGTTTTTATATGTAGCTACCCCTGGACAGGTGTGTTCTAATATGTGTGTGTACTTAAGGGGGGGAGGGCGAGCTCAAAATTGTTTGCTTGGGTGTAACTTTATTTTGTGACACTCTTATTTTATTTTTATCACCTAGCATACAAAAAAGTTATATTTAACCAAATCCTGCCCGGCCCATAGCAAAATCACGGCTGGGCGGTGCTTTAAATGTTGTGACTGGACGTTATATGACGTCCTTCGCAACATGCAGCTTGTGAGCGCCCCCCGGGGGTGCGCAGCACAGCGATTGGTGGTGCGGTGTGTTGCTCAGACACACCGCGTCTCCGATCACGGTAAAGAGACTATGACGTAGACCATGGATGCTCAACCTGTGGCCCTCCAGCTGTTGTAGAACTACAAGTCCCATGAGGCATTGCAAGACTGACAGTTACAAGCATGACTCCCAAAGGCAGAGGCATAATGGGACTTGTAGTTTCACAACAGCTGGAGGGCCACAGGTTGAGCACCCATGACGTAGACTCTTTACAATGTGATCACCTGTATCCAATCACAGCTGTAAATAGGAAGTTCTGGTTATCGGCATTCCTCTATTCACACTGACAGCGCATGAGTAGAGGAGAGCCGATAAGTGGCTTTCCTGACGGGGGGGATCTGCACTGATAATCAGTGCAATGATTATCAGTGCAGCCCCATCAGCGATGCCCACCAGTGCCCATCTGTGCCGCCTATCAGTTTTCCATCAGCGATGCCCACCTGTGTCACCTATCAGTGACGCCTAGTGATGAGCCGAACACCCCCGGGTTCGGTTCGCACCAGAACCCGCGAACGGACCGAAAGTTCGCACAAACTTTAGAACCCTATTAAATACAATGGATGCGAACGTTCGAAATCTAAAGTGCTAATGATAACGACTATTATGCATGTTATTGTCCTAAAAAGGGTTTGGGAACCCGGGTTCTGCACCAGGGGACATGTATCAATGCAAAAAGAAGTTTTAAAAACGGCCGTTTTTCTGGAGCAGTCATTTTAATGATGCATAAAGTGAAAAAAAAAAAGGTCAAATATTCCTTTAAATATCGTACCTGGGGGGTGTCTAAAGTATGCCTGTGAAGTGCCACGTGTTTCCCGTGTTTAGAACTGTCCCTGCACAAAATTACATTTCTAAAGGAAAAAAAGCCATTTAAAACTGCTTGCGGCTTTAATGTAATGTCTGGTCCTGGTAATATGGATGAAAATCTTTAAGAAAAATGACATAGCTACCCTATCACACCACCCCCCCCCCCTACCCCAGCCCATTACCAGCCCCTTTGGGTCTTGTATGGATATTAAGGGGAACCCCGCACACAAAATAAAAAAGGCCCTATATACTCTGAACAGCAGTATACAGGCGGTGCATACAAGACAGGGACTGTAGGTTTGTTCTTATGTAGAATCTGTTTGTAATTTTGAACAGGTACATTGTTTAAGTGTAGCTCCAGCCAAAAAATATATTTTTAAGCTTTTTGGAAAACATAGGGAAGGGTTATCACCCCTGTAACATTTGTTTTGCTGTCTGTGCAGTGTGCACCTGTTCAGAACAGTTCACCTCACTTTCCGTCCTAATGACAAATGTTTTTTGAAAATTTGGGGTTTTTATTGAAACAAGAATTGGTGATAAAGAATCAGTGGAGAGGAGACACTTTTTTTTCCCATATTAACTCTTACAGGAGAGAATTTGCCTTCCTAGGGGTAGATTTCCTCTCACTTCCTGTTATATCCTTCCGTTTGCAAGGAGGAGTCGTTTGTAAGTTGGATGTTTGAAAGTAGGGGCCTGCCGTATATACTCAGCTGAAATTTGCCCCTTACATGTTGGTGTTGCCACAACACTGTGAGCCCTCACAGTTACTCTTGGTGGGCGCATGAATGGGCCCTGCTGTGAATTATTAGATCAAGAATTGTAATTGCATGCCCCTGTTGAACAGGGGCTGAAAAATTGGGCCTTTGGTGGTGGTGGTGGTGTTGACACAACACTGTAAGGCCTCACAGTTAGTCTTGGTAGGTGCAGGAATGGGCCCTGCTGTGAATTATTAGATCAAGAATTGTAATTGCATGCCCCTGTTGAACAGGGGCTGAAAAATTGGGCCTTTGGTGGTGGTGGTGGTGTTGACACAACACTGTAAGGCCTCACAGTTAGTCTTGGTGGGCGCAGGAATGGGCCCTGCTGTGAATTATTAGATCAAGAATTGTAATTACATGCCCCTGTTAAACAGGGGCAGAAAAATTGAGCCTTAGGCACTGGTGCCACAACACTGCAACCCCTCACAGATACTGTACTTGGAGCACAGCAATGAGCCCTGTTGCAAAGTATTGCATCAAAAATTGTAATTACACGCCCCTGTTAAACAGGGGCTGAAAAATTGGGCCTTAGCCACTGGTGCTGGTGCCACGACACTGCAACCACTCCCAGATACTCTAGTTGGAGTGCAGGAATGAGCCCTGCTGCAAAAATTGTAATAACACACCCCTGTTAAACAGGGGCTGAAAAATTGGGCCTTAGCCACTGGTGGCGGCACCCAGAAACAAAAATGTTCTTCCAAGCTATCATCGTCAATCGGATCATTGAGGAGGAGGAGGATGGTCAGTCAACATAACAGGACAAACTCTCAGCATCAGCATCAGTCTTGAAGGGATGTGACATTTGAAAATAAATTAGTCTGTTATATCAGCTTCAGGTGTTTGGTAGCTGGTGGTGATCCAAGACTGGTTCATCTTTATGAAGGTCAGTCGATCAACAGAGTCGGTGGACAGGCGCACCCTGTGATCCGTGACAAATCCTCCAGCAGCACTGAATGTGCGTTCTGAAAGAACGCTGGATGCAGGACAGGCCAGTAGCTCAATTGCATACTGTGCAAGCTCTGGCCAGTGATCCATCCTCAAGACCCAGTAAGCCAGAGGATTTTCGGTGGGGAAGGTGTCCAAGTCTGACCTTGCCCCTAGGTATTCCTGCACCATGTATATCAGACGCTGGCGATGGTTGCTGGAACCGATCATACCTTGGGGCTGCGGACTAAAGAATTGTCTGAACGTTTCGGTCAGACGGCCACCTTCCCCACCGCTCCTTCTTTGACTGACCGAAGCCTCAGCAACTCGTTGTCCAAGACCAGGAGTTTGTAACCTCCCAGTCTCTGGGAACGCATTGCACAGACCTTTCTGCAAGGCCTCCCGGAGTTGTCTCATCCTCTGCTCCCTCTGCGACGGTAAGATAAGGTCCGCAACCTTACCCTTGTACCGTGGATCAAGGAGAGTGGCCAGCCAGTAATGGTCCCTCGCCTTGATCCGAAGAATACGAGGATCCTTCCGCAGACTTTGCAGGATCAGGGAGGCCATGCAGCGTAGGTTAGCTGAGGCATTCAGTCCGGAGTCCTCTGGGTCACTAAGGACAACATGATCCGCAGCCACCTCCTCCCAGCCACGTACAAGTCCACTGGTTTCTTGGGACTGTAAATCATCCCTAAAAGACTGCTGCTGATGATGCTGAGTGCCAGGCTCCACCTCCATGCTGACACAATCCTCCTCCTCCTTCTCCTCCTCTTCTTCCTGTGCGATGGGTGGGACAGAAGGAACACTGTCTGGGAAAAGGGGGCCTTGAGAGGCAAGGAAGTCCTCCTCTTCCTGCCTCTGTTCTGCCTCAAGTGCCCTGTCCATTATTCCAGGCAGCGTATGTTCCAACAGGTGGACAAGAGGTACAGTGTCACTGATGCATGCACTGTCACTGCTCACCATCCTCGTGGCCTCCTTAAATGGTGCCAGGACAGTGCATGCATCCCTGATCATGCCCCACTGGCGTGGTGAAAAAAAACCAAGCTCCCCTGACCCTGTCCTGGTGCCGTAGTCGCACAGGTACTCATTGATGGCCCTCTGCTGCGTGTGCAGCCGCTGCAGCATGGCCAACGTTGAGTTCCACCTGGTGGGCATGTCACATATAAGGCGGTTCTTGGGCAGGTTCAACTCCTTTTGCAGCTCAGCCAGGCGAGCACTGGCATTATAAGATCTGCGGAAATGCACACAGACTTTCCTGGCCTGCCTCAGGACATCCTGTAAGCCCGGGTACCTGCCCAAGAACCGCTGCACCACCAGGTTAAGGACGTGAGCCACACAGGGCACATGGGTCAGTTGTCCCTGTCGGAGAGCGGAGAGGAGGTTGGTGCCATTGTCGCAAACTATCATTCCTGGCTTAAGCTGGCGTGGCGTCAACCACCTCTCGGCCTGCCCCTGCAGAGCAGACAGAACCTCTGCCCCAGTGTGGCTCCTGTCCCCCAAACACACCAGCGCAAGCACGGCATGGCATCTTTTTGCCTGCGTACTTGCGTAGCCCCTTGAACGCCTACGGAGCACCGCTGGTTCCGAGGACAAAGCACAGGAAGAGGCCACGGAGGAAAAAGAAGAGGAGGGGGTGGAGGACAGAGGTGTGTCACAACCAGTAGTAGCATTTTGGAGGCGTGGCGGTAGAACAACCTCCAACACTACTGCACCTTGTCCTGCATCCTTCCCAGCTGCCAAAAGAGTGACCCAATGGGCCGTGAAAGAAAGGTAACGTCCCTGTCCATGCCTGCTGGACCATGAGTCAGCGGTAATATGCACCTTACCGCTGACCGCCCTGTCCAGCGAGGCCAAGACATTGCCTTCCACATGCCGGTAGAGAGCCGGAATCGCCTTCCGTAAGAAAAAGTGGTGTTTGGGAACCTGCCACTGAGGAACCGCACATTGCACAAACTCACGGAAGGGGGCAGAGTCTACCAACTGAAAAGGCAGCAGTTGAAGCGCTAGCAATTTAGCCAAGCTAGCATTCAACCGCTGGGCATGTGGATGGCTGGGAGTGAACTTCTTTCGACAGTCCAGCAGCTGGGGCAGGGAAATTTGCCTGCTAGAATCGGACGTCGGTGTACTGCTAGCAGAGTGGCCGCAAGTACTTGGCTGTGACACACCTAATTCTACACCTTCATTCCTCTCAGTGCAGGTTTCAGAGAGGACTGAAGGTATAGTGGGGTTGGAGATCCCAGCTGATGCGGTGCAAGGAGAGGTCCGCTTTGTTCTTTGGTGTGGGTCTTTAAGGTAGGCTTGCCAACGAGCTGCATGGCAGGTCAACATATGTCTGGTCAAGCATGTGGTGCCCAAGCGGCTGATGTTTTGGCCACGCGATATACGCTTGAGACATATGTTGCAAACAGCAGCTGTGCGATCTGATGCACTCGCCTCAAAAAAGGCCCACACCAAAGAACTTTTTGAGTAACGGGCAGAGGCAGCGCCCTGCACAGGCGGAGCTCTGCGGTGTGATTCCGTCGGTGTGCTGCCCTTACGCTGGCCACCCAAGGGCATCCTGCCTCGTTGGAGATGTGCCTCCTCCTCATCCTCCTCCTCTCTCCTATTAGGCACCCACGTGGAGTCAGTGACCTCATCATCCCCTCCCTCCTCATCACTGGAACCAATCTGGCAGTATGCTGCAGCTGCTGGAACATGACTGCCAGATTGGTGTCCTTCTTGAGCATCCCCTCTCTCTGCTCTCACGCTACTGCCTTCCTCTAGCTGGGTATCATCATCAGACCCTTTGAAACGCTGGGCATCCTCCTGGAGCATGTACCCAACACTGTGCTCAAACAGTTCGGGGGACTCCTCAGGAGGAGGACATGGTGGGTCTAGGGAAGGAGTGACTGATGATGACATTGATACGAGGGAAGAGGACCTTTTGGCAGCTGCTTTGCCAGTACCCTGAGCCTGGGTGAGAGAGGATGAGGAGGATGAGGAGGGCTTGGTCATCCACTCTACCAAGTCTTCGGCATGATGTGGCTCAACATGTCCAGCTGCCGAAAAGAAGGACAAGCGTGTCCCATGGCCATGTGCTGATGACAATGCACCGCGTCCACGACCAGCACTGTTGCCCCCAGACACAGAGCCTGCTTGCCCTCTTTTATTGGCTCCTGACTGTCTGCCTCTCCTTGTTTGCCTTCCAGACATTCTAATGGCCTGCAGGGAGATGGGAAAACCAGCAATAAGGGGTAGCTTCAGGTGTTTATTTTGCAGGAAGCACACTCCGCCCGCTGTAAGTGCTGCAAATGCCTGTCAGTGTAACACACCAGGAAAAAACAGCAATAAGGGCTAGCTTCAGGTGTATACTGTGCAGGAGGCTTAGCAACAATGACACTGACACTGTCCCCTGCCTATCCTTCTCTCTCCCTGCACACAAGGTTTAGCAAAGAATAGGACACTGACACTGTCGACTGCCTATCCTTGTCTGTCCCTACACACAAGGTTTAGCAATATGGTTCAGCACACTAGGTTTAGCAAGGAATATGACACTGACACTCTCGACTGCCTATCCTTGTCTGTCCCTACACACAAGGTTTAGCAATATGGTTCAGCACACTAGGTTTAGCAAAGATTATGACACTGACACTGTCGACTGCCTATCCTTGTCTGTCCCTACACACAAGGTTTAGCAATATGGTTCAGCACACAAGGTTTAGCAAAGAATATGACACTGACACTCTCCCTGCCTATCCTTGTCTGTCCCTACACACAAGGTTTAGCAATATGGTTCAGCACACTAGGTTTAGCAAAGAATATGACACTGACACTCGACTGCCTATCCTTGTCTGTCCCTACACACAAGGTTTAGCAATATGGTTCAGCACACTAGGTTTAGCAAAGAATATGACACTGACACTCTCGACTGCCTATCCTTGTCTGTCCCTACACACAAGGTTTAGCAATATGGTTCAGGACACTAGGTTTAGCAAAGATTATGACACTGACCCTCTCGACTGCCTATCCTTGTCTGTCCCTACACACAAGGTTTAGCAATATGGTTCAGCACACTAGGTTTAGCAAAGATTATGACACTGACACTCTCGACTGCCTATCCTTGTCTGTCCCTACACACAAGGTTTAGCAATATGGTTCAGCACACTAGGTTTAGCAAAGATTATGACACTGACACTCTCGACTGCCTATCCTTGTCTGTCCCTACACACAAGGTTTAGCAATATGGTTCAGCACACTAGGTTTAGCAAAGATTATGACACTGACACTCTCGACTGCCTATCCTTGTCTGTCCCTACACATAAGGTTTAGCAATATGGTTCAGCACACTAGGTTTAGCAAAGAATATGACACTGACACTCTCGACTGCCTATCCTTGTCTGTCCATACACACAAGGTTTAGCAATATGGTTCAGCACACTAGGTTTAGCAAAGAATATGACACTGACACTCTCGACTGCTTATCCTTGTCTGTCCCTACACACAAGGTTTAGCAATATGGTTCAGCACACTAGGTTTAGCAAAGAATATGACACTGACACTCTCGACTGCCTATCCTTGTCTGTCCCTACACACAAGGTTTAGCAATATGGTTCAGCACACTAGGTTTATCAAAGATTATGACACTGACACTCTCGACTGCCTATCCTTGTCTGTCCCTACACACAAGGTTTAGCAATATGGTTCAGCACACTAGGTTTAGCAAAGATTATGACACTGACACTCTCGACTGCCTATCCTTGTCTGTCCCTACACACAAGGTTTAGCAATATGGTTCAGCACACTAGGTTTAGCAAAGATTATGACACTGACACTCTCGACTGCCTATCCTTGTCTGTCCCTACACACAAGGTTTAGCAATATGGTTCAGCACACTAGGTTTAGCAAAGATTATGACACTGACACTCTCGACTGCCTATCCTTGTCTGTCCCTACACACAAGGTTTAGCAATATGGTTCAGCACACTAGGTTTAGCAAAGAATATGACACTGACACTGTCGACTGCCTATCCTTGTCTGTCCCTACACACAAGGTTTAGCAATATGGTTCAGCACACTAGGTTTAGCAAAGAATATGACACTGACACTCTCGACTGCCTATCCTTGTCTGTCCCTACACACAAGGTTTAGCAATATGGTTCAGCACACTAGGTTTAGCAAAGATTATGGCACTGACACTCTCGACTGCCTATCCTTGTCTGTCCCTACACACAAGGTTTAGCAATATGGTTCAGCACACTAGGTTTAGCAAAGATTATGACACTGACACTCTCGACTGCCTATCCTTGTCTGTCCCTACACACAAGGTTTAGCAATATGGTTCAGCACACTAGGTTTAGCAAAGATTATGACACTGACACTCTCGACTGCCTATCCTTGTCTGTCCCTACACACATGGTTTAGCAATATGGTTCAGCACACTAGGTTTAGCAAAGATTATGACACTGACACTCTCGACTGCCTATCCTTGTCTGTCCCTACACACAAGGTTTAGCAATATGGTTCAGCACACTAGGTTTAGCAAAGAATATGACACTGACACTCTCGACTGCCTATCCTTGTCTGTCCCTACACACAAGGTTTAGCAATATGGTTCAGCACACTAGGTTTAGCAAAGATTATGACACTGACACTCTCGACTGCCTATCCTTGTCTGTCCCTACACACAAGGTTTAGCAATATGGTTCAGCACACTAGGTTTAGCAAAGATTATGACACTGACACTCTCGACTGCCTATCCTTGTCTGTCCCTACACACAAGGTTTAGCAATATGGTTCATCACACTAGGTTTAGCAAAGATTATGACACTGACACTCTCGACTGCCTATCCTTGTCTGTCCCTACACACAAGGTTTAGCAATATGGTTCAGCACACTAGGTTTAGCAAAGAATATGACACTGACACTCTCGACTGCCTATCCTTGTCTGTCCCTACACACAAGGTTTAGCAATATGGTTCAGCACACAAGGTTTAGCAAAGAATATGAAACTGACACTCTCCCTGCCTATCCTTCTCTGTCCCTACAAACAAGGTTTAGCAAAGAATATGACACTGACACTCTCCCTACCTATCCTTCTCTGTCCCTACACACAAGGTATAGCAAAGAAAAAATATGACACTGTCCCTGCCTATCCTTCTCTTTCCCTGCGCCGGAACACACTACACGAGGCCGCCGCGCTGGCGGCCTTTTATAGTGTGGGGCGTGTACTAAACCCCCTCAGCAATAATTGGCCACAGGCATCCTGCCTGTGGCCAATCATTGCTCTCCTCGCTGCCGGCGCTGTGATTGGCCAAGCATGCGGGGTCACAGTGCATTCTTGGCCAATCACAGCGCCAGGATTGCACTGCAATGGCGCAGTGTATTTTGGGCCGTTCGCGTCACTCGAATGTGGCGCGAACGGCCCAAATCGTTCGATCTTCGTCGAACGATCGAACACTGAGCTCATCCCTAGTGACGCCTATCAGTGCCTATCATTGCCGTTAAAGGCTGCCTATCAGTACCCATCAGTGCTGCATATTAGTGCCGCCTATCAGTGCCTATCATTGCTGTCTATCAGTGCCGTTAAAGGGACACTAATGGTTCCCCTTTCAAAAAAACAAACAAAAAAAAACATATTATACTTACCTCCACTGTGCACCTCGTTTTTCACACAGTGACCCCGATCCTGGTTTTCTGGGGTTCCTTTGGCGGCTGTCTCGGCTCCTCCCCGCATCAGCTAACCCCCTTCATGGAAAGCGCTCTCCCAAGGGAGCTAGCTTGCGGGTGCGCTCCCGTGATACAGCCGGCGACCACAGCCGCTGACTGTATCACACGGCCCCACACCCCGGCCCGCCACGTCATTGCATTTGATTGACAGCAGCGCAAGCCAATGGCTGCGCTGCTATCAATCTAGCAAATCTAGTCAATCGACGGGCAGACTCCGAGGAGAAGAGGACGCCAGGGGGCGCACACAGCAGATTCGGGGCTCAAGTAAAACGGGGGGCTGGGGGGGCCGTCATTGCCAGGTTTTTTTTCACCTTAATGCATAGGATGCATTAAGGTGAAAAAAAACGAACCTTTACAACCCCTTTAAAGGCTGCCTATCGGTGCCCATCAGTGCCACCTGTTAGTGCTGCCTATCAGTGCCCATCTGTGCTGCATATCAGTGCCGCCTCTCAGTACCCATTAGTGCTGCATATTACTGCCACCTCATCAGTACCCATCAGGGCATATTACTGCCACCTCATTAGTCCTGCCTTATCAGTGCAGCCTCATCAGTTTCTCTTCATCGATGCCCATAAGTGCAGTTTATCAGTGCCCATCAGTGCTGCATATTACTGCCCATCAGTGCCACCTATTAGTGCCCATTAGTGCTGAATATTTCTGCCACCTCTTCTGTTCCGCCTATCAGTACCCATCAGTGAAGGAGAAAAATTACTTATTTACAAAATTTTATAACAGAAATAAGGAAAAACTTTTTTTTTTCCACATTTTCTGTCTTTTTTTATTTGTTTAGCAAAAAATAAAAAGCTGGTGATCAAATACCACCAAAAGAAAGCTCTAAAATGATAACAATGTCATATGGTTACAGTGTTGCATGACCGCGCAATTGTCATTCAAAGTGTGACAGCACTGAAAGCTGAAAATTGGCCTGGGCAGGAAGGGGGGTGAAAGTGCCCAGTGTTGAAGCAGTTAATGAGACATCAGGGGCCTTTTAGACCTTAAGCCTAGGCAAAGATGACGTACTTGAACCCCACACATGCGCAGACATACTGTGGGTCACTCTTGCAACATCTCTGCTCTGTGGCAGATCACGCACTTAGTATGTGATATGACACTTCTGGGTCAGGGCGTGCGCGTGTGCACCGCTGACAACACGCTCCCCCTGGGATTCTAAATAGCGGGAGCCCAGCCGTGGGTACCGCGGACTCAATGTTCCCTAGTGCCCACCGATTACACAGGACACAGGCAGAATGGCGATCTGTCTATGTAAACAAGGTAGATTGTCATTCTGTCAGAAGGGAAGGCATTGATCCTATGTCTCTGCTAAGCAGGGACACGGATCTGTGCTTTCCCCCCCATCAAAGCACCTCCCCCACAGTGAGTAAGCACAACCTAAGCACACAGTTAACCCTTTGATCACCCTAGATGTTAATCTCTTCCCAGCCAGTGTCATCAGTACAGTGACAGTGCATATTTTTAAGCACTGATCACTGTATATTTTTAAGCACTGATCACTGTATTAGTGTCACTGGTTCCCAAAAAGTGTCAAAGGTGTCAGTTAGTGTCCGATTTGTCTGCCGCAGTCCATGTCTGGAGCAAGCAAGAGAGGGTGGCTACATTCCTACATATAGTGGGACCATAGACAATGAATGTAGCCACCCTCTAACAGGAAGTCACATCACAACTGCAAAAATAAAAAAAAGAAGGGAATTTGAAGACCTGGAGGAGGCTGAGAGCAATAGAAGGGAGTTGTTTGAGTTAAAGTGGAGTTCCACCCAAAAATGGAACTTCCACTTTTTGGAATCCTCCCCCCCCTCCGGTGTCACAATTGTCACCTTTCAGGGGGGGAGGAGGGACCAGATACCTGTGTAATACAGGTATTTGCTCCCACTTCCTAGCATAGATCACCGCTGTGATCGCGGTGATCTACGCCACGTCCGGCGCCTACTCCGTCCCCCCGCCGCTGTCTTCTGGGAGACACACAGGTCCCAGAAGACAGCAGGGACCAGTGAGGACGCGCAGCACGATTCGCGCATGCGCAGTAGGGAACCAGGAAGTGATAAAGGAATCACTTCCTGATTCCCTTACCGAAGATGGCGGCGCCTCCACCCGAGAGCCGAGGGACAAATCGGCTTCAGGACCCGACATCGCGGGCACCCTGGACAGGTAAGTGTCCATATATTAAAAGTCAGCAGCTGCAGTATTTGTAGCTGCTGACTTTAAATTTTTTTCTTTTTCGGCGGAACATCGCTTTAACTACTTCTGCCCCGGACCATTTGGCTGCCCAAAGACCAGAGCACTTTCTGCGATTCGGCACTGCGTCGCTTTAACTGAAAATTGCGCGGTCGTGCGACGTGGCTCCCAAACAAAATTGACATCCTCTTTTCCCCACAAATAGAGATTTCTTTTGGTGGTATTTGATCACCTCTGCGGTTTTTATTTTTTGCGTTATAAACAAAAATAGAGCGACAATTTTGAAAAAAATTCAATATTTTTTACTTTTTGCTATAATAAATATCCCCAAAAAATATATAAAAAAACAAAATTTTGTGCCCCGAACTATTGGCTGGTCCTAGTGGACAACCGAGTCTGCCGGACCCGCTGATTAGCTCCCGCTCTGTCCAATTCTTTTGGTGGTATTTGATCACCTCTGCGGTTTTTATTTTTTGCGTTATAAACAAAAATAGAGCGACAATTTTGAAAAAAATTCAATATTTTTTACTTTTTGCTATAATAAATATCCCCAAAAAATATATAAAAAAACAAAATTTTGTGCCCCGAACTATTGGCTGGTCCTAGTGGACATCGAGTCTGCCGGACCCGCTGATTAGCTCCCGCTCTGTCCAATTACAGCAGGAGCAGGTCACCGGCGGCGCACGCCCCCCGACTCGGAGGTGTCCGATTTTGTACTAGGTACCTGATCGGGCACAGAGCGGCCGCCCTGCCGCAGTAAATATACGTGGGGGCGGCCCGCAAGTAGTTAAAGCAGATTTGCGTGTCATTTTAATGTTTATTAAACAACGCCGGCCATCCTGACAATTCTACCTGAAAATTCTGCATCGTTGTCTAAACATTTTATGGATTTCTCTCTGTGATGAAAAAATGTTTTTAGAATCCATTTCTCTGCTATTTGGGTTCATTTTCTACAGATTTTCCGATCTCAGGAGGGGAGCGTTATAGAGGAAGTGGGTGAGCGATGCACCTGAGTGCCGATATACCTGCCGAGAGCTTGTTATTGAGATTGGAACAGTTATTTTTAAGTATCTAAGAGCAATTTCGGTCGTGCTAACAGCGAGCGGGCGTCTGTCTCTCTGTAGATTGAGAACGCCACTTTGATAAAGAAAGATAAACAGCTGCCGCCTGTTTTGGATCATTTAACCATTTCATGAGTGGTGTCTTCTCCATCAACCAAAATCTAGGCTGTCTGTGGGCGCCAGCTGAAATTTTTAAACAAATTTCTAAATGTGCATTTATTATTATTATTTTTATTTTTTTTGCATTTGATCATGCAAAGCATTGCTGACACTATTAGGGATGAGCTTCAAGTTCGAGTCAAACCCAAGTTCGACTCGAACATCGCCTGTTCGGTTGTTCGCCAAATTGCGAACATTATGGGCTGTTCGCGCCAAATTCGAGTGGCGCGCCACGGCCCATAATTCACTGTGGCATCGCAGTGCATTGCTGGCTGATGATTGACCCGCATGCTTTGGCCAATCACAGCGCGGAAAAAATGGAGAGCCATAAATTGGCCAAAGCCAGGGTGGCTTTGGCCAATTATGCCTTAGGGGATTTAGTACACGCCCCACACTATAAAAGGCGGCCTTGTGTAGTGTGTTGCGGTGTTGGTTAAAATACAGACGGAGAGAGAGAGACAATGTATTTTGATTTGAGTTAGATAGAGCAGGCAGGCGAGTCAGTTAGCTGCAGTTATAGTGTGTAGAGGATATACATGCATCCTAGGTGTTGTATATATGTGACAGGAGGATCACTTTGGACACAGGGTGAGCCAGGAAATAATGGACATTAAGAAATATATCTTGGGCTACCTAAATTGGGTCTGTAATATTTATCCACCATATCCCCACGGATATCTGTAAAGGACTATTTACTGTTTCTGAACTCAACAGGTTAATTGAGAGATACTGAGGTGTTCAGACTCAATCACCTGTCTGCCTAGTGTAATGCTAATCCCAGCTTCTAAAAGACCTGTTCATTGTTTGTGGTGATGTGGATTGGGGAAATTAAGTCTGTCCTTATGTGTAATTGTACAGGCTACAAATCCTTTCATTGTGAGATGTGTATTGCAGGTCATGGGTCTGAGACAGCAGCTGTAGCTAATTGACTCATGTAAATTGGGTCTGATGGGTATTGGGAGACAAAAGCTAACCTGTTGTCTTTTAGGAGGTGTCAAAATAATGTGTATTTTATCTTGTTATGTTGTGGGTGGAGCTGGACCATTGTTCATTTTAGGTTAATGCAGTATTGGATGGGTATAAAAGTTACAATGTTTTTCTCAATAAAGTCATTTGATCCTAGGAAGATACAGAGTGCGTCTCGTTCTTCCAGAAGGATTAATTCCTATGGGAAGGGGTCGTCTGGCTGTGGAGGATCGACAGTGAATTTGTGTCCAGGAGAGGGAAGATATCTAAACAGCGTTACTCCCTTTCGTATTTGGGGTGCCGTTACAATATATATTTATACACTGTATTCAGTTTAGCTAGATCCGTTCCTGTTATTCTCTATACTGTGACAGGCAGGCAGGTGATTGTGCTAGCTGCAGTGTTTCACTTGGTGTACTGTGTTCTTTGCATAGCGTTCTCCTAAAGCTTACCTGAATACAATTAGTGGTGTTCTCATAATAAAACCACAGGCAGGGAGCTGCATTAATTTCATTTAGTGTACTTCTGTCCTTTGCACAGCGTTCACTTAAAGGAACCTGAATACAATTGGTGGTTTTCTCATAATAAAACCACAGGTAGAGAGCTGCAAGTATTTTCAGTTAGTGTACTGTGTCCCCTGCACAGTGTGCACCTAAAACTAACTAAAGACAATTGCTGATTTTCTCATACTAATACCACAGCAGGTAGTTGATTCTGATAGCTGCATTGTAATCAGTATATATATATATATATATATATACATCCCACCTTTGTGCAGCTACATGGGACACTTTTGTCCTTCTTTTCGGCAGCTGGCCATGTTGAGCCGCAACCTTCCCAAGACTTGGTAGAGTGGATGACCAAGCCATCCTCATCCTCCTCATTCTCTCTCACCCAGGCTCAGGGTACTTTGTCTGACAAAGCAGCTGCCAAAGCGACCTCTTCCCTCGGCTCAATGGCATCAGTCACTCCTTCCCTAGCCCCACCATGTCCTCCTGAGGAGTCCCCCAAACTGTTTGACCACAGTGTTGGGTACATGCTCCAGGAGGTTGCCCAGCGTTTTGAAGGCTCTGATGATGGAACCCAGCTAGAGGAAGGCAGTAACATGAGCCTAGAGAAAGGGGGTAGTAATGTGAGCCCAGAGAGAGGGGGTGCCCAACAAGGACAGTTATCTGGCAGTCATGTTCCCCCAGCTGCACCATACTGCCAGATTTGCTCCAGTGATGAGGAGGGAGGAGATGATGAGGTCACTGACTCCACGTGGGTGCCTGATAGGAGAGAGGAGGAGGAAGAGGAGGAGGAGGAGGAGGCACATCTCCAACGAGGCAGGATGCCCTCCAGGGGCCAGCTTAAGGGCAGCACGCCGACTGCATCACACCGCAGAGCTCCGCATGTGCAGGGCGGTGCTGTCTCTGCGTGTTATTCCAACAGTTCTTTGGTGTGGGCCTTTTTTCAGCCGTGTGCAGCTGATCGCACCGTTGCCATTTGCAACATATGTCTGAAGCGTATCTTGCGTGGCCAAAACATCAGCCGCTTGGGCACCAAGTGCTTGACCAGACATATGTCGACCTGCCATGCAGTTCATTGGCAAGCATACATAAAAGACCCACACCAAAGAACAAAGCGGACCTCTCCTTGCTCCTCATCAGCTGGGATCTCCAACTCCACTATACATTCAGTCCTCTCTGAAACCTGCACTGAGAGGAATGAAGGTGTAGAATTAGGTGTGTCACAGCCAAGTACTTGCGGGCGCTCTGCTAGCAATACACCGACGTCCGATTGTACCAGGCTTAATTTTATTAAAGGTTTCAATTAAAAATACAAGTTAACTTTTATACCGTGTTTCCCCGAAAATAAGCCTTGGTCTTATATTTGTTTTGGCAACAAAAGACACAGTAGGGCTTATTTTCGGGGTAGGTCTTACCATGTAATATGATGTCTTCTCTCCCCCTCTCTCTCCCTGCCTGACAGGAATCCCCAGTGTGAACTGAGCTAGAGGGACACTAAAGGTTCCCGTTTAAAAATAAAATAAAATAACAAACATGTTATACTTACCTCCACTGTGCAGTTCGTTTTGCACAGAGTGGCCCCGATCCTGGTCTTCTGGGGTCCCTCGGCGGCTGTCTCAGCTCCTCCCCACAAGAACTAACCCCCTTCATGGAAGCTCTCTCCCATGGGGGTTAGTTCTTGCGGGCGCGCTCCCGTGATACAGCCGGCGGCTGCGCTGCTATCAATCCATCCAATCTAGCCAATTGACGGCCAGACTGAATGGAGAAGAGGACGTCGGGGGCAAGCGCAGCAGGTGAACGGGCTCAGGTAAGTAAAACGGGGGGGGGGGGCGTCATTGCCAGGTTTTTTTTCACATTAATGCATAGGATGGTGAAAAAAACCGAACCTTTACAACCCCTTTAACCACTTGCCGACCGCCGCACGACGATATACATCAACAGAATGGCACGGCTGCGCATATGGGCATACAGGTACGCCCCCTTTAAGATGCAAGCCGCAGGGCGCGCTCACGCCGGCGGCCGCATGCTTGGGAGCTCCGTGACCGCGCACGTGGGACCTGCGGACCCGATCGCCGCCGGTGTCCCGCGATCGGGTCACAGAGCTGAAGAACGGGGAGAGGTAAGTGTAAACAAACATCTCCCCATACTTCCTAGTGACACTGTCAGTGATTGTCTGTTCCCTCTCATCGGGAACAGCGATCAGTGACGTGTCACGCCAAGCCACGCCCCCTAATAGTAAGAATCATTCCCTAGGAGACACTTAACCCCTTCAGCGCCCCCTACAGGTTAACTCCTTCACTGCCAGTGTCATTTTTACATTAATCAGTGCATTTTTATAGCACTGATCGCTGTATAAATGCCAATGGTCCCAAAATGGTGTAAAAAGTGTCCGATGTGTCCATCATAATGTCGCAGTCACGATAAAAATCGCTGATCGCCACCATTACTAGTAAAAAAAAAAAATTATTAATAAAAATGCCATAAAACGATCCCCAATTTTGTAGAGGCTATAACTTTTGTGCAAACCAATCAATAAACTCTTATTGCGATTTTTTTTACCAAACATATGTAGAAGAATACGTATCGGCCTAAACTGAGGAAAAAAAATAATAATATATTTTTTGTGGATATTTATTATAGCAAAAAGTAAAAAATATTGATTTTTTTTCAAAATTGTCGCTCTATTTTTGTTTATAGCGCAAAAAATTAAAACCGTAGAGGTGATCAAATACCACCAAAAGAAATCTCTATTTACGGGAAAAAAAGGACGTCAATTTTGTTTGGGAGCCACGTCGTATGACCGCGCAATTGTCAGTTAAAGCGACGCAGTGCCGAATCGCAAAAAGTGGCCTGGTCTTTGACCAGTGAAATGGTCCGGGGCTGTGGTTAAAATGCTTGTAAAATCCTATTATCCACTCTATTACAGTAATATATAATGTACAATGTGTGTGTTTCTGTAATATAATTGTGCCAAATACCTTTGTTATAGCGCCGCTCTGCGCTTGTGGGACCCGCCGGAGCTCTCTTCCCTTCAATTATATTACAGAAACACACACATTGGGGGTTATTTACGAAAGGCAAATCCACTTTGCTCTCCAAGTGCAAACTACAAGTGCAAAGTGCACTTGAAATTGCACTGAAAGTGCACTTGGAAGTGCAGTCACTGTAGATTCAAGGGGGACATGCAAGGAAAATAAAAAACAGCATTTTAGCTTGCACATGATTGGATGATAAAATCAGCAGAGCTTCCCCTCATTTCAGATCTACCCCTCAGATTTACAGCGACTGCACTTCCAAGTGCACTTTCAGTGCAATTTCAAGTGCAGTTTGCTTCCTTTCATAAATAACCCCCAATGTACATTATATACTACTGTAATAGAGTGGATTAAAGCATTTTACAAGCATTTTAAATTAGGGCTTATTTTCGGGGTAGGGCTTATATTGCAGCCCTCCTGGAAAATAGCGCTAGGTCTTATTTTCGGGGAAACACGGTAGTACACATAGTTGACTGAGTAAACAAAAAAACAAAAAACAAAAACAAACTTATAATAGTGTTTAACCACTTCAGATCCGCGCTATAGCCGAAAGACGGCTGCAGCGCAGACCTGAACTGCCGGGAGGCCGTCCCTGGACGTCCTTGTGTTTACTTCCGCAATGCGCGCCCGCGGCGGAGCGCATCGCGGAAGAGCTGTGCCCGCTCGCTGTGTCACGTGGGTGCCGATGCGCGTGCCTGGCGGCCGCGATGTCCGCCAGGTACTCGTGATCGGCAGTCACAGAGCCAGGGACGTGGATCTCTGTGTGTAAACACAGAGATCCACGTCCTGCTAGGGAGAGGAGACCGATGATGTGTCCCTTGTACATAGAGACTTGCTTGCGCTCCATCTGCAGCTTGCCCGCCTCAGCTCCCGGGACAGGCTATCATACGGCACTGTGGCTGGACCACAACATATGTCCTGTTTACTGGCTCCATGTAAGTCATGCAGGATTTAATATTCCGATTCTACTCACCATATACATATATATGTAGATATTATTTTCTCGTGATTTTTATTTCATTCTTTTGTCTTTTATAGACAGATTGACGCATTCGCCCTAAAGAGTGGTTTTATACCATGAAACGCGTCGGGCTTCATTAAATGCAGTCATGACCTTAAAATATCACGTTTCTCTCTATATCCTCATGTTCTTACTTTTATACTCACTACATGGATTACCTTATACTAGCTAATAGCTTGTGTCTTGACACCAATGCAATATATGTTTCAACTTATATTTAGTGTATTTGTGTTATGTATACAATTTTACTCCGCATGTATGTATCATGTGTAAATATACTCTGTCAATAAACACCTCTATACTTTTATACATATATGGTCCGTCATATGCCTCATTTAAAGTCCCAAACTTTTTCTTTCCTCTTGTACATTGAGACAACCATCGGTCACCTTCCCCAGTCAGCCCCCTCCCCCCACAGTAAAAATCACTCATGAGGGTACACATTTAACCCCTTCCCACCCCCTAGTGTTAACCCCTTCACTGCCAGTCACATTTATACAGTAATCAGTGCATTTTTATAGCACTGATCGCTGTATAAATGTGAATGGTCCCAAAATAGTGTAAAAAGTGTCCGCAATATCGCAGGCCTGACAAAAATGGCAGATCACCGATATTACTAGTGGAAAAAAATTAAAAATAAAAATTTCATAAATCTTTCCCCTATTTTGTAGGTGCTATAACTTTTGCGCAAACCAATCTTTTTTTTTGCACGTCAATCCTAGACCACCCCCTTTTACAGGGCAGGGTTTGATCTTTCTTTATTAGTCTTTTTCTTTTCAATAAATTTTTATTTTTCAATTCAAGACATGTACAGAAAATCTTAAAAAATTGTTGTTTAAACATGACAAAGGGTTATTTCCAATTGTTTATGTCACAATGTTCTCATCAAGAGATTAAAAAAAAAATAAAGAAAAATAGGCATTCAGGGAAGTCACACCCCACCTGGACGCCCCTAACGGGATCATCCTGCGCCCAGGTCAGGCCCCCCCCCCAGCCCGCCATCCTCATATGAAACCAATAAAAAGGAACTCGGAATCTTAATGAAGAACAGTACTACACTATTAGTCTTTTTCAACATAACATTACTTACATTTCAATACAAATACATTAAAATTACATACATAAACAAAATACTTATTTGGTCTCAATTTAATCCCTACCTAGAAACCCATTCATAACAAGGTTATTAAGTGTAGCGGGTTTTTAAATTTGGGGGGGGGGTATCTGGGTTATTTAACCCAGATGTACTAATGGTTAGGGAATCTGAAAATCCCTTTTGTGGTTCTTGGAGGACTCTGGTGCAAGGTTCCCTGTGGCCTGCAGGTGGCGTTGTCGCCCTGGGTCGGAGTTGAACCTGCACCGCAAGACTGTACCTTTTTGTCCTTTCCTGGCACCGGTACAGCGGGGCGGGGAACCCGCTGTGACGCAAAGGGAGAGGAGATAAAAGGGGCGGACGCCCTGACCTTGGGTTTTTTTTTCAGAGTTGGAGGACGCGGCCGCGCCCAGGCACCTTCAGCCTGGGTGCTGGTGTTCCGGAGTTCCGGGCCCAGGTGCCCTTGACCTGGCCGGAGCGAGGGATGGAGTCACCTTAAGCCTGGGGTGAGGTACTACGGCCAAGGCCTGGGGCCCAGTAACTTTGACTGGGTTCGGCGAGGGTGGAGGAGTCCGAGGGGCCCTAAGGTGTTGGGACCCGTATCTGAGGTGAGGAGGCCGGGGAGTGTAACCCTTCCGGATAGCCCGGTACAGCATTAATCCGGTGACGGCGGGGCCTCTGGTAACTCCCTTGGAGGGATGTCTTCCCCCTGACAGGGGCTGCAATGTAGCAAAGGTAACTCCAGTTCCTGTTCACTAGAGTCGCTGGAAGAGACTCTGTACCAAAAGTCCATTTAACAGCCACCATGCTTAGCAACCGTTGGTGAAACCTCAACGGTTTAGTTTCTTTGAGGATTGTGCCTTGACCTACTCCCCACCAATACTGAACTGTTCTATGGGTCTCAAACTGTCTGCTCGCAAAGGACTATTTGTTTGCCGTTATGGAATAAATAAGTGTTGGACCTTTTTCAGTGTGTGGTACTCCAATTACTGGGAGCAAAGGGGGTTATCAGCAGAACAGACTTGGCTCTGAGCGTATACACAGCCCAAAGGTAATCTGGTGTTGGCCTTCACCTCTACATGCTGTAATTTAGAGGACATGGGCCTTGGCGCACCTCGCTCTCCCCTTCAAGGTACCCCTAGACCAGGGATATGCAATTAGCGGACCTCCAGCTGTTGCAAAACTACACGTCACTTCATGCCTCTGCCTCTGGGTGTCATGCTTGTGGCTGTCAGAGTCTTGCTATGCCTCATGGGACTTGTAGTTCTGCAACAGCTGGAGGTCCGCTAATTGCATATCCCTGCCCTAGACCGAAGCCAAAGTAACCGTTAAAGAAGAAGAGAGAGGGTGAGGCCGCTACATAAGTATCCTGGGAGATCTACTCATCCATTTAACATATATCCAACATATATCCCTTATGTTCTTTATCTACTAGTTTAAAAAATCCGTAGATCATAAAGGAAAAAAAAAGAGTGGGTAAGGGTACTGAGGGATGGGAAAAGTAGGGAAGAAAGAGAGGGTGGTGGTGCCAGGAGATGGGAGGAGGAGGAAAAAAAGAGAGGGGGGGAGGAAGAGAGAGAGAGAGGAATAAGGAGAAAACTTAAGAAAGAAGGAGAGGAGGAAGAAGTGGGAAAAAATAAATAAATAAATAAATTAAAAAATATTAAATAAAATAAAAAATTAATAAAAATTTAACCTAATTAAACTATTAAGTGTTTGTTACATTTAATTAAAATTTTCGTTTATAGCGCAAAAAATAAAAACCGCAGAGGTGATCAAATACCACCAAAAGAAAGCTCTATTTGTGGGAAAAAAATGATAAAAATGTCATTTGGGTACAGCGGTTGTATGACCGCGCAATTGTCATTCAAAATGCGTCAGCGAGGAAAGCTGAAAATTGGTCTGGGCAGGAGGGGGGTTTAAGTGCCCAGTAGGCAAGTGGTTAAAATAATAAAATGTAGTTTATTGCTGAGTGGTAATCATCTCTGCATTACATACAATAGTCAAAGCGTGAAAAAAGAATGAAGAAATAAAAAAATAAAAATAAAGAAATTGTGAAAATCATAAACAAAATAATACTTTTAAGTTATTGTTAAAAACAATAATGACACAATGGGGGTTATTTACTAAAGGCAAATTCACTTTGCACTACAAGTGCAAACTACAAGTGCAATTTGCACTGTACAATTGCACTTGGAAGTGCAGTCATGTAGATCCGAGGGGGGCATGCAAGGAAAATAAAAATATAGCATTTTAGTGTAGCGGAGCCTCACTCCCCCTCTCGCCTATTGTGAATGGCTTGTGTCTAGGCGCAGTGGTTCTCAACTCCTGTCCTCAGGACCCACTAACAGGCCAGATTTTAAGTATTACCTTGGGGAGATGCAAACTAGAATACTGCAATCACTGAGCAGCAAATGATATCACCTGTGATGTATTTCAGTTATCTTGCAAACCTGGCCTGTTAGTGGGCCCTGAGGACAGGAGTTGAGAACCACTGGTAGGGGTATCTGAAAGAGGAGAGTGCAGGGTCACTACGCCAAGCTCTCGCCTCGTATGTGTATAAGAGGGTTAAGCAGAGTTACTTGAATTACCTCCGGGTCTGTTCACTGCATACGAGGCCTTAGTTGTCCCGTGGAGATGTGTCTGCCAATAACATAGAGCCCCACACCAATCGAAAGTCCAACACTCCTTTATTTCTTTTCTTGCAGGGTGAACACAATCAGTTGAACTTTCAGTAATGAACAAACAGGGGTGTGGATACGAGTAGGCCCAGGCACAACTGAACTCTCCTATTCCTTTGCTAGCGAATAGGCCTGGCGCACGCTCTCTGCCACCGACCGCGAGTTTTGGTCGCTGCCACCGACCGGATGAACCGTTGAGGCCCCTGCCACAGGCCTAATAGCAGGTCTCTGCCACTGACCTGAGTTGAATAGTTGGACCGCTGCCACCTGGTCATTGAACATGAACCACCTTCCTCTCTGAACTTGGCCCCTGTTCGGGAAAGATATCCCTCCGGGCGGTCTCCAGAGGTTCACCCGGCACTGGCAATCTGCTGCACCAGGTCTTCGGATGAGTCCCTCCTCCGGTCCCTTACGCCACTGGATTCGGGTGCCCCAATAACCCGGGGCCCCCTAGGACAATCCCTCCCTCGCGGGACCCAGCGGAAGGTACTGGGCCCCAGGCCTACGGCTGAGTACCTCACCCCAGACTGAAGGTGTCTGGGATGGAAGACAAACTCCCGGTGTCCAGGCCTAGGCCGCCTGGACCCCGACCGCGAACAGCAGCCCTCAGGCTGAAGGTGCCCGGGACTCGAACCTCGTGGCGAAGATGTCCGCCCCCTTTATACCCTCTCCCAGGATGCACGGTGGGTTCCCCGCCCCGCCGTACAACCGCTGCGAGAGGCCACAAAGGGTACAGCACTGCAGCGATTGTTCAACCCCGGCCCAAAGTGACAGCGCCACCTGCTGGGCCGCAGGGAACTCTACATCACTGGTGTCTTCACCAGAATTTAAAAGTATATGCCCGCTACATTAGCTTGCACACGATTGGATAATAAAATCAGCAGAGCTTCCCCTGATTTCAGATCTACCCCTCAGATTTACAGCAACTGCACTTCCAAGTGCACTTTCAGTGCAACTTCAAGTGCACTTTGCACTTGTACTTTGCACTTGTAGTGCAAAGTATATTTGCCTTTTGTAAATAACCCCCAAAGTCTCAGGAAAGGGGATTTATAAGTTTTGGTAATAAAAACTTTGGGAATAAAAAAACTCCCACGGACGGAGACGCACGTTTCCTGCATTTTATTTTATGTTTGCTAATGGATATAAGTCATATAACAAAATATTCTTTCAAGACATTTTTTGTGCATTAAACACACAAAGCCGGAATCGATGAGCGGCTGGTAAACAGACGTCTGAACTCCATCGATCGGTCTACTTCATTTTTTTTTTACAATCCTCCTTTTTATTTCAGTAAAATGCATTTGATTTGGACGGCGGATTGCTATTATACCTCTAAAAGGATTTAAAAAATATATATTTCCTTATTCCGTCTACTCCTTCTCTGCCAAATTCCTGTGTATTTTTCCCGATGGCTGTTTCCGGCCCCCGCGTGTCAGCAAATAAGAGCGGGCTATTATTGGCTGTCTGAGCGCCGGTCCGGGCAGCGGGGGATTTGCTTTTGCAGGCCATTAGAATAATTACCTCAATAAGCCCCATTTAGATGGTTTACCGCGGCACGCCGCTCTGAAAATGGCTTTTGCATTGGCAGACGCGGAATATTAAAGCGGATGAGGAGGAAAACAGAAATATTGAAAATAACCCCCCCCCCCACCTGTCCTCAGACCCGCAAATCGCCCCCCGCCAGATGGGCAATGTGACACCTTCTGTCTAGAAGAAATGATATAAAATACAAAGCCAAGGGTACATTTAGGACTCATGCACACTGCAGCTAAAAAATATAAAATACCGGTAATAATAATATAAATAATAATAATAAAAAAAAAAAATAATAATAATAAAAACATTTTATTATTATTATTTTTTATTAATTTGTTCCATTCCGTTTGTTTAGATACGGCATTCGTTATTTCGGAATGAATTAATAACAATAAATAACAATAATAATAATAATAATAATAATAAAAACTTTTTATTATTATTATTTTTTATTAATTCGTTCTGTTCCATTTGTTTAGATACGGCATTCGTTATTTCGGAAAGAATCAATAATAATAATAACAATAATAATAATAATAACAATAATAATAATAATAAAAACTTTTTATTATTATTATTTTTTATTAATTTGTTCCGTTCAATTTGTTTAGATACGGCATTCATTATTTCAGATTTTTTTTTTATAATAATAAATAACAATAATAATAATAATAAAACGTTTTTATTATTATTATTATTATTATTATTTATTATTATTAATTTTTTCTGAAATAACGAATGTCATATCTAAACAAATGGAACAAAACAAATTAATGAAAAAAATAAATAATAACAAGTTTTATTATTTTAATTATTGTTATTTATTATTATTATTATTATTTTTTCCGAAATAACGAATGCCGTATCTAAACAAATTAAATGGAACGAATTAATAAAAAATAATAATAATAAAACCTTTTTATTATTATTATTATTATTATTAATAATAATAAAAATAATAAAAAATAGAAATAATAATAAAAACGTTTTATTATTATTATCTTTTATTAATTTGTTCCGTTCCATTTGTTTAGATACGGCATTCGTTATTTCGGAAAGAATTAATAGTAATAAATAACAATAATAATAATAATTATTGCGCCCCCCCACCCCAAAGCACCTTGCCCCCATGTTGATGGGGACAGGGGCCTCATCCCCACAACCCTTGCACGGTGGTTGTGGGCAGGGACTGGGACAAAAAATAGGCCCGGGCATTTTAGACTGAGCAGCCCGGGGGGGCGCGGCGGCGCTTCGCGGCGACGGTTAATGATGGGATGTGGGGTTCCAGCACCTTGTACCTCTGGACCTCTTTACATTACACAGCACCCTGGACCCCTTTACATTACATAGCACCGCACCTCTGGACCCTTTTACATTACACAGCTCCCTGCACCTCTGGGCCCCTTTACATTACATAGCACCCTGCACCTCTGGACCCCTTTACATTACATATCACCGCACCTCTGGACCCCTTTACATTACACAGCCCCCCACAGTTTGTTACACAGACACCCCCTAACGGTTCTGGACCCCATGCATGTTACACAGACCTCCCTACAGTACAGACCCCCTCCCTACAGTACAGACCCCCTCCCTACAGTGCCGACCCCCTCCCTTCAGTACAGACCCCCTCCCTACATTACAGCCCCCCTCTACAATACAGACCCCCTCTACATTACAGACCCCCCTACATTACAGACCCCCCTACATTACAGACCCCCTCCCTACAGTACAGACCCCCTCCCTACAGTACAGACCCCCCTCTACAATACAGACCCCCCTCTACAATACAGAACACCCCCTACAATACAGACCCCCCTACATTACAGACCCCCTACAATACAGACCCCCCTAAAATACAGAACCCCCTACATTTCAGAGCCCCTTACAATTCAGAACCCCCTACATTACAGACCCCCTACAATACAGAACCCCCCTACATTTCAGACTCCCCTACATTTCAGACCCCCCCCCCTACATTACAGAACCCGCCTACATTTCAGACCCCCCTACAATACAGAACCCCCCTACATTACAGACCCCCTACAATACAGAACCCCCCCTACAATACAGACCCCCCTACAATACAGACCCCCCTACAATACAGAACCCCCCTACAATATAAGAAACCCCCTACAATATAGACCCGCCTACATTTCAGACCCCCCTACAATACAGAACCTCCCTACATTTCAGACCCCTCTACAATACAGAACCCCCTACAATACAGAACCCCCCTACAATACAGAACCCCCCTACATTTCAGACCACCCCTACAATACAGAAACCCCCCCTACAATACAGACCCCCCCTTCAGACTCATAATGTACCTTAGATCAGCGCAGGACTGCATATTGGGTCCCCTCCCCTATGTGTCGACATAAAAGAGGAGGGGGAGGCGGCCTGAGCCGAGACTGATTAGATCATCAGTGCCGCGGCCACCTTGCCAGAGAGAAGGGGATCGTTGCGGGTCCCGGCCCCCTGATGTTCCGACGGGTGTCACTGTCACTCGAATGCGGCTCCGACTCGCAGCTGAGAGTGCACCGGGGCAGTGGTGTCACTAGGGTTGGTGTTACCTGGTGCGGCAAAACATGGCGTCACCCCCCTCCTGTCTATCCTGCCCAGCGCCCTGCAGGCAGCGCACGGCCACGAGGCGCACCCCCAAATGACCCCTGTAAATTAAAGTATAGGGTGGTATTGGGCCGGCTAGGGGCGATATAGGGCAGGTTGGGGTAATATAGGGCAGGTTGCGGTGATATAGGGCAGGCTGGGGTGGCATAGGGCAGGTTGGGGTTGTATAGGGCAGGCTGGGGTGGTATATGGCAGGCTTGGTGGCATAGGGCCGGTTGGGGTGATATAGGGCAGGGTGTGGTGGCATAGAGCAGGTTGCGGTGGCATAGGGCAGGTTGGGGTGGTATAGAGCAGTTTGCGGGGGCATAGGGCAGGTTGGGGTGGTATAGAGCAGTTTTCGGTGGCATAGGGCAGGTTGGGGTGGTATAGAGCAGTTTGCGGTGGCATAGGGCAGGTTGCGGTGGCATAGGGCAGGTTGCGGTGGCATAAGGCAGGTTAGGGTGGTATGGTGCCAGGTTAGGACTCTATGTAGTGACATGTGTAGCAGTGCAGTAACTTACAGCATGCCTGGAGATGAAGACACTCTGGCTGCTGTGTCCTCGTTTCTTTCTCCTTCAGCTGTGGGATCAGCCAGAGTGAACGAGTCTGTCGGAGGAGTGGAGGGGGCAGCCACACCCCCAGCTCCACCCACCAACTCCGGCTGCCTCCGGAGACATTGGAGATGATGGGGAAGACGTGACATGCTGTCCGGCAGCCCGTGGGCCGTCGCGGGCCGTCGGGCATTTGCCCGGTTTGCCCTATGGCCAGTCCGGGCCTGGTTGTGGGGGTCTGCGGGCGGGGGGCTTATCGGAATCTGAAAGCCCCCCTTAACAAGGGGACCCCCAGATTCTGGCCCCCCCATGTGAATTTGTAACGGGTACATTGTACCCCTACCGTTTCACCCCAAAAAAGTGTCAAAAATAGTAAAAAAGACAGTAGACACTTCTGGACAAGTCCTTTATTAAAAAATATAAAAATAAAACTGTCCAGCGATGTCCATTCATCTTCTACCATGCCGCCCGACGGACCGAAAAAAAGCCGCAACAGATCCACCTTCATGGGAGGCTCCCGCCGTGTGATGCTTCTTCTCATGACAGCTGTTATATAGCTGAGGGTGGGGCCACCCAGTGACATAAACAGGTGACCCCACCCCCATCGGTAACCCGGGTCCCCAAACACTTTTTATGGCAATAACTTTCATATAAAATTAGCACTTTTGGTTTTTGATGTTAATGTCCCATAGACTTTTAAACAGTGTTCTGCGGCTTGCGAATTTGCCGCAAACACCGCATAATGTTCGCTGTTCCGCGAACAGGCGAACACCCGATGTTCGATTCGAACTTATGTTCGACTCGAACATCGGGCTCATCCCTAGTGCTTGCATAGCAAAATATGGCTTGGTCATGAAGGGGGTAAAACCTTGTGGAGGTCAAACAGATAATCCAGGAAAGTCAACTGGATATGAAGTGAAACGTCTTCATTGTTCCAAAATAAGTTCAGGTAAATGTGACTACTACTGGTGATATCATGACCTGGATGGGTGACAACCAGTAGCAGTGCGTCCATTAAGGGCGCATGGGCGCCGCCCCTTCTCTCCAGCCACCCCCCTCTATGTAGAATGGATAGATTCATGCATTGCATGAATCTATCCATGGCCGCTGTAGCCACCCCCTATTCAGGCGCCCAGCCCCTTTTCAGATAAATTACAGCGGCGGGGGGGGCATTTTTTTTAAGCACCTGATTAGCGCCATAGGCTCTAATAGGCTTCAAAAAAGGTGAACTGCGAGCGCAGAGCATTGCGCTCTTAGTCCACCCAGGTGTGTTAGCAAAGCAAATTAATATTTGCTTTTCCAACACTGAACCGCCTCTCCGCCAATCAGGAGGCGCGGATCTAATACTGGTCACCTGATTGGCTTAAGGCAGAGGCGATCCCATTGGTCACCTAGCAGAACAGGAACAAGAGACGCATGGAGGACACAGGGGCCATAGCCTGACCTGCGCTACCCGTCCCACAGCTTACCGACGTCACCCACTGCATGACCTGCCACCACAATGGGGTAAGTGCCGGTCATACAGTGAGCGGGCGGGCGAGTGGGTGCCACAGTGGCTGCATTTTATGGGCACAGAGGTTGCATATGAAAAACACAGTTGGCTGCATTTGCTGGGCACAGAGGCTGCATATGATGTGTACAGAGGCTGCATTTTCTGGGCACAGTTGGCTGCATATTCTGGGCACAGTTGGCTGCATACGATGAGCACAGTTGGCTGCATACGATGGGCACAGTTGGCTGCATACGATGGGCACAGTTGGCTGAATATGATGGGCACAGTTGCTGAATATGATGGGCACAGTTGGCTGAATATGATGGGCACAGTTGGCTGAATATGATGGGCACAGTTGGCTGCATTTTCTGGGCACAGTTGGCTGCATTTTCTGGGAAAAGTTAGCTGCATATATATAATATATATATATATATAATGGGCACAGTGGCTGCATATGATGGGCACCGTTGGCTGCATATGATGGGCACCGTTGGCTGCATATGATGGGCACAGTTGGCTGCATATTATGGGCATAGTTGGCTGAATATGATGGGCACAGTTGGCTGCATTTTCTGGGCACCGTTGGCTGCATATGATGGGCACAGTTGGCTGCATATGATGGGCACAGTTGGCTGCATATGATGGGCACAATGGCTGCATATGATGGGCACAGTGGCTGCATATGATGGGCACAATGGCTGCATATGATGGGCACAATGGCTGCATATGATGGGCACCGTTGGCTGCATATGATGGGCACCGTTGGCTGCATATGATGGGCACAGTTGGCTGAATATGATGGGCACAGTTGGCTGAATTTTCTGGGCACCGTTGGCTGCATTTTCTGGGCAAAGTTGGCTGCATATGATGGGCACAGTTGGCTGCATATGATGGGCACAATGGCTGCATATGATGGGCACAGTTGGCTGCATATGATGGGCACAATGGCTGCATATGATGGGCACAGTGGCTGCATACAATGGGCACAGTTGGCTGCATATGATGGGCACAGTGGCTGCATATGATGGGCACAGTTGGCTGAATATAATGGTCACAGTTGGCTGCATATGATGGGCACAGTGGCTGCAATTGATGCTTTTGTTTCAGTATTTTTCAAAAAATTCAGTTCGTTTGCGCCCCCCCCCCCCCAAAAAAAAATTTTGAGCACCAGCCGCCACTGGTGACATCATACAGACATACGTTCTCAGTCTCCCACATGCTTCCTGTTTACACTCGGCATTAAACTTTTGCCAACTGTGACATACAATCACAATGTAACATCTATTTAGCCTTCAGAGATCCACTTACTGCAATTACAAAAGACGATATACTTGTTTAGAGTGTCTGTTCTGATCTAGATGGACGAGGTTGAGGCCTCTTTTCTCAGCACACATTCTCACCATTCTATGATGGAGTCGCGAATAAACTGGATAAATGTCATCACTTCTTCGCTGGTAAAGAAAACGCGGCGTATGTTTCCGAATGTTTCATTTTTTCCTGAGTTGTTTTGTACCATTTACTCCGTCTTGGAATGTAATTATGCAGTTAAATTCTTCTCGACAAGTAAATAGCAAACAGACCTTGGGGTATAAATGGAGTCAACAGGGAGCTCGGATAAAAGCAGATACGTTGATACAAAGAAATTATTGCTGAGTCATATTGCTACTTTTATTCAAATCAATATGACAGGTATAGTCCCTCTACCATAGGAACGGAGAAATAAATAAGGACAATTTCATGAGCTGGAGTGTTGCGAGTCGACTAGTTCATAGAATTTTTTTTTGTCAGAACATTATTTCTTGCCATCATTGCATCAACTAATATAGTTTAACCGCTTGCCGGCCAGCTGCCGTCATTATACTGCAGCAGGTTGGCACGGCTGCGCGAATCGCTGTAGGTGTACGTCGCCTGCTTTGAGAGCAATAGGGGGGCGCTCGCTCACCAGCGGCGGGACGCTGGAGCCGAAGCACGTGGCCGGCGGCCGGGATGTCCGCCCGGCCACCCGCGATCACTCCACAGAGAGCCAGAACGGGGATCTGTCAATGTAAACAAACAGAACCCCGTTCTGACAGGGGAGTAGAGAGAGATCTTCTGTTCCTTGTGATCAGGAACAGCGATCTCTCTCCTCCTCCAGTCAGCCCGGCCCCCACAGTTAGAAACACCTCCCAGGGAACACTTAACCCCTTTGATCGCCCCCTAGTGTTAACCCCTTCCCTGCCAGTGACATTTACACAGTAATCAGTGGCTATTTTTTAGCTCTGATCGCTGTATAAGTGGCGCTGGTCCCAAAAAAGTGTTCAATCTGTCCGCCGCAATGTCGCAGTCCCGCTAAAAATCGCAGTTCGCCACCATTATTAGTAAAAAATAAAGAAATAATAAAAATGCCATAAATTTATTCCTTAGTTTGTAGACGCTATAACTTTTGCGCAAACCAATCAATATACGCTTATTGTGATTTTTTTTATTACCAAAAATATGTAGAAGAATACATAGTGGCCTAAACTGAGTAAGGATTTTTTTATTTTTTTGGGGGGGGTATTTATTATAGCAAAAAGTAAAACATTTTTTCCCCCCAAATTGTCGCTTTTTTTTTGTTTATAGCGCAAAAAATAAAAACCGAAGAGGTGATCAAATACCACCAATAGAAAGCTCTGTTTGTGGGAAAAAAAGGACATGAATTTTGTTTGGGGTACTACGTCGCACGACCGTGCAATTGTCAGTTAAAGCACCGCAGCGCCGTATCGCAAAAAATGGCCCGGTCATTAAGGGGGAAAATCCTTCCGGTCTTTAACCACTGGCCGACCACCTCCTGTAGATATACGTCGGCAGAATGGCACATACAGGCACATCAACGTATCTGTACGTCCCCTTTAACTGCCTGACGTGGGGGTCGCGTAAGCGCCAGTGGCGGCGCGCTCGCGACCCTGCTGCCTTCCCCGTGAGTCGGACCGCGGGTCCTGCGGACTCGATCGCCGCGGGGATCCCCGCGATCGTCTCACGGAGGCATAGAGCAGGGAGATGCATTTGTAAACAAGCATCTCCCTGCTCTGCCTAGTGACAATGACACGGATCTCGGCTTCGTGTACTCAGAGCGGAGATCGGTGTCATGTGACACAGAGCCCAACCCCCCCTCAGTAAGAAACACTATGCAGGGAACACTTAACCCCTACAGCGCCACCTAGTGGTTAACCCCTTCACTGCCAGTGTCATTTTCACAGTAACCAGTGCATTTTTATAGCACTGATCGCTGTGAAAATGACAATGGTCCCAAAAATGTGTCAAAAGTGTCCGATGTGTCCGCCATAATGTCGCAGTCACGAAAAAAAATCACTGATCGCCGCCAATAATAGTAAAAAAAAAAAAAAACATTTTAATAAAAATGCCATAAAACTATCCCCTATTTTGTAAACGCTATAACTTTTGCGCAAACCAATCAATAAATGCAGATTGCATTTTTTTTACCAAAAATATGCAGAAGAATACGTATCGGCCTGAACTGAGGAAAAAATATGTTTTTTTATATATTTTTGGGGGATATTTATTATAGCAAAAAAATAAAAAAATATTGAATTTTTTTCAAAATTGTCGCTCTATTTTTGTTTATAGCGCAAAAAATAAAAACCGCAGAGGTGATCAAACACCACCAAAAGAAAGCTCTATTTGTGGGGAAAAAAGGACATCAGTTTTGTTTGGAAACCACGTCGCACAACCGCGCAATTGTCAGTTAAAGCGAGGCAGTGCCGAATCGCAAAAAGGGGCCTGGTCTTTAACCAGCCAAAATGGGACGGGGCTTAATTAAGGGCTTAAAATTTTGTGTGCGAAAGTAAAAAAAAATTCTGAACGAATACCACATTCCCAGATAGAATTTCATCAATTCATTTGCATTGTTATTTGGGTTCAAAACCCTCAGAAGTTGTTGGCTTTAGTCTTCTTCTAGGGAGCGTTCTTCTGTGGATAGAGTGAGAAGCTGCAATGTATTGGGTTACGAATCTTCATTCTGGTGAATCACTGAAGGGTTTATGCCAGTGATGTTGACTGGGGAAGAGGATATATATTTGGGGAGACCTTGTAGAAGGCTCTTTGCCTCAAAGTCTTTGCCTGGAGAGAATGTAGTTCCAGGAAGAATCTTAAGAGTTCTACCTAATCGATTGGCAGCCTTGGCTTAAAAAAGTCATCTCATTTTCAATTTTATTACAGTTTTCTGGCAAGGTACTTGTATTTTATTCTTTCTGCCTATGTGCTGTGAAAGGCTTACAACTTTGTGTGACAAGAACCCCATTCCCCCAGCATTCCTTTTGCCAGTGCTGGGAGCAGGGGAGGGCTGGGCCAGGGGGCAGGGTGGCAATTGCCTCCCAGGCCGCCCTAACTTATGTTCAAAATGGCCGGCAGACGCTGCCCGCTACCATTTTCTTTTTTATTCTGGTCTAGGAAGTCGGGCCGGGGGCATGGCCATGGTGGCCGACCACTAGCTGTTGCATTCCGGGAGTTGTAGTCCGCACTCAAGCTTCTGGTGGGTGGAAAACACAGAAGCGCAGAGGAAACTACAACTCCCTGGGACCGGATTCTTGGAAGCAGGCAGAGGCAGGGCGTTCCAGGGAGTCGGGACGCAGGGCTGCAGGGCTGGGCGCTGGCTGCAACTTGACCCCAGGATCAGGACCGTTACCCCCCCAGGAGACCGTGGCGTGCAAGGACCTGCTGAGCTGAGATTGCTGAGGTGAGAGACCCTGACACCCCTAGCTGACCCCCCATCTCCCCCCCATACACCCCATGTAACCTGCCCCAGTGATCAGGCTGCATTGATGGGCACTGGAATTGGCTGCACTGATGAGGCTGCATTGAAAAACCAGGTGGGCCATGGATGGTGAGCTGATTCGGCGGTTCAATGGGCCACTTGACTGGACTTGCCCCCCTGGGAGTCAAAGACAAGCACCAGATACCAATACAGCTGTCTTGTAGCTTAGCCTCCCACAAAACGTACAAAGGAGGAACAAAGTACAGTGGAACCTTGGATTGCGAGTAACGTGGTTAACGAGCGTTTCGCAATACGAGCATTGTATTTTTAAAAATCCTGACTCGGTTTGCGAGTGTTGTCTCGCAAAACGAGCAGGATTGAAGCCACAGCTGTGTGTAGTACTGCACTTGGCCTGAGGTGGGGGGGGCGCCGAAGCCGAGCGGAGCCGGTCGGAGCCATTCGGAAATGCTTGGAAAACCTTGTAAATACTCCGTTCCCGAGCCTTTCCGAGGTTTTCCAAGTTCAGCCGAGCTGTCCTTGGGCCTTTCCGATAGTTTCCGAGGCTCTTCGGTGCCCCCCCACCTCTGGCCACATGCCGTATTGCATACCATTGAAGTCAATGCGGAACTCATTATTTTCGTTTCCATTGACTTCTATGGGGAAACTCGCTTTGATATGCGAGTACTTTGGATTACGAGCATTCTTCTGGAACGGATTATGCTCATAATCCGAGGTTCCACTGTACTTTGGTCCTTTTAGGACTGGGATCTGACCCCACGACCTCTGCTGTGTTTGGTAGTAGCTCTCCTTGCTGAGCTACCTGAGATGATGGACACCTCCCTGCCTGAACCCTTGGATAGTCCTGTACCCAGTTTTTTCAAACCTTCAACCTTGCTCCTCTCATGAACTTTTTATTTAGGCCATGTCTTTGCACTTCCTGTTTGCCAAAATATTGTGCTCTCTCCAGCCGATATCTTGCTCCTTTGCATACTTGCAGCTGATCTTATCTCCACTACCACTCGTTACTGACCTTTGGCTTGTTCCTTGACTACACTTCCACTTGTTCCCAACCTGCAACCACATGTTACCGACCTTTGGCTTGTTTAGTGACTATGCTTCTGCTTGATCCCTATCTGCTATATCTGCTACTGCACCCCGGCTTTCTCACCTCCTGGTGTGGGGACCCTGAGGACAGCGACCTGGTACTAACAGGCAGCAATACCACCATCAGAAGCTATGGTAAATACTAGTGCTTAGACCCCATACCTTGGGTGAGCCATGTCATCTGCCAGGGTGACCTGCGTGTGTACTTATCCTGCAGTTCGGTGAGACCCTCTGCTATTGCTACTGGTCTCCGAGTCAAAACTGGGCTGACTACCACCAAGCCATAAACAGAATTTTCTTATCAATCAGCAACCTATCTAGAAGGACGCTACAATACACTATACAGTATATTGCCAAAAGTATTGGTACACCCCCCTTTACACGCACATGAACTTTAATGGTGTTCCAGTCTTAGTCCGTAGGGTTCATTATTGAGTTGGCCCACCCTTTGCAGTAGGGATGAGCTTCGTGTTCGAGTCGAACATACGTTCGACTCGAACATTGGCTGTTCGATCGTTCGACGAAGATCGAACGATTTGGGCCGTTCGCGCCAAATTCGAGTGACGCGAACGGCCCACAATGCACTACGCCATCGCAGTGTCATCCAGGCGCTGTGATTGGCCAAGCATGCACTGTGACCCCGCATGCTTGGCCAATCACAGCGCCGGCAGCGAGGAGAGCAATGATTGGCCACAGGCAGGATGCCTGTGGCCAATTATTGCTGAGGGTGTTTAGTACACGCCCCACACTATAAAAGGCCGCCAGCACGGCGGCCTAGTGTAGTGTGTTCCGGAGCAGGGATAGAGTAGCATAGGCAGGGACAGTGACTGTTATTTCTTTCTTGCTTAACCTGGATTCCTTTAGTTTAGGGAAAGAGAAGGATAGGTAGGGAGAGTGTCAGTGTGTTTTGTGCTTCTGCTATAGTGTGCTTAAAAAAAACATTTATTCTAGGGACAGAAAACTCTAGGTAGGGACAGTGTCAGTTTCTTTCACTCTGCAAGTCCTTGTTTCCAGGGACCTGTAAGGACAGTGAGTTAATTGTCCTTGTGCTATATTGTGCTTAAAAAAAACATTTATTCTAGGGACAGAAAACTCTAGGTAGGGACAGTGTCAGTTTCTTTCACTCTGCAAGTCCTTGTTTCCAGGGACCTGTAAGGACAGTGAGTTAATTGTCCTTGTGCTATATTGTGATTAAAAAAAACATTTATTCTAGGGACAGAAAACTCTAGGTAGGGACAGTGTCAGTTTCTTTCACTCTGCAAGTCCTTGTTTCCAGGGACCTGTAAGGACAGTGAGTTAATTTTCCTTGTGCTATATTGTGATTAAAAAAAACATTTTTTCTAGGGACAGAAAACTGTAGGTAGGGAGAGTGTTTTTTTTCTTTCACTCTGCAAGTCCTTGTTTCCAGGGACCTGTAAGGACAGTGAGTTAATTGTCCTTGTGCTATATTGTGCTTAAAAAAAACATTTATTCTAGGGACAGAAAACTCTAGGTAGGGACAGTGTCAGTTTCTTTCACTCTGCAAGTCCTTGTTTCCAGGGACCTGTAAGGACAGTGAGTTAATTGTCCTTGTGCTATATTGTGATTAAAAAAAACATTTATTCTAGGGACAGAAAACTCTAGGTAGGGACAGTGTCAGTTTCTTTCACTCTGCAAGTCCTTGTTTCCAGGGACCTGTAAGGACAGTGAGTTAATTTTCCTTATGCTATATTGTGATTAAAAAAAAAATTTTTTCTAGGGACAGAAAACTGTAGGTAGGGAGAGTGTTTTTTTTCTTTCACTCTGCAAGTCCTTGTTTCCAGGGACCTGTAAGGACAGTGAGTTAATTGTCCTTGTGCTATATTGTGCTTAAAAAAAACATTTATTCTAGGGACAGAAAACTCTAGGTAGGGACAGTGTCAGTTTCTTTCACTCTGCAAGTCCTTGTTTCCAGGGACCTGTAAGGACAGTGAGTTAATTTTCCTTGTGCTATATTGTGATTAAAAAAAACATTTATTCTAGGGACAGAAAACTCTAGGTAGGGACAGTGTCAGTTTCTTTCACTCTGCAAGTCCTTGTTTCCAGGGACCTGTAAGGACAGTGAGTTAATTTTCCTTGTGCTATATTGTGATTAAAAAAAACATTTATTCTAGGGACAGAAAACTCTAGGTAGGGACAGTGTCAGTTTCTTTCACTCTGCAAGTCCTTGTTTCCAGGGACCTGTAAGGACAGTGAGTTAATTTTCCTTGTGCTATATTGTGATTAAAAAAAACATTTATTCTAGGGACAGAAAACTCTAGGTAGGGACAGTGTCAGTTTCTTTCACTCTGCAAGTCCTTGTTTCCAGGGACCTGTAAGGACAGTGAGTTAATTTTCCTTGTGCTATATTGTGATTAAAAAAAACATTTTTTCTAGGGACAGAAAACTGTAGGTAGGGAGAGTGTTTTTTTTCTTTCACTCTGCAAGTCCTTGTTTCCAGGGACCTGTAAGGACAGTGAGTTAATTTTCCTTGTGCTATATTGTGATTAAAAAAAACATTTTTTCTAGGGACAGAAAACTCTAGGTAGGGAGAGTGTTTTTTTTCTTTCACTCTGCAAGTCCTTGTTTCCAGGGACCTGTAAGGACAGTGAGTTAATTGTCCTTGTGCTATATTGTGCTTAAAAAAAACATTTTTTCTAGGGACAGAAAACTCTAGGTAGGGAGAGTGTTTTTTTTTTTTTCACTCTGCAAGTCCTTGTTTCCAGGGACCTGTAAGGACAGTGAGTTAATTGTCCTTGTGCTATATTGTGCTTAAAAAAAACATTTATTCTAGGGACAGAAAACTCTAGGTAGGGACAGTGTCAGTTTCTTTCACTCTGCAAGTCCTTGTTTCCAGGGACCTGTAAGGACAGTGAGTTAATTTTCCTTGTGCTATATTGTGATTAAAAAAAACATTTATTCTAGGGACAGAAAACTCTAGGTAGGGACAGTGTCAGTTTCTTTCACTCTGCAAGTCCTTGTTTCCAGGGACCTGTAAGGACAGTGAGTTAATTTTCCTTGTGCTATATTGTGATTAAAAAAAACATTTTTTCTAGGGACAGAAAACTGTAGGTAGGGAGAGTGTTTTTTTTCTTTCACTCTGCAAGTCCTTGTTTCCAGGGACCTGTAAGGACAGTGAGTTAATTGTCCTTGTGCTATATTGTGCTTAAAAAAAACATTTTTTCTAGGGACAGAAAACTGTAGGTAGGGAGAGTGTTTTTTTTCTTTCACTCTGCAAGTCCTTGTTTCCAGGGACCTGTAAGGACAGTGAGTTAATTGTCCTTGTGCTATATTGTGCTTAAAAAAAACATTTATTCTAGGGACAGAAAACTCTAGGTAGGGACAGTGTCAGTTTCTTTCACTCTGCAAGTCCTTGTTTCCAGGGACCTGTAAGGACAGTGAGTTAATTTTCCTTGTGCTATATTGTGATTAAAAAAAACATTTATTCTAGGGACAGAAAACTCTAGGTAGGGACAGTGTCAGTTTCTTTCACTCTGCAAGTCCTTGTTTCCAGGGACCTGTAAGGACAGTGAGTTAATTTTCCTTGTGCTATATTGTGATTAAAAAAAACATTTATTCTAGGGACAGAAAACTCTAGGTAGGGACAGTGTCAGTTTCTTTCACTCTGCAAGTCCTTGTTTCCAGGGACCTGTAAGGACAGTGAGTTAATTTTCCTTGTGCTATATTGTGATTAAAAAAAACATTTATTCTAGGGACAGAAAACTCTAGGTAGGGACAGTGTCAGTTTCTTTCACTCTGCAAGTCCTTGTTTCCAGGGACCTGTAAGGACAGTGAGTTAATTTTCCTTGTGCTATATTGTGATTAAAAAAAACATTTTTTCTAGGGACAGAAAACTGTAGGTAGGGAGAGTGTTTTTTTTCTTTCACTCTGCAAGTCCTTGTTTCCAGGGACCTGTAAGGACAGTGAGTTAATTTTCCTTGTGCTATATTGTGATTAAAAAAAACATTTTTTCTAGGGACAGAAAACTCTAGGTAGGGAGAGTGTTTTTTTTCTTTCACTCTGCAAGTCCTTGTTTCCAGGGACCTGTAAGGACAGTGAGTTAATTGTCCTTGTGCTATATTGTGCTTAAAAAAAACATTTTTTCTAGGGACAGAAAACTCTAGGTAGGGAGAGTGTTTTTTTTTTTCACTCTGCAAGTCCTTGTTTCCAGGGACCTGTAAGGACAGTGAGTTAATTGTCCTTGTGCTATATTGTGCTTAAAAAAAACATTTATTCTAGGGACAGAAAACTCTAGGTAGGGACAGTGTCAGTTTCTTTCACTCTGCAAGTCCTTGTTTCCAGGGACCTGTAAGGACAGTGAGTTAATTTTCCTTGTGCTATATTGTGATAAAAAAAACATTTATTCTAGGGACAGAAAACTCTAGGTAGGGACAGTGTCAGTTTCTTTCACTCTGCAAGTCCTTGTTTCCAGGGACCTGTAAGGACAGTGAGTTAATTTTCCTTGTGCTATATTGTGATTAAAAAAAACATTTTTTCTAGGGACAGAAAACTGTAGGTAGGGAGAGTGTTTTTTTTCTTTCACTCTGCAAGTCCTTGTTTCCAGGGACCTGTAAGGACAGTGAGTTAATTGTCCTTGTGCTATATTGTGCTTAAAAAAAACATTTTTTCTAGGGACAGAAAACTGTAGGTAGGGAGAGTGTTTTTTTTCTTTCACTCTGCAAGTCCTTGTTTCCAGGGACCTGTAAGGACAGTGAGTTAATTGTCCTTGTGCTATATTGTGCTTAAAAAAAAACATTTATTCTAGGGACAGAAAACTCTAGGTAGGGACAGTGTCAGTTTCTTTCACTCTGCAAGTCCTTGTTTCCAGGGACCTGTAAGGACAGTGAGTTAATTTTCCTTGTGCTATATTGTGATTAAAAAAAACATTTATTCTAGGGACAGAAAACTCTAGGTAGGGACAGTGTCAGTTTCTTTCACTCTGCAAGTCCTTGTTTCCAGGGACCTGTAAGGACAGTGAGTTAATTTTCCTTGTGCTATATTGTGATTAAAAAAAACATTTATTCTAGGGACAGAAAACTCTAGGTAGGGACAGTGTCAGTTTCTTTCACTCTGCAAGTCCTTGTTTCCAGGGACCTGTAAGGACAGTGAGTTAATTTTCCTTGTGCTATATTGTGATTAAAAAAAACATTTATTCTAGGGACAGAAAACTCTAGGTAGGGACAGTGTCAGTTTCTTTCACTCTGCAAGTCCTTGTTTCCAGGGACCTGTAAGGACAGTGAGTTAATTTTCCTTGTGCTATATTGTGATTAAAAAAAACATTTTTTCTAGGGACAGAAAACTGTAGGTAGGGAGAGTGTTTTTTTTCTTTCACTCTGCAAGTCCTTGTTTCCAGGGACCTGTAAGGACAGTGAGTTAATTTTCCTTGTGCTATATTGTGATTAAAAAAAACATTTTTTCTAGGGACAGAAAACTCTAGGTAGGGAGAGTGTTTTTTTTCTTTCACTCTGCAAGTCCTTGTTTCCAGGGACCTGTAAGGACAGTGAGTTAATTGTCCTTGTGCTATATTGTGCTTAAAAAAAACATTTTTTCTAGGGACAGAAAACTCTAGGTAGGGAGAGTGTTTTTTTTTTTTCACTCTGCAAGTCCTTGTTTCCAGGGACCTGTAAGGACAGTGAGTTAATTGTCCTTGTGCTATATTGTGCTTAAAAAAAACATTTATTCTAGGGACAGAAAACTCTAGGTAGGGACAGTGTCAGTTTCTTTCACTCTGCAAGTCCTTGTTTCCAGGGACCTGTAAGGACAGTGAGTTAATTTTCCTTGTGCTATATTGTGATTAAAAAAAACATTTATTCTAGGGACAGAAAACTCTAGGTAGGGACAGTGTCAGTTTCTTTCACTCTGCAAGTCCTTGTTTCCAGGGACCTGTAAGGACAGTGAGTTAATTTTCCTTGTGCTATATTGTGATTAAAAAAAACATTTTTTCTAGGGACAGAAAACTGTAGGTAGGGAGAGTGTTTTTTTTCTTTCACTCTGCAAGTCCTTGTTTCCAGGGACCTGTAAGGACAGTGAGTTAATTGTCCTTGTGCTATATTGTGCTTAAAAAAAACATTTTTTCTAGGGACAGAAAACTGTAGGTAGGGAGAGTGTTTTTTTTTTTTCACTCTGCAAGTCCTTGTTTCCAGGGACCTGTAAGGACAGTGAGTTAATTGTCCTTGTGCTATATTGTGCTTAAAAAAAACATTTATTCTAGGGACAGAAAACTCTAGGTAGGGACAGTGTCAGTTTCTTTCACTCTGCAAGTCCTTGTTTCCAGGGACCTGGAGAGACATTGAGTGAATTGTCCTTGTGCTATATTGTGATTAAAAAAAACATTTATTCTAGGGACAGAAAACTCTAGGTAGGGACAGTGTCAGTTTCTTTCACTGTGAAAGTCCTTGTTTCAAGGGACAGAGAAGGACACCTGAAGGTAGCCCTTATTGCTTTTTTCCCATCTCCCTGCAGGCCATCTATTAGAATGTCTGGAAGGCAAACAAGGAGAGGCAGACAGTCAGGAGGCAATAAAAGAGGGCAAGCAGGCTCTGTGTCTGGGGGCAACAGTGCTGGTCGTGGACGCGGTGCATTGTCATCAGCACATGGCCATGGGACACGCTTGTCCTTCTTTTCGGCAGCTGGACATGTTGAGCCACATCATGCCGAAGACTTGGTAGAGTGGATGACCAAGCCCTCCTCCTCATCCTCTCTCACCCAGGCTCAGGGTACTGGAAAAGCAGCTGCCAAAGCGTCGTCTTCCCTGGTATCAATGTCAGACAAATCATCAGTCACTCCTTCCCTAGACCCACCATGTCCTCCTCCTGAGGAGTCCCCCGAACTGTTTCAGCACAGTGTTGGGTACATGCTCCAGGAGGATGCCCAGCGTTTCGAAGGGTCTGATGATGAAACCCAGCTAGAGGAAGGCAGTAGCGTGAGAGCAGACAGAGGGGATGCTCAAGAAGGACACCAATCTGGCAGTCATTTTCCAGCAGCTGCAGCATACTGCCAGATTGGCTCCAGTGATGAGGAGGGAGGGGATGATGAGGTCAATGACTCCACGTGGGTGCCTAATAGGAGAGAGGAGGAGGAGGAGGATGAGGAGGAGGCACATCTCCAACGAGGCAGGATGCCCTTTGGTGGCCAGCGTAAGGGCAGTACACCGACGGAATCACACCGCAGAGCTCCGCCTGTGCAGGGCGCTGCCTCTGCCCGTCATTCAAAAAGTTCTTTGGTGTGGGCCTTTTTTGAGGCTAGTGCATCAGATCGCACAGCTGCTGTTTGCAACATATGTCTCAAGCGTATATCGCGTGGCCAAAACATCAGCCGCTTGGGTACCACATGCCTGACCAGACATATGTTGACCTGCCATGCAGCTCGTTGGCAAGCCTACCTCAAAGACCCACACCAAAGAACAAAGCGGACCTCTCCTTGCACCGCATCAGCTGGGATCTCCAACCCCACTATAACTTCAGTCCTCTCTGAAACATGCACTGAGAGGAATGAAGGTGTAGAATTAGGTGTGTCACAGCCAAGTACTTGCGCCCACTCTGCTAGCAGTACACCGACGTCCGATTCTAGCAGGCAAATTTCCCTGCCCCAGCTGCTGGACCGTCGAAAGAAGTTCACTCCCAGCCATCCACATGCCCAGCGGTTGAATGCTAGCTTGGCTAAATTGCTAGCGCTTCAACTGCTGCCTTTTCAGTTGGTAGACTCGGCCCCCTTCCGTGAGTTTGTGCAATGTGCGGTTCCTCAGTGGCAGGTTCCCAAACGCCACTTTTTCTCACGGAAGGCTATTCCGGCTCTCTACCGGCATGTGGAAGGCAATGTCTTGGCCTCGCTGGACAGGGCGGTCAGCGGTAAGGTGCATATTACCGCTGACTCATGGTCCAGCAGGCATGGACAGGGACGTTACCTTTCTTTCACGGCCCATTGGGTCACTCTTTTGGCAGCTGGGAAGGATTCAGGACAAGGTGCAGTAGTGTTGGAGGTTGTCCCACCGCCACGCCTCCAAAATGCTACTACTGGTTGTGACACACCTCTCTCCTCCACCCCCTCCTCTTCTTCTTCCTCCATGGCCTCTTCCTGTGGTTTGTCCTATGAACCAGCGGTGCTCCGTAGCCGTTCACGGGGCTACGCAAGTACGCAGGCAAAAAGATGCCATGCCGTGCTTGCGCTGGTGTGTTTGGGGGACAGAAGCCACACTGGGGCAGAGGTCCTGTCTGCTCTGCAGGGCCAGGCCGAGAGGTGGTTGACGCCACGCCAGCTTAAGCCAGGAATGGTGGTTTGCGACAATGGCACCAACCTCCTCTCCGCCCTCCGACAGGGACAACTGACCCATGTGCCCTGTGTGGCTCACGTCCTTAACCTGGTGGTGCAGCGCTTCTTGGGCAGGTACCCGGGCTTACAGGATGTCCTGAGGCAGGCCAGGAAAGTCTGTGTGCATTTCCGCAGATCTTATAATGCCAGTGCTCGCCTGGCTGAGCTGCAAAAGGAGTTGAACCTGCCCAAGAACCGCCTTATATGTGACATGCCCACCAGGTGGAACTCAACGTTGGCCATGCTGCAGCGGCTGCACACGCAGCAGAGGGCCATCAATGAGTACCTGTGCGACTACGGCACCAGGACAGGGTCAGGGGAGCTTGGTTTTTTTTCTCCACGCCAGTGGGGCATGATCAGGGATGCATGCACTGTCCTGGCACCATTTGAGGAGGCCACGAGGATGGTGAGCAGTGACAGTGCATGCATCAGTGACACTGTACCTCTTGTCCACCTGTTGGAGCACACGCTGCGTGGAATAATGGACAGGGCACTTGAGGCAGAACAGAGGCAGGAAGAGGAGGACTTCCTTGCCTCTCAAGGCCCCCTTTACCCAGACAGTGTTCCTTCTGTCCCACCCATCGCACAGGAAGAGGAGGAGGAGGAGGAGGAGGAGGAGGAGGAGGAGGAGGATTGTGTCAGCATGGAGGTGGAGGCTGGCACTCAGCATCATCAGCAGCAGTCTTTTAGGGATGATTTACAGTCCCAAGAAACCAGTGGACTTGTACGTGGCTGGGAGGAGGTGGCTGCGGATCATGTCGTCCTTAGTGACCCAGAGGACTCCGGAGCGAATGCCTCAGCAAACCTACGCTGCATGGCCTCCCTGATCCTGCAAAGTCTGCGGAAGGATCCTCGTATTCTTCGGATCAAGGAGAGGGACCATTACTGGCTGGCCACTCTCCTTGATCCACGGTACAAGGGTAAGGTTGCGGACCTTATGTTACCGTCGCAGAGGGAGCAGAGGATGAGACAACTCCGGGAGGCCTTGCAGAAAGGTCTGTGCAACGCGTTCCCAGAGACTGGGAGGTTGCAAACTCCTGGTCCTGGACAACGAGTTGCTGAGGCTTCGGCCAGTCAAAGAAGGAGCGGTGGGGAAGGTGGCCGTCTGACCGATGCGTTCAGACAATTCTTTAGTCCGCAGCCCCAAAGTATGATCGGTTCCAGCAACCATCGCCAGCGTCTGATAAACATGGTGCAGGAATATCTAGGGGCAAGGTCAGACTTGGACACCTTCCCCACCGAAAATCCTCTGGCTTACTGGGTCTTGAGGATGGATCACTGGCCAGAGCTTGCACAGTATGCAATTGAGCTACTGGCCTGTCCTGCATCCAGCGTTCTTTCGGAACGCACATTCAGTGCTGCTGGAGGATTTGTCACGGATCACAGGGTGCGCCTGTCCACCGACTCGGTTGATCGACTGACTTTCATCAAGATGAACCAGTCTTGGATCACCACCAGCTACCACACACCTGATGCTGATATAACAGACTAATTGATTTTAAAATGTCACATCCCTTCAAGACTGATGCTGATGCTGAGTGCCTGTGCTGTTATGTTGACTGGCTATCCTCCTCCTCCGAGTCCTCAATGATACGATTGATGATGATAGCTTGGAAGATCATTTTTGTTTATGGGTGCCGCCACCAGTGCCTAACGCCCAATTTTTCAGCCCCTGTTTAACAGGGGCGTGTAATTACAATTTTTGAAGCAATACTTTGCAACAGGGCTCATTGCTGTGCTCCAAGTACAGTATCTGTGAGGAGTTGCAGTGTTGTGCCACCAGTGCCTAAGGCCCAATTTTTCAGCCCCTGTTTAACAGGGGCGTGTCATTACAATTTTTGAAGCAATACTTTGCAACAGGGCTCATTGCTGTGCTCCAAGTACAGTATCTGTGAAGGGTTGCAGTGTTGTGCCACCAGTGCCTAAGGCCCAATTTTTCAGCCCCTGTTCAACAGGGGCATGTAATTACAATTCTTGATCTAATAATTCACAGCAGGGCCCATTGCTGCACCCACCAAGAGTAACTGTCAGGGCTTACAGTGTTGTGGCACCAGCACCACCATCAAAGGCCCAATTTTTACTACCACTGTTCAACAATTATATGTAATTAAAATTCCTGATATAATAGTTGACAGCAGGGCGTTCCAGCACCAACCAAGAGTAACTGTGAGTGCTTACAGTGTTGTGCCAACACCAACAACTAAGGGGCCTATTTCTGCAGAGTATATACGGCAGGTCCCTACTTTCAAACATCCAACTTACAAACGACTCCTACTTGCAAACGCAAGAAGACAACAGGAAGTGAGAGGAAATCTACCACTAGGAAGGAAAATTCTCTCCTGTAAGAATAAATATGGGAGAAAGGTGTCTCCTCTGTACTGATGCTTTATCAGCAATCCTTGTTTCAAGAAAAACACCACATTTCAAAAACAGTTGTCATTAGGACGGAAAGTGAGGTGAAATGTTCTGAACAGGGGCACAGACAGCAAAACAAATGTTACAGGGGTGATAACCCTTACCTATGTTTTCCAAAAAGTTTAAAAATAGATTTTTGGTCTGGAGCTACACTTCAACAATGTACCTGTTCAAAATTACAAACAGATTCTACATAAGAACAAACCTACAGTCCCTGTCTTGTATGCACCGCCTGTATACGGCTGTTCAGAGTATATAGGGCCTTTTTTATTTTATGTGCGGGGTTCCCCTTAATATCCATACAAGACCCAAAGGGGCTGGTAATGGGCTGGGGTAGGGGGGGGGGTCATGGGGTAGCTATGCCATTTTTCTTAAAGATTTTCATCCATATTACCGGGACCAGACATTACATTAAAGCCGCAAGCAGTTTTAAATGGCTTTTTTTTCCTTTAGAAGTGTCATTTTGTGCAGGGACAGTTCTAAACACGGGAAACACGTGGCACTTCACAGGCATACTTTAGACACCCCCCAGGTACGATATTTAAAGGAATATTTGACTTTTTTTTTTTCACTTTATGCATCATTAAAATGACTGCTCCCGGAAAACGACCGTTTTTAAAACTTATTTTTGCATTGATACATGTCCCCTGGTGCAGAACCCGGGTTCCCAAACCCTTTTTAGGACAATAACATGCATAATAGTTTTTATAATTAGCACTTTAGAATTCGAACGTTCGCATCCATTGTATTTAATAGGGTTCTAATGTTCGTTCGAACTTTCGGTCCGTTCGCGGGTTCTGGTGCGAACCGAACCCGGGGGTGTTCGGCTCATCACTACTTTGCAGCTATAACAGTTTCAACTCTTCTGGGAAGGCTGTCCACAAGGTTTAGGAGTGTGTCTATGGGGATGTTTGACCATTCTTCCAGAAGCGCGTTTGTGAGGTCAGGCACTGATGTTGGACAAGAAGGCCTGGCTTGCAGTCTCCGCTGTAATTCATCCTGAAAGTGTTCTATCGGGCTGAGGTCAGGACTCTGTGCAGGCCAGTTCCTCCACCCCAAACTCGCTCATCCATGCTTTTATGGACCTTGCTTTGTGCAGTGGTGCTCAGTCATGTTGGAACAGGAAGGGGCCATCCCCAAACTGTTCCCACAAAGTTGGGAGCATGAAATTGTCCAAAATGTCTTGGTATGCTGACGCCTTAAGTGTTCCCTTCACTGGAACTAAGGGGCCAAGCCCAACCCCTGAAAATCAACCTCACACCATAATCCCCCCCACCACTAAACTTTACACTTGGCACAATGCAGTCTGGCAAGTACCGTTCTCCTGGCAACCGCCAAACCCAGACAAATCCATCAGATTGCCAGACAGAGAAGTGTGATTCGTCACTCCAGAGAACACGTCTCCACTGATCTAGAGTTCAGTGGCGCCGTGCTTCACACCACTGCATCCAGCGCTTTGCATTGTACTTGGTGATGTAAGTCTCATGCTGCATACACAATCACACAGTCGGAATTTCCGTCAAAAAAAGTGTGATGGGAGCTTTAAAGTTCAGGAACTTAGCGATGAACGTGCAGGGGGGGGGGAGCCCCCTGCGGAGGAGTTCTAGCCGGCATGCGATGGGCCCTCTCCACCGTTAGTATTGGAGAGAAGGCCTCGCGCCCATAAGTAGTAATGAGGAGTTGCTCAAGGAAGGTGGTTGGATCTTTTCCCTCTGCACCTTCAGGCAGACCAATGAAGCGAAGATTGCATCTCCTGATCTTGTTTTCCATCTCGTCTTGCTTCTGTGCAAGCTGAGAGATTTGTACCTGCATGCGGTCGGAGCCCGCCTGGAGCGGAGGTATGGCGTCTTCCACATCCCCGATGCAAATCTCAGCCTCCGTGACCCTCTCCCGAAACTTCTGGAGATCTTGCCGCATGAGGGATATGTCTACCTTGACTTCCTCAATTTGAGATGTTAGTGAGGTACGGCAAAAAGTGATCGCTTCCAGGAGCTTTTCAGTGTCCCGTCCCGGTGCGGTCTGATCAGCACACGTGGCTCCGCCATCTTCCCCAAGAGTATCTTTGCCCTGCCGGCGGTATTGGTCCAACTTAGCAATGGCAGCGCTCTGCAATTTCGGTGGAGACATGCCGGAGTTTATGCCAGAACTTGCCTCTACCGACTGGGATCTGTCAGGATGATCTGGGCGGGGTAACAGGATTAGCAGTTCAAAAGGATTAATGGACGGAGCTCTTCTCTCGTGCGTCCTACTCCATTCCTTGTCAGGCCACGCCCTCGTGATAGGAGCTTTTGTTCGGATATTCCGACCGTGTGTATGCTCCATCCAACCTTTTCTGTCTGAATTTCCGCCAGCAAAAGATTGAGAGCTGTTTCTCTATTTTTCCGACGGAAATTTCGATCGTCTGCATGCAATTCCAAAGGGCAAAAAACGACACATGCTCAGAATCAAGCAGAAGAGCCAAACTGCCTATTGAACTTCATTGATCTCGGCTCGTCGTACGTCTTGTATGTCACCGCGTTCTTGACCTTCAGAATTTCCGACAAGACTTGTGTGACCGTGTGTATGCAACACAAGTTTGAGCCAACATTCCGTTGGAAAAAAAACATGGTTTACTTGTCGGAAATTCCGATTGTGTGTACGCGGCATTAGATGCAGCTGCTCGATCATGGAAACACATTACAGGAAGCTCTCTACGCACTGTTGTGCTAATCTGAAGGCCACACGAAGTTTGGAGGTCTGTAGCTCTTGACTCTGCACACAGACTTCTGTGCACTGTGAGCTTCAGCATGCGCTGACCCCGGGCCTACACGGCCTACCACTTCATGGCTGAGTTGCTGTTGTTCCCAGTTGCTTCCACTTTGTTATAACGTCACTAACAGTTGACTGGGGAATATTTAGTAGCAAGGAAATTTCACGGATGGACTTATTGCACAGGTGGCAACCTACCACGGTACCACACTTGAATTCACTGAGCTCCTGAGAGCGACCCATTCTTTCACAACTGTTTGTAGAAACCGTCTGCATGCCTTGTTGTTGTTCAGTCGTTTAGTCGCGTTCGACTCTTTGTGACCTCATGGACCATGGCGCGCCAGGCTTTTGTGTCCTCCACTGCCTCCCGGAGCTTGCTTAACTTCATGTTCCTTGTTTCGATAATGCTATCTATCCATCTTGTTTTCTGTCGTTCTCTTCTCCTTTTTCCTTCCATGTTGCTCAGCATCAGGGTCTTTTCCAACGAGTCCTCTCTTTGGATTACAGTAGGTGGCCAAAGTATGCGAGTTTCAGCTTCAGCATCTGTCCTTCCAGTGAATATTCAGGTTTGATTTCCTTCAGGATTGACTGTTTTGATCTTCTTGCCATCCAAGAGACTTTCGAGAGTCTTCTCCAACACCATAGTTCAAAAACATCAATTCTTCGGCGTTCCGCCTTCCTTATGCTCTGTACACACGGTTGGAATTTCCGATGAAAAAAGTCAGACGGAATTTTTTCATCAGATATTCCGACCGTGTGTGTGCGGAGAAAAAAACCACGTATGCTCAGAATCAAGTCGACGCATGCTCGGAAGCATTGAACTTAATTTTTCTGGGCCCGTCGTAGTGTTGTACGTCACCGCGTTCTTGACAGTCCGAATCTGGTGTGACAGTGTGTATGCAAGACAGCTTGAATAGAATTCCATCGGAAAAATCCATCAGAGTTTATCCCGACGGAAAATCCGATCGCGTATTATGGTCCAACTTTCACATCCATAGGTTACTACTGGGAATACCACAGCTTTGACCAGGGCTTTTTTTCTCAGAAAACAGGTGCAGGAACTCAACCACGAGCCACACCCTCACCCTCCAAACTGCATCAAATAGTGGGTGTGATCAAATTTCATTAACAGTGGGAGGGTCTTAAAGGGGCAAAAAATACCAGGAGTGCATTACGTGCAGAGTTGGGGGGGGGGGTGACCGTGTAACACAGAGTGCAGAGTTCAAGGTTGCGCTGCATACAGAGTGCAGGGTTCAGCCTTCTTCCACAGCTGCTAACCTCTGCATTCCCGATCCACAACTCACTTTTACCCCTCTTCAGCTCTGACCTCTGCATGCAACCCCCCCTTTACTGCCCCCATATTCTCCCCCCTTCCTTAAAAGCTCCACCATCTTCCACCTTACTTTTGTTGCTGTATTAAGTTGTAGCACCCAGCCGGCTCACTGTAGGTGGCTCCACCTCTCTCGCATGCAGAGAGGTCATCCATTGGGGGTGTCGGCATCCTCATTGCATTCCAGGCACCTGCATTTCCCTTATCCAAATCCTGTACTCAGTGGGAGCCATTCAGGAGATCAGATCTATGGGAGTTGTTGAGAGCCAAGCTGTCACTTGTAAACACAGAAGCCGGACTTCTGTGTTTACAAGTGATAGTGGGGAGCAGGGAGCAGAGGGCCTGAGCCGGAGGTGGTGGAACTGAGTTCCACCAAGTTCCAGCTGAAAAAAAGCCCTGGCTTTGACTATACGGCAGTGCATGCCTACAGTAGGTGCCGCCGATTTTGTGTCAATCTCGCCTCTTCTAGCGGCGAGATTGACACCCTACGATGCCCCGTTGCGAGAGCCAGCGCCGAGCTGTCTCGTCATCGGGAAAGGAAATATGTTTTTCCTTTCGCAATGAGCGACACGCATTGCTGACATTGAGGCCGGTGGACGGAGATCCCACGTGGATTCCCGCCAATACCAGGCACTGTGTTTGGTATGAATCCTGAGTGGGAACTTCACGCCAAATTTTAAATAAAAAACCGGCATGGGTTCCCCCTCCAGGAGCATACCAGGCCCTTCGGTCTGGTATGGATTTTAAGGGGAATCCCCTAAGCCGAAAAAAACGGCGTGGGGATCCCCCTCAAAATCCAAACCAGACCGAAGGGCCTGGTATGCTCCTGGAGGGGGAACCCATGCCGGTTTTTTATTTAAAATTTGGCGTGGAGTTCCCGCTCAGGATTCATACCAAACACAGTGCTTGGTATTGGCGGGAATCCACGTCAGATCCTGTTCAATACAGTGTCGCGTCGCCTTCTCGCTATTGCAGCGAGCGCGAGATGTCGGCACCCTGTCGCCGAGATGTCGGCACCCTGTCGCCGAGAATCTCCGCTATGGGATCGCGATGGATATACAATGTCGGCGGCACCTACTGTAGGTGCTTGATTTTATACACCTGCGGCCATGGAAGTGATTGGAACACCTGAATCCAATGATTTGGAGGGGTGTCCCAATACTTTTGGCAATATAGTGTATATGACATAAGAGTTGGGTTCTATGGTCTAATGTAGGGAAGGGCGATATACTTATTTATAATGTCTGTTTCGATCCAGAGGGGAAAGATTGAGGCCACTTTTCTCTGCACAAATCCCCACCATTATATGAGGGAGTCATGAATACACTGCGGTAATGTCGGCGCTTTCTCTCCGGTAAAGAGCAGGCGGCATATGTGTCTGAGTGTTTTGTCTATTGTGTTTGTATTGTGCCATTGACTCCTTCTAGGAATTGAATTATGCGGTGAATTTCTCCTCGAATAGTAAACAGCACACAGACCTTGGAGTATAAATGGAGTCAACGGGGAGCTTGGACAAAAGCAGATAAATCGATACAATGAAATTCAAGGGGCATCATATGGCTTTACCGTTACTTTTATTCAAATCAACACGACAGGTGCGCCGGCGCTACTCCACGTGCGGAAAAGACGCGCAAGTGGCTCTAATGCAGTTATAGGATTCATGAAAGGAGAATCTATGTTTAGCAGAAAGTGGTTTTCAATATACTGTATATGTTAGTGAGCTCTTTATGTTATGATGGAAAGAAGGGCTCCGAGGTATAAAGGAACGCATCGTTCTTTTATTAACCCTTTCAACCCCGGGCTTTTTATACCACTTCCATACCGAGTAGTATAGAAAAAAACAACAGAATAGAATAGAAAGAATAGAAATAACCATCTTCCTATTCAAATCTATTCTATTCTATTCTTTTCAAATTCAAATTGATTCTATTTGCATTTTGGGAAATGGTTATATTATTTCTATTCTATTGTATTGTTTTTTTTTTATTCTATTCTCTTTCTAGTTGTTTATTCTATTCTTTTTTGTTCTATTATTTTATTTTCTATTCTATTCAATTCTTTTATATTTGAATTTTGAATTTATTCTATTTGAAATTCAAATTCCGGACGATGGTTATATTCTTTCTATTCTATTCAGTTATTTTTTTCTATACTAGTCTATTATTTTCTATTCTATACTAATCTATTCTTTTCTAATCCATTCAAATTCAAATAGATTTTTCGGAAATGGTTATATTCCTCCTATTCTATTATATTGTTTTTATCAATTCTATTATTTACTATTCTATTAACTACTTCCCACCCGGCCTATAGCAGAATGACGGCCGGGCGGTGGTTTCGTTATCCTGACTGGACGTCATATGGCGTCCGGCAGTATAACAGCCACTGTGCGCCCGTGGGGGCGCGCATCTCGGTGGTGCGACAGGTCAGTCTGACACACCGCTACACCGATCTCGGTAAAGAGCCTCTGACGGAGGCTCTTTACCACGTGATCAGCCGTGTCCAATCATGGCTCATCACGATGTAACAGGAAGAATTGTTGATCGGATTTTCCTCACTCGCGTCTGACGGACACGAGTAGAGGAGAGCTGATCGACGGCTCTCCTGACAGCGGGGGTCTGTGCAAATTGTTTATTAGCGCAGCCCCCCCTCGGATGCCCGCCCAGGACCACCAGGATGCCGGAATGGACCACAAGGGATGGTCACCACACTGGACCACCAGGTATGCCACCTAGACCGCCAATATGTGCCCAGGCAGCTGCCAATCAATTCCCAGGCAGCTGCCAATCAATGCCCATCCACAATGCCTGCCAGTGCCAGTGCCACAAGGGATGCCTATCAGTGCCATCTATCAGTGACGCATATCAGTGCCCATCAGTGCCACGTATCAGTGCCCATCAGTGCCCAGCAGTGCCGACTATCAGTGCCCATCAGTGCCCATCAGTGGCGCCTATCAGTGTCACTCATAAGTACCCATCAGTGCAGCCTTTTAGTGCTCATTAGTGTCGCCTATCAGTGCCCAACAGTGCCACCCAAGAGTGCCCATCAGTGCCGCCTATCAATGCCCATCAGTGCTGCATATCAGTGCCATCCATCAGTGCCGCCTACCAGTGCCCATCGTCAGTGCCCGTCAGTGTCACCTCATCGGTGCCGCCTTATCAGTGCCACCTTATTAATGCCCATCCGTGAAGGAGAAAACATACTTATTTACAACATTTTATAACGGAAACAAAGAAACTTTTTTTTTCAAAATTTTCGGTCTTTTTTTATTTGTTTAGCAAAAAATAAAAACCGCAGAGGTGATCAAATACCACCAAAAGAAAGCTCTATTTGTGGGAACAAAATCATAAAAATTCTGTTTGGGTACAGCGTTGTATGACCGCGCAATTATCATTTAAACAGCGACATCACTGAAAGCTGAAAATTGGCCTAGGCAGGAGGGGGGGGGGGGGGGGGTAAGTGCCTGGTATTGAAGTGGTTAAAGTCTATTCTCTTCTTTTTTTTTTTCTATTCAATTATTTCCTTATGTATTCAAATTCAAATGTATTCTATTTAAAATTCAAATTTCAGGAGATAGTTATATTATTTCTATGTTATTCTATTCTATGTGTTTCTATTATATTCTAGTCTATTCTGTTCTTTTATTTTCTATTCTATTTGGTTCTGTTTTACTTTATTATATTCAATTTTTTTATATTCTGTTATATTCTTTTCTATTCTATATTCCCCCCCCCCAATTCTATTCCTTTATTTTCTATTCTATCTTATTCTCTTTTGAAATTTGAAAACTATTTGAATTCGAAAACTAGTCGAATTTGAAAACTATTCGAATTCGAAAACTTTTCTAATTCAAATTTGAAAACTGTTCAAATTCAAAAAGTATTTGAAAACAATTCTATTCTTTTTTTTATTCTATTCTATTCATTTCTATACTATTCTGTCCCTTTATCTTCTATTCTATTGTGTTCTGTTTTACTTTATATTCTATTCTTTTATTTTCTGTTATGTTCTTTTCTATTCTATTATATTTTTTTCTATTCTATTCCTTTATTTTCTATTCTATTTTATGCTCTTCGGAAAACAATTCAAAAACTATTCGAAACTATTCAAATTTCGTCCGAATTATTTTTCCGTTTTTTTTTGGATATTCCGGATTTGTTTAAATTCAGTACTATTGTAATTCGAGAATCCGGATACATCCAAATTTCCGTAAATCTGAAAATTCGTCCGAATTTCAATTTGGAACGAAACGAACTGCACATGTTCTACTGCGACTTGTCATGTGACCTGACCTGTCAAATGGAATGACAAAATGCTCCAATGCGAATGAAGGTAAGGCTGATGATAACGCAGCTTCAACCGCGCAGCCAGCGGGAAGAGTCCACACCTCGCTGTTATTAGCGGCCCGAGATTTCACTTTAAAAGTTAATAGACAAAAAAAAAAGAAAAGAAAAGAAAAGAAAAGAAAGATGCCGTAGAAAAGGTAATAGATGAGCCTGTCCCCGCGCTGGGAGCCACCAGGGAGCTTTTGGAGAAGTGAAGTGATTTGGATTATTGCATCCGCGGCGCGGCATGCCTGAAAACAAGTCACACGAAGACACGGGGGAGGCGAACGCTTCATCGCACGCTTGGCTTTTGGACATTAGCGGCCTCTTTGTGATTCTCGGAGCGCTTGTTCCCTCTGACTGCTCCCGCCCCTCCCAGGGGGGCTCAATATATAAAAATAAAAAGAACTGTAACGTCTTATTTGTGAATGATACAGAATTTCTCCCTTCGTTTGATTCTAAAGGGAGATTTACATGAATTAACCACTTCAGCCCCGGAAGGTTTTACCCCCCAGGGCATTATTTTGCGATACAGCACTGCGTTTCTTTAACCACTTAAAGGGGTTGTAAAGGTTCGTTTTTTATTTTCTAAATAGGTTCCTTTAAGCTAGTGCATTGTTGGTTCACTTACCTTTTCCTTTGATTTACCTTCTAAATGTTTTTTTTTCTTTGTCTGAATTTCTCACTTCCTGTTCCTCCTCAGTAAGCTGTTCTGGCTGACTCCACACCACTCGGATGATGGTGTGAAGTTTAGTGAGGAGAAACAGGAAGTGAGAAATTCAGACAAAGAAAAAAAACATTTAGAAGGGAAATCGAAGGAAAAGGTAAGTGAACCAACAATGCACTAGCTTAAAGGAACCTATTTAGAAAATAAAAAACAAACCTTTACAACCCCTTTAAAGTGGTTGTAAACCCTTTTATCTTTTTTTTTTTTTTTTTACTAACCTGCAAGACAAAGCTATAATGAGCTAGTATGACTAGCATACTAGCTCATTATGTACCACTTACCTTCGATCGGGGCCCCCGAAGTCGTCCGTGTCCCTCCTCTAGCCGCATCCATCGCTGCGGCGATAGCCGGAATTTTACTTCCGGGTATCGCCGCTGCAGCCAATCACAGCGCCGCTCCGGCGCTGTGATTGGCCGGAGCGGCGAAGACGTGACTCCGCGCATGCGCGCGTGAGCTGTCGAATTTGGCTACGTCGTCGAATGTTGTGACCTAGCCGAATTTGTGAATGGGGTGACGTCAGCGTCGCCGCATTTACATACAAATATCTCCTTAACCGTGTAGGTTAAGGAGATATTTCATGCACCTACAGGTAAGCCTTAATCTAGGCTTACCTGTAGGTCTTTGTTTAAAAAGTGGGTTTACAACCCCTTTAAGCCCTGGACCAATATGCAGCATAAAGACCAGGCCCCTTTTTGCGATTCGGCACTGCGTCGCTTTAACTGACAATTGCGCGGTCGTACGACGTGGCTCCCAAACAAAATTGACGTCCTTTTTTTCCTACAAATAGAGCTTTCTTTTGGTGGTATTTGATCACCTCTGCGGTTTTTATTTTTTGCGCTATAAACAAAAATAAAACGACAATTTTGAAAAAAATTCAATATTTATAATATGCTATAATAAATATCCTCCAAAAATATATAAAACAATTTTTTTCTTCCTGCGTTTAGGCCGATACGTATTCTTCTACATATTTTTGGTAAAAAAATCGCAATCTGCGTTTATTGATTGGTTTGCGCAAAAGTTATAGCGTTTACAAAATAGGGGATGGTTTTATGTCATTTTTATAAAAAATTTTTTTTTACTAGTAATGGCGGCGATCAGTGATTTTTTTCATGACTGCGACATTATGGCGGACACATCGGACACTTTTGACACCGTTTTGGGACCATTGTCATTTTTACAGCGATTTTTACAGTGCTATAAAAATGCACTGGTTACTGTAAAAATTACACTGGCAGTGAAGGGGTTAACCACTAGGTGGCACTGAAGGGGTTAAGTGTGCCTAAGGGAGTGATTACTACTGCTAGGGGGCGTGGCTACGAGTGACACGTGACCGATCTCCGCTCTGATTACACAGAGCGGAGATCGGTGACAGTGTCAGTAGGCGAGCGGGGGGATGTTGTGTTTACACTAACATCTCCCCGCTCCATCCCTCCGTAAGACGATCGCGGGGATCCCCGCGGCGATCGAGTCTGCGGAACGCGCGGTCCGACTCACGGGGAAGGTAGCGGGGTCGCGAGCGCCCCGCCGCCAGCGCACTCGTGACCCCGACGTCGGGCAGTTAAAGGGGACGTACAGGTTCGTTGATGTGCCTGTCCGTGCCATTCTGCCGACGTATATCTACTGGAGGCGGTCGTCAAGTAGTTAACTGACAATTGCGCGGTCGTGCCACTCTGTACACAAATAAAATTAATATCCTTTTGTCCCCACAAATAGAGCTTTTTTTTTTTGATCACCTCTGCAGTTTTTATTTTTTGCGCTATAAACCAAATTTTTACAATTTTGAAAAAAAAAAAATATATATATATATATATATATATATATATATATATATATATTTCTTGCTTTCTGCTATAAAACATATCCAATAATTTTTTAAAAAAAAATCTAGATTTCTTTATCAGTTTAGGCCAATTCGTATTCTTCTACATATTTTCGTTAAAAAAAAAAAAAAATCCCATTAAGCGTATATTGATTGGTTTGCGCAAAAAAGTTATAGCGTCTACAAACTATCGGATATTTTTATGGCAAAAAAAACAAAACAATAAAAGAAGCAAAACAAAAAACAAACAAACAAACAAAAGTAACCCCCCCCCCCAAAAAAAAAAAGAAAAAGAAAAAAAGGCAGACTCGATTAACTACTAATGCTGCGTACACACGACCGTTTTTCATGACGAGAAAAATGCCATTTTTTTATTTGGTCATTAAAAACAATCGTGTGTGGGCTCCAGAGCATTTTTTGCGACGTGAAAAATGGGCAATAAAAATTTGGAACATGCTCTATTTTTTCTCGTCGCTTTTCACGTCGCCGTTTTTCTCGTCGTGAAAAACGGCCCTGTGTGTAGGCTTTAACGACGTCAAAAAAACGTTCTGGTAAAACTAGCGCTCGTAATGGAGATAGCATATTCGTCACGCTGTAACGGACTGAAAAGCACGAGGCTGAAAAGCGCGAATCGTCTCTCACCAAACTTTACTAACACGAGGATCAGCAAAAGCAGCCCAGAGGGTGGCGCCATCCGAATGGAACTTCCCCTTTATAGTGCCGTCGTACGTTTCGTATGTCACCGCGCTTTGCTTGAGCGTTTTTTTTTCACGATAGTGTGTAGGCTTAAGAAGAATCACGTCGATAAAAACTTATTTTTTTCCAATGACATTAAAACGGTCGTGTGTACGCGGCATGAGTCTTTTTATGCTGTCACTTTTCTATGTTGCTCTGTGTCTATCAATAAAAAAAAAAAAAACAGGTGTTGGAATCCTTCTCCATTGTATCCAAAAGTAAAAAAAGAATTGACTTTAGTTGTTGAGTTTTTTTTGTTTTGCACACAAGTTAAAATGCACATTTTAGGCATGAAGATTAGTTAAAACCCCCAAACATTGTATATTTTAGACATTTGCAAGTCGTTTCTTTCCGAATTCTTTTTTCGACGAAATAAGACAAATTAGTTAATTCACAAATAATCGAATTAACGAAAACCCTCCATACTAAAGGAGAGTTAGGATCGTACTAGGCAGGTGTCGGCAGAGGCCAGCACAGAGGGGCAGGCACCAAAGCAGAGTAGATGGGTGACAGTCCGGAAGGGTAAAGGGGAAAGTACCAGGGAGGCCGATCCAGGGCTGGAACATCCCAATAAGTTAGCCCCGTTGAGTGACATTGGTGAAACCAGTCAGGAACCAGCACTGCTGAAGCTGAGTGACTCCCCTAGCTGCCAGGGGAAAGGAAAGACAGATTCTGGTGGTAGGGGACTCAATTCTTAGAAGGACAGAGAGGGCAATCTGTCTCAAAAGACCTGAAGCGCTGAACTGTATGTTGTCTACCGGGCGCTCGGGTTCGGCACATCATGGATCTGGTGGACAGATTACTGGGAGGGGCTGGGGAGGACCCGACGGTCATGGTGCACGTTGGCACCAATGACAAAGTCAGAGGAAGATGGTGTCCTAAAGAAGGATTTTAGGGACTTAGGAGGAATTGAGGAAAAGGACCTCCAAGGTTGTAGTATCAGAAATACTACCGGTACCTCGAGCCACACCAGAAAGGCAGAGGGAGATTAGGGAAGTAAACAAGTGGCTGAGGAGCTGGTGTAGTAGGGAGGGGTTTGGGTTCCTGGAGGACTGGGCCGACTAATCAGTCGGTCACCAGTACTATAAATGAGGGGGGTGCAGATCTGCTGAGACTGAAGATGGCCAAAAAAGGGGTTTTTAAACTAGGCGACGGGGGGAGGTTCCAGAGGTAGAGATAGTTGGTGCGGAACATATTCCAGAGGGTAGTATTAGGGGCAGTAGTGGTAGGTTGACTAAAGCACCTAAATCCGAGGTAAGTTTAGTGATAAGTCCTCTTTGAAACCTCAGAACACCCAATAAGGAGATAGTATGTGACCGTTTTAAACTACGTGGCAGGTTTACCAATGCCAGGAGTCTGGCAGACTAGATGGGAGACCTAGAGCTACTGTTATACAAGGAGGATTTAGATTTTGTGGGAATTTCAGAAACCCGGTTCAACAGCTCTCATGATTGGCTGGCAACCATTCAAGGGTGTTCCCTATATCGCAGGGATAGAGAGGGTAAAAATAGGGGGAGGGGAATGCCTGTATATTAAAAATGATGAACAAGTGAATGTAAGATATTACATCACTAGGGGAGCTAGGGAGGAGGTGGAATCCTTATAGGTAGAGCTGCAAAGGGATGAAACTAAGGGCAAAGTAATACTGGGAGTATGCTATAGGCCCCCTAACCTGGGGGGGGGGGAGGTGGAGGCGGAGGCGGACCTCCTATTACAATTTGGATTAGCGCCAAGGATGGGAAGTGTCATCATAATGGGGGATTTTAATTATCCAGACATAGACTGGGTGGAAGGAACCGCACATTCATCTAAGGCTCGCCAGTTCCAAAATGTCTTGCAGGATAATTTTATGGGTCAGATGGTAGACACACCAACTAGAAACAAGGCGTTACTAGACTTACTAATTACCAACAATACAGACCTGATCACGGATGTGGGAATACGGGGCAATTTAGGAAACAGCGATCACAGGTCAATTTGTTTCAGTATAAATCACACTAATAGGAAGCATAAGGGGGATACAAAGATACTAAATTTCAAAAGAGCCAACTTCCCTAAACTACGAGCCTTGTTAGAAGATACAAATTGGGATGAAATCTTAGGAACAAAGAACACGGGGGAAAGATGGGTTTGCTTTAAGAGCATATTAAATAAGGGTATTTGCCAGTGCATATATAATATATAATAAATTTAAAAGAGCTAATAAAAGTCCTGGGTGGCTTAACTCCAACATAAAAATGCATATATAAGCAAAGGAGAAGGCCTGCAATAAATACAAGGCTGAGGGATCATCATCAGCATTCCAACTTTACAAAGAATGCAACAAGAAATGTATAGGTGCTTTAAGGTGCGGCTAAGATAGAACACAAAAGGCACATAGCGGAGGAGAGTAGGAAAAATCCCAAGAAATTCTTTAAGTACATAAATAGTAAGAAAGGGAGGCCAGATCATATTGGTCCTATAAAGAATGATGAAGGGAATCTGGTTACAAAGGATGGGGAGATGGTGAAGGTATTGAATTTATTCTTCTCCTCGATTTTCACGAGGTAATCGGGGGGCCTCAGTAACCAAAACTGCAATGTTTATCCTCATGACACGTCACAGGAAGCACCCTCATGGCTAACAGAGGGCAGAATTAGAAATAATCTTGAAAAACATAACATTAATAAATTACCGGGACCAGATGGTTTGCACCCGAGGGTCCTTAACCACTTCCATGCCGGGCCATTGTAAAATGACGCCGGCAGGAACCCTCTCTCCCTCCGGGTGGGCGTCATATGATGTCCTGGGCTTTGTGTGGGGATATCTGAATGATGCCTGCAGCTAGAGGCATCATTCAGATATTCTTCTCTTCTGCCGGCGATTCTGCGCACGATAAGAACGATCATAGCGGCGGTTCCACCGCTTGATCGTTCTTATAGGCGGCTTCTTATAGGCAGCGGGAGGGGACACCCCCCCCTCCCGCTGCAATCCGAAAGAATCGTCCAGGGCCGGTGTCTGGTCATATGACGAGCATAGAGATGACTGGTGACCAGTCATCTCTATGACCGTCGGAGGCCCGGGCGCGATGTGATGACGTCACGCCCAGGTTCCCAAAAGTAAACAAAGCCGCGATTGCGGCTGAAAGCATGAGATCGGTGATTTATTTTTCCCGATCTCATGCTTTCCAGCCTGGAGGAGAGATGTGGGGTCTTATAGACCCCGCATTTCTCCATAAAGAGGACCTGTCACACACCATTCCTATTACAAGGGATGTTTACATTCCTTGTAATAGGAATAAAAATGATAAAAAAAAAAAAAAAAAAGGTAAAAAAAAGTGTAAAAATAAAAAAAATGAAGTAAAATAAAAAAAAAAAATAATATATATTTTTTTTCCCGATCTCATGCTTTCCAGCCTGGAGGAGAGATGTGGGGTCTTATTGACATCTCTCCATAAAGAGGACCTGTCACAATGATTCCTATTACAAGGGATGTTTACATTCCTTGTAATAGGAATAAAAGTGATCAAATTTTTTTTTTTTTTAAAAGTGTAAAAATAAAAAAAAATTAAGTAAAATAATAATAAAAAAAAATTAAAAAACGCCCCTGTCCCCGGTAGCTCGCGCTCAGAAGCGAACGCACACGTAAGTCCCGCCCACATATGTAAACGCAGTTCAAACCACATATGTGAGGTATCGCCGCGTGCGTTAGAGCGTGTGCAACAATTCTAGAACTAGACCTCCTCTGTAACTCTAACCTGGTAACCTGTAAAAAATTTCAAAGCGTCGCCTATGGAGATTTTTAAGTACCAAAGTTCGGCGCCATTCCATGAGTGTGCACAATTTTAAAGCGTGACATGTTAGGTATCTATTTACTCGGCGTAACATAATCTTTCACATTATACAAAAAAATTGGGCTAACTTTACTTGTTTGTTATTTTTTAATTAATGAGACCATTTTTTTCCCCAAAAAAGGCGTTTAAAAAATTAATGCGCAAATACCGTTCAAGATAAAAAGTTGCAATGACCGTCATTTTATTCCCTAGGGTGTCTGCTAAAAAAACATATATAATGTTTGGGGGTTCTAAGTAATTTTCTAGCAAAAGAATGATTATTTGTACATGTAGGAGAGAAGTGCCAGAATAGGCCCGGAATGGAAGTGGTATAAAAAGCCCTGTATTGAAAGTGTTAAGGAACTCAGTAAAGTAATTGCCAAACCATTGTTCCTAATTTTTACGAACAGTGTACTGACTGGAATGGTACCAGCTGATTGGGGAAAAGCCAATGTAGCACCACTATTTCAAAAAGGGCCAAGATATATCCCTGGGAATTACAGACCAGTTAGCCTAACATCAATAGTATGCAAGCTCTTGGAGGGGATGATAAGGGACTATATACAAGATTTTAGTAATGAGAACGGTATCATTAGCAGTAATCAGCATGGATTCATGAAGAATCATTCTTGCCAAACCAATCTATTAACCTTCTATGAGGAGGTGAGTTTCCATCTAGAAGGCCCGTAGACGTTATTTATCTGGATTTTGCAAAGGCATTTGACACAGTTCCCCATAAACGTTTACTGTACAAAATAAGGTCTGTCGGCATGGACCATAGGGTGAGTACATGGATTGAAAACTGGCTACAAGGGAGAGTTCAGAGGGTGGTGATAAATGGGGAGTAGAGTCCTGGAGGATGGGTTAAACAGTTCAATCTCTGTATTTGTGGACGATACTAAGCTAAGCAGGGCAATAACTTCTCCGTTGGATGTGGAAACTTTGTAAGAAGATCTGAACAAATTAATTGGGTGGGCAACTACATAGCAAATGAGGTTTAATGTGGCATGCGTTAAAAAGGGGATTAACTCCAGAGATAAAATGATAATTCTCCCGCTCTACAAGACTCTGGTCCTGCCGCACCTGGAGTATGCTGTCCAGTTCTGGACACCATTCCTCAGGAAGGATGTACTGGAAATAGAGCGAGTACAAAGAAGGGAAACAAAGCTAATAATGGGTCTGGAGGATATTAGTTGTGAGGAAAGGTTGCGAGCACTGAACTTATTCTCTCTGGAGAAGAGACGCTTGAGAGGGGATATGATTTAAATTTACAAATACCGTACTGGTGACCCCACAATAGGGATAAAACTTTTCCACGTAAGGGAATTTAATAAGACACGCGGCCATTCACTAAAATTAGAAGAAAAGAGGTTTAACCTTAAACTGCGTAGAGGGTTCTTTACTGTAAGAGTGGTAAGGATGTGAAATTCTCTCCCACAGGCAGTGGTTTCAGCGGGAAACATGGAATATTTCAAAAAACAATTAGATAAGCACCTGAACGACCACAACATACAGGGATATACAATGTAATACTGACATATAATCACACACATAGGTTGGACTTGATGGACTTGTGTCTTTTTTCAACCTCGCCTACTATGTAACTAATTTTTCTGAAATTCGAAAGTTCAAAAATCTAAAATTCAGAAATTCGAAGATTCAGATATTCGGAAATTCTAAAATCCGAAAATCAAAAATTCGGAAATCGGAAATTTGAGAATTCGGAAATTCGGAAATTCGAAAATGAGGAAATCCGAAAATCAGAAAATAAGAACGAAAATTCAAAAGAACGAAAATCAGAAAACCCAAAAATCTGAAAAATAACTAACTAATAATAACTATTAAATTATAGGTATCGGAATTTCCTTTCAAATTTGGCTGTTAGTGAACGTAATGAATACGAATTTATCCGAAGTTACGAATCTTCCAAAATAGCGAATGCTGCATCTAAACGAATTGAATGTAACAAAATTAATAATAATAAAAACTTTTTATTATTATTTTGTATTAATATTAATTCGTTTCGTTCCATTTGCTGTTATAGCTGCAAAGGGTGGGCCAACTCAATATTGAACCCTACGGACTAAGACTGAGATGCCATTAAAGGTTGTGCGCATGTAAAGGCAGGCGTCCCAATACTTTTGGTAATATAGTGAAAAGGGGCCTCACAGGCAGTACATGAAGGGATTTTCTAGACAGAACTTATAGGAGACTCCTAGGCAGCACATGTAGAGCTCTCCCAGGCACTGTATGTAAGGGTCTCATTGGAAGTACATGTAGGGATTTCCTAGGCAGTACATGTAGAGATTTCCCCAGGAGTCCATGCAGGGGTCTCCCAGGCAGAACATGTGCAGTCGAAATCTCCCTGGCAGTACATGTAGGAGTCTCATAGACAGTGCATGTAGGGATCTCCTAGGCAGTACATGTAGGGATTTTCTAGGGAGTCCATGCATGGGTCTCCCTGTGAGAAGATGTGAGGTTCTCATAGGAAGTTCATGTAAGAATCTACTAGGCAGAACATGTAGGAATTTTCTAGGCAGTGCATGTAGGGTTCTCCCAGACAGAATATGTAGGAGTATTATAGGCAGTACATGTAAGGGTCTTCCAAGATGTTCATGCAGGGATCTCTGAAACAGAACATGTAAGAGTATTATAAGCTGTACATGTAGGGGTCTCTCAGGCAGTACATGTAGGGACTTTCCAGGATGTACACATAAGGGGTCTTGCAAGCAGAACATGTCAGTGTATTATAGGCAGTACCTGTAGGAGTCTCCCAGGCAGTACATGAAGGGGTCTTCCAAGGCAGAACATGTAAGAGTATTATAAGCTGTACATGTAGAGGTCTCCCAGGCAGTACATTTAGGGACTTTCCAGGATGTACACATAAGGGGTCTTGCAAGCAGAACATGTCAGTGTATTATAGGCAGTACATGTAGGATTCTCCCAGGCAGTACATGAAGGGGTCTTCCAAGGCAGAACATGTAAGAGTATTATAAGCTGTACATGTAGAGGTCTCCCAGGCAGTACATTTAGGGACTTTCCAGGATGTACACATAAGGGGTCTCCCAGGCATAACACGTAAGCGTATTATAGGCAGTACATGTAGGGGATCCCCAGGCAGTAGATGTAGGGATCTCCTAGGCAGTACATATAGGGGTCTTCAAGGCAGAACATGTAGGGATCTCCCAGGCAGTAAATGTAGGAATTTTCCAGGCAGTACATGCAGGGTTCTCCCAGGCAGAACATGTAAGACTAATATAGGCAGTCCATATGGGGGTCTCCCAGGCAGAAAATGTAAGACTAATATACCATATATACTCGAGTATAAGCCGACCCGAATATAAGCTGAGGCACCTAATTTTACCACAAAAAAATGGGAAAACGTATTGGCTCGAGTATGAGCCTAGGGTGTCCATCTGCATGCCGCATTGTGCCTCACTTTGCCTCACTGTGTCCATGTGCATGCTTCACTGTGCCTCACTGTGTCCATGCCTCACTGTGCCTTACTGTGCCCATGCCTCACTGTCACTGTACCCATGCCTCACTGTGTCCATGCCTCACTGTCACTGGGCCCATGCCTCACTGTGCCCATGCCTCACTGTTCCCATGCCTCACTGTGTCCATGCCTCACTGTCACTGTGCCCATGCCTCACTGTGCCCATGACTCACTGTGCCCATGCCTCACTGTGCCCATGACTAGACTGACGTTTAACATGGGAGTCTATGGAAGGGGTGTCCGGCTTTGAAAAATTGGTGCTCCTTAGTAGGCTTGTGCACAACGGAAAAATTCGTTCCGTTTCGGTTCGTTTCTTTCCGGTCCTGTTGATTCGTAATCATTCGTAATTTTGCTAGACGGGATTTTTCGTGTTCGGACTCATTCGTATTTTTGCAAGCGACATTTTTCGTTGAATTTTTTGTTGCTTTATAATTCGTACTTTCGGTAGAATACGTTGTTTTTCGTTGATTCTGGACACAACTCCTACTTTCGTAACTTTTTTTGGGTTCGTTGATTCGTAATTTTCTGTGTCTCTCTCACGACGACGCTGACTATTATGCCTAATGTGCTTCGAATGGATTTGTACTTTTCGAAATACATAGCGGTTATTTGTAACGATTCGAAATCTCGTATTTTACTTTCGTTTTTTACATGCGGCTATAGCCTCCGCCCCTGTACACCATTTTGAGAGGGTTCAGCACGGTGAGGGAGAAGCAGAGAGCAGAGCAGAGTGTTATTGTGCTTCGAATGGATTAGAAATCTCGTATTTTACTTTCGTTTTTTACATGCGGCTATAGCCTCCGCCCCTGTACACCATTTTGAGAGGGAGTTCAGCACGGTGAAGGAGAAGCAGAGAGCAGAGCAGAGTGAGTGTTATTGTGTTTCCAATGGATTTGTACATTCGTAAGTTTTTTCATAACGAATTATGCCGAAGACATTCGGGCATTCGCTATTTTGCGGTATAATTTATTTCGGATTCGGTTTTATTCGTAATTGCTTTGTTCGGAAATTCGAATGCTTCCGAATGTCCGAAAGTTGCTAAATTCGGACGAATTTCGATTCGTTACGAAACGAATTGCACAAGCCTACTCCTTAGCCGTAGGTCTCCCAGACAACAAACTTTGTACACTTGTAGAGGAGAAATGTGGCTACATGTGTGCCAAGCTTCAGGTCCAGGGGACCTACAACCAGCCGATACTGGGTCTCCAAACTCACCGAAAAAATTACTGCTTAACATGGGAGTCTATGGAAGGGGTGCCCGGCTTTGAAAAGTCGGTCCTCCCCGGCCGTAGGTCCCCCAGACAACAAACTTTGCACACTTGTAGAGAAAGAGTGGAGCTACATGTGTGCCAAGTTTGGGGTCCAGAGGACTTACGGCCGGCCAGTACCGGGTCCCCAAAATCCGGGAGATCAGGCACAAAAAGGGGACTTGAGTATAAGCCGAGGGGGGCATTTTCAGCCCAAAAATGTGCTGAAAAACTCGGATTATACTCGAGTATATATGGTAGGCAGTCCATATGGGGGTCTCCTAGGCAGAACATGTCAGGGTATTATAGGCAGTAAATGTAGGGATTTTCCAGGCAGTATCTGTAGGGGTCCCCTGGGCAATATATGTTGGGTTCTCATAGGCAGTAGTAATAAATGCTTCTAAGCACTGCTAATTAGACGAGATTATTCATTGTTTCATTTTTTCAGGATTGTTAGCTCCCCATATATTTCTTTGAAATGGTAGAAGGATCCTGGCTTCTGGCAATGTGCTTGAGGTTGGATGCTTAAACCTCTCAGGGAAATATCTGCTCATTTATGATCCACCTTTAAACTGTGTGTTTAACTTTTTTACGACCTTTTCATTTTTTTTTTTACGTGTGAGACGTCCTCCTTGTCTTTGACAAAACTGTGTAAAATGGCCATTTAGAAGACACTTTGCACTTTTCAACATTCTCCTACATATGTCCTTTTCCCTGAGAGCTTCTCGCCGAAGAGAAAAACTCAGTTCGAGGCGAATCAATGAAGCATAAACATTATTACATGGAAATGGAGGAAGCAAGAGGCGTGATTCTCATTAAAGGATGGAAAGTACGGAGTGAGCACACCTCGCCATTCAGAGGTCACTCTAAGTACATTCACACCGTCTCCTAATACAACAGAAAAGGAACGATTAAATGTGAAGCCATCACCGTGGCTAGGTTCCATTAAATAAAAAAGAAAAACCTCTTGATGCTCGGCAATTACCAAACTTCAGGCTCGACTGGAGCAAATAATCAGCCTGACTCTACTAGGGGAGTAAGTGCAGAAAAGGAAACGCGTGAAGAAATAAGACGCATGTATTTATTATTTGAGGATTGAATGGTATAAAAAAAGGAAATGGCCTCCCTCTCTACAGTGAACCCCTTCAATGCAAATGAACAGGTTCCTTAACCCCTTCATGATTGAGGGTAAAATAAATCTTAACACCTGAACACAGGTTGTTAGTAAATTGGTTAGTAAAACCGAACATATGATTGCAACTACTTTTTATATCCATCGTTTTTTTCGGAACAAATTGGGCTCTCCTTTGGTGGTAAATGGTAATGAATTTTTCTGTATTTTTTTGGCCCAAGATAGTGTAGCGATACCTTCACTTAAGAAGGCCGCAGATTTAGTTTGGGCCCTGAAGACAGCTCCGCCAACCCCCGGCAATATACTCGACCCCCTACTGGCACAGCTAGTTCTGACAGCAATATGTATGTCTTATACTGTATGAGTAATTAAACATCAAGACAATAATAGTATAAAACGGGTAAAAGATTTACTTAAGCTTTTGATAAAAATCAGGGGTAAACATTTATCACAGTTCACAAAATATATATATAATGCAGAGCCCTGCAACACTAACACACTAGGAATATGAAGTTAACAGCAACAAGTGCGCCACGTGGGCGACCGTTAGCTAGGCGTCCTGTGGCGCAGTAACCAAACAAATTAGAAAAACTGACCAGGCCTGGTTCTAATATCTACAACTTAGTCTATAGGGGATGATGTTCCTTTATTCACCGGCAGGTCTTTAACGGTGGTGCACATTAACAGAGTATGATTTGTAATCCAATGGGAAAGATAAAGATGGGGTAAACACTTTGCTATGCGAACTGAGTTCAGCTCTGATAAGATTCTTCAGTGAAAGTATCAGGAACAACTTGTGGGCCACGGCAGTCTATAGGCCTATTAGCAGTAACAGTATATGGTTTGGGCATCCGCCCTCTCACCCGCCCGGACTGCGGTCCCAGTCCGGGAACTTCCACCAACTGTGTCACACACACACACACAGTGTCTCTAGTGATCGGGTCCCCGATCCAACGAATGCTGTAGTTAAGCGAAGTCAGATGTCACCCCGGCTCGCAGAGGGGTGAAAAGCTCTTTGGTGCTGCGCAAGACCTCAGGCTTCAGGCCTTGCACTCCGACACATCCGCACAGGAGGATCAGTCTCTGAAGTCTCGTGTCCCAAAGAGGCCGAGCCCAGCCTCGCCTCCTCCTCTTATAACCCCTCCCATGAGTCTCTGCGGTGGAAACATTGCCGAACAGGGTTCTGGGTAATGTAGTCTCTCTGCGTTAAAGGGGAACACCCCGCTACACACTCCCCCCACTTAAACTCTTTGGTCCCCAAAGATAAACCTTAACAAAGACTATGTACAACTCTAGTTAATTCTGCAAACGATGTTGGCATAGGGGAATCCGACCAAAACTGAGGGGTAGAATTCCCTTGCCCACAGGTCACATTATCATGGGTGGCCTGCCTAACTGTGCCAGAGAGTGAGTTGGGGTTGCCCTCCACTAAATGGACAGTGGAGGGATCCGGATTTTCAGCATTCCTCCTAGCGGTAACTACAGAGTCCTCTGAGCTATTCCCCATTTGTGGGTAGGTCAGCTTCCTAGGAGGCCGGATGACTCTTCGAGCCCTTTGCTCTCTTGGGATTTCTGGCTCTGGTGCCACAGGCTCCTCTTCCTCTGAGCAACTATCATGGGCATCTTCCCAGTAATCTGTTGAAGGACTAAATGGGATGAACTCTGTGGCTTCTGGGTTCAGTGTTCCATCTGGAGTGTCTTCAGTGGTTGGAAGATCTATAGTAGAATTTCCCGGAGTTGGGGAAGGCCACAGCCAATCAAGTTCTCTTTGTTCACTTTCACTAAGTGGTTCAGGGGAGTCTCTCACGGGAGGTATCCTAACTGCCTCAGCAAGTGGGAGTAGGTGGTTTCGATGCCACGTCTTCAGTGGTCCTACCTTTCCTTCGGGCTTCAACTTGTAGACAGGTAGGCCCGGCAGCTTCCTGCAGATGACATAGGGTTCAGATCTCCATCTGTCTGCAAGTTTGTGTTTTCCAGGGACCCCCAGATTGCGTAGCAGTACTCGGTCCCCGGGCTGTAAGTCGTGCACCCGGACCTTCAAGTCAAAGTTTCTCTTGTTTCGAGCTCCCCTTTGGTCTGAGGCCGCTTGAGCTTGTTCATAGGCTACTTTCAGGCTGTGTCTAGGCCTGTCCACATATCCTTTGTGAGATGCGGCTGAGGAATGGTCCAGAGAGGTGCCAAAGGCCAAGTCTACAGGTAGTCTCGCCTCTCTCCCAAACATGAGTCGATATGGGGAGTAGCCTGTCGCGTCACTAATGGTGCAGTTGTAAGCATGTACTAGGGTTGCTATGTGTTTGCTCCAATGTTGCTTTTTCTCACTTTCCAGAGTCTCCAACATGTTAAGCAAGGTTTGGTTAAACCTTTCCGGCTGAGCATCTCCCTGTGGGTGGTAAGGTGTAGTTCGAGTCTTCTTGATTCCCAACGAATCCAGGAGTTTCCGGATCAGTTTACTCTCAAAGTCCCTTCCTTGATCTGAATGAAGTCGCTGGGGCAGCCCATAATGGACAAAGTACTTCTCCATAAGTACCTTGGCTATGGTGGAGGCCTTCTGATCTTTGGTTGGGAAAGCTTGGGCATACCGGGTGAAATGGTCGGTTATCACCAGAACATTTCCTAGTCCACTCAGGTCGGGTTAGAGGCAGAGAAAATCAATGCATACCAGATCCATTGGGCCTTGACTTTGTAGATGGCCCATTGGGGCAGCTTGATGGGGTAAAGTCTTCCTCTGGATGCATCGTGCACATGAGTGACAGTACTCTTCTACCTCGGCCCTCATGCAGGGCCAATAGAACCGACTTCTGACAAGTTGAAAGGTCCTTTCAGCCCCTAGGTGGCCATGATTGTCATGCAGGGCAACCAGAACAGTCTCTCGATGCTTCTCTGGGAGGAACAGTTGCCACTTATCTTCTGAGTCATCAGAGGGGCCCCTTCGGTAGACCACTCCCTGATGTACCTGCAACCTGTCCCATTCTTTCCTCAACAGGCGAGCTTCCTTTGAGGGATGCCGCAGGAGTCTGTTTGGATCCTGATTCTCCAGGGCCTCCAGGACCAATCTCCCCATGGGGTCTTCCAATTGGTCACACCTCAACTCCTTCTTGGACAGTCTCGGCAGGCTGTCTTCTTCCAGTTGAGTCACTCCACAGTAGTGTTTGGGGACTCCCACCATGGTAACTCCTATTTCCTCTGCTCTGGAGCCTCCTCTGGCTTGGAATTCAGCTCCTTGACAAAGGGCCCGCACCCCGTCCGGTGCCACTTGGGTCCAATCTTCTACGTCACTGGTGGGGGCATGAGACCTCCTAGACAGAGCGTCTGCGTCTCGATTCCCAGCCCCTGGCCTGTACTTTAGGCTGAAGTTGAACCCAGACAGTGCGGCCAGCCACCTGTGTCCAGTGGCATCCAGTTTGGCCGTGGTGAAAAGGTAGGTAAGGGGGTTATTGTCAGTCTTCACAGTGAACTCCGCCCCATACAGGTAGTCTTTGAGCTTGTCCACTACCGCCCACTTGAGGGCCAGGAACTCCAGCTTGTGGGTGGGGTAGTTCTTCTCAGAGGGGGTCAGGCTCCTACTCACGTAGGCAACAGGCCGCAGTTGTCCCTCGTGCTCCTGATAAAGCACTCCTCCCAGACCGTCATGACTAGCATCTACGTGTAGTTCATAGGGCTTGGTTGGGTCTGCGTAGGCCAGGACTGGAGCAGTGGTCAGGCTCTTTTTCAACGCCTGGAAGGCTTCTTCACACTTCTGATTCCACTGATCTCTGATGGACTCTCCCGGCTTCCTGGGCCCTGAGTCATCCTCTTCTCCCTCGGTCTTGAGCAGTTCATTCAATGGTCTAGCAATTCGGGCGAATCCCTCCACAAACCTCCTGTAATAGGAGAAGAACCCCAAGAAGGATCTGAGTTCTGTTACTGTGGTGGGTCGTGGCCAGGAGGTAACTGCCTCCAATTTCTCGGGGTCTATGGCCAGCCCTTCTTCAGACACTATGTGCCCCAGGTAGTTCACAGAAGACTGGTAGAACCGACACTTCTCAGGCGAAAGTTTGAGTCCCTCCTCACTGAGTCTCCTCAAAACTTTTTCCAGCCTCTCCTCGTGCTCCTCCAGGGTTCTTCCAAAGACAATGACATCGTCCAGGTATACAAGGACTTCAATAAGGTTCATGTCTCCTACAGTCTTCTCCATGAGACTTTGGAAGGTAGCTGGGGCTCCAGACAGACCTTGAGGCATCCGGTCGAATTCAAAGAACCCCACTGGGGTTATGAAAGCTGTCTTCTCCTTGTCTTCTGGGTGCATAGGGATCTGATAGTACCCGCTTTTGAGATCCATAACGCTGAACCACTTGGCTCCAGACAAACTCTGTAGGGCATCCTCTATCCTTGGAGTGGTATACTGGTCGGGTATGGTTCTCCTGTTTAGAGTCCTGTAGTCGATACAGAGCCTCAATGACCCATTCTTCTTCCTGACCACCACTATCGGAGAGGCATAGGGGCTTCTAGACTCCCGTATCACACCAGTCCTTTTAAGTTCTGCAGGTTGTTCCCTTAGATCCTCCAGATCTGCTAGTGGGACCTGCCTGACCCTCTCTCTGAAGGGCTTATCTTCCTGGAGGCGGATCCGATGGGTGGCACTCCTTGCACACCCCACATCGAACTCATCTTTAGAGAAGATATTCTCCCATCTGTTCAACTGGGCCTTGGCTCTCTCTTTCCAAGCCCTGGGCAGATTTGGGTTTTCCATGGATATCTTCTCCCAAGCATCTCCTCCTTCGCCCATCTCTGACAGGTTGACAGGGGCAGCCAGGCTCACCTGGCCCAGCAGCATCCTGGCTGGGATTTCCATGGCGCCATCTGTATTGTTCCTAACACTCACTGGGACTCTACAATGGGCCTTCTTTAGGGCCTTCAGCGGAATCACTTCTGGTATCACTTCCAGACCGTGGGACCCTTCCCTTGGGTCAGATTCCAACATGACAAAGGGTCCGGGCTGCTCCCAAGTAAGCTTCACAGTGGCTCTGAGACAGGTTACTTCACCGGGCTGCAACACTATCCCTCCTCTTCCAAGTCTCCACACCTTCCCTATCCCCTCTCCTGGGGTCTTCTGCTCTAAGACCAACCATTGGTAAGCCGTCTTCAGCATGGGGTGGATCTTGGTGGCCGCTTCCCCTTCTTCTTTCATTATAGAGGTCAGAAGTCTTCGGACCAGATCCGTGTTCGTCCCTATTATAAGGGAACTCGTGTTGGCTCCCGGCGGCCGAGGGCACACAAGCGCCAGGGTGTCAAACACTTCGGCTTTTCCAGCCACAGATGGGTCAAAGATCATCCTGACAGGCAGATAGCCATCGTAGGGGAAGTTCTGGGTTCCAATCCCACATATCTCTAGTCCCTCTATCTTCCGGATGGGTAGGTGACTCAAGTGCTTATCGTAGAAATCTCTGTATAGCAGGGTCACTTGCGCCCCAGTATCCAAGATTGCTCTGGTGTAAACTCCCTCCACTTGAATGGATACTATAGGAGATGGGCCTACCAGCTTCTCCGGATATGGCCCGGCAGGGGTCGCCTTCTTCAGACTTTTTCTCTTTGAACCTTCTCTCGTCCAATCCCTTTTGGACTTCAGTCTTTCTTGAGTCTGGTATGCATTGACTTCCCTCCTCTTACTGGGTGTAGGGACCCGCTGAGGGATACTATTATTTTTCTTAGGTGTGCACCCCCTCTGGGGAGTGCTGTGCCTCTTCTGAGGGGTCTTGCCCCCTTTCTCTGGGGTGTATCTCTGTTGAGGAATGTTGTGTTTCCCCTGAGGCGTTTTATCTCCTGTTATTTTCTGCTTTGCTTTCAGTTTGGAGCTCACTGAAGGTGATGGGCACCCGGTTGACTCCTTCACCGGGGCCCTCTGAAGTTTCCCGCCGGCTTGCGATTGTCTATTTTCTTCTTCTTGGGACTGGAGCATGTAGCCGCAATATGTCCAATTCCTCCACAGTTAAAGCAGACTATATCTCCCCATTCTTGTAAAGATGCGGGTGTTGAGGCAATTGGGAATAATTCCTTCCTTGGTACTTCTCTCTTGGGACCCTCTCTCTCTCTTTTTCCATCAGAGAGGTCAACATCTCTTACACCTTGGACATTTGAGCTTTTAGGGTGTCTATCTCTGAATCTCTTTCACTGGATTGACTAGCACCTGTGCGGGTACAACATTTGTCTTAATCATATGCTGGTCCTGTTGCAGCGCCTCCTCATCTCTGATGATTTTTATCAAGTCAGCATAAGTCAGCAACGTTCCTCCTCCCGAGGTTTTCAGGTGCAGCCAGACTGGATCCGAGCGTAGCGCTACCTTTAAGACTTGCTTCATTCTTGCCGCATCTGTATCTTGGGGCTTCATCCCCTTCTTCAACACAATCTTGCACAACAACCTGTTCAGTCTTCTAACATACTCGGAAAGTTTCTCCTCTGGTTGTTGGAAAGTATGTTCAAATTGGTAGACCATCTCTGTCACCTTTTCCAATTGACCAAACTCTTCTTGCAGCATGGCTAGACAGTCTTGAGCCGTGCAATCTGCATTCCCAAACCGAAAACTTTTCACTGCTTCTGCTGCTGCGCCTTTAAGGCTTTCCATCACTCGTTGCCTCTTCTGTGTTTCAGGCACCTCCCATGCCTCTACTGCCTGCAATGCCTGCTCCACCCAGGTGTCAAAATCTTCTTCCCCTGCGGGGACAGGGAGCTTCCCTGAGAATGTCTTTAGTCTCTGGTAGCTAGTCTCTACATGCACCGTGCTTGCCTTCTGACACTTGGTTAGCAGATCCCGTATCGCACCTATTAGTTCTGGTGATATAGCAGTGACAGGTACAGGCGCCACCAGGGGCGTCGCCCTGTCCCCTTTTTCCGGTGGGGTACGGGCCGCAGCCTGCGGTGATCCCGTTGGTGATGGTTCCTTTTTTTCAGTTACTGCGTGCGCCAACCTATAGGTTCTGTTGTCTGGCGTCCGCACACACTTGCGCTTACAGGCCTCTGGCATCCCATCCCAGTACTCCACTAATGCATACTGATATGAGATGTCTGGGTCTGACTTTATCTCCGTCACCCACGGTGTGTGATCTGGGGACACTGACTTCATTAACTCCTCTACCGTCTCAGTCGACCATTCCTCCCCAGGGAGGCTGATGACTATCGACTGGTTTGGCTCTGCGTTAGAGGCTTTGCACCATGCTTCTACTGTTTGTGGGTCCATGCCGGCACTTCTGGCGTTCACCTGCTGCATCAGGATCCCGGACGAGAACCCCCACGTGTAGTGATACCTTCACTTAAGAAGGCCGCAGATTTAGTTTGGGCCCTGAAGACAGCTCCACCAACCGCCGGCAATATACTCGACCCCCTACTGGCACAGCTAGTTCTGACAGCAATATGTATGTCTTATACTGTATGAGCAATTAAGCATCAAGACAATAATAGTATAAAACGGGTAAAAGATTTACTTAAGCTTTTGATAAAAATCAGGGGTTAACATTTATCACAGTTCACAAAATATATATATAATGCAGAGCCCTGCAACACTAACACACTATGAATATGAAGTTAACAGCAACAAGTGCGCCACGTGGGCGACCGTTAGCTAGGCGTCTTGTGGCGCAGTAACCAAACAAATTAGAAAAACTGACCAGGCCTGGTTCTAATATCTACAACTTAGTCTATAGGGGATGATGTTCCTTTCTTCACCGGCAGGTCTTTAACGGTGGTGCACATTAACAGAGTATGATTTGTAATCCAATGGGAAAGATAAAGATGGGGTAAACACTTTGCTATGCGAACTGAGTTCAGCTCTGATAAGATTCTTCAGTGAAAGTATCAGGAACAACTTGTGGGCCACGGCAGTCTATAGGCCTATTAGCAGTAACAGTATATGGTTTGGGCATCCGCCCTCTCACCCGCCCGGACTGCGGTCCCAGTCCGGGAACTTCCACCAACTGTGTCACACACACACACAGTGTCTCTAGCGATCGGGTCCCCGATCCAACGAATGCTGTAGTTAAGCAAAGTCAGATGTCACCCCGGCTCGCAGAGGGGTGAAAAGCTCTTTGGTGCTGCGCAAGACCTCAGGCTTCAGGCCTTGCACTCCGACACATCCGCACAGGAGGATCAGTCTCTGAAGTCTCGTGTCCCAAAGAGGCCGAGCCCAGCCTCGCCTCCTCCTCTTATAACCCCTCCCATGAGTCTCTGCGGTGGAAACATTGCCGAACAGGGTTCTGGGTAATGTAGTCTCTCTGCGTTAAAGGGGAACACCCCGCTACAATAGTAAAAAAAATATAATAATAAAAAAATAAAATTAGCTGCATATTTCTTATTATTACCATAATTTACCACCAAAGAACAAAACCAAAATAAATTCTCCTGCTCCTGACGATTGCAGAGATACCACATATGTGTATGTGATTTGTTGTTTGAATCTGTGGTATGGCCCAGAATCGGTTTTCATACCTGCAGCAGAATACTTCCAATTGAGGCATCTTCTAGGTCAGCCTTTCTCGATCTTTTTAATCTTGGGGAACCCTTGAAACCATTTTCAAGTCTCAGACGATCCCTGCTAAACTCATTGGGGGTTAATGGGAAGACTGTCCCCCTTACATTGGTGGTCAGAATGCCATCCTTGGGGGCGTGTCCAAGATGGCGATCTGAACGGTCGCACTCTCAGGAGCTCTGCTGGCTAGCCTAGTTTTTATCCTTCTCCCGGCATTCTAATCTGCTATTTTGAGCGGTGACTGGCCCCGATGAGACAGCGTTCCGGCAAGGGAACCCCTGGCAGAAGTAGACAGCTCCGCTTCCCGATGATTTACGAGACCCAGCCGTCACCTCCTGCGGCCTGTGAGTTTCCTTGTGTCAGGAGCAACCGCAACATGGCGTCCCAGACAGAGGGGGAGGCCTCGCAGCCGCTGGGCTATGTAGCGGACATAATGTCGGCAATTGCCGCGTGTCAGGCGACCCTCACGACTAAGATTGAGGCGGTTCAGCTGGAGATGGGCCTGATGAGGCAGGATGTTGATAAGCTCCGCTCCCGGGTCACTGAAACGGAGCTGCGTGTGGGTGCAGCCGAAGACACGGTGGAGGAGCACTCCTCTGTCCTCCGCACCATTCAGACTAAAATTAAAGCCCTGGAATACAAGGTGGACGATTCAGAATGCCATTCTTTCAGACAGTGAAAAAGATCAGGCTGCTCAGCTATGTGGCACTGGACCTGAACTATCCAGACTCCATCACATGGGAGGTCAATCAACTCAAGCAACCCCTTCAAATTTCTTGAGGAACCTACTTACTGTTCTAAGTAGTGTACTGTACTTGCCTGTGGCCTCCACAGGTCCAGGATAGTTGAAAGAAGCTTCTGTAACCCACAGAAGCCATTTAAATCGAATTGCAGCCTTAAAAAAAAAAACTTAATTTTGCTGTCCCTATATATTCTAGTGTATCTTGCCAAAATGGTGAAATTTCATCAAAGTCTTATGGCTTTCACAAAAATTTTGGCAACATGAAATCTCGAATTTTTCATCCATCTACAAATGTCTTTACATACCTGCAGCAAAATACTTCCAATTTAGGCATTTTCTAGGTCAGCCTTTCTCCACTTTTCTAATCTAGAGGAACAATTTTAAGGTCTCAAGCCTCATACACACGACCGGTTTTCTCGGCAAGAAAACTGCTGGGAGAGCTTTTTGCAGAGAAAACTGTTCGTGTGTATGGTTTCTCGGCAGGAAAACTCCCGGGAATCTTGACGAGAAAAATAGAGAACCATTCGTGAGTATGCTTACCTGTCCCAGGTAAGCCCGCGCATTCTCGATGAGACTTTGATGCATGCGCGGTAGCATACAAGGGTAGTGTAGGGTGTAGCAAGATGGCGGCGATGGCATCGAATGCGAAGAGCGCTGGCTCGTCGTAGTCAATGACGTCACCACGTTCTTGCCATTCAAAAGAACGGCGGTTCTTTTGAATGGCCGTCTGTACACAAGGCTTGGCAAGACAAGCTTGCCAGAAATCCCGTCGAGAAAACCAACATTTTTTTTTGACGGGATTCCCGCTAGTGTGTACAGGGTTTCAGACGATCCCTGCTAAACTCATTGGGGGTTAATGGGAAGACTGTATCCCTTACATTGGTGGTCAGAATACCATCCTCCCAGACAGTGAAAAAGATCATGCTGCTGGCTCAGCTATGTGGTACTGAACCTGAACAATTCAGACTCCATCAGATGGGATGTCAATCAACTCAAGGAACCCCTCCAAATTCCTTGAGGAACCTATGGTTGAGAATGTCTCTTTTAAGTAGTGTACATGCTTGTGGTCACCACAGGTCCAAGATAGTTAAAAAGGAGCTTCTGTAACCCACAGGAGCCATTTAAAGCTAATTGCAGCCTTAAAAAACACCAAAACCCATTTTCATTTTCCTGTCCCTATTTATTTCAGTCTATCTCGCCAAAATGGTGAAATTTCACCAAAGTCTTAAGGCTTTCACCCAAATTTTGACAATTAATTTTCTCTCCTCTCTATATGCATCTACAAATGCCTTTACAAACTTGAAGCAGAACACTTCCAATTTATGCATCTTCTAGGTCAGTCTTTATCAAGCTTTTTAACCTGGAGGAACTATTTTTAGGTCTCAGGCAACCCCTGCTAAACTCACTGGTGTTAATGAGAAGCCGGCCCACTTCCATTGGTGGTCAGAATCCTAACCTTCCAGGGAGCAAAAAAAGGTCATGCTGCTGGCTCAGCCAAATGGCACTGGACCTGAACTACCCAGACACCATAAGATGGGAGGTCAATCAACTACAACTCAAGGAAACCCTTCAAATTTCTTGAGGAACCCATGGCTGAGAATGGCTGTTCTAAGTAGTGTACATGCTTGTGACTACAACAGGTCCAGGATAGTTGAAAAGAGCTTCTGTAGCTCCCAAAGGGCCATTTTAGGGATTTTCTAGTTTAGCCTTTCTTAACCATTTTAACCTAGAGGAACCCTTGAAACAATTTTCAAGTCTTAAGCAACTCCTGCCAAACTCACTGGGGGTTAATAGGAGGGCTGTCCCCCTTACATTGGTATTCAGAAGGCCATCTATCCAGAGAGAGAAAAAAATCTTGCTGCTGGCTAAGCCAAGTGGCACTGGACCTGAACTATCCAGACACAATATGATGGGAGGTCAATTAACCACAACTCAAGGAGCCCCTCCAAATTTCTTGAGAAACCCATGGTTGAGAATGGCTGTTCTGTACAGCAAGTAGTATACGTGCTTGTGATTACTAAAGTTCCATCAATGGAGGGTACGTGGCCCATTTTGGTTCAGTAGTCAGAGCTTCTGCTTTCTTAGCTACTCTTGCATTCTGCAGCAAAGCAGATCCGATGTGCAGACACCAGGAGGCCCCCCCGATACAACGTGACAAATTCCGTTTAATAAGCTTATAATGGCCACAGGTTCAGCTTAACTTTCTGTCATTTTGAACTTTAGACAGTGAATAAAAAGTTACATTTTTAAAGACAAGACTTTGCTGACTTGCCGTCGGTGTTATTAATTCCTGCAGTATCGCTCAGGGCCAGAAGTGTCCTCGGCTGATCACAACCGGATTATGATGAAGAGGCAGAACAGAGGGGCACCCAGATCTCTCCCAAGCTAGCTTTTCTTAATTACTCCCACGCCATTTCCTCACCTCTCTAATGATACTTAGTAGCATCGCTTCACCATTGGCTGCAGGTCGCTTTAAAAAGAAGAAATTAATATATTTTTTCTGGAAATGTGAAATGTGCGGAAATACGGCTAAAGCTGGATTTTCATTCTGCAATCCATATAATTCCTTTGAAGTGAAGAAAATTTTCATTTTTTATTGCATTACTTATGTAGCGGGTCCCCAAATTTAACCCCACTATACTTAAATTTAGGGGTGACCAGAGCTATAGTTGGCTCGGGTCTCTTAATTATTTGGACTCTGCCTTACTGCTGTGTCACCTGGCGTGCAGTTCCCCTTTGGGCGTATAGGTGGTGCTGTCACCAATACCCGGGGCTGAACCACAGGTGATGGAGTAGGTATTGGATGTCCTCTCTCGGTTGCCGTTGGTGGGCGGTTCTGGCCTGCTGTGCATGCCGGGAGAAGATATATAAGAGGCAGACGCCATGACACGGGATTGCAATTCCCTGGGCCCACTGCCCGGAGGGAGCTATCCCTCAGAGGGGGGTGCGCCCCATCTTGATCAAGGAGTCTCGGGCCTCGGGCACCTTCAGCCCAAGGCTACAGAGTTCCAGGTAGGCCCAGTACCTTTAGCTGTGTCTACAACCGAAGAGGAGTCCCAGGGAACCCCCATGAGGGTGACCGCTCTGACACAGAGGAAACCAGGGAAGGATCGATCCCATAACAAGAGGGCGAGTAATAAAGTATTGCTGACTCGGGAAAGGCCTGGTGACCTGTCAGAGGGAAGGATTCCTCACTTCGCAGACTGCCGCTGCGGAGTGTTGAAAGTTCAGGAGGGATCTACTTGACTAGGTCCTTCGAGGGGACTGAGTCATTGTTCCAGCATCAGGCCGGCTGCTAGTGCTATTGAGTGACTGTCCGGATGGGTGAGCTGTAGCCACTCGGGACCGAGTGGCGACGAAGCCAAGAGTGTGCCTGAATCCACTTCTATCTGCTAACCTTTTCTCACTTCAACTCTCTGGTTCCTGAAAGCAAGATAAAATAAACTCACCTTGGAGTTGATATGTTGTGTGGACATTGACCTCATTTGGGAAAAATAAAGACTCGCCTCTATAAACATAGAGGGGAGAACCAGAAGAAGGAAGCAACTCGCTGCGGGACCCAAGTATGTAACACCACCTGACCTTTATAATCTAGAGGACACGGGCATGTGGCATGGTGTGTCTTATCCCCCTGCTTGAGAAGGTAAGAGGGGGAAAAGGATCTGTGTGCTAAAAAGTGTAAGGTGAACTTGGGTATTGCTTGTGCAAGGCAAAGCAACAGGTACACTTGGGCTCCACAGCCTAATGTGTATGTAAGCCTGGGCTTATGATGTGCTTCTGTACCTTTAAGGCCCCTTTCGCAAGGATGTTCTGATCGGGTCCGCCTGTCCATTCTTCAGGTGGACCCAATCGGATCCTTCATTCTTCTCTATGGAGCAGCGGATGTAAACGGACTTAGTGTCCATTTAAATCCGTCTACATGCAATCTGATCTAATCTGCCAAAAGGAGATGGATGGGGATCGAATGGCAGTAGGGTGTAAACCATTTCCAACCAAAATATAAAAGTGCAGAAACCTTTTTGAAGACCCCTCGTATACAGTGCAGGGGTCTAGGGTGGGAATTCTACACAGTGCAGGGGTCTGGAGTGGGTAATGTACATAGTGCAGGGATCTGGGGTGGGTAAAGTACAGGGGTCTGTGGTGGGTAACGTAAATAGTGTAGGGGTCTGTGGTGAGTATCGTGTAGAGTGTTGGGGTCAGGAGATGTAATGATTTTGGTTATGACTCAGCTACTGGAGATAAATTCCGGTATTTTTTATTTTATTTTTTTATATATTTTTTTTTTATTCCGGTATTTCCTAGTCAAATCCAGTAAGTTTGTAAAAGATTTGGTGACAACGCTTCCAGGGTCTGGGGTGGGGACTGTACATAGTCCAGGGGTCTGGGGTGGGTAACAGACATTGTACATTACACACATTACACACCTAACCCCTGCACTATGTCTGTTACCCACCCCAGACCCCTGTAATATGTGCAGTCCCCATCCCAGACCCTGGCAGCGTTGACACCAAATCTTTTACAAACTTACTGGATTTGACTAGGCAATACCGGAATAGAAAAAAAAAATATAAAAAAAACAAAAAAAAATACCGGAATTTATTTCCAGTAGTTGAGTCATAACCAAAATCATTACATCACACACCTAACCCCCTGCACTGAGTGTGGGGGTCAGGAGATGTAATGATTTTGGTTATGACCCAGTGACTGGAAATAAATTCCGGTATTGTCAATTCAAATCCAGCAAATTTCCAGATTTGGTGACAACACTGCTCCTCCATAGATCTAGTGAGCTCGGTCACCTGTGGACAGAAAATGTTACTGACAAGGTAACAGTTGAAAAAAAAGGAAAGAAAAAAAAGAAAATGAATGCAGCCATCACACCTCCAAATACCCTCTCTCAGCATAAATCCCACCCAAAACATTCCTTCCAGCACAAATTCCCACTGCCAGTACAAATCCCCCCAATTCCCCCTCCCTGCATAATCCCACCCCCAAAACCCTCCTTCTAGCACAAAACCTCTTATTTTTATCCGCTAACCCCCTCCCTTAGCCAGATCTCTTCTCCAAGCAACACACCTTCCCCCATCCTCATAGTACAAGTGATCTTGTATCCATTTCCCCCCCAAAACATTCCCTCTAGCACAAATCCTCCTATCTCCCCAATCACAAATCTCCCTTCCCTTTCCCTCCTAGTACAAATCTCCCCTTCCCTCCTAGTACAAGTCTTCCCTCCCCTCCTAGTACAAATCTTCTCTTCCCTCTTAGTACACATCTCCCCTCCCCTCCTAGTACAAATCTCCCCTCCCCTCCTAGTACAAATCTTCCGCCCCCTCCTAGTAAAAATCTCACCTCCCCTCCTAGTAAAATTCTTCCCTCCCCTCCTAGTACAAATCTCCCCTCCCCTCCTAGTACAAATCTCCCCTCCCCTCCTAGTAAAAATCTTCCATCCCCTCCTAGTACAAATCTCCCCTCCCCTCCTAGTACAAATCTCCCCTTCCCTCCTAGTACAAATCTCACCTCCCCTCCTAGTAAAATTCTTCCCTCCCCTCCTAGTAAATATCTCCCCTCCCCTCCTAGTACAAATCTCCCCTCCCCTCCTAGTACAAATCTTCCCTCCCCTCCTAGTACAAATCTCCCCTCCCCTCCTAGTACAAATCTTCCATCCCCTCCTAGTACAAATCTCCCCTCCCCTCCTAGTACAAATCTTCCCTCCCCTCCTAGTACAAATCTCCCCTCCCCCCTAGAACAAATCTCCCTTCCATTCACGAACAACAAAGCATAAATTCCCAACTGAAGGTCAACTAAACTATTTCTATAAAAAAAAAAAAATGCAAAAAAAGTGTTAGACAATTTCATTTTCTATCCAACTGATTGATAAATAAGGCGTTTTTAGCATTGCAGACCCTCACTAAGTGCTTTCTGTATTGCAGGGTGATGGCCACAGCCATTATCTGTGAACAGATACTTCCTCTATATCACAACAGCTCAGAAGTAAAAAGAATTTGATGTGTTTTTTATTTATCTGTTTCTGAGGAACAATTGCGCAGGCAAGATATGAATTATGACCGAGAACAGCAAATCTCTACCTCCATCTTTTTCTGCAACGTGCAAATCTCTTGTCTTGGAGAATCATATTGTCTGGAAATATTCCACTAATTGTAAAGACATAACGCGATGTACCATCACTGAGGTTCATGCTGGCTCTTCCGTTTCCTTCATTCCCAAGGAAACAAATAATGAAGCCATTCTGATGGCTAATGTTCTAGATGGGCTTTAGAAGTGTATATAATGTTCAGTCCTAAAATTGGGGATGAGTCGAAGCATGGCGGTAGAAAACACTCAGAGTCCAGATGCAGAGAAAGAGTAGCAGAGGTGGCTCTCGGCTTTGTGAGGCCTTAGGCAAAACTTAGATATGAGTCCCCACTCACGCCCATAATGGGAAAAATAATTCAAGCAAGAAAAATGGCTGCAGAAAATGCACGGATCTAGCACACAAGTGATCAGCACCACTTCCAGGGCACCCTCCTCACCCATCAGACATATTCAGCCAATGCAAGAGGGGGGAGAGAGGGGGAGGTGAGAAAGAGAGAGGGGTAATAGAGAGATCCGATGATGCCGACATTATTATTGATCACAGGCAAATTAGGCGGCCACGAGGCCCCTGTGTCAAGGTCACCTGTGGCCAGGTGACAGATGCACACCGTAGGGGGACAGGAGTGCACCGCGAGGTAGTGAACCCTATGGCTGACTGCTGCGGATAGGAAACTGGGTGGTTGTGGAAAGCGGGACCAGAGGAGCACAACCGGGATCCTAACGAAAGCTAGAGCCAAGATTCCCCAGGGCGCGGAGTCTAAGACCCAGCAGGTCTTCTCCAGGGCCTCTAGTGGTGAGGATGTTATGCTGCAGGCTGGGACCAGGTCGCGGCCCCTGGAGTTTCCTAGCTCACGCCCCGTAGGATAAGGGGAAAAGAGGGGAAGCAGCAGCACAAGATATGAGAGAACCGAATAACAAGCTGAAGGTCAGGGGCCACAAGCAGATAAGGATAACGAGAGAACGTCAAGGGTCACGAGCAGACAGGGATAGACGGGGACAAGCCAAATATGTAACAGAGAGACAGACGAAGCACACGGCAGGCAGGAACCCAAACACACAATGCCTAACAAACACGTTGATCAGCCAAGCAGGCTTGCAGTGCACAGGTTAATATAGTGTTCTGTGATAGGGCCTGGGGTGGAGTCAGGCTGGGAGGAGATTATAAAGGAAGCCAGGTGAAAGGGCTCAGGCCTCTAAGATGAACACATGGGAAGGAAGGTAAGCTGACAGACAAACACTACTGCATATCCATGACAGTACCCTCCCTCTTATGGGCCCTCCCCCGCCTGGGCCCAGGCTTAAAGGGAAATCTCAGATGAAACCTCCTCAACAGATGAGGTGCAACGACATCAGATGCAGCGATCCAAGACGCCTCCTCAGGACCAAAACCTCTCCAATGCACAAGGTACTGAAGAATACCTCTGCAGAGCCGAGAATCCAGAACTTGTCTAACCTCGTACTTTAGATTATCCTCAGAGACCAGAACCGAGGTAGGGAGATGACAAGAAGATCTATTGAGGACCAAAGGCTCTCTAGGAATAGGCAAGGGCATGAGAGGATCAACAGAAATCTGAGGAGGGTCCCCTAGACCCTTAAAGATGAACTGGTCATCTAGCACAGGACCATCAAACTGGGCAGATGTCAGTGGAACCCTGAAGTCAGGTTGGTTAGAGGGTGACATGTCACAGGAGTCAAGCTGAATAGCTGAAAGACAAGCAGAATGTCCTGAACAAGAAAAAGTAGGCGGCTCACTGGGCATGGGCTGGACTGGCATAACTAGTACAGAGGCCGAGTGAATAGCAGAGTCAGGTGTAGCGACTACCTGAATCGCATCGCAAGACGTAGCGACTGCAGGACTTGTAGACAAGCTAGCCTGGCTGTGCGTCCAAGGGCGATTAGGGACAGAGAAATGTAAATGGTTATGCGACCTGGAATGAATGACCGGCTCAGGTTCACAGGGGGCAACCTTGGGTAGGCAGGACGAGGAACAGGAAGAACCCCAAGCCAGGATCTGTCCAGTAGTCCAGTCCACATGAGGAGAATGGAGCTGTAACCATGGGAGACCCAAAATTATAGGCGTTGAGGCCTTGGGTAAGATAAGGAAGGATATCCACTCCTGGTGGAGTGTCCCTACCGACATCTTAACAGGGAGGGTCTGGAAGCGGATAGGTCCCCCTGGGAGAACAGTACCATCAATCGCCAAGACCACCAATGGCGTGGTGAGGGGCAAAAGAGTAAGTCTCATGGATGACGCGATTTCCCATTCCATGAAATTACCAGCGGCTCCGGAATCCAGATATGCTGAGACCGAATGAGAAGAAGCACCAACATGAAGGAACACAGAAAGCAGAAGACGAGAAGGGGAAGGTGATATTTCTGGGTCCAATACTCCACTTTCCAGATGAAGTGGACCCAAACGTTTTTCTGGACAAAGAGAGCAAGTGTCACGAAAATGACCTTTGCCCCCACAGTAGAGACACAGGCCTAGAGTTCTGCGCCTAGCACGTTCCTCTGGGGATAGCCTGGTCCTGCCCAGCTGCATGGGTTCCTCAGCTGGCAGGAGATGCTCCACGGGTCGAGGAGGGGGGAGCTCAGGCTGACTAAGGACCAAGGAGTGCTGGCGCCGCTTTTCTAGGGTCCTTTCCTGAAAGCGGATATCGATCTGGTTACACAAGGAGATAACTCCGTCCAGATTAGTGGGGATGGTTCTTCCTGCTAATTCATCCTTCACTCTATCAGAAAGGCCATGCAAAAAGGTTGCGACTAAGGCCTCATTGTTCCAGCTCAACTCAGCCGACAGTATGCGGAAATTAAGGGCGTACTGTCCCACTGAAGCAGACTCTTGGCGGAGACGTAGAAGGGCGCTGGCCACTGAAGAGACATGAGCCGGTTCTTCAAAGATATTCCGAAAAAGTTTCAAGAAGCCAGACAGGCTAGAAACCAATGGATCATTCAGTTCCCACAGAGGGGCTGCCCAGGCTAAAGCTTCACCGGAGAGGAGGGAAATGATATAGGCTACCTTTGCCCTATCAGACAGAAAGTTTTGAGGCTGAAGCTCAAAATGAATCGTGCATTGGCTAAGGAACCCTCTGCAGGCCTTGGAGTCCCCAGAGAAACGGAACGGAGCTGGCAGTGTTAGTGAGTGTGTGGCTGCGACTGGTGCGATAGGTACCACCGCTGGTTGTACTTGAGGCTGCGGATTCGGGGTTCCCAAGGAGGCCTGAAGCTGCTCGAATCGAGAAGCCAGATCCTGGAGGAATCGCATCACCTGAGTCTGATTCGATTCCTGGGTTTCAAGTCTGTGGACTATGCCCCGCAATGGATCATCCGCGGGGATCGGGATGTCAGCCGGGTCCATGGCTGATCAAACTGTCAAGGTCACCTGTGGCCAGGTGACAGATGCACACCGTAGGGGGACAGGAGTGCACCGCAAGGTAGTTAACCCTATGGCTGACTGCTGCGGATAGGAAACTGGGTGGTTGTGGAAAGCGGGACCAGAGGAGCACAACCGGGATCCTAACGGAAGCTAGAGCCAAGATTCCCCAGGGCGCGGAGTCTAAGACCCAGCAGGTCTTCTCCAGGGCCTCTAGTGGTGAGGATGTTATGCTGCAGGCTGGGACCAGGTCGCGGCCCCTGGAGTTTCCTAGCTCACGCCCCGTAGGATAAGGGGAAAAGAGGGGAAGCAGCAGCACAAGATATGAGAGAACCGAATAACAAGCTGAAGGTCAGGGGCCACAAGCAGACAAGGATAACGAGAGAACGTCAAGGGTCACGAGCAGACAGGGATAGACGGGGACAAGCCAAATATGTAACAGAGAGACAGACGAAGCACACGGCAGGCAGGAACCCAAACACACAATGCCTAACAAACATGTTGATCAGCCAAGCAGGCTTGCAGTGCACAGGTTAATATAGTGTTCTGTGATAGGGCCTGGGGTGGAGTCAGGCTGGGAGGAGATTATAAAGGAAGCCAGGTGAAAGGGCTCAGGCCTCTAAGATGAACACATGGGAAGGAAGGTAAGCTGACAGACAAACACTACTGCATATCCATGACACCCTGTGAGTGCAAAGCCTTAGGCGACCGCCTAATTTGCCTAATTAGAGAGCCCCCTCTGGAGAGTAGTTTATTGTAATAGAAGTTCGGCAATACACAACTAACCCTGTTGGAAGGCAATCTGACTGGGAGCACTCACAGGATATAACAGTGATGAGTCAGTAGTAGCGGGTCTCAAGTGTGCCGACAGCAGCGCCTTTCTCGAGGAGCACAATGCAGCCTGGCTTGTCCATACCCAAATGGGGAGGCTTCAAAGTAAGATGGGGTGTCCCTGCACTTTCCCCACTCCTCTGGAACCTTTCCCTGACGCCAAGTACTGTCTCTGACAGACCGGAGCCCTGTCCCTACTTTAGCCACACACAAATTGCCCGACAAGCCTGGGAGCCAAGGTCTTAAAGCTGAACTTCAGCTTTTGATACAATTTACATAGTTCATTTGGGCCAGCTTAGCCCAAACTACTATGTCCCTCACTACCATGTGAGACCACTGGATGTGCGATATAAACTGTATGTAGCTGAGGCTATATACAGCATATCGCACTGTGTTCCCGGGTTGGACCTGAGACTTTCTCTCTCATACCCGGGCGCACAGGAGAGTCTATCTGATCGGCGCTCTGTCATTCAGAGAAAATAATGCAATGTAGCAATGTATACAAAGTGTAGCACTACCCCCGCAGGAGCTGCTGGTTTTGTTTTGGGCCTTTGCACGTTACCTTACTGTTCCACCGCGTCCGTCATAGGGGTCCCATTGAAGAGTTGTTCACAGATGTCAGCACCAACACATAGTCTCTTTTTCAATGGTTTTATTCAACAAAGTCAGTTAGAGGGATGGAGGGTTAGGGGAGATTCAGGTACATTGTATTTGTGGATCACGGGTACTTCTTTTATCCAGAGGACAAACAGATTCCACACTGGATGTAGCAACCGCCGGATAGGCCTCTCTCACTGACCTAGCAGCCGGTGCGGTGCTCTGTCATAGTCTCTGCCACAGACTTGAAGAATACACATAGTCTCTGCACAATCCTCTGCCACAGGATTGTATGATCCAGAACTTTTGCAAAGTCTAAGTAAGGTCACACAGTACCAGTTTCTTTCAGCCAAGCCGGCAACACTGTGAGGTAGATTGGCCGGGATGCGTCCTCCAATTGTGTCTCCAATTGTTCGGCTTCTTCCCGCAGGCAAGACAGAACGGGACCACCCTTGGACCAGTAGGCCCCAGAAACTCCTGGGCCTACTATCAGTAACGAAGCCTCGGGCCAGCAGGCCCCGAAGCAGAAGAACTGCTACGGCACACCTTAGGCCAGGAGGGCCATCAGGTCAGAGAGCCCCGGAAAACGGTGTCTGTCCCTTAAGTACCCTCTCCCAGAATGCACAGCGGGGGGACCACTCCCACTGGACGGCTTCTGGGCAAAGAATACCCAATATCCCCAGCCTTCTGCATTTCCAACCTTGACCTGTGGTGACAGCGACACCTACAGTCAAGTGGAAAAAGCGCAACACAACTGGACTGGAACAGAAACCAGCAATTTTATACAACTTTTCTGAGCCAAACTAGAGCTCAGATAACTTAAATTTAAACATAGCGCCTACTCAATAGGAGCAGGGCGCTACAAAAGTATCCTCTAATTGGCTGAGTCAGAGAGGAGGGCTGATGATGTCACAACCTCTCACTCAGCCAACCCCCCCCCCACCCCAAAGCACCTTGTCCCTATGTTGATGGGGACAAGGGCCCCTTCCTGACAATCCTGGGTGTTGGTTGTAGGGGTCTGCGAGCAGGGAATATGGAAACCCCATTTAACAAGGGGGCCTCCAGATCCCAGCCCCCCATGTAAATGAGTATGGGGTACATTGTACCCCTACCCATTCACCAAAATAAAAGTGTCAAAAATAAATACAAACAGTGGACAGGTTGTTGACAATTCCTTTATTAAACAAATAAAAAAACCCAAAAAAACCAATGTCCCACTATTGTAGATCCGCCGCCACAGCAGGACACCCGAAAAAAATAAAAAAGTTTTGCCGTCAGTTAAGGCTGACCACCTACTGTAGGCTCCGTTGTTTGACTGTTCTTATATAGGTAACGGGCCTAGCGAAGTCACTTTGTGACCCCGCCCCCTTGTGACGTCACTGACCGGGCATCGGTTCTACATCAGGGACATTGTTATTTATTTATTTTTATTAAAGAAAACCTGTCTACTGTTTTTATTTATTTTTGACACTTTTTTTGGTGAATGGGTAGGGATACAATGTACCCCATACTCATTCACATGGGGGGCTTCCAGAATCTGATAAGCCCCCTGCTCGCAGACCCCCACAACCACAGCCCAGGGTTGTCAGGATTGTCTCCAAGGTGCTTTGCCCCCATGTTGAGGGCATGTGGCCTGGTATGGTTCAGGAGGGGGGACACTCACTCATCCCCCCCTTCCTGGTTGTCCAGGCTGCATGCATAGATAAGGGTCTGGTATGGATTTTGAGGGGGACCCCATGTTGTTTTTGAAAAAAAAGTTGTCATTCCCCTTAAAATCCATACCAGACCCGAAGGGACTGGAAGGGGGGGCATTTTTTTGACTCATCAGTTGTTAAATACGTGGCGGTCAGCTTCCCGGTCCCGCCCGAACACCCGAACGAGCGAAGTTCAGGCCGAACTTGTGCTCGACCCGAATCATTCACCCAACACTAATAACTACATATTGGAGAATTATATGTGATTTTTTTTATCTGCATTTGAGGAACAATTGCTCAAGTGAGTTATTGAATATGACCCAGTACAGCGAATCTCTCCATCTTTTTCAGTTTTGTATATAACTCCTCAAAGTCTTATGCCGTGTACACACGATCGATTTTCTCGACGGTGAAAACACCGTCGAGAAAATCGACGGGAAAAACGAGGAACGGCTTGTTCCCCTACATACAGCCGTTTTTCCCAACATTTTTTCACTTGGTCGAGAAAAACGACCGCGTGTAGGCTCCCCGGCAGTGTTTCCCTATGGGAAAACTGCCGCGGAAAAAAATGCTGTGAATCACGACGAGAAAAATTACCGCATGTTCCAATTTTTCTCGTCGTGATTCATGCCGTTTTTCTCGTCTGGAAAAATGATGAAAAGCCCACACACGGTCGTTTTTCTCGTCAAAGAGAAAAAATTAAATTTTTCCCGACGAGAAAAATGGTCGTGTGTACGCGGCATTAGAAATAAAACACAATGCCCGGAAGTAATGGAAATGCAAACACAATGTACCATTACTGAGATTCATGCTGGGTCTTCCACTTATCAATGAAACAGGTAATGGAGCCATCCTAATGTTTAATATTCTAGATGCTTTTTGGAAGTGTAATATGGATTATGACCCTGACCAGCAAATCTCTCTTCATCTTTTTCCACTGTGTGTATTACTCCTGAAATTCTTGGAAAAACAGAATGCCTGCAAGTGTTTCACTTAGGGAAAATACATAACATGAAGTACCATCAATGAGGTTCATACTAGGTCTTCCGTTTATTTTGTTCTTAAAAAAGTCATGGAACCATCTTAATGGCTCTTATGTTAGACGGCCTTCAGAAATGTAAATAATTTCCAATCCTAAAAGTGAGGAGAAGGGTCTATAACACGCTTGTGCACCCATAAAAGTTTGGTAAATTGGCTTTTCTCTGAATAAATTATGAACCCTGAAACAAATCCCCAAATTGTTCAAAATAACACCTGGATTATCAGGACATCTCCGTCAATATACTGTCTGAGGGAGTGTAGGATGGCCTTCTAATGATTCTTGTTCCAGGATATCTTTCCTACAGTATATGCCTTGGAACAAACAACAAAGGATACAATCCCTGCTAAAAGTCAACCAAACTATTTCTAGGGACAAAAAAAGTGTTGGACAATTTCATTGTGCGTCCAACCTATGAAGAAAGAAGGCATTTTAAGAGTTGCTTTCATGTTTGGAAAGTAATGACCAAAGCCATTATCTCTGAACTGATTCTTGCTCTATATCAGTAGAGCCTGAAGAATATGATACTGTATATACTCGAGTATAAGCCGACCCAAATATAAGCTGAGGCACCTAATTGTACCACAAAAAACTGGGAAAACGTATTGACTCGATTATAAGCCTAGGGTGTTCATCTGCATGCCTCACTCTGCCTCACTTTGCCTTGCTGTGTCCATGTCCATGCCTCACTGTGGCCGGTACCAGGTCCCCAAAATCACCGGAGAAAATACAGTTTAACATAGGAGTCTATGGAAGGGGTGCCCGGGTTTGAAAAATCGGTGCTCCCCGGCCATAGGTGCCCAGAACAACAAACTTTGCACACTTGTAGAGGAAGAGTGCGGCTACATGTGTGCCAGGATTGGGGTCCAGTGGACCTACGGCCGGCCGGTACCGGGTCCCCAAAATCCGGGAGATCAGGTGCAAAAAAGGTGACTCGATATAAGCCGAGGGGGGCATTTTCAGCAGAAAAAACAAATGTGCTAAAAAACTCGGCTTATACTCGAGTATATACGGTATGATGGTTTTTTTTTTTATCTGTATCTGAGGAATAATTGTGTAGGCAAGATGTGGATTATGACCCACAGGGAATCTTTACTTTATCTTTTTCCGCTGTGTGTATTACTCTTGAAAGTCTTGGAAAACCAAAATGCTTGGAAGTGTTTCACTAACGGCAAATACGTAGCACAAAGTACCATCTCTGCCATCGGTACCATCAGTTCATACTGGGTCTTCCATTTATTTTGTTCTCAAACATGTAATGGAACAGTCCTGATGGGCAAAAAAGTTAGATAATGAAGCAATTCTGATGGCTAATATTCCAGATGGCCTTGAGAAGTGTAAATAATTTTCAATCCCAAAAGTGAGGAGAATGGTCTATAACACGTTTTTGCACCCATTACATTTTGGTAAATTGGCTTTTCTCTAAATAAAGTATGAATTCTGAAAATGAATCACTCAGTTGTTTGAACTCACACTTTGTCAGAAAAGGGTGCTCACCGAGGCCGAGATGCAGAGAACGGCTCACTCTTGCGACTAAGCGCACTCCACCCCCTGGAGATGGGACAGAGGGTGGATGGCACAAAGAGGCACAAGCTACCAGTAAGCTGAGCAGGACTTGCATCAAGGTCATAGAAGACAGGTACAGGAACTGATGGTGGTCAGAACTCAGCTGGTGTAGTTGTGCAGAAAGTCCAGAGCAGGCCGGGGGTCAAACACCCAACAGGAGGGAAGTCCAAAAGCAAGCAGAGAGTCAAGTACTGGAGACTGGAGACAATCCGGGTCACAGGCAAGATGGTCAGGTGCAGGAGGCTGGCAGCAAACTCTGGGTCACAAGCAGAGGGTCAAACACAGGAGACAGCAGCAAAGTCCAATAAGCAAGCCAAGGGTCAGGTCAGGAGAGATCAGGGTAGTCAAGAGGCAATCAGGGTCACAGCAGTAGATCAGGCAGGCAGGAAACAGGAACTTGAGACACAGGAAGCTGAAGACAAAACAGCAATTTGCTTGGAGATTTGTTCAGTTTATATAGGCAGCCAGGATGTCATGTGACACGCTGAATCAGTTCGAGGCTGTTTATTTCCTGACAGGCAGCCAGGATGTCATGTGACACGCTGAATGGATTGAAGCTGTTTATTTCCCTGACACACTTGAGTCAAAAGGACTTCTAATGCCGCGTACACACGACCATTTTTCTCGTCGGGAAAACTGTCATTTTTTCACTTGGACGAGAAAAACGGCCGTGTGTAGGCTCTCCAGCAGTTTTCCCGACGAGAAAACCACTGAGAATCACGATGAGAAAAATTAGAACATGCACTCATTTTTCTCGTCGCGAATCGCGACATTTTTTTTCCTCTGCAGTTTTCCCATAGGGAAACACTGCTAGGGAGCCTACACACGGCCGGTTTTCTCGACCAAGAGAAAACATGTCGTGAAAAACGGCCGTGTGTAGACTGGGAAAAGGGGACCAAGCCGGTCCTCGTTTTTCCCGTCGGGTTTCACGGCGGTGTTTTCACCGCCGAGAAACTCGGTCGTATGTACGCGGCATATATCAATATACTATCTGAGTGAGACCTAATGCTTCTTGTTCCAGACATATTTTCTACATCAGGTTGATCCAAAATGAAATTGTCTAACAGTATATTTTATTTTTATTAATTTTTTGTCCATTTTGTTTGGTTGACTTTGAGCTGGAAATGTATTCTTTGTTGTTTGTTTCAAGGGATTCCCTTGGAACAAACAACAAAGGATAAATTTCCAGCTCAAAGTCAACCAAACAAAATGGACAAAAAAAAAATCAAAATCAAATATAGTGTTAGACAATTTCATTTTGCATCAACCTGATTAATACCGTCTTTCCCCGAAAATAAGCCCGGGTCTTATATTCATTTTGGCAACAAAAGACACAGTAGGGCTTATTTTCGGGGTAGGTCTTACCATGTAATGTGCTGTCTTCTCTCCCCCTCTCTCACCCTGCCTGACAGGAATCCCCAGTGTGAACTGAGTTAAAATGCTTGTAAAATCCTAGAATCCACTCTATTACATTAGTATATAATGTACAATGTGTGTGTTTCTGTAATATAATTGTGCCAAATACCTTCATTATAGCGCCGTTCTGCTCTTCTGTGACCCGCCGGAGCTCTCTTCTGCGCAATTATATTACAGAAACACACACATTGTACATTATATACTACTGTAATAGAGTGGACTATAGGATTTTACAAGCATTTTAAACTAGGGCTTATTTTCGGGGTGGGGCTTATACTGCAGCACTCCTGAAAAATAATGCTAGAGCTTATTTTCGGGGTAGGTCTTATTTTCGGGGAAACACAGTAATTAAGACATTTCAAGAGTTGCAGAACCTTGTGAAGTGTTCTCAGTATTGCAAAGTGACGGCCACAGTCATTACCTCTGAACTGATACTCTATTTTACTACAGTTCCAATGTAAAAAAAAAATTATATGGTTTTGTATCTGCATCTAAGGAACAATTGTGCAGGCTATCTCTACCTCCATCTTTTTCCGCTGTGTGTATACCTCCTAAAAGTCTTCAAAAAAACACAATGGGGTTGATTTACTAAAGGCAAATCCACTTTGCACTACAGGTGCACTTAGAAGTGCAGTCGCTGTAGATCTGGGGGGAAGATCTGAAATAAGGGGAAGCTCTGCTGATTTTATTATCCAATCATGTATAAGCAAAAATGCTGTTTTTTAATTTTCCTTGCGTATACACCTCAGATCTACAGGGACTGCACTTCCAAGTGCACTTGTAGTGCAAAGTGGATTTGCCCTTAGTAAATAAACCCCAATGTCTGAAAGTGTTTCACTAATGACAAATATATAACTGTCAGTGAATTAGTTGACCAGACTGTGTGAACTGCACAGAGAGAATCAAAACGTATGTAAAGTGAAATATAATGAGGTTTATTGAGATAGGTGATATAAATAAATACAAACAGTGCAAACCAATCAAACAACCCACAAACTGCAAATAATATATACAGCAAAGGGCAGTACCAGAATCTTGAATGTAAGCCAGGCCAGGGTCATACACAGCAGATGAAAAAAAGGAAAAAACAAGGGCGCACCAGCCTGGTGTGATATCGTTTAGGAAAATTTATTTAAAATGAAAGCAATGAAAAGGTACTCACAAAACTAGTACAAAAGTTTGCATTGTACAAACAGTGCCTTGGAAGCTGCAGCATGTGAACCCAAACCACACTTCGACCGATCAAGGAGACCGTGATGGGGTGCACTATCGGCTGATGCGTTTCGAAGTGTAAAACTTCTTTATCAAAGCCACGCAGTGCTGAGACCTCTACCTACCCTTTATGTGGGGACATGTGCATGTGGGCCACTAATTAGGTGGAGGGGGAGGAGCCCCTGGGAACTCAGGAGCTCCTCCCTCATAGGACAAAGGGCCAACGCCCCAAAGGGGAGAGACACAAAAACAAAAACAAACAAAGACAACGTCCCATAGGTGGAGAAAGACAAAAAAAAAAAAAAAAACACAACATCATTGGAAGACAATGGTAGTAGACAATTGGCGATATAAGGTCCAGCTGAATCTTCCCACAAGTAAAATACCAAGTGGGCAACGCAGACAAAAACGCTTATGGACAGATGTAGAGCATCAGCAGGGACTGCAACAGTGGACTAGCATAGACTGCTAGAGAAGTCACCGCCAGGGTCAGTCAGGGACTCCAATGCAAGATCCAGCTATATAGCAAGAGCAGACCAGCACCACAGTTAAAAATAATAATTAAAAACAACTAATTAGTTAGGTGAATGCAATAAAATAAAATAAAATAAAATAAACACGCCACCCACCTGCATATGGGAAGAAGTGGATAACCAAAACTAGCGCCGTCCATCATTGATGATCATAGGGAACTGGAAGGGAAAATAGGACAATGATATATTGGATCCAAAGATCCAATATCAAAGGTCACTCGTAAAGCACAGGAAGCCTCATCGGTGCTCAGCGTTCCCGGAAATCGTGTGGCCGCATCGCCAGCTGGGCACTGGCCATAGCCCAATAGCGGCGCAGGGACATGTGTGGAGCGCAAACACCCCCCCCATGCGCTCCACACACCCGGAAATGATGGCGGAGCGTCACCAGCAGGGCGTCCGACGCCCAATGATGACGCTCAAGAAGAAAAAAGTGTACACATAATAATACAGATGACGCGGCCGCCATCTTGGTGTAGACCCTGCTACTAGAGGCTAAAGCGGGACTCATCAAAAACAAAAATAAAACAAATAGCCTGTTTCTACATGTAGCGTCAGCCAAGTCTAAAAGCCAATCAAGGGGAAGAAAAGAAAATAACACTACAAAAAAATTGTAAATGAAAATAAAAATAAATATAAATATAAATCAAAATAATAGTAACAATAAAAATAAAAATAAAAATAGAAATAGAGATAAAAATAAAAATAAAAATAAACATAAGAATGAAAATGAAAATGAAAATGAGAATAAAGATAAAAAATAAATAAACTAAAATACAAAGGTTTGTGTCTCTCCACCAAAAGTGACAAAGGGCACGCACATGCACATATCTTCACACAAAGACACCAAAGAGCAAAAAGACGAAGCCGCAAACTAAATAGTAATGCGGGAATACCATAAATGCTCCCAGTGACACACGAAGAGTGAGTAAAATACAATAAAAATTATAATAATAATAGTTAAAATTACAATTGATATTAGAATACACCAGCAATGGCTGTATATATCGTGACAGCAATACTAATAGTAATAGTACTAGCTGTAAATAGTCTACATATAGGCACGGTGGTAGAGGCAGAGGTACCATATATATTTAAAAAATATTGTTAGCATTAGTAGATTACACAACCAGGGGAGTAGAAATATGTGGAAGCCTAGAGGGACACACGTTTATATTTTTTACATATAAAAACGCATAGTTGCTAAAAGTATCAGGGCATTTTAAATCATATACAAAGACTATATGGAGATCGTATAGCAACTCTGAACCAAATGTATGTATACATAAACATGCACACACACATATACATATATATATATATATATATACACAGGTCCTTCTCAAAAAATTAGCATATTGTGATAAAGTTCATTATTTTCTGTAATGTACTGATAAACATTAGACTTTCATGTATTTTAGATTCATTACACACAACTGAAGTAGTTCAAGCCTTTTCTTGTTTTAATATTGATGATTTTGGCATACAGCTCATGACAACCCAAAATTCCTATCTCAAAAAATTAGCATATCATGAAAAGGTTCTCTAAACGAGCTATTAACCTAATCATCTGAATCAACTAATTAACTCTAAACACCTGCAAAAGATTCCTGAGGCTTTTAAAAACTCCCAGCCTGGTTCATTACTCAAAACCGCAATCATGGGTAAGACTGCCGACCTGACTGCTGTCCAGAAGGCCATCATTGACACCCTCAAGCAAGAGGGTAAGACACAGAAAGAAATTTCTGAACGAATAGGCTGTTCCCAGAGTGCTGTATCAAGGCACCTCAGTGGGAAGTCTGTGGGAAGGAAAAAGTGTGGCAGAAAACGCTGCACAACGAGAAGAGGTGACCGGACCCTGAAGAAGATTGTGGAGAAGGACCGATTCCAGACCTTGGAGGACCTGCGGAAGCAGTGGACTGAGTCTGGAGTAGAAACATCCAGAGCCACCGTGAACAGGCGTGTGCAGGAAATGGGCTACAGGTGCCGCATTCCCCAGGTCAAGCCACTTTTGAACCAGAAACAGCGGCAGAAGCGCCTGACCTGGGCTACAGAGAAGCAGCACTGGACTGTTGCTCAGTGGTCCAAAGTACTTTTTTCGGATGAAAGCAAATTTTCATGTCATTCGGAAATCAAGGTGCCAGAGTCTGGAGGAAGACTGGGGAGAGGGAAATGCCAAAATGCCTGAAGTCCAGTGTCAAGTACCCACAGTCAGTGATGGTCTGGGGTGCCATGTCAGCTGCTGGTGTTGGTCCACTGTGTTTTATCAAGGGCAGGGTCAATGCAGCTAGCTATCAGGAGATTTTGGAGCACTTCATGCTTCCATCTGCTGAAAAGCTTTATGGAGATGAAGATTTCATTTTTCAGCACGACCTGGCACCTGCTCACAGTGCCAAAACCACTGGTAAATGGTTTACTGACCATGGTATTACTGTGCTCAATTGGCCTGCCAACTCTCCTGACCTGAACCCCATAGAGAATCTGTGGGATATTGGGAAGAGAAAGTTGAGAGACGCAAGACCCAACACTCTGGATGAGCTTAAGGCCGCTATCGAAGCATCCTGGGCCTCCATAACACCTCAGCAGTGCCACAGGCTGGTTGCCTCCATGCCACGCCGTATTGAAGCAGTCATTTCTGCAAAAGGATTCCCGACCAAGTATTGAGTGCATAACTGAACATAATTATTTGAAGGTTGACTTTTTTTGTATTAAAAACACTTTTCTTTTATTGGTCGGATGAAATATGCTAATTTTTTGAGATAGGATTTTTGGGTTGTCATGAGCTGTATGTCAAAATCATCAATATTAAAACAAGAAAAGGCTTGAACTACTTCAGTTGTGTGTAATGAATCTAAAATATATGAAAGTCTAATGTTTATCAGTACATTACAGAAAATAATGAACTTTATCACAATATGCTAATTTTTTGAGAAGGACCTGTATATATACATATATATACACATATACATACACACATACACATATACACACATACATATACATACACACATCCAAGTGCACTTGTAGTGCAAAGTGGATTTGCCCTTAGTAAATAAACCCCAATGTCTGAAAGTGTTTCACTAATGACAAATATATAACTGTCAGTGAATTAGTTGACCAGACTGTGTGGACTGCACAGAGAGAATCAAAACGTATGTAAAGTGAAATATAATGAGGTTTATTGAGATAGGTGATATAAATAAATACAAACAGTGCAAACCAATCAAACAACCCACAAACTACAAATAATATATACAGCAAAGGGCAGTACCAGAATCTTGAATGTAAGCCAGGCCAGGGTCATACACAGCAGATCAGGAGATTGACAAAGGGGTGTTCCAGAAGCATAAACGTAGCCAGGCCAAGGTCATAAACGGGGAGTCAGCAGATGGGGACAGGGAACAAACAAGACAGGGAGAGGACGGATGGATAGGCTCAGGATGGGGATCAGATCAGGTCAGGTCAGGAGAGGTGAGGTACAGGCTCAAGGTCCGGATACAAACAGCGAGGTCAGGGCTCAAGGAGAAAGATACCAGGGTGAGCCTGTAAGTGCTCGCCGGGTATTTATAGGACTGCTATGATTGTCCTCATGTGAAAGCTGAGCGGAGGAAATGCTGCTTGCCCCACACTGCCGGAATACACCCGCTGGTGGATGCCGGTACTACGGCCCATGGATCAGGCATTACCACCAGCAGGTGAGATCCTCTATCAAAGGTACTGGCTGCAAGAGGACACCTGCTGGTGGACACTAATACTGCAATCCATAGGACCAACAGCGCCACCAGCGGGTGAAGCCTTTCCTGACATTAACAAGAAATACCATCACTGAGGTTCATGCTGGGTCTTCTGTATCCTTCATTCTCAAAGAAACAAATAATTGAGCCATCATGATGGTTAGTATTCTACATGGCCTTCAGAAATGTATTTTTAATCCTAAACTGTGACGAGAAGGGTCTATAACACGTATGTGTGCACATGAAATTTTGGCAAATTGTTTTCTGAACAAAGAATACAAATTCTGAAACAGAATCACCAATTTATTCAAAATCACACTTGGGTTAGCAAGACATCTAAACCAATATATTGTCCTAAACAGTGGCGGCTGGTGCTCAAAATTTTTGGGGGGGGCGCAAACAAACTGAAAAAAAAAAAATCAATTGCCGCCACTGTGCCCAAACGCCACCAGTTTGCCCCCTCAAATACAGCCAGTTTGTTTCCATATACAGCCAGTGTGCCCCCATATATATATAACCAGTGTGCCCCCATATATACAGCCAGTGTGCCCCCATATACAGCCAGTGTGCCCCCATATACAGCCAGTGTGCCCCCATATAAAGCCAGTGTGCCCCATATACAGCCAGTGTGCCCCCATATAAAGCCAGTGTGCCCCATATACAGCCAGTGTGCCCCCATATATATATATAGCCAGTGTGCCCCCATATACAGCCAGTTTGTCCCCATATACAGCCAGTTCCCCCCAAATGCAGCCAGTTTGTCCCCCATATACAGCCAGTTCCCCCCAAATGCAGCCAGTTTGTCCCCCATATACAGCTAGTTCCCCCCAAATGCAGCCAGCGTGTCCCCCATATACAGCCAGTTCCCCCCAAATGCAGCCAGTTTGTCCCCCATATACAGCCAGTTACCCCCAAATGCAGCCAGCGTGTCCCCCATATACAGCCAGTTCCCCCCATATTCAGCCAGTTTGTCCCCCATATACAGCCAGTTCCCCCCATATTACAGCCAGTTTGTCCCCCCATATACAGCCAGTTCCCCCCATATACAGCCAGTTTGTCCCCCCATATACAGCCAGTTCCCCCCATATACAGCCAGTTCCCCCCAAATGCAGCCAGCATGTCCCCCATATACAGCCAGTTCCCCCCATATTCAGCCAGTTTGTCCCCCATATTCAGCCAGTTTGTCCCCCATATTCAGCCAGTTTGTTCCACATATTCAGCCAGTTCCCCCCATATTCAGCCAGTTTGTCCCCCATATACAGCCAGTTCCCCCCATATTCAGCCAGTTTGGCCCCCATATACAGCCAGTTCCCCCCATATTCAGCCAGTTTGTCCCCCCATATTCAGCCAGTTCCCCCCATATTCAGCCAGTTTGTCCCCCATATACAGCCAGTTCCCCCCATATTCAGCCAGTTTGTCCCCCATATTCAGCCAGTTCCCCCCATATTCAGCCAGTTTGTCCCCCATATACAGCCAGTTCCCCCCATATTCAGCCAGTTTGTCCCCCATATTCAGCCAGTTTGTCCCCCATATTCAGCCAGTTCCCCCCATATTCAGCCAGTTTGTCCCCCATATTCAGCCAGTTCCCCCCATATTCAGCCAGTTTGTCCCCCATATACAGCCAGTTCCCCCCATATTCAGCCAGTTTGTCCCCCATATTCAGCCAGTTTGTCCCCCATATTCAGCCAGTTCCCACCATATTCAGCCAGTTTGTCCCCCATATTCAGCCAGTTCCCCCCATATTCAGCCAGTTTGTCCCCCATATTCATCCAGTTTGTGCCCCATATTAAGCCAGTTTGTGCCCCATATTCAGCCAGTTTGTCCCCCAAATGCAGCCTGTCCCAGCCCCCCAGCCCTGCACTTACCTTCCTCGGTCCGCGCCGTCCTCGATGTGTTCTCCCGCCCTCGATGTCGCTTCAGCCAATCAGGTTACCGGTAACCAGATCCGGTGAACCTGATTGGCTGAAACCTCCACACAGTCTTCTTCCAGGAACGCACCCCCGTGCGTACCTGGGAGGAGTTTTTGGAAGCCGAATACAGCGTGAGAGCTGTATTCGGAAAGCCTATCAGAGCCGCTGGCTCTGATAGGCACTTCCAAGTCACACCCACCGCCGGCCGCCGCTCTAATTCATATGGCCGGCGCTCACCAGGAGGCCGGCCATATGTATAGTGGGCAGCGCGGCAGCGGTGACAATACACAGATTCATGCAATGCATGAATCTGTGTATTGTCTTTCAGTGGCGGTGCGGGAGCGAGAGGGGGCAGCGCTCCGGCTATATGGACGCACCGCCACTGGTCCTGAGTGAGAGTGGTGACGGTCCTCCAAAGCTTCTTATTCCAAGACATCTTTTCTACATTCTTTGGAACAAACAATAAAGGATACATTCCCAGCGGAAAGCCAACCACACATTTCTAGTGACAAAGAAAATCAAATATAGTGTTAGACAATTTCATCTTGCATCAAACTGATTAATAATTAAGACATTTCAAGAGTTGCAGATCCTCTTCAAGTTCTTTCAGTATCGCAAAGTGGTGGCTACAGCCATTACCTTTGAATCGATACTCAGATCCAAAGTAAAAAGAATATGATGTGTTTTTTTTATCTGCATCTGAGGAACCATTGTGCAGGTGAGACAAGGTTTATGACCCCGCACAGCGAATCTCTACCTCCATCTTTTCCTGCTGTGTGTATAACTCTTGAAAGCCTTGAAAAACACAATCCCTGGAAGTGCTTCACTAATAGCAAATACATAACACTAAGTACCATCACTAAGGTTCATGCTGGGTCTTCCATATCCTTTATTCTCAAGGAAACAAATAATGGAGCCATCATAATTATTAGTATTCTACATGGCCTTAAGGTGATACCATACACAAACTGTTTAATTTACATTGTCCCTTCTATTTCTGTAGCTGTTAACCTGGGTGAGTTTATGGAGATTTATCTCAATGATTTGTTTTTTGCTCTTTTTTTTTGCTATTTTAGCCTCATACATTTATGTGATGTATGGTATCTCATTACTCCTTATAGCCCCGGGGTAATGTTAAAACCTTTTTGAATACCTTCTCAGCCCCAAGCCTGGGGAGTTTCAAACCTCCATGTAAGGTATCTATGTGTAAATGCTGATATGCCACACTTTACCATCTATTTATTCAACATTTTTTGACTACTCCCAAATAAAATCCATTTACCGTATATACTCAAGTATAAGCCGACCCGAATATAAGCCGAGGCACCTAATTTTACCACAAAAAAATGGGAAAACTTATTGACTTGAGTATAAGCCTAGGGTGTCCATCTGCATGCCTCACTGTGCCTCACTGTGTCCATGTGCATGCCTCACTGTGCCCATGCCTCACTGTGCCCATGCCTCACTGTGCCCATGCCTCACTGTGCCCATGACTAGACTGACGTTTAACATGGGAGTCTATGGAAGGGGTGCCCGGGTTTGAAAAATCGGTGCTCCCCGGCCGTAGGTCCTCCAGACAACAAACTTTGTACACTTGTAGAGGAGAAATAGGGCTACATGTGTGGCAAGTGTCGTGTTCAGGGAACCTATGATCGGCCGGTACCGTGTCCCCAAATTCACCAGAGAAATGAGCGTTTAACATGGGAGTCTATGGAAGGAGTACCCTGTTTCCCTTGGGGGTCTTGACTGCTGCGCCTCTGGATTTCGCCAACCTTTTAGAACAACTGTCACTTGGTTTCCAGCTATTTTGCTTTGATTAGTAAGATGCCCTTCACCTAACTTTTTGGATTAAAATATGCTGGTTACAGATGTTGGTGATGTTTTTTGCACATTATTTGCTTTCATGAATTTATATATATGTATTTACTGTATTGTTTGTCATTGTATAGTTTTAATTTAGGTGTGGTATTATATATCCCCTAAAGAAGCCTTAACAGGTGAAACATGTTGAGATCACTACACAATCAGAATCTACAGTAGAATTATGCTGGGAATATTTCAATCATAAGTCTGTTTATGGAACATGTTATACTACACATATACCACCCTGTTTCCCTTGGGGGTCTTGACTGCTGTGCCTCTGGATTTCGCCAACCTTTTAGAACAACTGTCACTTGGTTTCCAGCTATTTTGCTTTGATTATTAAGATGCCCTTCACCTAACTTTTTGGATTAAAATATGCTGGTACAGATGTTGCTGATGTTTTTTGCACATTATTTGCTTTCATGAATTTATATATATGTATTTACTGTATTGTTTGTCATTGTATACTTTTAATTTAGGTGTGGTATTATATATCTCTTGAAGAAGCCTTAACAGGTGAAACATGTTGAGATCACTACACCATCAGAATCTACAGTAAAATCATGCTGGGTATATTTCAATCATAAGTCTGTTTATGGAAAATGTTATACCACACATATACCACCCTGTTTCCCTTGGGGGTCTTGACTGCTGTGCCTCTGGATTTCGCACACCTTTTAGAGCAACTGTCACTTGGTTTCCAGCTATTTTGCTTTGATTCGTAAGATGCCCTTCACCTAACTTTTTGGATTAAAATATGCTGGTTACAGATGTTGTTGATGTTTTTTGCACATTATATGCTTTCAGGAATTTATATATATGTATTTTCTGTATTGTTTGTCATTGTACGGTTTTAATTTAGGTGTGGTATTGTATATCTCTTGAAGAAGCCTTAACCAGCGAAACATGTTAAGATCACTACACCATCAAAATCTACAGTAGAATCATGCTGGGAATATTCCAATCATCATTTTAGAGAGTTTTTATATTTAAATATGGATAAATAAAAATGATAAATGTTTACGGTATATTGTAGTATATTATTGGCACCTTAAAAATCCCAGCTCCCTGGAAGCATTTTGTGTCTTGTTTATGGTTATACATGTGATGTGGTGCCTTGAGCTCTCCTCTGACCTCAGATTCATGTGATGTTCTATTTCTGTATATGGATGATTGCACTATAATTATTTTAATAAAAAAAAAAAAAAAAAATCAAAGTACTTTTTTTCTTAATCGATATACAGCTGTCACATATAATAATAATAATACATGATTTATATAGCGCAAACAGTTTACATAGCGCTTTACAATGTTTAGGGGGGACAGCACAATTACAGTACAGTTCAATACAGAAGGGACAGGAGGGCCCGGCTCGTAGAGCTTACATTCTAAAGGGAGGGGGTGGTGGTACAAAGGGTAATAGCTGCGGAGAATGATTTGATGGGGGTGGCTCAGGGACAGTTGTTAGGTGGGTGTGGGATAGGCTTCCCTGAATAAATGAGTTTTCAGGGATCTCCTAAAGGTGAAGAGGTTAGGGGCTGATCGGACATACCGGGGCAGGGAGTTCCAGAGGATGGGATAGGCTCTGGAGAAGTCCTGAAGGCGAGCATGGGAGGAGGCAACAAGGGAGCTAGAGAGCAGGAGGTCCTGGGAGGAGCGGAGGGGACATGACTTAGCTCTTTCCCAGCCTGTCTGCAGACAAACATAAGGAGGAGGAGCTTCAAGTCATCTGCTGCTGGTCACATGTTCCAAATAAATAAAAAAAACAGCCTTTGGAATAAAGAGTAAAAAAAAATAATAATACCAATAAACTGTTTTAAATCATTCTACAAATATATATTTGAAATCAAATCTTTACTATTGTGTGGAAATAACATGGTGTGGCCATATTTCTGCCAATCAATCTTAAACTGTAAGGAGAGGGGTTATGCACCCATGAAATTTTGGAAAATTGTTGTTTTCTGAACAAACAACTTCTGAAACAGAATCAACCAATTTGTTTAAAATCACACTTGGGTCAGCAGAACATATACTGTAAATCAATATACTGTCCTGAGTAAGAGTGGTGATGGTCTTCCAATGCTTCTTGTTCCAAGATGTCTTTCCTACAAGCCTTGGAACAAACAGCAAAGGATAAGTTCCCAGTTGAAAGCCAATCGCGCTATTTCTAGGGACGGAAAAAATATTAGCAAATAAAGTGTTTGGCATTAAACTGATTAATGAATAAGTCATTTTAAAAATTGCAGACCCTCACTTAAGTGCTTTTAGTATTGCAAAATGATAGTGTCAGCCATTATTTATGAACTGATACTTTCTCCACAGCCTGAGGGGGTAAAAAAGAATATGATGTGGTCTTTCCATCTTTTTCTGCTGTGTGTAGAACTCTTGAAAGTCTTGGAAAAACGCAATGCCTGGAAGTGTTTCACTAATGGCAAATGATTAACACAATGTACCATCACTGAGGTTCATGCTGAGTCTCCGTTTTCCTTCTTTCTAAAGCCCTGATGGCTAATATTCTAGATCAGCCTTCCTCAACCTTTTCAACACAGAGGAACCCTTGAAATAACTTTCCAACCCCTTCTTAAAATTACTATACCAAAAACAAGAAGAAAGAAGGCACCACCAGGTAAGGAACAGTGCAATTTTATTTTGACAATAGGTGCATTATCCACTTACATTTCAAATTATGTGCATCTAACATACAAGTCCTGACTGGCCCATGGTGTGGCGATCATCCGCACCAGATGTCAGTTGTGTGTGATGATGATGTCCCTCAGTCCTCTGTATCTCCGTCTGCTGAAGAACCAGGAAGTCCGGGCAGTGTGTACAGCAGGAGCGAGGCTTGGAACACAGCGAGGAGGCGCGATGACGTCACAGGCAGAGGCGAAGACGTTTCGGAGAATGCGCCGTAGGTTACTTTCTGATGCTTGAAAAAGGAGCGCGCCTAGTAACCTACGGCACATGCTCCGAAACGTCGTTGCCTCTGCCACTGCCGTGACGTCATTGCGCCTCCTCGCTGTGCTCCAAGCCTCGCTCTTGCTGTACACACTGCCCGGACTTCCTGGTTCTTCAGCAGACGGAGATACAGAGGACTTAGGGACATCATCATCATCACACACAGCTGACATCTAGTGCGGATGATCGCCACACCATGGGCCAGTCAGGACTTGTATGCTGGATGCACATTAGGCTTGTGCAATTCGTTTCGTAACGAATCGAAATTCGTCCGAATTTAGCAACTTTCGGACATTCGGAAGCATTTGAATTTCCGAACAAAGCAATTACGAATAAAACCAAATCCAAAATAAATTATATCGCAAATAGCGAATGCCCGAATGTCTTCGGCATAATTTGTTATGAAAAAAGTTAGGAATGTACTAATCCATTCGAAGCACAATAACACTCTGCTCTGCTCTCTGCTTCTCCCTCACCGTGCTGAACTCCCTCTCAAAATGGTGTACAGGGGGCGGAGGCTATAGCCGCATGTAAAAAACGAAAGTAAAATACGAGATTTCAAATTGTTACAAATAACCGCAATGTATTTAGAAAAGTACAAATCCATTCGAAGCACATTAGGCATAATAGGCAGCATCGTTGTGAGAGAGACACGGAAAATTACGAATTAACGAACCCAAAAAAAGTTACGAAAGTAGGAGTTGTGTCCAGAATCAACGAAAAACAATGTACTCTACCGAAAGTACAAATTATAAATCAACGAAAAATAAGGCTTACATTAATACATAAAATACATTAATACGAATCATTCCGATTCAACGAAAAATGTCGCTTGCGAAAATACGAATTAGTCCGAACACTAGCAAAATTACGAACGATTACGAATCAACAGGACCGAAAAGAAACGAACCAAAACTAAACAATTTTTTCTGTTGTGCACAAGTCTAGTGCACATAATTTGAAATGTAAGTGGATAATGCACCTATTGTCAAAATAAAATTGCAATGTTCCTTACCTGGTGGCGCCTTCTTTCTTCTTGTTTTTTGCATATTGGAGCCTGCTCTCATCTTCCCCTTGGAGGCTTGCCCTGGAACATGGACTTTGTATTATTTTAATCTATAGGACTAGTTTTTCCAATTTTCCTTCCCCCTTTTCATTCCTCCCACCCCAAGTGTGTGTTACACACTCTCAAATATCATAAAAGAACTTTTGCCAAACTGACTTACTTATCACTTATACTGATTACAGCGCCGCTACCCCTATTGTTTTTTAAAACTACTATACCTACAACTCTTGATACATAAGTGTGATGGCCAGTGGGAAGAATGCTCCTTACACTTGTGGTCATTGGGAAGAATTGCCTCCTTACAGATAGCTGAAACGATCAATAGTGTCAGTGGGAACTTATCTGAAATGAGGAAATTTCTCATTGCTTAAGTGAACCCCTAGCAACCTCTGGAGGAACCCTGGTTGGCAAACCCTGTTCTAGATGTCCTTCAGAAGTGCATATGATTTTCAATCCTAAAAATGTGGAGATGGGTCTATAAAAATTTGTGTGCTCATGGTTTTTTGGTAAATTGACTGAATAAAGTATAAATTCTGAATCACCAAATTGTTCAAAATCACACCTGGGTCACCAGGAAATCAATATGCTATACTGTGTAAGTGTGGTGATGGTCTCCTACTGCTTCTTGTTTCAAGACATCTTTCCTACAAGCCTTGGAACAAACAAGGGATACAGTCTCAGCTGAAAATCAGTGGCAAACCTACTAAGGTCACAAAGGTCACACTTGCCACCATTGGCAAGGAAGGGGGCCCGCTGCAGAACGTATGAAAGGGTCCTGATGCAGGATCATAATAAAGGGCCCTGTGGTGGGAGTAAATGGCCCCCCGGAACAGTGGGAATGGTCCTGGGCTCAGAGCGAAGGATCCCAGGACCGATGAAAAGGGAAGTCCTTCATGGTTTTCTTATACCGGAGCCCTAAAAGGTTCTAGTTGCCTCTCTGACTGAACTGTTTATAGGTATAGAAAAAAAAGGTATTGGACAATTTCATCCAACTGATTTTTTTGCTAAATCTTTATTTATACAGAGATATAAGAACAAAGCAGTTGAGGCTTTTGAATAAATAAAGGCCATCAATTACAAGAAATAAGAGAAAATGACAGCCCCATATCCCCGATATACTCAAAGTTCCCAGGATGTACTAGGGAAACATTAACTTTTACAAGCCAAGTGCGGTCAACATTTGTGCCAAAAAATATAAAACACCAATATCAATCCATAAACAAAGCAAACATTGAAGGCCTATGAAATCTCCCAGCTCCTATGGATGCACGTGATAAAGCCTAAACTGAGAAGTAATCAGAAAACTAAGGGAAAGGGGAGATGGTGGGAGGAGGGGGAGGAGGGGAGCTGTCAGGGTAACAGGCGCTTCACTGTGCACAATGCCACAAGGTTGGCAAACTGGCATAGGCAAGGATGCGCTAACGTGCATCAGCATGCAAGTGTCACTACCAGACAGACGCGCAGCGCCAGGAACATGCGCACACACATGCGCAATGGCGCACACACGGAGTCATAGGGTCACCACTGCCTATTTAAGCCCGCTGCTGACAATGGCGCATTGCTGGTTTATCTTCAGCTTCCCCTGTGTTCCTGTGCTCTGTATCTCCTGCCTGTCTGATCTCCTGTGTACCAAACCCGGCTTGCCTGACCTGCTCCTGCTGATTTCCTGGCGTGATCCCCTGGCGTGTACTTGGCTTCCTGCTGCTTCTCCCTGTACCTGACCCTGGCCTGGCTAACGGACTCCGCTTACCTTGTCTTCTGTGCTAAGACTCAGCTCTGCTGTGATCTCAGACTGTCTTGCTTTGTTTGACCCCCTGGCCTGGCTCCTGACTCTGCTATCTGAACATTCCACTGGTCCTTACCCTTTGGACCTCCTAAGCGCGCCTGCTTCCCTGCAGTCTGCCTGTCCTACCAAGTTCCTGGCAACCAGCACTACCTACCAGGCAACCCGTGCTTCTGTGGGCACCACACCCCCTGTGTCATCTTCAGGGCTGTGCTGCTGCTCGGCCGCAAGGGGAGCCCTCCCAGCATCTCAGCCTCCTACCAAGAACTTGACAGGAGACAAACAAAGATCCCTGTCCCTACCCCCCCCCCCCCATAGGAGAAAGAAAAAGGGAGTAAAGAAAAAAAGGTAGAGAAAAAAATAATAATAAAAGGTCAGCAACCCCAGCCCGTAGACCCTCACTAAGTGCTTTTAGTATTATAAGAAGACAGCCACAGCCATTGTCTCCTGAACTAAAACTTGCTCTATATCACTACAGCTCGGAGAATTGGATGTGTTTTTTTTTTTATTTGCTTCTGAGGTACAATTGTTCGGTTGAGAAATGGATTTTGACCCAGCACAGCAAATCTCTACCTCCATCTTTTTCAGTTTGTTATATAACTTTCAAAAGTCTTGCAAAAACACAATGTCTTGAAGTGTTCCACTAATGGCGAATAGGTAACACAAAGTACCATCACTGAGGTCCATGCTGGGTTTCCATTTACTTTGTTCTCCATGAAACAAATAATGGAGCCATCCTGATGACAAAGTTGTAGTCGGCCTTCAGAAGTGTATATCATTTTCAATCTTATGTAGCGGCCTCCTCACTCCCCTCTTTGCATCAGCTCGTCTTTCTCTTGTCTAGGGGTACCTTAGAGGGGAGAGAGCGGGGTCACCACGCCAAGCCTTCACCACATGTGTCCATGCAGTGTAAGCAAAGTTCTTTCTCTACCTAGTGTTGTGTACCTGGAGTTACCTTGAACAATGTCCACCAGAAAAGAGCCCCACACCATTAAAGTCCAACACTCCTTTATTCTTCTTGAATTAACAGCATAATCAGTTAGACTCCCTTAAAGAACAGAACAAACAAGGAGGTGTGGATGCGAGTAGGCCCAGACACAATGAACTCTCCACTTTCCTCCCTGAAAGTGGGCTGAGGTCTCCGAGCGGATGGGGGATTTCCTTCCAGGCGGTCTCCGATGGGAGGCTCACCTGTCACTGGCAATCTGCTGCACCCGGTCTTTAAGTGAGTAGCTCCCCCGGTCCATTACGCCTTCTGGATTCGGGTACCCAATCCCTGGGTTCCCTAGGACCTCCTTTCCTCGCGGAACTCAGTGTTGGGCACTGAGCTCCAGACCTCCATCCGAGTACCTCACCCCAGGCTAAAGGTGCCTGGGATGGAACACGACCTCCGGACGTCCTCTAGGCCTAGGCCGCCTAGAGGACCGACATGAACCACCGCCCTCAGGCTGAAGGTGCCTGGGACTCGACCCCCGTGACAAAGATGGCCGGCCCCTTTATACCCACTCCCAGCAAGCACGGCGGGTTCCCCGCCCCACCATACCGCTGCCAAGGGAGGACAAAAAGGAGGCACGGCACACAGCAATGGTTCAACCCCAGTCCAGGGCGACAGCGCCACCCGCTGGACCGCAAGGAACTGCACATCGCTGGTGTCTCTGCCAGTTTGAATTACACCCGGGAAAGTACATACCCGCTACACTTACAAAGCAAGAAGAAGGGCCTATAACAAGTTTGTGTGCCCATGATATTTTGACAAATTGACATTTAAAACAAATTTTGAAACTGAGTCACCAAATTGCTCAGAATTATATCTGGCACATCAGGAGATCTAAATCAATATTCTGTCCTGCGTAAGTGTGGTGATGGTCTCCTAATGCTTCTTGTTTGAAGACATATTTCCTATGAGCCTTGGAACAAACAACAATGGATACATTCTCAGCTGAAAGTCAACTTAATTCAGTGGCAGAAGTACCAGGGTCACAAAGGTCACACTTGAGACTGGACCCTGGCGACCTGTCATCGTGGGGGGCCTCAAGACGGCCCGCTGCAGAACAGAAGAATTTTCACCGAGCCAAATTATTTGGAGTTTATTATTAATTTTATGGACTTTAATTTTATTGATTTTTCTATTTTAAATTTTTAATATCGAATTTATAATCATGTTTTTTCACTAATCACATGGTGTTATTATAGTTATATACGGTAAGTACACTAATACAGTATTTGATTCACTATAATTTTGTGATATTAGCGCCACAATTTTTTCATTGAAAGTACTTTTATATTCTCACAATCACTTTAAGTGGCAGCTGGAGTTTAGGTCATTATTTGTATGAGCGCAGTGGTGGGACTTCAAGCGTTGGCGTGCTAGACTTGCTGACCAACAGTTAGATGACTTCTGGATGAGCACTGGAGTCACCAGGACCCATATTAGCGTGAATCACCGGGGGAGAGACTTTAGTGCTTCCGCGTGGCGCTCCAGAATTTTTTGAAGCTTAGACAATTAACCAATTAACTTGACAATATCTCTTTGACTAATTTGTATTGAGCCTGGTAACTGGGAATGCACATTCCTAGTTCTCTGCTGCAAGGTTAAAGTATATGTGAAACTAAAATCAAAGCACATTCTCTTACTCAAATAAACTTTCTAATGATGTATTTAAATTGCTTTTAAAAAAAAGTAGATATTTTTGATTTTGCGGTCATGTGACTGCACCGTCTCTCTGCCCATCCCTTTTCCCAAGTGCATGGAGACATGTCTACCAGGGTTGGAACAAGAAAAAAATGATCTGGAATAAGGTCTTGTAGGCCAAAGATCAGAATGTTATTGTATGTTATCCTTTTCCTGCTAAACATTAATAAACATATTGAAATTAAAAATGATCTGGAACATACACCGTGGCCCACCTCCATCCCGGGTTATACATCTAAAGAAAAAAAAAGAGTGGTCATGGGATTCTGAATGAGGTGGATCACAGACTAGGCACAACTAGGATACAATTGATAATTTATTATAAATTCATGATATACAAAAAAACATCAAAAAATATGTAATATATCTACCGTGTTTCCCCGAAAATAAGACCTACCCCGAAAGTAAGCCCTAGTGTGATTTTCGGGGAAGGCTGCAATATAAGCCCTACCCTGAAAATAAGCCCTAGTTTGGAAGGGTTGTGTTGTGTGGTCTAGACTGTGTACGTTTCTGTGGTGAATACCTTCGTTGCGGCGCTGCTCAGCTGATTCCCGCTGCTCTCCTCCTCTTCTGTCAGCGGTGGATCATGGCCCCCCTCCCTCAGCAGTTCTCGGAGCAGGAAAAGACCATTCAGGCGGTACATGGAAGTGCCGAGTGGCGCTCAGCTGATTCCCCGCTGCTCTTCTTCTGGCAGCTGTCAGTGGGGGATCTCGGGACCCCCTCCCTCTGCAGTGCTCGGAGCGGGAAAAGACTGATCAGGCGTGTCATGGAAGTGCCGAGCGACGCTCAGCTGATCCCCTGCTGCTCTCCTTCTGCCAGTTGTCAGCCGGGGATCTCGGGGCCCCCCTCCCTCTGTAGTGCTCGGAGCATGGAAGACCGATCAGGCGGGTCACGGAAACACAGAGGAAGGCGCTGTAGGAAGGTATGTGCACACTTTATATTGTATAGGGTTGTAATGCAGTGCATTTTATGAGTTTACAGGCAGGGAGAAGGATGGGGAGAGAAGACAGCATATGACAAGCCCTACTGGGTCTTTTGTGGAAAAAATTTATATAAGACCCAGGCTTATTTTCGGGGAAACACGGTATGCAAAAAATCGTATAAACATTAACAGTAAAAAGATCCATATATAATAAAACACTATCCGTATATAATAGTCATGAAGATATCACAAAAGTTGCACAATTGATCCATAAATAAATGTATTGTAGCAGCTATGGATCTCTACGCGTTTCGTGGATCTCACTAGGGTCCACTCATCAGGAGTTTGATGCAGCAATTCATCTATGAAAAACCCAAAATTATGTATATAATAATCACAAAAATAAAATAAAAAAAATGAATAAATTGAAAATAAATAAATGGATAAAAATAGATGAATAGATAAATAAAAAATAAATACCGGTACATGGATAAAAATAGAAGAATAGATAAAAAAATAAATAAATGGATAAATATATAAATAAATGCCTATACTACTTACACATGAACTCAAGTCATGGGCCCAGCATCGGGGAGGAGAGGGAGACACCAAGACATGTAGTCTCCCACGGGGTGGAGGCAAGGATAAACCACCCCACATAAAAATGGCCAATGGAAAAAGCAGCGAGAGGGAAACAAGAACAAGATCCCAGGTGCTACCAGTCTACCAGGGTTGTCTTGGGTTGGCATAGATTGTCAGAAGTCATCCATGGCAGAGGGAGGGGAGAAAAGCCAGAAATCACACTTGGTGCTTTGGATTGAGGTAAGTACACATTATAGTAGGATATCCTTTGTTCATTTTTAATTTCTGAGTTTTATAACCATTTTAAATCGAATGAATTAAATTGACCCAAACCATGACCGCTTCCCTTTAACTTGTCTTACTACATCAAAGTTACTAATGGCAGATTGATTTCACTTTGTACTTTGCGGCTTCTATATGAAGAATAGTAATACGAATACGTTTTCTTTGTTTTCTACATCCATCAATTGGCTTCCAACTGCCATTTCTGAAGTCCAGAATTAAAAATGTAACAAGGATCTTGACCGGTTACTTAGAAGCAGCAGGAAATGTTCTTGTCGGCACACTTTCCATTTATGAGCTCCTTCGAGCATACTTTCGCTCGTTGGAATATTTTGCTAATTTATTTCAGGATTCAAATACAACTTCAGGAGTCATTACTGAACCGTGATCCATGGAAGCCGGGGTCTTCAGACTTCGCTTTGCCAGACATTATTAAATGCAATCAGTACATTTTGAAAAGCTTATTCAATAACTATAAAATGTTAGCAGAAGAGGCATATTAACCCTCAGCTTCCAATCAGGATTTCAGTTTTATTGCGTTGATAGGACTGCAAATATCAAAATCACCAAATCACACCGCAAAATTACCCCCACCCCTTCCCAAATTGACCAGACGACAACCATTCTCGGTTTGAAACCTAATGGTCATAGCAGCCATTTTTTTTTATTATTAATACCGTAATAAAATACAATAAACTTGACCCCTTTCATGACCAGGCCAATTTCGTTGGATATGGAACTGCGTTATTTTAACTGACAATTGCGTGGTCATGCAACGCTGTACCCAAATGAAATTTATGTAATTTTTTCCCACACATAGAGCTTTCATTTGGTGTTTTTTTTTTTTTTTTTTTTCCCGCTATATGCAAAAAAAGACAATGTTTTTTACTGTCTGCTATAAAACACATCCAATGAAAAATGAAAATAAATAAATAAATTTCTTCATAAATTTAGGCCAATATGTATTCTGCTACATGTTTTTAAAATAAATCCCAAAAAGGGTATATTGATTGATTTACCCCCCCCCTTCATGACCAGTCCATTTTTTGCGATACGGTACTTTAACTGACAATTGCGTGGTCATGTAATGCTGTACCCAAATAAAATTTATGTAATTTTTTCCCCCAAAAATAGAGTTTTTTTTTGGTGGTATTTGATCACCTCTGCATTTTTTTGCGCTATAACCAAAAAAGACAGATAATAATAATAAAAAAAACTGTGTTTTTTACTTTCTGCTATAAAACATGTAAAATAAAAAAATAAAAAAGTAATTTTTTTTTCATAAATATAGGCCAAAATTTATTCTGCTACATATTTTTGGTAAAAAAAATCCCAATAAGCGTACATTGATTGGTTTGCACAAAAGTTATAGCGTCTACAAACTATGATATATATCAGGGATATGCAATTAGCGGACCTCCAGCTGTTGCAGAACTACAAATCCCATGAGGCATAGCAAGACTCTGGCAGCCACGAGCATGACACCAAGAGGCAGAGGCATGATGGGACTTGTAGTTTTGCAACAGCTGGAGGTCCGCTAATTGCTTATCCCTGATATATATATATATATATATATATATATATATATATATTTATATACTGTATATATACAGTGTTCACATACTGGATTTTATTCATTCAATTTATTTACTAATTTTTTATACTAGTAATGTTGGCGATCAGCGGCTTAAAGCAGGACTGTGATATTGTGGCGGAAAATCGGACAGTAACTGACACTTTTGACACTTTGTGGGAAACAGTGACACTAATCCAGAGATCAGTGCTAACAATATGCACTGTCACTGTACTAATGACACTGGCTGGGAAGTGGTTAAACATCAGGGACGATCAAAGGGTTAAATGTGTGCGTAACCAGTGTTTATTTGTACTGTGTGAGGTGATTTTTACTAAGGGAAGTGATGGATTTTCTTTCCCTGCTTTGATCCAGCCTCTGTTGCTGACGATCGGCGGGTGACGGTGGACATTCATTGGCCGGCACCCGCTGATCGGCTTCTGGTGTGACTAATTATAGCAGAAGCGGCGTGCCGGCGGCACGCGTGAACCCTACTAGGAAGAGCAGAATCACATATATATACATCATTCTGCACAGAACGGCCGCCCTGTAGCAGTACAAGAATAAAAAAACACAGAACAAAGTATTTATGAAAACTAACCTCCAGTCTAAGAACTTGGAAGGTACTTACCTGTCAGGATCACTTAGTGCTCCTGCTCTTTATTCCAGCATCCGGGTGTTGGCTGTTGCATTCCCCCTGTCTGTGTTTACCTGCAAGGTGATTAATCTGGTCAGTCACTTGATATAAGCAAACCGAACACTCTATCCCTTGCTTGTGATAGAGACAGAGTTACATACATTGTTCCTGATCAAGCATCCCCTTTGTCTGCCCTGCTTTGCTGTTGGATTTCCCTGTGTATGACCTGGATTGGATATTGGACTATTCCCTGAACTCAGCCTGCCTTTTACCTGGACTGTCATAGAACCACGCTATCTGTCTGCTAGACTACAAGTATCTGTTGTTTGCTCTGTTCATGTCTGCCCTGGTGTTGTGGCCAGGCACTATATAGTATTGTGTATAAGTCCGGGGGGCAACCAAGTACCGGTAGGCCTGCTTGCCTTAAGGGAAAGTGGGCTTCTATAGGTGAAGCACACAGTAGCTAGCTATAGTGTTGTCCACCTGCACTGGGGTGGACGTGACATTATCCAAAACACTTGCTGTATCAGCCACCAAAATTCCTATTCCCACCTCGGGTACAATCAACTACCAAGATACCCCATGTACAGCTGAATTACCGTCACCACATTACCAACATAACCCAGTTTTGATGGGTCCAACCCACCATTCTCCAAAGATTTTAACCAGACAAAACCATCCTGAAAGAACCAAAACTGAAACCAAAGGAAAAAAGAAGGAGGCCCAATGGAGGAAGGGCAGGAGGAACCTGTCCATCACTGGCTAAGCCCCACCTGAGATTTGGCAAGAAAAAGCACTGAACACCCTGAAAATTTGGGTATTCCCAGAACAGGGCGAACAGCCAATGTTCGGCCCAAACAAACGAAAGGAACACTAAGGAACAGTACACTAAGCTGGTTACCAGGACGACATGTTTCAGGGCATGCCCCTTTCTCAAATCCTCCGATCCCCTGACCTTACTAGTGACTTCCTATGTATAGAGAAGATAAATAATACTGTTAAAGAATTAGAACAAAATGTTCACTACTGGCAAGGTTGAACAAGGAGTCACTGCTGGGAGTGGGGGAGCAGAGCTAACAAAAAGTTAGAGAAAGTAAAACTGGAAAAACTTTAAATTTTGAGGATGAATCAATCCACAGCGGCTGCAGCTACAGAGGCCAATGAGGATAAATTACTCCACAGTGCCTGTAGCTACAGAAACCAATGAGGATGAATTACTCCACAGTGCCTGTAGCTACAGAGGCCAATGAGGATGAATTACTCCACAGTGCCTGTAGCTATAGAGGCCAGTGAGCATGAATAACTACACAGTGCTTGTAGCTACAGAGGCCAGTGAGGATGAATTACTCCACAGTGCCTGTAGCTACATAGGCCAATGAGGATGAATTACTCCACAGTGCCTATAGCTACAGAGACCAGTGAGGATGAATTACTCCACAGTGCCTGTAGCTACAGAGGCCAACGAGGATGAATTACTCCACAGTGCCTATAGCTACAGAGGCTAGTGAGGATGAATTACTCCACAGTGCCTGTAGTGTATATCCAGCAAGGACAGAGAGATAGAAAGCTGCCAGCCACAAGGAAGCTCCAAGGGACTCTAACCAGGAAGTGATGTCACCAGAACCTGGAAGTCCTCAGCTGCTGACCCGGAACATACTGAAGGGACACCAAGGAACAGTACACTTAGTGGGTTACAAGGACGACATGTTTCGGGACATGCCCTTTCTCAAATCCTCTGATCCCCTGACTTACTAGTGACTTCCTATGTATAGAGAAGATAAATAATACTGTTAAAGTATTAGAACAAAATATTCACTACTGGCAAGGTTGAACAAGGGGAGCTGAGCTGCTGAGTCACTGCTGGGAGTGGGGGAGCAGAGCTACCAAAAAGTTAGAGAAAGTAAAACTGGAAAAAGTTTAAATTTTGAGTTTGAATTAATCCACAGCGGCTGCAGCTACAGAGGCCAGTGAGGATGAATTCATCCACAGTGCCTCTAGCTACAGAGGCCAGTGAAGATGGATTACTCCACAGTGACTGTAGCTACAAAGGTCAGTGAGGACGAATTACTCCACAGTGCCTGTAGTTACAGAGGCCAGTGAGGATGAATTACTCCACAGTGACTGTAGCTACAGAGGTCAGTGAGGATGAATTACTCCACAGTGCTTGTAGCTACAGAGGCCAGTAAAAGCTTGTTCTATAGCTTACTCATTGCTTGTTTATGTAAATATTTTAATGACCATTGTCTGGCCACAGTTCTACTTTCATGCAGATCAGGGAAAGATGGATTCCAATTAGTTTTTATCAGTTACTACTCTTAGCATTTTGGTCTTTGCCTTACTGAATGAGCCATCAGTGCTTCGATCTCATTCTTTTTTATGTGTGTGTATCAAGCTGATGTCCCAGTTTTTTTTACCTACATTACCAGTATCTGCTTCCATCTGTATATGTGACTCTCTTATTTGATGGATGGAGGTACCGTGTGTTAATCAATCAGAACTGAACGCTTTGGCCATAAATCTAGTCATCTCCAACGGTTTGGTAATTAAGCGTTGACTGCACAATCTATATCCCCCTGATCGTAACTGACGACGTGCTAATGTGTGGATTTTCTCCTGCAGACAGCACTGTGTGTTTGTATTAGACGTTGCAGAGCTCTAATAAGCTCAGACGGATGACAGATGAGGTGTGCACACCAAAAATATTTCAGGAGCCATTTACAAAGGAATTATTTCTTTCTTTCTTTTTTTTTTTTTTTTTTTAATTTCTTTTTTTTTACATTGACTTTAATGCAGAAGCATTCTCGGTTCCAGCATGAATTTGCAGGATGTTCAGCCAGACTTTTAGATCTCCCAGCAGGATGGTTGGAATAAACGTTGGAGGCTGCATTTAAAAGTAGAACTATGGCCTCTCATTTAAAAAAAAAAAAAAATGTGCTGCAGCACTTAAAGTGGTTGTAAACCTCTGAAATAACAAATGAATAAAGCATATCCTTCTATAGTAAATACTTGCCTCAACACAAAGCACCTAGTGTTGTTCCTATCTGCTTTCTCTTCCCCATGCTATCTGCATGAGTCACTTGTGACACCAGAGAATCTCAGGGGATGGACATGTCCCCCTCCAGATTGACAGCCTCAGCTGTGCATGTTTTCCAATGGGATTTTGTAAAGAGGGGTGTGCACTCTCCCTTCACTCAGGTCTCAGATTACTCTCAGCAACCTGCTCTGTGATCTGCAGTGTGACATCAGATCCCCACCCCCTGACTTCTGGAAGCTCAGAAATGCTGAGTAAACTATGTGCTAAGTAAGCTGTAGAGGAGCGATGGACGCAAATAAACAGGTACAACTTATGTAGGATGATTTGTTTAATTTCTGTGCTCACCTGAGGCCAATCACTTCACTAGGTTTTTCTTTTCTCTTAGCCCCCCCTGCAAAGTCCCACAAATACTGTACATGTTGATCCTGCTAATTAAAGTGGTTCTAAAGGCTGAAGGTTTTTTTATCCCCATGCATTCTCGTTGGGCAGCGCCCCCTTAATCCCTATCTGAGCCCCCTCTGATCCAGCAATGTGCACAATAGCCTGGATGGGAACTCTCCCTCCTCTATTGGCTGAGATGGCAGTGGGGGGCCCATTTGCTCCCACTGCTGTCAATCACAGCCAATGAGAAGAGAGCGAGGGGGGCGCTTAAAGCAGTGTTCCGCCTGGGGATTTTTTTTTTTTAAGTCAACAGCTACAAATACTGTATCTGCTGACTTTTAATATATGGACGCTTATCTGTCCAGGGAGCCCACGATGTCGGCACCCCAGCCAACTTTCGAATCGGCTGTCAGGTGCAGCTGCCGCCATTCTTCGTAAGGGAAACCGGCAGTGAAGCCTTTCGACTTCACAGCCGGTTCCCAACTGCGCATGCGCAAAGCACGCCTCAGGCTCTAATCATGTGTGTAAAAAAATAAATAACCCCATTGAAATCCATGCGTCCTGCATGTAGATTAGGGGCTAGGCGCATGGATTAGGGGGGGGGAGGGTGGCGCGGCGCCCATGTGACCCTAATGAGTGGCCGCCACTGGTCATTACAATTTTTTTAGGGTTTGTGTATTGAAGATACAATACCCCCTTTTTGACACTATTGCACTTCATTGTTATATGTATGCACTTTTTATGAACACTTACTGTATATGAATTTATTGTGAATGTTTATGAATTTTTTACTTTTAGTACTTTTTCACATGTATCATTGGCTGTTTTTGTATGATTGTTGATTTTGTATTTATACTGATTTTCAATCTTTGGTTAAGCACTTTAGTTTATTGTGCACTTATTGACAGCACAACACAATTATATTTTAGGTTGGTTGTGTAGCAGGGTGTCACTTTAAGGAGCTCAAAAGACTACCATACTCAGTGTACAGCGGGACACCCAGACTGCATTGCCCGGCGCATGGTCTGCTGGGGAAGGGCTATATAAGGAGGAGCGGAGCTACACGCGGGTCTCTTTGGACACCGCCCCCCCCCCTAGCAAGTGGAACCAACGCCGAATCTACCGCTGGACTGGGCCTAGGAGTCTGGGCCTTGAGATCCAGAGAGCCCTCCGACCTTCACGTGAGAACCCAGGTGTCGTTTTCGTCCATCATCCCTTCAAGGACTGTCGGGAGGATCAGAGACTACGGGTGTCGTGAGACGGTGTGCTGGAGCACCACCTACGCAAGTCGGTTGTATGGACTGGTCCGGTCAGGTGAGAGAGCACCTATTTAGAGATTAACTGACTAATCTTAGGCCCAGTGTCCTCAGTTCAGAGACCACCGTTACCAGAGTGTTATATTGCACACCAGAGGGACAGTGTGTTGTGCAGCGTTAGCTGAACTCTTTAGTACAATGCCAAGAAGTTACCTGTTTTGTTGCCTGTGGATTACAAATAACCTACAAAGTGCACCACCATTGCTAGCGAAGATCCTTCCCAACGGAAGCACCATATCTGCAATAGTCAGGCCTGACTGTAGAACTTTAGACATTGTTTGGGCGCCATCTTGCCCATGAGGGGGAGGCTCGCGAACATAGTTAAGTGACATTTAGCGTGTGTAGTTGCTATTGGAACATAGTGCTTGTTATATGCTGAATAGTTAACATTGCAGGGCTCTGCATATGCACATGTATTGCTGTTTAACCTGGTATGATATTCATTAAAAAGTACTTGTGGTTAAGCCAATTTACTGTGTGGTTATATGTTTATTGCGGCATTGTGATCCCGATAGCTAACGGGCTCATAATCCCATCTTTACTACTATATCTGCCAAGGGAGGTTAGAGCCAGTTAACTGGGGGTTGGCAGCAGTGTGTACAGGCCCAAAATCTATACCAGCAGCCCTCTTAACTGGGGGTGTTGCTACAGTTATATTGAGGTGCGTGCGTGAGTGCAGCTTTCGTGAGTACTGTATATACTCGAGTATAAGCCGAGTTTTTCAGCCCTTTTTTTAGGGCTGAAAGTATACCCCTCGGCTTATACTCGAGTCAGTACCTGAAAATCGTGAAATTCCGCAGCCGGCGTCCATTGTTCAAATCTCGCGCCTTTCTCCCTGTCCCTTCCGCGATAGGCGTTTCCAGCAAACACTGTGTTGAGTGTTGCGCCTATCACGGAGGTCCTCTTGTCCGACGTCCGTGATTGGCGGAGCACTGAACACAGTGCCTGCTGGGAAACTGAGTCAGAGAATGAGAGGACCTCCGTGATAGGCGCAAACACTCAACACAGTGTTTGCTGGAAACGCCTATCGCGGAAGGGACAGGGAGAACGGCGCGAGATTTGAACAATGGACGCTGGCCGCGGAATTACAAGATTTTCAGGTACACTGACTCGGGCACAGGGAGGCTGCAATGGACACAGTAAGGGGGCACAGTGAGGTGACAATGGGCACAGTAAGGGGGCACAGTGAGGTGACAATGGGCAGTGAGGTGGCACAGTGAGATGGCAATGGGCACAGTAAGGGGGCACAGTGAGGTGACAATGGGCAGTGAGGTGGCAATGTGCACAGTGAGGTGGCAGAGTGAGATGGCAATGGGCACAGTAAGGTTGGGCAATGGGCACATTTCCTCCCCTCGGCTTATACTCGAGTCAATAAGTTTTCCCAGTTTTTTGTGGTAAAAGTAGGTACCTCGGCTTATATTCGGGTCGGCTTATACTCGAGTATATACGGTAATATATTTCGTGAGTACGGCTGTATTTGATGGTTTTCTTTTTGGTGTGATTATTCACAGATTGACACATTTAGCACAAATTTTATTATTTTTTATTTTTTTAAACCACACACTGTCACCAGTCAGTGTCCCTGATCACTGCCACACCAGTCATATGCTGCACTGCACTGGTAACAGTTTTAAAAGAAAAATAAAAAAAAAAATAAAAATAAATAAATCTTAATTTTCCCCAAAATTGTGACAAAAAATTACAACTGCAAAAAAGTCATCATACCTCTTACTAAATATCTTGGGGTGCAAACTTTCCAAAAAAGGGTAATTTGGGGGTATTTGCATTGTCTTGGTATTTTAGGGCCTCACGGAATGAGATAGGCCATCAGTACATCAGGACTGATCAACATTATTATTTTTATTATTATACAGGATATACTGTATTTATTGGCGTATAAAGCCCTGTACACACGATCGGTTTTACCGATGAAAACAGTCCGATGGACTTTTTTCATCGGACAAACCGATCGTGTGTGGGCCCCATCTGTTTTTTTTCCATCGGTGATTGAAAATAGAACATGTTTTAAATTTATCCGATGGAAAAAAAAAAAAACGATAGCAAATTCCGATCGTCTGTGTGGAACTCCAAAAACCCACGCATGCTCAGAATCAAGTCGACGCATGCTCAGAAGCATTGAACTTAATTTTTCTCGGCTCGTCGGAGTGTTTTACGTCACGGCGTTTGGGACGGTCGTATTTTCGACTGATGGTGTGTAGGCAAGACTGATGGAAGTCAGCTTCATCGGAAATCCAAAAATGATGAGGATAGCCGCACTCCAATCCAACGTAGTTTTGAAGTGGTTAAACTCCAGTTGGAGTCTTGTGTGGGTTATTTAGGTAGTGAGGAGCGGTGGAGTGATGGTCAAGCAGCGCCGGAGACAAATGATCTTTAATACCCTGGTCAAGTCAGGCACAAAATACCATATGGACAAAAAAACTAGAACAGCAGCTACCAGGAACTCACAAACACAACAACAAAAAAATGTGTTTTAAACAAAAATCAAACCTAATCCACAGTGACAGACATATCATGATATTAGGACAGCGGGAGGACAGGAGCTTAAACTTGCAAGCCGGTCACCAGAGGCCTTCACGTGTACAATGACCTTGTTGTCCGATGTTCCCAGCCACACAAGGTAAGCCACGTCTGTCAGTGTTGAGGTGATCAATAAGGTTTAATCAACAGGTTGGCGCAGACATCTAGGATAGGATATGACAGACAGTCTTATGTCTGATTAAGTTACAATTTTCAGATTAGAGAACCTTTCCAATGTATTCTTATACTGCAATGTGCCTTTTGATGTAAGCACAATGCTACTGCATGCAAATACAAATGTGTTTCTGTATGTTTGTGCATTTCACAATGCAATGTTTCGTTGATAACATTGCATGCGAAGTTGCAATGTTAGAAGCTGATTGGCTGCCATGCACAGCTACACCAAGGGTTGCCACCTTTTCATCAAGCCAAACCCGAACACTTTAGCAGCAATTTTTTTTTTTTATTATTTAATTTAACACTATAGGATTGTAAAAGACCTGGAGCACCTTTGGGTGCCCCAAGAAGAGTAGTATTGCAGCCCATGTAGCGTCCCGTGAGGAACAGTGGGTGTGGCCAAATTGTGTTATTAATGGGAGAAGTTTAAGGAACATAGTTAAATCAAACAAGGTCAGTCTGTCCCCCAGTACAGTCCCCCCCAGGTCAGTCTGCCCCCCAGTACAGAACCCCCAAGTCAGTCTGTCCCCCAGTACAGTCCCCCCCAGATCAGTCTGTCCTCCAGTACAGTCCCCCCCAGGTCAGTCTGTCCCCCAGTACAGCCCCCCCAAGTCAGTCAGTCCCCCAGTACAGTCCCCCCCAGGTCAGTCTGTCCCCCAGTACAGTCCCCCCCAGGTCAGTCTGTCCCCCAGTACAGTCCCCCCCAGGTCAGTCTGTCCCCAGTACAGTCCCCCCTAGGTCAGTCTGTCCCCCAGTACAGTCCCCCCAGGTCAGTCTGTCCCCCAGTACAGTCCCCCCCAGGTCAGTCTGTCCCCCAGTACAGTCCCCCCCAGGTCAGTCTGTCCCCCAGTACAGTCCCATCCAGATCAGTCTGTCCCCCAGTACAGTCCCCCCCAGGTCAGTCTGTCCCCCAGTACAGCCCCCCAAGTCAGTCAGTCCCCCAGTACAGTCCCCCCTAGGTCAGTCTGTCCAAAAGTACAGTCCCCCTAGGTCAGTCTGTCCCCCAGTACAATCCCCCCAGGTCAGTCTGTCCTCCAGTACCGTCCCCCCAGGTCAGTCTGTCCCCCAGTACGGTCCCTTCAGGTCAGCCTGTCCCCAGTACGGTCCCCCCCTGGTCAGCCTGTCCCCCAGTACAGTCTCCCCCAAGTCAGCCTGTCCCCCAGTACGTCTCCCCTAGGTCAGTCTGTCCCCCAGTACAGTCCCCCCCAGGTCAGTCAGTCCCCCAGTACAGTCCCCCCCAGGTCAGTCTGTCCCCTAGTACAGTCCCCCCCAGGTCAGTCTGTCCCCCAGTACAGCCCCCCCAGGTCAGTCTGTCCCATAGTACAGTTCTCCCAAGTCAGTCAGTCCCCCAGTACAGTCCCCCCAAGTCAGTCTGTCCCCCAGAACGGTCCCCCCAGGTCAGTCTGTCCCCCAGTACAGTGCCCCCCCAGGTCAGTCTGTCCCCCAGTACAGTCCCCCCCAGGTCAGTCTGTACCCCAGTACAGTCACCCCAGGTCAGTCTGTCCCCCAGTACAATCCCCCCAGGTCAGTCTGTCCCCCAGTACAATCCCCCCAGGTCAGTCTGTACCCCAGTACAGTCCCCCCCAGGTCCATCTGTCCCCCAGTATAATCCACCCAGGCCAGTCTGTACCCCAGTTAAAGCACCCCTCAAAGCCGAGGGTAGAGGGGGATAGGAGAACTTGGGCTGCAGGGCTGCCACTGATGTGTCGGGGTTTCAGGTGGACTGAAATCGGGACACAGGATCTAAGACCCGGACTGTCCGGTTGAATCCTGAGCAGGTGGCAACCCTAGCTGCACCAGATTTTGCACTCTCCAGTTTTAGTAAATAAAGCCCTTTCTATTTACTGACAGGTTTCCTGCAAATCACAATCAGACAATAAAAAAATGTGAATGGTACTTCCAGGTTTAGAAGTGTGTTTCAAGTGTATAATGCCCCTCTATAGAAAACGCATATCGCAAGATACTCTTCATAGGAGAGTAAATTAGCGAGGTTTGCATTGTAATTGAGTTCCAGAAAGGAGGAGAAAAATAACACATTCATCTTAGTCATTATCTTCAGGAACTACGCAATACTGACTTGCGATTTTGTAATGTAATTTTAAATTACTGCTAATTGAATGAGAGCGGCTTTCATCCCCCTCCCCTGTATTTATACTGTCAGTGCAACAAAAGAATTTCATACACATTAGTAATTATGTCACTAGTAGATTATTAAATTCTTTTAAACAATTTAAAAAGAAATCAAAACCCTATAGCCTCGTACACACGGCCGGTTTTCTCTGCAAGAAAGCTGCTGGGAGAGCTTGTTGCCGAGAAAACTGGTCGTGTGTATGGTTTCTCGACGGAAAAGTTGCCGGGAATCTCGACAAGAAAAATAGAGAACCTGCTCTCTATTTTCCTCGTCGGGATTCCCGGCAGTGTTTCCTGCCGAGAAAACCTGTCCCCAAGTAAGCCCGCGCATGCTCGATGAGACTTTGACGCATGCGCGGTAGCTTACAAGTCTAGACCTACTAGCCAGGCAAAAACTTTACTCTCCACCAGTTGCCCCACCAAACCTTTACCAGGTCCGTCCCCCCAACCCCGCCCCCTTAAAGCCCTGCCCCCTTAAAGCTTATGAAATTACACTTTTCTTAAGAATAAAGAATCCAAAATATAAAAAAATGCAATTATAACATAGCTTTATTCAATTTAAACATAACATCAGTGTCCCCAGAGAGCACCCCCATACATCAGTGTCCCCAGAGAGCCTCCCCTTACCTCAGTGTCCCCAGAGAGCCCCCCATTACATCAGTGTCCCCAGAGAGCACCCCCTTTACATCAGTGTCCCCAGAGAGCCCCCGCTTACATCAGTGTCCCCAGAGAGCCCCCCTTTACATCAGGGACCCCAGAGAGCCTCCCCTTACATCAGTGTCCCCAGAGAGTCACCTTTACATCAGTGTCCCCAGAGAGCCCCCCTTTACATCAGGGACCCCAGAGAGCCTCCCCTTACATCAGTGTCCCCAGAGAGTCACCTTTACATCAGTGTCCCCAGAGAGCCCCCCCTTACATCAGTGTCCCCAGAGAGCCCCCCCCTTACATCAGTGTCCCCAGAGAGCACCCCCTTTACATCAGTGTCCCCAGAGAGCCCCCGCTTACATCAGTGTCCCCAGAGAGCCCCCCTTTACATCAGTGTCCCCAGAGAGCCTCCCCCTTACCTCAGTGTCCCCAGAGAGCACCCCCATACAGTGTCCCCAGAGAGCCTCCCCTTACCTCAGTGTCCCCAGAGAGCCCCCCATTACATCAGTGTCCCCAGAGAGCACCCCCTTTACATCAGTGTCCCCAGAGAGCCCCCCGCTTACATCAGTGTCCCCAGAGAGCCCCCGCTTACATCAGTGTCCCCAGAGAGCCCCCCTTTACATCAGTGTCCCCAGAGAGCCTCCCCCTTACCTCAGTGTCCCCAGAGAGCACCCCCATACAGTGTCCCCAGAGAGCCTCCCCTTACCTCAGTGTCCCCAGAGAGCCCCCCATTACATCAGTGTCCCCAGAGAGCACCCCCTTTACATCAGTGTCCCCAGAGAGCCCCCCGCTTACATCAGTGTCCCCAGAGAGCCCCCGCTTACATCAGTGTCCCCAGAGAGCCCCCCTTTACATCAGGGACCCAAGAGAGCCTCCCCTTACATCAGTGTCCCCAGAGAGTCACCATTACATCAGTGTCCCCAGAGAGCCCCCCCTTACATCAGTGTCCCCAGAGAGCCCCCCCTTACATCAGTGTCCCCAGAGAGCCCCCCTTACATCAGTGTCCCCAGAGAGCCCCTCTTTACATCAGGGTCCCCAGAGAGCCCCCCACTTACATCAGTGTCCCCAGAGAGCCCCCCTTTACATCAGTGTCCCCAGAGAGCCCCCCTTACATCAGTGTCCCCAGAGAGCACCCCCTTTACATCAGTGTCCCCAGAGAGCCCCCCGCTTACATCAGTGTCCCCAGAGAGCCCCCTTTACATCAGTGTCCCCAGAGAGCCTCCCCCTTACCTCAGTGTCCCCAGAGAGCACCCCCATACAGTGTCCCCAGAGAGCCTCCCCTTACCTCAGTGTCCCCAGAGAGCCCCCCATTACATCAGTGTCCCCAGAGAGCACCCCCTTTACATCAGTGTCCCCAGAGAGCCCCCCGCTTACATCAGTGTCCCCAGAGAGCCCCCGCTTACATCAGTGTCCCCAGAGAGCCCCCCTTTACATCAGGGACCCAAGAGAGCCTCCCCTTACATCAGTGTCCCCAGAGAGTCACCATTACATCAGTGTCCCCAGAGAGCCCCCCCTTACATCAGTGTCCCCAGAGAGCCCCCCTTACATCAGTGTCCCCAGAGAGCCCCCCTTACATCAGTGTCCCCAGAGAGCCCCTCTTTACATCAGGGTCCCCAGAGAGCCCCCCACTTACATCAGTGTCCCCAGAGAGCCCCCCTTTACATCAGTGTCCCCAGAGAGCCCCCCCTTACATCAGTGTCCCCAGAGAGCACCCCCTTTACATCAGTGTCCCCAGAGAGCCCCCCACTTACATCAGTGTCCCCAGAGAGCCCCCCACTTACATCAGTGTCCCCAGAGAGCCCCCCTTTACATCAGTGTCCCCAGAGAGCCCCCCACTTACATCAGTGTCCCCAGAGAGCCCCCGCATACATCAGTGTCCCCAGAGAGGCCCCGCTTACATCAGTGTCCCCAGAGAGCCCCCGCTTACATCAGTGACCCCAGAGAGCACCCCCTTTACATCAGTGTCCCCAGAGAGCCCCCCCTTACATCAGTGTCCCCAGAGAGCCCCCCCCTTACATCAGTGTCCCCAGAGAGCCCCCCTTTACATTAGGGTCCCCAGAGAGCCTCCCCTTACATCAATGTCCCCAGAGAGCCCCCCTTACATCAGTGTCCCCAGAGAGCCCCCCTTTACATCAGTGTCCCCAGAGAGCCCCCCTTACATCAGTGTCCCCAGAGAGCCCCCGCATACATCAGTGTCCCCAGAGAGGCCCCGCTTACATCAGTGTCCCCAGAGAGCCCCCGCTTACATCAGTGTTCCCAGAGAGCACCCCCTTTACATCAGTGTCCCCAGAGAGCCCCCCACTTACATCAGTGTCCCCAGAGAGCCCCCCTTACATCAGTGTCCCCAGAGAGCACCCCCTTTACATCAGTGTCCCCAGAGAGCCCGCCGCTTACATCAGTGTCCCCAGAGAGCCCCCGCTTACATCAGTGTCCCCAGAGAGCCCCCGCTTACATCAGTGTCCCCAGAGAGCCCCCCCTTTACATCAGTGTCCCCAGAGAGCCCCCCGCTTACATCAGTGTCCCCAGAGAGCCCCCGCTTACATCAGTGTCCCCAGAGAGCACCCCCTTTACATCAGTGTCCCCAGAGAGCTCCCCCATACATCAGTGTCCCCAGAGAGCCCCCCTTTACATCAGTGTCCCCAGAGAGCCTACCCTTACATCAGGGCCCCCAGAGGGATCCCCCTTACATCAGTGTCCCCAGAGAGCCCCCCCTTTACATCAGTATCCCCAGAGAGCCCCCGCTTACATCAGTGTCCCCAGAGAGCCCCCCCTTACATCAGTTTCCCCAGAGAGCCCCCCCCCTTACATTAGTGTCCCCAGAGAGCCCCTGCTTACATTAGTGTCCCCAGAGAGCACCCCCCCTTACATTAGTCTCCCCTGAGAGCCCCCCCTTACATCAGTGTCCCCAGAGGGCCTCCCGCAAAATAAGTGTCCTCAGATGGCTCCCATCTTACACCAGGGTCCCCAGGTCATGTACCTTAAGCTGGCAGGCCTCTCCTGGTGTCACGAACAGCGGTGGAGAGCGGACCTCTCCTTGTGTCTCCCTCAGCGGTGGAGAGCAGAACTCTCCTTCACCTGTCCCCTGTAATGGCGATGCCGAAGAAGAAGCCGGAATTCGGAAACCGGAAGTCGGCTTCAAACTGAGGCTTGGAACGCAAATGGAAAGCAAATGGATCCCCGGGGACTGGAGATCACATTGCAAGCCACCCGCTGTTACTGCGCTTGCCTTACTGCGCTCGCCAAACTTCAATTTACGCTCGCATTTGGCGAGCGGGCGAGTGCAAATTTCAACCCCTGGTGTAGGGTGTAGCAAGATGGCAGTGACGGCATTGAATGTGACAAGCGCAGGCTCGTCGTAGTCGATGACGTCACTGCGTTCTTGCCATTCGGCAGTTCTTTTGAATGACCGTGTGTACACTCGGCGAGCAAGGCAAGCTTGCCGGGAATCTCGTCGGGAAAACCGACGTTTTTTTTCCAGACGAGATTCCCGCCCGTGTGTACGAGGATTAAATGTTGTTTACTGCTGCCAGTGCATGGTTTTGTTTTGGTCAGTAATGTAGTCCTTGTCTTTACAGTTGGAGGTGATTGCCCTGTGGCCACCTTTATTTCCTTTCCAAAGTACACTATATTGTCAAAAGTATTGGGACACCAGCCTTTACACGCATAAGCCCGTGTCTTATATTTATTTTGGCAACAAAAGACACAGTAGGGCTTATTTTCAGGGTAGGTCTTACCATGTAATGTGCTGTCTTCCCTCCCTCTGCCTGACAGGAATCCTCAGTGTGAACTGAGTTAAAATGCTTGTAAAATCCTATAATCCACTCTATTACAGTAATATATAATGTATAATGTGTGTGTTTCTGTAATATAATTGTGCCAAACACCTTCGTTATAGCACCGTTCTGCTCTTCTGTGACTCGCCGGAGCTCTCTTCCCCGCATTTATATTACAGAAACACACACATTGTACATTATATAATACTGTAATAGAGTGGATTATAGGATGTTACAAACATTTTAAACTAGGGCTTATTTTTGGGGTAGGGCTTATATTGCAGCTCTCCTGGAAAATAACGCTAGGTCTTATTTTCGGGGTAGGTCCTATTTTCGGGGAAACACGGTATGAACTTTAATGGCGATCCCAGTCTTAAGGCCTCGTACACACGATGGGATTTTCCGATGGGAATTGTGTGATGACAGGCTGTTGTCGGAAAATCCGACCGTTTGTATGCTCCATCGGACGATTGTTGGCGGATTTTCCGCCAACAAATGTTGCTTTAAAATTTTCCGCCAACAAATGTGTGTTGCCGGCTTATCTGATCATGTGTACAGAAGTCCTTCGGACAAAACTTCAAAGTACAAACACGCATGCTCAGTAGCAATGCTAACCATAACGAAACATTACTAGAAGTTGTCCAAAGGGTGGCGCTAATAAGCTGAAAAAACATGTAGTTTCGTGTTTGTTGGCCGACAATTCTTTGCCATTTGTATGCAAGAGAAGTTCACGGCCAACGCCCTTCGGACAAAAGTCCTATGCTTTGTCTGTGGAAAATCCGATCGTGTGTATCAGGCTTTAGTTCGTAGGGTTCAATATTGAGTTGGCCCACACTTTGCAGCTATAACAGCTTCAACTCTTCTGGGAAGGCCGTCCACAAGGTTTAGGAGTGTCTATGCCACAGGTGTCAAACTGGCGGCACTCCAGCTGTTGCTGAACTACAAGTCCCATGAGGCATTGCAAGGCTGACAGTTACAAGCATGACTCCCACAGGCAGAGGCATTATGGGGCTTGTAGTTCTGCAACAGCTGGAGGGTCGCCAGTTTGACACCCCTGGTCTATGGGAATGTTTGACCATTCTTCTAGAAGCGCGTTTGTGAGGTCAGGCTCTGCTGTTGGACGAGAAGGCCCGGCTCACTGTCTCCTCTCTAACTCATCCCAAAGGTGTTCTATCGAGTTAAGGTCAGGACTCTGTGCAGGCCAGCCAAGTTCCTCCACCCCAAACTCGCTCATCTATGTCTTTATGGACCTTGCTTTGTGCACTGGTCCAAATCATTTGGTGGAGGGGGGATTATGGTGTGGGGTTGTTTTTCAGGGGTTGGGCTTGGCTTCTTAGTTCTAGTGAAGGGACTCTTAAGGCATCAGCATACCAAGACATTTTGGACAATTTCTTGCTCCCAACTTTGTGGGAACAGTTTGGGGATGGCCCCTTCCTGTACCAACATTACTGCGCACCAGTGCACAAAGCAAGGTCCATAAACACATGGATAAGCGAGTTTGGGGTGGAGGAACTTGACTGGCCTGCACAGAGTCCTGACCCCAACCAGATAGAACACTTTTGGAATGAATTAGAGCAGAGACTGCGAGCCTGGCCTTCTCGCCCAACATCAGTGCCTGACCTTACAAATGCACTTCTGGAAGAATGGTCAAACATTCCCATAGACACACCCCTAAACCTTGTGGACGGCCTTCCCAGAAGAGTTGAAGCTGTTATAGCTGCAAAGGGTGGGCCAACTCAATATTGAACCCTACGGACTAAGACTGGGGTGCCATTAAAATTCATGTGTGTGTAAAGGCAGGTGTCCCAATACTTTTGATAATATAGTGTATATCTGAATTATTTCAGTGGGAAGGCATGCTCATTGGTTCCTATTTGTCTCTCTTGCCTCAGCTGGGATTCTGACTGATTTTCCACCTTACTTTTTTCTCAAAATTATTTTACCTGTGTAAGTCTTGTGGCTACGTTTCCCTTTCCTTGCTAGGGGGTTGATTACCTGCTGTGAATAAAATTACCAATACCGAAGCTTTGCTTTACAGAAACTGAAAGAGGTGTTTATATAATATCCCCTCTAAATGATTCAATTCCGATGTCACCAGTAAAGAGTACTGCTAATGCTACAGAATTCAAAGACATTTTAGACAATTGTGCTCTTCCAATTGTGGTAACAGTTTAGTGAAGACCTTTTTCTGTTCCAGCATGACTGTGTACAAAGCCAGCTCCCATAATGACATGGTTTGACCAGTTTGGTTTGGAGGAACTCCAGTGTCCTGCACAGAGCCCTGACCTAAGCCCTATTGAATACTTTTGTAATAAAAATTGAACAAGCCAGGTCTTCTCAACCAACATCTCCATAAAGACATGATTGATGTTGAGTTTGGCGTGGAGGAACTGCACAGAGCCCTGACCTCAGCCCTACTGAACACCTTTAGGATGAATTGGAATGGCCAGGTCTTCTCAACCAACATCTCCGTAAAGACATGGTTGATGTTGAGTTTTGTGTGAAGGAACTGCACAGAGCCCCGACCTCAACCCTACTGAACACCTTTAGGATGAATTGGAGAGGCCAGGTCTTCTCAACCAACATCTCCATAAAGATATGGTTGATGTTAAGTTTGGTGAGGATGAACTGCACAAAGCCCTGACCTCAACCCTACTGAACACCTTTAGGATGAACTGGAACGGCCAGGTCTTATTAACCAACATCTCCATAAAAACATGGTTTAATTGAGTTTAGTGTGAAGGAATTCAGGTGGCCCTTTACACAGCACTGACCTCAGTCCTACTGAACATCTTTGGAATGAATTGGAATGGCCAGGTCTGTTCAACCAACATCTCCATAAAGACATGGTTGATGTTGAGTTTGGTGTGGAGGAACTGCACAAAGCCCCAACCTCAACCCTACTGAACACCTTTACAATGAATTGGAGCAGCTAGGTCTTCTCCAGTTTCTCAACCAACATCTCCATGAAGACATGGTTGATGTTGAGTTTGGTGAGGAGGAACTGCACAAAGCCCCGACCTCAACCCTACTGAACACCTTTACGATGAATTGGAGCAGCCAGGTCTTCTCCAGTTTCTCAACCAACATCTCCATAAAGACATGGTTGATGTTGAGTTTGGTGAGGAGGAACTGCACAAAGCCCTGACCTCAACCCTACTGAACACCTTTAGGATGAATTGGAGCAGCCAGGTCTTCTCCAGTTTCTCAACCAACATCTCCATAAAGACATGGTTGATGTTGAGTTTGGTGTGGAAGAACTGCACAAAGCCCTGACCTCAACCCTACTGAACACCTTTACGATGAATTGGAGCAGCCAGGTCTTCTCAAGTTTCTCAACCAACATCTCCATAAAGACATGGTTGATGTTGAGTTTGGTGAGGAGGAACTGCACAGAGCCCCGACCTCAACCCTACTGAACACCTTTAGGATGAATTGGAGCGGCCAGGTCTTCTCAACCAACAACTCCATAAAAACATGGTTTAATTGAGTTTGGTGTGAAGGAATTCAGGTGGCCTTCACACAGCCCTGACCTCAACCCTACTGAACGTCTTTGGAATAAATTGGAACAAGCCAGGTCTGTTCAACCAACATCTCCATAAAGACATATAAAAAAAAGCCACCTACACACCAAAATTAGGTCCTCTTGCTGTATTTATTGATTGTCAGCAAAATGACTGCATGCAACCTGTCTCCACCTAAAAACCAGCCTTCGTTGATGTGATTCACCACTCCTGGTTTGCTCACAAGAATGGGGGAAAATGCCCCTTACTACACATGGGAGACTACTGCATGCTCTGCAGTAGGAATGAGTAGAGAGGTCTTGACAAATTAACCTCTTGACACTGGCCTCATTTACATATTCAGCCCTGTTAAAACAACCTACCTTACTGAGAGCGCTCTCCCTGCACACTCTTAACGCTGGCAGCCGGCAGGGATCCGTTAGCTCCCGATGCATACTTGCATTTGGATCTTTCCGATCATGTGACCACTGTGACAGCCAATCACAGCGGTCACATGACCCGAATGCCCGCCTCCCGGTATTTAGAACTCTTAAAGGGCCGGAAGACGGGAGGCCAAAAGGCTTAAATATTGCCGCAAAATTCAAAAACTGATTTTGCCATCACTACTATAGAGGATGTTGATTTTTTTGTGAAGAGGTGTTTTTAAGGTAGTTTAGTTTATTTGTTGTGCCCTTTGTATTTGTTTTTTCTATTTTTGTGTGTTTGTAATTGAATGCTATTTTTAAACTACCGTATATACTCGAGTATAAGCCGAGATTTTCTTTTCAGCCCTTTTTTTTGGGCTGAAAGTCCCCCCCCCCTCGGCTTATACTCGAGTCAGTGAAATTTAACATTGTAAATTGTACCTGAAAAAAAGTTGAGAGGCTGCGGCGTCCATCGTTTAAATCTCGCGGTCTCTTCCTGGTCCCTTCCGTGATAGGTGGAGAGTGTCTGCTGAGAATCGCCTATCACGAATGTTCTCTCATCCTCACCCATCCCAGCAAACACTGTGTTCGGTGTTCCGCCAATCACAGACGTCTGCTGGGAAACTGAGGATGAGAGAACGTTTGCGATAGGCGGAACTGTGTGCTTAGAAAACGCCTATCACGGAAGGGAAGAGGAAGAGACCGCGAGTTTTAAACGATGGACGCCGCAGCCTCTCAATTTTTTTTCAGGTACAATTTACAATGTTCAATTTAAACAGTGAGGATGGGAACAGTGAGGATAGGGAACAGTGAGGTGAGGAACAGTGAGGTGAGGAACAGTGAGGAACAGTGAGGAACAGTGAGGATGGGAACAGTGAGGTGAGGAACAGTGAGGTGAGGAACAGTGAGGAACAGTGAGGATGGGAACAGTGAGGAACAGTGAGGATGGGCACAGTAAGGATGGGAACAGTGAGGATGGGAACAGTGAGGATAGGCACAGTAAGGTGGCAATGGGCAGTGACAATGGGCTTAGTGAAGTTGCAATGGGCACAGTGAGGCGTGCAAATGGGCATTGTTGACCCTCGGCTTATACTCGAGTCAGTAAGTTTTCCCATTTTTTTGTGGTAAAATTAGGTACCTCGGCTTATACTCGGGTCGGCTTATACTCGAGTACATACGGTATAACTTTTTAACATTTTTGCCACACAAATACAGATTTCGCCCTCACTGTTTATTTACAGAGTGTGGATTGTTTTGTGAGGAGGTGTTTTTTAGGATAGTTTTAGTAATTTTACTAATTTTACATTTTACATTTTATTTTTATTTTTTGCGCGTATTTGAATGTTATTTGTTTACCATCACTTTACATTTTTGTACCACAAAATTAGGGATTTCACCATCACTATTTACTTAGATCGAGTGGATTTGTTGAGAAGATAGGTTTTAGGATTTATTGAATGTTTCATTAATTATTTTAGTGCCTTTTGTATTTCAAATTTTTTGTATTTTTGTGTATGTATATAGAAATGTATTTATAAACTATCTATTTAAAGGGTGTTAATGTTTTGCAGTGAGGTGTATTTAAGATATATATATTTTTGTGTTTTTTGTATTTTTCTGTTGCGTGTATTTGAATGTTATTTATATACCATCACTTTAAGTTTTTTTACTTTTTCTATTTGGCTTCTATGAAAAAAATAATGAAAGCAATGAGGCTAATAAGGGGCCTTTTTGGGCACCTTCAGGACCATTGTACTCAAAACAAGCACCAAAAAACACCTTCTCCATTGACCCCACTGCATTTCACTAAAAATAGTGACATTTTGCCCAAAAACTCCAAATTTTCATAATTTTTTTGGGGGAAATGGAAACGCAATCTTTTACTTATGCCTACTTTGCAATTGCAGATGTAAATTATCAAGGGGTTCAAAATGAATTGGTTTACCTGGCAGAGGAAATGCATAATTTATCAGAATTAAGTTGCTGTTGATCTGCCCGTTTCACTGCAAATTGCTCATCTCTAATTTTCGATATTGACATTCTTTGATCGTTTTGTTGCTTTATTGCCCTAATCGTGCTTAAATCTTGCTTTGTGGCCTCTATTTTATGGTCACTTGACCCATGAATAAGCTTTGATATGGTGTCTGGAGCTCCGTTGAAGAACTTGGTGGCTTTTTAAGTCTTTGTTACGTACACCTTGCAAACATTTAGTCTTGGCTCCCGGCCAGCGCAATTATAAATTGTCACGTTCAGTTGCCATGCTTCCCATGCTAATGGCTTCTCCCCGCTTTAATGGAGGAAATCGGTGGTGGTATTATCAGTTCTGAGCTGATTAATGGATTCCCTTTCAAGGGCCAGATAATATAGAGGCAATTAGGAAGGGGGAAAAAAAAATGCTGTGATATATGGCTTTCTCTGAAAATCAGATCTCTGCAGTTGTGTAACATCCGGCAAGCAATCAGAGAAGATGTTTCAGATCTATGCATAAAGTTTTGGCAGGAGAGGTCTGAACTAATGGAGAAGCAGGACATTCAGCCAAATTCAATAGAAACTGCAAGTACTGGTTTCCAGAAAAAGACTTAAACTGCCGACTTGACATGGCATGAGGTTCATGTTCGTTAAGCTCTAATTGACAGCTTAAAGTAGATGTAAACTTCTTTTCAGTCTTTTTAGTATCTCATTGTTGCTACTTTTCTGCAGCTTCTTTACAGCCACTTCATGTCTACAGGCATTCCAGGTCATAATGACCTTCAAACCCCTTGCAGATGGTCCCGGGTCTCCAGTAACATCCAACTAAAAATTTATGCCCTTTTTTTCCCACAAATAGAGCTTTCTTTTGGTGGTATTTGATCACCTCTGCGGTTTTTATTTTTTGCGCTATAAACTAAAAAATAGCAACAATTGTGAAAAAAAACTATATTTTTTACTTTTTTCTATAATAAATATCCCAAAAAAACAAACAAACAAAAAAAAAAAAAACAATTTCTTACTCAGTTTAGGCCGCTATGTATTCTTCTACATATTTTTGGTAAAAAATCGCAATAAGCGTATATTGATTGGTTTGCGCAAAAGTTATAGTGTCTACAAAATAAGGAATAGATTTATGATTTAAGTACTGGTTTCCAGAAAAAGACTTAAACTGCCGACTTGACATGGCATGAGGTTCATGTTCGTTAAGCTCTAATTGACAGCTTAAAGGAGTTGTAAAGGTACATTTTTTATTTTCTAAATAGGTTCCTTTAAGCTAGTGCATTGTTGCTTCACTTACCTTTTCCTTTGATTTACCTTCTAAAGGTTTGTTTTCTTTGTCAGAATTTCTCACTTCCTGTTTCTCCTCACTGAACTCCACACCATCATCCGAGTGGTGTGGAGTCATCCAGAACAGCTTACTGAACAGCTTACTGAGGATAAACAGGAAGTGAAAAATTCAGACAAAGAAAACAAAGAAAAAAAATATTTAGAAGGGAAATCTAAGGAAAAGGTAAGTGAACCAACAATGCACTAGCTTAAAGGAACCTATTTAGAAAATAAAAAATGTACCTTTACAACTCCTTTAAAGTAGATGTAAACTTCTTTTCAGTCTTTTTAGTATCTCATTGTTGCTACTTTTCTGCAGCTTCTTTACAGCCACTTCATGTCTACAGGCATTCCAGGTCATAATGACCTTCAAACCCCTTGCAGATGGTCCCGGGTCTCCAGTAACATCCAACTAAACAAAACAATATTTGCACAATGATTCTGAGACTCAACAGATCAAATATATATCCAGTGTTACTGTATCTAATTTAACCACTTAAGGACCGGAAGGATTTGCCCTCTTAATGACCAGGCCATTTTTTGCGATACGGCACTGAGACGCTGTACCCCAAAAAAATGTATGCCCTTTTGAATCGCAATCCATCGCTCCCTATAGGCTTTCTGCTATACCTTGTTCCCCCTCCAAATTGGTTCATAAAATTATCTCCCTTAACTCCCTAGTAGCTCACTCTCTTATCCTGTGGTACCGATACAAACATAAACTAGACCTAGCGTCCCATGCACCCCGAGGCTCCTCCTTTGTAGGAGAACCCTTATTTAACTTAGCTTTCGATAACCCCGAAGGTTTCCCCTGGTGGATCTCCAACTTTATGGTCACATTAGCTGACCTGCAGATTGGTAACTCCTTTGCTTCATTTGACCTTCTACGTACACATAAAAAAATCCCACTAAGGGAACATTTCCGGTACTTGCAAATCAGGCACTTTTACATCTCCCACTTTGCTCTCTCCCCATCATCCCCTTCTACTACGTTTGAACAGATCTGCCGTGACTCCCCCAGAGGAAAAGGCCTCATCTCTACCCTCTACAAATCAGCTCTAACTGCAGTATTTCCCGGGGTTGTCCCGTATAAACGCAAATGGGAGGCTGATTGCAACGAAATCTTTGACTCGGATGACTGGGACACAATGCTGACCAACTTACGCAAAGCTTCTAAATCCTTGGCTGTCAGAGAAACAGCCTACAAAGTATTAACCAGATGGTATTACACCCCATCCAGACTTCACTCTATCTTCCCAGGGACCTCTGATCTCTGCTTCAGGGGATGTCACCTTCCTGGTACCTTTATGCACATATTTTGGGACTGTGATCGGCTTTTCCCCATTTGGAACACAGTGATGGCTATAGCATCAGCAATAGCAGGTACTCCGGTACAACTTACATCTTCTATGGGCCTCCTTGGAGCATCTATCCCAGGAGTGCTTCATTCTGAAGAATGTCTTATCCACACTGTTTGCTTGGCCACTCTGTGGGCCATTGCCCTACATTGGAAATCCCCTACTGTCCCTATCTCCTCCATCCTTCACAGGATGGATTCTATTATGTTAATGGAAAGGATCTTATATACTCTAAATGATAAGATGCACTTATTTGACCAAAGATGGAATCCCCGGAACTCTCATAGACAAATCCTGTTGCCACAATCTTAACCACTGATACTGATTACCAAGCTGCTTTAGGCCATGGTGCGCTGCTACACTCCCTCACCTTTAAATCTAATATGTAGGACTATATTACCTATAGATACTCTGTTGTCTGCTACTGCTTCTCTCAGATGCTTCAAAGTTCATTTTTATGTTTTTCTTTTTGTCACTGCGTTGACATTTATAAGTATATATCAACATAGAATATATGTTACACATACTGTCAATTGTCTGTATTACTTTAGTGCTTTTTCAATAAAAAAACGTTTTTATTAAAAAAATGTATGCCCTTTTTTTCCCACAAATAGAGCTTTCTTTTGGTGGTATTTGATCACCTCTGCGGTTTTTATTTTTTGCGCTATAAACTAAAAAATAGCAACAATTGTGAAAAAAAACCTATATTTTTTACTTTTTTCTATAATAAATATCCCAAAAAAAAAAAAACAAACAAAAAAAAACAAACAATTTCTTACTCAGTTTAGGCCGCTATGTATTCTTCTACATATTTTTGGTAAAAAATCGCAATAAGCGTATATTGATTGGTTTGCGCAAAAGTTATAGTGTCTACAAAATAAGGAATAGATTTATGACATTTTTATTATTATTATTTTTTACCAGTAATGGCGGCGATCTGCGATTTTTAGTGGGACTGCGACATTGTGGCGGACACATCGGACACTTCTGACACTTTTTTGGGACCATTGACATTTTTACAGAAATCAGAGCTAAAAATGGCCACTGATTACTGTATAAATGTTACTGGCAGGGAAGGGGTTAACACTAGGGGGCGTTCACGGGGGTTAACTGTTCCCTAGGGAGGTGTTTCTAACTGTGGGGAGAGTGTACCGACTGAAGGAGGAGAGAGATCGCTGTTCCTGATCACTAGGAACAGCAGATCTCGCTCTACCCCCCGTCAGAACGGGGATCTGTTTGTTTCCATTGACAGATCCCCGTTCTGGCTGTCTGTGGAGCGATCGCGGGTGGCCGGCGGCCGTCCCGGCCACGCACATCGGCTCTGGCGTTGCTCCGCAGGCGCATGCGTGCGCGCCCCCTATCGCTCTTAAAGCGGCCGACGTACACCTACGGCGATTCGCGTAGCCGTGCCAACCTGCCGCAGGATAATGACGGCGGCTGGTCTGCAAGCGCTTAACTATAGGTGCCTAAAATAGATCCAAGGGAACCAGTTCTCCGGAACAAACCCTTTATTATAGAACAGTGAAAATTAAGTACTGTCCGTGATACTTTTTTTATTTGCACTAACATAGAATTTTTCAGGACAAGCTTTCGGGGTATGTCCCCTTCTTCAAGGTCCAAGCAGTACTGATTCACAATTTTTTTAGCAGAATGTTGAAACAAAACAAGAAAAAAAAATAAAAAAATCTCAGAGGGAAAGGAAAAAAAACACATACAAATCAATGGTAATAAAGATAGCAGCAGAGTTAGTGAGATAAGACAGAGTTAGTGAGATAAGACAGAGGGAGAGCTATAGACTTGAGGGGGGAGATGCTAGTCACAGAGGGGGTCATAAAACCTTAGTATAATGGGTAAGGAAACCAATATCTAAATTTAGGCCATTCGTTTTTGTGTCAAAAAGAATTATCATTCTTAGTTCAAATGTTTTCCTTTCCTGGATAGTTCTGAAATTCCCTTTAAGAACTAAAACATTGAGGTCTTCTATAGTGTGGTCCGGTTGTGAGAAGTGATGTCCCACAGGTGTGCAGAAACTCTCTTCTTTATGTTCCTTGATGGTATGTCTGTGAAAATTCATCCTCGCTTGCAACTTCTGTCCTGTTTCACCAACATAAGATCCTTTGCCACACCTGTTGCATTGGATGAGGTACACAACATTACTGGAGGTACAGTTGTAAGATCCCATGATGGTGAAGGTCCCATTTGTGTGTGTGACACTTTTGGATGGATTGATCTGGTTGCACAGTTTGCAGCGTTTTTTATTGCAGGGTTTGCTTCCATTATTTGTGACTTCATAATCAGAGTGAAGTTTCCTGCTGATTAGTTTGTGTCTGAGGTTTGGGTGGTTGTCTGAAAGCCAATAATGGGGGTTGTTGGAATATTTCTTTCAGAGTTTCATCCTCTGTTATAATGGGCTGTAAATCTTTGATTATCTTTTTGATCCCTTCTAGTGTTGGGTTGTATGTGGTGACTAGAGGTACTCGGTTATTTGTTTTTTTCTCTTTGTATTGGAGGAGATTTTCTCTTCGGGTTTTCAAGGTTGTGTTTATGCTGTTGTTGATGGTTTTGTCTTTTATATCCTTTCTTCTGGAAAGAGCCTGCCAGTGTTCTGAGATGTTTATCTCTGACTTCTGGGTCTGAACAAATTCGGTGGTATCTGATGGCCTGGCTGTGTATGATGGCTCGTTTAGTGTGTTGGGGATGAAAACTGGAACTATGAAGATAGCTGCATCGGTCAGTCGGTTTTCTGTATATGGAAGTGTGAAGCTTGTCATCCCTGCAATAAAAAACGCTGCAAACTGTGCAACCAGATCAATCCATCCAAAAGTGTCACACACACAAATGGGACCTTCACCATCATGGGATCTTACAACTGTACCTCCAGTAATGTTGTGTACCTCATCCAATGCAACAGGTGTGGCAAAGGATCTTATGTTGGTGAAACAGGACAGAAGTTGCAAGCGAGGATGAATTTTCACAGACATACCATCAAGGAACATAAAGAAGAGAGTTTCTGCACACCTGTGGGACATCACTTCTCACAACCGGACCACACTATAGAAGACCTCAATGTTTTAGTTCTTAAAGGGAATTTCAGAACTATCCAGGAAAGGAAAACATTTGAACTAAGAATGATAATTCTTTTTAACACAAAAACGAATGGCCTAAATTTAGATATTGGTTTCCTTACCCATTATACTAAGGTTTTATGACCCCCTCTGTGACTAGCATCTCCCCCCTCAAGTCTATAGCTCTCCCTCTGTCTTATCTCACTAACTCTGTCTTATCTCACTAACTCTGCTGCTATCTTTATTACCATTGATTTGTATGTGTTTTTTTTCCTTTCCCTCTGAGATTATTTTTTTTCTTGTTTTGTTTCAACATTCTGCTAAAAAAATTGTGAATCAGTACTGCTTGGACCTTGAAGAAGGGGACATACCCCGAAAGCTTGTCCTGAAAAATTCTATGTTAGTGCAAATAAAAAAAGTATCACGGACAGTACTTAATTTTCTCTGTCACAATTGCACTAATACGGCTACAATTACGTCAAGTATTATAGAACAGTAAAACCCCCTAAAAATCCCGACCCCACCCCACCCCGCCCCAAAACACTACCTTCTACAGGATCCCATATATTGTAGGCAAGGTTTCTCAAACTGGGTTTCATGGAAGCCTAGGGTTCCTCCAGAGGTTGCTAGGGGTTCCTTGAGCAATGAGCAATTTCTGCCCCTCAGATAAGTTCCCACTGATATCATTGATCTTTTTGGCTATCTGTAAGGGGGTAATTATTTCCAATGACCACAAGTGTAAGGAGCAATCTTGAAGAAATGGATTCTGGACAGCCAAACTCGGATAAAAGCCTTGACTAAGCAACGATGATTTTGTGAAACGCGTCAACGTTTGTCCTGCTTCTGTTGTCACATGAACTTTTGACCATTCATTACATTAAAGGCTTTTAATCGGAGTGCGGCTGTCCAGAGTCCATTTCTTCAATATTGCTCGTGTTGAGCCTGCACCTGGCTTCCACCTTGAGGAGGGCGCTACCTTCAGCCTACCACCTGGAGCCGTTCAGTCTTTCTTCCCATAGACCATCACACTAATGTATCATGAGTTATAGATTAGATCTGTTCATTTTTAGCTGGGGGTTCCTTGAGACTGAAAAGTTATTTCAAGGGTTCCTCTGTGTTAAAAAGGTTGACAAAGGATAATTGCAGACCTTCCCAATACCAAACGGTACCGTATTGAAAAATAAATGTAAGAGGCTCTAGAGCTGCACGATTCTGGATAAAATGAGAATCACAATTTTTTGGCTTACTAAAAAGATCACGATCAACCCCTGAATATTAGGTTATCAAACAAGATGGCAATAAAATAAGACATAATACTCTTTGCTGCAATCAAATTTAAAGAAATACAATGAAAAATATTGTAACGTGTAAAGAAATAAAAAAAATTACCGTATATACTCGAGTATAAGCCGAGTTTTTCAGCACATTTTTTTTGTGCTGAAAATGCCCCCCTCGGCTTATACTCGAGTCACCTTTTTGCGCCTGATCTCCCGGAATTTGGGGACCCGGTAGTGGCCGGCTGTAGGTCCCCTGGACCCCAAACATGGCACACATGTAGCCCCACTCTTCCTCTACAAGTGTGCAAAGTTTGTTGTCCAGGGGACCTACAGCAGGGGAGCACTGATTTTTCAAAGCCGGGCACCCCTTCCATAGACTCCTATGTTAAACGGTCATTTCTCTGGTGACTTTGGGGACCGAGTACTGGCCGATCGTAGGTCCCCTGGACCCGAAACTTGGCACACATATAGCCCCATTTCTCCTCTACAAGTGTGCAAAGTTTTTTGTCTGGGGGACCTACGGCCGGGGAGCACCGATTTTTCAAATCCGGGCACCCCTTCCATATACTCCCATGTTAAACGTCAGTCTAGTCATGGACACAGTGAGGCATGGGCACAGTGAGGCATGCACATGGACACAGTGAGGCATGCAGATGGACACCCTAGGCTTATACTCGAGTCAATAAGTTTTCCCAGTTTTTTTGTGGTAAAATTAGGTGCCTCGGCTTATATTCGGGTCGGCTTATACTCGAGTATATACAGGTACTATTAATTTAGATTAGGGTTTTTTTTTTTTTTTAGCACTCGCAGATACCAATTACCAATACCTACTGCAACTTTTTTTGTTTACACTTTAGCTGTCAGCAATGGTACAAAGCATTGAAAAGTTATTTTACAAATGAAATACATATTTGTTTTCTTGCGCTTTTTTTCAATGTGAAACATGTAAATATATGTTAAAGCTGTAAAAATATTATTGAACAAAGCAAGCAAAAAAAAAAGTTTTAATTATTAATAGTTTATAAAAAGAAGTACCGTATATACTCGAGTATAAGCCGACCCGAATATAAGCCGAGGCACCTAATTTTACCACAAGAGTATTATGCCCCATACACACGATCGTTTTTCATGCCGTTAAAAATGCCATTAAAAAAAATGGCCATTAAAAATGATCGTGTGTATGCTCCAGAGCATTTTTAACGACGTGAAAAACGGCCATTAAAAATTTCGAACATGCTCTCTTTTTTCACGTCGTTTTTCATGTCGTTTTTTTTAACGACGTGAAAAACGATAGTGTGTATGCTTTAACGACGTGAAAAAAAAACACGCATGCTCAGAATCAAGTATGAGACGGGAGCGCTCGTTCTGGTAAAACTAGCGTTCATAATGGAGATAGCACATTCGTCACGCTGTAACGGACTGAAAAGCACGAGACTGAAAAGAGCGAATCGTCGCTCAACAAACTTTACTAACATGAAGGGTGGCGCCATTCGAACGGAACTTCCCCTTTATAGTGCCGTCGTACGTGTTGTACGTCACTGCGCTTTGCTTGATCGTTTTTTTAAATGATCGTGTGTACGCAAGACAGGCTTGAGAGGAAACATGAAAAAAAGCGACGTGAAAAACGGCAAGAAAAAAAATGGCAAGAAAAACGATCGTGTGTATGGGGCATAAGGCTCCATGTACACTGAAGCTGATAAACTGCAGTTTATTGGCATTTTGGCGTTTTTTTAAAAAGCCCATTAACTGCACTATATGTTAGCCTATGTGTTCATGTACACATAGCGTTTTTTAGCGTTAATGAGCAGTGGAGTTACTGGGCTGTTTTCTGAACGCAAGTGTAGCGATACCTCCAACTAAGGAGGCCGCAGAATTAGATTTGGGCCCTGAGTGCAGCTCCGCCAACCCCCGGCAATAGGCTCTACCCCCTTCTGGCACAGCTAGTACTAACAATCAATGATATGTCCTATGCAATAGAATAACTAAGCAAGGACACAGTAATGAATTGTAATAGGTAAAGTGTTTTACTCATTAATTCTCAATATGGATAAAGGGGTAACAGTAATCACAGTTCCAGATAATCACTCCTAAGGGCAGCGTCCTGCCACTCTAACACACTATATAGTAACACACGCTACAGGTGCGCCATACGGGCGACCGTTAACTAAGTGCCCTATGGCGCAGTAATCAAACACGCTAGAATCCCCACCAGGCCTGGTTCTAATATTTAACTTAGTCCTTCTTTCTTCACCGGCAGGTCTGTAATGGTGGTGCACTTTAAACAGAGTATAACTTTGTAATCCAAGGGGTATGAAAATAACTTGTAGGCCACGGCAGTCTATAGGCCTATATACAGCAACAGTATCTTAGCTGGGCTTACGCCCTCTCACCCGCCGGACTACGGATCCAGTCCGGGAAACCTCCACCGGTCGTGTCACACACACTCGATCTCTCCAACGATCGGGCCCCCGATCCGACAAGGCTGTAGCTCACAAAGTCAGATGCCACCCAGGCTCGCAGAGGGGAGGGTGGAAGGCTCTTTGGTGCAGAGCAAGGCCTCAGGCTTCAGGCCTTGCACTCCGACACATCCGCACAGGAGGATCCGTCTGCGAAGTCTCGTGTCCCCAAAGAGGCCGAGCCCGGCCTCGCCTCCTCCTTTTATAACCCCTCCCATGAGTCTCTGCGGTGGAACATCACAAGAATGGGGTTATGGGTAATGTAGTTTCTTCCCAATATAGGGGAATACCCCGCTACACACTCCCCCCACTTAAACTCTTTGGTCCCCAAAGATAAATTTTAGCAACAACTATATACAACATTGGACAATTCTGAAAACGATGTTGGGATAGGGGATTCCCACCATAACTGAGGGGTTGAATTCCCTTGCCCACAGGTCACATTATCATGGGTGGCCTGCCTAACTGTGCCAGAGAGTGAGCTGGGGTTGCCCTCCACCAAATGGACAGTGGAGGGATCCGGAATCTCAGCATTTCTCCTAGCAGTGACCACAGAGTCTTCCGAACTGTTCCCCATCTGGGGGTAGGTCAGCTTCTTAGGAGGTCGAATGACTCTTCGAGCTCTTTGCTCTCCTGGAATCTCTGGCTCTGGCGCCACAGGCTCCTCTTCCTCGGAGCAACTATCATGGGCATCTTCCCAGTAATCTGCTGAAGGACTGAAAGGGATGAATTCTGTAGCCTCTGGGTTCAGTGTTTCATCTGTGGTATCTTGGGTGACTGGAAGATCTATGATAGAAGTTCCTGGAGTTGGGGAAGACCACAGCCAATCAAGCTCTCCTTCTTCATCTCCACTAAGTTGGGAGGCTTCTCCATTTCCAGCTCGGGAGGTCTGTGACCGAGTGTGCGGCCTAGGAGTATCCAAGATAGAGGCCGGTGCAGGGGAGTCTCCCACGGAAGGTATTCTAACTGCCTCCGCAAGTGGGAGCAGGTGGTTTCGATGCCATGTCTTCAGTGGGCCTACCTTTCCCTCTGGCTTCACCTTGTAGACAGGTAGGCCCGGCAACTTCCTGCAGATGACATAGGGTTCAGATCTCCATCTGTCTGCAAGTTTGTGCTTTCCGGGGACTCCCAGATTGCGCAACAGTACTCGATCCCCGGGCTGTAGGTCTTGTACCCGGACCTTCAAGTCGTAATTTCTTTTATTCCGAGCTCCCCTTTGATCTGAGGCCGCTTGAGCTTGTTCATATGCTACTTTCAGGCTGTGTCTGAGCCTGTCCACATATCCTTTGTGGGAGGTGACTGAGGAATGGTCCAGTGAGGTGCCAAAAGCCAGGTCCACCGGTAGTCTCGCTTCTCTCCCAAACATGAGTCGATATGGGGAATAGCCTGTAGCATCACTGATGGTGCAGTTGTAAGCATGTACTATGGCTGCTATGTGTTTGCTCCAATGTTGCTTTTTCTCGCTTTCCAGAGTTCCCAACATGTTGAGCAAGGTTCGGTTGAACCTTTCCGGCTGAGCATCTCCCTGAGGATGGTAAGGTGTAGTTCGAGTCTTCTTAATTCCCAACGAATCCAAGAGCTTCCGGATCAGCTTACTCTCGAAGTCCCTCCCTTGGTCTGAATGGAGTCTCTGTGGCAGCCCATAATGGACAAAATACTTCTCCATAAGTACCTTGGCCACGGTGGAGGCCTTCTGATCTTTGGTGGGGAAGGGCTGGGCATACCGTGTGAAATGGTCGGTTATCACCAGAACATTTCCTAGTCCACTCAGGTCGGGTTCGAGGCAGAGAAAATCAATGCACACCAGGTCCATGGGCCCTTGGCTCTGTAGATGGCCCATTGGGGCAGCTTGATGAGGCAAAGTCTTCCTCTGGATGCATCGCGCACATGAGTGGCAGTACTCCTCTACCTCTGCCCTCATGCAGGGCCAATAGAACCGACTTCTGACAAGTTGAAAGGTCCTTTCAGCCCCTAGGTGGCCATGATTGTCATGCAAGGCCATCAGAACAGTCTCCCGATGTTTCTCTGGGAGGAACATCTGCCACTTATCTTCTGAGTCATCAGAGGGGCCCCTTCGGTAGACCACTCCCTGATGTAACTGCAACCTATCCCACTCCTTCCTCAGTAGGCGAGCTTCTTTTGAAGGTTGACGCATGAGTATGTTTGGATCCTGATTTTTCAAGGCCTCCAGGACCAATCTCCCCATGGGGTCTTCCAATTGGTCACACCTCAATTCCTTCTTGGACAGTCTTGGTAGGTTGTCCTCTTCCAATTGAGCTACTCCACAGTAGTGTTTGGGGACTCCCACCGTGGTAACTCCTATTTCCTCTGCTCTGGAGCATCCTCGGGCTTGGAATGCAGCTCCTTGACAAAGGGCCTGCACCCTGTCCGGTGCCACTTGGGTCCAATCTTCTATTTCAATGGTCGGGGAATGAGATCTTCTGGACAGGGCGTCTGTGTCTCGATTCCCCACTCCTGGTCTATACTTAAGGCTGAAGTTGAATCCAGACAGTGCGGCCAGCCACCTGTGTCCAGTGGAATCCAGCTTGGCCGTGGTGAACAGGTAGGTAAGGGGGTTGTTGTCGGTCTTCACAGTGAACTCTGCTCCATACAGGTAGTCTTTGAGCTTGTCTACTACCGCCCACTTGAGGGCCAGGAACTCCAGCTTGTGAGTGGGGTAGTTCTTCTCAGAGGGGGTCAGGCTCCTACTCACATAGGCAACAGGCCGCAATTGCCCCTCATGTTCTTGGTAAAGTACTCCTCCCAGACCGTCATGACTAGCATCCACGTGCAGTTCATAGGGTTTGGTTGGGTCTGCATAGGCCAAGACTGGTGCAGTGGTCAGGCTCCTCTTCAATTCCTGGAAAGCCTCTTCACACTTCTGATTCCACTGATCTCTGATGGACTCTCCTGGCCTCCTGGGCCCCGATCCATCCTCCTCTCCTTCAGTCTTGAGCAACTCATTCAATGGTCTAGCAATTCGGGCAAATCCCTCCACAAACCTCCTGTAGTAGGAGCAGAAGCCCAAGAAGGATCTGAGTTCTGTTACTGTGGTGGGCTGTGGCCAGGAGGTAACTGCCTCCAATTTCTCAGGGTCTGTGGCCACCCCTTCTTCAGATACTATGTGCCCCAGATAGTTCACAGAAGACTGGTAGAACCGACACTTCTCAGGCGAAAGCTTAAGTCCTTCCTCACTGAGTCTTCTCAACACTTTCTCCAGCCTCTCTTCATGTTCCTCCAAGGTTCTCCCAAAGACAATGACATCGTCTAGGTATACAAGGACTTCGATCAAGTTCATGTCCCCTACTGTCTTCTCCATGAGGCGTTGGAAAGTAGCTGGGGCTCCAGACAGACCTTGGGGCATCCGGTCGAATTCAAAGAACCCCACTGGGGTTATGAAAGCTGTCTTCTCCTTGTCTGCTGGGTGCATCGGAATCTGATAGTACCCACTCTTGAGATCCATAACGCTGAACCATTTGGCTCCAGACAAGCTCTGTAGGGCATCCTCTATCCTCGGAGTGGTGTATTGGTCAGGTATGGTTCTCCTGTTGAGAGTCCTGTAGTCTATACAGAGCCTCAATGATCCATTCTTCTTTCGGACCACCACTATGGGAGAGGCATAGGGGCTTCTGGACTCCCGTATCACACCAGTCCTCTTGAGTTCTGCAAGTTGTTCCCTCAGATCCTCCAGATCTGCTAGCGGGACCCGCCTGACCCTCTCTCGGAAGGGCTTATCTTCCTGGAGGCGGATCCGATGGGTGGCACTCCTTGCACACCCCACATCAAACTCATCCTTAGAGAAGATCTTCTCCCATCTATTCAACTGGGCCTTGGCTCTCTCTTTCCAAGCCCTGGACAGATTCGGGTTTTCCATGGTCAGCTTCTCCCAAACATCCCCTTCTTCACCTGTCCTCTTCACTTCTGATAGGGTAACAGGGGCCGCCGGGCTCACCTGGCCTAGCAACATTCTGGCTGGGATGTCCATGGGGTCTTTGGTAGTATTCCTAACACTCACTGGAACTCTATAATGGGCCTTCTTCAGGACCTTCAGCGGAATCACTTCCGGTATCACCTCCAGGCCTGAGGACTCACCCCTTGGGTCTGACTCCAGCATGACAAAGGGACCAGGCTGCTCCCAAGTAAGCTTCACAGTGGCCCTGAGACAGGTTACTTCACCGGGCTGCAACACTACCCCTTCTCTTCCAAGTCTCCACACCTTCCCTATCTCCTCTCCAGGGGTCTCCCGCTCTTGGACCAGCCGTTGGTAGGCTGTCTTCAGCATGGGATGGATCTTGGTAGCTGCTTGTCTTTCTTCTGTCACGAGAGGGGTCAGGAGTCTTCGGACCAGGTCCGTGTTTGTCCCTATTATAAGGGAATTCTTGTTGGCTCCAGGCGGCCTAGGACACACAACTGCCAGGGTGTCAAACACTTCGGCCTTCCCAGCCACGGATGGGTCAAAGGTCATTTGGATGGGAAGGTAGCCATCGTAAGGGAAACTCTGGGTTCCAATTCCCCATATTTCCAGCTCCTCTATCTTCTGGATAGGCAGATGACTCAGGTGCCTGTCGTAGAAGTCCCGGTATAGTAGGGTCACTTGTGCCCCGGTATCCAGGAGGCCCCTGGTGTAGACTCCCTCCACTTGAATGGGCACTATAGGGGATGGGCCTACCAGCTTCTCTGGATATGGTCCGGCAGGAGCCGCCTTCTTCAGACCTTTTCCCTTTGGACTCTCTCTTGTCCTATTCCCTTTGGACTTGAACCTTTCTTGAGCCTGGTATGCACTGACTTCCCTCCTTTTAATGGGTGTAGGAACCCGCTGAGGCGTACTATTATTTTTCTTGGGTGGGCACCCCCTTTGGGGGGTGCCGTGCCTCTCCTGAGGGGTCTCCCCCCTTCTTCTTGGAGTATAGCTTTGTTGAGGGGTATTGCGTTTCCCCTTTGGTGTTCTATCTCTCTTTTTGTTTTTCTTCGCATTCAGCTTGGAGTTTACTGAAGATGGTGGGCACCCGGTTGACTCCTTCACCGGGGCCCTCTGGAGTTTCCCGCCGGCTTGCGGTTGTCTGGTCTCTTCTTCTTCGGACTAGAACATGTGGCTGCAATGTGGCCAACTCCCCCACAGTTGAAGCAGACTATATCTCCCCATTCTTGTAAAGGTTCGGGTGCTGAGGCAATCGGGAACAATTCCTTCCTTGGACTTTCCTTCTTCTTGGGACACTCTGTGTCTTTTGCTATCAGAGAGGTCAATATCTCTAACACCTTGGACATCTGAGTTTTTAGGGTGTCTATCTCCGCCTCTCTTTCAGGGGTCATTACAGGATTGACCAGCACCTGTGCGGGTACAACAATTGTCTTATCCTTCTGCTGGTCCTGTTGCAGCGCCTCCTCATCTCTGATAATTTTTATTAAATCAGCATAAGTCAGCAACATTCCTCCTCCCAAGGTTTTCAGGTGCAGCCAGACTGGATCGGAGCGTAGCGCTCCCTTTAAGACTTGCTTCATTCTTGCCGCATCGGCATCTTGGGGCTTCATCCCTTTCTTTAACACAATCTTGCACAGCAGCCTGTTTAGCCTTCTGACATACTCGGAAAGTTTCTCCTCCGGTTTTTGGAAAGTGTGTTCAAACTGGTAGACCGTCTCTGTCACCTTGTCTAATTGACCAAACTCTTCCTGCAGCATAGCTAGACAATCCTGCGCCGTGCACCCTGCATTCCCAAACCGGAAACTTTTCACTGCTTCTGCTGCTGCACCTTTAAGGCTTTCTAACACTCGCTGCCTCTTCTGTGCCTCCGGCACCTCCCATGCCTCCACCGCCTGTAATGCCTGTTCCACCCAAGTATCAAAATCTTCTTCCCCTGCTGGGACAGGGAGCTTCCCTGAGAATATTTTTAGTCTCCGGTAGCTAGTTTCCACATGCACCGTACTTGTCTTCTGACATTTGGCTAGCAAATCCCCTATTGCATTTATCAGTTCTGGTGATATAGCAGTGGCCGATGCAGGTGCCACCGGGGGTGTCGCCCTGTCTTCTCTTTCAGGTGTAGTTCGGGCCGCAGCCTGTGGCGATCCCGTAGGGGATGGTTCCCTTTCTACAGTTATTGCGTGCGCCAGCCTAAATGTTCTGTTGTCTGGCGTCCGCAGACACTTGTGCTTACAGGCCTCTGGCATCCCGTCCCAATATTCCACTAATGCGTATTGATATGAGATGTTTGGGTCTGTCTTCATGTCAATCACCCACGGTGTGTGATCTGGGGACACTGAACTCATCAGTTCCTCTACCGTCTCACTTGACCATTTCTCGCCAGGGAGACTAATGGCTATCGACTGTTTTGGCTCTGTATTAGCGGCTTTGCACCACTCTTCTACCACTCTTGGATCCATGGGGTCCATGCCGGCACTTCTGGCGTTCGCTTGCTGCATCAGGATCCCGGACGAGAACCCCCACGTGTAGCGATACCTCCAACTAAGGAGGCCGCAGAATTAGATTTGGGCCCTGAGTGCAGCTCCGCCAACCCCCGGCAATAGGCTCTACCCCCTTCTGGCACAGCTAGTACTAACAATCAATGATATGTCCTATGCAATAGAATAACTAAGCAAGGACACAGTAATGAATTGTAATAGGTAAAGTGTTTTACTCATTAATTCTCAATATGGATAAAGGGGTAACAGTAATCACAGTTCCAGATAATCACTCCTAAGGGCAGCGTCCTGCCACTCTAACACACTATATAGTAACACACGCTACAGGTGCGCCATACGGGCGACCGTTAACTAAGTGCCCTATGGCGCAGTAATCAAACACGCTAGAATCCCCACCAGGCCTGGTTCTAATATTTAACTTAGTCCTTCTTTCTTCACCGGCAGGTCTGTAATGGTGGTGCACTTTAAACAGAGTATAACTTTGTAATCCAAGGGGTATGAAAATAACTTGTAGGCCACGGCAGTCTATAGGCCTATATACAGCAACAGTATCTTAGCTGGGCTTACGCCCTCTCACCCGCCGGACTACGGATCCAGTCCGGGAAACCTCCACCGGTCGTGTCACACACACTCGATCTCTCCAACGATCGGGCCCCCGATCCGACAAGGCTGTAGCTCACAAAGTCAGATGCCACCCAGGCTCACAGAGGGGAGGGTGGAAGGCTCTTTGGTGCAGAGCAAGGCCTCAGGCTTCAGGCCTTGCACTCCGACACATCCGCACAGGAGGATCCGTCTGCGAAGTCTCGTGTCCCCAAAGAGGCCGAGCCCGGCCTCGCCTCCTCCTTTTATAACCCCTCCCATGAGTCTCTGCGGTGGAACATCACAAGAATGGGGTTATGGGTAATGTAGTTTCCTCCCAATATAGGGGAATACCCCGCTACACAAGAAATTTGCGTTCAAAGTGCCGTTTTTCGGCGGGAAAAAACGCAAAAAAAAAAAAGCTAAAGAAACGCTACACTGAAAAACGCTAATAAACGCTAGTAAAAAACGCTGATAAAAGCTATATTTTAAAGCAGCTTTTTCTGCCAGAAATCTGGCGTTCAAAACGACCGTTTTTGAGCTTCTGTGTACATAGAGCCTAAGCCTAGGGTGTCCATCTGCATGCCTCAGTGTGCCTCACTTTGCCTCACTGTGTCCATGTGCATGCCTCACTGTGCCCATGCCTCACTGTGTCCATGACTAGACTGACGTTTAACATGGGAGTCTATGGAAGGGGTGCCCGGCTTTGAAAAATCTGTGCTCCCCGACCGTAGGTCCCCCAGACAACAAACTTTGCACACTTGTAGAGGAGAAATGGGGCTACATGTGTGCCAAGTTTCGAGTCCAGGGAACCTACGATCGTCCAGTACCGGGTCCCCAATTCACTGAAGAAATTACCGTTTAACATGGGAGTCTATGGAAGGGGTGCCCGGGTTTGAAAAATCGGTGCTCCCTGGCCGTAGGTTCCCTGGACAAAAAACTATGCACACATGTAGAGGAAGAGTGGGGCTACCTGTCCAGGTGAATCCTGGACAGGTGGCAACCCTAGTTGTATACCAAACTTAATTGTGCGGTCACACACCCTGAGGTGAGCATAATCATACGGGGGGGGGGGGGGGGGCACTAATTTTACATCACTGTGGATTTATTTGGAGCACCATTACAAAAAATGTATTCATTTGGAAATGAAAAACAGGACTTTTTGAAAAGTTATGATTTGTGCACTTTTTGTTTCACTCATTTGATGATTTTTTGTTAGTTTATTGGCACATTAGCACTTTGTGATAATTAAATATCAGTCACTGTTATGATACATTATTGGCACGTTAGCACTTTATGCAAAATAATTAGTTTTTACGTTATGGATTAATATGTGTATTGTATATATGTATTACTGTACACTGAGGGTAGTTGTAAATCTATCGTCAATCATTATGCCCACCGCCTGCTGACCCCCCTCCAAAAAAACGCAATGATGACCTGCACAGGACCAATCCTGGTGTCACACATAGCTAAATGACAGCTCCCTGCCGGAAGTAGAAATCACGTACAGGTACGTGATTTCGCACAGGAGGGCCGCCCTGTCGCAGTATATATGCGTGGGGCGGGGTCGGAAGAGGTTAAAAGATGCTGGCCTGCCAAAAAGTTTAAGCTATTACTCTGTGACAGGTGAGGAAAAACTGTTACAAAATAGAAATAGCATTGTCTAGCAGCTTCTGTATGAATTTCATATCCACGCGTAACTGTCACTTTTCTTTTCTCATTAAACCTCCCAAGAGCGAGGCGGAAAATCCATCTGAAAGTATTTCAGCACAGACTGTTCGCTTTGAGACTCCACTTGCTGCAACAGTGGACACACAGATTTCATTTCACGAGTCTCAGACTGAGAAGTACCCGGTCTAGAACAATTTATAAAAAGAAAAAAAGGAGAAAATAAAGTTTGGCCGGGCTTAGGAGATACACACTTTAAAAATTCAGCAAAGTTCTCCTAGTCTCCACTGTTGCCAGTAGGGTTGCCACCTTTTTTCTAATCATATGATGTTAATAACAAGAGTCCCCCTTTACATCTGAATCCACAGAGTTCCCCTTTTACATCTGAATCCACAGAGTTCCCCTTTTATATCTGAATCCACAGAGCTCCCCTTTTACATCTGAATCCACAGAGTTCCACTTTTACATCTGAATCCACAGAGTTCCCCTTTTACATCTGAATCCACAGAGTTACCCTTTTACATCTGAATCCACAGAGTTCTAGACATGCAAAAGGAAAAAATTTGTTTAGTTTCGCTTCGTTTTAATTCGTTAATTAATTAATTTTGTTTAGTTCGATTTGTTACATTCGTTACATTCGTTTTTGGATTTCGTTCCGTTTTCGACCGAATTCGTAAAATCGGTCGCATTCGAAAATATTTCAACCGAATTCGAAAATATTTCTACCGGATTCCAAAATATTTCAACCGCATTCGAAAAAATTACAACCGGATTCGATCATCTTTCAGACTTTCAACTGGATTCGATAATATTTCAACCGGATTCGAAATTATTTCAACATGATTCAAAATTATTTCAACCGCATTAGAAACTATTTCAACCGGATTCGAAAATATTTCTACCGAATTCGATACTATTTCAACCGGATTCGAAATGATTTCAACCGAATAGAAAAGATTATAATGAAATAGAAAAACAGAGAATAGACTATTTCTAGTCTATTTTCTATTTCTATTCTAATCTTTTATAATTGGAATTAGAATTCATTCTACACGAAATTCGAATGTCGGAACATGGTTTATTATAATCTTTTCTATTCGGTTGGAATAATTTCGAATCCGGTTGAAATATTATCGAATTTGGTTGAAATATTAACGAATGCGGATGAAATATTATCGAATGCGGTAGAAATATTTTCGAATTTGGTTGAAATATTTTCGAATGCGACCGATTTTTCGAATTCCAATTAGAAAAGATTTGAATAGAAATAGAAAATAGACTAGAAAAAAAAATAGAACAGAATAGAATAAAATATAATATATATATATATATATATATATTGTGACAGCAGGAAGGTAAAGTCACCTGGTTGCATCCAGGGGGGTAGATATATTTCGCCCAGATTCAGGCTTTACGCCGACTTATACAACTAGGGTGGAGAGTTGTATAAGCCCAGCTGAGGCTAGTGGGCTCATGGATGACTCATACCTCTAGGGAGAGTGTGGGGCGTCGTACAGACAGGGAGTTGATGAGGCCAGCTGAAGCTTGTCAGCTCATTTAGGCCTCTATAAGAACTCCCAGATTCATTAGGTGTATGCTCATGCCTGGAACCAGACCTGTGTGGACTGTCTAGGGAGAGTGAACCCCTGTGCGGTGAGGCAAAGCCTGTGTGGCTATTTGTTTGGACTTTAACTAAACCAGGGACTTAGGGACTAGGACAGCACTAGGCTGATCCCAGTTGTTAGTTAGGAAACCTGTATGTTTAGTCAGAGGTCAACTTGACCAGGATTTATTTTGGTTATGTTTCTTTTGCTTTGCTGTGTTTTGTCACTGTAAATAGAAAATAAACCGCACCTTTTTTGATTTTGAAAACCACAACCTCCGTTTGCTGGGCCTGTTTTGTGTGGGGAGCCCATCCCGGGGGTCACACACACCCGCTGCCGAGCTAACCCCCTCACAGTTGGTGGAGAACCAGTGGCAGTTTTTTTTAAGCCAGCATGGAGGAGATACTGAAGCAGCTGGCTCTAGCAAATGCCAATCAACAGCAGACAAATGCAGGTTTGCAAAGGAGCCTTGCAGCCCAGCAGCAGACAAACGCAACTTTGCAACAGAGTCTGGAGGCTCAGCAACGAGCCCAGCAGCAATCTGAGGCCCGCTTCATAGACCTGTTGCAGAAGCAAGAGCAGAGACTACAACAACAGATGGAAGCAGTAATGCAGCAACGTCCGCAGACCAGTGAGGAAAGCCGTCCCACTAATACCGCGTCCTTTGGGGTGAGTCGTTTATTGACAAAAATGACTGGAGAGGATGATCCAGAGGTATTTTTGACCACATTTGAAAGGACCGCTGAAAGAGAAAAGTGGCCTGAGGAGCAGTGGGCTGGACTGGTGGCTCCTCTGTTAACTGGTGAATCGCAGAAGGCTTACTATGACCTAGAGCCTAACCAAGCAAAAGACTATGTGATGCTAAAAGCTGAAATATTGGCAAGGCTGGGTGTCACCCAGGCTGTCCGGGCTCAGCGTGTGCATAACTGGACTTTCCAGCTTGGAAAACCCCCCAGGTCTCAAATGTATGATCTCATTCACCTGAGCAGAAAGTGGCTACAGCCAGAGACTTTGTCCGCACCAAAGATTGTGGAACGTGTTGTAATGGATCGGTTTTTGAGAGCTCTTCCTACTGCCATCCAAAAGTGGGTAAGCCATGGAGACCCAGAGACGGCCGATGGTCTTGTGGATCGTGTGGAGAAATACTTGGCTACAGAGAACCTGACGGCCTCTTCCAGAGACACTCGGACTTTCCACCCTAAGACCAGACCATCCCCAGGGGCGGATAAGAGGATTCCAAGGGGTGAGGGTGGAGAGAGTGAGAGGGTGGGAGCTCTACCCCAAGTTTGGCGAGAACAGCCTGGGAAATCAGCGGCTCAAGAGGCGGCAAGAAGGATCGTTTGCTACCGCTGCCGGCAAGCGGGACATATTGCAGCCAATTGCCCGGTTGTGGAGGAACCCATGCAGTGTGACTTTCTGACGGGCAGACGTCAGTCGCTGTGTGCGACAGTCGCATGCACTGCCATTCGAGGAACTGAGAAACATTTATGCAAAATGTGTGTTAATGGTAGAAATGTTGTGGTATTGCTGGATTCAGGTAGCCTTGTGACCCTGATAAAGGCTGAATTAGTTAAAACAGAGGTCTCTGGGAATAGCAAGGTAGCTGTTATTTGTGTGCATGGGGACACCCGAGAGTATCCAGTGACTAGAGTGTGTTTCGAGACCCCCAAAGGTACCCTCTCTCATCCAGTGGGCTTAGTATCTCAGTTACCGCATGACGCCATTGTGGGAAGGGATTTTCCGAAGTTCTGGGAACTGTGGGATGATCCTGAGCCCCTCACTGGTGCCCCTATGTACCAGGAATGTGATAGCCAGAACTCCCCTGAGAGTGGTGAGGACTCTCCGGAATTTCCCTTATCAGTATTGGCAGGGGAGACTCAAGAAACTGGAGAGGAGCCCACCTCCTCAGACGAAAACCTACCGTCTGTGGAGTTTTCTGATCTTGAGGTTCACAGGGAAAACTTTGCCACAGAACAGTTGAAAGACCCCGCCCTAATAAAGGCACGGGAAAACGTAGTGAAAATAGATGGCGAGTTAGTGAACCCAGATAATACCTGCACTTACCCATACTTCAGCGTAGAGAAGGACCTACTGTATCGGGTGGCAAAAAGGGCAGAAGAAACCGTTGAGCAGCTTGTGGTGCCCAAACCTTACAGGAAGTTGGTGTTGGAGTTGGCCCATGGGCACATTCTTGGAGGTCATCTGGGGACAGAGAAAACCCGAGAGAGGGTATTACAGAGATTCTATTGGCCGGGGGTGATGAAGGACGTAGAAAATTATTGTTCCTCCTGCCCTGTGTGTCAGAGGTTGGCCCCGATGCCACATTTCCGTAGCCCGCTGGTCCCTCTACCCATCATTGAGGTCCCGTTTGAGAGGATCGCCATGGATTTGGTAGGTCCTATAATCAAGTCCGCTAGGGGGCACCAGTACATATTAGTTATAATGGACTATGCCACCCGTTATCCAGAAGCGATCCCTCTCCGAAATACCTCGGCCAAAACCATAGCCAAAGAGCTATCTCTTGTTTTTAGCCGGGTGGGTATTTGTAAAGAACTGCTTACGGACCAAGGTACACCCTTTATGTCCCGGGTTATGAAAGAGCTGTGTAAATTGTTCAAAGTGACGCAATTGCGTACGTCTGTGTATCACCCCCAAACCGATGGGCTGGTTGAAAGATTCAACAAAACCCTAAAACAAATGTTGAAGAAAGTGGTGGATAGAGATGGAAAGGATTGGGACTGTTTACTTCCTTATTTGATGTTTGCTATTAGGGAGGTGCCCCAATCCTCTACGGGATTCTCCCCCTTTGAGTTACTGTATGGGAGACACCCAAGAGGGCTGTTGGATATTGCCAAGGAAACTTGGGAAAATGAGAGTTCTCCCCACAGGAGTGTGATTGAGCATGTCGCCCTGATGCAAGATCGAATTGCACAGGTAATGCCCATCGTGAAGGAACATTTGGCCCAAGCGCAGTTGGCACAGCAGAGAGTGTACAACCGTGGAGCCAAGACCCGTACCTTTTCCCCGGGGGATAGGATATTGGTACTTGTCCCTACGGTTGAAAGTAAATTCCTTGCCAAATGGCAAGGCCCCTACGAGATAATGGAAAAAGTGAGCGAAGTGAATTACAAGGTCAGACAACCAGGAAGGCGAAAGCCCGAACAGATCTATCACGTTAATCTGTTGAAAGCCTGGAGGGATAGAGAGTCCCTAGTCGCAGACACTTGGTCACCAGCTCAAACTGGTTGCGTGATTCCTGAGGTTGGAATAGCAGCCACCTTGTCACAACCCCAACAACAGGAGGTTAAGGAGTTTGTGCTTCGCAACAAGGAGGTATTCTCTGAGCTGCCGGGACAAACATCTGGGGTAGAGCATGACATCATTACCCCGCCCGGTGAAAGGGTGAAGTTAAAACCCTATCGGATCCCAGAGGCTCGACGGGAGGCAATACGGGAGGAAGTACAGAAAATGCTGAACTTAGGGGTGATAGAGGAGTCCCAAAGTGATTGGTCTAGTCCCATCGTGTTGGTGCCTAAACCGGATGGGAGCTGGCGATTTTGTAACGATTTTCGTCAGTTGAACAAAGTTACAAAATTTGACACCTACCCCATGCCACGTATAGATGAGTTGATCGACCGGCTGGGAACAGCCCGATACATGACGACTCTTGACCTCACAAAAGGGTATTGGCAAATCCCCCTGGCCAAGTCGGCCAAAGAGAAAACCGCATTTGTAACCCCAGACGGGGCGTTCCAATATAAAAGAATGCCGTTCGGGTTACAGAATGCGCCGGCCACATTCCAGCGGAAAATGGACCAGATGCTGAGGCCCCATCGGAAGTATGCTGCGGCTTACCTGGATGACGTAATTGTCCATAGCACAGATTGGGCCTCACATCTGCCAAAAGTGCAAGCAGTCCTGGACTCTGTTCGGGAAGCGGGGTTTACGGCTAACCCCAAGAAGTGTACCATTGGGCAGGAGGAGGCCAAATATCTTGGGTACACCATTGGGAGGGGAGTAATAAAACCCCAACTCAACAAAGTCGAGGCCATCCAGAGTTGGCCACGTCCCAACAGCAAGAAGCAGGTACGAGCCTTTCTGGGAATCGCTGGGTATTATCGGCGATTCATTCCCCACTTTGCTTCTAAGGCTGTGCCCCTAACCAACCTGACGAAGGGGAAAGGGTCGGTCATGATTAAATGGACCCCCGAGGCTGAGGCAGCATTCCAATTCTTGAAACAAGCCTTATGTAGCCAGCCAGTGTTGTACTCACCCGACTTCTCTAAAGACTTTGTCGTACAAAGTGATGCGTCAGATGTGGGGTTAGGAGCAGTATTGTCCCAGGTCTGGAACGGGGAAGAGCACCCAGTCATTTACCTCAGCAGGAAGTTGAAGTCCCATGAGGTAAATTACGCCACCGTTGAAAAGGAGTGTTTAGCGGTGAAGTGGGCTCTAGATTCCCTTCGGTACTACCTGCTAGGTAGGCACTTTGACATGGTTACGGATCACGCTCCGTTAAAGTGGATGGCTCAAAACAAGGAAACAAATAGAAGAGTGAATAGGTGGTTCCTGGCCCTCCAGGAATTCAACTTCACAGTAAAGCATCGCCCTGGCGTTCAAATGGGGAATGTGGATGCTTTGTCTCGAGTACATGAATGCCTGATTGCTGGTGTTCCAACCCCGAGGTTAAAACAAGAGGGGGGGGTATGTGACAGCAGGAAGGTAAAGTCACCTGGTTGCATCCAGGGGGGTAGATATATTTCGCCCAGATTCAGGCTTTACGCCGACTTATACAACTAGGGTGGAGAGTTGTATAAGCCCAGCTGAGGCTAGTGGGCTCATGGATGACTCATACCTCTAGGGAGAGTGTGGGGCGTCGTACAGACAGGGAGTTGATGAGGCCAGCTGAAGCTTGTCAGCTCATTTAGGCCTCTATAAGAACTCCCAGATTCATTAGGTGTATGCTCATGCCTGGAACCAGACCTGTGTGGACTGTCTAGGGAGAGTGAACCCCTGTGCGGTGAGGCAAAGCCTGTGTGGCTATTTGTTTGGACTTTAACTAAACCAGGGACTTAGGGACTAGGACAGCACTAGGCTGATCCCAGTTGTTAGTTAGGAAACCTGTATGTTTAGTCAGAGGTCAACTTGACCAGGATTTATTTTGGTTATGTTTCTTTTGCTTTGCTGTGTTTTGTCACTGTAAATAGAAAATAAACCGCACCTTTTTTGATTTTGAAAACCACAACCTCCGTTTGCTGGGCCTGTTTTGTGTGGGGAGCCCATCCCGGGGGTCACACACACCCGCTGCCGAGCTAACCCCCTCACAATATATATATATATATTATTTTATTCTGTTCTATTGTTTTTCTATTTGATTCTTTCCAATATTTTCGATTCTATTCTAATTGTTTTCAAATTCGATTCAAATAGAATTTTTTTCGAATTCGATTCGAATTTCGTCCGTGGTTTTTCGATTCGAATCGTTATTTGCGTTTCGGTCGAATTCGTTAGCATTTGTAATTCGGTAATTCGGATGCATCCGAACGTCCGAATAATGAAAATTCGTCCGAATTTCGATTCGGAACGAAACGAAATGCACATGTCTACAGAGTTCCCCTTTTACATCTGAACTCACAGAGTTTCCTTTCACTGTAAGGGGCAGACTCTGATGTAAGGGAGAACCCTGGGGCCTCTGACATAAGGGATGCTCTGAGAACTTTGTCATGTTTTCTACCAGAAACATTATTTTAGTGTCATTAAACGAAGGAACATGAAATAAGATAAATAATGGATTTTTTTTAATCGACTTTTTTATCTACAGTTGCAAAAAAAACCAAAAAAAACCCCTAAAACTATTCCAAATAATAGAAAGACACATTTTTCCTCCCGTTTATTTTTTAATCTCTTGTAAGTATATTGGATAAATAACCAGTTGTCTTCTGGGCTGACTGCATCCCATCACACTTTGAAAAATCCTCAAATCACAGCATATTGGGTTATTAAAGTGGATGTAAACCCAATTTTTTTTTTTTTTTTTGCTGACACAATGTAGTGTATAAGATTTCCTATCATCTGTGCCAGGTCTTGCCACAAAGAGTTAATCCAGCTCTGAGCAATCCTCTTCTATTGTTCAGTAAGATAAATGGACAAACAGGAGAACTTTTGTCCGTTCCGCCCCCTTGCTGTGAGTGACAGGTTATTTACATATCTCATGCAGTAAGCCTGAGACAGGCATTATTTTTTAATTCCCACCCCCACTCCTTTTCTGAAGTCATGTGGTTACTTTTCTGGATTGTGACTGGATGTTAGTGATCATAGCAGAAGGAATACACAGGAGAAAATGCATGTTGACAAGGGGAGTGTAGAGGTGGGCGGGGAGTCTACTGACATCACGACTCCACCCACCGAGCTCCAGACAACAGACCCACCCACAGAATCTGCAGTTTTTCAGTTCTTATAACAGACAGAGGGGAGACATTTGACAGATAAGGATACATGCAGGAGGCATCTATATCCGTATAGATCAGCACTATAGCAGTAGTTTAGAAAGGATGAGAGTGGCTTTACATCCACTTTAAGGTTACTTAATGTTACACTTTACAACAAAACAAATCTTAATATCTTATTGCATAAAAATAATACAAAATGTATATTTTTGGGACAGCTTCCCGCCCAGCCACTGTATATATAGGGCAAGGTGGAATAAGTGTCGTTCTGGGAGAGGTTGTGTCCTCCAAGAAGCCCCTGGGGAAGATCCGATGGACACAGTAGATCACCGATCTAAATACTGAGCAGCTGTGTTCCGCCCTGGGACCAATCACAGAGATCACATGTCCAGTAGTATGTAGGCAGGTGCAGTTTTTCTCCACTGCCAGTGGCACTCAACCACAGCAGCTCTGCATCTGGAGAGGAAGTCAGGAAAAACCCAGTTCCTCTATGATATCCTAGGTCATTGGTGAAGCGATCCAGTAGGATGTTGTTGTGACTCCGGAAGCCATCTTGGATCAGGCAGAGCCTATTTAAGTCCTTGCCTCCCAGGTTGTGGTGCGCTTCATGCGAGTAGGTAGTGCAGGGCAGTGGCGGCCGGTGGGATTTCTTTTGGGGGGGGGGTCTGTCTGGTCTGTTAGGAACAGTACTAGCAGTAGGGGAAAATTCTTTATGAGGAGGGAAAGCATAGGGTCGCATCTCTTCTGGACATCTTCTCAATTGGGCAAGAGATGGCCAGGCTGCCTTCTGCTCTCTCTCTACAGTCGCTCTCTCTCTGGCTGGAATCCACTCTGTTCGCATTGCTGTAACCGTGAGTGTACCTGGTTGGACAATCTTCCCATCGGGATTGTTGTAAAATGTTGCTGTATTGCTTCCATACAAGTTTATTATTTCACCCTGTTGTGTGAATCACTGTTGCCGCATCACACTGACGCTGCACCCCCACCTACAAGTAGACATGGCTGTCATTCATGAAGCTATTTAGAACTACTGTGATCTCTGTGATTGGCTACAGTGATTACAGGGTACAACACCAAACACAACCTCCCTGTATCATGGGATAGCTGTAGCCGATCACAGCTATCACAGTAGTTCTCAATGGCTGCATGAAAGCAGGAGCTGTTTCCTGCTATCGCGTTTGTTTGCACCGTGCCTGGATATCTTAAGGCAGCCGCCTATATTGTACACAACGCTGGTTTTACCTGTACTAAAGTAAGTGCAATACGTTATATTAAATAAAGCTTTTGGGATTTTATACCATCTGGCATCTCTTTCATTTAATGATCAATCTGATCGTGGGGTGGCTGGAGCTTGGTTTGAATGACCTGCTTATGCCCTGTTTGATCTGAGGACACATCTCCAGCTGATGACCCCCTGCAAAGATTGTTACATCAAGCCTGTTTGATCCTTCATAATAAAGGCTCCAGGCTCTCTGGTAAGAGTCTATATTGCCTGTGGTGACGGTGCACACGCGAGGTGGAGTTTTTTTGGGATTCAACTACTTATCACGGATTTGTGTTTTCTACAATTGGATCTTAATAACCCAATATGAGATTTTTGTTTAGCGTATAATTTTTTTCTACGTGTAGTGCACCCACCTATCCCCCTCCTGCATTAAACTCGGCTCCTCGCCGGGGGGAGACAGGCACACCGCACCACAAGCCCGTACCCTCCTGTGTTAAGAGGTTAGGCGGTGTTATTTTTGGGCCTGCCTGCAGCCAGAGTCTAAAGTCCTCCTGAGTATGATTCTCACCTCTACAGTGGGTAGATGCAAGTCCTTAACTTCCCCAGGAACGTGAATGTCCACACCAGCTGAAAGTCCAACTCAATATTTATTTTCACTTGAACAACACATAGTTTCTTGGATAGGAGAAAGGTTGGAGCAAAGACACAGGACAGCTCAAGGTGTGGAGAAGGTCCAGGCACAAACGTAGCTCAAACTCTTCTGACTGTTCAGGTTTCTCAAACAGTTTTGGCGCACAGTCTCTGCCACAGACCCTGTGGATAAGGTCACTGCCACTGACCTGGCGAACAAGGTCACTGCCACTGACCTGATGAACCTTGGTTCCTTCCTAGGACATAGCCCCTTTCAGGGAGAAGACGTCCCCCAAAGAGTCAACAGACCCCTTCCTTCACCGTGTCCACAGCACCGGTCCCTCGGAACAGATCCTCCCTTCTCTTAGGGTGCGGGTCCCCTCGCAAGGCGGCACCCTGGACTCCTCGATCCCTTGCAGACCCCAGCCGAAGGTTGCTGGGCCCCGGGCCGTTGCTGCAGCTCCTGGGTCTCCGTACCCAGGTAGTCAGAAACAGTGAGGTAGTACCTCACCCCAGGCTAAAGGTGCCTGAGGTGGAACCGGAACAAGGCCTCCGGGCCTAGGGCACCAGGAGACGACCCACACACACCCAGGCCGAAGGTGCCTGGGCGTGGACGACCACACACACCCAGGCCGAAGGTGCCTGGGCGTGGATGACCACACACACCCAGGCCGAAGGTGCCTGGGCGTGGACGAACCCCTCTCAGAAAATGTCTGCCCCTTTTGTATCCCCTCCCGGCATGCACAGCAGGTTACCCGCCCCACTGTACAGCTGCCAAGAGGGGTCACAAAAGGCACAGCATTGCGCTCGCGGTTCAACTCTGGCCCAGAATGGCAGCGCCACCCACCGGCCACAGGGAACACATCACCAGCATTAACCTCTGAGAACAAAATGGTCCATAACTCCTAACAATGTAATCTGTCTGAGCCTGATTACCACTCAGACACTTCCCCTAAATGGAACACCCCGCTACACACATGTTGTTTATTGTGATTATATCGCACTTTTGTGTTGCCGCTTGACAATTTACACTGTAAGAGCCCATTCACACTGGGGCAACACGACTTCCAGCACGATTTTATGAGGCAACTCAGACACGACTTGAGAATGAATCACAGCCCGACCTGGAGCTACTTACAAGGCAACTCCAAGTTGCCTGCAGGACAGGAGACATTCCAGTGGCCAATCAAACAAGAATCAGCTCTGTGGGAGGGAGGGGGGAGGGAGAGGTTTGCCTGATAAATGTATGTTTTCTTCCTGGAGAGTTGCTCCTATTAAGACAGTGAGAGGCGACTCCCATTGAAATGAATGGTTACAGGTCGCCTAGGAGTCGGATTGAAGTAGTACAGGGACCTTTTTTGAAGTCGGAGCGACTGCAGTAGTGTGCATAAGGATGGCTCCATTAACTTACATTGATTTTTTCAGCCAGCGCAACCTGAGGCGACTAGGGGCGACCTGGGGCGATTTGGAGTCGGATCCAAAGACGCCCCTGTGTGAATGGGCTCTAATGGTGGTGATTGACATTATTTATGTTTATGTTTTTACACATGCACAGTATTCTTCCTTTATATAATACAGCCATCATAACTGTGTAGCACCCTGATCTTTAGACAGGGTGGCTATCAAATTATTTGCCAAGTGATAGTAGCTAGACATGTGCACACTGAAATATTTCGTTTCGGAATTTCGTTTTCATTAGAAAAATAAATTTATTTAGTTACTCCCAAAATTCGTTTTTATTTATTTTGTTTTTCGTTACAAATTGCGTTCGTCCGAAAATCTTAATTAATTAAGGTCGAATCTGTCATTGAAGGCTTATGGTGTCTGTCGAATGTTCAAAGAAGGTTCGACGAAACAGCGAAACGCTACAATCAAACATTTCCGGTCGAATGTTCCGCCTACAAGCTATAGTAGAATTCTAATGTTGTATGACACTAGTAATAATTATATTTATTCATTATTATTACTAGTCAACCAACATTAGAATTCTTCTATAGCCTATGGGCCGAGCATTTGACTGGAAATGTACGATCGCGGCGTCGTACATTTTATCTGCTCCGTCGAATCTTCTTAGAACTTTCAACAGACACCATAAGCCTTCAATGACAGATTCAACGTTTGTATGTTTTTCGATGCTTTGTCCAATCTTCGTCGTTCATGTTGAATTGTCAAGTTAGTTCTAGCTATTTTACTGCTCCTCCTCTTTGGTTACAATCAGCCAATAACATTCATCATCATCATTTTTTTATTTTACTTCCCCCACCCAATTCCAGCAGCGATCTTTTTTCTCTATGTCAAATCTTTTCTCTCTATGTCAAATCTTTTCTCTCTATAATGTCGAATCTTTCCTCTCTATGTAGAATAATCTTGGACTAATAGAGTTCAGGTTAGGCACATTCGACCACAGGTTCGATGGACACAGATGGTTATTGTCAGCGTCATGTCGAATCTCCTATCTATATCGAACTGTTGTTGCAACGAAAACGAAAATAAAGCATTTGTTTATGTCGGATCTTTCGGTTTTCGGATTCTGCATTTTCGTTTTCGTTTGCTAAAACGATAACGAAAATACCTGAAATTCGGACGAAAATGCATTCGGACTTAAACGAATGCACATGTCTAATAGTTGCCTTGGCCAATTGATAGGAGGTCAATTGATTGCACCCTAATTCTGGAATTGCTACACTTCTCTCTTCTGTCACTAGATGGCCGGGTATTTGGTGACATTAGATAAGACAAGGGCATTGCAAGGACAGATGAGGAATAGATGGGGTATCTCACCCAATGGGCGGGTATTTTCTTTGGCCCCTTGGCCTTCTGGGAGAGCCTATTTATTTGGGTGGAGTCAGGTGATCGGGGGTTCTGTGCCACCTGGACGGCTGTCTGGATGGACGTTTGTTGTAATGCCCCGGGTTGCTAGGCCATTAGCCTTGGGACTATCCCGGGCACATCTGGCTTCTAGGCTGTCTGAGGGACTATCCAGAAGCAAGAGAGCAGCGTAGGGTTGGGAATGCGGCTTGCAGCCCAACCAGAAGCGACAGTTCTGCCGGTCGGAGAACCAGCTGTGGTTGGAGGTAGAGGGGAAGCTGTCGCCACTAAGGGACCATCCACCTTGCTACCAGAGACCACTGTGAGTAGCTGAAGAAAGTACCTGAGCAGTATTCTCACCAGCCGGGGACGGTGAAGAATTGGGAAGACTTCTGCAGGTGCCAAGCCATGGATCCAGCCAGTGGAGGTAATGCTTGCAGAGCAGCCTTGTGTGCCATGCCAGGGACTGAGCAGGCCAGTGCGGTGACGCTTGAGGAGTATATGTGAGTGCCAAGCTAGGGACCCAGCAGGGACGTGGGGGTGATGCTTGAGGAAGATTCTGTGTGCGAAGATTGGAAAAGCTCAGGAGATCCAGTAGCGAGTGGATCTGTTAGTCTAGTGAAAGACTGGGAGCTCAGTTGAGTGAAGTTCTACAATAGGAGATTGTAGAAGAAGTAAAGGAGTTCATTGCAATTGTTGTTAGAAACTGTTACAAGATTGTTGCCATAGGAGACAGCAGCCCTACTCATGCAGACATGGTGTCTAGCTGAATGCCTTACCCTGCATGGCTGTCTGCCTATAGAAGTCTCGGAGTCTGCCAATTAACATTGCATCTACTAAAGGGTGTCCTGGCCCTAACCCTCTCTCCCCCAGTTCTGTTTAAGAGACAATAAATCTCTTTGCATTCAAGAAGTGTCTGGCGCCCATCAATCTACCTTGCATTACACCCACCATGCCTTATAACCCACATCACAGAAGGATGTCAGCTGTTCCTAACTCTGGAGGTCACCATTGGGCTTCAGGGGCCCCGGGACTTTGCTACAACTGCATAAGCAATCATAGTGCAAAAAAAAAAAAAAAAAGGTTCATGTGGGTACAGTGTTACATGACAGGTATATGTCATTCAAAGTGTGAGAGCACTGAAAGCTTAAAATTGGCATGGGCAGGAGAGGGGTGCCATATTGAGGTGGTTAAACAGAAGAACATCATCTCTACTGTGTATGTGTTTCTTTATATGTTGCCTTTCTCAAAATTATGCATAAAGAGTAGGGCTGTGGAAATTAACTATTAATTAGTCGATTAATCGATTAATTTTTTTGATCGATCAAAATTATTTTGATCGGTACTCACCTCTCCGCCGGCTTCCGGGTCTTCAGGGAGTTCCGTCTGAGATCCGGTGACGTCACGGACACCGGCGGGTCTTGCCGTGTCCATCTGAAGGGCTCCTTTGCTGTGCCTTCATATCTGCATGCCGGCGGGACCTCACTATCTGCCACACACAAGGGCTGTTACACTTCCCTCTATCACTTCCCTCTATCACCCTGGGATTCTACAGCCATCCCCTGGGAGTTGTGATAGTTCCCTTCACGGGACATCTACATGCCGACGGACTGATGTTAACCCCTCCTCATCTGGATTCAGCAGTGGTATCGTTGTTCACATTTTTATACCAGTATCATACTTAGCTACATGTTTTTATGACTGCTTTTGCTGCCGTTTGGTATTACAGTTTATGTAGCTACATTGATTTTTATCTCCAGTACAATATTTATTTTGTTACCTACTTGAAGACTATAAAAGTTTTAATGCTATTCCCATCGAGCGCTGCCTTTGTGTGTTTTTTGTATCCTGCTATCCATTTTTCCAGTGGTTGGGAGCTGCACTGGGAATCGGCCTGCAAGGAGATCAGCTAAAAGTAGTTGGATCTGTATGTGCGTTATAATTAATCGAAATTAGTTGATTAATCGATTAAAAAAATAAAATAAAGATTAATCGAACAAGAACATTTTAATCAGTAACAGACCTAATAAAGAGATATATAACTCTCGCCCTACAGAGATATTCCCCTTTATTTTATAGCACATTGGTTTCAATAAGCGTATATCATTTTGAATTAGTTCAATCACATAGGCTTGTTTGATGAGAAGAGGAGTAGACTTGTGCACAACGGAAAAATTTGTTTCGTTTCGGTTTGTTTCTTTTCGGTCCTGTTGATTCGTAATTTTGCTAGACGGGATTTTTCGTGTTCGGACTAATTCGTATTTTCGCAAGCGACATTTTTCGTTGAATTTTTAGTTGATTTATAATTCGTACTTTCGGTAGAGTACATTGTTTTTCGTTGATTCTGGACAAAACTCCTACTTTCGTAACTTTTTTGGGGTTGGTTGATTCATAATTTTCCGTGTCTCTCTCACAACGACGCTGCCTATTATGCCTAATGTGCTTCAAATGGATTTGTACTTTTCTAAATACATAGCGGTTATTTGTAACGATTCGAAATCTCGTATTTTACTTTCGTTTTTTACATGCGGCTATAGCCTCCGCCCCTGTACACCATTTTGAGAGGGAGTTCAGCACGGTGAGGGAGAAGCAGAGAGCAGAGTGAGTGTTATTGTGCTTCGAATGGATTCGTAACTTTTTTCATAACGAATTATGCCGAAGACATTCGGGCATTCGATATTTTGCGGTACAATTTATTTCGGATTCGGTTTTATTCATAATTGCTTTGTTCGGAAATTCGAATGCTTCCGAATGTCCGAAAGTTGCTAAATTCGGACGAATTTCGATTCGTTACGAAACGAATTGCACAAGCCAAGTAGCCTCTCCTTGATGCATTTTTGTCCTCTAGCGTCTTCTGGAGGGTAGAGAGAGATGGATATATCATGAATATCCTTCCAAATACAACACCAGGACACACAGACAGATGAGTGCCTTTAGTGGTAGCCAATGGAGCCACCTGGGACACCCTTTGGGAGCCTGTAGCCAACCAGCAAGCATGTGCAGGAAATTTCAGGATAAATGCTGATCATCCTACGGATTGCATAAGGTTTAAATTAAATTTGCCCAATAGCTCAAATCATTCATATTAACCCTATGATGAAGATTGCATGCCATGAAATGATGCCTATAAATTGATACTTAGCATACTGTATGTAGGCAAAGCTTTGCTTGCTACTCCCAAATAGGGATGAGCTCGGTGTTCGAGTCGAACATACGTTCGACTCGAACATCGGCTGTTCGATCGTTCGACGAAGATCGAACGATTTGGGCCGTTCGCGCCTAATTCGAGTGACGCGAACGGCCCACAATGCACTACGCCATCGCAGTGTCATCCAGGCGCTGTGATTGGCCAAGCATGCACTGTGACCCCGCATGCTTGGCCAATCACAGCGCCGGCAGCGAGGAGAGCAATGATTGGCCACAGGCAGGATGCCTGTGGCCAATTATTGCTGAGGGTGTTTAGTACACGCCCCACACTATAAAAGGCCGCCAGCACGGCGGCCTAGTGTAGTGTGTTCCGGAGCAGGGAAAGAGAAGCATAGGCAGGGACAGTGACATTTATTTTTCTTGCTTAACCTGGATTCCTTTAGTTTAGGGAAAGAGAAGGATAGGTAGGGAGAGTGTCAGTGTGTTTTACTGTGCTAATCCTTGTTTCTAGGGACAGGGAAGGACAGTGAGGGAAATTCTCCTTGTGCTATACTGTGCTAAAGCATTGATCATCAACCATCTTTAAAAAAACATTTTTTCTAGGGACAGAAAACTATAGGTAGGGAGAGTGTCAGTGTGTTTTACTGTGCTAATCCTTGTTTCTAGGGACAGGGAAGGACAGTGAGGGAAATTCTCCTTGTGCTATACTGTGCTAAAGCATTGATCATCAACCATCTTTAAAAAAACATTTTTTCTAGGGACAGAAAACTATAGGTAGCGAGAGTGTCAGTGTGTTTTACTGTGCTAATCCTTGTTTCTAGGGACAGGGAAGGACAGTGAGGGAAATTCTCCTTGTGCTATACTGTGCTAAAGCATTGATCATCAACCATCTTTAAAAAAACATTTTTTCTAGGGACAGAAAACTATAGGTAGGGAGAGTGTCAGTGTGTTTTACTGTGCTAATCCTTGTTTCTAGGGACAGGGAAGGACAGTGAGGGAAATTCTCCTTGTGCTATACTGTGCTAAAGCATTGATCATCAACCATCTTTAAAAAAACATTTTTTCTAGGGACAGAAAACTATAGGTAGCGAGAGTGTCAGTGTGTTTTACTGTGCTAATCCTTGTTTCTAGGGACAGGGAAGGACAGTGAGGGAAATTCTCCTTGTGCTATACTGTGCTAAAGCATTGATCATCAACCATCTTTAAAAAAACATTTTTTCTAGGGACAGAAAACTATAGGTAGCGAGAGTGTCAGTGTGTTTTACTGTGCTAATCCTTGTTTCTAGGGACAGGGAAGGACAGTGAGGGAAATTCTCCTTGTGCTATACTGTGCTAAAGCATTGATCATCAACCATCTTTAAAAAAACATTTTTTCTAGGGACAGAAAACTATAGGTAGCGAGAGTGTCAGTGTGTTTTACTGTGCTAATCCTTGTTTCTAGGGACAGGGAAGGACAGTGAGGGAAATTCTCCTTGTGCTATACTGTGCTAAAGCATTGATCATCAACCATCTTTAAAAAAACATTTTTTCTAGGGACAGAAAACTATAGGTAGCGAGAGTGTCAGTGTGTTTTACTGTGCTAATCCTTGTTTCTAGGGACAGGGAAGGACAGTGAGGGAAATTCTCCTTGTGCTATACTGTGCTAAAGCATTGATCATCAACCATCTTTAAAAAAACATTTTTTCTAGGGACAGAAAACTATAGGTAGCGAGAGTGTCAGTGTGTTTTACTGTGCTAATCCTTGTTTCTAGGGACAGGGAAGGACAGTGAGGGAAATTCTCCTTGTGCTATACTGTGCTAAAGCATTGATCATCAACCATCTTTAAAAAAACATTTTTTCTAGGGACAGAAAACTATAGGTAGCGAGAGTGTCAGTGTGTTTTACTGTGCTAATCCTTGTTTCTAGGGACAGGGAAGGACAGTGAGGGAAATTCTCCTTGTGCTATACTGTGCTAAAGCATTGATCATCAACCATCTTTAAAAAAACATTTTTTCTAGGGACAGAAAACTATAGGTAGCGAGAGTGTCAGTGTGTTTTACTGTGCTAATCCTTGTTTCTAGGGACAGGGAAGGACAGTGAGGGAAATTCTCCTTGTGCTATACTGTGCTAAAGCATTGATCATCAACCATCTTTAAAAAAACATTTTTTCTAGGGACAGAAAACTATAGGTAGTGAGAGTGTCAGTGTGTTTTACTGTGCTAATCCTTGTTTCTAGGGACAGGGAAGGACAGTGAGGGAAATTCTCCTTGTGCTATACTGTGCTAAAGCATTGATCATCAACCATCTTTAAAAAAACATTTTTTCTAGGGACAGAAAACTATAGGTAGCGAGAGTGTCAGTGTGTTTTACTGTGCTAATCCTTGTTTCTAGGGACAGGGAAGGACAGTGAGGGAAATTCTCCTTGTGCTATACTGTGCTAAAGCATTGATCATCAACCATCTTTAAAAAAACATTTTTTCTAGGGACAGAAAACTATAGGTAGGGAGAGTGTCAGTGTGTTTTACTGTGCTAATCCTTGTTTCTAGGGACAGGGAAGGACAGTGAGGGAAATTCTCCTTGTGCTATACTGTGCTAAAGCATTGATCATCAACCATCTTTAAAAAAACATTTTTTCTAGGGACAGAAAACTATAGGTAGCGAGAGTGTCAGTGTGTTTTACTGTGCTAATCCTTGTTTCTAGGGACAGGGAAGGACAGTGAGGGAAATTCTCCTTGTGCTATACTGTGCTAAAGCATTGATCATCAACCATCTTTAAAAAAACATTTTTTCTAGGGACAGAAAACTATAGGTAGCGAGAGTGTCAGTGTGTTTTACTGTGCTAATCCTTGTTTCTAGGGACAGGGAAGGACAGTGAGGGAAATTCTCCTTGTGCTATAGTGTGCTAAAGCATTGATCATCAACCATCTTTAAAAAAACATTTTTTCTAGGGACAGAAAACTATAGGTAGCGAGAGTGTCAGTGTGTTTTACTGTGCTAATCCTTGTTTCTAGGGACAGGGAAGGACAGTGAGGGAAATTCTCCTTGTGCTATACTGTGCTAAAGCATTGATCATCAACCATCTTTAAAAAAACATTTTTTCTAGGGACAGAAAACTATAGGTAGCGAGAGTGTCAGTGTGTTTTACTGTGCTAATCCTTGTTTCTAGGGACAGGGAAGGACAGTGAGGGAAATTCTCCTTGTGCTATACTGTGCTAAAGCATTGATCATCAACCATCTTTAAAAAAAAAAATTTCTAGGGACAGAAAACTATAGGTAGCGAGAGTGTCAGTGTGTTTTACTGTGCTAATCCTTGTTTCTAGGGACAGGGAAGGACAGTGAGGGAAATTCTCCTTGTGCTATACTGTGCTAAAGCATTGATCATCAACCATCTTTAAAAAAACATTTTTTCTAGGGACAGAAAACTATAGGTAGCGAGAGTGTCAGTGTGTTTTACTGTGCTAATCCTTGTTTCTAGGGACAGGGAAGGACAGTGAGGGAAATTCTCCTTGTGCTATACTGTGCTAAAGCATTGATCATCAACCATCTTTAAAAAAACATTTTTTCTAGGGACAGAAAACTATAGGTAGCGAGAGTGTCAGTGTGTTTTACTGTGCTAATCCTTGTTTCTAGGGACAGGGAAGGACAGTGAGGGAAATTCTCCTTGTGCTATACTGTGCTAAAGCATTGATCATCAACCATCTTTAAAAAAACATTTTTTCTAGGGACAGAAAACTATAGGTAGCGAGAGTGTCAGTGTGTTTTACTGTGCTAATCCTTGTTTCTAGGGACAGGGAAGGACAGTGAGGGAAATTCTCCTTGTGCTATACTGTGCTAAAGCATTGATCATCAACCATCTTTAAAAAAACATTTTTTCTAGGGACAGAAAACTATAGGTAGCGAGAGTGTCAGTGTGTTTTACTGTGCTAATCCTTGTTTCTAGGGACAGGGAAGGACAGTGAGGGAAATTCTCCTTGTGCTATACTGTGCTAAAGCATTGATCATCAACCATCTTTAAAAAAACATTTTTTCTAGGGACAGAAAACTATAGGTAGCGAGAGTGTCAGTGTGTTTTACTGTGCTAATCCTTGTTTCTAGGGACAGGGAAGGACAGTGAGGGAAATTCTCCTTGTGCTATACTGTGCTAAAGCATTGATCATCAACCATCTTTAAAAAAACATTTTTTCTAGGGACAGAAAACTATAGGTAGCGAGAGTGTCAGTGTGTTTTACTGTGCTAATCCTTGTTTCTAGGGACAGGGAAGGACAGTGAGGGAAATTCTCCTTGTGCTATACTGTGCTAAAGCATTGATCATCAACCATCTTTAAAAAAACTTTTTTTCTAGGGACAGAAAACTATAGGTAGCGAGAGTGTCAGTGTGTTTTACTGTGCTAATCCTTGTTTCTAGGGACAGGGAAGGACAGTGAGGGAAATTCTCCTTGTGCTATACTGTGCTAAAGCATTCCTCATCAACCATCTTTGAAATCCTTGTTTTTTGGACAGTCAGGGAAATTGTCATTGTGCTATTCTGTGCGAAAGCAATCATCCTCAACCATATTTAGAAATCCTTAAGTAAAGGGACAGAGAAGGACACCTGAAGGTAGCTCTTATTGCTTTTTTCCCATCTCCCTGCAGGCCATCCATTAGAATGTCTGGAAGGCAAACAAGGAGAGGCAGACAGTCAGGAGGCAATAAAAGAGGGCAAGCAGGCTCTGTGTCTGGGGGCAACAGTGCTGGTCGTGGACGCGGTGCATTGTCATCAGCACATGGCCATGGGACACGCTTGTCCTTCTTTTCGGCAGCTGGACATGTTGAGCCACATCATGCCGAAGACTTGGTAGAGTGGATGACCAAGCCCTCCTCCTCCTCCTCATCCTCTCTCACCCAGGCTCAGGGTACTGGCAAAGCAGCTGCCAAAGTGTCCTCTTCCCTGGTATCAATGTCAGACTCATCATCAGTCACTCCTTCCCTAGACCCACCATGTCCTCCTCCTGAGGAGTCCCCCGAACTGTTTGAGCACAGTGTTGGGTACATGCTCCAGGAGGATGCCCAGCGTTTCGAAGGATCTGATGATGAAACCCAGCTAGAGGAAGGCAGTAGCGTGAGAGCAGACAGAGGGGATGCTCAAGAAGGACACCAATCTGGCAGTCATGTTCCAGCAGCTGCAGCATACTGCCAGATTGGCTCCAGTGATGAGGAGGGAGGGGATGATGAGGTCACTGACTCCACGTGGGTGCCTAATAGGAGAGAGGAGGAGGAGGAGGATGAGGAGGAGGCACATCTTCAACGAGGCAGGATGCCCTTTGGTGGCCAGCGTAAGGGCAGTACACCGACGGAATCACACCGCAGAGCTCCGCCTGTGCAGGGCGCTGCCTCTGCCCGTCATTCAAAAAGTTCTTTGGTGTGGGCCTTTTTTGAGGCTAGTGCATCAGATCGCACAGCTGCTGTTTGCAACATATGTCTCAAGCGTATATCGCGTGGCCAAAACATCAGCCGCTTGGGTACCACATGCCTGACCAGACATATGTTGACCTGCCATGCAGCTCGTTGGCAAGCCTACCTCAAAGACCCACACCAAAGAACAAAGCGGACCTCTCTTTGCACCGCATCAGCTGGGATCTCCAACCCCACTATAACTTCAGTCCTCTCTGAAACATGCACTGAGAGGAATGAAGGTGTAGAATTAGGTGTGTCACAGCCAAGTACTTGCGGCCACTCTGCTAGCAGTACACCGACGTCCGATTCTAGCAGGCAAATTTCCCTGCCCCAGCTGCTGGACCGTCGAAAGAAGTTCACTCCCAGCCATCCACATGCCCAGCGGTTGAATGCTAGCTTGGCTAAATTGCTAGCGCTTCAACTGCTGCCTTTTCAGTTGGTAGACTCTGCCCCCTTCCGTGAGTTTGTGCAATGTGCGGTTCCTCAGTGGCAGGTTCCCAAACGCCACTTTTTCTCACGGAAGGCTATTCCGGCTCTCTACCGGCATGTGGAAGGCAATGTCTTGGCCTCGCTGGACAGGGCGGTCAGCGGTAAGGTGCATATTACCGCTGACTCATGGTCCAGCAGGCATGGACAGGGACGTTACCTTTCTTTCACGGCCCATTGGGTCACTCTTTTGGCAGCTGGGAAGGATGCAGGACAAGGTGCAGTAGTGTTGGAGGTTGTTCCACCGCCACGCCTACAAAATGCTACTAGTGGTTGTGACACACCTCTCTCCTCCACCCCCTCCTCTTCTTCTTCCTCCATGGCCTCTTCCTGTGCTTTGTCCTCTGAACCAGCGGTGCTCCGTAGCCGTTCAAGGGGCTACGCAAGTACGCAGGCAAAAAGATGCCATGCCGTGCTTGCGCTGGTGTGTTTGGGGGACAGAAGCCACACTGGGGCAGAGGTCCTGTCTGCTCTGCAGGGCCAGGCCGAGAGGTGGTTGACGCCACGCCAGCTTAAGCCAGGAATGGTGGTTTGCGACAATGGCACCAACCTCCTCTCCGCCCTCCGACAGGGACAACTGACCCATGTGCCCTGTGTGGCTCACGTCCTTAACCTGGTGGTGCAGCGGTTCTTGGGCAGGTACCCGGGCTTACAGGATGTCCTGAGGCAGGCCAGGAAAGTCTGTGTGCATTTCCGCAGATCTTATAATGCCAGTGCTCGCCTGGCTGAGCTGCAAAAGGAGTTGAACCTGCCCAAGAACCGCCTTATATGTGACATGCCCACCAGGTGGAACTCAACGTTGGCCATGCTGCAGCGGCTGCACACGCAGCAGAGGGCCATCAATGAGTACCTGTGCGACTACGGCACCAGGACAGGGTCAGGGGAGCTTGGTTTTTTTTCTCCACGCCAGTGGGGCATGATCAGGGATGCATGCACTGTCCTGGCACCATTTGAGGAGGCCACGAGGATGGTGAGCAGTGACAGTGCATGCATCAGTGACACTGTACCTCTTGTCCACCTGTTGGAGCACACGCTGCGTGGAATAATGGACAGGGCACTTGAGGCAGAACAGAGGCAGGAAGAGGAGGACTTCCTTGCCTCTCAAGGCCCCCTTTACCCAGACAGTGTTCCTTCTGTCCCACCCATCGCACAGGAAGAGGAGGAGGAGGAGGAGGATTGTGTCAGCATGGAGGTGGAGGCTGGCACTCAGCATCATCAGCAGCAGTCTTTTAGGGATGATTTACAGTCCCAAGAAACCAGTGGACTTGTACGTGGCTGGGAGGAGGTGGCTGCGGATCATGTCGTCCTTAGTGACCCAGAGGACTCCGGACCGAATGCCTCAGCTAACCTACGCTGCATGGCCTCCCTGATCCTGCAAAGTCTGCGGAAGGATCCTCGTATTCTTCGGATCAAGGAGAGGGACCATTACTGGCTGGCCACTCTCCTTGATCCACGGTACAAGGGTAAGGTTGCGGACCTTATGTTACCGTCGCAGAGGGAGCAGAGGATGAGACAACTCCGGGAGGCCTTGCAGAAAGGTCTGTGCAACGCGTTCCCAGAGACTGGGAGGTTACAAACTCCTGGTCCTGGACAACGAGTTGCTGAGGCTTCGGCCAGTCAAAGAAGGAGCGGTGGGGAAGGTGGCCGTCTGACCGATGCGTTCAGACAATTCTTTAGTCCGCAGCCCCAAAGTATGATCGGTTCCAGCAACCATCGCCAGCGTCTGATAAACATGGTGCAGGAATATCTAGGGGCAAGGTCAGACTTGGACACCTTCCCCACCGAAAATCCTCTGGCTTACTGGGTCTTGAGGATGGATCACTGGCCAGAGCTTGCACAGTATGCAATTGAGCTACTGGCCTGTCCTGCATCCAGCGTTCTTTCGGAACGCACATTCAGTGCTGCTGGAGGATTTGTCACGGATCACAGGGTGCGCCTGTCCACCGACTCGGTTGATCGACTGACTTTCATCAAGATGAACCAGTCTTGGATCACCACCAGCTACCACACACCTGATGCTGATATAACAGACTAATTGATTTTAACATGTCACATCCCTTCAAGACTGATGCTGATGCTGAGTGCCTGTGCTGTTATGTTGACTGGCTATCCTCCTCCTCCGAGTCCTCAATGATACGATTGATGATAATAGCTTGGAAGATCATTTTTGTTTATGGGTGCCGCCACCAGTGGCTAAGGCCCAATTTTTCAGCCCCTGTTTAACAGGGGCGTGTAATTACAATTTTTGAAGCAATACTTTGCAACAGGGCTCATTGCTGTGCTCCAAGTACAGTATCTGTGAGGGGTTGCAGTGTTGTGCCACCAGTGCCTAAGGCCCAATTTTTCAGCCCCTGTTCAACAGGGGCATGTAATTACAATTCTTGATCTAATAATTCACAGCAGGGCCCATTGCTGCACCCACCAAGAGTAACTCTGAGGGCTTACAGTGTTGTGGCAACGCCACCACCACCACCACCACGAAAGGCCCAATTTTTCAGCTCCTGTTCAACAGGGGCATGCAATTACAATTCTTGATCTAATAATTCACAGCAGGGCCCATTGCTGCACCCACCAAGAGTAACTGTCAGGGCTTACAGTGTTGTGGCACCAGCACCACCATCAAAGGCCCAATTTTTACTACCACTGTTCAACAATTATATGTAATTACAATTCCTGATATAATAGTTGACAGCAGGGCGTTCCAGCACCAACCAAGAGTAACTGTGAGTGCTTACAGTGTTGTGCCAACACCAACAACTAAGGGGCCTATTTCTGCAGAGTATATACGGCAGGTCCCTACTTTCAAACATCCAACTTACAAACGACTCCTACTTGCAAACGCAAGAAGACAACAGGAAGTGAGAGGAAATCTACCCCTTGGAAGGAAAATTCTCTCCTGTAAGAATTAATATGGGAGAAAGGTGTCTCCTCTGTACTGATGCTTTATCAGCAATCCTTGTTTCAAGAAAAACACCACATTTCAAAAACAGTTGTCATTGGGACGGAAAGTGAGGTGAAATGTTCTGAACAGGGGCACAGACAGCAAAACAAATGTTACAGAGGTGATAACCCTTACCTATGTTTTCCAAAAAGTTTAAAAATAGATTTTTGGGCTGGAGCTACACTTAAACAATGTACCTGTTCAAAATTACAAACACATTCTACATAAGAACAAACCTACAGTCCCTGTCTTGTATGCACCGCCTGTATACGGCTGTTCAGAGTATATAGGGCCTTTTTTATTTTGTGTGCGGTGTTCCCCTTAATATCCATACAAGACCCAAAGGGGCTGGTAATGGGCTGGGGTAGGGGGGGGGGGGGGGGTCATGGGGTAGCTATGCCATTTTTCTTAAAGATTTTCATCCATATTACCGGGACCAGACATTACATTAAAGCCGCAAGCAGTTTTAAATGGCTTTTTTTTCCTTTAGAAGTGTCATTTTGTGCAGGGACAGTTCTAAACACGGGAAACACGTGGCACTTCACAGGCATACTTTAGACACCCCCCCAGGTACGATATTTAAAGGAATATTTGACTTTTTTTTTTTCACTTTATGCATCATTAAAATGACTGCTCCCGAAAAACGACCGTTTTTAAAACTTCTTTTTGCATTGATACATGTCCCCTGGTGCAGAACCCGGGTTCCCAAACCCCTTTTAGGACAATAACATGCATAATAGTCGTTATAATTAGCACTTTAGAATTCGAACGTTCGTATCCATTGTATTTAATAGGGTTCTAATGTTCGTACGAACGTTCGATCCGTTCGCGGGTTCTGGTGCGAACCGAACCCGGGGGTGTTCGGCTCATCACTACTCCCAAAGGGCATTCAGCTATGACCCAATATCATCTCCCAGGAGATTACCTCTCTACCCTTGTTTGTTTGGAAGCCTGTTGGTCACGTCTTACAATACCAGCACCTGGAAGAATAATTGGATCTTAGCTGAATGCCCTTATCAGACCGCAAATGTCATTTGGCCAAAGTCAACTAGTATAAAATATAAATTTCCACGTGAAGTCCAGGCCTTTTCTGCCATTTCTTGTTGACATGTAACAATCAGTATTTTTTGCTAGAAAATTTCTTAGAACCCCCAAACATTATATATATATTTTTTTAAAGCAGAAGCCCTAGAGAATAAAATACACTTTTTTAAATTATAATGCAAGAAAATAACACAATGCATAACCCAATGTTTTGGTAAAATATACCGTATATACTCGAGTATAAGCCGAGTTTTTCAGCACATTTCTTTGTGCTGAAAATGCCCCCCTCGTCTTATACACGAGTCTGTGTCCATCTTCATCTTTGTGCACCTGATCATGGCCAAACTTGGCACACATGTAGCCCCATCCTCTACAACTGTGAAAAGTTTTTTGTCCGGGGGACCTATGTCCTGGGAGCACCGATTTTTCAAAGCCGGGAACCCCTTCCATAGACTCCCATGTTAAATGGTAATTTCTCCAGTGATTTTGGGGACCTGGTACCGGCCGGCCTTAAGTCCTCCGGACCCCAAACCTGGCACACATGTAGCCCCCACTCTTCATCTACAATTGTGCAAAGTTTGTTGTCCAGAGGACCTACGGCCGGGGAGCACCAATTTTTCAAACCGGGCACCCCTTCCATAGACTCCAATTTTAAACGTCAGTCTAGTCACACAGCGCTGGAGATCATGTAGGGAGATTGGGCACAGCAAGGCATGGGCACAGTGAGGCAAAGTGAGGCACAGTGAGGCATGCAGATGGACACCCTAGGCTTATACTCGAGTCAATAAGTTTTCCCAGTTTTTTGTGGTAAAATTAGGTGCCTCGGCTTATATTCAGGTCGGCTTATACTCGAGTATATACCGTAAAAGATGATGTTACGCCAAGTAAATAAATACTCAACATGTCACGGTTTAAAATTGAGCACGCCCGTTCAACGGCACAAAACAACGTACATTTTCTTATTCGTAGGTGACACTTTGACCTCACATGTGTGGAATGATCACTGTTTGCGTGCGAGCGGGACCGGCGCGTGCGTTCACCTTTGCGTGCTAGCATGGGGTGACGGGGGACTTAAAAAATTGTAAATATTATTTATTGATTTTATTTTTTTATTTTTACACTGTCTTTATGGACCTTGCTTTGTGCACTGGTGCGCAGTCATGTTGGAACAGGAAGGGGCCATCCCCAAACTGTTCCCACAAAGTTTGGAGCATGAAATTCTCCAAAATGTCTTGGTATGCTGACGCTTTAAGAGTTCCATTCACTGGAACTAAGGGGCCAACCCCTGAAAATCAACCCCACACCATAATCCCCCCTCCACCAAATGATTTGGACCAGTGCACAAAGCAAGGTCCATAAAGACATGGATGACTGACTGGCCTACACAGAGTCCTGACCTCAACCCGATTAAACACCTTTGGAATGAATTAGAGTGGAGACTGAGAGCCAGGCCTTCTCATCCAACATCAGTGCCTGACCTCACAAATACGCTTCTGGAAGAATGGTCAAACATTCCCATAGACACACTCCTAAACCTTGTGGACGGCCTTCCCAGAAGAGTTGAAGCTATTATAGCTGCAAAGGGAGGGCCAACCCAATATTGAACCCTACGGACTAAGACTGGAATGACATTAAAGTTCATGTGCGTGTAAAGACAGGCGTCCCAATACTTCTGGTGATAGAGTGTAACTTTAAAACAAACACAAATCCCTAAAGACAGCAGCTAAGTGTACAGGCTGTGTGCCGGCCGTTCATTTATAATGAGGAGGAATTAGCCTCCATTATTGGTGACATCGGGTATCTGGGCTCTCGTCCTCGCCGCTTGTAACCTATTTCTGTTTTGGCATTTTTTACTGAAAATCTCATTCTTCCCCAAATCCCGACTGAACAATGGCAGAGAAGAGCCGAGTTATTCAAACACTTCCAACTTTATCTATATTCTGACGGTATTTGTGGCGTAACGCCGGTATAATGATGGGGGGGGGAGGCGATAACAGAGGAGGTGACAGCCAACCTCGGCACACTTTGTACAGCCGGCTCTTCAGCATGATGCAAACACCATTAAACCCCAAGCGAATGACATTTAGTTTGCTAAAGTTTGTAGAATTCACCTCCGTAACATCTCTAAAATTCACCCCTTTTAACAAATGGAACCACCCAACTCCTCATTCACTCCCTTGTTATCTCTCGCCTTGACTATCGCAACTCCCTTCTCATTGGCCTGCCTCTCCATAGGCTCCTCCCCTCTTCAGTCTATCATGAATGCTGCTGCCAGACTTATTCACCTTACTAGCCACTCAGTGTCTGCCAAACCTCTCCTCCAATCCCTACACTGGCTTCCGATCGCCCAGCGAATTAAATTCAAAATACTAATCACAACATACAAAGCCATCCACAACTCTGCCCCGAGCTACATCACCAATCTTGTCTCCAAACCTTCCTCTCCGCTCTTCTCAAGACCTCCTACTCTCAAGCTCTCTCGTCGCCTCCTCCCATGCTCCTCTCCAATATTTCTCCAGAGCCTCTCCCATCCTCTGAAACTCCCTACCTCAACCTGTCCGGCTATCCCCTACTCTTGCTACCTTCAGGCGATCCCTGAAAACTCATCTCTTCTGGGAAGCCTATCACGTCTCCAACTAATCTTTTACCACTTCCATCAGCTCATTCCCCACAGTTACAACCTTTTGTACCACCTGCCCCACCCTATTAGATTGTAAACTCTTCTGAGCAGGGCCCTCTTAATCCTCTTGTATTTTATTGTATTATAACGGTATTGTCTCCCTTTTATATTGTGTACTCCCCTTTAATACATGTGTTAGAATGGCCCAGTCACAGTCCAGACCTAAATCCCATTGATAATCTGTGGCAAGACTTGAAAATTGCTGATCACAGACACTCTCCATCCAATCTGACAGAGCTTGAGATATTTTGCAAAGAAGAATGGGCAGAAATGTCCCTCTCTAGATGTGCAAAGCTGGTAGAGACATCCCCGAAAAGACTTGCAGCTGTAATTGCAGTGAAAGGCGGTTCTACAAAGTATTGACTCCGGGGGGCGCCATACAAATGCCCCCACACTTTTCACATATTTATTTGTAAAAATTGTTTAAAACCATTTATCATTTTCCTTCCACTTCACAATTATGTGCCACTTTGTGTTGGTCTATCACATAAAATCCCAATAAATACTTTTACATTTTTGATGGTAACACAACAAAATGTGGAAAAATTTCAAGGGGTATGAATATTTTCTCAAGGCACTGTGTGTATATATATATATATACACATACACATATACATATATATATATTCATTAAAAAAAACTGCAAAAAAAAATTATTTTTTTTATATTTATATATATATATATATATATATATATATACCTGTATATATATATATATATATATATATATAAATATATCATTTTTTTTAAATTATTATTATTTTTTTGCAGTTTTTTTTTATAAACTTGGAGTTATACATTAAACCTAATTCACTATAAGTAGTGATTATTAGATTTTAACCTCTCAGGAACAGGACCCGTCTAACCCTCTTGTATTCTATTATACTATAACTGTGCTGTCTCCCTTTATAATGTAAAGCGCTGCACAAACATTTGGCACTGTATACATCTTGTATAATAATATTAATTACATTTTATTTTATTTTTTTAAAATAAATGCATAACTGTATTTATTAACATTTTTTAGAATCCTTCTTGAAGTTCTGAACCAGCAGAGTTTCTCACTTCCCTTCCAAGCAGTAACGCCAAAACAAACCGCTTGTTTTCAAATATTAAATAACTACAGAAGATAATATTCAAATATTTAATATGTTGGAATATTTCAAAGTAAACAGTAGCAGATTTTTTTTTGTTTTTTTTCTTTTTCTTTTTCACTCGCAGTCGAAGGCATAAAAATTTAAATAGGCGCGTCTTTGATAAAAAAAAAAAAAAAAAAAAGAAAGAAAAACAAACAAATAAAGCGGCTGTTAAAGCGGCGTGGGCAGGTGAAAAAAACTAAGAATGCGTGAGGCGGCGGGCAGGAATTTAAGAAGAGAGAGAAAAACATATGCAAATGAAGGCGTTGAGGCATTAGCTCCTATGTAATGACGGAGTCATAGTTCTTCGGCTTCTATTTTTAATTTTCCTTTACACTTCCTAAACAATTGCACGCGTCTATAACTGCCGAAGGAGTCAAACCTAGCCATTCTCAATAATGGCTTTTTCCAGCGCCCGCCGCCGTAAATCACCGCAAATTTGCATCCGCTTCAGTGAAACTTTTTTTTTTGGTCAATGAAACAAGCTCATTTTAAATGGGAGATGAATACAATGATCGTTTTCCCCTATCAGCCGGCGCACCTTGGCGCCAGGGAAAGAAAAAAAAAATCGTCTATTAGACGGAGTTATATGGCGCAATAAACCCTGGCATGACCGGCATCCCAATTCCAGTGCGAGGACGCATCGACGCTGCTTAAAGTGCCTTTGTGCCGCCGAGTGGTTTTTGTATCTAAATTGAGAATTATGACCGGTCTCTTTGATGTTAAATAAATGTTCTCGTATAACCGGGTGACACTTGTGCCGCGCCGAGTCCTGAAGGAGAAAGCAATAAACTTGCCTCGTTTTTTAAAGGAAAGTGCAGAAGATGGTACACCTTTCTTTACATTTTATTTTATGTTTATTTTTATTTTTTTTCAGTTGGCCTAAGGAGAGATTTAACTCTGAATGTAAGTGTATAAAGAAAAACGCTGTTTGCTAGTCGTGGCACTGTTCAAAAATAATGTTTAAGAACATTTTTGGGGTTCTTAAGACTGTACTAGCCCAACCATTCGCAACAGGGCCGGATCTAATCTGGGGGTGCAGTAAAAAAGTCAGGGGGCCATAATGTCAGCACTGTGATCTGGGAAACACTAATATGTATTAGACTGTCATTAGATTAGGGTGATTAAACAGAACCTGTAACCCCTGATATCAGATGTACCCATCAGAGTGCCCCTTTACATCAGGTGTCCTCATCAGAGTCCCCCCTTACATCAGGTGTCCCTATCAGAGTGCCCCCTTACATCAGGTGTCACCATCAAAGTGCCCCCTTACAACAGAGTCCCCATCAGAGTGCCCCCTTACATCAGGGTCTCCATCAGATTGCCCCGTTATATCATGTATCACTATCAGAGTGCCCCCTTACATCACTGTCCCCATCAGAGTGCCCCCTTACATCAAGTGTCCCCAGAGTGCCTTCTTACATTAGGTGTTCCCATCAGAGTGCCCCCTTACATCAGAGTCCCCATCAGAGTGCCCCCTTACATCAGAGTCCTCATCAGAGTGCCATCTTACATCTGGGTCCCCATCAGAGTGCCCTGTTATATCATGTATCACTATCAGAGTGCCCCCTTACATCAGGGTCACCATCATAGTGCCTGTTTACATCAGGTGTCCCCATCAGAGTGCCCCCTTACATCAGGGTCACCATCATAGTGCCCGTTTACATCAGGTGTCCCCATCAGAGTGCCCCCTTACATCAGGGTCACCATCATAGTGCCCGTTTACATCAGGTGTCCCCATCAGAGTGCCCCCTTACATCAGGGTCCCCATCAGAGTGCCCCCTTACATCAGGTGTCCCCATCAGAGTGCCCCCTTACATCAGGTTCACCATCAGAGTTCCCCCTTACATCAGGGTCTCCATCAGAGTGCCCCGTTATATCATGTATCACTATCAGAGTACCCCCTTACATCAAGTGTCCTCATCAGAGTGCTAACATCAGAGCCCCCATCAGAGTGCCATCTTACATTAAGTGTCCCCATCAAAGTGCCCCCTTACATCAGGGTCCCCAATAGAGTGCCCCGTTATATCATGTATTACTATCAGAGTACCCCCCTTACATCACTGTTCCCATCAGAGTGCCCCCTTACATCAAGTGTCCCCATCAGAGTGCCCCCTTACATCATATTCCCCAGAAGAGTGACCCCTTACATCACTGTTCCCATCAGAGTGCCCCCTTACATCAGGGTCACCATCAGAGTGCCCCCTTACATCAGGTGTTCCCATCAGAGTGCCCCCTTACATCAAGTGTCCCCATCAGAGTGCCCCCTTACATCAGAGTCCCCATCAGAGTGCCCCCTTACATCAAGTGTCCCCATCAGAGTGCCCTCTTACATCAGGTGTTCATCACAGTGCCCCCTTACATCAGGTGTTCCCATCAGAGTGCCCCCTTACATCAGAGTCCCCATCAGGGTTTCAATCAGAGTGCCCCCTTACATCAGGTGTCACCATCAGAGTGCCCCCTTACATCAGGTGTCCCTATCAGAGTGCCCCCTTACATCAGGTGTCCCCATCAAAGTGCCCCCTTACAACAGAGTCCCCATCAGAGTGCCCCCTTACATCAGGGTCTCCATCAGATTTCCCCGTTATATCATGTATCACTATCAGAGTGCCCCCTTACATCACTGTCCCCATCAGAGTGCCCCCTTACATCACTGTCCCCATCAGAGTGCCCCCTTACATCAAGTGTCCCCAGAGTGCCTTCTTACATCAGGTGTTCCCATCAGAGTGCCCCCTTACATCAGAGTCCCCATCAGAGTGCCCCCTTACATCAGAGTCCCCATCAGAGTGCCATCTTACATCTGGGTCCCCATCAGACTGAGTGCCCTGTTATATCATGTATCACTATCAGAGTGCCCCCTTACATCAGGGTCACTATCATAGTGCCCGTTTACATCAGGTGTCCCCATCAGAGTGCCCCCTTACATCAGGGTCACCATCATAGTGCCCGTTTACATCAGGTGTCCCCATCAGAGTGCCCCCTTACATCAGGGTCCCCATCAGAGTGCCCCCCTTACAACAGGTGTCCCCATCAGAGTGCCCCCTTACATCAGGTTCACCATCAGAGTGCCCCCTTACATCAGGGTCTCCATCAGAGTGCCCCGTTATATCATGTATCACTATCAGAGTACCCCCTTACATCAAGTGTCCTCATCAGAGTGCTAACATCAGAGCCCCCATCAGAGTGCCATCTTACATTAAGTGTCCCCATCAAAGTGCCCCCTTACATCAGAGTCCCCATCAGAGTGCCATCTTACATCAAGTGTCCCCATCAAAGTGCCCCCTTACATCAGAGTCCCCATCAGAGTGCCATCTTACATCAAGTGTCCCCATCAAAGTGCCCCCTTACATCAGAGTCCCCATCAGAGTGCCATCTTACATCAAGTGTCCCCATCAAAGTGCCCCCTTACATCAGGGTCCCCATTAGAGTGCCCCGTTATATCATGTATTACTATCAGAGTACCCCCCTTACATCACTGTTCCCATCAGAGTGCCCCCTTACATCAAGTGTCCCCATCAGAGTGCCCCCTTACATCATATTCCCCAGAAGAGTGACCCCTTACATCACTGTTCCCATCAGAGTGCCCCCTTACATCAGGGTCACCATCAGAGTGCCCCCTTACATCAGGTGTTCCCATCAGAGTACCCCCTTACATCAAGTGTCCCCATCAGAGTGCCCCCTTACATCAGAGTCCCCATCAGAGTGCCCCCTTACATCAAGTGTCCCCATCAGAGTGCCCCCTTACATCAGAGTCCCCATCAGAGTGCCCCCTTACATCAAGTGTCCCCATCAGAGTGCCCCCTTACATCAAGTGTCCCCATCAGAGTGCCCCCTTACATCAGAGTCCCCATCAGAGTGCCCCCTTACATCAAGTGTCCCCATCAGAGTGCCCTCTTACATCAGGTGTTCATCACAGTGCCCCCTTACATCAGGTGTTCCCATCAGAGTGCCCCATTACATCAGAGTCCCCATCAAAGTGCCCCTTACATCAGGGTCCCCATCAGAGTGCCCTGTTATATCATGTATCACTATCAGAGTTCCCCCTTACATCACTGTTCCCATCAGAGTGCCCCCTTACATCGGGGTCACCATAAGAGTGCCGTGCTGTTAACTTCTTGGCATGTACTAAAGAGTTCAGCTAACGCTGCACAACACACTGTCCCTCAGGTGTGCAATATAACACTCTGGTAACGGTGGTCTCTGAACTGAGGACACTGGGCCTAAAACTAGTCAGTTAATCTCTGAGCAGGTGCTCTCTCACCCGACCGGACCAGTCCGTACAACCGACTTGCGTAGCTGGGGCTCCATCACACAGTCTCACAACACCCGTAGTCTGATCCTCCTGACAGTCCTTGAAGGGATGATGGACGAAGACGACACCTGGGTTCTCCCGTGAAGGTCGGAGGGCTCTCTGGATCTCAAGGCCCAAACTCCTAGGCCCAGTCCAGCAGCAGACTCAGCGTTGGTTCCACTTGCAAGGGGGCGGCATCCAAAGAGACCCGCGCGTAGCTCCGCTCCTCCTTAAATAGCCCTTCCCCAGCAGACCATGCGCCGGGCAATGCACTCTGGGTGTCCCGCTGCACACTGGGTATGGTAGTCTTTTGAGCTCCTTAAAGTGACACCCCGCTACAAATGCTTTAAAAAAATATATGTATTTTAGTTTTATCAATTTACAAAATATAGAATATAGAACATAAGAGAAATCCAAATCAAATCAATATTTGGTGGGGCCCCCTCTTTGCCTTCAAACCAGCATCAGTTCTTCTAGGTAGACTTATTGTACACACGGTTGGAATTTCCGAAAAAAAAGCTCACATTGGACTTTTTCTGTCGGAATTTCCGACCTTGTGTACGCAGCATTACACACAGTTTTTGAAGGAACTTGGCAGGTAGGTTGTTCAAAAAATCTAGGAGAACTAAGAACAGATCTTCTGTGGATGTCGACTGCCTGAGATCCTTCTGTCTCTTCATGTCATCCCAGACAGACTCCAAATGGTGAGATCAGGGCTCTGTGGGCGCCAAACCATCACTTCCAGGACTCATTGTTCTTCTTTATGCTGAAGATAGTTCTTAATGACATTGTATGTTTGGGCTGGTTGTCATGCTGCAGATTTGGGACCCATCACATTCCTCCCAGATGGTATGGCATGATCGAGAAGTATCTGCCTGTATTTCTCAGCATTGAGGACACCATTGATCCTGACCAAATCTCCAACTCCATTTGCAGAAATGCAGTCCCAAACTTGCAAGGAGCCTCCACCATGTTTCACAGTTGGCTGCAGACACTTATTATTGCACCACTCTCCAGCCCTTCCCCCAACAAACTGCCTCCTGCTACAGCCAGGTTTTTCACATTGTGACTCATCAGTCCAGAGCACCTACTGTCATTTTCCTGCACCCCAAATTTCTATGTTTTCCTGAATAGTTGAGTCGCTTAACCTTGTCTCCATGTCAGAGGTTTGTTTTTTTTGGCCACAATTCTTCCATGAAGACCACTTCTGGCCAGACTTCTCCAGTCAGTAGATGGGGGTACCTGGGTCCCACTGGTTTCCACCAGTTCTGAGCTGATGGCAGTACTGAACATCTTCAGATGTGGAAGGGACGTAAGCACTCATGCAGGCTTATTCCCAAGCCGCCTCTGTGTGTCCATAAGTCACACAGAGTGCAGCTCTGCCCCGCTCCACCCCTCTCTCCCTCCTCCCTGGCCAATGGCACCCACTGCTGTGTCTCAGCCAATTAAGAGCGATGTACCTGGGAGAGCAGGAGCTCTGACGCACATCGCTGGATCAGGATTGGGCTCAGGTAAATATAAGGGGGCCTGCGGGGGGAGCAGCATGAAGGTAAAAACCTTTAACCTTTAGAACCAATTGAACTTTCCCAACTGCAAAAGTAAAAAAGTTTTGGATGAGGTTGTGCTTTAACCCTAACCCTAACCCCTACACCCTAAACCCTAATCCCAACCCTAATCTTAACCCCTAAATCCTAATCCCAACCCCAACCCTAACCCCAACCCTAATCCTAAACCCTAACCCCCAAACCTAACCCGAACCCCAACCCTAACCCCAATCCTAACCCCTAATCCCTAAACCCTAATTCCAACCCTAATCCTAACCCCTAAACCCTAATCCCAACCCCTAAACCTAACCCTAACCCTAACCCTAATCCTAAACCCTAACCCCCAAACCTACCCCTAACCCTAATCCTAACCCCTAGTCCCTAACCCCTAATCCCAAACCCTAAACCTAACCCTAGGGGTTGGGCCTGGGGGTGGTCCACTTACTCCACAGCCTGGTCCACATTTCCATCTGACCTTTCCTTTCCTGCGTGTCCTTTGGGGGTGCCCGCTTTTGGCAGTTGGGTCCATGGCCGACCACCGGTCCCGGCTCTCGACATTCATCTTGGTAACTATATGCATTTGGATTAATGTCACTAAAAATGACTGTATATACAATGGTACTATATATGTATGCTTTTTTTGTTGTTTGTTTTCCAACAAGTTTTATTTATGTGTACATATCTTTTTTATAGAATTTACGCCTGCAAACTTTTTCCCCCTGAAGAAGAAGAACCACACCACCATAAGGGTCAAAACGCGTCGGGGTCTTGCGCATAAGTTATTTATTATATTCTTGTATGAATTCATATTGGCTGTACCGATTTATACAGGGCCGATCCTAGGGTCACAGACGCCTGGGTGCAGAAATATTTCTGGCGCCCCCCACGTGGGCGTGGTCATCTTACAAACCCCTCCCCTTACACATATTTCTATGGCAACGACTCAAACACAGAGATGCTCCCCTAAGAAGTCGTTGTTACCCTAGGATCCTCCCATGATCCTTTAACAATAAAGAAAATACAGGAAGAGTGTACACTAATGAGACCTGAAGAGGAGTCTCTCTGATGCACACAAAGAGGGCTTCTGTTAGAGAGTCTGTTAGGAAGAGCCCCCAGACATAGTACAAGAGACAGTCAGGGAGTGCAGACATTACAGGTGACGGTCAGAGAGTGCAGACATGACACAAGAGACAGTCAGAGAGTGCAGACATATTACAGGAGACGGTCAGAGAGTGCAGACATATTACAGGAGACAGTCAGAGACTGCAGACATATTACAGGAGATGGTCAGAGACTGCAGACATATTACAGGAGATGGTCAGAGACTGCAGATATAGTACAGGAGATGGTCAGAGACTGCATGGGGGAATCATGCAAGTTTCTTTCCTGCAATCTGTGGTTGCTGGAAAGAAATTTGTACTGTATATTACCAGCCTAACTGAAAGTGAAAGTTACTGAATGTCTTGAAAGAACAGGAGGGGGGGGAGACAAATGGGCAGGGCCGCTGTTAGAACTCATGGGGCGCTGTACAGCCTACCTGACGGGGCCCCCTTCAACCATGCCCTTGACCCCACCCCTGGCCCCGGCTTGAAGCGATTTACATATGTGTGCGGAGCCACCGCATGCATTTGCAATTAATAAGCATGAAGGAGTTGGGGCAGTTTAAATTTCTTTTAAATTGTATTTTATTTATTTTATTACACAGAAAAACAAATCTTACACTGTATCTTTACATTTTTTTTTTTCATTTTTGCTTTCACAAGAGATGAACAACATCCCTTGTGATAGCATGGGCCATGACATGTCCTCTTTATGGGGACATCTGGGGTCTTTTAGACCCCATATCTGTCCTCTGGCCTCCAAAGCATAAGATCAAACAAAGATCAGTTTGATGAGATACTTGTTCAAGCCGGTAATGGTTTCTTAAATGAGCCCGAAACCAAAAGTGATAAAGTCCTCATCACTTCCAGTTTCTGACATCACACGGTGGGCGGAATGACATCCATCCCTCTCACTGTGTCCCAGTAACCAGATGCTAATGGTCACATCTTAAAAGCAGTAAAGGTGGTGGTGAGACCCCCTTCCACTGCCTGTAAAAGTAATCCAGGGGCTTCTTAGCCACTAGGATTACTTTTACTTTGTGCAGAATTGCTGGTGTTAAAAAATGATATCTTGATCATTGCTGTAGTGATGACCGAGATATCACCCTTCCAATCCAGCGACGTACTGGTACGTCGCTGGACGGGAAGCAGTTAAAATGAAGTGTAAATTAGCATTACACCGTTTTTTATTATCATTAGCATTACAATTATCACACAGGCAGCACTGTAAGCAGGAGCTCTATCATGTCTCAATGTCACATTGCTTTTGGGTGCTGACTTTGTTATGGCTGTTACATACAGTAAGTACAGCAATAAGTTAACAGCCATAACAAAGTCAGCACCCAAAAGCAATGTGACATAGAGACATGATAGAGCACCTGCTTACAGTGCTACTGCTTACAGTGTGATAATTGAAATGCTGATAACCTGCTGTGCTGTGAAATACATAATAGGACACAGTGAGTATTCTATCCTCTAATCCCCACTCACTGTGTCCAGTGCAGCCACACTGTCCTCCTGCTCTTCTCTGTCAGCCCTCAACTTCTTCACATCTCCTGAGGATTGCAGCCGAGAGCCGAACGGAGAATTGCAATATCACTCCGCCAAGCCGGGACTAATAGAATAGTGGGGTGGCATGATGTACATGTGCCCAAAAATAAGAAAATAGTCCCTCCACACTCACTCACATTTCCAGGCTCACAGGTTGGAAGCAGAAATCCTTCAGTCTCACAGAGGAATCTGCAGCTGCTGTTTTCATATTTCCCGCCCACACATCCTTTCACAGCTGTACGCCGGAGATAGTGTGGGCGGGGCAGGAAGTCATTGGAGGAGCAGAGGTGGGAGGAGCTGTATTCCTCACTGATCTCCCGTCAGTGAGGGGGGGGGGAGGTGGTGTGTTTGCTGGGCTGTGTAAGTGTCACTGTCACAGACACTTTACAGAGCTGCAGCCACCAGTCGTCTCAGAATTTACAGACTGATTCTCCTGTCCTACGGACGGGAGAAATCAGTCTGTTTTTCCACGGTTACTGAGATAATGGAAGGCTTGTCCCTTGTCCCCCCCCCCGCTGGTGGAGCCCTTCCTGAAGTCGCTCTCCTCCCTGCCAATGAGGATGCAGGGGGAGGGAGCAGATTGGGCGGCCGAGGCAATGCGAGGCTCTCATATTATGCGCAGAGGGAGGGGGAGAAATCTGCCCCCTCTTACACTCTGCACCCGCTCCGATCTCCTCTGACAGGAGGATGGATGGGGGACGGGCTTGGGTGGGATGAAATAGCAGCGGCGGTGAGCGGCCTCTGAATACCAGCAAGAAGGAGGAGGGAGGGGAGCACTCTGGCGCTTGAGCGCCCCCACCTCTGTGGCGCCTGGGTGAACTGCACCCCTCGCACCCTGTCTAGGATCGGCCCTGGATGTATACATGTTTTTAATCTATACCTTGGAGCCCATGTCCTGACTCCCATCAGATGGTTTTTCTATCATGTATTTTTTATATCAATAAACTACATTATATATTTTCTATATTTTCCATTCAATTCTTCTCCACCATTTGCTGCAACTCAAAGCCCCTAGGGGTACCTTTTCCTTTTTCACAAAATCCTAACCCTAACCCCTAACCCTAATCCTAACCCCTAAACCCTAACCATAAACCCTAACCTGCAATCTGATAATTCTGTATTATATCTACACCTTTTATTTACACATTTTTATTTTATTTTAGGACGACTCAGGAAAGTCTGGAGCAGAACAAAGGACACAAAGTTTCAGAGGAGAATATTCCGGGCGTTGGCAACACAAAACTCCTTTTTCATCACTTCTGTCCATTTCCTACTTGTTGGTAATGCGCGTCCGTCATGACATCCTCCAGTGTCCTCTATACTTCGGAGTCCATTACCGCCTTTGGGCAAGGTGTTCAGGCTTCACTGACTATTACTTCTTCATTTATTTTTCCCATTATAAATGTCTTCCATCGCTCTTCTTGTCCATCGGGCATGTGTACTCTGCCAAGAGTTGTGAATATATCATTTAACCCTTTTCCACAGGATGTGCTTTCTGTAACCGACCTTCCTGTAGCAAGCTGGTGACAAGGGCAAGTTTGCACGCAGCGGGGCGCCAAGGAAGGTTTGCAACTTTGCAAAAGAAAGTCGTAAAGCAAACTTGTCATGCCCGTTTATAAAGAAAAACTAACAACTTTAAAGCAGTTTTAAATCTCTGAAATTAAAAATGAACAAAGCATATTCCTCTGTTGCAGTGGTTCTTAAAGTGTCACTAAACCCACATCATAAAAAAAAAACAATCAATAAATGGTGTGTTCCATGCTGGTCATACTCACTCAGTCACTATGAGATTCCTTTTCTGTATTCTTCAAAAAAACCTGGTTGATCCTGCTGCTCTCTGTCTCCCCCTTCTGTCCATGTCCCCAATTCAGATAGGGATTTTGCAGAGCAGTGTTGGCAGCTCTGCACATGCTCAGTTTTCACTGATGTTTCTAGGCTGAGCATTTCCTTCCTATCAGGTGAGCAGCCCATGTGACTATAGAGTCACACATGTGGACGTATACTCAGTGGTAAATGACAGCCCACTCCCACCCTCCTCCTCCTCCTCCATGCACACTAACCAGCTAAACACATTGGGAGCGGGATATTACATGTAGATTAATGGAGGCTTCACCTCCCTCGTTTTCTAAGATAAAGGCTGTGACTGGCAGAAATCCTCCCACACCATGTTTTGCCAAAAATAATAAAAAATTTGCTTCAAATATATATTTGTGTGACAATTTAAAACAGTTGATTGATGTTAATTATTTATTTTAACTCTATATTACGAAGGCTGTTTTTATTTATTTTTTTACATGTGACCAGCAGCAGAGGACTAGAAGCTCCTCCTGCTTATGTTTCCCTGCAGACAGGCTGGGAGAGAGCCGGGTCATGAGGCAGAAAAACACAATAAGAAACTATTTAATGAAAAATACACTTGATTAGGTACACCTCTTCAATTGCTTGGTAACACAAATTGCTAATCAGCCAATCACATGGCAGCAACTCAATGTATTTAGGCATCTAGACGTGGTGAAGACGACTTGCTGAAGTTCAAACCGAGCATCAGAATGGGGAAGAAAGGGGATTTAAGTGACTGAACGTGGCACCATTGTTAGTGCCAGACGGGCTGGTCTGAGCATTTCAAAAAGATCTGATCTACTGGGATTTTCACACACAACCATCTCTCGGGTTTACAGAGAATGGGCCGAAAAAGAGAAAATATCCAGTGAGCGGCAGTTGCTTGGAGGAAAAAGCCTTGTTGATGTCAGAGATCAGAGGAGAATGGGCAGACTGGTTTCAGATGATAGAAAGGCAACAGTAACTCAAATAACCACTCGTTGCAGAATACCATCTCTGAACACACAACACATGGAACTTTGCAGCAGATGGGCTACAGCAGCAGAAGACCACACCGGGTGCCACTCCTGTCAGCTAAGAACAGGAAACTGAGGCTACAATTCGCACAGGATCACCAAAATTGGACAATAAAAGATTGGAAAAACTTTGCCTGGTCTGATAAGTCTCAAATTCAGATGGTCGGGTCAGAATTTGGTGTAAACAACATGAAAGCATGGATCCATCCTGCCTTGTATCACCGGTATCACCAGCAGGCTGGTGGTGGTGATGTAATTGCCACACTTTGGGCCCCTTAGTACCAATTTAGCATCATTTTAATGCCACGGCCTACCTGAGTATTGTTGCTGACCATGTCCATCCCTTTATGACTACAGTGTCCCCATCTTCTGATGGCTCCTTCCAGCAGGATAATGCACCATGTCACAAAGCTCCAATCATCTCACCACTGGACAATGAGGTCACTGTCCTCCAATGGCCTCCACACCTCACCACATCTCATCCAATAGAGCACCTTTGGGATGTGGTGAGATTCGGGGAGATTCGCATCATGGATGTGCAGCCGACAAATCTGCAGCAACTGTGTGATGTTATCATGTCACACTATGGAACGAAATCTCTGAGGAACGTTTCCAACACCTTGTTGCAGTGGTCATCAACCCTGTCCTCAGGGCCCACTAACAGGCCAGGTTTTATGTATTACCTTGGGGGAGATGCAGACTAGAATACTGCAATCACTGAGCAGCAAATTATATCACCTGTGATGTATTTCAGTTATCTTGTAAACCTGGCCTGTTATTGGGCCCTGAGGACAGGAGTTGATGACCACTGCCTTGTTGGATCTATTCCTCAAAGAATGAAGGCAAAAGGGGGTCCAATCCGGTACTAGCAAGGGGTACCTAATAAAGTGTCCGGGGAGTACATACTGTGTATATATATATATATATATATATATATATATATAATTTTTTTGAATTGCAGCTTTACTTGGGGAGAGGGAGGTTAGGGTGAAGGAAAGTATTGATAGTTAGTTCTCTGGTGATAAATATTGAAGGATGGAAGACGCTAAAGCCTCGTACACACGACCGGTTTTCTCGGCAAGAAAGCGGCTGGGAGACCTTTTTCCCGACAAAACCATTGGTGTGTATGGTTTCTAGACAGGAAAACTGTCGGGAATCTCGACGAGAAAAATAGAGAACCTGCTCTCTATTTTTCTCGTCGGAATTCTCGGCAGAGTGTTTCCTGCCAAGAAAACCGGTCGTCTGTATGCTTACCTGTCCGAGGTAAACCGGAGCATGCGTCGTAGCATACTAGGTTAGTGTGGGGTGCAGCAAGATGGCGGCGACGGCATCAAATGTGACGAGCGCCGGCTCGTCGTATTCGATGACGTCACCGCGTTCTTGCACATTTAAAAGAACGGCGGTTCTTTTGAATGGTTGTGTCTGTGTGTAAACTCGCCGTGCAAGGCAAGCTTGACAGGAATCTCGTTGAGAAAACCGACGTTTTTTTTCCCAACGGGATTCCCGCCCGTGTGTACGAGGCTTGACGCTTGGATCAAGTGGACAGACCCTTTAAAACATGAAGAAGGTGCCATTTCCTCTTCTTTCTCCTATGGTTCCTCTTTTCATCCCCCAAACCTGCAAAAGCGTAAAATTTGCCAAGTACTGTATATACTCGAGTATAAGCCGAGTTTTTCAGCACATTTTTTGTGCTGAAAATGCCCCCCTCGGCTTATACTCGAGTCACCTTTTTGCGCCTGATCTCCCGGACTTTGGGCACCCGTACCGGACAAACTTGGCACACATATAGCCCCACTCTTCCTCGACAAGTGTGCAAAGTTTGTTGTCCGGGGGACCTACGGCCGGTGAGTACCGATTTTTCAAAGCCGGGCACCCCTTCCATAGACTCCTATGTTAAATGGTAATTTCTCTGGTAACTTTGGGGACCCGGTACCGGCCGAAACTTGGCACACATGTAGCCCCAGTCCTCCTCTACAAGTGTGCAAAGTTTGCTGTCTGGGAGACCTACGGCCGGGGAGCGCCGATTTTTCAAAGCAGGGCACCCCTTCCGTAGACTCCCATGTTAAACGGTAATTTCTCCGGTAACTTTGGGTAACCGGTTCCGGACAAAACTTGGCACACATGTAGCCCCAGTCCTCCTCTACGAGTGTGCAAAGTTTGCTGTCTGGGAGACCTACAGCCGGGGAGCACCGATTTTTCAAAGCCGGGCACCCCTTCCATAGACTCCCATGTTAAACGGTCATTTCTCTGGTAACTTTTGGGAACTGGTTCCGGACAAAACTTGGCACACATGTAGCCCCAGTCCTCCTCTACGAGTGTGCAAAGTTTGCTGTCTGGGAGACCTACAGCCGGGGAGCACCGATTTTTCAAAGCCGGGCACCCCTTCCGTAGACTCCCATGTTAAACGGTCATTTCTCCGGTAACTTTTGGGAACTGGTTCCGGCCGAAACTTGGCACACATGTAGCCCCAGTCCTCCTCTACGAGTGTGCAAAGTTTGCTGTCTCGAAGACCTACGGCTGGGGAGCACCGATTTTTCAAAGCCGGGCACCCCTTCCATAGACTCCCATGTTAAACGTAAGTCTAGTCATGGGCACAGTGAGGCATGCACATGGACACCCTAGGCTTATACTCAAGTCAAAGTTTTCCCATTTTTTTGTGGTAAAATTAGGTGCCTCGGCTTATATTCGGGTCGGCTTATACTCAAGTATATACGGTATTCACAAACCGAGCATTTATTCTTAAAAGAAAAGTAAGAAGATGAAGAAAAGGTGACCAAATATTTCTAATTTTTTTTTTCTTCTCGTTCTGAAGTATTAATAGACGTTCTCCTCCACGTCTTTTCTTATCCTCCCCGGCACACAGGGAGCCTTGAAGCTGAAGTTTTGTAAAAGTCCATTTATGTCAGCATTAAGAAGGGAGCGGAGAAGGGAAAATTATCATATCGGGAAGAGAAGATGAATTATTCCATTTTCATAAGTAGAGTAGACTGCGCCGCGGCTCTGCCGCTCCCTTCAATGGGATAATTGGTTCATTTCAAATTTCAGAACCTTTACATAAGAGATTTTCTTCCTTTTTAAATGCTAACTAATGTTGTATTTACTTTATAAAGGACGTGAATCTTCCTGCTGCCTCCATATTTTCACAAGGGCGGTATAAATTTGTCTCGGCTCAAAACAAAATTTTATAAGATCTTCTTCAGTTGTTGGAGAGAATTAACAAGCTTACCAATGTGTGTTACCAATTAGACTTCATGAAGATTCGTTGAAAGTGAATGGAAAGTTGTCAAACTTTGGTGAAGGTTTTAGTATTCTTCTTTTTTCGGGTCTCCAACGGGTGCTTTTGGCTCCTCCTCCTCGAGCAGTGCCCGTCCCCCCAAGGAAAGCCGCTTGCCCTGGGGGCACCGCTGCATGCTCGCTCATGAGCTGCTGCTATATGCGTGCATAAGGCTCGGTTCACACTAATGCGTTTTTTGATGCATTTTGCAGAATTGCAGGGAAATTTTTTAACATTGGCTCCTATGGAACATGCTCACATCAATGCTTTTTTATGCCTCTGCGTTTTTGGAAAGGGTCGGGGACTTTTTTCCCGCAAAAAGCAGCGTTTTGCATATAATATAATTCAATGGACCCGCATCCAAAACGCAAGTACCGCGTTTTTACAGCGATTTTGCCACGATTTGCGTTTTCCGGTTTATGTTATTTTTTTTTTACACTGTATATAGCTGGTTGCTAAGGTGGGGGCCGGGAAGCCGGCCGCCGCGTCCTTAACAACCGATGAGTCATCAGTTGTCAGCGGGCTTCCCGCTGAATGTAAAAAAAAAAATTGCCGGCTGAAAAAACAAAACAAAAAAAAATAGAGAAAAAAAAACAGCGTGTGGGGGGGGGGGGGGGGGGGGGGGGGTGGTCACCCCAGGTCCATACCAGGCCCTTGGGTCTAGTATGGATTCAGAGGGGAACCCCCCCACCACACCAAAATAAAGAAAAATGGCGTGGGGGTCCCCCCAAAATCTATACCAGACCCTTATCCGAGCATGCAGCCCGGCAGGTCAGGAAAGGGAGGGGACGAGCGAGCGCCCCCCCTCCTGAACCATACCAGGCCGCATGCCCTCAACATGGGGGATGGGTGCTTTGGGGCAAAGGGGGCTCTGCCCCCCACCCCAAAGCACCTTGCCCCCACGTTGATGGGGACAAGGTCCTCTTCCCGACAACCCTTGCTCGGTGGTTGTCGGGGTCTGCGGGTGGGGGGCTTATCGGAATCTGGGAATAACAGCCGGCAATTCTTTTTTTTTTTACATTCAGCGGGAAGCCCGCTGACAACTGATGACTCATCGTTTGTTAAGGATGCAGCGGCCGGCTTCCCGGCCCTCTCCTTAGAAACCAGCTATATGGTGTTAAAAAAAAGAAAAAAAAAACGCAAAACGCAAGCACCGCAAAAAGCACTGCAGAAACGCTCAAAAGCAACATACATAGGTGTGAATCGAGCCTAAGACACATAGCCAGGGTCCTCCTCCACATTGGGTCACTGGCTGTGATTGACAGCAGTGGAAGCCAATGGGCTGTCTCAGCCAATGAGGAGGGAGAGTCCCAGGACAGCCGAGGCTACCATGAACATCGCTGGATCAGAGGGATCTCAGGTAAGGATTAGGGGGGCTGGGGGCTCACTGCACACAGAAGGTTTTTTACCTTTATGCATAGATTGTATGAAGGTAAAAAAACTTTCAGCCTTTAGAACCACTTTAACCATTTCAGCCCTGGAAGGTTTTATCCCCTTCCTGACCAGGCCATTTTTTGCGATGCGGCACTGCGTTACTTTTTAACCGCTTCAGCCCCGGAAGAATTTACCCCCTTCTTGACCAGAGCACTTTTTGCGATTCGGCACTGCGTCGCTTTAACTGACAATTGCACGGGCGATAATATTTTTGACTTTTTGCTATAATAAATATCCCCAAAAATATATAAAAGTATTTTTCCTCAGTTTAGGCCGATACGTATTCTTCTACATATTTTTGGTAAAAAAAAAAAAAAATCGCAATAAGCATTTATTGATTGGTTTGAGCAAAAGTTATAGCATCTACAAAATAGGGGTAGTTTTATGGCATTTTTTTTATTAGTATTTTTTTATTAGTAATGGCGGCGATCTGCGATTTTATCGTGACTGCGACATTATGGCGGACACATCGGACACTACTGACACTATTTTGGGACCATTCACATTTATACAGCGATCAGTGCTATAAAAATGTACTGATTACTGTGTAAATGACATTGACAGTGAAGGGGTTTAACACTAGGGGGCGATGAAGGGGTTAAGCGTGTCCTAGGAAGTGATTCTAACTGGGGGGGATGGGCTACCAGTGACACGACACTGATCGCTGCTCCCGATGACAGGGAGCAGTAGATCACTGTACTGTCACTAGACAGAACAGGGAAATACCTTGTTTACATAGCGGGCACGGTCACGGAGAGTGTGGCTTCTTAAAGGGGACGTACCAGTACATCCATTTGCCCACCGCTGCCATTGTGCCAACGTATATCGGCGTGCAGCGGTCATCAAGTGGTTAACTGACAACTGCGCGGGCGTGCGACGCTGTATCCAAATAAAATTGAGGTCCTTCTTTTCTCCACAAATAGAGCTTTCTTTTTTATCCCCCAGGAAAATAAAAAAATAAAAATTTCTTCAACAGTTTGGGCCAATTTGTATTCTGCTACATATTTTTGATAAAAAAAAAAAAAATCGCAATAAGCGTATATTGATTGGTTTGCGCAAAAGTTATAGCGTCTACAAAATAGGGGATAGATTTATGGCAATTTTATTATTATTTTTTTTACTAGTAATGGCAACGATCGGCAACCCTATTCACTTGAATGGACCGTGCTCAGAAAACCCTATGCCTGCCGAAAGAGGCAGGGGGTATAAATCCTGCCATAAAGCATTGCAGCTGCAACACGCTTACCCGCCCCCCTGGTGCTGCTGCTTCCACGGTTAACGGGGGAGCAGTTTGGGGGGTTAAAACGTGTCTCAGGATTTTAGGCGCTCCTCAACAGCTAATATATGAACAAGCCCTAAAACAATTGCTTCTGGTGTTTATCTAACAAATGTGATCAGTTGTGCTTCAGACAAAATTTGCGGACCTTCATAACACAGGATTTCGTAATCCACCATCCCATTGAAGCCAATGAGAATACAAACCAGGCAGGTAAGTCTGTGAGCAAGAAATTATTGCAAATTGTACAGAATGGTTTGGGAAGCCCACCCTGATGAGATAATGGGGCCAATAAACAGCCATAGCAACTTACTTCTAAAAATTCTACCAAGGATATTACAGCCGTGGCCAAAAGTTTTGAGAATGACATGTAGCAATACCCCCCTAGGGGGCGCTGGTTTAAGATTTGGGCCTGCCGTTACCTTTCTGTTCACCACACTCATCCTTGGGGTCCCTCTTGAAGAGCTTTAATGAATGTCCACACCAACAGTTCCAACAGAGGGGTAGAGGGATAGGGGAGGTTCAGGTACCTTGCTTTACGGATCACGGGCACAATCTCAGATCCAGAGGACAAATCAGTTCCACACTGGATTCAGCAACCACCGGATAGGCCTACTCTCACCGGCCTAGCAACCGGAGCGAAGCTCGTTCAAAGTCTCTGCCACAGACTTGATGAGTACCGTCTAGTCGTTCCACAATCTTCCGCCACAAGATCGTGTAATCACACTGACACTTTGCAAAAGTTCCTCAAAAAGAAAGTACACAGCTCACGGTGCCAGAATCTTTCAGCCATCTGGCAGCACTGTGAGGTAGATTGGCCAGGATGCGTCCTTCAATTGAGTCCCCAATTGTTCCGCTTCTTCCCGCAGGCAAGACCGCGTAGGACCATCCCTGGACTAGTAGGCCCCAGGAACTCCTGGGCCTACTTCTCAGTTGCAGAGCCTCGGGCCAGCAGGCACCGAGGCCAAAAACGGCTCGCACATCCCTGAGGCCAGGAGGGCCCTCAGGTCAGGATCCGGCAAACGAACACAGATAGAGCGGTCTCTGTCCATTAAGTACCCCTCCCCAGAATGCACAGCAGGTTGACCACGCCCCCTGAGCCACTTCTGGGAAAGGAATACCCAATACATTCAGCCTTTTGCATTTCCAGCCTTGACCTGTGGTGACAGCGACACCTACTGTCAAGTGAAAAACGTGCAACCCAGCTAGACTGAAACAGAGCCAACAATTTAGCATAATCCTTCTGAGCTGAACTACAGCTCAGACAACTAAATTTAACACATAGCGCCTACCCAACAGGAGCAGGGCGCTACAGACACAAATATGAATTTTCGCAAAGTCCGCTGCCTCAGTTTTTATGATGGCAATTAGCATAGATTCCAGAATGTTATGAAGAGCGATCGGATGAATTGCAATTAATTGCAAAGTCCCTCTTTGCCATGAAAATTAACTTAATCCCATAAAAAACATTTCCACTGCATTTGTGAAGAAGGCTTTAGGGTGCCAAAGAAAGTCCAGCAAGCACCAGGACCGTCCCCTACAATTGATTCAGTTGAGGGATCCGGGCACCACCAGTGCAGAGCTTGCTCAGGAATGGCAGCAGGCAGGTGTGAGGACATCAGCACACACAGCAAGGAGAAGACTTTTGAGGGTGGCCTGGTGTCAAGAAGGGCAGCAAAGAAGCCACTTCTCTCCAGGAAAAACATCCGGGACAGACTGATATTCTGAAAAAGGTACAGGGATTGGACTGCTGAGGACTGGAGTAAAGTAATTTTCTCTGATGAATCCCCTTTTCAATTGTATGGGGCATCTGGAAGAAAAGGTGAGCGCTACCATCAGTCCTGTGTCATGCCAACAGTAAAGCATCCTGAGACCATTCATGTGTGGGGTTGCTTCTTAGCCAATGGAGTGGGTTTACTCAGAATTTTGCCTAAGAACACAGCCATGAATAAAGAACGGTACAAAAACATCCTCCGAGAGCAACTTCTCCCAACCATCCAAGAACAGTTTGGTGAGGAACAATGTTTTTTTCCAGCATGATGGAGCACCTTGCCATAAGGCAAACGTGATAACTAAGTGGCTTGGGGAACAAAACATCGAACATTTTGGGTCCATGGCCAGGAAACTCCCCAGACCTCAATCCTATTGAGAACTTGTGGTCAATCCACAAGAGACGGGTGAACAAAAACCACACAAATTCTGCTAAACTCCAAGCATTGATTATGCAAGAATGGGCGGCCATCAGTCAGGATGTGGCCCAGAAGTTGATTAACAGCATGCCGGGGGGAATTGCAGATTCCTTGAAAAAGAAGGGTCAAAACTGCAAATATAGACTCTTCGCATAAACTTCATGTCATTGTAAATAAAAGCCTTTGACACTTATGGAATGTTTGTAATTACACTTCAGTATACCATAGTAATATCTGACAAAAAGATCTAAAAACACTGAAGCAGCAGACTTTGTGAAAATGAATATTTGTGTTATTCTCAAAACTTTTGCCCATGGCTGTAAGATAGAAAGGTTGGACCTGGGGCCACTGGAATTCAAGCTGAGGTTGTTCATAAGCATTCAGAATATCTGATTCAGCACCGGATATCTGAATATGTAAGATTGGGTCCAAATTTTGGTACCAACTCTTGTAGCCTCCCCCCAAAAACCTTGTTTTGATAGCAGTCTCTCGGGTTGCTCCTCCCGGGTCGCTGCTGACTGCTCTTTCAAATTGTGTTTAGATGATTGGCACATGGAAGTGTAACATAAAATCCATTAACACAAGTAGCGGCGTAGTAACACAGCACAACAATAAAAAGCAATAACTGTTGCAGCTTTACATTACTTGAAAATGAATTTCCACACCGGAGCGGTTACAGTTGCGGAAGATCCATGGTAAAGACGCCCCAAGAGGCTCTCGGCAATGGCGCATAATATCATGATGTAAGTGTTTCTTCAAACCATTATGCTTTATGGGCTTCAGCACATGTAAATATTGTAATTTATTCAAATTAAATCTCCCTCTCATCCTTCATTGCTGTTTGTCAACATAAATTGAGGAACGGAATGTCTTTGGATGTTTGTTGGCATATGGAACCAATAATATATTATATCGCGAGTCCCTCGCTTGCCAAGTTTCTGCCTTCTCCTGGGGAATCAAACAACTGCGGAGGCAAGCAGCCCTTTTTTGGAAGAGCTTGCAACATGGCAACATGGCATGGAATATGTATAAAAGAGAACCAGTCTTGACAGGACTTATGCAAGACTGTAGGGTTGGCAAATAGGCTGTTCACTTTGCAAAGGAATTTTCCCCAGAGCGTGGTGAGTTTTCACTTTGCAAAGAATACCCAATTACACGCAAGGAAAAAATAAAAATAGTATTCTTGCTTGCAGATGATTGGATGATGGAAGTATGGGGGCGGGGCCATGCGTTTGGTACCCACAGAGGAGAGAATTCACACTGAGACCATAGATTGCACTAAAGTGGATTAGGAGCATCAAGTGAGTGAGAAACTTGTATAGCGCTACAAATGCGAACTAAATCGCCTCAAGGCGCTTTTTCCATTCAGTGTCGTCCTGATCCTTCAGAAGAGGTGGGTCTTAAGTTTTTTCTTGAAGGCCCGATGGTTTTCTTCCATGCGTTTTCTTCCATGCGGATGTTTGTGGGTAGAGCGTTCCATAGCCATGGTCCTTGGACTGCAAATCTTCGTTCTCCCTTCGATTTGTAGCGGGACTTGGGATGTGGAGGAGGTTTTGGTTAGTTGATCGGAGAATGTGATTGGGGGTGTAGTGTTTAATTTTCTCGCATAAATATTGGGGAGCGTTTCCTTGTGTGCATTTGTGGGTGAGGCAGAGTGTCTTAAAAGTGACCCGATCCTTACGGTTAGCCAATGAAGGGTCCTCAGGGATGGGGTGATGGATTCCCAGGGTTTTTTTCCCGTTACTAGTCTGGCTGCCGTTTTCTGGACGACTTGTAGGCACGCCATCTCGTATTTAGGTAGTCCTATGTAGAGGGCGTTTGCGTAGTCAAGTCGGGAATTGATGATTGTTCCGACTACTACTGCTATTTCCTCTTCCGGGATGAAGGGGATGAGTCTACGCAGCAGGCGAAGGAGATGGTGAGATCCGCTGACTACTGATCCTATTTGTGCGTCCATCGACATCTCCGAGTCAAAAATAACTCTGAGACTTTTGACTTTGGTGCTCAGGGTGATGGTCTGTCCAAGGATGGAGGGTGGTGTCCATGCAGTCTTAGCTTTTGTCTTTCGGTTTGCGTGGAGTAGAAGAAGTTCTGTTTTGGATCCATTGAGTTTGAGGGAGCTCTCAGTCATCCAATCATCGATCAGTGTGAGGCATTTTTCCAGTCCGTGATATTGGTCTTTTTTTCCGGTGATGGGAAAGTAGAGTTGGGTGTCGTCAGCGTATGAGTGGTAGCACAGGTCCTGTTTGCTAATGATCAAAGTTCCAACAAGGTGGTAACAGAGTCTGTGTAACACAGCTGTCACAGAGAGTTTGCAGAGGATATCCAGAAACAATGTATGATGGCAGCGGTGGTGGCTGAAAGGCATCTTGGGAACAACGCACTAGACATGTGCGATTAGTTTCGTACGAATCGAAAATTCGTACGAATTTCCAAAAATTCGTACATTCGGAAGCATCCGAAATACGAGTTTCTATTCTTACTAATTTTATACAAAATACGAAATTTTGTTGACGAATTTCATTTCGGGAGTGGGAGAGACTGCTCAGACTGGTACTGGTAGTCGATTCAGAATTGGGCAAAATAAGAATGTTCGTTAATATCGTTTTATTATTGTCATAATAATTACGATTATTCGTTATGATGATTTTAAAAACCCAGGAAGTAAGCACAGCACAGGGATGATGGAAGACCCTCATAATGAGCACAGCAGGGATACAGCCCCAGGAGGAAGCCAGCACAGCACAGGGATGGTGGGAGCCCCTCATAATGAGCACAGCACAGGGATGGTGGGAGCCCCTCATAATGAGCACAGCAGGGGTACAGCCCCAGGAGGAAGTCAGCACAGCACAGGGATGGTGGGAGCCCCTCATAATGAATGTTCGTAATTGTTATGAAAAGTTAACGAATCTAACAAGCTTTCGTATTTCATACGAATCCAAATTGAATTTCGGACACGAATTACGAAATACGAATTAACAGGCTACTACAAACCCAGGAAGTCAGCACAGCACAGGGATGGTGGGAGCCCCTCATAATGAGCATAATGAGTCAACGACTGCCATATTGAGAAAGGTATTTTTTGCTTTTTAATTTCATCATAACGAATGTTCGTAATTGTTACGAAAAGTTAACGAATCTAACGAAAATTCGTATTTCCTACGAAACAAATCCAAATTGAATTTCGGACACGAATTACGAAATACAAATTTTTGTCTACTATGAAACGGAACGAAACAAAACAAATTTATTGACGGCGCACATGTCTGCAAGGCACCTGACTGCCGCACAGGCAAGCAGTTCCTACTCTGTCCTTCCTCCACTGCAACCTTTCCCTCAGCTAACACACTGTCCCTGACCAGCAGGTTCCTGTCCCTGACCTAGCCACTTCACAAATGTGTGCCAACCGAAGGGGATTAGAGCTATTTTTTAGCTGAGCCCACACTAAAAATGGCCGCTGAGGCAATCCAAGACAGCAGCATCCAATTGGACAGCTGTTCTCCTGATGACACCTGTGGAGGCCTCAGAGGAACATGAGTTCCCCCCCTTCCTTTGCTCTCTTTGTATGGCGGTTGCCAAACGGCGCCATCTGTGCAGGGAGGCCGAACTGCAGCTACCTACAAATCATCAGAGCTTGGCTTCATTCACTAGGCTCGGGAAAGGGGAATTTTCTTGCAAAGGAAAACTTCCCTTGCAAAGTTAACAGTCTATTTGTTTTTTTAGTAAATCAACCCCTATGTCTGTGCTGCAATAAAAGCTTATTACCTTCCTGTTCATAAACTTTTTAAAGTAAATGTAAGCTGCGCATGCATAGTTCGGTGCATATTCCCAGCATGCCTTGGTGGCGGGTTGATTGACTGCCATGCCCAGCTGGAGCGGAAGATGGCAAACTCAGAAGAAGACTGAGCAAAGACGTTAGTGCCAGCAAGGGAGCTAGTATATGCATACCTTCCAACTTTTTGAGATGGGAATGAGGAATACCTATTAGCAAATGTATGTAGGCATAGGACACACCCCTTGCCACGCCCTCTTAACCACTTAAGGACCGAGCCTCTTTCTGAGATTTGTTGTTTGCAAGTTAAAAAATTTTTTTTGCTAGAAAATTACTTAGAACCCCCAAACATTATACTTTTTTTTCCTAACACCCTAGAGAATAAAATGGCGGTCATTGCAATACTTTTTGTCACACCGTATTTGCGCAGCGATCCTACAAGCGCACTTTTTGGGGAAAAAATACACTTTTTTAAATTAAAAAATAAGACAACAGTAAAGTTAGCCCAATTTTTTTTGATATTGTGAAAGATAATGTTACGCCGAGTAAATTGATACCCAACATGTCACGCTTCAAAATTGCGCCCGCTCGTGAAATGGCGACAAATTTTTACCCTTAAATATCTCTATAGGCGACGTTTAAAAAATTCTACAGGTTGCATGCTTTAAGTTACAGAGGAGGTCTAGGGCTATTTTAAATTTTTTTTCTTACTTATTTTACCTTTTATTTTTTACACTGTTCTTTTAACAAAAAAATGGTGTCACTTTTATTCCTATTACAAGGAATGTAAACATCCCTTGTAATAGAAAAAAAGCATGACAGAACCTCTTAAATATGAGATCTGGGGTCAAAAAGACCTCAGGTCTCAAATTAACACTAAAATGCAATAAAAAATAAATAAAAAATGTCCCTTTAAGAGCATTGGGCGGAAGTGACGTTTTGACGTCGCTTCCGCCCTGCTATGGTATGGAGACGGGTGGGGGCCATCTTCCTCTCACTCATCTCCATACCACTGGCGTGACAGGACCCGATCGCCTCCGCCGCTACCGACGGCTCCGGTAAGCGGCGGAGGGCACCGGAGAGCAGCGGGAGGGGGGCCCTCTCCTATCGCCGATAAAAGTGAATCCGCCGCAGAGACCACCATTATCGGAAACCGGACCGCCCGCTGAAGGAGAGGATTCCTGGGTTATGGTAGCTAGCTTCTGCCATAACAAAGATATCCCTCTTCAAACAGCCACAAGCGCTTTTTTTTTATCCAATACTGTTCCTTTATATTGGCTTTTGAAATCTACAAATGCAGCAATTTAGAAATAGGATGAAAGGTTTAGCACTGGGAAACACTTTTTGAAAGATAAAAGGTGCATTTTATATACAACTATAGAGATCAGAGAAAAATGAGGGACAAATGAGGAGGAAAGAGGGACAGAGGGACATTGCTCCAAATCAGGGACAGTCCCTCGAAAACAGGGACAGTTGGGAGCTATGGTGTATGGAAAGGTTAGAACCCCTGTCAGGCTTTAAAGAGGAAGTAAACCCCGATGGGTTTTAATTCCTCTTTTGTTCCCTGCTAAGTAAAAGCATAATGGGCTAGTATGCATCACATACTAGCCCATTATGTGGTACTTACCTGCAAACGAAGCCCATGATGTCCCCGCTGGTGGCCACGTCCTTCTTCACCTCTCTTACTTCAGGGGCCGTGGACTCTTGCCCTTTCTTCAGTGCGCATGCTCCGATGACGTTGGCGCAAGCGTATATGGTAAATATCTCCTAAATTGTGCAGGTTTTTAATAGATATTTCCTTGACCTACAGGTAAGCCTTATTATAGGCTTACCTGTAGGTAAAAGTAGTGTGTAAGGGTTTACAACCACTTGAATATCTCCATATCTTTTATATGTGTAGCGGACCCCCCATGTTTGGGGTCGCTATGCCTAAATTTAGGGGGTAGCCTGAGCAAATAGTTATGCTCAGGCTGTTTGAATTCTTTAGGTTGGTCTCTGCTCTGAGGTAATGTTGCCTGGCAGTACAGTTCCTTGTGGCCTGTAGGTTGAACCACAGGTAGCATTACAATGCCATTGGGTGTCCTCTCTCGGCAGCCGTGCAGTGGGCATGGTCTACCTGCTGTGCATGCTGGGAGAGGGTACATAAGGGGCAGACGCCATTATTAGGGGAGCAGTTCACGCCCTTCGGCCCTCCAGGCCAGGGGTGCGTGTGTGTGTTCAGTCCCGGGCACCTTTGGCCCGAGGCCGCATCGTTCCAAGTAGGCCCAGCACCTTTAGCTGAGGTCTACACCAAACAGCGGAATCCCAGGGTACCCGTGGGAGGGTAACCCGCTCTGAAGGAGAGGGAGCCAGGGGAGGACCTATCCAGGAGATCGGTGAGGGAAGTCACTGTCTCGGGAGAGGCCTGGTTACCTATCAGAGGGAAGGATTCTATTATCCGCCAAAAGTCTTGTAACGTGCCCTATTGGCACCTAAGGTAGGGTGACCAGACATCCCCGTTTTCCGGGGACAGTCCCCAGATTGAGGACACTGTCCCTGGACCAAGTCTGTCCCCAGTTTTGTCCCCGGATTGGATTTGAACAGGGGCTGGGGCAATTTCAAAGACAATCAGTGCAGAATAAAAAATAAAAATTCTGAATTACACACCCCCACTTCGCCGCTTAGGGGGGGTGTATTTTTTTTTTCCATTATCTGTGCCCCCTTCTGATGATCATGTGCTGGTCGGAGAGGAGGGAATATTTCTTCAGTTTCTGACGCATGCCAATTCAGCTCCGCTCGCATGTTCTTCTGCCTTGGCTCAAGTCCCGGTCAGCCACCTGCCTGCTTATCTCCTTGCCTTCCCTGGCAGAGTGATCTTCCTCCGCTCCCCACCCGGTAGTAGCCGGGGGGCCCGAAGAGTAAGACTTGACAGGCTGTGAGGTGGGCGGTGGCGGCAATGGGCAGAGAGACGCTGATTGCCACCATTTCTAGTAAAAAAAAAAATATGTCCCCGGTTTTTATTTTAAAAATCTGGTCACCTTAACCTAAGGTCTCAAGTGTTACAAGTGCTGGAAAGTTCGGGACTTATAGGTTCATATCCTGATCGTATCCTTAGGAAAAGAACTTAAAAGTGAAAGTTCGTGCTCCACACCGGCTGCTAGGACCGTGAGAGGGGACTATCCGGGTGAGCAAAACCCACCCAGGCTTGAGTGGCGACGAGGGTAATTAAGTGCCGTATGCCTGAACCTACCTCCCTGTTCATCCTCTCTATCTCCAATCTTTCCTGTCAAGTTGCAAGCAAGTAAAATAAACTCTTTTATTGAGTTTGACATTGTTTGGACATTGGTCTTCTTTGAGAGAGAATAGACTTTTCCCTACACTCTAGGGACGAGAACCAACGAAAGGAGGTAACTCGCTGCAGGACCCAAATTAATAAACACTGCTCACCCTCTACAAGAGGGAGGATCCGGGCATGTGGCATGGTGTGTCCCACTGTGCAAGTGGAGGTAAGCAGGGTAAAGGATCTGTGTGCTACATATGTCTGCATGTCAGTGTAGCGATACCCCCAGCTAAGGGAGCCGCTGATATGATATAACACGCCGCTGTCAACCCCCAGCAATTGGCTCTACCCTCCCTTGGCACAGTTAGTAGGGGATGATAGGATTGTGAGGCCTGCAACTTTAGGCAACACAATACAGCAACAAAAACACACACAGTGATATAGCGAACACTGACCGTTTCTTCTGCACAGTAATAACACCGACAACTAGTCTGATTAATCCTGGTACTTTTACTAAAGGAAATGATTAAACAGATTAATACAGTATACTTTAGCATATGCAGAGCCCTGCAATGAAAGGGTGTTCAACAATAGGCAGATATACAATTCTGTAGAGAGATAACTAATAGGCCCCCTTTGCAACTCTCCTCCCTCGTGGGCAAGATGGCGCCCAGCAATGTCTACACTGATAAGTCATTCCTGACTGTAACTATGTGTAAGTTCCGCAGAGAAGAATCTTCACTAGCAAATGGTGGTGCACTTTTAGAGACAAATTGTAATCCACAGGAATGAAAGTTGACAAACTTGGTGAATAAAGATAAAGTCACTAACGCTATTCAATGCACTGTCCCTCCGGTGTGCATATGCAAACTCTAGCGGGTGAGTCCCGAACAACAAAAACTGGGCCTAGAGGTCCTGCACTAATCTCTGAGCAGGTGCTCTCTCACCCAACCGGACCAGTCCACGTCCGTATCTTCCTTTGCTGTGTCTCGGTACACAGGTTCCACGACACCCGGGTCTTCGGTCCTCCTGGCAGCAGCAGACGGATGGCAGCATGAGATGTCCCTCAGGCTCCTCGGTGGAAACGGAAGGCTCTTTGGAAATACAGGGCCTAGGCTTCAGGCCCTGTTCGGAACAGCATACTCAGCAGAGAGGTCCACTTGCTGGGCGGGCGATGTCCAAAGAGACCGTACTCCGGTCCGGCCCCTGGTTAAATACCCCACCCCAGCCGTCCTTGCGCGGGGAAATGCATCCTGGGTATGGTAGTCTCTGGGTTCCTCAAACAACACCCCGCTACACCAGTTAGAGATTTCCCTTCACTTCCTGTCTATTGAAACCATTGTTAGCAAGACAGGAAGTGAGGAAAATCTCTATATTGCAAGAGCGTAGATAAGGGGGTCCAAAGCCTTCTAGAGCATTCACAGCATTACAGCTAGCACTGACAGTTTCTGTGCTCCTGAAGAACTGCAGCTGCACCCCTGCCACCCGCCAGACTTCAGAAGCAAGCAGCGGTAGGAGGGGAGGCTCTATTTAGCTCCATCCTCAGCTCCAGTCACATGACACAGCAGAGAGAGGACTTCCCCTCACCATGCTTGGTCTGGTGGGTAGTTTTCATGGCAGCCAACATAAGCTGATAAGGCCTGTGCTCGTAATTTATACTGTAGGCCCAGTTCTCTCCCGGTTTCTTCACATCAAACCCTGATGAAGGGGGCGCTCTTTGACCTCTGAAACATGGTGGCTAGTTTTTGGATTGCACCCCTGACATTCATTTCAATGGACTGTCCAAGATAGAAAGGTTGTACCTGGGGTCACTGGAAGTCAAGCTGCGGTTGTTCAGAAGCATTCTTAATATTTAATTCAGCACGGGATATCCGACTACACTATATTACCAGAAGTATTGGGACGCCTGCCTTTACACGCACATGAACTTTATTGGCATCCCAGTCTTAGTCCGTAGGGTTCAACATTGAGTTGGCCCACCCTTTGCAGCTTTAACTCTTCTGGGAAGGCTGTCCAGAAGGTTTAGGAGTGTGTCTATGGAAATGTTTGACCATTCTTTCAAAAAGGACGAGAAGGCCTGGCTCACAGTCTCTGCTCTAATTCATGTTCTATTGGGTTGAGGTCAGGACTCTGTGCAGGCCAGTCAAGTCCCCCCACCCAAACTCGCTCATCCATGTCTTTCTGGACCTTGCTTTGTGCACTGGTGTGCAGTCATGTTGGAACAGAAAGGGGCCGTCCCCAAACTGTTTCCACAAAGTTGGGGGCATGAAATTGTCCAAAATGTCTTGGTATGCTGACGCCTTAAAGCGGAGTTCCACACAGAAATGGAACTTCTGCAGATCTGATTCCTCCCCCCCTCCGGTGCCACATTTAGCACCTGTCAAGATCGCTGCAATCTTGTGCGGTGATCTACGCAATGTCCGGCACACCTCCTTCCCCCCGCTGCCTTCTGGGAGACACAGGTCCCAGAAGACCATTCAGAATTTAGGAAACAGGCTGTGAAGCCGCAAGGCTTTACTTCCTGTTTCCTATAGTAAGGATGCCAGTGCCTCCACCCGGAGCTCATGGACGGGTCGGCTTTGAGTGCCGACATCGCGGGCTTCCTGGACAGGTAAGTGTCCTTATATTAAAAGTCAGCAGCTACAGTATTTGTAGCTGCTGACTTAAAAAAAAAAATTCACCCAGGTGGAACTCCGCTTTAAGAGTTCCCTTCACTGGAACTAAGGGGCCAAGCCCAACCCCTCAGAAACAACCCCCCACCATAACCCTCCCCTCCACCAAATGATTTGGACCAGTGCACAAAGCAAGGTCCATAAAGACATGGATGAGCGAGTTTGGGATGGAGGAAATTGACTGGCCTGCACAGAGTCCTGACCTCCACCCGATAGAACACCTTTGGGATGAATTAGTTCAGAGACTGAGAGCCAGGCCTTCTCACCCAACATTAGTGCCTGACCTCACAAATGGGCTTCTGGAAGAATGGTCAAACATTCCCATAGACACACTCCTAAACCTTGTGGACGGCCTTCCCGGAAGAGTTGAAGCTGTTATAGCTGCAAAGGGTGGGCCAACTCAATATTGAACCCTACAGACTAAGGCCCCATGCACACGATCGGATTTTCCGTGGACAAAGCGTAGGATTTTTGTCTGAAGGGCGTTGGCCGTGAACTTGTATTGCATACAAACGGCAAATGCATGCGCGTGGGAGACTTCTTTCCGGCAAGGTCCGGCGTCTGCTGGGCCTTCAGCCGAGAATCCCCTGTGCGCATGCGCCGCTGCAGTCAGGGGCTCGTTGTGAGGGGAATATCTCCTAAGCCGTAAAGGTTTAGGAGATATTTTAATTACCTACAGGTAAGCCTTATTATAGGCTTATCTGTAGGTCAAAGTGTAACGATGGACTATACCGCTTTAAAGGGGTTGTAAAGGAAAACGTTTTTTTTCACCTTAATGCATCCTATGGTGAAAAAACATCCGACAATACCGCTGCTCCCAGCCCCCCCCCCCCCCCGTTTTACTTATCTGACCCCTCAAGTCCCGCGCTCGCCCCCAACATCCTCTTCGCCGTTGATTGGTTACAGTGGATGGATTAAAAGCAGCGCAGCCATTGGCTCGCGCTGCTGTCAATCACATCCAATGACGCGGCGCGCCGGTGGGGCGGGGCCGAGTGATACAGTGAGCGGCAATAGCTGTATCACAGGAGTGCGCCCGCAATCACTCACCACCATGCGAGAGAGCTCGCATATAGGTGGTGAGTGATTGCGGGGAGGAGCCGAGACAGCCGCCGAGGGACCCCAGAAGACCAGGTTCGGGGCCACTCTGTGCAAAACGAGCTGCACAGCTGAGGTAAGTATAACATGTTTGTTATTTAAAAAAAAAAAAAACGTTCTTTAGTGATCCTTTAAAGCATGCTATCCCAAATTTGTTGCCGGAAAATCCGACAACAATTGTCCGATGGAGCGTACAAACGGTCGGATTTTCTGTCAACAGCCTGCCATCACACAATTCCTGTTGGAAAATCAGATCGTGTGCACGAGGCCTTATAAGACTGAGATGTCATTAAAAAGTTTATGTGCGTGTAAAGGCAGGCGTCCCAATACTTTTGACAAGACAGTGTATCTTGAAAATAATTGCAACATTGTCTTCCATGTTTCACCCCAACAAAAGTCATTCAAAAAGTCGTTGAAAAAACGGTGAAAAAAAAAATCTGCAAAATAAATCTCTTAAATAAACGGGTCTGATGGGGCAGAATCTCCGTGAGGTCACATGAGGTCCCATGAGGTCACATGAGGTCAGATTGGATTTATAATAAATGATTTTGATTTCCCCGTTGTGATTATCGCACATTAATGAATATTTATTGTTATCACAGCCGTAGGTTTTATTGTCACATCCAGCTCTGTGCGGGTGTTAATAAAACATACCGCCAATGCTAACATCCCATAATTGTTTTTTTTTTAACAGTGTATCCAGACAGTTTTGTGAATATGCAGATATATGTGGGGTCATTAAAATATATTAATGTGATGGCAAACATCGAACTGTCATTCTTAGTGTTACCGCAAACATCCGACGGAATTTGACAACTAAAGTCCATATCGCTGAATTGTTAAAACGACCGAACCTTGCTTCATTGTTTCTAGCTGAACGCCGGCCTCCCCTTTATGGCCCGTACACCCCATCCGAATATCGTACGAAAAATGTCGTCCAAGGAATCGTTAGTACAGAGCTTCTGAGAGCCGATCTTGACAGTTCATCCGTTATTTTTTACTTTTTGCTATAATAAATATCCCCAAAAAATATATAAAAAATGAATTTTTTCCTCAGTTTAGGCCGATACTTATTCTTCTACATATTTTTGTTAAAAAAAAATCGCAATCTGCATTTATTGATTGGTTTGCGCAAAAGTTATAGCGTTTACAAAATAGGGGATCGTTTTATGGCATTTTTATTAATTTATTCATTTTTATTCACTAGTAATGGAGGCGATCAGCGATTTTTTTCATGACTGTGACATTATGGCGGACACATCGGACACTTTTGACACATTTTTGGGACCATTGTCATTTTTACAGCGATCCGTGCAATAAAAATGCTTTGGTTACTGTAAAAATGACACTGGCAGTGAAGGGGATAACCACTAGGTGGCGCTGAAGGGGTTTAGTGTGCCTAGGGGCGTGTTTCTAACTGAGGGGGGCGTGGCTACAAGTGACACGTCACTGATCTCCGCTCTGATTACACAGAGGATTACCATGAGGGGAAGAGTAATCCGTTAGATTACTCGTTACCCTCTAAAGTAACTGCGTTAAGTAACGCCGTTTATTTGAACGTGGTTACTTACAACACTGCCCGCGAGTGAACGTAAAGTGCCTCGCGAGTAGGGACATTCCGGACTAGGGATGAGCTTCGAGTTCGAGTCGAACTCATGTTCGACTCGAACATTGTCTGTTCGCCCGTTCGCCGAACAACGAACAAATTGGGGTGTTCGCGGCAAATTTGAAAAGTCTATAGGAGAAATCTAAAGTGCTAATTATAAAGGCTAATATGCAAGTTATTGTCCTAAAAAGTGTTTGGGGACCCGGGTCCTGCCCCAGGGGACATGTATCAATGCAAAAAAAAGTTTTAAAAACGGCCGTTTTTTCGGGAGAAGCGATTTTAATAATGCTTAAAGTGTGAAAAAATAAAAGTGAAATATTCCTTTAAATTTCGTACCTGGGGGGTGTGTATGATATGCATGTAAAGTGGCGCATGTTTCATGTGCTTAGAACTGTCCCTGCACAAAAATGTCATTTTTGAAGGAAAAAAAGTCATTTAAAACTCACTCGCGGCTATTAATGAATTGTCGGCTTCCGGCAATACATAGAAAAGTCATTGATAAAAAAAAAAAAAAGCGTGGGGGTTCCCCAGAATTCAATTACCAGGCCCTTCAGAACTGGTATAGATATTAAGGGGAACCCCGCCGCAAAAAAAAAAAAAAAAAAAATGCGTGCGGTTCCCCCAAATATCCATATCAGGCCCTTCAGATCTGGCATGGATTTTAAGGGGAACTCCACCCCAAATTTTAAAAAAAATGGCGTGGAGTCCCCCCAAAAATCCATACCAGACCCTTATCCGAGCACGCAACCTGGCCAGCCGCAGGGGAAGAGGGGGGACGAGAGAGCGGCCCCCCCTCCCTCCTGAACCGTACCAGGCCACATGCCCTCAACATGGGGAGGATGTCCCCATGTTGATGGGGACAAGGGCCTCATCCCCACAACCCTTGCCCGGTGGTTGTGGGGGTCTGCGGGCGGGGGGGCTTATCGGAATCTGGAAGACCCCTTTAACAAAGGGAACCCCCAGATCCCAGCCCCCCCCTATGTGAATTGGTAAGGGGTACATTGTACCCCAACCATTTCACGAAGAAAGTGTCAAAAAATGTAAAAAAAAACACACACAAACACCTTGGAAAAGTCCTTTATTAAAAAAAACAAAAAAACATTCCAGCGGTGAAATCCAGTGTCCCGCGGCGATCCGATGTCCAGCGCTGTCCGTCATTGGCTGAGCCTGAGCGGACCTGATGGGGAACTTCCTCTGCAGTCTATTACATGTATAGACCCGCCCCTTCTAAAGTTCCCCATCAGGTCCGCTCAGCCAATGACTAGGTGTAAGGCTGAGGACCTGATGTGGAACATGAGAAGGGCCGGGTCTATTCATGTATTACACTGTGGAGGAAGTTCCCCATCAGGTCCCCCCCCTCGGTATGTCGGACCCCGCCTACGTCATTGGCCTGAGCGGACCTGATGGGGAACTTCCTTCACTGTGTAATTCATGAATAGACCCACCCCTTCTCATGTTCCGCATCAGGTCCTCAGACTTACACCGAGTCATTGGCTGAGCGGACCTGATGGGGAACTTTAGAAGGGGCGGGTCTATACATGTAATAGACTGCGGAGGAAGTTCCCCATCAGGTCCGCTCAGACTCAGCCAATGACGGACAGCGCTGGACATCGGATCGCCGCGGGACACTGGATTTCATCGCTGGAATGTTTTTTTTTTTTTAATAAAGGTCTTTTCCAAGGTGTTTGTGTGTTTTTTTTTACATTTTTTGTCACTTTCTTTGTGAAATGGTTGGGGTACAATGTACCCCTTACCAATTCACATAGGGGGGGCGGGATCTGGGGGTCCCCTTTGTTAAAGGGGTCTTCCAGATTCCGATAAGCCCCCCGCCCGCAGACCCCCACAACCACCGGGCAAGGGTTGTGGGGATGAGGCCCTTGTCCCCATCAACATGGGGACATCCTCCCCATGTTGATGGCATGTGGCCTGGTACGGTTCAGGAGGGGGTGCTCTCTTTGGCCCCCCTCTTTTCCTGCGGCCTGCCAGGTTGCGCGCTCGGATAAGGGTCTGGTATGGATTTTTGGGGGGAATCCACGCCATTTTTTAAAAAATTTGGGGCGGAGTTCCCCTTAAAATCCATGCCAGATCTAAAGGGCCTGGTATGGATATTTGGGGGAACCGCACGCATTTTTTTTATTTGCGGCGGGGTTCCCCTTAATATCTATACCAGACCTGAAGGGCCTGGTAATTGAATTCTGGGGGACCCCCACGCTTTATTTTTAATTTTTATCAATGACTTTTCTATTTATTGCCGGGAGCCGACAATTCATTAATAGCCGCGAGTGAGTTTTAAATGACTTTTTTTCCTTCAAAAATGACACTTTGTGCAGGGACAGTTCTAAGCACGGGAAACATGTGCCACTTCACATGCATATCATACACCCCCCCCCAGGTACGAAATTTAAAGGAATATTTCACTTTTATTTTTTCATTTTAAGCATTATTAAAATCACTGCTCCCGAAAAAACTGCAGTTTTTAAAACTTATTTTTGCATTGATACATGTCCCCTGGGGCAGGACCCAGGTCCCCAAACACTTTTTAGGACAATAACTTGCATATTAGCCTTTATAATTAGCACTTTAGATTTCGAACGTTCGAGTCCATTGTATTTAATAGGGTTCTAAAGTTCACACGAACATTCTGTCTGGTGCGCGGAGTTGTAGCCGTTGAAGAGAGAAGAGGCAAAGTTCCTGCGAGCCAGCCCAGAGTTGCCAGCAAGCCAGCCCAGAGGTGCCCGCCAGCCAGCCCAGAGGTGCCTGCCAGCCAGCCCAGCGTTCCTCAGAGGTGCCGCCAGCCCAAAGGCCCAGAGTTGCTCATCAGCCAGCCCAGCATTGCACAGTCTGCATAAAGGTAAGAACTGTACAGTACTGTATAGCCCCCCTCTATTGGCCCTGATCCCCCCACTACCAGTTATGCTTGTAAATGACTATTGCAATGCAGTACATGCATTTAGAAGTGAACAAAAAGTATTGCTTCACTTTAAGTACATTTTCGTTTTACATACATGCTCTGGTCCCATTGTGAACTTAAAAGCGGGGTATGCCTGTACTGTATATTTGTAGGAACACCAAAACTTTGTTACTAACTAAAAAAAAATATGAACCTTGCCTTTAAATCTGAAGCTGTATTTTATTAATAAAATGCGAACCAAACCTCTTTTTTTATGTTAAAATGTTTTTGTTGAAAGAACAATCAAGGAATAAAACACTGGAGACAATTTTGGTTGTAAAAAAAAAAAAAAACAGCAACCAGTCGAGCCACTTTTTATATTAGCGCCATTAGAGAAATTAATGAAACAATTTCCCTAAATTCTGGGCTTCGGAAAAGTCATTTTATCCAACTCCGCAGATAGCCGTAAATCTAATTTCAGCAAAGCAGACGGGTCCAACCAATCAACGGGCTTTCGTTTTAATTGAAAAAGCGCTTAATGCGAAAGATAAACCATTGTTAAGTATAAGAGGCCAGAAGAATTACCGAACATCAAACACCGGAGTGCAGAAAGGACTGCTAATAACATACTCAGATATTGGTGCTCCGGTGTCCTCAACCCATATGGAAAATTAGATATCGGATATACCATTGCTGGGCAGATTTGTGGTTTGTACTCAGCTGCCATTTCAGGGCTTTGTGCTCCCCCTTCCTGCCTTGAGCACCCCCTCCCCCCCTGTTGTATTTTATGCTTTTTTTCCCACTTACTTTATTTTGATGACTTTTGACCGGCCACGTGACGCCCTGGGTCCTCCTCCTTATTGGTCTTCTCCCTGTGGTGTCCAGTCTTGTATATGATTTTAGTGCCATGCTCCTTCCTAAGGTCCAGGGGGCATCATCACTCCTCCAGCCAGAGTTCACAGTCGTCCCAGACAGCACAGAATTCCTTATGCCTTGTACACACGATCGGATAAACTCTGACGGATTTTTCCGACGGAATTCCGTTCAAGCTTGTCTTGCATACACACTGTCACACCAAATTCCGACCGTCAAGAACGCGGTGACGTACAACACTACGACCAACCTGAGAAAAATGAAGTTCAATGCTTCCGAGCATGCGTCGACTTGATTCTGAGCATGCGTGTTTTTTTTCTCCGTCAGAGTTCCATACAGACGAACGGAATTTCCGATAGAAACTTTTTTCGTCGGAAAAAAAAGAGAACATGTTCTCTTTTTAACTCCGTCGGAATTTCCGACGGAAAAAGTCAGATGAAAAAATTCCGTCTGACTTTTTTCAATCGGAAATTCCAACCGTGTGTACAAGGCATAAGGCATTCATTACCTATGCACACTGCTGTCCAGGATTATCAAAAGGTCCCTAGAATGGAATAACACATGTATATGAGCTGCTAATGCTACACACCTCAGAACGTTATACAAAATGGAAAATTCCCTCACAGGGTTTTTTGGAAGCCAAAAAGAATATTCAAATTTGTTGATTTAATTATTTTATTTTATCAAAAAGCAATTAACAATTTCATGAAAAATGTAAAAAGTGAGCTTTGACATTTACATGAAAATAGCATACCCATCAATCATAATGAGACTACACATTTGTATGAAACCCGTTATTAGCATTTTACGGCAACGTGGTCCTCCACATGATACTCCTACGCATTTCGACCCTTCTAATTATGGTCTTCTTCAAGGGGCATTTTTTATTCTATGCAGGGAAAGAATTTTTTTTTTTTTTTTTTTATGTTTCATTCAGAATTTTATATTTAGACATTACATCTAGCCGCACACAATAGTGTATATTTACCAGGACAAAAGAGTGGGCAGAGATCAGCACAAGACTTGTTTACAATAAATATGGCACCGACATCCCTAAGGAATAGGAAAGAATTTTATTGGGGATATGGGACTTTAAAGGTGCATTACAACATAAAAAGTCACTCAAAATGTATGTAAAAATATACAAAAGTATTTATTAAAAGAACAATATCATAAAACTGATGGATACAGTATGATCATAGCCATAGGTGTACACAAACATCCTACTATTGACAATGAATAGCTGGATGATGATGATGATTATGATGATGGAGAGATGGAGAGAGGAATAGACATGTCCTGTAGTCAGAGATTTCTTTAAAATCTAGTTTCAGTGATCCCGGAACCATTCATGTGTCGCCTCTGCTCTCCTTGAGACAGACCCCACCTCCAAAGAACTTACAAGAGACCACTTTTTTGGACTTCCAAGGGGACAAGGAGAAGAGTGAGCAAGCACCTGTGATCTATTATGACAGCCTTATGCCGTGTACACACGATCGGTTTTACCGATGAAAACAGTCCGATGGACTTTTCTCATCGGACAAACCGATCGTGTATGGGCTCCATCGGTCTTTTTTCCATCGGTGAGAAAAAATAGAACATGTTTTAAATTTATCCGATAGGAAAAAAAACGATAGCAAATTCCGATCGTCTGTGTGGAACTCTATCAGAGAAAAAAACCCCACATGCTCAGAATCAAGTCCACGCATGCTCAGAAGCATTGAACTTAATTTTTCTCGGCTCGTCGGAGTGTTTTACGTCACGGTGTTTGGGACGGTCGGATTTTTGACTAATGGTGTCTAGGCAAGACTGATGGAAGTCAGCTTCATCGGATTTCCGATGGAAAAATCCATCGGATTAGAATCCATAGGAAATCCGATCGTGTGTACAGGGCTTTAGTGTTTTTACAAATAATTTCAAAACATTTTTTTAGAAAATTATTTTTAACTGTTGAAAAGTTGACAAAGCGGGCAACCACTAAGCGAATGATTGAATCATACATTTTTTGTTAATTAACTATAAATAATTTTATTTTGTATTAACCCCTGCGGGTTGATGTGTTAATTAGTTAATGTATGTTTGTATTACTCTAGCAGCAAAGAGACCATAAAGATCATTGTATGTATATATATATTGTGACAGCAGGAAGGTAAAGTCACCTGGTTGCATCCAGGGGGGTAGATATATTTCGCCCAGATTCAGGCTTTACGCCGACTTATACAACTAGGTGGAGAGTTGTATAAGGCTAGTGGGCTCATGGATGACTCATACCTCTAGGGAGAGTGTGGGGTGTCGTGCAGACAGAGATGAGGAGACCAGCTGAACCTTGTCAGCTCATTTAGGCCTCTATAAGAACTCCCAGCTTCATTAGATGTTAGCTCATGCCTGGAACCAGACCTGTGTGGACTGTCTAGGGAGAGTGAACCCCTGTGCGGTGAGGCAAAGCCTGTGTGGCTATTTGTTTGGACTTTTACTAAACCAGGGATTTAGGGACTAGGACAGCACTAGGCTGATCCCAGTTGTTAGTTAGGAAACCTGTATGTTTAGTCAGAGGTCAACTTGACCAGGATTTATTTTGGTTATGTTTCTTTTGCTTTGCTGTGTTTTGTCACTGTAAATAGAAAATAAACCGCACCTTTTTTGATTTTGAAAACCACAACCTCCGTTTGCTGGGCCTGTTTTGTGTGGGGAGCCCATCCCGGGGGTCACACACACCCGCTGCCGAGCTAACCCCCTCACAGTTGGTGGAGAACCAGTGGCAGTTTTTTTTAAGCCAGCATGGAGGAGATACTGAAGCAGCTGGCTCTAGCAAATGCCAATCAACAGCAGACAAATGCAGGTTTGCAAAGGAGCCTTGCAGCCCAGCAGCAGACAAACGCAACTTTGCAACAGAGTCTGGAGGCTCAGCAACAAGCCCAGCAGCAATCTGAGGCCCGCTTCATAGACCTGTTGCAGAAGCAAGAGCAGAGACTACAACAACAGATGGAAGCAGTAATGCAGCAACGTCCGCAGACCAGTGAGGAAAGCCGTCCCACTAATACCGCGTCCTTTGGGGTGAGTCGTTTATTGACAAAAATGACTGGAGAGGATGATCCAGAGGTATTTTTGACCACATTTGAAAGGACCGCTGAAAGAGAAAAGTGGCCTGAGGAGCAGTGGGCTGGACTGGTGGCTCCTCTGTTAACTGGTGAATCGCAGAAAGCTTACTATGACCTAGAGCCTAACCAAGCAAAAGACTATGTGATGCTAAAAGCTGAAATATTGGCAAGGCTGGGTGTCACCCAGGCTGTCCGGGCTCAGCGTGTGCATAACTGGACTTTCCAGCTTGGAAAACCCCCCAGGTCTCAAATGTATGATCTCATTCACCTGAGCAGAAAGTGGCTACAGCCAGAGACTTTGTCCGCACCAAAGATTGTGGAACGTGTTGTAATGGATCGGTTTTTGAGAGCTCTTCCTACTGCCATCCAAAAGTGGGTAAGCCATGGAGACCCAGAGACGGCCGATGGTCTTGTGGATCGTGTGGAGAAATACTTGGCTACAGAGAACCTGACGGCCTCTTCCAGAGACACTCGGACTTTCCACCCTAAGACCAGACCATCCTCAGGGGCGGATAAGAGGATTCCAAGGGGTGAGGGTGGAGAGAGTGAGAGGGTGGGAGCTCTACCCCAAGTTTGGCGAGAACAGCCTGGGAAATCAGCGGCTCAAGAGGCGGCAAGAAGGATCGTTTGCTACCGCTGCCGGCAAGCGGGACATATTGCAGCCAATTGCCCGGTTGTGGAGGAACCCATGCAGTGTGACTTTCTGACGGGCAGACGTCAGTCGCTGTGTGCGACAGTCGCATGCACTGCCATTCGAGGAACTGAGAAACATTTATGCAAAATGTGTGTTAATGGTAGAAATGTTGTGGTATTGCTGGATTCAGGTAGCCTTGTGACCCTGATAAAGGCTGAGTTAGTTAAAACAGAGGTCTCTGGGAATAGCAAGGTAGCTGTTATTTGTGTGCATGGGGACACCCGAGAGTATCCAGTGACTACAGTGTGTTTCGAGACCCCCAAAGGTACCCTCTCTCATCCAGTGGGCTTAGTATCTCAGTTACCGCATGACACCATTGTGGGAAGGGATTTTCCGAAGTTCTGGGAACTGTGGGATGATCCTGAGCCCCTCACTGGTGCCCCTATGTACCAGGAATGTGATAGCCAGAACTCCCCTGAGAGTGGTGAGGACTCTCCGGAATTTCCCTTATCAGTATTGGCAGGGGAGACTCAAGAAACTGGAGAGGAGCCCACCTCCTCAGACGAAAACCTACCGTCTGTGGAGTTTTCTGATCTTGAGGTTCACAGGGAAAACTTTGCCACAGAACAGTTGAAAGACCCCGCCCTAATAAAGGCACGGGAAAACGTAGTGAAAATAGATGGTGAGTTAGTGAACCCAGATAATACCTGCACTTACCCATACTTCAGCGTAGAGAAGGACCTACTGTATCGGGTGGCAAAAAGGGCAGAAGAAACCGTTGAGCAGCTTGTGGTGCCCAAACCTTACAGGAAGTTGGTGTTGGAGTTGGCCCATGGGCACATTCTTGGAGGTCATCTGGGGACAGAGAAAACCCGAGAGAGGGTATTACAGAGATTCTATTGGCCGGGGGTGATGAAGGACGTAGAAAATTATTGTTCCTCCTGCCCTGTGTGTCAGAGGTTGGCCCCGATGCCACATTTCCGTAGCCCGCTGGTCCCTCTACCCATCATTGAGGTCCCGTTTGAGAGGATCGCCATGGATTTGGTAGGTCCTATAATCAAGTCCGCTAGGGGGCACCAGTACATATTAGTTATAATGGACTATGCCACCCGTTATCCAGAAGCGATCCCTCTCCGAAATACCTCGGCCAAAACCATAGCCAAAGAGCTATCTCTTGTTTTTAGCCGGGTGGGTATTTGTAAAGAACTGCTTACGGACCAAGGTACACCCTTTATGTCCCGGGTTATGAAAGAGCTGTGTAAATTGTTCAAAGTGACGCAATTGCGTATGTCTGTGTATCACCCCCAAACTGATGGGCTGGTTGAAAGATTCAACAAAACCCTAAAACAAATGTTGAAGAAAGTGGTGGATAGAGATGGAAAGGATTGGGACTGTTTACTTCCTTATTTGATGTTTGCTATTAGGGAGGTGCCCCAATCCTCTACGGGATTCTCCCCCTTTGAGTTACTGTATGGGAGACACCCAAGAGGGCTGTTGGATATTGCCAAGGAAACTTGGGAAAGTGAGAGTTCTCCCCACAGGAGTGTGATTGAGCATGTCGCCCTGATGCAAGATCGAATTGCACAGGTAATGCCCATCGTGAAGGAACATTTGGCCCAAGCGCAGTTGGCACAGCAGAGAGTGTACAACCGTGGAGCCAAGACCCGTACCTTTTCCCCGGGGGATAGGATATTGGTACTTGTCCCTACGGTTGAAAGTAAATTCCTTGCCAAATGGCAAGGCCCCTACGAGATAATGGAAAAAGTGAGCGAAGTGAATTACAAGGTCAGACAACCAGGAAGGCGAAAGCCCGAACAGATCTATCACGTTAATCTGTTGAAAGCCTGGAGGGATAGAGAGTCCCTAGTCGCAGACACTTGGTCACCAGCTCAAACTGGTTGCGTGATTCCTGAGGTTGGAATAGCAGCCACCTTGTCACAACCCCAACAACAGGAGGTTAAGGAGTTTGTGCTTCGCAACAAGGAGGTATTCTCTGAGCTGCCGGGACAAACATCTGGGGTAGAGCATGACATCATTACCCCGCCCGGTGAAAGGGTGAAGTTAAAACCCTATCGGATCCCAGAGGCTCGACGGGAGGCAATACGGGAGGAAGTACAGAAAATGCTGAACTTAGGGGTGATAGAGGAGTCCCAAAGTGATTGGTCTAGTCCCATCGTGTTGGTGCCTAAACCAGATGGGAGCTGGCGATTTTGTAACGATTTTCGTCAGTTGAACAAAGTTACAAAATTTGACACCTACCCCATGCCACGTATAGATGAGTTGATCGACCGGCTGGGAACAGCCCGATACATGACGACTCTTGACCTCACAAAAGGGTATTGGCAAATCCCCCTGGCCAAGTCGGCCAAAGAGAAAACCGCATTTGTAACCCCAGACGGGGCGTTCCAATATAAAAGAATGCCGTTCGGGTTACAGAATGCGCCGGCCACATTCCAGCGGAAAATGGACCAGATGCTGAGGCCCCATCGGAAGTATGCTGCGGCTTACCTGGATGACGTAATTGTCCATAGCACAGATTGGGCCTCACATCTGCCAAAAGTGCAAGCAGTCCTGGACTCTGTTCGGGAAGCGGGGTTTACGGCTAACCCCAAGAAGTGTACCATTGGGCAGGAGGAGGCCAAATATCTTGGGTACACCATTGGGAGGGGAGTAATAAAACCCCAACTCAACAAAGTCGAGGCCATCCAGAGTTGGCCACGTCCCAACAGCAAGAAGCAGGTACGAGCCTTTCTGGGAATCGCTGGGTATTATCGGCGATTCATTCCCCACTTTGCTTCTAAGGCTGTGCCCCTAACCAACCTGACGAAGGGGAAAGGGTCGGTCATGATTAAATGGACCCCCGAGGCTGAGGCAGCATTCCAATTCTTGAAACAAGCCTTATGTAGCCAGCCAGTGTTGTACTCACCCGACTTCTCTAAAGACTTTGTCGTACAAAGTGATGCGTCAGATGTGGGGTTAGGAGCAGTATTGTCCCAGGTCTGGAACGGGGAAGAGCACCCAGTCATTTACCTCAGCAGGAAGTTGAAGTCCCATGAGGTAAATTACGCCACCGTTGAAAAGGAGTGTTTAGCGGTGAAGTGGGCTCTAGATTCCCTTCGGTACTACCTGCTAGGTAGGCACTTTGACATGGTTACGGATCACGCTCCGTTAAAGTGGATGGCTCAAAACAAGGAAACAAATAGAAGAGTGAATAGGTGGTTCCTGGCCCTCCAGGAATTCAACTTCACAGTAAAGCATCGCCCTGGCGTTCAAATGGGGAATGTGGATGCTTTGTCTCGAGTACATGAATGCCTGATTGCTGGTGTTCCAACCCCGAGGTTAAAACAAGAGGGGGGGGGGTATGTGACAGCAGGAAGGTAAAGTCACCTGGTTGCATCCAGGGGGGTAGATATATTTCGCCCAGATTCAGGCTTTACGCCGACTTATACAACTAGGTGGAGAGTTGTATAAGGCTAGTGGGCTCATGGATGACTCATACCTCTAGGGAGAGTGTGGGGCGTCGTGCAGACAGAGATGAGGAGACCAGCTGAACCTTGTCAGCTCATTTAGGCCTCTATAAGAACTCCCAGCTTCATTAGATGTTAGCTCATGCCTGGAACCAGACCTGTGTGGACTGTCTAGGGAGAGTGAACCCCTGTGCGGTGAGGCAAAGCCTGTGTGGCTATTTGTTTGGACTTTTACTAAACCAGGGATTTAGGGACTAGGACAGCACTAGGCTGATCCCAGTTGTTAGTTAGGAAACCTGTATGTTTAGTCAGAGGTCAACTTGACCAGGATTTATTTTGGTTATGTTTCTTTTGCTTTGCTGTGTTTTGTCACTGTAAATAGAAAATAAACCGCACCTTTTTTGATTTTGAAAACCACAACCTCCGTTTGCTGGGCCTGTTTTGTGTGGGGAGCCCATCCCGGGGGTCACACACACCCGCTGCCGAGCTAACCCCCTCACAATATATATATATATATATATATATATATATTGTAAACTTTGGGGAATAATAGCTTCACAGGACTAAGTACATAAACCGTTTAAACTTGAAACAAAAAGACTTTTATTTGTAAGCAAATCAAAAAATAAAGCTTCCTTCATCACACAGGTCAAAAATATAAAACAAAGTCCGCTTATCTTCAGCATGAAATAAAATCCGCTTATTTTCAGCACAAAGCAAATTAAAGGAAAGACACATACAGTTTTGTGGACGGGTCTTCGCCCCAGAGTTTTAAGAGTCCTTATCGAATCTTTGGCAACCTCCAACAGGTTCTACGCTCACCAAGACAGGTGCAATCACCTACTCCTGCTACCCACACCTCTAGCACCACTTCCTGTCTTATGAGCTGTTCCCTGGAGGCCTTTAACCTAGGGTGACCAGACATCCCCGGATTGAGGACACTGTCCCCGGACCAAGTCTGTCCCCAGTTTAGTCCCCGGATTGGATTTGAACAGGGGATGGGGCAATTTCAAAGACAGTCAGTGCAGAATTAAAAAAAAAAATCTGAATTACACCCCCCCCCCACTCCTACTAGCTTAGGGAGGTGTATTTTTTCCATTACCTGTGCCCCTTTCTGATGATCATGTGCTGGTCGGAGCCGAGGGAATATTTCTTCAGTTTCGGGCGCATGCCCATTCAGCTCCACTCGCATGTTCTTAAGTCCCGGCCAGCTGCCTGCCTGTTTATCTCCTTGCCTTCCCCGGCAGAGTAATCTTCCTCCGCTCCCCACCCAGTAGTAGCAGGGGCCGGGAGAGTAAGACTTGACAGGCTGTGAGGCGGGCAGCGGCGGGCAGAGAGTCGCTGATTGCCGCCATTACTAGTAATAAAAAAAAATATGTCCCCGGATTTAATTTTAAAAATCTGGTCACCTTAACTTAACCCCCTGTGTGCTGACTCCCAGTGGTCAGGGGTGGAGACTCTTTCCCACCTAAATATTACTTTAGAGCAGGGGTCTTCAAACTATGGCCCTCCAGGTGTTCAGGAACTACAATTCCCTTCATGCCTAGTCATGTCTGTGAATGTCAGAGTTTTACAATGCCTCATGGGACTTGTAGTTCCGCAACAGCTGGAGGGCCATAGTTTGAAGATTCCTGCTTTAGAGCCTCCGAAATTCTGGGCCCCAAATAACTCTCTAATAAGACAGAGAGGACTGCTAGACAGTCCTCTCTGGATTAATTCTACTGCCGAGAATTCCTCACCCATTCTGGGTGACCCCCTGAACACTATCACGACTCCCTTAAAGGGACCACAACCCTAATACTGGTGCTATATAGCACCCGTCCAGGACCCAACCTTGGCGTCCTGTACAATATATATATATATATATATATGAAAATCAGTGGAAGTGTTGTGAAAAAATGAATGAATGTGAATGTGTTTTACAACTTTCATGAAATTGTTAATTGCTTTTTGATAAGATAAAATAATTTGAATCCACAAATTTGAATTTTCTTTTTGGCTGCTAAAAAACCCTGTGATTCTCCATTTTGTATCAAAAGGTCCCTTACCTCCTCTTCTAGCAGCCTCCCTGTCACTGCTGTCAGTTCCTCCTTTCTCCTGGTGCCTCCTTAGCAAGCCAATTGCCAAGTGGGCAGCTATGCATGTGCACTCCTGAGCTGGGCTGTGTGTGTCCATAGACACACTCAGCACGGGTAAGCCTCGCCTCTGTTCTCTCCCAACAGGAGTTTGACTGACAGCAGCAGGAGCATATGACTCTATCTGCTTTCAGTGTCTCCTGTGAAAGCAGGAAGTGAGGAGAGCTGTGCGGGGGGATGGAGACAGCGCTGGAGCCGTTACAGGAGTCAGGAAAAAGGTTTAGGGATGGGGGTGGGTAGGATGGGTGTGGGGGTGCTTTTTACCCTAATGCAGAGAGTGCATTAAGGTAAAAAAAGGACTTCATAACTACTTTAACCACTTCAATACCAGAGGACATCCCTGGACGTCCTTAGGTTGAAGGGGTTATACCAGGATGATGCCTGCGCCTGCAGGCATCCTTCCGGTATCAGAGTTTGCAGCCGGCTATTCCCTCTTCAACAGCCACTCGGTCACTTCTGCGGGTGGTGAAAGGGGGCCCCCCCTCCTTCTGTCCCCTTACTGGGCTTTGCCTTCTGATTATGAAGCGATGCGATTGGCGGCTATGGCATCACTACACAGTGCGAGGAACTGACATTGTTACTTCCTCTCTGAGACCCACGGAAATCGGAAGCAGCGAGATTTTGTCACTTCCGGCTTTGGCTCTTTGCTTACCTGGTCGTTAGCGGCCAGGAAAGCAGCCATTCAGACCGATCTGTGTCTGATCAGTAGCATTGGAGGCCAGAGGAGAGATTTGGGGTCTGATAGGACCTGTCACAGCCCATGCTGTCACAAAGGATGTTCATCCCTTGTGATATCAATAAAGTTAATACAAAAAAGAAGGAAAGAGCCAGTGTAAAAATGTTTTTGGGATAAAATAGATAAGAAAGTGCATTGCTTCCAAAAAAAAAACTGCCATTATATATATAATATTTGGGGTTCTAAGTAAATTTCTAGCAAAAAAGTTGATTTTTACATGTGAGAAGTGTCAGAATTGGCCCGGTAATGAGGTGCTTAATGAAATGCCCACCACTGCCACATCAGGAAAAAAGGGTGGGGTGGGATGGGGTAGGGGTAAGGGCCTTCAGGAAGAGAAGGATTGTAAGGTTAGGAGTTAAAGTTGGGCTTGAAAGTTGAAGTCTTAGGATCAAACTATTTGAGTTAAATCTGCTCCAACCCCCTTCTAAATCCTATACCACAGCAACTACCCTGTAGAGCAGCCATTCTTAACCAGGGTTCTGTGGAACCCTTAGGGTTCCTCCAAAGTTTGCTAGGGGTTCCTTGAGCTGTGGCTGATTGACTTCTCATTTTATAGTGCCTGCATAGTTTCAGTGCCAATGCCACTTGGCAGAGCCAGTACTGTGACAACAATGATCTATTTACCTGTACAGGGTGTCCCCGTGTTACGAACCCGTTAGGGACTTTCCTCCTGTTTGTATATCGGCAATGTTCGTAAGTCAGCCGCGCATGCGCAGACCGGCAATTACGGACATTTCCGATGTTTTCCGATGTTCCGTCGAATGCCGTTCTGCGCATGCGCGGCCAATTACGGACATTTCCGACATTTCCCGAGGCTCCGTCTGGCCGCGCATGCGCAGAACAGCAGACGGTCCACCCAAAATGGCAGAGGGTCCCCGCAGCGCCCGGTTCGTAAGTAGGAGAAGTTCGTAACTCGGGCGTTCGTAAGTCGGGGAACCCCTGTAACTGTCTGTAAGGGTGGCATTGTTAACACCACTGTAACTATTCTATTCATCTTATTGGCTACCAATGTAAGGAGAATTTTTCTCATTGACCCCAATAAACTGCTTTTAGTAAGGGTTCCACAATACCTCAAAGTTATTTTAGGGGTTCCTCTGTGGTAAAAAGGTTGAGAAAGCTGCTGTAGAAGAAAAATGCTTATTCTTACTTATTCTGAGGATGCTCTGGTCCGGTCACGTGATCTCTCCAGTGGCCGGCTGCAGAGGAGTGGAGAGATCACAGATAACGGACTCATAGGCTTAGTATGGGGTATCTGTTGTCGGCTGTTTCTCCTGTCCCCTAAAAATGGCTGGTGGGGGCCAATCATGTAACCGAACTGGACTGTCTTTAGAACAGGTAAGTATAAGCGTCCTCCTTCTATAGAGTAGTTAGTGTAGATGAATAATTGGGGGTCATATCATCACAGAGTGGTGCTGTGGATTTGATAAGAAGTACACAGTGCCACGTCCCAAAATAGTAAATTGTTGAAATTGGTAAGTTTGGCAAATGGACTTTGTAGGCACAGCACGGTTGAATAGATAAAACAATATGCTTTATTAAAAAGGGATATACAATACACAATAAAAAATATTGATTATTGATAGTCACACAAAAGCTTTAGAATAATGGTAACACATCACCTAGCCCCCTTAGCGGTATTCCCGAGTCGGGCTCGGGGTGAGTTTTTAATGCTAAGAGCGGTAACCCCGAGCCAGACTCGGGCTGCATCGCAGTATCCAGGGGAAGTTACTTACCTTGTTCCCTGGATCCTGCGATGTCCTCCTGCAGTGTGTGTGAGCCGTGTCTCGCTCGATTCACACTGCCGGGTACCGAGCTCTGTTCCCTACGACGTTGCGGCGCACGGGGGCGGAGTTCTGTGCCAAATTCAAAAAGTGAAAAACACACAATACATACAGTACACTGTAATCTTACTGATTACAGTACTGTATAAAATAATTACACATCCCCTTTGTCCCTAGTGGTCTATCCAGTGTCCTGCATGCAGTTTTGTATTATAAAAACTGTTCTTTCTGCCTGGAAACTGGAGATTGTCCATAGCAACCAAAACGTGTCCCTTTATGTCAAAAGTGGTTTTAGACCGGCTAGAAAACAGCGATAATAAATTAGAATCACCTGCAGAATTGAGCGATAGCGATTTGTGGGGAAATTCGTCATCAAACACTAAATCTAATGACAGCGACAATTCTGCAACTGAGCAAATTTCAGTGTTTTTGATTTGATTACATTATTGAATAATTTTTATTATAATTACATTATTATTTGTTACAATTATTTATAGTTATTTATTATATTATAATTTATGATTTTGTGTTTCAAACTTTATCAAACCCGGAATGTCTACTAGACACTTGTTTGGTCAGGTTTAAGTAAGTAATTACTAAGAATTGCAGGCCTACAATACATAACACCAAATTTCCATGCAAAATAATTGTACCGCTTTTGGTACAAAATTCCGGACAGAATCATACCGCCAGGGAGGCTAGAGAAACCATAAATAAAAAGATTCTTATAGTATACTAGAAACAGAGACACAGGGTCACTTTCTATAGTGGAGTATACTAGTAGTACGGTTGTTAACAAAGGAGCGGTGTGTCGCATACTGCTTCACTCGACATGTTGCGCGTGGAGAACGCTTCCTCAGGAGTTTTAATGCAAATTATTCAGTAGATAAAAATGAGGCACAAACAGGGAATGCAATCAGCAAAACAACCATGGATACATGGACTTGTCCTCAAACTGAATTCAGAGCTAAGGGGAAACAAACTCAAGACCAAGGTACAGAAGATGGGGTCATCAAAGATTCCCAATCAATAGGGGGCTAACAAACTGCCCACCAGCCCGACACTTGTAATTTGAAGTAGGATTTCCCATTAATCAAAGGTGGCAAAGATCCATAGAATAGAGTGCCTCAAGAGTATCTTCTTTTAAAGCATTGCTCGAGTTCCTCCGTTTGGGGTGACAGACCTCTGGACAGCAGAGATGCAGGCTTCCTGAGGAAGCATTCTCCACGCGCAACATGTCGAGTTAAGCAGTATGCGACACACCGCCTTTTGTTAACAACCGTACTACTAGTATACTCCTCTATAGAAAGTGACCCTGTGTCCCTGTTTCTAGTATACTATAAGAATCTTTTTATGTATGGTTTCTCTAGGTGGTGTGTTACCATTATTCTAATGCCGTGTACACACTACCGTTTTTCATGACGAGAAAAATGCAATTTTTTTATTTGGTCATTAAAAACGATCGTGTGTGGGCTTCAGAGCATTTTTCACGACATGAAAAATGGGCATTAAAAATTTGGAACATGGTCTAATTTTTCTCGTCGTTTTTCACGTCATCGTTTTCTCGTCATGAAAAATGGCCGTGTGTAGGCTTTAACGACATGAAAAAAACATGCTCAGATGCAAGTTATGAGACGGGAGGGCTCGTTCTGGTAAAACTAGCGTTCGTAATGGAGATAGCAAATTCGTCACGCTGTAACGATCTGAAAGCACGGAGACTGAAACGCGCAAATCGTCTCTCCCCAAACTTTTACTAACACGAGGATCAGCAAAAGCAGCCCAAAGGCTGGCGCCATGCGAATGGAACTTCCCCTTTATAGTGCCGTCGTACGTGTTGTACGTCACCGCGCTTTACTCAAGCATTTTTTTTCATGATAGTGTGTAGGCAAGGCAGGCTTGAGAAGAATCACGTAGAGAAAAATGTTTTTTTTTTTAATGACATTAAAAACGGTCGTGTGTACGCGGCATAAAGCTTTTGTGTGACTATCAATAGTCAATATTTTTAATTGTGTATTGTATATCCCTTTTAATAAAGCATATTTTGTATCTATTCAACCGTGTTGTGCCTACAAAGTCCATTTGCCAAACTTACCAATTTCAACTAGTTAGTGTAGATGTTAGAAGGGATGGGAGCACATTTAAGCTTAGTTAGATGGATCCTAGACTTCCACTTTAAACTAAATCTTCAGAGCAGACTTCAATGTCTAAACAGAAAATGTTGGAAAATCTCTGGAATTTGTTTAGCTGGAAGGATTAGCAATTATCACAATAATTATTTTTGCTGTTTGTGCCTTAAGTTGGCTATATATAACTTGAATTTTAACAGATTCCTGTGAATTGTCTGAAAATCAAGCCATGGATAGCCATGGATAGCTGTGGCCACACCACCAGATACAACAAGCTTCAAATGACAAATCAAAGGAGTCAGGCGATCAAAAAGTCAGCCAAAAATGGCGGGGTGAGGGTATGGCCTTCAGAGAGAGAGAACGAATGGGAGACTAGGAGTAAAAGATGAGCTTTAAACTTTAATGTCAGAATAGAAAATTTTGGTAAATCTTTGTTATCGGTAACAAGTTTCAAATGATAAATTGGAGAAGCTGGGCAATACAATAGTCAGCTAAACAGTGACTGTCACCAATCCACCGGCAAGGGGAGATTTATCCACCCATGTGTTTGGCATGGATGAGGGAATCTATGGACTTCTCTCACTCAGCCCAGTTTTATTATGGAGAAAAAGAAAAAAAGGGCGCACCAGCCTTGTGCATTATCCTTTGGATATATTTTATTAAAAGTAGGTAAAAGGAAAACTACTCACAAACATAGGTAGATAACTCGCAGTGTAAATAGTCTCCAATCGCAGATGAACTCCAGATGAACTCCAGATGGTCACGGAGGACAGATGAACTCCAGATGGTCACGGAGGAGATCACGGTTGCCACTACCGGCTGACGCGTTTCAAAGGAATACCTTCTTTCTCAGACCCCAGCAGTGTTGCCTCCTTCAGCTGTCCATATATATACTCATATGCACCATCAATCAAGGACATCCCAGAGGGGCCTAGAGGACCCTCCCACTACTGTGGGCGGCCTAAGGCCAACAGGTGACGCCCACTAGAGGGAAATAGCGTGACCCTTACTAGAAACAGATATACAACTGTATGATAATGATACACTGACCAGTTAAATGTTCATAAGAATGGATAGCGACTCTGGCAGGCAAGATAACAAAAGTGATCAGAGCGTACTGGCAATAGTGATTGGCATGAAAATTATTACCATGCAGGCACAAACAAATACACTGAAAACACAAAAAGCAACTATTTACACAGAAGCAGGCCTCATCTGCTCAAATGTAGCAACCCAAATTGCTAGAGATGCTGTCGATCCCTGCAATAATGGGTCTACCTGGAGGATCCACTTCACTCTTATGCACTTTAAGGATGTGATAAAAGTGCGGAGTGACTGCATGTCTATTATAGAGGAAGTAGTACTCATTTTTTGTAAGGACTGCATCCAATAGAGCTCGATCTAGGAGTGTTTTGAGTTCTTTTGTATACTCTATAATAGGGGCTCTTTTCAATTTTATGTAGGTATCTGTGACCCCAATAATCTCTTTGCTTCAGCTATATAATCTTCCTTGTTCTGAATGAATAGGCTCCCGCCCTAATCTGCTTTCCTTATAATAACATCCTGATTCTGCTTCAGACTGTCAACGGACATCCCCAGAGGGTCAAGGTGCTTATTGTGCTTGTTCTTATTAGTAGTGCCATGACGGAATTTTGTTTTAAATGACTCGAAAACAAGATCATAAAAGGTAGAAATGAAACTGCCTTTAGCCCAATGAGAAAAGAAAGAGGACTTAGGTCTAAAGGAGGTATGAACTATAGCGTTCTCACTAGGGGGCCCAGGATTTAACATGGGCATATCGCCTCGTTGGGCCTCTATGTAAATTTCCTCTAGAATGTTAAGGGCGGAGTCGTCATCAACACTGGTTTCAAGGGGCATTGATGATACTGACTCGGTTTCATTAGTGGCTATAGCACCCTTTCCAATAGTACCATTGGATGGTGAGCTTCTGTATATACTTGTTCATATCGATAAATAGTTAGAATAAATTAGGTACACTGGGCGGAGCATAATTGAGACCCTTTCTGAGGAGGTCCATCTCGGTGTCGGTAAACACGGAGCTGGACAGATTGTAGATTTTAATAGTGGAATGAGTGTTTTCTACAACCTGCCTCTTTTTGTGTCTCTTTCCTCCTCTTTTTCCTTGTCTAGTTCCAACTCCCTTTTCCTTGTTTTCTTTATTAATGGGGTGAATAACAGAGGGTTTGCATTCTCGTTCTCCGTTGCAATACCCTCTAATCTTGCAACTTCCATCTCTAAAAAAATTAAAGGGGGTGTAACGTTGGCTATACTACCATTACTGAGATCAGACTCTAGATTCTCAAGGATGGTAAAGGGGTTGTGGGTCTGTACTCCACTAAATGGTTCAAGGCCTGATTGAATATCAATGACTGCAGATGCGTCAGATGGCCTGGTCCTAGGAGGGGATGTGTTACCTACAAGGGCCTCAATCAAGCAGTGTTCTCCGGCCCCCCTTAAAGGGAGTGAACTAGTAGCCCCTTCATCCCTAATACTAACAATCTTGGGTTCTACTCTATTTATTGGTTGTTGTTAATGGGAATTATTTTCGAGTCAGCCTCTACTTAGGGATCGATGCCGACGTCTATTCTGCCCACCTTTATATTTCCCTTTAAATTTGTAATTGTTATTTTTAGATCGACTATTCTTTTGATGACTGGAGCCATCAATGTGGGAATTGGACTGAAACTGGGGTGGACGGGGGATTTGGGGTTGGTTATTGGGACGTGTGGGCTCACTTGTTGCAGAATGGTTGTTACAACCTATTTTTTGTTTAAAATCATTATGATCGTTCGCTCCATTAGTAAAAGTCTTGGGCTTTTTCCAGTTGAACTCCCGATCATTTAGGTAGTCCAACTCAAACTTCCCTGACTTTTTACAGATGAGGTTTGTTTTGTATTCCATCATTTGCTCATTCGTTTTCTGATCCCAACTATCGAATGTTATAACATTCGAAAATAGGGATAATTCCTCCTGTAGGGTGCTAATGCCAGCACAAATTCCAATAAGGTTACGCTCCCTCTGAGCAATAATATATTTGTAACCATAGTCGATTACATTCATGCAGACAGGAAATCCATTTTACCTTGAGATCGTCATTAAGGAATGAGCATAATTTGGTTATTCTTAAACCTCTAGGAACTCTTTTGAATTCCAAATATTTCTGTAATAGCAAAATGTCCCACCACTGTAACATCTTTTTCTCTAGAAAATCCTTCAATTTATAAAATAACGACACCATTTTGTCCTCTCTCAATGGAGTTAGTTCATCAACTACAATTGCTACATTGACTTCATTGGTTGCATTTTCGGATTCAAAGGTGTCAATACTAGTAGTGAACCCTCTGGCCAATGAAGACCTTCTTAGCTGCCTTTCTTCAATTGTCATTGTCACATAAAACAGCTAGATTCCAAAACATGCTGGTGAAGTGTCACATGCTGCAGCTGGAGACCCCAACAAAGTGCCATATTTATCGGCGTATAACACGCACCCCAAGTTTAGGAGGGAATTTTAAGGAAAAAAACTTTTAGGAAGGAAGTGTAAGGAAAAAAACTTACATTTAAATGCCCATTAATGCAGCCTTATGAGTGTCCATCTGCAGTCTTGTCCATCATTGCAGCCTTGCCCAGTGTCCATCTGCAGCCTTGCCCAGTGCCTTTGCATTTGCAGCCTTGCCCTGGCCTGATTTAAATTTGGCGCCGATTTCCGCCTACTGTGAGCGGAGCCGAGATACAGAAAGCCGAGTGTACTTCAGCTAGACTCGGCTCTGCTCACAGTCAGGGGCGGGACTGCGAGAGGAGCCGAGACTAGCCGAAGTACACTCGGCTTTCTGTATGTCAGCGGCGCTCGCAATCAGTGGAGGTGGGCGTGACTGCGAGAGGAGCCGAGTAAAGCCGAGTGTACTTCGGCTTTGTGTATTTTGGCTCCGCTCGCTCACAATCAGCAGGGGATCGGTGGGGATCGGCGTATAACACGCACCCATGATTTTCCCCCGATTTTAAGGGGAAAAAAGTGCGTGATATACGCCGATAAATACGGTACTTTGATAGCAGAAAACAAACACTCCTGTGCACGAGTGGATAACCAGACAGACTATATATCGTGATTCGTGATGGTGTATGTCACAGGCCTTGCTGCCCTCAAGGATAGGGGTATCCTAACAGTCAAAGAGAAAAATAAAAAAAGGGCGCACCAGCCTTGTGCATTATCCTTTGGATATGTTTTATTAAAAGTAGGTAAAAGGAAAACTACTGAGTCACAAACATAGGTAGATAACTCACAGTGTAAATAGTCTCAAATCACAGCAATTGGTCTAAGACAGATGAACTCCAGATGGTCACGGAGGAGACCTTAGGAGCCACTACCGGCTGACACGTTTCGAAGGAATACCTTCTTCCTCAGAGCCCAGCAGTGTTGCCTCCTTCAGCTGTCCATATATATATACTCATATGCACCATCAATCAAGGACTTCCCAGAGGGGCCTAGAGGACCCTCCCACTACGGTGGGCGGCCTAAGGCCAACAGGTGACGCCCACTAGAGGGTAATAGTGTGACCCTTACTAGAAACAGATATACAACTGTATGATAATGATACACTGACCAGTTAAATGTTGACAAGAATGGACAGTTTTATTATGGCTAGCTTTAAGCTTTACTGTCCCGTGACTATACAACCACACCTCCCATTTCTTTTCCAAGTAAATAGAAGCTCGGAAAACCTCCCCAGTGGGTCACTGACTGAAATCAAATCCAGAGAGAATTTTTTGCTCTCCCCATTCTTTGCAAAAAAAAAAGAAGAAGAAGAAGCTGGTTGGAGTATGGCTTTATTTAACCTCTTACAGCTCCATGGAAAGAATGCATTCCACAGTGGAAATGTAATTCGCAATAGGAACAAAATACCTTCCGCTCTCAATCTTCAGAGTCAAAGAAAGCCCAACACATGGGGGAATATGAAGTCTTTTGTTGATGCAAATCAATGCACTACCTAGAAAGAACAATGGCTAACATTAACATCAACTAAACAGCTATTACAATGGGAAAGGGAATGCGACTTCTTTGTTTCTGCAGCTCTGATGAAGTGGATGTCATGTCACAAAACATGATTCTGAAAAAATACAAGTAATGTCAAGTGATAAGTACAGCGTGTCTGCTGTAATCGTCGTGTTTAATTGCTCATTCTGACATGCACTGGTACTCCGGTAACCACAACTGGGCCCATGCTGAATACACAAGTGTTGATGAAGACGACAGATCAAGAACATTTTTAAAAAAATGGATCGCTATAGCTTAGGGAAATTGTTTAAAAGGAAAAGTTAAAAGTAAATTGCGCAGTGTATGAGTGTATCTGTTAGGGCAGGATTCCCCAACCCCCGGTCCGCGGCCCACTGCCGGGCCGTGGCCTATTTGCAGATGGGCCGCGAAGGCTGCACTGTGTGAGGTGCGGCAGCGGGCAAGCAGAGAGATGACATCTCTCACCGCCCGCCCGGATCACGGCACTTCCGCCCACACAGCGGGGCTCCTACTGCGGTGAGGCGCGGGAGCAGAGAGATGAGATCATCTCTCACCGCCCGCCTGGAACGCGGCACTTCCGCCCACACAGCGGGGCTCCTATACTGCGGTGAGGCGCGGGAGCAGAGAGATGAGATCATCTCTCGGCGCCCGCCCATAACGCGGCACTTCCGCCCACACAGCGGGGCTGCTATACTGCAGCGAGGCGCGGGAGCAGAGAGATCATCTCTCACCGCCCGCCCCGCATTACCGCTGTTCTCCCTCACCTGCCTGTGCTGCCACCACGGCAGGTGACAAAAAAATCTACTGGCAGGTGGCAAACCACCTCTGGTGGCAGGTGGCAATCCACACCTGGTGGCAGGTGACATGGCATGTAGCAATCCACACCTGGTGGCAGGTGACGTGGCAATCCACACCTGGTGGCAGGTGACGTGGCAGGCAACGTGGCAATCCGCACCTGGTGGCAGGCGACGTGGCAATCCGCACCTGGTGGCAGGCGACATGGCAATCCGCACCTGGTGGCAGGCGACATGGCAATCCACACCTGGTGGCAGGTGTTGTGGCAAGCGACAATCCACATCTGGTGGCAGGCGAGGTGGCAAGCGACAATCCACATCTGGTGGCAGGCGATGTGGCAATCCACACCCGGTGGCAGGTGACGTGGCAATCCACACCTGGTGGCAGGTGACGTGGCAATCCACACCTGGTGGCAGGCGACGTGGCAATCCGAACCTGGTGGCAGGCGACGTGGCAATCCGCACCTGGTGGCAGGCGACGTGGCAATCCGCACCTGGTGGCAGGCGACGTGGCAATCCGCACCTGGTGGCAGGCGATGTGGCAATCCGCACCTGGTGGCAGGCGACATGGCAATCCACACCTGGTGGCAGGTGTTGTGGCAAGCGACAATCCACATCTGGTGGCAGGCGAGGTGGCAAGCGACAATCCACATCTGGTGGCAGGCGACGTGGCAATCCACATCTGGTGGCAGGCGACGTGGCAATCCACACCTGGTGGCAGGTGACGTGGCAAGCAACAATCCACACCTGGTGGCAGGTGACGTGGAAAGCAACAATCCACACCTGGTGGCAGGTGACGTCGCAAGCAACAATCCACACCTGGTGGAAGGCGACGTGGCAAGTGACAAATCGCATCTGGTGGCAGATTCTGCATTATGGTGAGTTTGAACTATTTCATTTTATATTACAATGCAATGACAGAAATAATGCGCTTCAATCATCCCAACACCATATCAGCCATTGTTCTGTGATGATTGAGGCGCTAACACTAGCCATTTCCCCGACAAACTGCCCGCGAAAGGCTACATAACAACCCAACCCCCCCCCCGGCCTTGGCACGATTCTATTACACAACGCCGGTCCTCGGTGCCAAAAAGGTTGGGGACCACTGTGTTAGGGATCAAAAGAAGCTCTTGCTCATAAAACAGGCTTTCCAATAGTTATTGTTGTAACAAAAAATTGTTACACTTGGGGGAGCCATAATGACTAGATTATGTAACCATAGCTGGGACTGACCAACCAGATGTTCAATCTAGACCTGTGCTCTGCCAAAGCAAAGCAAGCCTCTCATCTGTCAGCCGGTAAGGTGACCCTTTAGACCCCTTACCAGTTCCATGTCTGGTGCCATTTACAGGGAACTTCCCTCCCTCATCCAATGAGAACCCATGCTTTTACTAAAAGATGGGACATGATGGTATTATATTGCAAGGGATTATGGGATGAGAGTCACCAACTCCTGTCATGTACCTGATAGGAGTCTGAGATGATGAGGTTGGCCTTTCTCCAGCCAAGGCCCCACTGAAGGTGAAACAGATGGTACCAAGGAGGAACACGACAGGTGCACAGGAGGAACATGAGTGTCACCAAGTGTTTACTGTAGAACTTGCAACAGGATATGCAGGTCCAACTAGTCTGGCAGGACACCGGGTTAGGAACAGAAGTTGTGCAGGATGGGCCAACTGAAGGTAAAGGAGCACTCCACATGTACCGCATTGGTATATGGCTTGTCAGAGTTCCCAGCAGGCCTGAGATAGGAACACACTGCGATGATTGTAGCAGGTATGGATGTCAGCCAGGGCAGGCAACGTGGAACCAAATTGAAGACAGAAGCGAGGTCACAGAGTTAGCCAACAGGCAGGCAACGTGGTACAGAAGCACAGGCAACAATTTGTTCATGGGCAGAGCTGGGTTCAGGAACAGATAGGCAGAGGCGTAAACAAGATCCAGGAATCCAGGATCAGGTCAATAATAAGCCTGGTCAGCAACTGAGGTTGAGCACAAGATACAAGCAGGACAGAGAAACAGCTGAAGACCAGTTAGCACTGATGGTGGGCAAGAGCATCCCCTAAATAGGCCGTCTGACACCAAGAGGAACTGTGGGCACATTCCCGCACACATGTGTGCACCTGATCATGATTCCTTGAGTGATACTATGTGCATACACACGCCACACACACCAGTAGGGATGAGCTTTCTGTTCGAGTCGAACATGAATTTGACTCCAACATCGGCTGTTCGATCGTTCGACGAAGATCGAACATTATGGGGCGTTTGATTCGAGTGGCGCGTCACGCCCCATAATGCACTGCGTCCTTGCAGTGCATTGCTGGATGATGATTGGCCAAGCATGCACTATTATCCGCATGCTTTGGCCAATCACAGCGCCGTCAGCAAAGAGAGCCATAATTGGCCAAAGGCAGGGTGCCTTTGGCCAATTAAGGCTCATGGGGTTAAGTCCACGTCCCACACTATATAAGGCCGCCTGCACGTCGGCCTTGTGTAGTGTGTTGCTCGCAGAGAGAGAAATAGAGAGAGAGAGTGTCATTTCATTTACTTTGAGCAGGCAGTTGATTCAGTTAGCTGCAGTGTATTTAGTATATATACAGGTCCTTCTCAAAAAATTAGCATATTGTGATAAAGTTCATTATTTTCTGTAATGTACTGATAAACATTAGACTTTCATATATTTTAGATTCATTACACACAACTGAAGTAGTTCAAGCCTTTTCTTGTTTTAATATTGATGATTTTGGCATACAGCTCATGACAACCCAAAATTCCTATCTCAAAAAATTAGCATATCATGAAAAGGTTCTCTAAACGAGCTATTAACCTAATCATCTGAATCAACTAATTAACTCTAAACACCTGCAAAAGATTCCTGAGGCTTTTAAAAACTCCCAGCCTGGTTCATTACTCAAAACCGCAATCATGGGTAAGACTGCCGACCTGACTGCTGTCCAGAAGGCCATCATTGACACCCTCAAGCAAGAGGGTAAGACACAGAAAGAAATTTCTGAACGAATAGGCTGTTCCCAGAGTGCTGTATCAAGGCACCTCAGTGGGAAGTCTGTGGGAAGGAAAAAGTGTGGCAGAAAACGCTGCACAACGAGAAGAGGTGACCGGACCCTGAAGAAGATTGTGGAGAAGGACCGATTCCAGACCTTGGAGGACCTGCGGAAGCAGTGGACTGAGTCTGGAGTAGAAACATCCAGAGCCACCGTGAACAGGCGTGTGCAGGAAATGGGCTACAGGTGCCGCATTCCCCAGGTCAAGCCACTTTTGAACCAGAAACAGCGGCAGAAGCGCCTGACCTGGGCTACAGAGAAGCAGCACTGGACTGTTGCTCAGTGGTCCAAAGTACTTTTTTCGGATGAAAGCAAATTTTGCATGTCATTCGGAAATCAAGGTGCCAGAGTCTGGAGGAAGACTGGGGAGAGGGAAATGCCAAAATGCCTGAAGTCCAGTGTCAAGTACCCACAGTCAGTGATGGTCTGGGGTGCCATGTCAGCTGCTGGTGTTGGTCCACTGTGTTTTATCAAGGGCAGGGTCAATGCAGCTAGCTATCAGGAGATTTTGGAGCACTTCATGCTTCCATCTGCTGAAAAGCTTTATGGAGATGAAGATTTCATTTTTCAGCACGACCTGGCACCTGCTCACAGTGCCAAAACCACTGGTAAATGGTTTACTGACCATGGTATTACTGTGCTCAATTGGCCTGCCAACTCTCCTGACCTGAACCCCATAGAGAATCTGTGGGATATTGGGAAGAGAAAGTTGAGAGACGCAAGACCCAACACTCTGGATTAGGGATGGGCCCGGTGCTCGATTCGAACCCATGTTCGAATCGAGCATCGGGCGTTCGCTCGCTCGTCGAGCCCAGAACTATTTGGGCCGTTCGCATCACATTCGTGTGATGCGAGCGGCCCCGCAATGCATTGCGGCCGGCGCGGCCGGCGCAGTGCATTGCTGGCTGATGATTGGCCAAGCATGCACTGTGACCCCGCATGCTTGGCCAATCACAGCGCCCGAAACTCGGAGAGCAATAATTGGCTACAGGCAGGACGCCTGTAGCCAATTACAGCTCAGGGGCTTTAGTACACGCCCCACCATTTAAAAGGCCGCCACGCCATCGGCCCCGGTCACATGAGTTCCGGCTTTAGGAGAGATTAGTCTGCTGATTCTGTCTTTGCTTGATACTGAAAGATTTGCTCTTCTTTGCTAAACCATTGGCTATTTCTTTGCTAAACCATTGCTACCTAAGTCATTGATCGTTCATTGCTGCTGATTGCACAGTTAGTGTGTTATTAGCTGCTGCTGGGGATTAGTCTGGTGCGTGCTTACTGTTAGTACAGTATTGCAGTAGTACCAACCGCAGTGCTGTTAGCACAGCATTGCACCCCAACAGCACCCATAGGACTTCTAGTGTGTTAGTGGCAGCAAACAGAGCTCCTATATTTTCTTCTCAGCAGCACCCATAGGACTTCTAGTGTGTTAGTGGCAGCAAACAGAGCTCCTATATTTTCTTCTCAGCAGCACCCATAGGACTTCTAGTGTGTTAGTGGCAGCAAACAGAGCTCCTATATTTTCTTCTCAGCAGCACCCATAGGACTTCTAGTGTGTTAGTGGCAGCAAACAGAGCTCCTATATTTTCTTCTCAGCAGCACCCATAGGACTTCTAGTGTGTTAGTGGCATCACACAGAGCTCCTATATTTTCTTCTCAGCAGCACCCATAGGACTTCTAGTGTGTTAGTGGCAGCAAACAGAGCTCCTATATTTTCTTCTCAGCAGCACCCATAGGACTTCTAGTGTGTTAGTGGCAGCAAACAGAGCTCCTATATTTTCTTCTCAGCAGCACCCATAGGACTTCTAGTGTGTTAGTGGCATCACACAGAGCTCCTATATTTTCTTCTCAGCAGCACCCATAGGACTTCTAGTGTGTTAGTGGCATCACACAGAGCTCCTATATTTTCATCTCAGAAGCACCCATAGGACTTCTAGTGTGTTGGTGGCAGCAAACAGAGCTCCTATATTTTCTTCTCAGCAGCACCCATAGGACTTCTAGTGTGTTAGTGGCAGCAAACAGAGCTCCTATATTTTCTTCTCAGCAGCACCCATAGGACTTCTAGTGTGTTAGTGGCAGCAAACAGAGCTCCTATATTTTCTTCTCAGCAGCACCCATAGGACTTCTAGTGTGTTAGTGGCATCACACAGAGCTCCTATATTTTCTTCTCAGCAGCACCCATAGGACTTCTAGTGTGTTAGTGGCAGCAAACAGAGCTCCTATATTTTCTTCTCAGCAGCACCCATAGGACTTCTAGTGTGTTAGTGGCATCACACAGAGCTCCTATATTTTCTTCTCAGCAGCACCCATAGGACTTCTAGTGTGTTAGTGGCAGCAAACAGAGCTCCTATATTTTCTTCTCAGCAGCACCCATAGGACTTCTAATGTGTTAGTGGCATCACACAGAGTTCCTATATTTTCATCTCAGCAGCACCCATAGGACTTCTAGTGTGTTAGTGGCATCACACAGAGCTCCTATATTTTCTTCTCAGCAGCACCCATAGGACTTCTAGTGTGTTAGTGGCAGCAAACAGAGCTCCTATATTTTCTTCTCAGCAGCACCCATAGGACTTCTAGTGTGTTAGTGGCAGCAAACAGAGCTCCTATATTTTCTTGTCAGAAGCACACATAGTACCTATAGTGTGTTAGTGTCAGCACCCATAGGACCTACAGTGTGTTGTGAGCACACATAGGAGTTCTATTTTTTATACTATATACACTACCGACTACAATGGCTGGAAGACCGCCAAGGAGAGGCAGAGCGTGCCGAGGCAAGAACACAGGGCAGGCAGGCTCTGTTTCTAGAGACAACAGTGCTGGCCGTGGACGTGGTCGTGCATCGTCATCAGCACGTGGCCATGGGACACGCTTGTCTTTGTTTTCGGCAGCTGGACATGTGGAGCCGCATCATGCCGAAGGCTTGGTAGAATGGATGACCAAGCCCTCCTCATCCTCCTCATCCTCTCTCACCCAGGCTCAGGGTACTGGCAGAGCAGCTGCCAACGCGTACTCAATGGCATCATCAGCCACCCCTTCCCTAGACCCACCATGTCCTCCTGAGGAGTCCCCCGAACTGTTTGAGCACAGTGTTGGGTACATGCTCCAGGAGGATGCCCAACGATTCGAAGGCTCGGATGATGATACCCAGCTTGAGGAAGTCAGTAGTGTGCGCGCAGAGAGAGGGGATGCTGAAGGACAGCAATCTGGCAGTAGTGTTCCACCAGCTGCAGCTTACTGCCAGGTTTGCTCTAGTGGTGAAGAGGGAGGGGATGATGAGGTCACTGACTCCACGTGGGTGCCTGAAGGGAGAGAGGAGGAGGAGGAGGAGGATGCAGCGTCACATGTCCAACGAGGCAGGATGCCCCCTGGAGGCCAGCTAGAGGCCAGCACAGCAACTGTACCACACCGCAGAGCTCCGCCTGTGCAGGGCGCTGCCTCTGCACGTTATCACAAAAGTTCTTTGGTGTGGGCCTTTTTTGAGACGAGTGCATCAGATCGCACCACTGCTATTTGCAATATTTGTCTCAAGCGTATCTCGCGTGGCCAAAACATCAGCCGCTTGGGCACCACAAGCATGAGCAGACATATGTCGACCTGCCATGCAGCTCGTTGGCAAGCACACATAAAAGACCCACACCAAAGAACAAAGCGGACCTCTCCTTGCTCCTCATCAGCTGGGATCTCCATCCCCACTATATCTTCAGTCCTCTCTGAAAGCTGCTCTGAGAGGACTGAAGGTGTAGAATTAGGTGTGTCACAACCAAGTACTTGCAGTACACCGACGTCCGATTGTAGCAGGCAAATTTCCCTGCCCCAGCTGCTGGACCGTCGAAAGAAGTATACTCCCAGCCATCCACATGCCCAGCGGTTGAATGCTAGCTTGGCTAAATTGCTAGCACTTCAACTGCTGCCTTTTCAGTTGATAGACTCGGCCCCCTTCCGTGAGTTTGTTCAATGTGCGGTTCCTCAGTGGCAGGTTCCCAAACGCCACTTTTTCTCACGGAAGGCGATTCCGTCTCTCTACTGGCATGTGGAAGGCAATGTCCATGCCTCGCTGGACAGGGCGGTCAGCGGTAAGGTGCATATTACCGCTGACTCATGGTCCAGCAGGCATGGACAGGGACGTTATCTTTCTTTCACGGCCCATTGGGTCACTCTATTGGCAGCTGGGAGGGATGCAGGACAAGGTGCAGTAGTGTTGGAGGTTGTTCCGCCACCACGCCTCCAAAATGCTACTACTGGTTGTGACACACCTCTCTCCTCCACCCCCTCCTCTTCTTCTTCCTCCATGTCCTCTTCGAGTGCTCTGTCCTCGGAACCAGCGGTGCTCCGTAGGCGTACAAGGGGCTACGCGAGTACGCAGGCAAAAAGATGGCACCAGGACAGGGTCAGGGGAGCTTGGCTTTTTTTCCCCACGCCAGTGGAGCATGATCAGGGATGCATGCACTGTCCTCTCACCATTTGAGGAGGCCACGAGGATGGTGAGCAGTGACAGTGCATGCATCAGTGACACTGTACCTCTTGTCCACCTGTTGGAGCATACGCTGCGTGGGATAATGGACAGGGCACTTGAGGCAGAACAGAGGCAGGAAGAGGAGGACTTCCTTGTCTCTCAAGGCCCCCTTTATCCAGACAATGTTCCTTCTGTCCCACCCATCACACAGGAAGAGGAGGAGGAGGAGGAGGAGGAGGAGGATTGTGTGAGCATGGAGGTGGAGCCTGGCACTCAGCATCAGCAGCATCAGTCTTTTAGGGATGATGTACAGTCCCAACAAACCAGTGGACTTGTACGTGGCTGGGAGGAGGTGGCTGGCGATCATGTCATCCTCAGTGACCCAGAAGACTCCGGACCGAATGCCTCAGCTAACCTACGCTGCATGGCCTCCCTGATCCTGCAAAGCCTGCGGAAGGATCCTCGTGTTCTTCGGATCAAGGAGAGTGACCATTACTGGCTGGCCACTCTCCTTGATCCACGGTACAAGGGTAAGGTTGCGGACCTTATCTTGCCGTCGCAGAGGGAGCAGAGGATGAGACATCTCAGGGAGGCCTTGCAGAAAGGTCTGTGCAACGCGTTCCCAGAAACTGGGAGGTTACAAACTCCTGGTCCTGGACGACGAGTTGCTGAGGCTTCGGTCAGTAGCAGAAGGAGCGGTGGGGAAGGTGGACGTCTGACCGATGCGTTCAGACAATTTTTTAGTCCGCAGCCCCAAGGTATGATCGGTTCCAGCAACCATCGCCAGCGTCTGATATACATGGTGCAGGAATACCTAGGGGCAAGGTCAGACTTGGACACCTTTCCCACCGAAAATCCTCTGGCTTACTGGGTCCTGAGGATGGATCACTGGCCAGAGCTTGCACAGTATGCAATTGAGCTACTGGCCTGTCCTGCATCCAGCGTTCTTTCCGAACGCACATTCAGTGCTGCTGGAGGATTTGTCACCGATCATAGGGTGCGCCTGTCCACCGACTCGGTTGATCGACTGACCTTCATAAAAATGAATCAGTCTTGGATCACCACCAGCTACCACACACCTGAAGCGGATATAACGGAATAATTTATAATGTCACATCCCTTCAAGACTGCCTATGCTGATGCTGAGTGACTGTCCTGTTATGTTCACTGACTATCCTCTTCCTCCTCCTCAATGATCCATGCCACCACACCAGTGCCTAAGGCACAATTTTTCAGCCCCTGTATAACAGGGGCGTGTAATTACAATTTTTTAAAAAGATGCTTCGCAACAGGTGTGACTGCTGGGCTCAGAGTACAGTATCTGTGAGGGGTTGCAGTGTTGTGGCACCAGCACCAGTGCCTAAGGCACAATTTTTCAGCCCCTGTTGGGGCGTGTAATTACAATTTTTAGGCAATGCTTTGCAACACGTCTCATTGCTGTGCTCAGAGTACAGTATATGTGAGGGGTTGCAGTGTTGTGGCACCAGCACCAGTGCCTAAGGCACAATTTTTCAGCCCCTGTATAACAGGGGCGTGTAATTACAATTTTTTAAAAAGATGCTTCGCAACAGGTGTGACTGCTGTGCTCCAAGTACAGTATCTGTGAGGGGTTGCAGTGTTGTGGCACCAGCACCAATGCCTAAGGCACAATTTTTCAGCCCCTGTTTAACAGGGGCGTGTAATTACAAATCTTGATCTAATAGTTCACAGCAGGGCCCATTCCTGCGCCCACCAAGAGTAACTATGAGGGCCTACAGTCTTGTGGCAACACCGTCCACCACCACCACCACCACCAAAGGCCCAATTTTTCTGCCCTGTTCAACAGGTGCATGCAATTACAAATCTTGATCTAATAACTCACAGCAGGGCCCATTCCTGCACCCACCAAGAGTAACTGTGAGGGCTTACAGTCTTGTGGCAACACCGTCCACCACCACCACCACCACCACCAAAGGCCCAATTTTTCTGCCCGGTTCAACAGGTGCATGCAAGTACAAATCTTGATCTATTAACTCACAGCAGGGCCCATTCCTGTGCCCACCAGTCTTGTGGCTACACCAACATCTAATAGGGCAAATTTCTGCAGAGTATATACGGCAGGCCCCTACTTTCAAACATCCAACTTACAAACGACTCCTACTTGCAAACGGCAAGAGAAAACAGGAAGTGAGAGGAAATCTACCCCTAGGAAGGAAAATTCTATCCTGTTAGATTTAATTTGGGAAAAAGGTATCTCCTCTCTACTGATGCTTTATCACCAATCCTTGTTTCAATTAAAACCCCACTTTTCCAAAAACATTTGTCATTGGGACGGAAAGTGAGGTGACATGTTCTGAACAGATGTGCAAAGACAGCAAATGTTACAGGGGTGATAACCCCTCCCTATGTTCTCCAAAAAGCTTAAAAATTGATTTTTTTGGGATGTAGCTACACTTCATAATGTACCTGTTCAGATTCTACTTAAGAACAAACCTACAGTCCATGTCTTGTTTGCACCACCTATATACTGCTGTTCAGAGTATATAGGGTTGTAGGTATAGGGTTTTATTTTGGGTGCGGGGTCCCCCTTAGTATCTATACAAGACCCAAAGGGGCTGGGGTGGGGGGGGGGTGATGGGGTAGCCATGCCATTTTTCTCAAGGATTTTCAGCCATATGGCGGCCAGGACAAGACATGACATTAAAGCCGCAAGTGGTTTTAAATGGCTTCTTTTTTTCCTTTACAAATGTCATTTTGTGCAAGGACAGTTCTAAACACGGGAAACACATGCCACTTCACAGGCATACTTTAGACACCCCCCAGGTACCATATTTAAAGGAAAATTTCACTTTTTTTTTTTTCACTTTATGCATCATTAAAATGACTGCTCCCGAAAAAACTTTAGTTTTTAAAATTTCTTTTTGCATTGATATATGTCCCCTGGGGCAGGACCCGGGTCCCCAAACCTGTTTTATGACATTAACATGCATATTGGCCGTTGTAATTAGCAATTTTGATTTCGAACGTTCGCGTCCATTATAACGAATAGGGTTCGAAAATTCGCGCAAACTTTCGGTCCGTTCGAAGGTTCTGGTGCGAACCGAACCCGGGGGTGTTCGGCTCATCCCTACTCTGGATGAGCTTAAGGCCGCTATCAAAGCATCCTGGGCCTCCATAACACCTCAGCAGTGCCACAGGCTGGTTGCCTCCATGCCACGCCGCATTGAAGCAGTCATTTCTGCAAAAGGATTTCCGACCAAGTATTGAGTGCATAACTGAACATAATTATTTGAAGGTTGACTTTTTTTGTATTAAAAACACTTTTCTTTTATTCGTTGGATGAAATATGCTAATTTTTTGAGATAGGATTTTGGGGTTTTCATGAGCTGTATGCCAAAATCATCAATATTAAAACAAGAAAAGGCTTGAACTACTTCAGTTGTGTGTAATGAATCTAAAATATATGAAAGTCTAATGTTTATCAGTACATTACAGAAAATAATGAACTTTATCACAATATGCTAATTTTTTGAGAAGGACCTGTATATATATATATATACATCCCAGCTTTGTATATATTTATACACTGTATTCAGTTTAGCTAGATCTCACTGCAGACCGTTCCTGGTGTACTGTTTCTAATATACTTCAGGCAGGCAGTTGATTCAGTTAGCTGCAGTGTATTTAGTATATATATACATCCCAGCTTTGTATATATATATATATATATATATATATATATATATATACACTGTATCCTGTGTAGATAGATCTGACTGCAGGCCATTCATGGTGTACGTATTTAAATACACCTTCAGGCAGGCAGGCCAGGCAAGTGATTCAGTGATCTGCAGTGCATAAAATACATACTGTCTCCTACATATAAATCAACTGCCTTCTAGTCTAGCCAAGACTATACCTGACTGCAAGCCATTTCCGGTGTACCTATTACACTTTCAGGCAGGCAGGCAGGCCAGGCAGGTAATTCCGTCATCTGCAGTGCATAAAATATATACTGTCTCCTAAATATATATCCACTGCATTCTAGTCTAGCCAAGCCTATACCTGACTGCAGTCCATTCCTGGTGTACCTATTCAAATACACTTTCAGGCAGGCAGGCCAGGCAGGTGATTCAGTGATCTGCAGTGCAGAAAATATATACTGTTTCCTACATATATATCCACTGCATTCTTGTCTAGCCAAGCCTACACCTGACTGCAGGCTATTCCTGGTGTATATATTGAAATACACCTTCAGGCAGGCAGGCCAGGCAGGTGATTCAGTGATCTTTAGTGCATAAAATATATACAGTCTTCCACATATATATCCACTGCATTCTAGTCTAGCCAAGACTATATCTGACTGCAGGCCATTCCTGGTGTACCTATTAAAATACACTTTAAGGCAAGCAGGCAGGCCAGGCAGGTGATTCAGTGATCTGCAGTGCATAAAGTATATATACTGTCTCCTACATATATATATCCACTGCATCCAGTCTAACCAAGCCTATATCTGACTGCAGGCCATTCCTGGTGTACTTTTTCTACTAAACTTCAGGCGTTGTTTTGCTAGTCTAATTTTACAGTATCTCTGGAAGGCCAACAAGGAGAGGCAGATGCTCCCAGGCCACTAAAAGAGGGCAAGCAGGCTCTGTGTCTACAGCCAACAGTGCTGGTCATGGACACGGTGCATCCTCAGCACGTGGCCGTGGGGCACAATTGTCCTTTGTTTCGGCAGCTGGCTGTGTTGAGCCACAACATGCAGATGAGTTGGTAGAGTGGATAACAAAGCCATCCTCATCCTCCTCATCCTCTGTCACCCAGGCTCAGAGTACTTTGGCTGACAATGCAGCTGCCAAATCGGCCTATTCCATTGGCTCAATGTCATCAGTTACTCCTTCCCTAGCCCCACCATCATGCACGGAGGAGTCCCCCGAACTGTTCGACCACAGTTTTGGGTTCATGCTGCAGGTGGATGCGCAGCGTTTTGAAGGCTCCGATGATGGTACCCAGCTTGAGGAAGGCAGTAACGTGAGCCCAGAGAGAGGGGGTGCCCAAGAAGGACAAGAAACTGGCAGTCATGTTCCCCCAGCTGCAGCATACTGCCAGGTTTGCTCCAGTGATGAGGAGGGAGGGGATGATGAGGTCACTGACTCTACGTGGGTGCCTGATAGTAGAGAGGAGGAGGAGGAGAAGGAGGCACATCTCCAACGAGGCAGGATGCCCTCCAGGGGCCAGCTTAAGGGCAGCCAACCGACTGCATCACACAGCAGAGCTCTGCATGTGAAGGGCGGTGCTGACTCTGCGCGTTTTTCCAAAAGTTCATTGGTATGGGCCTTTTTTGAGACGTGTGCAGCAGATCGCACCGTTGATGTTTGCAACATATGTCTGAAGCGTATCAAGCGTAGTCAAAACAGCCGCCGCTTGGGCACCATATGCTTGACCAGACATATGTCGAGCTCCCATGCAGTCTGTTGGCAACAGTACTTAAAAGACCCACACCAAAGAACAAGGCAGACCTCTCCTTGCTCCTCATCAGCTGGAATCTCCAACCCCACTATACCTTCAGTCCTCTTAGAAACCTGCACTGAGAGGAATGAAGGTGTAGAATTAGGTGTGCCAAATACTTGCGGGCAATCTGCTATCGCTACACCAATGTCCGATTATAGCAGGCAAATTCACATGTCCAGCGGCTGAATGCTAGCTTGGCTAAATTGCTAGCACTCCAACTGCTGCCTTTTCAGCTGATAGACTTTGCCCCCTTTCGTGAATTTGTGGAATGTGCGTTACCTAAGTGGCAGGTTCCCAAACACCACTTTTTTTCACGGAAGGCGATTCCGGCTCTCTACCGGCATGTGGAAGGCAATGTCTTGCCTCGTTGGACAGGGCGGTCAGCGGTAAGGTGCATATTACCACTGACTCATGGTCCACCAGGCATGGACAAGGACGTTACCTTTCTTTTATGGCGCACTGGGTAACTTTGCTGGCAGCTGGGAAGGATGCAGGACAGGGTGCAGTATTGTTGGAGCTTGTTCCGCTACCACGCCTCCAAAATGCTGGTAGTGGTGATTCTGCCACACCTCTCTCCTCCACCCCCTCCTCTTCTTCTTCCTCTATGGCCTCTTCCTGTGCAGATTTGTCCTCGGAAACAGCGGTGCTCCGTAGGCGTTCTAGGGGCTACGCAAGCACTCAGGCAAAAAGATGCCATGCGGTGCTTGAGTTGGTCCGCTTAGGGGACAGGAGCCACACTGGGGCAGAGATTCTGTCAGCTCTGCAGGGGCAGGCTCAGAGGTGGTTGACGCCACGCCAGCTTCATCCAGGAATGGTGGTTTTCGACAATGGCACTAACATCCTCTCCACCCTCTGACAGGGACACTTGAATCATGTGCCCTGTTTGGCTCACATCCTTAATTTGGTGGTGCAGCAGTTCTTGTGCAGTTACCCGGGCTTACAGGATCTCCTGAGGCAGGCCAGGAAAGTCTGTGGGCATTTCCACAGGTCATATAATGCCAGTGCTCGGGTGGCTGACCTCCAAAAGGAATGCAACCTGCCCAAGAGCCGCCTCATACGTGACATGCCCACCAGGTGGAACGTTGGCAATGCTGCAGCCGCTGCACACGCAGCAGAGGGCCATCAATGAGTACCTGTGCGAGTATGGCACCAGGACAGGGTCAGGGGAGCTTGGCTTTTTTCGCCACGCCAGTGACTCATGATCAAGGATGCATGAACTGTCCTGCCACCATTTGAGGAGTCCACAAGGATGGTGAGCAGTGACAGTGCATGCATGAGTAAAACTGTCCCACTTGTCTACCTGTTGGAGCACACGCTGCGTGAAATAATGGACAGGGCACTTGAGGCAGAAAAGAGGGAGGAAGAGGAGGACTTCCTTACCTCTCAAGGCCCCCTTTATCCAGACAGTATTCCTTCGGGCCCGCCGATCTCACAGGAAGAGGAGGAGGAGGATGAGGATTGTGTTAGCATGGAGGTGGAGCCTAGCACTCAGCATCAGCAGCAGTCTTCAAGGGATCGTTTTCAGTCCCCAGAAACCCATGGACTTGTACATGGCTGGGAGGAGGTGGCTGCGGATCATATCGTCCTTAGTGATCCAGACCAAATGCCTCAGCAAACCTATGCTGCATGGCTTCCCTGATCCCGCAAAGCCTGCGAAAGGACCCTCGGATTCGTGGTATCAAGGAGAGGGATCAGTACTGGCTGGAAACCCTTCTTGATCCACGTTACAAGGGTAAGGTTGCGGAACTTATCCAGCCTTCGCAGAGGAAGCAGAGGATGAAACATCTTCGGTAGGCCTTGCAGAAAGGTTTGTGGAACGCGTTTCCAGAGCCTGGGAGGTTACAATTTCCTGGTCCTGGACAACGTGTTGCTGAGGCTTCGGTCAGTCACAGAAGGAGCGGGGGAGAAGGTGGCCGTCTGACCGATGCGTTCAGATAATTTTTTAGTCCGCAGCCCCAAGGTCTGATCGGTTCCAGCAACAATCGCCAGCGTCGGATTTACGTGGTGCAGGACAACCTAGGGGCAAGATCAGACTTGAAGACCTTTCCAACCGAAAATCTACTGGGTTACTGGGTCTTGAGGATGGATCACTGGCCAGAGCTTGCACAGTATGCAATTGAGCTACTGGCCTGTCCTGCATCCAGCGTTCTTTCGGAATGCACATTCAGTGCTGCTGGTGGCTTTGTAACTGATCACAGAGTGCGCCTGTCCACAGACTCGGTTGATCGGCTCACCTTCATAAAAATGAATCAGTCTTGGATCACCAGCTACTAAGCACCTGATGCTGATGTAACCTATTATTTTTTTATGAATGTGAGATCCCTTACTTAACAGGGGCGTGTAATAAATTTTTTTGCTGTAATATTTTGCAGCAGGGCTCGTTCCTGCGCTCAACTAGAGTATCTGTGAGGGGTTGCAGTGTTGTGGCACCAGCACCAGTGCGTAAAGCCCAATTTTTCTGCCCCTGTTTAACAGGGACATGTAATTACAATTTTTTCTGTAATATTTTGCAGCAGGGCTCGTTCCTGCGCTCAACTAGAGTATCTGTGAGGGGTTGCAGTGTTGTGGCACCACCAAAACTGCCTAAGGCCCAATTTTTCTGCCCCTTTTCAACAGGGGCATGTAATTACAATTTTTGCTGTAATATTTTGCAGCAGGGCTTGTTCCTGCGCTCAACTAGATTATCTGTGAGGGGTTGAAGTGTTGTGGCACCACCACCACTGCCTAAGGCCCAATTTTTCTGCCCCTGTTTAACAGGGGCGTGTAATTACAATTTTTGCTGTAATATTTCGCAACAGGGCCCGTTCCTGCGCTCAACAAGAGTATCTGGGAGGCTTTACAGTGTTGTGTCACCACCACCACAACCGCCGCCTAAGGCCCAATTTTTCTGCCCCTATTTAACAGGGGCGCGTAATTAAAATTTTTGATCTAATATTTCACAGCAGGGCTCGTTTCTGCACTCAACAACAGAATCTGTGTGGGGTTACAGTGTTGTGGCACCACCACCACTACCTAAGACCCAATTTTCTGCCCCTGTTTAACAGGGGCGTGTAATTACAATTTTTGATCTAATATTTCACAGCAGGGCCCGTTCCTGCTTCGACCAAGAGTAACTGTGAGGGCTTACAGTGTTGTGGCACCACCACCACCACCACCAAAGGCCCAATTTTTCTACCCCTGTTCAACAGGGGCATGTAATTATAATTATTGATATAATATTTTACAGCAGGGCCCGTTCCAGCACCCACCAAGAGTAACTGTGAGGGCTTACAGTGTTCTGGTACCACCAACACCTAAGGCCCAAATTTCTGCAGAGTATATATGGTAGGCCGTATAGTATATACAGGCGGTCCCCTACTTTCAAACATCCGACTTACAAACAACTCCTACTTGCAAATGGAGGGAGACAACAGAAAGTGAGAAGAAATCTACCCCTAGGAAGGGAAATTCTCTCCTCTAAGAGTTAATATGGGAACATGGTATCTCCTCCACGGATGCTTTATCACCAATCCTTGTTTCCCTAAAAACTCCAAATTTTCTAAATCCAATTGTCATTGGGACAGAAAGTGAGGTGAAATCTTCTGAACAGGGGCACAGACAGCAAAACAAATGTTACAGGGGTGATAACCCTTTCCTATGTTACCCACAAAGCTTTAAAATAGATTTTTTGGCTGGAGGTAGAGTTACAAAATGTACCTGTTCCAAATTACAAACAGATTCAACTTAAAGGGGTTGTAAAGGTTTGTTTTTTATTTTCTAAATAGGTTCCTTTAAGCTAGTGCATTGTTGGTTCACTTACCTTTTCCTTTGATTTACCTTCTAAATGTTTATTTTCTTTGTCTGAATTTCTCACTTCCTGTTTCTCTTCACTAAACTTCACACCATCATCCGAGTGGTGTGGAGTCAGCCAGAACAGCTTACTGAACAGCTTACTGAGGAGAAACAGGAAGTGAGAAATTCAGACAAAGAAAACAAAGAAAAAAAATATTTAGAAGGGAAATCTAAGGAAAAGGTAAGTGAACCAACAATGCACTAGCTTAAAGGAACCTATTTAGAAAATAAAAAACGAACCTTTACAACCCCTTTAAGAACAAACCTACATTCCCTGTCTTTCTTGGAACCGCCTGTATACTGCTGTTCAGAGTATATAGGACCTGGGGGCCCCACGCCTTTTCTTTTTTTAATTTGGGTGCGGGGTTCTCCTTAATATCCATACAAGACCCAAAGGGCCTGGTAATGGGCTGGGGGGTTACCCATGTCATTTTTTTCAATAATTTTCATCCATATTGCCGGGACCCGACATTACATTACAGCCGCAAGTAATTTTAAATGACTTTTATTCCTTTAGAAATATCATTTTGTGCAGGGACTGTACAAAACACGGGAAACACACGCCACTTTACAGGCATACTATAGACACCCCCCAGGTATGATATTTAGAGGAATATTTCACTTTTATTTTTTCACTTTAAGCATCATTAAAATCACTGCTCTCGAAAAAACGTCAGTTTTTAAAACTGTCTTTTGCATTGATATATGTCCCCTGGAGCAGGACCCGGGTCCCCAAACACTTTTTAGGACAATAACTTGCATATTAGCCTTTAAAATTCACACTTTTGATTTCTCACGCTCGAGTCCCATAGACTATAACGGTGTTCGAATGTTCGCGCAAACTTTTGGTCTGTTCGCATGTTCTGGATGCGAACCGAATTGGGGGGTGTTCGGCTCATCCCTACACACCAGTCATCTTACTGGAATTTCCTGACAACTCCTGTGACATTGTAGACCTCCCTTTTTAGGTTAGAACCTCATAAGAAATGACTGAACTTCCATAGTAGAACAATGACCTTACATTGACACACTATGAGTTTTTTTCCATTCAACCCAGCAGGTTGAATGAAAAAAATGGTCAGCTCCGGTCAGAGGCGCTGTACTAACTATGCAAAGTTAGTAAAGCAATCTCCCCTGCTGAGCTGTTGTGTTCTGACAGGGGGACGACCCCACCGCCAGAACACTATGATCAGCGCTCTCTGCCATTGGCTGAGAGCACTTGGGAGTTGGTCGGCTGCAGGTTTTCCAGCATGCTTGTCGGACAGAAGCTGGCCAACTGGCTGGCTTCTGTCGGACAGGGTGCCATGCACACGGGCCGAATGTTGGACTTTTTTTTTTGAACCAGCTGATGTCTCCCAACTTTCGACCGTGTTTACGGGGCTTTTGGCTGGTTCTAAGGAGTATTGTTGAAAACAATTAACATTTTGCCATTTCACCCAGTCCTGATAAAGGGGGATTGTGTGACTCCAAAGTGCACTGACTGTCCATTGCCCTGCTTGTTGTAACTAATTGACCAACAAAGACTTTGGACTCCTAAGGAGTTTTCATTTGGCGCTCTCTTTGACCTATTAGACTTGTATTTCTCGGATCCCATCTTTGCGATGAGCTGCTGAACACTGGCCAGCTGGGCTCAAGTAATGACTTTATACACATTTTGATAACCTGTGAAAATCCATATACAGTAGATGGGTATTTTGTAGCCTTTGCTTTGCCAGTCTAGGGCTGCTGAGCAGTCTCCACATCACAGCCATCATGTTTCCGATATCCTTGGTGGGACCATCCTGAGGGCCACTGACATTTTGCAATAAAGTAGCCTGGGAGGGAAGAGGATGAAACGCCACACTCTAGGAAAAACAACCCAGGTATAAAGGGAAGTGTAAGCGTCATCGGCCTGACTCCTCCCTGGTCACACCCCAGGGCACATTTTGCCCATCCTACAGGGCTCAGTCATAGTCATACCCTTATGACTAAACCCTGTAGTTGGGGCAACAAAGATATTTGCCAGCACACCATGGATTGACACAAAGTAGCATCCAAATGGATAGTTTATTGCATGATCACAACACAAGGAGAGTGCAACTTTTCGGAATCACACAGGACCCCTTCGTTCAGTCACATGCCTGGCGAAGGGATCCTGCGTGACTCCAAAATGTTGCACTCTCCTTGTATTGTGATCATGCAATAAACTATCCGTTTGGACACTACTTTGTGTCCATCCATGGTGTGCTGGCAAATATCTTCATTGTGACTTGAACCAGTATCCAGCTGGTTGTTGCTGCAGCACCCAAATTTGAGAGCTCATCCCGGAATGTGTGCGATGGGAATATGAAGTATTACTGTAGTTGGGGTAAACCGCATTGGGGAGCATGGCCTGGGTCGGGCTGAAGCCGCTTTCACTTTTCGGTACACCGGGGCTGTTTTGGTGAGAGTGCGGTGTTTCTTCCTCTTCCCACGTGCATACACAGAGCTGGGACAGGCTCTCCTAACTCCATCACCTATAATCAATGGAAGTCACTGGAGCACCATACGAGTTTGCTTCAAGCAGGACCAGAAGCTCTCGAGGTTTATGGTTTGAGTAGCCAGGGGGGGCCTATTGGGTCACTGGCCCATGACTCCCTGCCTTAAGTAATGCCCCGTACACACAGTCAGAATTTCCGATGGAAAAAGTCAGATGGGAGCTTTTCATCGGATATTCTGACCGTGTGTATGCCCCATCTGACTTTTTCCGTCGGAAATTCCCACGGACTTAGATAGAGAACATGTTCTCTATTTTTCGTCTGTATGCAATTCCGACGCACTAAAAACCATGCATGCTCAGAATCAAGTCTACGCATGCTCGGAAGCGTTGAACTTAATTTTTCTCGGCTCGTCCTAGTGTTGTACATCACTGCGTTCCCGACGGTCTAAATTTGGTGTGACCGTGTGTATGCAAGTCAAGCTTGAGCGGAATTCCGTTGGAAAAAACATCCGATTTTTTTCCAACAGAAAATCCGACCGTGTGTACAAGGCATTAGTCTATGTCACCTGCCAAGGAGGAATCCCATTAAAAGAATTACAGGTCTGCACTGCTGCACTTGGCCAGATGTCCCAAAACTGTCTTTATATATAAAAAAAAAAAAATGAATACTTTTCAAAGGCAACAAAATCTCCAACAAAAAAAACGTTCAAGAAGACATTTAACTGTCAGAGGCCCCCATGTTCCATAACAAGACAAACCAAGCAGGAGAAAGCTCCATGGCTTATAACAATGTAATTCTTCCCATGGGGAGCCCATGTAATATTTATCAAGGTTTACTCCGAAACTGCCACTTTAGAGGCTCTCCAAGCTGAAAACATTCTTAATGCAGCGTAATTAATTTAAAATCAGCCGTCAATTATGTATAGCCACAAATGTGGAAAATCCAGTAAACACATAAACGACCGGGAGAAGGATTGCATGAATGCACCTCGGAAGGCACATAATTAAGTAGATGACTAAAGCATAAATATTGGGACATCGACACAATTCTAATCTTTTTGGCTCTATACACCACAAACATGGATTTGAAATGAACAAGATGTTCTTTAACTGCAGACTTTCAGCTTTAATTTGAGGGAATTTACATCCAAATCAGGTGAACGGTGTAGGAATTACAACAGTTTGTATATGTGACTCCCACTTTTTAAGGGACCAAAAGTAATGGGACAGATTAACAATCATAAAATCAAACTTTCACTTTTTAATACTTGGTTGCAAATCCTTTTCAGTCAATTACAGCCTGAAGTGTGGAACGCGATGACGTCACCAGACACTTGGTTTCATCCCTGGTGATGCTCTGCCAGGCCTCTACTGCAACTGTCTTCAGTTCCCGCTTGTTCGTGGGGCATTTTCCCTTCAGTTTTGTCTTCAGCAAGTGAAATGCATGCTCAATCGGATTCAGGTCAGGTGGTTGACTTGGCCATTGCATTAACATTCCACTTCTTTCCCTTAAAAAACTCTTTGGTTGCTTTCGCAGTATGCTTCGGGTCATTATCCATCTGCACTGTGAAGCATCGTTCAATGAGTTCTGAAGCATTTGGCTAAATATGAGCCGATAATAATATTGCCCCGAAACACTTCAGAATTCATCCTGCTGCTTTTGTCAGCAGTCACATCATCAATAAATACAAGAGAACCAGTTCCATTGGCAGCCATGCATGCCCACGCCATGACACTACCACCACCATGCTTCACAGATGAGGTGGTATGCTTTGGATCATGAGCAGTTCCTTTCCTTCTCCATACTCTTTTCTTCCCATCACTCTGGTACAAGTTGATCTTGGTCTCATCTGTCCATAGGATGTTGTTCCAGAATTGTGAAGGCTTTTTTAGATGTTGTTTGGCAAACTCTAATCTGGCCTTCCTGTTTTTGAGGCTCACCAATGGTTTACATCTTGTGGTGAACCCTCTGTATTCACTCTGGTGAAGTCTTCTCTTGATTGTTGACTTTGACACACATACACCTACCTCCTGGAGAGTGTTCTTCATCTGACACACATACACCTACCTCCTGGAGAGTGTTCTTCATCTGACACACATACACCTACCTCCTGGAGAGTGTTCTTCATCTGGCCAACTGTTGTGAAGGGCGTTTTCTTCACCAGGGAAAGAATTCTTCGCTCATCCACCACGCTTGTTTTCCGTGGTCTTCCGTGTCTTCTGGTGTTGATGAGCTCACTGGTGCGTTCTTTCTTTTTAAGGATGTTCCATACAGTTGATTTGGCCACACCTAATGTTTTTGCTATCTCTCTGATGGGTTTGTTTTGTTTTGTCTGCCTAATGATGGCTTGCTTCACTGATAATGACAGCTCTTTGGATCTCATATTGAGAGTTGACAGCAACAGATTCCAGATGCAAATAGCACACTTGAAATTAACTCTGGACCTTTTATCTGCTCCTTGTAAATTGGATAATGAGGGAATAACACACACCTGGCCATGGAACAGCTGAGCAGCCAATTGTCCCATTACTTTTGGTCCCTTAAAAAGTGGGAGGCACATATACAAACTGTTGTAATTCGTACACCGTTCACCTGATTTGGATGTAAATCCCCACAAATTAAAGCTGAAAGTCTGCAGTTAAAGCACATCTTGTTTATTTCATTACAAATCCATTGTGGTGGTGTATAGAGCCAAAAAGATTAGAATTGTGTCGATGTCCCAATATTTATGGACCTGACTGTATATTATAGCACTAGTTGTACTTAAAGGTGTACCAAAGGGGGGGGGTGGAGGGCTCACTGTGAACCCTATTATCCGTAACCCTCCTCCTTCGCTCATCCAGAATCACTTGACTGTAAAAATTCTGGCCTTGGCAATTAAGCTCTTACCTTTTGTTATATTAGGATCATTTCCCTAAGATGGATGTTATTTGAAAGCAAACCTTTACCTTGCCCACGCTAGGCAAAGTAAAAGATTTGCTTTATAGTAGACACAATAAGCATCCTATAAAACGGTATTGAACTTACAATATAACAATAATGGGCAAGCGTATCTGATGTTCCTTATTCCAAAAAAACAGAGCCAGAAAAATCATAAAATAGTGGAAACTGTAAAACCCTCTGTGAGCCAACAATAGAACTGAGTGAAATGGTAAGCCACGAGATGCAATTCATGTCAGATCAACTTGAGATATATCAGGGGCTCTACAGACAGCAAACAACAAAATTGCCATCATGAATAATCCCTGTATTGTGTTTAAAGTGGTTGTAAACCCTTACAAACCACTTTTTGCTACAGGTATGCCTATATTAAGGCTTACCTGTAGCTACCCTGGATATCTCCTAAACCTGAATGGTTTAGGAGATATCCCCTGTATTTGCATGTGCCAAAGTCATCGGCACATGCGCACTGAAGCAATGACACATCGGGAGTTAGACTGTGCTGTTACCGGCGGCTCCGCTGGAGTGACGTCATCGCGGCTCCGGCCAATCACAGCGCCGGAGCCCGCGATACCCGGAAGTAACTCCGGGAGTGATGTCGGCGGCTGGTGTTGTGTACGGGCACTGCAGCGAGGGCTTCGATCTCAGGTGAGTATTGGATAATGAGCTAGTATGCTATGCATACTAGCTCATTATGCCTTTGTCTTGCAGGTGTTTTTTTTTTTTTCACAATATGGGTTTACAACCACTTTAATATGTTTATTTCTTATGATCATCAGCTCCATCTAGTGGCCATAAGATAGATAGATATACTTTATTGTCATTGTATACATACAACAACATTTTTCCGGGTACTCTTTAGCATGTCCTGAGTGGGGTATTTCAGAAAAAGACCACATTATGACCGCTAGGTGGGGGTGATGATCATTGGAATTAGACACAACGTGACAATAATTCATGAAGGCTTGCTACATTCTTAGGTTGAAGGAACTCATACACTATATTGCCAAAAGTATTGGGACGCTTGCCTTTACACGTACATGAACTTTAATGGCATCAGAGTCTTAGTCCGTAGGGTTTAATATTGAATTGGCCCACCCTTTGCAGCTATAACAGCTTCAACTCTTCTGGGAAGGCTGTCCACAAGGTTTAGGAGTGTGTCTATGGGAATGTTTGACCATTCTTCCAGAAGTGCATTTGTGAGGTCAGGCACTAATGTGGATGAGAAGGCCTGGCTCGCAGTCTCTGCTCTAATTCACCCCAAAGGTGTTCTATTGGGTTGAGGTCAGGACTCTGCGCAGGCCAGTCAAGTTCCTCCACACCAAACTCGCTCATCCATGTCTTTATGGACCTTGCTTTGTGCACTGGTGTGCAATCATGTTGGTACAGGAAGGGGCCATTTCCAAACTGTTGCCACAAAGTTGGGAGCATGAAATTGTCCAAAATGTCTTGGTATGCTGACACCTAAGAGTTCCCTTCACTGGAACTAAGGGGCCAAACCCAACCCCTGAAAACAGAAATACATATATGAAAGTGTGGCGTGCATTTGTATTCAGCCCCCTTTACTCTGATACCCCTAACTAAAATCTAGTGGAACCAATTGCCTTCAGAAGTCACCTAATTAGTAAATAGAGTCCACCTGAGTGTAATTTAATTTCAGTATAAATGCAGCTGTTGTGTGAAGCCCTCAGAGGTTTGTTAGAGAACCTTAGTGAACAAACAGCATTATGAAGGCCAAGGAACACACCAGACAGGTCAGGGATAAAGTTGTGGAGAAGTATAAAGCAGGGTTAGGTTATAAAAAAAAAATATCCCAAGCTTTGAATATCTCACAGAGCTCTGTTCAATCCATCATCCAAAAATGGAAAGAGTATGGCACAACTGCAAACCTACCAAGACATGGCCGTCCACCTAAACTGACCGGCCGGGCAAGGAGAGCATTCATCAGAGAAGCAGCCAAGAGGCCCATGGTAACTCTGGAGGAGCTGCAGAGATCCACAGCTCAGGTGGGAGAATCTGTCCACAGGACAACCATTAGTCGTGCTTCTCCACAAATCTGCCCTTTATGGAAGAGTGACAAGAAGAAAGACATTGTTGAAAGAAAGCGATAAGAAGTCCTGTTTGCAGTTTGTGAGAAGCCATGTGGAGGACACAGCAAACATGTGGAAGAAGGTGCTCTGGTCAGATGAGACCAAAATGTAATCTTTTGGCCTAAAAGCAAAACGCTATGTGTAGCGGAAAACTAACACTGCACATCACCCTGACCACACCATCCCCACCGTGAAACATGGTGGTGGCAGCATCATGGTGTGGGGATGCTTTTCTTCAGCAGGGACAGGGAAGCTGGTCAGAGTTGATGGGAAGATGGATGGAGCCAAACACAGGACAATCTTAGAAGAAAACCTGTTAGAGTCTAAAAAAGACTTGAGACTGGGGCGGAGGTTTACCTTCCAGCAGGACAATGACCCTAAACATACAGCCAGAGCTACAATGGAATGGTTTAGATCAAAGCATATTCATGTGTTAGAATGGCCCATTCAAAGTCCAGACCTAAATCACATTGACAATCTGTGGCAAGACTTGAAAATTGCTGTTCACAGACGCTCTCCATCTAATCTGACAGAGCTTGAGCAATTTTGCAAAGAAGAATGGGCAGAAATGTCCCTCTCTAGATGTGCAAAGCTGGTAGAGACATCCCCAAAAAAGACTTTCAGCTGTAATTGCAGTAAAAGGTGGTTCTACAAAGTATTGACTCAGTGGGGCGCCATACAAATGCACCCCACACTTTTCACATATTCGTAAAAAAAATGTTGAAAACCATTTATAATTTTCCTTCCACTTCACAATTATGTGCCACTTTGTGTTGGTCTATCACTGAAAATCCCCAAAAAAACATTTATATTTTTGGTTGTAACATGACAAAATGTTGAAAATTTCAAGGGGTATGAATACTTTTTCAAGGCACTATATACCATCTCATCTTTTGGATGTCTTTTGGATGTCTGTTGTGAAAAAGGGAGATCATTGGATCTCCAGTTGGAGGCAATCATCCATTGGATGGAGCTACATAGCGTATGAAAAAGTCTCATGCAAGGAATGGGAACATTAGGTATATCAGCATATAAAAGGCAGATTTGTGGGGAGATGGGGATTTTCTGTTTTAAGGAGTCTTCAAAAATTTCTGCTGCTTTGTGCCATGTATGAAGTAGGTGTTTGCAGCTCCAGAATGTGTGAAGGATAGTGCCTGGTTCTGAACAACCCCTAAAACAGTGTGGGGAAATAGATGGATAAAAGGTGCGGAGCTTGGACGGGGTGAGATACCATCTAGAGAATATTTTTATGGGAGTCTCTCTGGAAGAGATAGCTTTGTTACTTTTACGGAGGTTATCTGACATGCCATGCCATTCATCTACTGTGAAGGTGTTATTTATGTCCGATTCCCAATGGAGCATCTGACCGGACTTGTCAGGTGAATGAAAAGTATTGAGATAGTTATATAGCCGGGATATGATGCCCCTATCTCTAAAAGAAGATATGCAGATCCGTTCAAAGACTGTTCCAGGGGGAAGGGTGGAGAGAGAGTAATATTTTGCATAGAAGGCTTTGATTTGGTTATATTGTTGAAATTCGGATGGGGGGATACCATATTTATCTTGCAGAGCAGCGAATGAGGAAAACTCCCATTTAATTTGTAGAGATTTAAGTGTAGTAAGATTGTTATTGATCCAATATGTGAAGGAGTGGTAATCCCCGTGGGACTGAGTAAATCTCGGGTCTCCTAGGAAGGAAGCAAGGGGAGGAGTGAGTGATGATAGTTCAAAAGTATGTTGGGCTTTGAGCCATAATTGGTAAAAGTGTGCAACAATTACGTTGTATTTAGAGAGTTTACTGTATGAGGTTGTTTTGGACCAAAGGATCCCCTGTAAATACCAGGGGGAAATTGAGGCCACTTCAAACTTTTTCCATGGGATATCTTGAATGGGCGTGAACCATTGTGCTAATTGAGAGAGTCTGGCAGCAAGGAAATAAAGCCACAGGTTAGGGAGTCCCATCCCACCTATGGCTTGAGGTCTATGCATGTGTGCATAGCTGCATCTAGGTTTCGTGTTAAACCATATAAATTTGTTGATTTCCCTTTGGAGAGAAGCAAGTTTAGATTTAGGGATGTTAATGGGGAGGGAACGGAAATAATATAGCAATTTGGGAAGGATTGTCATTTTAATGGCGCAAATTCTGCCTAGAAATGATATATGGAAGTTTGACCAAGTCTTAAGGAGTGAGGATATATTATTGAATAAAGGGATATAATTGGATTTGAATAGCATGCTGTGTGATGGGGTGATAGAGACACCAAGATATTTGAATGATTGAGAGCACCATATGAATGGGAAATTATTCTTCAACATGGTCTTTGAGTGTTCGGAGAGATTGATGGGTAGAGCTGAGCATTTATTCATGTTAATTTTTAAACCTGATATGTCGTGAAATAATTTCAATTCTTTAAGAAGGGAGGGAATGGAAATGTGAGGTTCGGTGAGGAAAATTAACGCATCATCTGCCCAAAGGCTAATTTTAAATTCATCTTCACCTTTAACAACTCCTTTAATATCCGGGCTGTTCCTAATTTTGTGGGCCAGAGGTTCCATTGCTAATGCAAACATTAGTGGGGATAGAGGGCAACCCTGCCTAGTACCCCTATCAAGAGGAAAGAATTCCGAGTTATGGCCTGGAATCTTTATACGGGTTTGGGGGGCATGATATAGAGCATTAAAGCCATATAGGAACTTATCAGGGATGCCAAATTTGGGTAACATATGATTAAGGTAAGACCAGGATACGCTGTCAAAAGCTTTGTGAATATCTAGGCTGAGAAGGCAAAGCTCTTTGGAGTGTATGTTGGCATCTTGTATGATGTTGGTTACCAACCTTATATTATCAGTTATTTGGCGTCCAGGAATGAATCCTGTTTGATCTATGTGTACTATACTAGTGATTACTGCTGCCAACCTATCCGCAAGAAGTCTTCCAAAGATCTTTAAGTCATTGTTGAGAACTGAAATGGGGCGGAAATTTTGTGGGAGAGAATGGTCTTTGAGCGGCTTAGGAATTAACGATAAGATCGCCAAGAGCATTTCTTTTGGGAATTGATGTCCATCTAGCACATAGTTGAAGAGTTTAGATAAGTTGGGAGCTAAAAGAGGAGCACATTTTTTATAATATGCGGAGGAGAAACCATCTGGGCCTGGGGCTGTAGAGGTCTTAAGGGATTTAATTATATAAATTATTTCTAAATCTGTGCATGGTGCGCTAAGAGATTCTATCTGTTGGGTGTTGAGGGAGGGTAGTGGGATATCATCCAGCCAAATTTTGGAGAGCTTCCTAGGTTGGGATTGAGGACCTGAGAGGAGGTCTTTGTAAAAGGAGGAGAAGATATTCAACACCTCTTGTGGATGAGTAACAATGTTCCCTGCTTTATCTCTGAGTTTATAGACATGTGGGGGGTTATTGGTTTGGTTTAGTTTTCTGGCGAACATAGTGGAGGAGGAGTTGCTATGAAGAAAGAATTTAGCCTTAGAGAATCTGAGGGATTTTTCAGTGTTGGCTGATAAGATTTGGTCTAAGGCCAGGCTTTTGGATTTGATCTGGTCAGTAAGAGCTTGGGAGGGGGCTTGTTGAAGTTTATTGTATAAGTTATCGAGGTCTTTAGTAATACATCTAATGTCTGAGAGCCTTTCTTTGTTTCTTTTGGCAGCGAGACTGATTAATTGACCACGTAAGACTGCTTTATGAGCTACCCAGATAGAGGAGGGAGGGGTTTCGTCATTAATGTTCTCGGTGAAGTAGTTCTCTATATGTGTGGAGATAGATTGAGCAATTGTGGGATCAGAAAGTAGGTAGTCGTTTAGACGCCAGTTGAAGGGAGATGGTTTAAGACCAATATAGGCTGTTTCAAGAGATGTAATATCATGATCCGACCATGGACAGGGGTGAATGGTCGCTTTGGAGGAGTTTGCTAACAGGATAGGAGTGCAATAGATATAGTCTAATCTGGCATATACATTATGTGGGTGTGAGTAGTGAGTGTATGCCTTGACACAGACATTGTGGGCCCTCCATGAGTCTATAAGTTGAAAATAACTGAGAGAGCGGTTCAGGGACTTTGGGAATGCCTTAGATGAGGGTGCGACTCTGCTCCTGTCCAGGGCCGGATGTGAAGTTAGATTGAAATCCCCACCCAAAATGATGTGGGGGGAGGTATAGCGGTCTAGAGTCTCAAAAAAGTTAATGAAAAAAGAGGACAGAGATTCATTGGGAGCGTATACTGATGCTATTGTTATGGCCCTATTGTCAATAGTGCCTTTTAAGATGATGTATCGACTATCAGTATCCCTGAGTATGCTATGTATATCGAATATAATTGAATTGCGTATAAAGATTGTGACTCCTCTGGTCTTATTGTTGAATGTTGTATAGAAAACCTGGTTGTATGCCTTATTAAAGTATTTAGGGTGGTTGGATGAGCAAAAGTGGGATTCTTGGATGAGTATGATGTCAGCCCCTATTCTTTTATAGTGTTGAAAAGCTTTTTTACGTTTGTGGGGGGAATTGAAACCCTGCACATTGTGCGATATTATTTTAAAACCCATTGAAGAGGTCTAGAGTGTAAAGCTTTATGGTGTCGTGATGGAGAAATAACAGGCTAGAATCAGAAGTATAGAATAAGTTCTGGATAGTGTTAGTGATTAGGGATGAGCTCGGTGTTCGAGTCGAACATAGGTTCGACTCGAACATCGGCTGTTCGCGCGTTCGGCGAACAACGAACGATTTGGGCCGTTCGCGCCAAATTCGAGTGACACGAACGGCCCACAATACACTGCGCCATCGCAGTGTAATCCCGGCGCTGCGATTGGCCAAGCATGCACTGTGACCCTGCATGCTTGGCCAATCACAGCGCCGGCAGCGAGGAGAGCAATGATTGGCCACAGGCAGGATGCCTGTGGCCAATTATAGCTGAGGGGGTTTAGTACACGCCCCACACTATAAAAGGCCGCCAGCGCGGCGGCCTTGTGTAGTGTGTTCCGGAGCAGGGAAAGTGAAGGATAGGCAGGGACAGTGTCAAATCGTGTCAAATCTATTCTTTGCTAAACCTTGTGTGTAGGGACAGAGAAGGATAGGCAGGGAGAGTGTCAGTGTCATATTCTTTGCTAAACCTTGTGTGTAGGGAGAGAGAAGGATAGGCAGGGAGAGTGTCAGTGTCATATACTTTGATAAACCTTGTGTGCAGGGAGAGAGAAGGATAGGCAGGGGACAGTGTCAGTGTCATATTCTTTGCTAAACCTTGTGTGCAGGGAGAGAGAAGGTTAGGCAGGGAGAGTGTCAGTGTCATATACTTTGATAAACCTTGTGTGCAGGGAGAGAGAAGGATAGGCAGGGGACAGTGTCAGTGTCATTGTTGCTAAGCCTCCTGCACATTATACATCTGAAGTTAGCCCGTATTGCTGCTTTTTCCTGGTGTGTTACACCAACAGGATTTTGCGGCACTTACAGCGGGCGGAGTGTACCTCCTGACCATATTACACCTTAACTTAGCCTGTATTGCTGCTTTTTCCTGGTGTGTTATACCAACAGGATTTTGCGGCACTTACAGTGGGCGGAGTGTGCCTCCTGACCATATTACACCTTAACTTAGCCTGTATTGCTGCTTTTTCCTGGTGTGTTACACCAACAGGATTTTGTGGCACTTACAGCGGGCGGAGTGTACCTCCTGACCATATTACACCTTAACTTAGCCTGTATTGCTGCTTTTTCCTGGTGTGTTACACCAACAGGATTTTGCGGCACTTACAGCTGGCGGAGTGTACCTCCTGACCAGATTACACCTTAACTTAGCCTGTATTGCTGCTTTTTCCTGGTGTGTTACACCAACAGGATTTTGCGGCACTTACAGCGGGCGGAGTGTACCTCCTGACCATATTACACCTTAACTTAGCCTGTATTGCTGCTTTTCCCATTTCCCTGCAGGCTATTAGAATGTCTGGAAGGAAAACAAGGAGAGGCAGACAGTCAGGAGCCAATAAAAGAGGGCAAGCAGGCTCTGTGTCTAGAGACAACAGTGCTGGTCGTGGACGCGGTGCATCGCCATCAGCACGTGGCCATGGGACACGCTTGTCCTTCTTTTCGGCAGCTGGACGTGTTGAGCCGCATCATGCCGAAGACTTGGTAGAGTGGATGACCAAGCCCTCCTCATCCTCCTCATCCTCTCTCACCCAGGCTCAGGGTACTGGCAAAGCAGCTGCCAAAGCGTCCTCTTCCCTGGTATCAATGTCATCATCAGTCACTCCTTCCCTAGACCAACCATGTCCTCCTGAGGAGTCCCCCGAACTGTTTGAGCACAGTGTTGGGTACATGCTCCAGGAGGATGCCCAGCGTTTCGAAGGGTCTGATGATGATACCCAGCTAGAGGAAGGCAGTAGCATGAGAGCAGAGAGAGGGGATGCTCAAGAAGGACACCAATCTGGCAGTCATGTTCCAGCAGCTGCAGCATACTGCCAGATTGGCTCCAGTGATGAGGAGGGAGGGGATGATGAGGTCACTGACTCCACGTGGGTGCCTAATAGGAGAGAGGAGGAGGAGGAGGAGGATGAGGAGGAGGCACATCTCCAACGAGGCAGGATGCTCTCGGGGGGCCAGCGTAAGGGCAGCACACCGACGGAATCACACCGCAGAGCTCTGCCTGTGCAGGGCGCTGCCTCTGCCCGTTATTCAAAAAGTTCTTTGGTGTGGGCCTTTTTTGAGTCGAGTGCATCAGATCGCACAGCTGCTGTTAGCAACATATGTCTCAAGCGTATATCGCGTGGCCAAAATGTCACCCGCTTGGGCACCACATGCTTGACCAGACATATGTTGACCTGCCATGCAGCTCGTTGGCAAGCCTACCTTAAAGACCCACACCAAAGAACAAAGCTGACCTCTTCTTGCACCGCATCAGCTGGGATCTCCAACCCCACTATACCTTCAGTCCTCTCTGAAACCTGCTCTGAGAGGAATGAAGGTGTAGAATTAGGTGTGTCACAGCCAAGTACTTGCGGGCACTCTGCTAGCAGTACACCAACGTCCGATTCTAGCAGGCAAATTTCCCTGCCCCAGCTGCTGGACCGTCGAAAGAAGTTCACTCCCAGCCATCCACATGCCCAGCGGTTGAATGCTAGCTTGGCTAAATTGCTAGCGCTTCAACTGCTGCCTTTTCAGTTGGTAGACTCGGCCCCCTTCCGTGAGTTTGTGCAATGTGCGGTTCCTCAGTGGCAGGTTCCCAAACGCCACTTTTTCTCACGGAAGGCGATTCCGGCTCTCTACCGGCATGTGGAAGGCAATGTCTTGGCCTCGCTGGACAGGGCGGTCAGCGGTAAGGTGCATATTACCGCTGACTCATGGTCCAGCAGGCATGGACAGGGACGTTACCTTTCTTTCACGGCCCATTGGGTCAGTCTTTTGGCAGCTGGGAAGGATGCAGGACAAGGTGCAGTAGTGTTGGAGGTTGTTCCACCGCCACGCCTCCAAAATGCTACTACTGGTTGTGACACACGTCTGTCCTCCACCCCCTCCTCTTCTTCTTCCTCAGTGGCCTCTTCCTGTGCTTTGTCCTTGGAACCAGCGGTGCTCCGTAGGCGTTCAAGGGGCTACGCAAGTACGCAGGCAAAAAGATGCCATGCCGTGCTTGCACTGGTGTGTTTGGGGGACAGGAGCCACACTGGGGCAGAGGTTCTGTCTGCTCTGCAGGGGCAGGCCGAGAGGTGGTTGACGCCATGCCAGCTTAAGCCAGGAATGGTAGTTTGCGACAATGGCACCAACCTCCTCTCCGCTCTCCGACAGGGACAACTGACCCATGTGCCCTGTGTGGCTCATGTCCTTAACCTGGTGGTGCAGCGGTTCTTGGGCAGGTACCCGGGCTTACAGGATGTCCTGAGGCAGAACAGGAAAGTCTGTGTGCATTTCCGCAGATCTTATAATGCCAGTGCTCGCCTGGCTGAGCTGCAAAAGGAGTTGAACCTGCCCAAGAACCGCCTTATATGTGACATGCCCACCAGGTGGAACTCAACGTTGGCCATGCTGCAGCGGCTGCACACGCAGCAGAGGGCCATCAATGAGTACCTGTGCGACTACGGCACCAGGACAGGGTCAGGGGAGCTCGGGTTTTTTTCACTACGCCAGTGGGGCATGATCAGGGATGCATGCACTGTCCTGGCACCATTTGAGGAGGCCACGAGGATGGTGAGCAGTGACAGTGCATGCATCAGTGACACTGTACCTCTTGTCCACCTGTTGGAACATACGCTGCGTGGAATAATGGACAGGGCACTTGAGGCAGAACAGAGGCAGGAAGAGGAGGACTTCCTTGCCTCTCAAGGCCCCCTTTACCCAGACAGTGTTCCTTCTGTCCCACCCATCGCACAGGAAGAAGAGGAGGAGGAGGAGGATTGTGTCAGCATGCAGGTGGAGCCTGGCACTCAGCATCATCAGCAGCAGTCTTTTAGGGATGATTTACAGTCCCAAGAAACCAGTGGACTTGTACGTGGCTGGGAGGAGGTGGCTGCGGATCATGTCGTCCTTAGTGACCTAGAGGACTCCGGACTGAATGCCTCAGCTAACCTACGCTGCATGGCCTCCCTGATCCTGCAAAGTCTGCGGAAGGATCCTCGTATTCTTCGGATCAAGGAGAGGGACCATTACTGGCTGGCCACTCTCCTTGATCCACGGTACAAGGGTAAGGTTGCGGACCTTATCTTACCGTCGCAGAGGGAGCAGAGGATGAGACAACTCCGGGAGGCCTTGCAGAAAGGTCTGTGCAACGCGTTCCCAGAGACTGGGAGGTTACAAACTCCTGGTCCTGGACAACGAGTTGCTGAGGCTTCGGTCAGTCAAAGAAGGAGCGGTGGGGAAGGTGGCCGTCAGACCGAATCGTTCAGACAATTCTTTAGTCCGCAGCCCCAAGGTATGATCGGTTCCAGCAACCATCGCCAGCGTCTGATATACATGGTGCAGGAATACCTAGGGGCAAGGTCAGACTTGGACACCTTCCACCGAAAATACTCTGGCTTACTGGGTCTTGAGGATGGATCACTGGCCAGAGCTTGCACAGTATGCAATTGAGCTACTGGCCTGTCCTGCATCCAGCGTTCTTTCAGAACGCACATTCAGTGCTGCTGGAGGATTTGTCATGGATCACAGGGTGCGCCTGTCCACCGACTCTGTTGATCGACTGACCTTCATAAAGATGAACCAGTCTTGGATCACCACCAGCTACCAAACACCTGAAGCTGATATAACAGACTAATTTATTTTCAAATGTCACATCCCTTCAAGACTGATGCTGATGCTGAGAGACTGTCCTGTTATGTTGACTGACTATCCTCCTCCTCCTCAATGATCCGATTGACAATGATAGCTTGGAAGAACATTTTTGTTTCTGGGTGCTGCCACCAGTGGCTAAGGCCCAATTTTTCAGCCCCTGTTTAACAGGGGTGTGTTATTACAATTTTTTATGCAATGCTTTGCAGCAGGACTCATTCCTGCACTCCAACTAGAGTATCTGGGAGTGGTTGCAGTGTTGTGGCACCAGCACCAGTGGCTAAGGCCCAATTTTTCAGCCCCTGTTTAACAGGGGCATGTAATTACAATTTTTGATGCAATACTTTGCAACAGGGCTCATTGCTGTGCTCCAAGTACAGTATCTGTGAGGGGTTGCAGTGTTGGGGCACCAGTGCCTAAGGCCCAATTTTTCTGCCCCTGTTTAACAGGGGCATGTAATTACAATTCTTGATCTAATAATTCACAGCAGGGTCCATTCCTGCGCCCACCAAGACTAACTGTGAGGCCTTACAGTGTTGTGTCAACACCACCACCACCACCACCACCAAAGGCCCAATTTTTCAGCCCCTGTTCAACAGGGGCATGCAATTACAATTCTTGATCTAATAATTCACAGCAGGGCCCATTCATGCGCCCACCAAGAGTAACTATGAGGGCTCACAGTGTTGTGGCAACACCAACATGTAAGGGGCAAATTTCAGCTGAGTATATACGGCAGGCCCCTACTTTCAAACATCCAACTTACAAACGACTCCTCCTTGCAAACGGAAGGATACAACAGGAAGTGAGAGGAAATCTACCCCTAGGAAGGCAAATTCTCTCCTGTAAGAGTTAATATGGGAAAAAAGTGTTTCCTCTCCACTGATGCTTTATCACCAATTCTTGTTTCAATAAAAACCCCAAATTTTCAAAAAACATTTGTCATTAGGACGGAAAGTGAGGTGAACTGTTCTGAACAAGTGCACACTGCACAGACAGCAAAACAAATGTTACAGGGGTGATAACCCTTCCCTATGTTTTCCAAAAAGCTTAAAAATAGATTTTTTGGCTGGAGCTACACTTAAACAATGTACCTGTTCAAAATTACAAACAGATTCTACATAAGAACAAACCTACAGTCCCTGTCTTGTATGCACCGCCTGTATACGGCTGTTCAGAGTATATAGGGCCTTTTTTATTTTGTGTGCGGGGTTCCCCTTAATATCCATACAAGACCCAAAGGGGCTGGTAATGGGCTGGGGTAGGGGGGGGGGGGTGTGTGATGGGGTAGCTATGCCATTTTTCTTAAAGATTTTCATCCATATTACGGGGACCAGACATTACATTAAAGCCGCAAGCAGTTTTAAATGGCTTTTTTTCCTTTAGAAATGTAATTTTGTGCAGGGACAGTTCTAAACACGGGAAACACGTGGCACTTCACAGGCATACTTTAGACACCCCCCAGGTACAATATTTAAAGGAATATTTGACTTTTTTTTTTCACTTTATGCATCATTAAAATGACTGCTCCAGAAAAACGGCCGTTTTTAAAACTTCTTTTTTGCATTGATACATGTCCCCTGGTGCAGAACCCGGGTTCCCAAACCCTTTTTAGGACAATAACATGCATAATAGTTGTTATAATTAGCACTTTAGATTTCGAACGTTCGCATCGATTGTATTTAATAGGGTTCTAAAGTTTGTGCGAACTTTCGGTCCGTTCGCAGGTTCTGGTGCGAACCGAACCCGGGGGTGTTCGGCTCATCACTATTAGTGATTAAGTCTAATACTAAGATTGTGATTGTGATCAGAGGTATTGTAAGAAAGGGTAGTGATATACAAGCAGAGCAATGAGCATTGTACCTTATGCAATTACCGAAGTAGTCTAGATCTGTAAAACCTATGTCAAAGATCGTTTTTTGTACGTAGTTAACAGGACTTCCTTTTTGTAAAATGAACACACTATAAGCCTTATGGGCTAAAATTTCAAAAATGAGAAACATAAACAAGAATGAAAAAGGGACAAGATAAAACCTGTCAAGAAAACTTGAATAAGTATCAATAGGACAAATAAGTCCAATTCCTGCAATCCTGGAAGGGCACCGCGTCTCTGAAGATGAGAACTGTGGGTCCATTCTAGAGAGCAGGGCTGGGGGACAAACTAACAACGACGGATGTAGCAGGCATCCTAGAAAAACTTGAGGTGTGTGTATCTACCAATATGGGGGTAGAGAGGTATTACGTCTATTAGAAAGCTTGTTATATGAAGGGAGACAATTAAAATAATCGACAATGGGGAGAAACATTTCTGAAGATATTGAAGTGAAAATAGCTGATAATACTTAGACATTCAACTGAATTTCAACATCAGTCCATGAAATAGAACTTCAGGTAGCCTATGAAAAAGGAGGTAGTAATCTAGAGTTAGTTTTTCATGTAAAGAAAGTTCATTCTGCTAGGGGAGTCAGACAGGATGATAAAAAAAACAAAAAAGAAAAACCCTCAAATCATTTTAGGGGAGTATGATACCGTATTGTTCAAGTATCCTGCTGTCTCCTCAATCAGCAGAGCCTCTGGCGGTATGTGGTGAAGGGAGCTGTTGAATTAAAGTAATACTTCCGGGCTTTCTGGAGAATGTTTAAAGTTTAATGAGATTATCTCTAACTCTTTGATACTCTCGTCACATACGCTGGGTATATGAAATTCACATAAATCTGAAGTGGAAGTGCAGATCTGAAGTTCTAGTCATGGGATGATTGCCTCCAGCGTCTTTGATCTCTTTGGTCTCTCTGGTTGCGGTGTGAAGATGGTGTAGACCATATTGGGGAAGAACTGGGGGTTACTGACGGTCGGCTAGGAGGTTCCGGGTCCAGCAAGCCTAGTTTCACCAAAAGTTATTTTCCCTCGATGACATTATAAACCGTATATGTGGATCCATTATGTGGGACGGTGAGTTTGAAAGGAAAGCCCCATCTGTATCTTATCCTTGCTGCTTGTAAAACATTGGTGACTTCCTTCATCCTGCGTCTCCTGTCTAATGTGGCTGGGGAGATGTCAGGGAATATTTGAAGCTTTTTACCGTCTAAATCTATATTAGTAGAGTTCCTAGCCGCCCGCATGATGTCTTCTTTGACGAGGAAATCCTTCATACACATGATGATATCCCTAGGCGGTTTATCAGGTGTGGGTTTAGGGCGGAGGGCCCTATGAATTCAGTCACAAGTGAAAGCTGACTGTGGTTTGTCTGGAAGGAGATTGTGGAAGATTTTTGATATGGTAGGCATAAGATCGGTGACCGATTCCGGTACACCGCGCACTCTGATGTTCTGTCTGCGATTTCTATTATCAACGTCTTCCACTTGTGCCTGCATAAACGCAAAGCTATCTGCCAAAGTTTCATAGTCCTTTCTTAAATCATTATGGGATAGTGAAAGTTTGTCATGCTTTGCTTCTAATAGATCAGTTCTGTTTCCTATGCATGCAATCTCCTGAGATAGGGCGGTAGTGGATTTATGCACTTCCCTTTCTATTTTTTCCACCAATTTGTCAAACATGGATGTTAGACTTGCATCTAAATCGGCTTAAGAGAGGGGCATAGGGTACTCACAGTTTGGTTCAGAGGGTGGGGGATCCAGTAATTTCTTCTCCGAGGCCGCTTGTGTGCTGACGCCAGTGCCACTCTGAGACATCTTGTGGTGTTTGGTTTCAGCTTCTAGAAGAAAGTTTGTTAGGTTGTAGATGGATCGGCGGGATCGCTTGCTCTTTCTCGCCGGCATGCAAGGACTGTTACCACAGGGGTTCCGAGTGTTTGTGTTGGTAATCAAGCGATATAGCCGTGGGTATCTGGCCTGCTTTTTATGGGTATAGTGAGGCTTTGATCACTTACATCCTACTCGCTAAGTGTTGAGCATGCGCCCCCTCTGCTCAGAATTTAATCACACATTTGTCATTAACTTTACGCACCAGTTCAATACTCCCAGTTTCTAAGTAAGGATGATAGAACGCCGGTCTATCGTGATTGAATATAGTCACATTGGGGGAGCCGGTGAGATGTGTGCGCGGAGGGATCTTGTATACTGTGCCGGTTCGGTAGGTGGGATAGCCGTGTGAGCTGTGGCGTCCTGGCAGCAAAGGGGGGGAGACGTATAGGTCAGAAAGGGAGGAGATAAGGAGGCTGTGATAGAGCTTTAGGACGTGATAAAAAGATAAAAAAAAAAAACTGGCTGTGTTCAACAGCTCCTAGGAGAGGGGATCTCTGTGATGGCTGTGGAGAGAGGTTAATAGTGCAGTTGTCCTATTCTCATAGGAAGGAGGCCGGGCACCAGGAGGGCTGGGAACGTGGGATGTCAATGCTTTTGGGAGTAGCAATATGGCCGCCGTCCTCCGGGGGTAGGCCCAAGCCGCGGACTTTCCCGGGCGTTCCGCTCCGTACAGGTCCCTTCCTCACCACCCAGAACAGGAGACAGGGCTCAGCCACCGCTCAGGTGGAGTTGCTAGCAGGGGAATCTGCCCGGAGGAAAGAACAAGGGAGTCATCAGGTGCAGAAAGATGGCCGCCGCCCTCCGGGAGTAGGCCGAAGCCGCGGCCTCAAGTGTGGGCGAGGAGGGACTTGACGCCGATGGCCTCGGGTGGTGTGGCGGGTAGTTAGGGGCTGGTTTGGCTGTAAGCAAACCCGGAGGCGAGCGGCCTGGGGATGCAGCCAGGAGCGGGCAGCTTGGTACTCACTGTGTATATGTGCCAAGGCCGCATCCAAGACCGCAGGCCGCGGGACGCCGGATCCCCCCGCCAAGAGCCCCCATTAAATTTACAGGGAAGCAGCGTCCGCTCAGTGTCCTCTGGGTGTGGCATGGCTGTCAGGCGAGGCTGGATGGCCCAGAGGGCGGACGCTAGGTGCTGGAGAGGCCGCGGATCTGCAGGCCCCAAGATGGCGGAGGGTCTCAGTAGCGTGGAGCCAGTCACAGGCCTCGAGCTGATCCCGCCGCACAGTGTTCTAATAAATCCTCCGGAGCAGCAGCAGAGGATGTCCAGCGGGGAGTATAGGTGGCCGGGGGCCCCAGAAAAGCAATATAGGCAGGGGATGGTAATGGATTGGCGCCGGGTGCCTGGAGCTCTGCAGCAACACGTCTTCCTGTTATACGGCTATTTTCTATGCTGGTCAAATGTTTTTCATTGGTTTAAAAATGAGAATACCACATTTGCCCACTAGATGGTGCTAGGAGTCATATGAATTTTATATAATATCATTCAGTAAGTATCATAGCACTTTTCTATGATACTTTGGGCCATCTAGTGGCTGATATGGTATTTTCCAATTTAAATCAATGAAAAGTATCCATCTAGCACAGGAGATAGTCTAACAAAATTCACAAAGAACAAATGTAGATGCACTTTCACTGGGTTAATCGTTAATCTAATTTTTTTTCTACACATACATTCCTATAGCATTGCCTTAACGCATTTATATTTGTGACAGGTTAAGTTTAAGTTCTGCAATGGTTGATTACACGATTCAGCTACTCTGTAGACGTTGGGTTATTGAGAAAGTCAGCATCACACTCTAGCTGTGATTCTGTTCTGCAGGTTGGGTTGCTCTTGGTTGAGGAAATTGAAGTCTAATCATTATTTCAAAATATGCACATTTTAATGTTCCATTCTAGAAAAAAAAAAATGTACCACAGGTATTATAAAAAAAAAAAAAAAAAAAACATGAAAGGTGCATGATTATTCTTCAAAGGAAAATTACAGCTGAATCAAAGAACATCCTGGAACTACCAGAATGGCTTTATAATGTTCTTTGCCTAACTTTTAAAATCAACTCTTTTTCTGGTCAGCCATTCCTTGTCGGTATCAGCAAGCTGCCTTCTATGGAGCAGGTATACTCTTAAACCATAACTCCACATTTGCTACCAGAAAAAAAAAAAAAAAAAAAAACAACAACCCATAAATCATTACCTGCTCAAATACACAAATTGGAAGAATGTTACCAAATCTTATTGCCCCATCCTATCTGCTGCCATTTATACTGAAACTCTCACATGGATTCCTCTCAATTGCTTCTTCCATACAACACTATTTCCCGTGATTACAATGGCATTACTACTATGGGCACCACCACCTGATTTCTCTCTATAGATCTTTATATCACTAGAGGGATCACCAGCAGGAAAAAGGAGGTCCTGATTCCTCTATATAGATCTTTATATCAATACACCAGTGAGTGATGGCTTACCTTGGCACCCCAGATGTTTTGGAACTACATTTTCCATGATGCTCAACTACACTGCAGAGTGCATGAGCATCAAGGGAAATGTAGTTTCAAAACATCTGGGGTGCCAAGGTTCGCCATCACTGCACTAGAGGGGTCACCAGCAGGAAGAAGGAGGTCCTGATTCCCCTATATAGATCTTCATATCACTAGAGGGGTCACCAGCAGGAGGAAGAAGGTCCTGATTCCTCTATATAGATCTTTATATTACTATAGGGATCACCAGCAGGAGGAAGAAAGTCCAGATTCCTCTATATAGATCTTTATATCACTAGAGGGATCACCAGCAGGAGGAAGGAGGTCCTGATCCCTCTATATAGATCTTTATATCACTAGAGGGATCACCAGCAGGAAAAAGGAGGTCCTGATTCATCTATATAGATCTTCATATCACTAGAGGGATCACCAGTATACCTGGGCCGAACACCCCCCTGTTCGGTTTGCAGCAGAACTCCCGAACAGGGGAAATGTTCTAACCCAAACGGCTTACCCCATTGAAGTCTAGGCCTGAGCGGACCTGATGGGGAACTTCCTTCACTGTGTAATACATGAATAGACCCGCCCCTTCTCACGTTCTGCATCTGGTCCGCTTAGCCTTACACCTAGTCATTGGCTGAGCGGACCTGATGGGGAACTTTAGAAGGGGCGGGTCTATTCATTTAATAGACTGCGGAGGAACTTCCCCATCAGGTCCGCTCAGGCTCAGCCAATGACGGACAGCGCTGGACATCGGATCGCCGTGGGACACTGGATTTCATCGCTGGAATGGTTGTTTTTAATTTCTTTTTTAGGGGTCTTCCAGATTCCGATAAGCCCCCCGCCCGCAGACCCCCACAGCCACCGGGCAAGGGTTGTGGGGATGAGGCCCTTGTCCCTATCAACATGGGGACATCCTCCCCATGTTGAGGGCATGTGGCCTGGTACGGTTCAGGAGGGGGGGGGGCGCTCTCTCGTCCCCCCCTCTCTCTTTTCCTGCGGCTGCTAGGTTGCGTGCTCGGATAAGAGTCTGGTATGGATTTTTGGGGGGACTCCACGCCATTTTTTTTTTAAATGTGGGGTGGAGTTCCCCTTAAAATCCATGCCAGATCTGAAGGGCCTGGTATGGATATTTGGGGGAACTCCACACATTTTTTTTTAAATTTGCGGCGGGGTTCCCCTTAATATCCATACCAGACCTGAAGGGCCTGGTAATTGAATTTGGGGGGACCCCACGCTTTTTTTTTTTTTTAATGACTTTTCTATTGCCGGGAGCCGACAATTCATTAATAGCCGCGAGTGAGTTTTAAATGACTTTTTTTCCTTCAAAAATGTGTGCAGGGACAGTTCTAAGCACGGGAAACATGCGCCACTTTACATGCATATTATACACACCCCCCATGTACGAAATTTAAAGGAAAAGTTCACTTTTATTTTTTCATTTTAAGCATTATTAAAATCACTGCTCCCGTAAAAACGTCTATTTTTTAAACTTTTTTTTGCATTGATACATGTCCCCTGGGGCAGGACCCGGGTCCCCAAACACTTTTTAGGACAATAACATGCATATAAGCCTTTATAATTATCACTTTAGATTTTGAACGTTCGAGTCCATTGTATTTAATAGGGTTCTAAAGTTCACACGAACATTCTGTCTGTTCGCAGGTTCTGGTGCGAACCGAACAGGGGGGTGTTCGGCTCATCTCTGATCAAAGCACTAGGAAGGAGGTCCTGATTCCTCTATATAGATCTTTATATCACTAGAGGGATCACAAGCAGGAAGACGGAGGCCCTGATTACTCTATATAGATCTTTATATCACTAGAGGGGTCACCAGCAGGAGAAAGGAGGTCCTGATTCCTCTATATAGATCTTTATATCACTGGACTGATCACCAGCAGGAGGAAGGGGGTCCTGATTCCTCTATATAGATCTTTATATCACTGGACTGATCACCAGCAGGAGGAAGGGGGTCCTGATTCCTCCATATACACTAGATCTTTATATCACTAGATGGATCACAAGCAGGAGGAAGGAGGTCCTGATTCCTCTATATAGATCTTCATATCACTAGAGGGATCACCAGCAGGAGGAAGAAGGTCCTGATTCCTCTATATAGATCTTTATATTACTAGAGGGGTCACCAGCAGGAGGAAGAAGGTCCTGATTCCTCTCTATAGATCTTTGGTTATCACTAGAGGGATCACCAGCAAAATGATAAAAGGGGGGAGACTGCAAGAACTTATTATGAACAGTTTGGAGAAAAGAAGGGAAAGGGGAGACATGACTAATACCTTTAAATACATTAAGGGGGTGAATAAAGATCAGGAGGGCAGTATTTTCAATACGAAGCAAAGATCAAGAACATGAGGACATGACCTCAAACCAACAGGAGGAAAGTTCTAAACCAACCTTACAAAGTGTTATTTAACCAAATGAGTAGTTGATGTTTGGAACAGTCTTCCAGCAGAGGTAGTGCGTTAGTCACCAGTACGTGAATTTAAACATGCTTGGGACAACACATAGAGCTATACTTTAGGCAAAAAGGACAGACTAGATGGACCACTTGGTCTTTTCTGTCATCGCCCTTCTGTGGTTCTATTGTTCTGTATTCGCTTTATGGATGATTTGGATCACACACATGTCCTTGTGCATTATGGGCACATAATAAATGCAGGGAAAATGATTTGGGAATCTGCGCACGAACGATGCCACGACATGCAAGCATACAGTTTGGCGAAAACTCATTATCTCCACATTCCAGGGCTGAGCAGATCCTTTGTTTCTTCTGTGTTACATTCAGTTTGCTTTGGAGGTTCCATACACAAACACATATACTGTATGCACACCCCCACACGTACACACACATACACACAGGGTGTGAAATAATTTCATTTGTTACCTAGTAATTGCTCCCCGGAACACTCCGTCCTGTCAAACACAAGTTTGTCATGCTTACTGTTATTATTTGTCATTTTCTCACATTAAGTGGGATTTGTGATTTTCTCAAGTTATGTGGGGTATTAATAATCAGGCATGAAAATTATTCTCACAGTGTTAGTGGGAGAGATGAAATAGAGAAAATTACCGTAAGCGGCGCGAAGTACAGCTAAGAGAATGAAGACGTTGTGTTATACACGGAAATTATTAAACTATCATACAAAATATTGTATTCTGATAACTGTATACAGAGATTACAGGTAATAATTGGGTGTTGTAATTCTCTTATTTATAACATAAACCATTATATTTATTCTTCTCAACGTATACATGCTGATCGTACTGTCCAAAATATTAACTGGGATTGGACTGATATCATTGGGATTGGGACAAATTAATTTACACTTCCCATGAATGTGGGAAGGGGGGGGGGGGATAATTAACACTGTCACTAACCACCAATGTGTGTGGGGGGCTTAAATACCACACCGCCACTGACCATGTAGGGAGGTTAAGGGAGTGAACAGCAATGCAATCGATCACCACGAACGGGGGGTTTAAATAGCACTGCCATAACCACTAATGCTAGGGGGTCATTATCGCAGTCACTGGCACCAATGTTGGGGATTATTATTGTGGCAACTGACACCAGCGCCAAATGTTAGTATTGTGCTCACTGCAACCAATGCTGAGGGTTATTATTGTGGACACTGACATCAATGCTGTGGATTATTAATGCATGAACAACACATGTTTGGGGTTATTATTGCGGTCACCAGTGCTGATTGTTATTTTTGCAGTTGTCACCAATGCTGGGGGTCATTATTACAGTCACTGGCACCAATGATGGGGTTATTATTGTGGCAACTGATACATACAGAGGGTCACTATCAGGGTCACTGACACCAGTGCTGGTGGTTATCACTGTGGTCACTGACACGAATGCTGTGGATTATTATGGTGCGTCCAACGCATGCTGAGGGTTATTATTGTGATCACTGACACCAATGCTAGGGGTCAGTGATGGCTGGTGCTCCAAATTTTTTGGGGGGCGCAAACAAACTGAAAAATTCTGAAATTAAACCCCATCAATTGCAGCCTTACTGTGCCATCAAACGCAGCCACTGTGCCATCAAACGCTGCCACTGTGCTATCAAACGCTGCCACTGTGCCCTCAAATGCAGCCACTGTGCCCATCAAATGCTGTCACTGTGCCCATCAAACGCTGCCACTGTGCCATCAAATGCAGCCACTGTGCCCATCAAACGCTCCCACTGTGCCCTTCAAACGCAGCCACTGTGCCCATAAAACACAGCCACCGTGCCCATCAAATGCAGCCACTGTGCCCATTAAACGCAGCCACTGTGCCCATCAAACGCTGCCACTGTGCCATCAAATGCTGCCACTGTGCCCATAAAAAGCTGCCATTGTGCCATCAAACACTGCCACTGTGCCCATCAAACGCTGACACTGTGCTATCAAACGCTCCCACTGTGCCCTTCAAATGCAGCCACTGTGCCCATCAAACACAGCCACTGTGCCCATCAAACGCTCCCACTGTGCCCTTCAAACGCAGCCACTGTGCCCATCAAACACAGCTACTGTGCCCATTAAACGCAGCCACTGTGCCCATTAAACGCAGCTACTCTGCCCATCAAACGCTGCCACTGTGCCATCAAACGCTCCCACTGTGCCATCAAATGCTCCCACTGTGCCCATCGAATGCTGCCACTGTGCCCCATCAAATGCTCCCACTGTGCCATAAAATGCTCCCACTGTGCCCATCGAATGCTGCCTCTGTGCCCCCCGCCCGCCGTCTGCCCGGCACTTACCCTGTCTTGGTGGGGCAGCGGGTGACGGCGCCGGGCGGCGTGTGGTATCCTCCATGCACCACGATGTCTTCTCCCGTCCACTCCTCCCGTCCTCTCCTATGATTGGACGCCTGATAGGCGTCCAATCACAGTGCCTATTGTTTCAGCCAATCAGGTGATGGGTAACAGACCCAAGCACCTGATTGGAGGAGAGGCGGCTCAGTGTTAGGAAAGCAAATTGTCATTTGCTTTTCTAGCACAGCTGGGTGAACTGCGAGCGCCAAGCATGGCGCTTGCTGTTTACCTTTTTTGACGCCTATTAGAGCCTATGGCTCTAATCAGGTGCTTCAAAAACAACCCCGCCGCTGGAATTAAAGCGCCCGGCGCCTGAATAGGGGGTGGCAGCGGCGCCAATAGATAGATTCATGCAATGCTGTTGATTATTAATGTGCGACCAACATATGCATGGGGTATTACTGTGGTCACTAGCACCAGTGCTGGGAGTTATAATAGTAACTGGCTTGATGCTGGTGGTTATTATTGCAGTTGTCACCATTGCAGGGGGTCATTATTGTGGACACTGACACCAATGCTGGTTGTTATCACTGGGGGTCACTGACACAAATGCTGTGGATTTTTAATGTGCTATCATCGCATGCTTGGGTTTATTAACCACTTGCCGACCGGCTCACGCCGATATACGTCAGCAGAATGTTTCTCTTGCACAAACTGATGTACCTGTCCATCAGTTCATAAAAGCAGGATAGCGGGCGCGCGTGCCCGCTGCGTGCCGCGGGAGCGTGCCTGCGTGTCCAGCGGACTTGATGTCCGCCGCCGGCCCACGATCGCGGCGAGGAGAGGCAGAACAGGGAACTGCCTATGTAAACAAGGCATTTCCCCGTTCTGCCTAGTAACATGTCAGGGATCTACTGCTCCCAGTGAACGGAAGCAGTGATCTCTTTCATGTTTCAGTAAGCCCCTCCCCCTACAGTTAGAACATGCTGAGGGAACACACTTAACCCCTTGATCGCCACCTAGTGTTAACCCCTTCCCTGTCAGTGTAATTTTTACATTGATCAGTGCATTTTTATAGCACTGATCAATGTAATAATAATGTCGCTGGTTCCCAAAAAGTGTAACTGGGGGTCAGATTTGTCCGCTGCAATGTCACAGTCCCACTAAAAATCGCAGTCCCTAAATCGATCCCGTAGTTTGTAGACGCGATAACATTTGCGCAAACCAATCAATATACGCCTATTGCGTTTTTTTTTACCAAAAATATGTACAATAATATACATCTGCCTAAACTGATGAATAAATTTGTTTTTTTATTTATTTATTTTTGGATATGTAGTATAGCAGAAAGTATAAAAAAACTTTTTTTTTTTTCAAAATTGTCGCTCTTTTTTTGTTTATAGCACAAAAAATAAAAACCGCAGAGGTGATCAAATACCACCAAAAGAAATCTCTATTTGTGGGGAAAAAAAAGACATCAATTTTGTTTGGTTACAGCGCCGCACGGGCGCGCAATTGTTAGTTAAAGCGACACAGTGCCGTATCGCAAAAAATCCTCTGGTCATTAAGGGGGCAAATTCTTCCGGGGCTGAAGTGGTTAAAGTGATTACTAACACCAATGCTAAGGGTTATTATTGTGGTCACTGTCACCAATGCTGGGGGTTATTATTACTACCATCATTGACACCAATGCTGATGGTTATTATTGCAGTCACTGGCACCAATGATGAGGGTTATTATTGCAATTACTGACACCAATGCTCGTGGTTATTATTGTGGTAACTGGCACTGATGCTGGGTGTTATTATTGCTTTCACTGTCACCAATGCTGGTGTTTTTTTATTGTAGTTGTCACCATTGCTGTGATTTATTATTGCTATCACTGGCACCAGTGCTGGGGGTTATTATTTTGGCCATTGTCACCATTGCTGGGAGTTACTATTACTGCCAATGACACCAACAATTGGGCTTCTTTTACTCCCACTTTCTCTTTAGACATGGTCTGCTAGAAAAAAACACAGCCAGAATGGAATCTTTGGGTAATTAGGTCCTTACAGCTCATTCACTTTGAAAGCCTCTTTGTGAGCCTCTCTATAATTTTTTATGTTGACCACCATCGCCCTCTGGAAGTGCCGAAGGCCACATGTGAGCCTCTCTATCATTTTTTACATGGACCGCCATTGCAAGATTTTGTCCATTAGCCCCTAAAAGGGCCAAAAGTGACTATTAAAACAACCCCCTATTGGCTTCACTGCAATTCAAATTCAAAATTCGAGTTTATCAAAAAATTTTTTTTCAATTAATAAATTTGGGGTTGGATCCCTACTATTTACTATAAAGCCTCATGAACATTGCAGCTAAAAAAGGCATATGCCGTTTTTTTTTTTTTTTTGCTTCTAAAGGCCCCTCCATGTTAGCATAAGTGTCCATGCACACATTTGTGTTTACAGGCAGGAGCATTTATAGGCAAAAAAAAAACCCATTACTTGAGAGATGAGCTTTTGGGCAGAAAAAACACTATTGAACGCGTGAATAAAATCACATCCTGACCAAAAGAATGCATTAACGCCAAAAGTGCATAAACGCTTGTGAAAAACATGGGTTATTACCAGTGGCGGTGCGTCCATAGTGGGCGCAGGAGCGCCGCCCACTCTCTCTCCTGCAACCATCAATCAATACATACATTCATGCATTGCATGAATGTATGTATTGTCGCTGGCGCCGCTGCCGCCCACTATTCAGATGGTCGGCCCCCTGGTGAGCACCGGCCATCTAAATTACATCAGGTTCACCGGGTCTGGTTACTGGTAACCTGATTGGCTGAAGTGACATCGAAGGCAGGAGAAGACATAGAGGGACAGTGGAGGTCTGGAGGAGGATGGCAGACACGAGAAAGGTAAGTGCCGGGCGGGGGGGGCAAACTGTCGGTTTTTGTTGGGGCAAACTGGCGGTTTTTGTGGGGGCAAACTGGTGGAAATTGATGGGCACAGTGGCGACAATTGATGGCATGACACAGTGGCGACAATTGATGGCATGGCACAGTGGCGATAATTGATGGCATGGCACAGTGGTGACAATTGATGGCATGGCACAGTGGAGACAATTGATGGCATGGCACAGTGGAGACAATTGATGGCATGGCACAGTGGTGACAATTGATGGCACAGTGGCTGCGTTTGATGGCACAGTGGTGACAATTGATGGCACAGTGGCGACAATTGATGGCACAGTGGTGACAATTGATGGGCACAGTAGCGACAATTGATGGGCACAGTGGCTGTGTTTGGCACAGTGGCGACAATTGATGGGCACAGTAGCTGCAATTGATGTTTTTTTTTTTCGTTTGTTTGCGCCCCCCCCAAAAAATTTGGAGCACCAGCCGCCACTGGTTATTACCTTGTTTTTAAGCAGCTTTTCTCCTGTAAGGAGCACAGTGCTTTTTGTAGGAAGCAAACATACTGCCAATGACAACCACTGCACAGGTCACTACACACTTAAAGACCAGGCCTATTTTGACTCTTCTATCTTACATGTAAAAATCAGTGGGTTTTTTTGCTGGAAAATTACTTAGAACCCCCAAATATAAAAAAACAAATTTTTTTTAGCAGAGGACATATAGAATAAAATAGCGGTCATTTCATTTTTTTTTTAATGTCGCACAGTGTTTTTCAAACGCAATTTTTGGGGAAACAATACACGTTAATGAATTTAAAAAAACGAACAAAAAAACCCCACAATATATTATTTAATTAAAATGTTTTTTTTTTGTAGAATGGAGAAAAATGACGTTACGCACAGTAAATAGATACCTAACATGTCATGTTTTAAAATTGCGCACCCCCGTGGAATGGTGCCAAACTACGGTACCTAATCTCAAATCTCCATAGACGATGCTTTACATTTTTTTACAGGTTACCAGTTTAGAGTTACAGAGGAGGTCTAGTGCTACAATTATTGCTCTTGCTCTATTGATCACAGCGATACCTTACATGTGTGGTGCGAACACTGTTTACATATGTGGGTGTGACCTACGTATGTGTTCACCACTGCGTGCGAGCACGGGGGGGGGGGATGGGGCAGTTTGAAAAAAATGTTTTATTAACATTTATTCTATAACGTAAAAAGAGAAGGGGGGAGTTTTGGGACTTTAAATGAGGCACATAAGTGGAACAATATATCAGTTTAACAGCACAAGTTTAATAAAATTATACACAGGTTATACAAATATCTTGGGCAACTGGCTCCGTATAAAGATATAAGTTAACATTAAAATTTGCTGAATCATGTCATATATGATAACATAGGGCATCAGAAGTGGCCTGTTGACAAGAATGGCCCGTTGTCTCTACGCGTTTCGGCGACTCTATCGCCTCGTCAGGAGCAAATGCCTGTAGTCTGAAAAAAACAAATTATACACAGGTTATACAAATATCTTGGGCAACTGGCTCCGTATAAAGATATAAGTTAACATTAAAATTTGCTGAATCGCGTCATATATGATAACATAGGGCATCAGAAGTGGCCTGTTGACAAGTATGGCCCGTTATCTCTACGCGTTTCGGCGACTCTATCGCCTCCTCAGGAGCAAATGCCTGTAGTCTGAAAAAAACAATTGTGGGTATGGATGAGGGCCAGTAAAATGCATTCATGGATCCCCAAAATAGGGGTTGAAAAATGGTACTAAAGGAGAAAAAACAACAAATTGAGGTGCGGAGGAAGGAAATGATCCAACCCCCTACTTACACATTAACGCACAGGGTGTGCAAGTGGCGCTGTACAAGCGATGATCATCATGCATCCCTCCCGGGAGCTGAGGGGGCAGAGACAACCAAAGGGACCGGACACCAACACAGAACCTCCAACGGGATGGTGATGCCCACACTGACACTGCTGGTGATGCCGATGAATAACCATGGAAGTGTCTGTGGAGATATAGGGGAAAAGCTGTGTTGTAGGTGTATGATGGGAGAAGCGGACGGGAGTGTGAAATCATTGCAATAAGTAAAGGGATATTAAAGTGATGGTGAGTAGGATGACAATATGTGTGTTTGTACTACTGATGAGATGTGATTGAAGGGGAAAGGGAGTAGGATGAAGAAAAGTGTGGGAAAGAAACCCTTAAATGTGATGTGCCAGAAGGAAAATGGGAGGTAAAGAAGTGTAATGTGAAAGGGGCCATTATCACCATCATATGATGTCCAAAGTTACTAGTCAATTGAACCTGTTTGAATGACAAATTTCCAAGCTGGGGATGATAAGGTGTATGTGAGGAGCCCGGCAGCAGCAGCCACCGAACAGCAAGGAAGCCCAAATCACATGGGGACTTATGAAGGGACCCAATCAGCCCCAGGGACACGCCCCAGCGTCACGCGGGCGCGACAAAAAACGGGGAGGGACCCACGTCCAGGACGGGATAGCCCATATCGACGAGTGATCAGCCTCTCCACGATCGCACCACTAGATGGAAAAGGACGCGGGCCTGATGACATCCGTGCGGACGTCACACGCACGACGTCATGCGTGGCGTCGATGCTCAACGGGACAAGTCCGCCCACCACCCACAGCGTGAGGGCTGAGGGGAAGCGGGAGGGCGCCAGGAGTGCATCGCAGCTCCCGGGTACTGGGAAACAAGAAAATAGCCCCAACAGCGCTACCTAGTGTAAGCAAAAAAAAGGGAATAGAAAATAATATTAACTTGATAAAAAATTGTATGTATGAGAAATGAACGCCACGGGAGGGATGCATGATTATTTGCTTACACTAGGTAGCGATTACAATGAGGCCCCTTTCACACGATGAGCCCGATCGGATCCACCTGTCCATTTTTCAGGTGGATCCAAGTGGGCCACCCATTGACTTCTTTGGGCAGGTAGGTGTCAGTGGATATGTATCCGCTGACACCTGCCTGCCATCTGATCCAACAAGATCTGTTGAAAATAGACGGATGGCAATACTGTCGCCATCAGTGACGACCCATACATTAGGGGTGCCAGAGTGCCGTCCCCTCTATCCACGGCCGCCACCCCATGCTCTATCCACGGCCGCTATTTTGACAGGACACCGCCACCCACTAATAATGCGTCTGGCCCCTTTCAGGACGCCAGGCACGTGAATTACATTGGTGGGGGTGTTTTTTTTAAGCATAGGCTTCAAAATAGGGTGGGCTCGGAGCGCAGAGCATTGCACCAGGAGCCCACCCAGGTGTTACAACAGCGAATGAATATTCGCTAATGAAACACTGATCCTCAATCTAGCCAATCAGAAGCAATTTTGAGACCCATTTTCCGATTGGAAAGGAGAGTCCCAATTGGCCTCCGAGGAGATGGGTGGAAACGGAAGCCGCCGCGATGCCCATGGAGAGCAGGGGAAGGCAAATCCGGTTCCGCCACCGAGCAAGGGAAGCCGCCGGTGAAGCCGCCGGTAAGGCCCGGGAGAAGCGATGCCCACCAAAGATGGGGTAAGTGCACCAGACCCACCCGAACGACCACCAACTGAACTATGGGGGGGTGGAACTGTTTGCTGCCACCCCCAAAAAAATTACCACCAGCCGCCACTGAACGCCACTTGTGCAGCGGATCAAATGAAAATGGACAGGCTTTTTTATCCGATCTCCCTATAGAGGACAGCGGGGCTTTAACAGGTTTGTCTCTGCACAGTGAGCGGAGACAGACCTTTCACCCGCCTGCTCAACGGGGGTCAACTGAGCGATCCCCCTGCTGAGCTAACGCAGTCCGTCCAACGGATCCGCCCCAGGTGAAAGGGGCCTAAACATGGCAGGTCCTCTTTATAGACAGATTTGGGGTCTATAAGACCCCACATCTCTCCTCTACAATGGAAAGCATGAGATAAAAAAAAAACATTGATCTCATGCTTTCCAAGTAAAAAGGTATTGTTTAGATCGGGCCGGAACCAAAAGTGACCTCATGATGTTGCTCCGGTCCTCCTAGACCAGGGGTAGGCAACCTGGGGCCCTCCAGCTGTTGTGAAACTACATTTCCCATGAGGCATTGAAAGGCTGGCAGTTACTCCCAGAGGCATTATGAGACTTGTAGTTCTGCAACAGCTGGAGGGCCTCAGGTTGCCTACCCCTGTCCTAGACCATAGAGATTAGCAGATGCCATCTTTCCTCAGCTAATCTCTGTGGTCATCCGCCGCAGCCAACGATCATCCAGGTAAGCCCGAGAACCACCAGAAAGCAGCAGGAGTGGGGCTACCCCTCCCGCCACTTCTAAAAGTAATCCAGCAGCTAATTAGCCACTTGGATTACTTTTAGCGGTTCAAGAATCCCCCACTGAAAAAAACAAATACCGGCAATATGGCATATTGCTGAAGCCATAACCCCGGTTTTCCGTTTGAAAACCATGACATAAATTCCCAGTTAGGCGGTCTTTAAGTGGCTACCGAACTAGCTAAAGTAGACTTAAATAGGATATTGTGATATAATAGTACAGATTGTTACATATGTAGCAGTAAACAACTCATCACATTCTTTTTTATTATTCCTATTCTTTTTTTTATTTTTTACACCTTATTATCTAGGCCATGCACAACTTCAAAAAAAAACGTACTTCTAAAATCCTGCCTGCCTTTTATAGAAAGTTGAAACTGTTTCGGGTTATTCTCTGCTGTGAGAATGGTTCTTACGTTTTTTTTTTTTGTTTTTTTTTAAGAATAAAGAAGCTTCTCTCTGCAGACAGGCAATGTGCTTATTTCGGAGAGAGAGGGAGAAGGTGTTCAAGAGAAGCGCGGTAAACATGTTATACACAGTGCATTGATCTGTCTCTCCATTGGTTATCTATCAATCTCCCTAAGATCTAGCTATGAGGTAAAGAATATTTTAAATTTTAGGGTTTTGTTCAGCTGAAAATGTGAAAATTAAATTCAAACTCTGTACTCTGTGCTCCCCTATAAAGTAGATTTCCCTGCCCTGTTCAAGCTCCCAATGGTTATACTTTTTTTTTTTTATAATACTAACCTGTTCCACTGTCATTAGAAGGTTCACATGATGCGGCGGGTTCCTCTTCTTTGCCTCTTCTCCGGGGTAAGGAAAACTTTGCTCATGCTGGGTAGTCCATACTGCACATTGTGGTATTGGGATGACTATACTCAAGTGGAAAGTTTGTTTTCCAATGAAATGCATCAGTCCAAACTGTACTTCAAGGGCATCGCAGCCCACTTATTGAACAAAATTAAAAGCTCATGTAGCATTACCCCCTAGAGGGCCGCTGGTTAATTTTGGGTTTTGCACGTTACCTCTTCAGCTTCATTATCCGGGTAGGAAAGTCTGTAGTAATGCAATGTCCACACAGATGTAAAACCTCAAACAGTTAGGCTTTATTTTCTTATGCAGTAAACGTTGAGAAAGTAGAAGGTTTAGAAGAGTAGGGGAAGGTTCAGGCACTCGCCACAAAAATCACAAAGATATCAGTTCAAAGTCACTCACCATTCTCAATGTTAGAGTGGGTATTGGTCACCGGGATAGTCCCCTCTCACATGGCCTAGCAGTCGGGGGGACACACAAATCAGCAACAGGGCAGTCTCTGCCACAGACTGCCCAAGACGAATTGGGTCTCTGCCACAGACCTGTTAAAGTGAACAAATGGATAATCCAGGAATCCTCTGCCACAGGATTTCAATGTCCCAAACTTCCAGCCATACAGTTAAAGAGCCTTTAAGCCAATCCGGTGAACTGCAGGGCTTGTAGTATAATGGATCCCTCCTCAAGAAAGTTACCGGGCCTCACTCAAGACGTCAGCACTTTGCCGGTCTCCTCCAGGACAGGTCCTCCCCTGGTCTCCTTCACCAGGACAGCTTCCTCCCCATTTGGATGGACAGCTTGGGATCCCTTCTCAGTTTGCAGGCCCCAGCCAGACTAGCTGGGCCTACTAGACAGCGATGCAGCCTCGGGCCAACGTGGCCCGAGACCAGAACCACACACACACGCCTCCGTGAGGTGAAAACGGACCCCAATCGTCTGCCCCTATCCCCTCCCAGCAGGCACAGCGGGTTCATCACTCCCACCGTACCACTGCCGAGAAGGGCCACTCAATGCACCATGGTTTGCCCGTGTTCCAACGGGTGCCTGAGGTGGTAACGCCACCTACAGGCAAAAAGGGAAATTACTATCAGGCAAACCACAACTAGAACAGAGGCAAATTTCAATGTAATTCAAATGCCTGAGCCCAACTACTGGCTCAGACATCCCTCTATATTTTAAATAGCGTCCCAACCTTTTGGGGAGGGCGCTACACTCATATAAACATCAGTTGCCTACGCAGGGGTATTCTCCATCAACATCAACAGTCAGCTGAAAATGCCAAGCCACCCGGCCCCCTTGTTAACAGCACCGCTGTGCTTCTTACCAGTCTCTCTCAGACCACATACATACTGTACAACTTTTGTTGTCTGATTTCCTTGATTTACAAAATCCATGTAGTGCAAGGGACTGCCTGATTGAATACAATTTGAAACCCTTAAGGTTTGACCTCATATTATATGGTTTTGATAAATCTGAAGGAAAAAATCTACAGACAATTGTATAGTGTGTATCCAGCTTTATATTGTTGTCCAGCTCCTCTGGTTATCTTGACACTCTTTGCCTTTAGTCACAGTGGCATGCTACATGACCCACTCCTGGCCTCTGGATAGAGGTTCTCCTGGCACCATGATAGGAAGATCTTCGTCTCTTGACTCCTGGCAGGGGCTCTTCTTATCCCTCGGTGAGATTTATTGTTTCTTGACACCTGGCTGGGGCTCCTCCAACCCCTGGGTATAATCTTCTGTCTCGTGACTCCTTGCTGTGGCTCCTCTAACCCTTGGGTGAGATCCTCTGTCACTTGACTCCTGACTGGGGCTCCTCTGACCCTTGGGTGAGACCTTCTGTCTCTTGACTCCTGGCTGTGGCTCCTCTAACCCCTGGTTGACATCTTTTATCTCTTGACTCCTGGCTGGAGTTCCTCTGACCCCTGAGTGAGACTTTCTGTCTTTTGACTCCTGACTTGGGCTCCTCCAACCCCTGGGTGAGACCTTTTATCTCGGGACTCCTGGCTGTGGCTCCTCTGACCCCTGGGTGAGACCTTCTGTTGCTTGACTCCTGGCTGGAACTCTTCTGACCACTGGGTGAGACCTTCTGTCTCTTGACTCCTAGCTGGGGCTCCTCTGACTCCCTGGGTGAGACTTTCTGTTTCTTGACTCCTGGCTGGGGCTCCTCTGATCCCTGGGTGAGACCTTCTGTTGCTTGACTCCTGGCTGGAACTCTTCTGACCACTGGATGAGACCTTTTATCTCTGGACTCCTGGCTGTGGCTCCTCTGACCCCTGGGTGAGACTTTCTGTTGCTTGACTCCTGGGCGGGGCTCCTCTGACCCCTGGGTGAGACCTTCTGTTGCTTGACTCCTGGCTGGAACTCTTCTGACTACTGGGTGAGACATTCTGTCTCTGGACTCCTGGCTGGGGCTCCTCTGACCCCTGGGTGAGACCTTCTGTCTCTTGACTCTTGGCTGGGGCTCCTCTGACTCCTGGGTTATAAATTCTGTCTCCAAAGTGTGAGCTCTGAGCTATCCTCAGACTTGAGTATATAATGACCATTCCTTCACACCTGTGTATACAGGCTGCAGGCATGCAGTAAAATCCAGACACAGGATTGAAGGTTTCGTCCCACCCAAGACACTTTGGAATCTTCAAGCTCAAGGCCCCAATCCAGGTTTACAGAATCCAGGGGAAAAACAAAATACAGCTTTTTTCTGCTCAGAAATGATAGACTGGAACCTTGCATTAAGCCTTAATGTGCATCCTGTGTCATTTTCACCGTGGCAGGGCATCATACTGTCACATTTAGTACAGCGTGAATCAAGGCTTTGTGTTAAAACTTCCTCAGGGGGTGCAGGCATGACATACTGTTGTATGTGGAACCAGGAGCCCCTACATTTCTTAAACAAGGGACTCCCATTTCCCAATAAACAGGGCAGGTCCTTGAACCCAACAATTATTTACGAATTAGAAGAGGAAATCGGTTAAAACAAAGAACCACTACAGGGTATCTCCTTACAAAATCTCACTTTAATAACTTATCAATTTACAAGCACAGAAATTATAAGAATACTTATCCCTCCCATTCAAAACCGGACAACGTTGTCAAAAAATCCACCTAGGTGAGTGTGTAAGTTTATTTTATTAAAAAAGATGGAGCGCTAGAAACGCAGCTAGTGCGATGTGGAAAGAGTTCAGGTCCAGATGTGCCAGTAGGCAAAGTTCATTCATTGCTGGGACCAGACCAGGGTTTAGGGGTTCTGGTCTGTATAAGTGTGGACAGCTAGCTGTAGAGAGCAGACGCGACTCTGGATATGGGTGAGAGAGAGAGATAGGAGCGCGCCACTCTGAGTCCAGTATGTAAGTTAAAATTCAATGTTTAACCCCTTCCCGACCAGCCGCTGCAGGTGTACTGTGGCAGGTTGGCCCCCCTGGGCGAACCGATGTAACTGTGCGGCGGTTCGCCTTTTGACCACTAGGGGGCTCGCGCACCTACGGTGCCATGTCGGAGCCGATGCGAGTGCCCGGCAGGCGCGATGAATGCTGGGCACCCGCGATCGCTCATGACAGAGCGAGAACTGGGATCTGGGTCAGATCCCGGTTCTCTCAGGGGAGAGGAGACAGATCGTGTGTTCATACTAAGTATGAACACCGATCTCTCTCCTCCCCTAGTCAGTCCCATCCCCCCTACAGTTAGAACACACCTAGGGAACACAGTTAACACCTTGATCGCCCCCTAGTGTTAACCTCTTCCCTGCCAGTGACATTTATACAGTAATCAGTGCATTTTTTTAGCACTGATCGCTGTATAATTGTCAATGGTCCCAAAAATGTGTCAAAAGTGTCCAATTTGTCGCAATATCACAGTCCCGATAAAATCGATAAAAATGCCATAAATTATCCCCTATTTTGTAGACGCTATAACTTTTGCGCAAACCAATCAATATACGCTTATTGCAAAAAAAAAATTACCAAAAAAATGTAGAAGAATATATATTGGCCTAAACTGAGGAAAAACATTTTTTTTTTTTTATTGGGATATTTATTAAAGCAAAAAGTTAAAGATGTGTTTTTTTCAAAATTGTCGCTCTTATTTTGTTTAAAGCACAAGAAATACTAAAAAATAAAAACCGCGGAGGTGATAAAATACCACCAAAAGAAAGCTCTATTTGTGGGAAAAAAAGGATTGCCAATTTTGTTTGGGTACAGCGTCGCCCGACCGCGCAATTGTCAGTTAAAGCGTCGCAGTGCCGTATCGCATAAAATGGCCTGTTCATTGAGCAGCCAAATCTTCCGGGGGTGAAGTGGTTAATAAAAGTAGGATCGACTCACATTTTGGTGAGATATAATGTGCATGGCATAAGTAGCTTGGCCTCCTGTGGTCCAGCTGGGCAGCGGTGGTGGTCAGCAGTTCCAGGCGGCTCTGGTGGTTCCCGAGGCTCTGAGGGTAAAGACGGTCACACAGATATATGTCTGATGAAGAGCTCGACCACGCCTCCTGCCCATCACCGCTGACATGCTTGTTCTGTGACCATCTTCAGCCTCTGAGCCTCTGGTACCACCGGAGCCACCGGGAACTGTTGACCACCACCGCTGCCCAGCTGGACTTCAGGAGCCCAAGCTACTTATGCCATGCACATTATATCTCACCAAAATGTGAGTTGATCTTATTTTTATTAAACATTAAATTCTAACTGACATACTTCACTCAGAGTGGCGCCGCTCCTCTCTCTCTCTCTCTCAAGTTTATTTTATTTAATAACCTTCTCTTTTAACCACTTCAGCCCCGGAAGAATTGGCTGCTCAATGACCGGGCCATTTTTTTGCGATTCGGCACTGCGTCGTTTTAACTGACAATTGCGCGGTCGTGCGACGTTGTACCCAAACAAAATTGACGTCTTTTTTTATCCCACAAATAGAGCTTTCTTTTGGTGGTATTTGATCATTTCTGCGGTTTTTATTTTTTGCGCTATAAACAAAAAAAGAGTGACAATTTTGAAAAAAACACAATATTTTGTACCTTTTGCTGTAATAAATAGCCCCAATTTTTTTTAAACAAAGTAAACTTTTTTCTCAGTTTAGGCCAATGTGTTCTTCTACTAATTTTTGGTAATATAAAACACAAAAAGGTCATATTGATTGGTTTGCGCAAAAGTTATATCGTCTACAAAATAGGGGATAGATTTATGAAATTTTTATTATTATTATTTTTTTACTAGTAATGGCGGTGATCTGATTTTTAGCAGGACTGCGACATTATGGCGGACATATCGGACACTTTTGACACATTTTTGGGACCATTGGCATTTATACAGCGATCAGTGCTATAAAAATGCACTGATTACTGTAAAAATGTCACTGGCAGGGAAGGGGTTAACACTAAGGGGCGATCAAGGGGTTAACTGTGTTCCCTATGTGTGTTCTACCTGTGGGGGAGGGGACTCACTATAGGAGATGACAGATCGTGGTCCCCAGCTTGTAGGAACTCACGATCTCTCTCTTCTCACAGAACAGGGATGTGTGTGTTTACACACACACACGTCTCTGTTCTGCCTCTCGTGCCCGCAAACGCTCGTGGCCGGCAGTCATCGTGACCGCTGATCACGAGCAGCGGCACCCCCGCTATCCCGCTCAAAGGGACCGACGTACAGCTACGATGGTTCGCGGGATCGTGCCGACCTGCCGCCGTATAACGACGGAGGCTGGTCGGCAGGTGGTTAAATGTTTAAATGTTTATTTAAAAAAATAAAAAATTCCATAATTTCCATAATCTAGTTTGTAGACGCTATGACTTTTGCGCAAACCAATCAATATACGCTTATTGGGATTTTTTTTTTACCAAAAACATGAAGCAGAATACATATTGGCCTAAACTGAGGAAGACATTTGATTTTTAATTTTTTTTTATTGGAAATGTTTTATAGCAGAAAGTGAAAAACATTATATAACGCAAAAAATAAATACCGCAGAGGGGATTAAATACCACCAAAAGAAAACTCTATTTGTGGAAAAAAAAGGACATTATTTGGGTACAGCGTCACACAACCGCACAATTGTCAGTTAAATTAACGCAATGCCGTATCACAAAAAATGGCCTGGTCATGAAGGGGGGTAAACCTTCCGGAGCTGAAGTGGTTAAAGATCCACACTGTCAAAACCAGTATCATTTTTACCAAAGAGGACACTGATTACAGTTATGGAGGTTATTATCAGCAGATGCTTGCAAAGTTTAGCCAGCATCCTGGAAACCGCTACATTTTCTCAAGATACCAATGTGTGTTTTACTTCATAATCCCTGAGGCCGGGTTCACACTTGTCTGACAAACGCTCCGACATTAGGAGCTCATGTCGCATGACGTGTGAAAATCAATGAATCCCTATGAGAGCCGTCCTAACTGGTCCGACACAAGCCGGTCCGACATTAAGTGCTGGTTCACACTGGGGCGACAAACGCTCCGACATTAGGAGCTCATGTCGCATGACGTGTGAAAATCAATGAATCCCTATGAGAGCCGTCTTAACTGGTCCGACACAAGTCGGTCCGACTTTGAAAATGCTCCCTGTACTACTTCTGTCCGACTTTGATCCTACTTCAGCCCATTGAATATCATTGAAGTCGGATCAAAGTAGGATCCTTGTCCTAACCATCCGACATTTGACATCCGACATGGTGATTACAGCAGCAGTAAAAGGAATTTATCTCACCCTGGGATTGTTTTGATTGGTCAAAGGACAAGTCAGACTAGCACAATGTCGGATCAAAGTAGTATCCTGTTCATGAATGTCGGATGGATGTCGGACCAATGTAGGATCAATGTAGGACTGATGTCGCAGAGCAAAGTAGGATGAAAGTCGGATGAATGTCGTGTCGTATCAGTGTGAACCCAGCCTGAATACCGACTCTGCAATCTTCAAGAAAAAACAAACAAAACACCACCTTATTAAAGTGGTTGTAAACCCAAATATATATATTTTTAAAAAATAATAACCTGCAAGAGAAAGGCATAATGAGCTAGTATGACTAGCATACTAGCTCATTATGCATTACTTACCTTAGATCGAAGCCCCCAAAGCCGTCCTCGTCTCCCCCTCCGGCCGCAGACATCGCTCTGGAAGGTTACTTCCGAGTATCTCTGCTCCGGCGCTCTGATTGGTCGGAGCGGCGATGACGTCACCGCGCATGCGCGCGGGAGCTGTCAAAGCCGGCATTATCCATTGATAAAACCGGCGTTGACAGTGCGGCAGCGCCCTTGTCTATGGCGTGCATGCGCCGTAGACAACGGTGCATTCTTTTTTGGAAAGTATCTCCTAAACCGTGCAGGTTTAGGAGATATTGCAAACACCTACAGGTGAAGCCTCAAACACACGGCCGGTTTTCTCGTCAAGAAACGACAAGAAAATTGCTGGCAGAGCTTTCTTGCCAAGAAAACCAGCCGTGTGTACGAGGCTTTCAGGTTTTTCGTCAGGAAAACTGGCCGACGAGAAAAATAGAGATCCTGCTCTCTATTTTCTCGTCGGGATTCTCGCCCGGCCTGTTTCCCGGCGAGAAACCCGAGAGTGTGTACACTTACCTGTCACCGTGGAAACCCGTGCATGCTCGAAATGACTTTGACGCATGCGCGGTAGCTTCCTAGGCATAGGTAAGGGTGTAGCAAGATGGCGGCGACGGCATCGAATGTGACGAGGGCACGCTCGTCGTAGTCGATGACGTCACCGCGTTCGTGCCATTCAAAAGAACGGCGGTTCTTTTGAATCGTACGTGTGTACACTCGGCCGGGACAAGATTCTTGTTCAAGAATCTCATCAGGAAAAATTACGTTTTTTTTCCTGACGAGATTCTCGGCCGTGTGTACAAGGCTTTAAGCCTTAAGCTCCGTACACACGATCAGTTTGACTGATGAAAACCATCCGATGGATGGTTTTCATCAGACCAACCAATCGTGCATGGTACCCATCGGTCTTTTTTCAATCGGTTGTAAAAAATAGAACTTGTTTTAAAATTTTCCGCTGGATAAAAAACCGATGGGAGTTTCCGATCGTCTATGGGCAAGTCCATCGGTTAAAAAACCCACGCATGCTCAGAATCAAGTCGACGCATGCTCAGAAGCATTAAACTTCATTTTTCTCGGCTCATCGGAGTGTTTTACGTCACCGCGTTTGGAACGGTCGGTTTTTTGACTGATGGTGTGTGGCCAAGACTGATGAAAAACAGTTTCATCGGATTTCCGATGGACAAATCCATCGGACAAAAATCCATAGGTTATCCGATCGTGTGTACGGGGCTTAAGTCTAGGCTTACCTGTAGGTTAGTGATGAGCCGAACACCCCCGGGTTCGGTTCGCACCAGAACCCGCGAACGGACCGAAAGTTCGCACGAACATTAGAACCCTATTAAATACAATGGATGCGAACGTTCGGATTCTAAAGTGCTAATTATAACGACTATTATCCATGTTATTGTCCTAAACAGAGTTTGGGAACCCGGGTTCTGCACCAGGGGACATGTATCAATGCAAAAAGAAGTTTTAAAAACGGACGTTTTTCGGGAGCAGTCATTTTAATGATGCATTAAGTGAAAAAAAAAAAGTCAAATATTCCTTTAAATATTGTACCTGGGGGGTGTCTAAAGTATGCCTGTGAAGTGCCACGTGTTTCCCGTGTTTAGAACTGTCCCTGCACAAAATTACATTTCTAAAGGAAAAAAAAGCCATTTAAAACTGCTTGCGGCTTTAATGTAATGTCTGGTCCCGGTAATATGGATGAAAATCTTTAAGAAAAATGGCATAGCTACCCCATGACCCCCCCCCCCCTACCCCAGCCCATTACCAGCCCCGTTGGGTCTTCTTTGGATATTAAGGGGAACCCCGCAACACAAAATAAAAAAGGCCCTATATACTCTGAACAGCAGTATACAGGGGGTGTAAACAAGACCGGTGTAAACAAGACAGGGACTGTAGGTTTGTTCTTAAAGCGGAGGTTCACCCACATTTTTAAGTTTACTCTCAGCAGTCCCTCTTAGCATGAATATAAACAGAAGACTAACCTTTTTTTTTTTTTTCTCTGCAGTTTTCTTTATTCTTATTTCTTTATTCCTACTTCCGGGATTTCCTCCCGCGGGAGTAGGCGTGTCCTTTGCTGGGCTATTATCCTGCAATGTCTCCTGGGAGCAAATTGTCCTACTTCCCAGGAGTAATATAGTACCGCCTTCCTTTCAAATATCACGATAATTTAATCGTCACGTAACTCGTCTACCCGGTCACGTGACGAGGACGGATCTAATTCCGCCATTTTAAATAAGGGCACGCAGGTAGTGTCGACGGCGCTGCTCGCCGTCAACACTGCGCATGCGCGAGATCCAGCGATGAATGCCGGGAGACAAGCATTCATCGCTACCCGGAAGAATATGCTTGTGGGCTTCAAGATGCCCACAAGCAAAATGGGAAATACAGGAAAAGATTTATAAAGTGTTTTTTATTCGCAAAACGGACAGGGGATGAAGTGAAGCGCGGGAGAAGTGAGTAATTAAAATACATACGTTGTAGCATAGAATGCATAGAAAAAAAAAAAAGGTATGGACCGCGGAACCTCCGCTTTAAGTAGAATCTGTTTGTAATTTTGAACACGTACATTGTTTAAGTGTAGCTCCAGCCAAAAAATCTATTTTTAAGCTTTTTGGAAAACATAGGGAAGGGTTATCACCCCTGTAACATTTGTTTTGCTGTCTGTGCCCCTGTTCAGAACATTTCACCTCACTTTGCGTCCCAATGACAACTGTTTTTGAAAAGTGGGGTTTTTATTGTAACAAGGATTGGTGATAAAGCATCAGTAGAGAGGAGACACCTTTCTCCCATATTAATTCTTACAGGAGAGAATTTTCCTTCCTAGGGGTAGATTTCCTCTCACTTCCTGTTGTCTTCTTCCGTTTGCAAGTAGGAGTCGTTTGTAAGTTGGATGTTTGAAAGTAGGGGCCTGCCGTATATACTCTGCAGAAATTGGCCCCTTAGGTGTTGGTGTTGGCACAACACTGTAAGCACTCACAGTTACTCTTGGTGGGTGCTGGAACGCCCTGCTGTCAACTATTATATCAGGAATTGTAATAACATATAATTGTTGAACAGTGGTAGTAAAAATTGGGCCTTTGATGGTGGTGCTGGTGCCACAACACTGTAAGGCCTGACAGTTACTCTTGGTGGGCGCAGCAATGGGCCCTGCTGTGAATTATTAGATCAATAATTATAATTGCATGCCCCTGTTGAACAGGGGCTGAAAAATTGGGCCTTAGGCACTGGTGGCACAACACTGCAACCCCTCCCAGATACTGTACTTGGAGCACAGCAATGAGCCCTGTTGCAAAGTATTGCATCAAAAATTGTAATTACACGCCCCTGTTAAACAGGGGCTGAAAAATTGGGCCGTAGCCACTGGTGGCACAACACTGCAACCCCTTACAGATACTGTACTTGGAGCACAGCAATGAGCCCTGTTGCAAAGTATTGCATCAAAAATTGTAATTACATGCCCCTGTTAAACAGGGGCTGAAAAATTGGGCCTTAGCCACTGGTGGCACAACACTGCAACCCCTCACAGATACTGTACTTGGAGCACAGCAATGAGCCCTGTTGCAAAGTGTAGCATCAAAAATTGTAATTACACGCCCCTGTTAAACAGGGGCTGAAAAATTGGGCCTTAGCCACTGGTGGCGGCACACATAAACCAAAATGATCTTCCAAGCTATCATCATTAATCGTATCATTGAGGAGGAGGAGGAGGATAGCCAGTCAACATAACAGCACAGGCACTCAGCATCAGCATCAGTCTTGAAGGGATGTGACATTTTAAAATCAATTAGTCTGTTATATCAGCATCAGGTGTGTGGTAGTTGGTGGTGATCCAAGACTGGTTCATCTTGATGAAAGTCAGTCGATCAACCGAGTCGGTGGACAGGCGCACCCTGTGATCCGTGACAAATCCTCCAGCAGCACTGAATGTGCGTTCTGAAAGAACGCTGGATGCAGGACAGGCCAGTAGCTCAATTGCATACTGTGCAAGCTCTGGCCAGTGATCCATCCTCAAGACCCAGTAAGCCAGAGGATTTTCGGTGGGGAAGGTGTCCAAGTCTGACCTTGCCCCTAGGTATTCCTGCACCATCTATATCAGACGCTGGCGATGGTTGCTGGAACCGATCATACTTTGGGGCTGCGGACTAAAGAATTGTCTGAACGCATCGGTCAGACGGCCACCTTCCCCACCGCTCCTTCTTTGACTGCCCGAAGCCTCAGCAACTCGTTGTCCAGGACCAGGAGTTTGTAACCTCCCAGTCTCTGGGAACGCGTTGCACAGACCTTTCTGCAAGGCCTCCCGGAGTTGTCTCATCCTCTGCTCCCTCTGCGACGGTAACATAAGGTCCGCAACCTTACCCTTGTACCGTGGATCAAGGAGAGTGGCCAGCCAGTAATGGTCCCTCTCCTTGATCCGAAGAATACGAGGATCCTTCCGCAGACTTTGCAGGATCAGGGAGGCCATGCAGCGTAGGTTAGCTGAGGCATTCAGTCCGGAGTCCTCTGGGTCACTAAGGACGACATGATCCGCAGCCACCTCCTCCCAGCCACGTACAAGTCCACTGGTTTCTTGGGACTGTAAATCATCCCTAAAAGACTGCTGCTGATGATGCTGAGTGCCAGCCTCCACCTCCATGCTGACACAATCCTCCTCCTCCTCCTCTTCCTGTGCGATGGGTGGGACAGAAGGAACACTGTCTGGGTAAAGGGGGCCTTGAGAGGCAAGGAAGTCCTCCTCTTCCTGCCTCTGTTCTGCCTCAAGTGCCCTGTCCATTATTCCACGCAGCGTGTGCTCCAACAGGTGGACAAGAGGTACAGTGTCACTGATGCATGCACTGTCACTGCTCACCATCCTCGTGGCCTCCTCAAATGGTGCCAGGACAGTGCATGCATCCCTGATCATGCCCCACTGGCGTGGTGAAAAAAACCTGAGCTCCCCTGACCCTGTCCTGGTGCCGTAGTCGCACAGGTACTCATTGATGGCCCTCTGCTGCGTGTGCAGCCGCTGCAGCATGGCCAACGTTGAGTTCCACCTGGTGGGCATGTCACATATAAGGCGGTTCTTGGGCAGGTTCAACTCCTTTTGCAGCTCAGCCAGGCGAGCACTGGCATTATAAGATCTGCAGAAATGCACACAGACTTTCCTGGCCTGCCTCAGGACATCCTGTAAGCCCGGGTACCTGCCCAAGAACCGCTGCACCACCAGGTTAAGGACATGAGCCATACAGGGCACATGGGTCAGTTGTCCCTGTCGGAGGGCGGAGAGGAGGTTGGTGCCATTGTCGCAAACCACCATTCCTGGCTTAAGCTGGCGTGGCGTCAACCACCTCTCGGCCTGCCCCTGCAGAGCAGACAGGACCTCTGCCCCAGTGTGGCTCCTGTCCCCCAAACACACCAGCGCAAGCACGGCATGGCATCTTTTTGCCTGCGTACTTGCGTAGCCCCTTGAACGCCTACGGAGCACCGCTGGTTCCGAGGACAAACCACAGGAAGAGGCCATGGAGGAAGAAGAAGAGGAGGGGGTGGAGGAGAGAGGTGTGTCACAACCAGTAGTAGCATTTTGGAGGCGTGGCGGTGGAACAACCTCCAACACTACTGCACCTTGTCCTGCATCCTTCCCAGCTGCCAAAAGAGTGACCCAATGGGCCGTGAAAGAAAGGTAACGTCCCTGTCCATGCCTGCTGGACCATGAGTCAGCGGTAATATGCACCTTACCGCTGACCGCCCTGTCCAGCGAGGCCAAGACATTGCCTTCCACATGCCTGTAGAGAGCCGGAATCGCCTTCCGTGAGAAAAAGTGGCGTTTGGGAACCTGCCACTGAGGAACCGCACATTGCACAAACTCACGGAAGGGGGCCGAGTCTACCAACTGAAAAGGCAGCAGTTGAAGCGCTAGCAATTTAGCTAAGCTAGCATTCAACCGCTGGGCATGTGGATGGCTGGGAGTGAACTTCTTTCGACGGTCCAGCAGCTGGGGCAGGGAAATTTGCCTGCTAGAATCGGACGTCGGTGTACTGCTAGCAGAGTGGCCGCAAGTACTTGGCTGTGACACACCTAATTCTACACCTTCATTCCTCTCAGTGCAGGTTTCAGAGAGGACTGAAGGTATAGTGGGGTTGGAGATCCCAGATGATGCGGTGCAAGGAGAGGTCCGCTTTGTTCTTTGGTGTGGGTCTTTAAGGTAGGCTTGCCAATGAGCTGCATGGCAGGTCAACATATGTCTGATCAAGCATGTGGTGCCCAAGCGGCTGATGTTTTGGCCACGCGATATACGCTTGAGACATATGTTGCAAACAGCAGCTGTGCGATCTGATGCACTCGCCTCAAAAAAGGCCCACACCAAAGAACTTTTTGAATGACGGGCAGAGGCAGCGCCCTGCACAGGCGGAGCTCTGCGGTGTGATTCCGTCGGTGTGCTGCCCATACGCTGGCCACCCAAGGGCATCCTGCCTCGTTGGAGATGTGCTCATCCTCCTCCTCCTCCTCTCTCCTATTAGGCACCCACGTGGAGTCAGTGACCTCATCATCCCCTCCCTCCTCATCACTGGAGCCAATCTGGCAGTATGCTGCAGCTGCTGGAGCATGACTGCCAGATTGGTGTCCTTCTTGAGCATCCCCTCTCTCTGCTCTCACGCTACTGCCTTCCTCTAGCTGGGTATCATCATCAGATCCTTCGAAACGCTGGGCATCCTCCTGGAGCATGTACCCAACACTGTGCTCAAACAGTTCGGGGGACTCCTCAGGAGGAGGACATGGTGGGTCTAGGGAAGGAGTGACTAATGATGACATTGATACCAGAGAAGAGGACGCTTTGGCAGCTGCTTTGCCAGTACCCTGAGCCTGGGTGAGAGAGGATGAGGAGGATGAGGTGGGCTTGGTCATCCACTCTACCAAGTCTTCGGCATGATGTGGCTCAACATGTCCAGCTGCCGAAAAGAAGGACAAGCGTGCCCCATGGCCATGTGCTGATGACAATGCACCGCGTTCACGACCAGCACTGTTGCCCCCAGACACAGAGCCTGCTTGCCCTCTTTTTTTGCCTCCTGACTGTCTGCCTCTCCTTGTTTGCCTTCCAGACATTTTAATGGATGGCCTGCAGGGAGATGGGAAAAACAGCAATAAGGGCTACCTTCAGGTGTATACTGTGCAGGAGACTTAGCAACAATGACACTGACACTGTCCCCTGCCTATCCTTCTCTGTCCCTAAACACAAGGATTTGCAATATGCTTCAGCAAGATTGGTTTAGCACAGAATAGCACACTGGCAGTTTCCCTCACTGTCCTTCTCTGTCCCTACAAACAAGATTTAGCACAGAATAGCACACTGATAGTTTCCACGAGTGTCCTTCTCTGTCCCTAAACTCAAGGATTTCAAATATGGTTCAGCAAGATTGGTTTACCACAGAATAGCACACTGACAGTTTCCCTCACTGTCCTTCTCTGTCCCTACAAACAAGGTTTAGCACAGAATAGCACACTGATAGTTTCCCTCACTGTCCTTCTCTGTCTCTACAAACAAGATTTAGCACAGAATAGCACACTGATAGTTTCCACGAGTGTCCTTCTCTGTCCCTAAACTCAAGGATTTCAAATACGGTTCAGCAAGATTGGTTTAGCACAGAATAGCACACTGATAGTTTCCCCGAGTGTCCTTCTCTGTCCCTAAACTCAAGGATTTCAAATATGGTTCAGCAAGATTGGTTTAGCACAGAATAGCACACTGACACTTTCCCTCACTGTCCTTCTCTGTCCCTACAAACAAGGTTTAGCACAGAATAGCACACTGATAGTTTCCCTCACTGTCCTTCTCTGTCCCTACAAACAAGGTTTAGCACAGAATAGCACACTGATAGTTTCCCTCACTGTCCTTCTCTGTCCCTACAAACAAGATTTAGCACAGAATAGCACACTGACACTTTCCCTCACTGTCCTTCTCTGTCCCTACAAACAAGGTTTAGCACAGAATAACACACTGACACTCTCCCTACCTATCCTTATCTGTCCCTAAACACAAGGAATCCAGGATTAGTAAAGGAAAAAAATGACACTGTCCCTGCCTATGCTTCTCTTTCCCTGCTCCGGAACACACTACACAAGGCCGCCGCGCTGGCGGCCTTTTATAGTGTGGGGCGTGTACTAAACCCCCTCAGCAATCATTGCTCTCCTCGCTGCCGGCGCTGTGATTGGCCAAGCATGCGGGGTCACAGTGCATGCTTGGCCAATCACAGCGTCTGGATAACACTGCGATGGCGTAGTGCATTGTGGGCCGTTCGCGTCACTCGAATTTGGCGCGAACGGCCCAAATCGTTCGATCTTCGTCGAACGATCGAACAGCCGATGTTCGAGTCGAACGTATGTTCGACTCGAACATGAAGCTCATCCCTACTGTAGGTGCAAGTTGCATAAGTGGGTTTACAGCCCCTTAAAATTGGAACGATTTTTGTAAAGAGCGTGACCCCCAAATCCCTCTTTTGTTACACTTCCTCCAGTAATTTTTATTCCCATTACCATGTTGATAATCAAAACTCATTTTTTTGCAGTGAGACCTCCCGCAGGTGAAACATAACATTTCCTTAGCTGGGAACCTCTACAAGTATCACTTTCCTGCCAAGAAAAACTGACCATCAAGCGGAAGACCACAGAGATATTTTGTTTTCTTAACTCGCCAGCGGGAGAAATCGCTGCATTTTTTTTCTTTAAGTACATAAATTTAGAAATAAAATGTTTATTTTTGTTTGGTTGAGGAATGCCCACCGCTGTAAAAACCTTTTTTCGCTCTCGCTTTATAGCAAACAAAAAAAAGTTGCTATTTTAGCGCTACCTTGTAGCATTATGGCAATTGGTTTAAATACTTAATTTGCTTCTTCTGAGAGGTTTATACAATAAAAAAAAAAAAAATAGCCAACATTTTATATAAATTGTGTGATTTAAGCTGAAAAACAAGCAGAATTTATTTTTTTACAAAAAGAACATAAAAGAACGATGGGGGGTTAGCTTTATCTGTAGCTTGCTTAGCAAACATGAACACCCCCCTATACAGGGACATTTTTAAAGGGGCTAAGTGGGTTCTTTATTCCAGCTTTAAAAGACTTCACAAGAAAGGAACCAGTAGAATTTGCACCAAGTGGACCATTTTACGGCATACTATCAAGCTTCTCTGCATGGTAATCCTTCTTTAGAATCCATTTTTTCTGTTAAAAATATACAGTCAGGTCCATAAATATTGGGACATTGACGCAATTCTAATCTTTTTGGCTCTATACACCACCACAATCGATTTGAAATGAAACGAACAAGATGTCCTTTACCTGCAGACTTTCAGCTTTACTTTGAGGGAATTTACATCCAAATCAGGTGAACGGTGTAGGAATTACAACAGTTTGTATATGTGCCTCCCACTTTTTAAGGGACCAAAAGTAATGGGACAGATTAACAAACATCAATCAAACTTTCACTTTTTAATACTTGGTTGCAAATCCTTTGCAGTCAATTACAGCCTGAAGTCTGGAACGCGATGACATCACCAGACGCTGGGTTTCATCCCTGGTGATGCTCTGCCAGGCCTCTACTGTAACTGTCTTCAGTTCCTGCTTGTTCTTGGGGCATTTTCCCTTCAGTTTTGTCTTCAGCAAGTGAAATGCATGCTCAATCGGATTCAGGTCAGGTGATTGACTTGGCCATTGCATAATATTCCACTTCTTTCCCCTAAAAAACTCTTTGGTTGCTTTCGCAGTATGCTTCGGGTCATTGTCCATCTGCACTGTGAAGCGCCGTCCAATGAGTTCTGAAGCATTTGTTGAATATGAGCCGATAATAATATTGCCCGAAACACTTCAGAATTCATCCTGCTGCTTTTGTCAGCAGTCACATCATCAATAAATACAAGAGAACCAGTTCCATTGGCAGCCATACATGCCCACGCCATGACACTACCACCACCATGCTTCACAGATGAGGTGGTATGCTTTGGATCATGAGCAGTTCCTTTCCTTCTCCATACTCTTCTCTTCCCATCACTCTGGTACAAGTTGATCTCGGTCTCCTCTGTCCATAGGATGTCGTTCCAGAACTGTGAAGGCTTTTTTAGATGTTGTTTGGCAAACTCTAATCTGGCCTTCCTGTTTTTGAGGCTCACCAATGGTTTCCATCTTGTGGTGAACCCTCTGTATTCACTCTGGTGAAGTCTTCTCTTGATTGTTGACTTTGACACACATACACCTACCTCCTGGAGAGTGTTCTTCATCTGACACACATACACCTACCTCCTGGAGAGTGTTCTTCATCTGACACACATACACCTACCTCCTGGAGAGTGTTCTTCATCTGACACACATACACCTACCTCCTGGAGAGTGTTCTTCATCTGGCCAACTGTTGTGAAGGGTGTTTTCTTCACCGGGGAAAGAATTCTTTGATCATCCACCACAGTTGTGTTCCATGGTCTTCCGGGTCTTTTGGTGTTGCTGAGCTCACCGGTGCGTTCTTTCTTTTTAAGGATGTTCCAAACAGTTGATTTGGCCACACCTAATGTTTTTGCTATCTCTCTGATGGGTTTGTTTTGTTTTTTCAGCCTAATGATGGCTTGCTTCACTGATAGTGACAGCTCTTTGGATCTCATATTGAGAGTTGACAGCAACAGATTCCAAATGCAAATAGCACACTTGAAATTAACTCTGGACCTTTTATCTGCTCCTTGTAAATGGGATAATGAGGGAATAACACACACCTGGCCATGGAACAGCTGAGCAGCCAATTGTCCCATTACTTTTGGTCCCTTAAAAAGTGGGAGGCACATATACAAACTGTTGTAATTCCTACACCGTTCACCTGATTTGGATGTAAATTCCCTCAAATTAAACCTGAAAGTCTGCAGTTAAAGCACATCTTGTTTGTTTCATTTCAAATCCATTGTGGTGGTGTATAGAGCCACAAATATTAGAATTGTGTCGATGTCCCAATATTTATAGACCTGACTGTAATATGTTTAAATATAATTAGAATGTATCTTCAAAAAAAAATAAAAAATTCTTAGTCTCTTTTTGATAAAAAAATAAAAACCGCAGAGCTGATCAAATACCACCAAAAGAAAGCTTTATTTGTGGGGAAAAAATGACATAAATTGTATTTGGCTATAGCGTCGCACGACCGCGCAATTGTCAGTTAAAGTAACGCAGTGCTGTATCGCAAAAAATAGGCCGGTCGTGAAGGGGGGTAAATCTTCCAGGGCTTGAAGCGGAGTTCCGCCAATTTGTTTTTTAAAAGTGAGCAGCAACAAATACTGCAGCTGCTGACTTTTAAAATATGGACACTTACCTGTCCAGGGAGCCCGCGATTTTGGCACCCGAAGCCGTTCTGTCCCTCGGCTCTCGGGTGGAGGCGCCGCCATCTTCAGTAAGGGTACCAGGAAGTGAAGCCTTGCAGCTTTCACAGCCTGGTTCCCTACTGCGCATGTGCGAGTCACACTGCACGTTCCCACTGGTCCCTGCTGTCTTCTGGGACCTGTGTGTCTCCCAGAAGACAGCAGGGGGGGCCCAGGAGGAAAGGCCGCACATGGAGTAGATATCCGCGGCTACTGTGGCTATCTATGCCCGGAAGTGGAAGCAAATACCTGGCTTAGACAGGTATCTGCTCCCCCTCCTCCTTGAAAGGTGCCAAATGTGACACCGGAGGGGGGGAGGATTCCGAAAAGCAGAAGTTCCATTTTTGGATGGAACTCCGCTTTAAGTGGTTAATGTCACTTTAACCACTTCTCTACTCGCCCATAGTAATATGACGTCCACAGACGGGATCTCCCTCCGGGTGGGCATCATATGACGTCCTGGGCTTTGTGGGGGGATATCTGAATGATGGGTACAGCTAGAGGCATCTTTCAGATATCCTTGTCTTCTGCCAGCGATTCTGCGCACCATAAGAACGATCATAGCGGCGGTTCTGCCGCTTGATCGTCTTATAGGCGGCAGGAGGGGACACCCCCCCTCCCGCCGCCATCCGGTGCTTCTCCGGGCTCTCCCGTGCCATCGAGGGCCCGGAGAATGAATCGTCCGAGGCCAGAGGTGAACCATAGAGATGACTGGTGACCAGATGGTCACCAGTCATCTCTATGACCGTCGGAGGCCCGGGCGCGATGTGATGACGTCACGCCCGAGTCCTCAGAAGAAAACAAAGCCGCCATTGCGGCTAGTAAGCATTAGATCGGTGAAATTTTTTTCACGATCTCATGCTTTCCAGCCTGGAGGAGAGATGTGGGGGTCTTATTGACCCCGCATCTCTCCATAAAGAGGACCTGTCACACACCATTCCTATTACAAGGGATGTTTACATTCCTTGTAATAGGAATAAAAGTGATAAAAAAAAAAAAAAATGTAAAAAAGTGTAAAAATAAAAAAATTAAGTAAAAAATAAATAAAAAACATTTTTTAAAACGCCCCTGTCCCCGGTAGCTCGCGACCAGAAGCGAACTCACACTTAAGTCCCGCCCACATATGTAAACGGCGTTCAAACCACATATGTGAGGTATCGCGTTAGAGCGCGTGAAACAATTCTATCACTAGACCTCCTCTGTAACTCTAACCTGGTAACCTGTAAAAAATTTCAAAGCTTTGCCTATGGAGATTTTTAAGTACCGAAGTGTGGCGCCATTCCATGAGTGTGCGCAATTTTAGAGCGTGACATGTTAGATATCTATTTACTCGGCGTAACATCATCTTTCATATTTTATAAACAAATTGGGCTAACTTTACTATTTTGTTATTTTTAAATTCATGAGACCATTTTTTTTCCAGAAAAAAGGTATTTGAAAAATTATTGCGCAAATACCGTGCAAGAAAAAAAGTTGCATTGACCGTCATTTTATTCCCTAGGGTGTCTGCTAAAAAAACATATATAATGTTTGGGGGTTCTGAATAATTTTCTAGCAAAAGAATGATGATTTGTACATGTAGGAGAGAAGTGCCAGAATAGGCCCGGTATGGAAGTGGTATAAAAAGCCCGGGGATGAAGTGGTTAAAGAAGAATTCCAGGTATGGATATTTTTACATAGTTCCAATGGTCCAGCTGGTTTCCGATAAATTCACCAAAAAGTGCTCCCTCCTTCAGAGAAGTTGATCTGTGATTAGAAAATACTTTGGCTGGACCCTGTTCTGGTCCTAGGCTGCTACCTCCCTGACATAGGTGTGCGCAGCCTTTGGCATTAGGGTGTGCACCCCAAAGCTCAAGCACACACTACCGATCACTCACGATGTTCATTCAGAAAGGGAAGGGGCCGGTATGGCATATTTACTAGTCCCCTTCCCCCACTCATCCTAAAACATCCACAGCAACAACCGGTGGGAGAGGAGGGAAGCCGGCAGTGCTGTGGGGGGAAAGAGGGGGAGCCAGGTCAGTAGGGGGAATCTGTTCTGCGCAGGGTGATAAGGGTGTGCCTGGGCACACCTGGCACACCCTGTGCACACGCCTATGCTCCCTGACAAACGGAACGCACACCAGGCAGTAACTTCTTGGATGTGTACGGAGGAGCCCCCCTGGTACAATAGCTCATCTCATGACTTGTTTAACCACTTCTCCACCGGGCCTATTCTGGCACTTCTCTCCTTTATGTGAAAATCATCATTTTTTTGCTAGAAAATTAATCAGAACCCCCAAACATTATATACATATATTTTTTTAGCAAACACCCTAGGGAATAAAATGGCGGTCATTGCAACTTTTTATCTTGCACGGTATTTGCGCAATAATTTTTCAAACGCCTTTTTTGGGGAAAGAAAAACGGTTTCACTAATTAAAAAATAACAAAACAGTAAAGTTAGCCCAATTTTTTTGTATAATGTGAAAGATGCTGTTACGCCGAGTAAATAGATACCTAACATGCCACGCTTTAAAATTGCGCACACTCATGGAATGGCGCCAGACTTCGGTACTTAAAAATCTCCATGGGCGACGCTTTTAATTTTTTTACAGGTTACTATTTTCGAGTTACAGAGGTCTAGTGCTAGAATTGTTTCACGCGCTCTACCGCACGCAGCGATACCTCACATGTGGGGTTTGAACGGCGTTTAGATATGTGGGTGGGACTTACATGCGCGTTCGCTTCTGAGCGTGAGCTACCGAGGACAGGGGCGTTTTACATTTTTTTTTTTTTTTTTTACTGAATTTTTTTTATTTTGACACTTTTTTTTTTTTTTGATCACTTTTATTCCTATTACAAGGAATGTAAACATCCCTTGTAATAGGAATCATTGTGACACGTCCTCTTAATGGAGAGATGCGGGGTCAATGTTTTATGCTATGTTGGTGTTCTTTTCCTCTGTGAGCGAAAAGACAAAGAGCAACCAGCTGAGTTGATATCCATATCATCTTGTCTACATTAAGAGGACAGATCCTATGTGCTGTATGGACCCCCGCTTTACTAGGCTCCTATAACGTGGAGTCTAGTTATCTGGTAAGGGCACAGCCTATTTTTCCTATCACGGTGGAAGGTGCACTCGGGGTGTTTAGTCGTCCAACACCTTTGAGACAAGAATGCAAAGTATAATTCACTTATTTCAGATTTTTTATGGACTGATTACTGTTATATATTTTTTCACATATTTGTTTTGGTCCTATTGTATCATTCGCGCGACAATCTTCATTTTTTTTTTTTTGTTCTTCACCTATAGCAGCCCCCTTTCCCATAAGGCAAGCAGGCCTACCGGTACTCAGAATAATATGGAAAGTTTCCCCAGTTTTTTTTTTAGCAGCATAAAAAAACAATAAGTATATACCGTATATACTCGAGTATAAGCCGACCCGAATATAAGCCGAGGTACCTAATTTTACCACAAAAAAGTATACTCGAGTATAAAAAAGTATAAGCCTAGGGGGTCCATCTGCATGCCTCACTGTGCCTCACTTTGCCTCACTGTGTCCATGTGCATGCCTCACTGTGCCCATGCCTCACTGTGTCCATGCCTCACTGTGCCCATGCCTCACTGTGTCCATGACTAGACTGACCTTTAACACGGGAGTCTATGGAAGGGGTGCCAGGCTTTGAAAAATTGGTGCTCCCCGGCCGTAGGACCCCCAAACCAAAAACTTTGCGCACTTGTAGAGGAAGAGTGGGGCTACATGTGTGCCAAGTTTCAACCGGCCAGTACCGGTTCCCCAAAGTCACCGGAGAAATGACCGTTTAACATGGGAGTCTATAAAAGGGGTTCCCGGTTTTGAAAAAATCGGTGCTCCCCGGCCGTAGGTCCCCCGGACAACAAACTTTGCACACTTGTAGAGGAAGAGTGGGGCTATATGTGTGTCATGTTTGGGGTCCAGGGGACCTACGGCCGGCCAGTACCAGGTCCCCAAAGTCCGGGAAATCAGGCGCAAAAAGGTGACTCGAGTATAAGCCGAGGGGGCATTTTCAGCATAAAAAAAGTGCTAAAAAACTTGGCTTATACTCGAGTATATACCGTATGTGTAAAAAAGTCTTTATTAGGAAAAATCAATCTCAAAATATGAGCTCCGGTTAAGGGACATAATACATATTCCATAATACAGCAATGCAAACACAAAATAATTACAGCATCACATTACATAATATCTGCTATGTAGCATCTCAGACGCGTTTCGACCCATACAGTCGCGGTCTTCTTCGGGGGGGGGTGATTTGCTATAAAAAATACATTCAATGTCTCAAAATTACAAGAACATTTCATCGTGTACCGAATTTCATATGCACAAAAACTATAATTACTGCTGAAAAGATGGAATAACGAATCTCCTAACCAGAGGATTAAAAACAGTTAGATGATCGAAGAGGCTCCATATTGATCACTACCCTCCCTGAGGGTAGGAATCAAGCCCAAAAGGGCTTACAAGAAGTAACACTTGGGGCACCACTCGACTCGACTGGCACCACTCGACTCGACACACAGCCTCCACTTCTAAGTAAATCAACCTGACAAATTCAGCCTCCTCCTTGTGGGCTATGCTTAGCTTCTTCTGTGTCCTAAAGGAGAAAAGACTGAAGCCTCATACACACGACCGGATTTCTCGTCAAGAAAACTGCTGGGAGAGCTTTTTGCCGTGAAAACAGTTCGTGTGTATGGTTTCTCGACAGGAAAACTGCCGGGAATCTTGACGAGAAAAATAGAGAACCTGCTCTCTATTTTTCTCGTCGTGATTCTCAGCAGAGTGTTTCCTGCCGAGAAAACCGGTCGTCTGTATGCTTACCTGTCCCAGGTAAACCCGCGCATGCTCGAAAAGACTTCGACGCATGCGCGGTAGCATACAAGGTTAGTGTGGGGTGTAGCAAGATGGCGGCGACGACATTGAATGTGACGAGCGACGGCTCGTCGTAGTCGATGACGTCACCGTGTTTTTGCCATTCAAAAGAACAGCGTTTTTTTTGGAGTGGCCATCCGTACACAGGGCTTGGCAAGACAAGCTTGCCAGGAATCCCGTCGAGAAAACCAACGTTTTTTTTTTTCCGACGGGATTCCCGCCCGTGTGTACAGGGCTTTAGAAAGGTAAACTCGTGAATTATTTTGCAATCCCTTTTCAGACATGAACTGGGCCCCTTCCTGTCTCTGGGCCCCTTAGCAGTTAACCTGGCTGTTATGTCTGTAGTTGTGCCCATGGACAGAGAACATTTGTCTATTGTCACATTTATTCAAACACGTATAAAAAAAATTAAGTTTTGATGCTGGTCATAAAAAAAAAATAAAAAAAATTCTATTGTTAGATTTGTATTTATTTTTTTGTGTCTATAGTGCATCTGGCAGGCAGGACGTGTAATCCAGCATTGGCAATTTTGAGGTATAAATATTCCCAACACCTGGGCTCTGAAGAGGAGAATCAAAACACGACAACGCAAGTACACTTTCCTTGCAGCAAAGCTGCTGATTAAATAGACGAGGTTCGCTCTTTCTGCAGGAGAATAACAGCTGCACCGTAATTGCTTCCCTGTTTTGCTCAGCAAATTAATGTTGATATAATTAAAATAATGACTTAAAGGGCACACAGATATTTAATTTGATTCCACCAAGTCCAGAACTTTGTTGTTTCGTTGCGATGGTGATCAGTAGACTTATAACAGACGTCTAGTGAATGATGAACATATTAAAGTTGAAATGTAAGTTTGACTAGTAGGCAAGAAGCGCTTCCATGGATCTTGGCGCCAGAAGATCTCAACTCTTTGCCTTAAGGCCCCTTTCACACGGAGGGTCCGTTCAGGTCCGCCTGTCAGTTTTTTAGGCGGACCTGCACGGACGCTCCATGTACCCCTATGGAGGCACGGATGTCAGCGGAGACATGTCCGCTGACATCCGCTCCGCCAAAGTGTGACGGAGGAAAACCCTATTTTTCCTTCCGTCGGCGGAGCGGATCGGATGACAACGGACTCTACGGTCCGTCGTCATCCGATCCCCCCATAGGGGAGAGCGGCGCTCTGACAGGGCGGTCCCTGCACAGTGTGCGGGGACCGCCCAGTCATCCGACGGCTCAGCAGGGATCAACGGAGCGATCCCCGCTGAGCAAGCGGAGCTTTACGGGGCGGATCATCACTGATCCCCCCCGTGTGAAAGAGCCCTTAGGGATTGGCACCAATGTTTCTGGAGTCCCATGGAATGAGTATGACCTTGGACCTTGGCTTTACTGCTGAGTTCCTAGTATGGATATTTTTTGGACATGTGCACTGCCGAAAAATTTGTTTGTTTTCGTTTTGATCGCAATTCGTAAATTCAAAAAGTCGAATATTCGAAAATCCGAAAATTTGAAAATTTGAAAATAAGAAAGAAAATATGAAAATTAAAAAAAACTAAATTCGGAAAATTCTAAATAATAACTAACTAATAATAACTAGAAGGATAAAGAGAATGAGTATACAGGGAACTAAGTTATAATAAATAAACATAGGTACAATTAAATATATATATTGGTGTGTGTAACAGGATTGATATTTGGGGCCCATGAAGGGGGGGGGGGGGCGTGTTTGTTGTTTCGTTTTTTTTGACATGTGTAAATTGCTTTTGCATGAATTTATTTTTGTATCGTGTGTAAGTGTTATGATTTGTAACTGTAATGAAAGAAAAAAACTTAATTTAAAAAAAAAATCAAAAAAAGGAGAAGGGAAGGGGAAAAGGAAAGAAAAAGAAGGAAGGAAAAAAAATAACTAACGATTAAATTATAGGTATAGTAATTTCCTTTCAAATTTGGCTGTCGAACGTAACAAATACGAATTTATCTGAAGTTACGAATTATCCAAAGTAACGAATGCCATAGCTAAACAAATGGAACGAATCAAATTAATAATAAATAATAATAATAAAAAGGTTTTTATTATTATTGTTATTTATTATTATTATTCTGTTATGTTCCATTCGTTTAGATACGGCATTCGTTATTTTGGATAATTCGTTCACTAACAGCCAAATTTTAAAGGAAATTCCAATAAATATAATTTAATAGTTTGTTATTATTTCAGATTTTGAAATTTTCGGGTTTTCAAATTTCGACTTTCGGAATTTACGAATCTTCAAATTTCGGAATTTTGGAATTTTCAAATTAACAAATTTACAAATTTTCACATTTACGAATGAACAAATTTATGAATTTTTTAATTTTCGAATATGCGAATTTACGGATAATCAAAAAAAAATGTTAAATGGGTTTTCGGTAATTCGGATGTTTCCAAATTGACAAATTTGTTGAAATTTGTTAAAAAACGAATTTGCAACGAAAATAATTGCACATGTCTAATAATTTTGTATAGTTGCATTGGCCCAGTTATGACCCATGTAAGTATACATATTCAATATCTTGCTGTGAAAGAGGAGAATCACTGTTCTAGTCCCCACTGCTAGAGTGAGCCCCGCTGTCTTCCTTTTTCCACACCGATCTGTTGTTGAAAGTAATGAAATAAATGTAAGTTTGTATTGTATAACAACAGAGATATCCTGCGTTAAATGTGTCATAAATCCCAACAATCAAGAAAAAGCAAATACAAAATTAGCAATACAAAAGTGAACTCCCCCCAAAAAATGTGTTACGCTAATAAAGTGCATAAACAAGTAAATAATACGAAAAATTCATATAAAAATACAGTATAAGAAATAAATGAATCAGTGAATTAATAAAGAAATAAAAAAATGAATAAAAAAAATATTTGTCCAAACATTCATAAAGTTCATGAAAAGTGTAAAAAAAGAATCACAAATCTTCCAGAGGTCAAGTGGTTAAATATAAAGAAAAAAAAAATAAGAAAAGCCTTTTTCTTATTTTTTTTTTCTTTCAGCAGCTTAGTAGATGCCCCCTACTCATTCCATTCTATTTGAGGATATCCCCTTTACTTTGCCTGTTGTTTCTTCATTTATCTTTGTGTTTTTGGCTTTAAATCTTTACTAGCGCCCTGACTGTTGAGGGATGTATACCCCCTAATTATATATACTATATATCTATTTATATTGTAGATTTTCTATTTAAAAAAAAATAAAAAATTGTGTCCAATCGCAGTAGTTGGATTGGACACAGAGATGGGAATATTACACTAGTGTGTAGTAATGTTTTTTTTTTTATTGTCTTATTTATTCTGGTCATATCTGAATCTGATTTTGCCAATTTGGTTTATGATTGTTGTTTACATTCATTTTCCTTCCTTTTTATTCTTATCTTTATTCTTTTCTTTCAATTCATTTTTTGTCCCTTTTCTTTTACATTTAAAGGATTTTCTTTATATCATAAATTTCTTTTGGAATGTTGTATAACGAAAAACTATTTTCCGATTAGTTATTTACATACATTTATTTTCCTTCCTTTTTATTCTCATCTTTATTCTTTTCTTTTGTTTTTAGATTATTTTTTTTGTCCCTTTTCTTTTACATTTAAAGGATTTTTTTAATATCATCCTTTGGAACGTGCAGAACGAAAAAAAAAATTGTTCCGATTAGTTACTTACATAAATTTGTTTAGTTAAATTAGTTTCATTTGTTTAAATCATTTTCGGAATTCATTTTATTTATTTGTTTTCGAATCGATTCAAATTTTTCGAATTTGGATTGATTCTAAACGTTTTTGAATAGTTTTAATTCAAAAAGTTTTTAAATTAGAATGCTTTTCCAATTTCCAAAAAGAATAAAATAGAATAGAAAATAAAGGAATAGAATAGAAAAAAATATATATTTTTTTCTTTTCTATTCCTTTATTTTCTATTCTATTTTATAGAATATGGAAGATGGAACAAGAAGATGGAAGAAAGGAAAAGACATTAATAAAGGAATTGTCAAAAACCGGCTCTTGTAATTTTTTACATTTTTGTCACTTTCTTTGTGAAATGGTAGGGGTACATTTGTACCCCATTACCATTTCACACAGGGGGGGGCGGGATCTGGGGGTCCCCTTTGTTAAAGGGGTCTTCCAGATTCCGATAAGCCCCCCGCCCGCAGACCCCCACAACCACCGGGCAAGGGTTGTGGGGATGAGGCCCTTGTCCCCATCAGCATGGGGACATCCTCCCCATGTTGAGGGCATGTGGCCTGGTACGGTTCAGGAGGGAGGGGGGCTGCTCTCTCGTCCCCCCCTCTTTTCCTGCGGCCTGCCAGGTTGCGTGCTCGGATAAGGGTCTGGTGTGGATTTTTGGGGGTACTCCACGCCATTTTTTTTTATTTGGGGTGGAGTTCCCCTTAAAATCCATACCAGATCTGAAGGGCCTGGTATGGATATTTGGGGGAACCGCACGCATTTTTTTTTTATTTGCGGCAGAGTTCCCCTTAATATCCATTCCAGACCTGAAGGGCCTGGTAATTGAATTTGGGGGACCCCCACACTTTTTTTTGGTGTGTTATCAAAGACTTTCAATTACTTTTATCTGTATTGACGGGAACCAGCAATTCATTACAGCCGAAAGGACTTTTAATTGACTATTATTTTACTTTAGAAATGTCATTTTGCTCTCGAACTGTTATAAACATGGAAAACATGCACTACTTTACAGGCATACTATAGACACCCCCCGGGTATGATATTTAGGGCCAGTTCACACCGGATGCAGTGCAGTGCGTTTTTTTGATGCATGAAAAACGCAAAGAAAGTTGATCACATTAATGCCAATGGCATAGGTCACACCACTGCAGTCCGTTCCAGTGCGTTTCATAAAGGAAAAAAAAAATTGGTCATGCTGCATTTTTTAGGTACAGAACTGTACTGGACCGCAGTAAAACACATCAAAAATGCAACGGAACGTACCAAAAACGCACTGGAATGCACCGGACCGCACCTAAATGCACCAAAGACGCACTGCAACACACTTGTCCTAAGTGAAAAGAGGGGGAAAAAACACTGGACTGCATCAAAAACTTAACAAAAATGCACTGGAGCGTGCCAAAAATGCGCATGCAGAAAAGCACCTGGAACACATCCAGACTGCGTTTCTATGGTGTGAACTAGGGCCAGTTCACTCCATAGAAACGCAATCCGGATGTGTTCCAGGTGCTTTTCTGCATGCACGTTTTTGATGCGTTCCAGTGCATTTTTGTTACGTTTTTGATGCAGTCCAGTGCTTTTTTTTTCACCCCTCTTTTTTATTAACCAAAGAGGACGAGTGTGTTCCAGTGCGTTTTTGGTGCATTTAGGTGTGTTCCGGTGCGTTCCAGTGCATTTATGATGCGTTTTGCTGCTTTCCAGTACAGTCTAGTGCAGGTAAAATGCAGCATGTTCTACTTTTTTGGGGGAACTGGAACGCACTGGAACAAACACTGCCATTTAGAACCATATAACCAACTTTCCATGCATTTTTGATGCAAAAAAACGCAATGGACTGCATGTGGTGTGAAATGGCCCTTAAGCAATTTGGCATATTTAAAGGCACTTCTCTTTGTTTTGTTTTTGGTGTTGTCCAAATTGGTGACATTGATATATGTCCCTTAGGGTGGGACCTGGGCCCCCATTTTAAGGCCAATAACTAAAAGAAAAGCCAGCCAAGTGGGGACTAGCAAAATTAACAAGTCAGTTCCCATAGACTGCGATGGTATTTGTTGGTGGGGGGGGGGGGGGTGATTGTCCCATCCCTAATTTTGTAGCATGCTGGATGATGTGCTTAATTTTGTACGGGGGGGGGGGGGTTATTTTCTGATAGCTGCATTTGTGTTGTTATGCGCATGCCCAGGGACTTAGTTTTTTTTTGGTGCTTTTTGTGTGTGAACAGCACCTGGATATTTCTGGGCATGTTCAGAGAGTGTTTTTATGGGATAGTAATTGAAGGACATCCTTAACAGGTGTAGCCACTTTGAAGTTCAGTCTCTACATTGGGTGAACTTGCATTTTGGGTGTTTCATGGACTGTGCATGTGTTTTTAATTGCCTCATTAGCTCACAAACATAGGTTATATAAAGCTCACAGTTAGCATCCTCTCCCTTGCCCTGAAAAGAGGCAAGTGTGTGTGTGTGTGTGTGTCCAGAAAAATGTACATTTTGGTGTCCTTATCGAGTTTGTAACACATGTATTTTATTTGTTATGTCTTTGCAAAACAGGATGTTTGGTTTATTTTGTGGATTGTATTTTTTTGTGTGGGGGGAATTTTCCCTGAAATAATTTTGATGTTGTTAATGTTTGTCGTTTGTTCACTTTGTTTTAATTGTCTGTGCTGCACTATTTAGCCAAATCTTTATCAAGATGTTGTGAGTCTGTAACTGTTTCAAATTGACTCTGTTTTTTTATTTTTTATTTCTTATTTTTTATTATTCTTTGTTTTGTTGACCAATAAAGTTTGATGCAAAGTTTTGAGGTTTGTTTTGCGTTTTCTTTTCAACAAATGTGACAGCTGATTGGCATGTCAAAACAACAGGTGTGATTTGTCTACCCTGGTGCCTTCATGCTAGCATATGCATGTATTGTATTGTGTGCTGCCATGGAGAGTCACCAGGAAATGAAAAATACAGAGCGGTAAGTATTCAATTTTCCTTTTTTACTGCAGTGGTTCTCAGCCTCAGTCCTCAAGTACCCCAAACAGGACATGTTTTGTGAATTTATCTTATCGAGAATTGCTGTCCAAAATACAAAACCATTGACTGTGATTTAAAGCACATGTGCAAGATGAAGGAAAACCTGCAAACATGGCCTGTTGGGGGTACTTGAGAAGCACTGATTTAGAGCACTGCACTTAAAAATAGCTCAAGGCAATACAATTCTAATTGTGAGCATTTTGAGGGAAACAAAGTAAGTGTTAGAACCCCTGCTTGTGTTTTTATTTTTTAAAGGTTGGGCTTTGTGTCCCCTTGTAGTAAAATTGGCTTCACTTCCTGTCACACAGCTAAACAGGAAGTGAAGGTAAAACCCTACAATGTCTTTTCTTGGGGACACACAGATCAATCTAACTAGTGTCCCCATTAAGCAAATTACACTCTAGGACTTTGTTGTGTACACCCCAAATCATTGGGTAGTTTGGGGTTTAGTAAAGACAAATCCACTCTGCAGTAAAAGTGTAGCTGCTGAAAATCTGAGGGATCACTGGTGATTGTAACATCCAATCATGTAAAAGCAAAGATGGTGTTTTTTTTGTTTGCTTGCATTACCCTTTCGGATATCCAGCAAGTGCACTTGTAGTGCAAAGTAGATTTGCCTTTATTAAATAAACCCCAAAGTCCAAAAAACCTAATACTTTGGGGTGCAACCCTCAAAATGCTGGAGTGCAATGTACATAATGGGGAAAGTATTTAGATTGACCTGTGTGTCCCCAAGGAAAGACATTGGTAGGGATTTCCCCTCACTTCCTGTGTGGCTATGTGACAGGAAGTGAATTATTTGGAAGGATAAAGTGGCCAAATTTGGGAGTTGTCTTCACCCTATCAGGGGTGCAGACATCCCCAAAAACTGTCTAGACTTGTAATCCCTCTGCACTCTATCCCCAAGCAAAAAATAAGAAAGGATTTCATTTAGTTTAACTTTGCAAAGACACATTCCTAAGTTGAATTGTGATGCATGTCAATGGCCCATTTAGACCCTCTTTAATCACTTGAGATCAGCGCTATAACTGATCGCCAGCCACAGCATGGTCCTCAATTGCCGGGAGTCCGTCAATAAACGTCCTCCCCTTCGCGCGCACGCTGTGGTCACCGAGTCACTGAGACTCGGGTGATGACAGATCCAAGTAAGGGGCCGATCCTTGCCCTTTACCATGTGATCAGCTGTCAGCCAATGACAGCTGATCACGTGATGTAAACAAAAGCTGGGTAATGGTTTTTGTTTTCTCCTTGTGCTGACAGTGTGAGCATAAAAAAAAGGCAATCACCGGCTTATGTGCAAGGGACATGGGGCCCGAAGAGGAAGAGGCAATTCTGCGTCATCTGTGACAATTAGTAGCCCCTGCCAGTGCCACCTATCAATGCCCACCACTGCTGCCAATCAGTGCCACCTAGCAGTGCTGCCTATCAGTGCCCATCACTGCCAACTATCATTGCCACCTAGCAGTGCCACTTCTCAATGCCCACCAGTGCCAACTAGCAATGCCACCTCTCAGTGCCCACCCTTGCCAACTTATCGGTGCCCATCAGTGCAGCCCATCAGTGCAGTCTCATCAGTGTACATCAATGAAGGAGTAAAATTACCTTTTGTCTAAATTTTCGAAATATTAACCACTTTCCTACCGCCCACCGTCAAATGACGTCCTTGGCTTTGTGCGGTGACATCTGAATGATGCCTGCAGTTGCAGGCATCATTCAGATATCATTCTTTTCAGCTGGCGATTCTGTGCACGATAAAAACGATCATAGTGGCAGTTCCACCGCTTGATCGTTCTTATAGGCGGCGGGAGGGGACGCCACCTCCTGCCGCCATCCGGTGCTTCTCCGGGCTCTCCCGTGCCATCTTGGGCTCGGAGAACAATTTGGCCGGCGCCGGATGGGAAGCATAGCGATGAATGGGGACCAGATGGTCACCAGTCATCTCTATGACCGTCGGAGGCCAGGGCGCGACGTTATGACATCACGCCGGGTTCCCGTATGTAATCCAAGCCGTGATCTCGGCTGTCAGCATGAGATTGGTGAATTTTTTTGACCGATCTCATGCTTTCCAGCCTGAAGGAGAGATGTGGGGTCTTATTGACCCTGCATCTCTCCATAAAGAGGACCTGTCACAATAGATTCCTATTACAAGGGATGTTTACATTCCTTGTAATAGGAATAAAAGTGATCAAAAAAACAAAAAAGGTAAAAAAAGAGTAAGAAATACAAAAAAGGAAAAAACAAAAATAAAAAAATAAAAAACACCCATGTCCCCGGTAGCTCGCGCTCATAAGCGAACACACACGTAAGTCCCGCCCACATATGTAAACGCCGTTCAAACCACACATGTGTGGTATTGCTGCATGCGTTAGAACGAGTGCAAAAATTCTAGCACTAGACCTCCTCTGTAATGCCAAAATGGTAACGTGTAAAAAAATTTAAAGCATCGCCTAGGGAGATTTTTAAGTACTGAAGTTTGGTGTTATTCCATGAGTGCAATTTTAAAGCGTGACATGTTAGGTATCTATGTGAGGTAGTGTTTCGCGCTACTCAAGAGTAATAAAATAGTGACTGGAGTAACTATCAATGGCTGCAAAATAAATCTGTGTTCACTTAACACATAAACAGTGATATAAAGAAAAAAGGGGGGTGATTTTGCGCTAAAGAAAAAGGTGTTACACAAGAAACACTTCTATGTCTCATAAAACTGATAATATAGAGATATATAATATAATGGTATAATAAATTACCTAATGGTAAATGTGCAAATGTAATAATTACTATAGTGCAATCACCAAGATAAAGTGCAAGTGCATATATAAACACAATAGTGCAGAGAGTTCAATATTGCAATGGTACTGTTCAGAAAAGTTCAAATAGATGTTAAATCAATGATATATTCCAAGTTTCTTGATGTTTCAAAATTGTGGATATCTTCAAATGTTTCAAATGGTGAACAAATTGAAGTATTGAACCTGCGGTGAATCCTATATCTGTCTCCCAATGTTCTCACCTCAACAGCTTGGATCACTGGCATGTAATGTCACTGTTATGGACTAAGTTCTGATGTCTCCTCTATTTCTCCTAGTTCTTCTCCACACTTAAATCATGTTTGGGCGGTGTCCTCTATACAAAAGAAACAAGTGGGTGGGAGGGAAAGGGAGGGGGGGGAGAGAGGAGACCAAGCTCCAATCGGTGCAGCCAGGAGAGGGACAAGGAATAAAGCCTCCAATAGTGTAGTGTTTCAATACGAAAAATAGGCTTTATTAAATAAAAATGGACTCTTACATCAATTAAAAAAATTGACAGCATATAGGAGATAATCGGCGTATGACCGCTTACTGTTATCCTGCTGTCTTACGATCCGTCCGTATGATGCCGCTATCCTCCCTACGGCGTTACGTCACGCACCTCGTGACTTCTTCAGGGGAGCCTGATTGGTTGTTGGGGCATCACTCAAATAGTGTATTAGACCGGAAGTCTTGCGGTCGCCATTTTCTTGAATACCACAATAGACTATATGGGCGCCGCCATTTTTCCTATGTCTGGCTGGTTGTAAACATCCATATCGAATACAAGCATAACAAAACGAAGATATTTGAGCGAAGGTGTTTGTTTCCCTCATCTTCTATTGTGGGATGGTATTATGAGTAGAATATTGTTCTACTCATCTTGATAGTGACTAGCATACAAGTTCCACACTACTCCCTCAGATAATAACAGCCACAGCGGGCTGACTGGGCTAATGACCATCCTAGGAAACAGTATAAATACTACAATGACATGAACCACCGTTTCATCAATAAAATAATCTTTGGATTAATATTATATTAGTATGTATAAATCTTAAATCCATACCTATAATAGTGTGTATATATAATAAGTCTCTTATTAATATGTACTCGTTGCTGACTGGATGGCATCATACTTCAGATCCAGTTCAGCAGGGCAACTAATTATATTATATAAATATACCATACTATCCAGTGAAAGATAAAATAATAAATAATATAATAATTCAAACATAAATGTATAGATAATAAAATTAAAAATTAAGAATTAAAAATTGCTTAAAAAACAATTCAGATCGAACTCTACATTCATTCCCCTGGGTGTCAGTGTTCTGAGCGTATGTATCCACCGAGACTCTTTCTGACTGATATTTCTCACTAAATGGCTTCCTCTCCAGGAGCCTTTAAATTTATCTATGCCCCAAAATTGTAAATCAATAGGGTCCTTGTTGTGGACCTGTGCAAAATGTCGTGACACACTATGTTTCGGAAATCCGTTAATGATGTTTTGTACATGTTCTTTGATTCTTACTTTTAAGGCTCTCTTGGTTCTACCTACATACTGTAGGTTGCAACTACATTGTAGAACGTATACAACACCCTCCGTGTGACACCCTATAAAATCCTTTATAGGGTGTATATTTCCTGTGCTGGTGCTCTTGAATTCTGTCCTTTTGCCTTGAAACTTTTTGGCATGTTTGCAGGCATAGCAGTTTCTACAAGGATAAAAACCTGTTCCATTAAAAAAGGAGTAACTAGGTTTGGGGGGCGGGACTATAATTGATTTAACTATTAGGTCCCTGAGTGTCGGTGCCCTCCTATATATTATTTTAGGTCTATCTGGCAAAATATGATTAAGATCTTTATCTTTTTTTAAAATATGCCAGTGTCGCTCCACCAACCTGGCTACATCTTTATGTTGAATGTTATAGTCTAAAATAAGACACGGCACCTCTTGATATTGGTGGTTTTTGTTTTTATTTAGTAACATCTTGTTTCTATCTAATTCCCTGACATCTGTTATTTGCTTATCTAGCCAAAGGTGGTCGTAGCCTTTTTCTTCAAACCTCTTTCCTATTTGTTGGGCTTGTTCATTATAATCAGTATTCTTGCTGCAATTTCTTTTTAATCTTATAAGTTGGCCCCTCGGTATGTTATATAGCCATGATTTATGGTGACAGCTTTCCAAAGAAAGGTAGCTGTTTGCATCCACTGATTTGAAGAAGGTTTTGGTGGTAATCTTATCTCCTTCTAGTTGGAGAGTTAAATCCAGAAAGTCCACGGTTTTAGCATCAATTTTCCATTCAAGTTTGATGTTTTTTTCATTTTGATTTAATGTATTGAGGAAGTGTTCTAGCTTGTCTCTACTTCCATTCCATATTAATATCAGGTCATCAATATAGCGTTTATATAATGTCAATTCTGGGGGCATCTCTGCATATATGGCCTCCTCCTCCCACTGGGCCATAAATGCATTAGCTACACTTGGGGCAAATTTGGCTCCCATAGCTATGCCCTCATTTTGTTTATAATATGCCTGATCATGCCAGAAATAGTTATATTTGAGACAAAAGTCTAAACATTTAATCAGGAACTTTCTTTGTTTACAAGCGAGATTGCTATATGTTCTTAGAAGCCATTTAGTGGCATGGCAAGCCTCATGATGTTTTACAATCGTGTATAACGATGCCACATCTGCTGTTGCTAATAAAGTTCTTCCTTCCAATACTGGTGTTTGGTCAATCAATTGTAACACATGTTTGGTATCCTTCAAGTATGCTCGTGTACTTTGGACTGCTGGCTGGATGAAATGGTCTATATATTGGCCCAGTCTAGATGTCAGAGAGTCTATGCCATTAACAATTGGCCTACCTGGTGGGTGATCCTTGCTCTTATGTATTTTAGGGACTGTATAGATTATCGGGATCCTACACACTTCCGGTATCAGATATCGTGCTTCTTTTTTGTTTAGGATCTCCTTCTTGGTACCTAAATCTATTAAGAGATGTAATTCCTTTTTATAATTGTTGGTTGGGTTACCCCGTAGTTTAAAAAAAAAAAAAAAAGATAAAGATCTTAATCATATTTTGCCAGATAGACCTAAAATAATATATAGGAGGGCACCGACACTCAGGGACCTAATAGTTAAATCAATTATAGTCCCGCCCCCCAAACCTAGTTACTCCTTTTTTAATGGAACAGGTTTTTATCCTTTTAGAAACTGCTATGCCTGCAAACATGCCAAAAAGTTTCAAGGCAAAAGGACAGAATTCAAGAGCACCAGCACAGGAAATATACACCCTATAAAGGATTTTATAGGGTGTCACACGGAGGGTGTTGTATACGTTCTACAATGTAGTTGCAACCTACAGTATGTAGGTAGAACCAAGAGAGCCTTAAAAGTAAGAATCAAAGAACATGTACAAAACATCATTAACGGATTTCCGAAACATAGTGTGTCACGACATTTTGCACAGGTCCACAACAAGGACCCTATTGATTTACAATTTTGGGGCATAGATAAATTTAAAGGCTCCTGGAGAGGAAGCCATTTAGTGAGAAATATCAGTCAGAAAGAGTCTCGGTGGATACATACGCTCAGAACACTGACACCCAGGGGAATGAATGTAGAGTTCGATCTGAATTGTTTTTTAAGCAATTTTTAATTCTTAATTTTTAATTTTATTATCTATACATTTATGTTTGAATTATTATATTATTTATTATTTTATCTTTCACTGGATAGTATGGTATATTTGTATAATATAATTAGTTGCCCTGCTGAACTGGATCTGAAGTATGATGCCATCCAGTCAGCAACGAGTACATATTAATAAGAGACTTATTATATATACACACTATTATAGGTATGGATTCAAGATTTATACATACTAATATAATATTAATCCAAAGATTATTTTATTGATGAAACGGTGGTTCATGTCATTGTAGTATTTATACTGTTTCCTAGGATGGTCATTAGCCCAGTCAGCCCGCTGTGGCTGTTATTATCTGAGGGAGTAGTGTGGAACTTGTATGCTAGTCACTATCAAGATGAGTAGAACAATATTCTACTCATAATACCATCCCACAATAGAAGATGAGGGAAACAAACACCTTCGCTCAAATATCTTCGTTTTGTTATGCTTGTATTCGATATGGATGTTTACAACCAGCCAGACATAGGAAAAATGGCGGCGCCCATATAGTCTATTGTGGTATTCAAGAAAATGGCGACCGCAAGACTTCCGGTCTAATACACTATTTGAGTGCTGCCCCAACAACCAATCAGGCTCCCCTGAAGAAGTCACGAGGTGCGTGACGTAACGCCGTAGGGAGGATAGCGGCATCATACGGACGGATCGTAAGACAGCAGGATAACAGTAAGCGGTCATACGCCGATTATCTCCTATATGCTGTCAATTTTTTTAATTGATGTAAGAGTCCATTTTTATTTAATAAAGCCTATTTTTCGTATTGAAACACTACACTATTGGAGGCTTTATTCCTTGTCCCTCTCCTGGCTGCACCGATTGGAGCTTGGTCTCCTCTCTCCCCCCCCTCCCTTTCCCTCCCACCCACTTGTTTCTTTTGTATAGAGGACACCGCCCAAACATGATTTAAGTGTGGAGAAGAACTAGGAGAAATAGAGGAGACATCAGAACTTAGTCCATAACAGTGACATTACATGCCAGTGATCCAAGCTGTTGAGGTGAGAACATTGGGAGACAGATATAGGATTCACCGCAGGTTCAATACTTCAATTTGTTCACCATTTGAAACATTTGAAGATATCCACAATTTTGAAACATCAAGAAACTTGGAATATATCATTGATTTAACATCTATTTGAACTTTTCTGAACAGTACCATTGCAATATTGAACTCTCTGCACTATTGTGTTTATATATGCACTTGCACTTTATCTTGGTGATTGCACTATAGTAATTATTACATTTGCACATTTACCATTAGGTAATTTATTATACCATTATATTATATATCTCTATATTATCAGTTTTATGAGACATAGAAGTGTTTCTTGTGTAACACCTTTTTCTTTAATGTTAGGTATCTATTTACTCCGCATAACAACATCTTTCACATTATCCCCAAAAATTGGGCTAACTTTACTGTTTTGTAATTTTTCTACGTTCATGAAACCATTAATTTCCCCAAAAAAAGTCGTTTGAAAATTTATTGTACAAATACCGAGTGAGATAAAAATTTGCAATGACCGCCATCTTATTCCCTAGGGTGTCTGCTAAAAAAACATATATAATGTTTGGGGTTTTGAAGTAATTTTATAGCCATAAATGTATGATATTTACATGAAGGAGGGAAGTGCCAGAATAGGCCCAGTGCTGAAGTGGTTAAAATATAATTTTTTTTCTTTTTTAACTCGGTCTTTTGTATTTATATATATAAAAAAAAAAAACGCAGAGGTGATCAAATAGCACCAAAAGAAAGCTCTATTTGTGTGCCAAAAAATAATACATTTTCATTGGGTTACAGTGTTGTATGAGCGCGCAATTGTCATTCAAAGTGCATCAGCGCTGAAATGTGAAAATTGGTCTGGGCAGGAAGGGGGTTTAAGTGGCCAGTGCCCAAGTGGTTAATGTAAGGCTACATGCACACGGACGTTTTTCCAGTCACTTGTTTGAGCGTTTTTTGCAGCTTAAAAACGTCTCTCCATGTTAGCCTATGGCCTCATGGCCACCATGGCGTTTTTGAGCTGTAAATGGCATAGGTGTTTTTAGGCCCCATGTAGACGGGACGCTGGTGCAAAGTGTTCAGAACTAAGTTTAAAAGCGGCGTTTAGAAAGGCGCTCTTTGTGGCGTTTGCATGCCGCGTTTTACCAGATTTGCGTCTATATGCGTTTAGTTAGGAAACATGATAAGGAGCCGCCCTAAGCTCCAAAAACAGTATTATTAACGATTTCAGCTATTTTTTGAGACCAGAGTGAGTATCAGCAGCTGAGAGAGCAGCAGTGTAGTTGTATTTAGTGTGTCACTTGCCACATCACCTGCCACAAGATGTGGATTGTCCACTTGCCACGTCACCTGCCCCAAGTTGTGGATTGTCCACTTGCCACGTCACCTGCCCCAAGTTGTGGATTGTCCACTTGCCACGTCACCTGCCCCAAGTTGTGGATTGTCCACTTGCCACGTCAGCTGCCCCAAGTTGTGGATTGTCCACTTGCCACGTCACCTGCCCCAAGTTGTGGATTGTCCACAATGCAATGGAAGCAATTGCATTATTTTTTTGATATACCGGTATATATTTATTTTTAATGGTTTTTCCTCATTTGCCCTAATTTTTGAGTTTATCAATGTAAAAAAAATAGGTCACCTTTAAAAACGCTTCTAAACTAAAATGCGTCTAAACGCCGGTACCGCGTCTGAAACGTGGAAATCTTTGGCGTCTGAAGGCATTTTTAGGCTTTGTGAAAAACGAGTTTAAACGCAACTGCAGATTTTTTTTTCAAGGCCAAAAACAGTGTTTTGGATGTAATAGAATTCAATGGACCCGCATCCAAAACGCAAGTACCGTGAATTTGCGGCAATTTTTTTTTAACCTGCTTATAGCTGGTTGTTAAAGGAAATGTAAAAAAAATAAACATTGCCGGCTCTAAAAAAAAAAACAGCGTGGGGTCCCCCCCAGGTCCATACCAGGCCCTTGGGTCTAGTATAGATTCAAAGGGGACCCCCCCACCAAAATGAAAAAAAAAATGGCGTGGGGGTCCCCCCCAAAATCTATACCAGGCCCTTCAGGTCAGGTCAGGTATGGATTTTAAGGAGAACCCCCGCCAAACTTAAAAAAAATAGCGTGGGGGTCCCCCTATAAATCCATACCAGGCCCTTCAGGTCTGGTATGGATTTTAAGGGGAACCCCGCTAAATTTAAAAAAAATAGCGTGGGGTCCCCTAAAAATCCACACCAGACCCTTTATCCAAGCACGCAACCTGGCAGGCCGCAGGGGAAGAGGTGGGGACGAGAGAGCGGCCCCCCTCCCTCCTGAACCGTACCAGGCCACATGGGGACAAGGGCCTCTTCCCGACAACCCTGGCCGTTGGTTGTCGGGGTCTGCGGGCGGGGGGCTTTCGGAATCCGGGAGCCCCCCAAAAAAAGTTAATAAAAAACACAACACAGGTTTTTAAAGTAATTTATTAGGCAGCTCCGGGGGTCTTCCTGACGGGCGCCCAGCTATCTTCTTCCAGCTCTTTTGCTAGCGGGGTCCCGGGCTTCCTCGTCATCTTGTTCCGACTTTGGGGGTCTTCCTGCGGGGCGCCCCGCTATCTTCTTCCAGCTCTTTTGCTAGCGGGGTCCCGGGCTTCCTCGTCGCCTTCTTCCGACTTCAGGGGTCTCTTGTTCTGTTCTCCGCAGGTTGCGTGCTCAGATAAGGGTCTGGTATGGATTTTGGGGGGACCCCCACGCCGTTTTTTTGGGCTTAGGGGGTTTCCCTTTAAATCTATACCAGACCTAAGGGCCTGGTATGGATCTTGGAGGAACCCCCACGCCGTTTTTTCGGCTTAGGGGGTTCCCCTTTAAATCCATACCAGACCTAAGGGCCTGGTATGGATCTTGGGGGAACCCCCACACCGTTTTTTGGCTTAGGGGGTTCCCCTTAAAATCCATACCAGACCTAAGGGCCTGGTATGCTCCTGAAGGGGAACCTATGCCGGTTTTTTCATAAAAATTTGGCGTGGAGTTCCCCTTCATGATTCATACCAAACACGGGACATCGAGGCTGCCGAGAACCAGCGCGATGCCATCGCGCTGGAGACATTCTCGGCCAGCTAGTTGCCTCTAGGACACGACTTGAGCGGCTGCTTCACGCTCAGGTTGTGTCCAAGTTGCCTCGCAAAGTCGCGCTGTCCCTGTGTTAGCCGGCACACGAGTCGGATCCGCTTCATCCAACTTCCCGGGCGACCTCTATTCAAATCAATGGGCTCCCATAGGGAACCATTCATTTTCAATAGAGCGCCGCTGACATTTGTATTTACTATAACAGTGCACCGCTGTGCGCCGCTGGTTCCTGCGCGATGTGAAGGAGTTATCCGGCGCACCAATTAAGGTTAGAACCAGCGCAGCGCACTGTTATTAGTAAATCAGCCCCTTTGTCACACCGTATTTGTGCAACGGTCTTACAACGCAATTTTTTTGGGAAGAATATGCTTTTTTGAATTAAAAAAATAAGAAAACAGTAAAGTAGACTTATAGCAGATGTCTAGTGAATGATTAACATATCAAAGTTGAAATTTAAGTTTGACTAGTAGGCAAGGAGCGCTTCCATGGATCTTGGCGTCAGAAGATCTTAACTCTGCTGTTAGGGAATTTTGCACCAATGATTCTGGAGTCCCATGGAATGAGTATGACCTTGGACCTTGGCTTTACTGCTGAGTTCCTGGTATGGATATTTTTTAGACATGTGCACTGCCTCATCCTGCAGCTGCATACCCATGTCACCAGCCACAGCTCCTTCTAGCAGACACCCAGGAGATGGAGTCATGCTGAGGCAATACAGTCAGTATCACTTAGATCTCAACAGCCAATGGTTGAGGTTAATCAAGTATTAAGTATTTCATAGCCTTGTAGCCTATGGAAATATTGAATGGCACACATTAATTTGGTCTCTATAAGACTATCCTACTTTCCAATCACATCTTCACATTATCACCACGGATGAGCATTTACAATTGTTAGCATTGTGAGTGAGACCCACCGAGGCCTCACCTGAATTTCTTGGTCGTTGAATAATGGTTCTAACGTATTTCCTCCTGCTCCATCCCTGCAGCCATCATAAATCTATTTGTCTTGTAAGGTCCCATGAGGTGAACACCGGGAGCCAAGCGCATAAGAGATTAATGATCACCAAATATTAAACGGGGGAAGCCGTACAACGAGATTTTCATTTCATTCCATGATCTGAGATTTACAGATCACACAATCCCAAACTCTACATCATCCTCCTGTCCAGATTATAGCTCTGAATGTTAACCCCTTCATGGAGCGGGGGGGGGGGGCACTTTGTGCATGTGGGACCAGAATAAAAAGCTAAATTTAAATATATTGCAGGTAACCAATCCCTAATTGTGGTAGTTCGATTTGTTTTCTTTTTTTTTTTAGGCTTTTTTTCTTTATTTTCACATTTATAATTTTTTTACATTGCAGCGCAACCGCGATCAGCAGAATGTGTTCTCGAGTTGCCTCAGGGAATGCTTTCCCCGGAGCTCCGCCTGTCTGGTAAAGCCCCTGACTCTATCGGCAAGCTCTATTGGCCGAGAGACGCAGCCTCCCATCAATCCCTTCCCTTGCAGTTCCACACATTACACCAGCGGTCCCCAACCTTTTTGGCACCAAGGACCGGTTTTGTGGAAGAATATTTTTCCAAGGCCCGGTAGGAGGGGGGGAGGAATCACGACGTGTGGGTCAGTTCACACTGCTGCGGTGCGGGAACCCTGCAAATCCACTGCAGGTTCCCGCATCGCAGGTTTTCCGGTGGCAGTTCACATTGCCCTATGCGAACTGCTGGGAGTGTCAGTTAAAAGTTAACGACACCCCCAAATCAGTTCGTATATCTCAGTGCGATCTGCAAACTCTGACAGGAATCGGATCGCATGGGTGTAAACACCCATGCGATCTGATTCTGCTGCGGACAAAAAAAAGGGTCCTGTGTGAGTTTGATGCGTGTGAGTTTGATGCAAATTCAGCCATACGATTTGTATGGCTGAAATCGCACAGAGATCGCATGTGATGTGCACTGCACTGCGGTGTGGTGCGAATCACATCCGAACTCGGACATCGCTGCAGTGTGAACCGGCCCTAAATGTCCCAGTGTAAAAATATTATTAAATGTCCCAGTATAAAATTATTATTACATGTCCCAGTATAAAAATATTATTAAATGTCCCAGTATAAAAAAAAACATTAAATGTCCCAGTATACAAAAATCATTAAATGTCCCAGTATACAAAAATCATTAAATGTCCCAGTATACAAAAATCATTAAATGTCCCAGTATACAAAAATCATTAAAATGTCCCAGTACACAAAAATCATTAAAATGGCCCAGTACACAAAAATCATTAAATGTCCCAGTACACAAAAGTCATTAAATGTCCCAGTACACAAAATTCCCTCTGCAGTGCCCACTGTACTTACAGTCTCAGCACGGGAAAGTCAGGGGGAGCCGTTGGAGATTGCGGGAATGTATTGAGCTGGTACATAGCGAGGGTGGGCGGAGAGATGACGTCATTCTCTCTCTCTCATTGGCCGGCCGCGCCTCTGTGTAGCGTAGCCTTGCAGCGCCGTATGTTAGGGCGGGACAGCAGCGCGCCTCTGCGTAGCGCAGAGAGATGGTGTCATCTCTCTGCTCGGGCAGCTGCATCGCTGATGGTCTCCTCTGTGGCCCGGCTATAGCGGCGGTACGGCACTGACAGTGTCAGTCACATTGCGGCCCAGCTAGAGAGGCGGTACGGCCCGGCTTTGGGCCGCGGACCGGGGGTTGATGACCTCTGCATTACACTCATTCACACATATCTCTTTGGTGCCCTCTGCTGGCCTATTCTAAACGGGCAACAAAATTCCATCCCCAGCCTAACAGCACATTAAAGTTTAACCACCTCTGGACTGCCCACAGTATATATAAGCCAATACTTTGACGTTAAATACCGCTAGCTGCCATAACCCAGGTATTTTTTTAAAAGGCGGGCGGTCCTCTTTCAGATAAAAGTGGTCTCTGCAGCATAATTGCCTCAAGATCAGTGACCTCCATGCTCCTGTGTCTTCAGTGACCCCTGTGTTTCTGAGTCTCCAGTGACCTCTGTGCTCCTGTGTCTGCAGTGACCTCCGTGCTCCTGTGTCTGCAGTGACCCCTGTGCTCCTGTGTCTGCAGTAACCCCTGTGCTCCTGTGTCTGCAGTGACACCTGTGCTCCTGTGTCTGCAGTAACCCCTGTGCTCCTGTGTCTGCAGTGACCCCTGTGCTCCTGTGTCTTCAGTGACCCCTGTGTTCCTAAATCTCCAGTGACCCCTGTGCTCCTGTGTCTTCAGTGACCCCTGTGCTCCTGTGTCTGCAGTGACCTCCGTGCTCCTGTGTCTGCAGTGACCCCTGTGCTCCTGTGTCTGCAGTAACCCCTGTGCTCCTGTGTCTGCAGTGAAACCTGTGCTCCTGTGTCTGCAGTAACCCCTGTGCTCCTGTGTCTGCAGTGACCCCTGTGCTCCTGTGTCTGCAGTGACACCTGTGCTCCTGTGTCTGCAGTAACCTCTGTGCTCCTGTGTCTGCAGTAACCCCTGTGCTCCTGTGTCTGCAGTAACCCCCGTGCTCCTGTGTCTGCAGTGACCTCCGTGCTCCTGTGTCTGCAGTGACCCCTGTGCTCCTGTGTCTGCAGTGACACCTGTGCTCCTGTGTCTGCAGTGACACCTGTGCTCCTGTGTCTGCAGTAACCCCTGTGCTCCTGTGTCTGCAGTAACCCCTGTGCTCCTGTGTCTGCAGTGACACCTGTGCTCCTGTGTCTGCAGTAACCCCTGTGCTCCTGTGTCTGCAGTGACCTCCGTGCTCCTGTGTCTGCAGTGACCCCTGTGCTCCTGTGTCTGCAGTGACACCTGTGCTCCTGTGTCTGCAGTAACCCCTGTGCTCCTGTGTCTGCAGTGACCCCTGTGCTCCTGTGTCTTCAGTGACCCCTGTGTTCCTAAATCTCCAGTGACCCCTGTGCTCCTGTGTCTTCAGTGACCCCTGTGCTCTTGTGTCTGCAGTGACCTCCATGCTCCTGTGTCTGCAGTGACCCCTGTGTTTCTGAGTCTCCAGTGACCCCCATGCTCCTGTGTCTGCAGTGACCCCCATGCTCCTGTATCTTCAGTGACCCCTGTGCTCCTGTGTCTGCAGTGACCTCTGTGCTCCTGTGTCTGCAGTGACCCCTGTGCTCCTGTGTCTTCAGTGACCTCCGTTCTCCTGTGTCTGCAGTTACCCCTGTGCTCCTGTATCTGCAGTGACCCCCGTGCTCCTGTGTCTTCAGTGACCCCTGTGCTCCTGTGTCTTCAGTGACCTCCGTGCTCCTGTATCTGCAGTTACCCCCATGCTCCTGTGTCTGCAGTGACCCCTGTGCTCCTGTGTCTGCAGTGACCCCTGTGCTCCTGTGTCTGCAGTGACCCCTGTGCTCCTGTGTCTTCAGTGACCCCTGTGCTCCTGTGTCTGCAGTGACCCCTGTGCTCCTGTGTCTTCAGTGACCCCTGTGCTCTTGTGTCTGCAGTGACCTCCATGCTCCTGTGTCTGCAGTGACCCCTGTGCTCCTGTGTCTGCAGTGACCCCTGTGCTCCTGTGTCTTCAGTGACCCCTGTGCTCTTGTGTCTGCAGTGACCTCCATGCTCCTGTGTCTGCAGTGACCCCTGTGTTTCTGAGTCTCCAGTGACCCCCATGCTCCTGTGTCTGCAGTGACCCCCATGCTCCTGTGTCTGCAGTGACCCCCATGCTCCTGTATCTTCAGTGACCCCTGTGCTCCTGTGTCTGCAGTGACCCCTGTGCTCCTGTGTCTGCCGTGACCCCTGTGCTCCTGTGTCTTCAGTGACCTCCGTGCTCCTGTGTCTGCAGTAACCCCCGTGCTCCTGTGTCTGCAGTAACCCCCGTGCTCCTGTGTCTTCAGTGAACCCTGTGCTCCTGTGTCTGCAGTGACCCCTGTGCTCCTGTGTCTTCAGTGACCTCCGTGCTCCTGTGTCTGCAGTAACCCCCGTGCTCCTATATCTGCAGTGACCCCCGTGCTCCTGTGTCTGCAGTGACCCCCGTGCTCCTGTGTCTGCAGTGACCCCCGTGCTCCTGTGTCTTCAGTGAACCCTGTGCTCCTGTGTCTGCAGTGACCCCCGTGCTCCTGTGTCTGCAGTGACCCCCCATGCTCCTGTGTCTTCAGTGACCTCCGTGCTCCTGTATCTGCAGTGGTCCCCGTACTCCTGTGTCTGCAGTGACCCCCCTGCTCCTGTGTCTGCAGTGAATACTGGTGGGAGGTGCTGATTTGGCCAAAAGGAGTACAATTTACCCACATCCCAAATAGTATATGTACAGGAAAATTTTTCCTCTGATGGGACTTTAAAAGGTAAAACTCCTCTATGAGTAAAGGCGTAAGGTATAAGTATAATGTATTTATTATGATAACAGTAGATGAACACAATCTACAGTGCAAAAAAGCAAAGAAAAAAGTTGTACAGGATGCATAGAAAATGATAAGTACACTCATGCAATACATTGAGGTACAATCATTACGCCGTTGTATAAATCAAACACAACAAGGAGGACCCAACGCGTTTCGAGTTAGACAGGTATTTCTCTTCTTCAGGGGTATGTGATTGAACCCAAGACGGAAAATAAGTCTATAATTGAAAAGACAACTATAAGCATAAGGTATAGTAACAAGATAAAATAAATGCAAATTCATATTATCTTTGTATTTACACTGACCATATGGTATTGCTTTAAACCATCAATCATTTACTGCATCCACTTTAAAAACATGGGGGGCATAGTGCTGCTGTCTTGAACAATGCTAAGTCCGGGACATCAGAGCCAGGCACATCCAGAGATAACCCAGAGGAGGATTCCCCACAGAGTGTGTCAAGACCCGTGTGGCCAGGGCCCAGGAAGCGAGAGGTGGTCGCTGAAATGAACAGACTACATACGTATGTACGGGACTGTGAGTAGGGCTGGAGGTGCAGGGGAACACACGGATTGCCCCTATACACCCCAAAGGAGAAAACGTTCTTAAAATGCTAGGCCAAAAGAAGGAGAAAGTAATGGTGTTTAAATATAGTGGTTGTCATACCTGCATGGTAACAAGCGTCCAGTATGGAGCTGTGCCTAGGATGTATACCTACCACAAGCAGCCAGGATCCAACCAGGGTAGGAAAGGAGGCAACAAAGGGGGAGGGGTGGTATGTGCACACAGCAGTGTGGGACCCAAAGTCATGCCCTAAAACCAGGAAAGCATGAGACAAATCTTAATAAGCGTCCTACAGCGCACGTGCATGTGTAAGATATATGACAATCCATGGGGTATATAAAAGGGGTCATACTTGTGTGTCCTAAGGCTGAGGGGTTGTGGCAGGGAGCCAGCAGCTCGGTGTAGACAGGTTGGTTGGTATAAGGGGGCGTGTTAAGTATGTTAGAGGGGTGGGGCAAAAAGCCAATCCTATAGGTAATGGGGGAGTGGCTGGAGGGTCTGTAGACGCCCCCCGAGTCGCCGTCGCACGAATCCGCCCCCGCCTGTGCAACTCGTGCACATGGATGGAGGATGTGGTGACGTCAGACGTCCAGTGCGGTGATGCCGGACGTGAAGTGGCGGTGACGAGGACCTGCGTCGGTGGCCCGCGACGCAAACCGGAAGAGCAACAACCCAGGAGGCCTGGCCATGCTCTTCTACTGGATAGGGCGCCGCTTGTGCCAAAAAGGCGACACAAGACGGCCCCGTGTGCCGAGTGGGGAAATCCTATAGGAGGGTGGCCAGATGGGCCCGACTGGTCAATCCCGGAACTGCAGCGCGCACAGGACATGTCAGGAAAAACACTGATACAGGATGTGAAAAACATATATTGAGCTGGGAACAAAAGGTGAATGGATTAAAATACACAGAAAAAAAGAGAATTATAATGCAGCAAGCCACCCAGAAGCTGGATTAGCTATGCTGCATTAAAAATCATGATGTTTTACCAGAGAACTTTTTGTAATAAAAACCTATATACATTTCAGACCACTGGAACATCTGGATATTAAAAGACAAAGAAGTCAGATTACGAGCAAAAACTGAGCAATTGGGAGAAGGAGGGGGGGGGGGGGTTAATATTAGCATTATGGCATTATTGACATTATGGTTGATCATTTGGCTCCCATTCAGAACCCCCTAAGTGAAACCTTCGAGAAAGGGTCTAAATGGCATGGAACCATTGAGTCCAGGTGGTTGAGTGGCATTTAAACGAAAGATCCATATTTGTTCAAATTGTAAGAGAGTTTTATTCCAGTCACCCCCCCGCATCCTCAGATGTACACGGTCGAGGATTAGGAATGAGAATTTGGGTCATATGCCCTCATGCACCGTGGTGACATGTCTGCCAAGCGGTAAGTTTGGATTACAGGTTCTCATAGATGTAATGTGTCTGTAAACTCTACGCCAGAATTCCTGGATGGTCTTTCCGACGTAGAAGCATGTGCATTCACATAGGAGAAGGTATACTACGCCAGATCATACAAAAAGAAAAAGAACAATGAGTACCAGGGTGGTTTAACCCAAAAGGCCGTTCATTAAATATGAACTAAAGATACATGACTAGCGTTAGGAATATAATTTGTCGTTTGTAGCCTAAGAGACTGCATAAGAAAAAAATATATTAATCCCAGATGTAATAGAAAAGGGGATTAAAAAGAAAGTGGCTACTTTTAAACGACATTTTAGTCTGGGCCATAGGGTTAGAAAAATATATACCATTTATTGTTGAGTATCAAAAGAAAAGCAATTTTGTACATATATATTCAGTTAAATACTCTGATGAATAAAATATGACTTCTTACACTATTTTACCGATTGACTCCTAGGGGAGGAGTCAATTCGGAAAATATTACAATCAAACAAAGAGGACAAACAGAACTAACAGTACCATCACCAACAATAAGGGAAAGACACACAGCACAGATGGTCCGGACGCCGGCAATTAAATTCAAAGTGGAGCTGCAGGATGGCAAGACTAACTTGATAAGAATCAGTATTATAAATCTATTTGGTCATATGGACAGAATATACCATGGTGCAGCTTCACTGTGAATAAACCCTAATGAAATTTGGGCCCAACTGGAGAAGATGACAATGTATCCATTAATATCAACCTCCTGGGGGAGGAAGGAAGTTCATGGAGTATTGGGTAGAATTTGGAAAAAGGAAGGACAGGGGACAAGTGTTCCTGTTGCGCTTTGGGAATCACAGTATAATGCTCAGATAGCCTTCTGTATGATTTTTCCAGATGGTAAATTTAATCACATCTCCTCAAAAAATGATCGGTTGGGATGGGGATGATGAGGGGTTTAAGTCATTTGTTGATAGGTTAATTAAGGAATATGACCCTTAATAGCATGACTGACAGTAATTCAATACAGCGCGGAGTGGTGGGAGTTAGGGTAGCCACAGGTGTACAACAACTTCTTAGTGTATTCAGAAGGAAAGGGATTCAGTTACCACTGACATACTGAGCGCGGCCAGTTTAGTTCACTGGACTCCCGTTGGTACTTTACCCTCTCAGTTGCTCAGCGTCCTTTGAGTTAGCTGTGGCTCCGTGCTCTACCGAGCCTCCTTGTCACGGTGGGATGTCTCGCTGTCCGCCGGTCTTGGCACGCCGGTTTGTAGCGGGTCTTATGGCAGCGTGGAGATTCCAGAATTCGCTCTGTATGCGCTGCACACGCGCCGACCGGGACTTCGAAAAACCGCCGCGTCCGGCGCTACTGTCTGCTGGTGTCCTCCGTGCATCAATCTCCACTGTCAGGCTGAAGGGTTGCGTTGCCGGCGTCACGTGACCTCCGTGACGTCAACGCGTTTCGCTTTGATGTTGCGTAGCTTCGTCTGGACGTAATCTGTGGTTAATGCTTGCGGGTCTACTTATGGACGCTACCTGTATTAGCAGGTCCACCCACAATTTAACCCGTTACTGGGTAGTTCCCTCTTTTTTTTAAAACTTGTAAAACTTGTAAGAATAAAAACGGTCTTTTCTGCACAGTATGAAAAGACCATTATATATTAAAGAACAGATCGTTTCATTAAGGCCAAGTTATATCGCCGTGGAGATGAGATAGGATTATATTTAGACATTACATAGGATAGAATGGCAGGAGGGGACAGAGTGATACGAAGTAAGAATACTAGATATAAGTACAGCTACTGATACTGAAGTCTCAGAGTGCACTGAGATTGTATAGAAGCGGCAAAAGGACCTGATTAACCTTATATCAAGAGAAGTATACCAGGAAAATAATAATAATATAAATAATAATACATAAAAGGAGAATAGGGATAGGGGGATTTCATTCTTAAGTTGCTTATTAAGAGAGGAGGAAAATGCCGCTAGTAGCAGGCGAAGGTGTACTACGCCAGATGTTTGGCAATTGGCATAGTGTCTGCAGTGACCCCTGTACTCCTGTGTCTTCAGTGCCCCCTGTGTTCCTGTTACTTCAGTGACCCCTGTGCTCCTGTGACTTCAGTGAGCCCTGTTCTCCTGTGTCTTCAGTGACCCCTGTGCTTCTGTGCCTTCAGTGACCCCTGTGCTCCTGTGCCTTCAGTGACCCCTATGCTCTTGTGCCTTCAGTGACCCCTGTGCTCTTGTGCCTTCAGTGCCCCCTGTGCTTCTGTGCCTTCAGTGAGCCCTGTGCTCCTGTGCCTTCAGTGAGCCCTGTGCTCCTGTGCCTTCAGTGACCCCTGTGCTCTTGTGCCTTCAGTGCCCCCTGTGCTTCTGTGCCTTCAGTGCCCCCTGTGCTTCTGTGCCTTCAGTGAGCCCTGTGCTCCTGTGCCTTCAGTGAGCCCTGTGCTCTTGTGCCTTCAGTGCCCCCTGTGCTCCTGTTCCTTCAGTGACCCCTGTGCTCTTGTGCCTTCAGTGAGCCCTGTGCTCCTGTGCCTTCAGTGAGCCCTGTGCTCCTGTGCCCTCAGTGACCCCTGTGCTCCTGTGTCTTCAGCGACCCCTGTGCTCCTGTTCCTTCAGTGACCCCTGTGCTCCTGTGTCTTCAGTGAGCCCTGTGCTCCTGTGTCTTCAATGACCCCTGTGCTCCTGTGTCTTCAGTGAGCCCTGTGCTCCTGTGCCTTCAGTGACCCCTGTGCTCTTGTGCCTTCAGTGCCCCCTGTGCTTCTGTGCCTTCAGTGCCCCCTGTGCTTCTGTGCCTTCAGTGAGCCCTGTGCTCCTGTGCCTTCAGTGAGCCCTGTGCTCTTGTGCCTTCAGTGCCCCCTGTGCTCCTGTTCCTTCAGTGACCCCTGTGCTCCTGTGCCTTCAGTGAGCCCTGTGCTCCTGTGCCTTCAGTGAGCCCTGTGCTCCTGTGCCTTCAGTGAGCCCTGTGCTCCTGTGCCCTCAGTGACCCCTGTGCTCCTGTGTCTTTAGCGACCCCTGTGCTCCTGTTCCTTCAGTGACCCCTGTGCTCCTGTGTCTTCAGTGAGCCCTGTGCTCCTGTGTCTTCAGTGACCCCTGTGCTCCTGTGTCTTCAGTGAGCCCTGTGCTCTTGTATCTTCAGTGAGCCCTGTGCTCCTGTGTCTTCAGTGACCCCTGTGCTCTTGTGCCTTTAGTGACCCCATGTGCTTCTTTGCCTTCAGTGACCCCTGTGCTCCTGTGTCTTCAGTGACCCCTGTGCTCCTGTGTCTTCAGTGACCCCTGTGCTCTTGTGCCTTTAGTGACCCCATGTGCTTCTTTGCCTTCAGTGAGCCCTGTGCTCCTGTGCCTTCAGTGACCACTGTGCTCCTGTGCCTTCAGTGCCCCCCATGCTTCTGTGCCTTCAGTGCCCCCCATGCTCCTGTGTTTTCAGTGACCCCTGTGCTCCTGTGTCCCACATTGACCCCAGAGCTTCCTTTGTCAACCAGTGATCCCAGAGAATCCTGCATCACCTAGGAGGCTCCGCGTCTCCAGTGACCTGTGCATTCCTTTATCTCCAGTGTTCCTATTGTCTCCAGTGAACCCTGTGCTTCTGTGTCTCCAATGACCCCAGAATTTCCAGCGACTCCTACACCCAGTGCCCCCTATGTCTCCATACAGCCTCAGGTACACACCTATATTTTCTAGATTTTTGCTTTCAGTGGATATGGACCCCTAACTGTGATCATGAGAAGCAGCTCCTCATGGGTGTGGTCAGTGCAAAGTATGTAAACCCAGTCACTAAAATCTAATATAAGGTATTAACACTGCTGGGGTAAATGCTCATTTATGCCCAGGGTGCCCAGTACAAAGCAGTTTTAATTACCTTATTTTTTTATCTTCCGGCAGCCAGGGCTCACCTCCACTCGGCCGATCTTGCTTGGGGGTCCTCAGCATCCTCATTAACAATGCAGAGACTGAGGTCACAGCTGCAACCACCAGCCAGAGAGGGAAAGAGAGAAGGCTGCGAGGGACCGGTTGCATTGAAGAAGAAGGGTGGAAAAAAGGCAAGAAATAAGCTTGTGTTGGGTGTGTAGCGATACCTCCAACTAAGGAGGCCGCAGAATTAGATTTGGGCCCTGAGTGCAGCTCCGCCAACCCCCGGCAATAGGCTCTACCCCCTTCTGGCACAGCTAGTACTAACAATCAATGATATGTCCTATGCAATAGAATAACTAAGCAAGGACACAGTAATGAATTGTAATAGGTAAAGTGTTTTACTCATTAATTCTCAATATGGATAAAGGGGTAACAGTAATCACAGTTCCAGATAATCACTCCTAAGGGCAGCGTCCTGCCACTCTAACACACTATATAGTAACACACGCTACAGGTGCGCCATACGGGCGACCGTTAACTAAGTGCCCTATGGCGCAGTAATCAAACACGCTAGAATCCCCACCAGGCCTGGTTCTAATATTTAACTTAGTCCTTCTTTCTTCACCGGCAGGTCTGTAATGGTGGTGCACTTTAAACAGAGTATAACTTTGTAATCCAAGGGGTATGAAAATAACTTGTAGGCCACGGCAGTCTATAGGCCTATATACAGCAACAGTATCTTAGCTGGGCTTACGCCCTCTCACCCGCCGGACTACGGATCCAGTCCGGGAAACCTCCACCGGTCGTGTCACACACACTCGATCTCTCCAACGATCGGGCCCCCGATCCGAAAAGGCTGTAGCTCACAAAGTCAGATGCCACCCAGGCTCGCAGAGGGGAGGGTGGAAGGCTCTTTGGTGCAGAGCAAGGCCTCAGGCTTCAGGCCTTGCACTCCGACACATCCGCACAGGAGGATCCGTCTGCAAAGTCTCGTGTCCCCAAAGAGGCCGAGCCCGGCCTCGCCTCCTCCTTTTATAACCCCTCCCATGAGTCTCTGCGGTGGAACATCACAAGAATGGGGTTATGGGTAATGTAGTTTCTTCCCAATATAGGGGAATACCCCGCTACAGGTGCAATAGGCAAAAGCAAGCATTTAACCCTTTCAGTCCCACTGCCAGGGTAGTCTTTTTTTCTTAATTTTCCCAGAGTTCAGCGCTAACCCTTTCATATGGAATACATCGGCAGCAGCAAAAAAAAATCTGATCACCCCGCCCACACATACAAAATGTAAACATAATGGTGGGGGCACCTATGCATGAAACAACGCTTGCACTAAATTATTTAAAAAAAAATTATTGTTAATTTTACTTTTATTTTTCTTGTTTAATACTTTCTTTCTTTCTTATTTATTTTTTTTAGCACTTTTTTTCCTATTACAAGGAATGCAAACATCCCTTGTAATAGGAATAGTGTGTGACAGGTCCTCTTTACAGTGAGATCTGGGGTCAATAAGTCTCCACGTCTTTCCTCTAGGCTGGGAAGCCTGAAATTAAAGAAGACATTTTTTTTTTTGTTTGATGCTTTCTTTCTTTCTTATTTTTTTAATCACTTTTTTTCCTATTACAAGGAATGCAAACATCCCTTGTAATAGGAATAGTGTGTGACAGGTCCTCTTTACAGTGAGATCTGGGGTCAATAAGTCTCCGCGTCTTTCCTCTAGGCTGGGAAGCCTGAAATCAAAGAAGAAAAAAAAAAAAAAAAGATCCTGGCTTCCCAGCCAAGGCGGTGCCATTTTTTTAAAATGCATCGCGCCCGGCCTGCGAACGATCATAGAGACTCCGGGGACCATCTGGCCCGCCGGAAATCTTTATGGTCAACATCTGCCGCTGGTCAGTTTCGCCAATGGCGGGGCCGAGCCGCAGGGTGGCGGGAGGGAGCGGGGGTAGCTCTGGCAGTAAAATGGTTAATTGTTTACCAACAAGTTAGGTTTAAATTTTATCCTATCGTTCTCACTTCAGCTACTATTAAAAGATGCAGATAATGATGGGAACCCCATCAGAGGCACATCAGCAGATGCAGAGAAGAATGGCTGACAATGAATGGAATGGTGCCGCGCTCTTCCCTATACATTGTGGATGTGGGAGGACGCGGAGAAGCGTTGGGTCTTTATTCTCCATGTGAAGCGGGATTGTGCAGCGAAGGCAAATTCTGATAACTGCTTGAAGTATACATGAGACGTGTTCAGATATTCTGAGATTGCAAGAATCACATGAAGAGCAAGCCAAGTTCTATAAGAAGTTACATAGGAAGAGATGCCAAGAGTTACATTGAGTATACAGGAGAAGCGGTGATGTGTCCATCCAGAGATAATACGAGAAGAACAGTCATTACATTCAATGTACAGAACAAGAGAACTGCTAATCGCATACAGGAAATACACCGGATACAGCGATATACTGAGAATATCTCCCATCATGTAAAAGAAGAGACTTGATCATGTCCATACATACAGAATAAAAACAGATAACTACATAGGGAAAAAGATTTGTCTTTCTTTTCAGCCAGTCTCCTCCTACTGACACAGTCAAGCCTCATTCCTTCCACTGACACCAACAACGGTGCAGAATACTTCCCACTAATATAAACAACGGTGCACTGATCCTCCCACTGACACCAATGGAGGGATACTATTCCCCTTACTGACATCAATGATGGGGCATGATTCCTCCCACTGACACCAACGAGGGGACACGATTCCTCCCACTGACACCAACGAGGGGACACGATTCCTCCCACTGACACCAACGAGGGGACACGATTCCTCCCACTGACATCAATGATGGGGCATGATTCCTCCCACTGACACCAACGAGGGGACACTATTCCTCCCACTGACACCAACGAGGGGACACTATTCCTCCCACTGACACCAACGAGGGGACACTATTCCTCCCACTGACACCAACGAGGGGACACTATTCCTCCCACTGACACCAACGAGGGGACACTATTCCTCCCACTGACACCAATGAGGGGACACTGTTCCTCCCACTGACACCAACGAGGGAACACTATTCCTCCCACTGACACCAATGAGGGGGCACTATTCCTCCTACTGACACCAATGATTGGGCACTATTCCTCCTACTGACACCAATGGAGGGATACTATTCCGCTTACTGACATCAATGATGGGGCATGATTCCTCCCACTGACACCAATGATGGGGCACGATTCCTCCCACTGACACCAACGAGGGGACACTATTCCTCCTACTGACACCAATGATGGGGCACTATTCCTCCTACTGTAAGGTGACCAGACGTCCCCGGTTTCAGGGGACAGTCCCCGGATTGAGGACACTGTCCCCAGACCAAGTCTGTTCCCAGTTTTGTCCCCGGATTGGATTTGAACAGGGGCTGGGGCAATTTCAAAGACAGTCAGTGCAGATAAAAAAAAAAAATATCGCAATTACACCCCCCCCCCCCGCTCCGCCGCTCCTACTAGCTTAGGGGGGTGTATTTTTTCCATTATCTGTGCCCTTTTCTGATGATCATGTGCTGGTCGGAGCGGAGGGAATATTTCTTCAGTTTCGGGTGCCCATTCAGCTCCGCTCGCATGTTCTTCTGCCTTGGCTCAAGTCCCGGCCAGCCGCCTGCCTGCTTATCTCCTTGCCTTCCCTGGCGGAGTGATCTTACTCCGCTCCCCACCCAGTAGTAGCCGGGGCCGGAGAGTAAGACTTGACAGGCTGTGAGGTGGGCGGCGATGGGCAGAGAGTCGCTGATTGCCGCTATTACTAGTAAAAAAATAAAAAAATATGTCCCCGGATTTCATTTTAAAAATCTGGTCACCTTATCCTACTGACACCAATGATGGGGCGCTATTCCTCCCACTGACACCAACGAGGGGACACTATTCCTACCACTGACACCAATGATGGGGCACTATTCCTCCTACTGACACCAATGATGGGGCACTATTCCTCCCACTGACACCAATGATGGGTTACTATTCCTTCCACTGACACCAACGAGGGGACACTATTCCTCTCACTGGCACCAATGATGGGGCACTGTTCTTCTCACTGACATCAATGATGGGGCACTATTCCTCCCACTGATACCAATAATGAGGAACTATTCCTCTTACTGACATCAATGATGGGGCACTATTCCTTCTACTAAAACCAATGGTGGGATACTATTCCTCCCACTGACACCAATGATGGGGCATTATTCCTCCCCCTGATAACAATGATGGGGCATTATGAGGATGATGATGATGATATAGGATTTATATTGCGCCGAATACGCCCCCTTAGGAGCGCGTCTAGGCGCATTATTCCTCCTCCTACTGACCAGAGATGCTATGTAATGTCTTTTATTACTCTCTGGGACACATTCTACTCCCACTGGCCACAGTCCGGATCCCCTAAAGTCTTAAAGTGGAGTTCCACCCTGAAGTAATTTTTTCCCCCAAAATTTAAAAAATAATTGAAAAAAATATATAATTTTACTCACTTTAAATAGCGGTTGCTATGCGGAAGTCCCTAATCTTCCTCTTCATCGTCCGCGGCAGGTCTCCTTCCTCTGTCCTCCTCGCGGTGTCTTCTGGTGACTGTGTGTATCCCAGAGAGCAGCCGGCCCATTCACAAAACGGCACGAGGCTCGCGCATGCGCAGTAGGAAACGGACAGTGAAGCCGCACGGAGCTGCCAGCGCCGAGGGATCGGCTTCGGGGGGGCTGACATCGCGGGCGAGTAGGACAGGTAAGTGTCCTTATTAAAAGTCAGCAGCTACAGTGTTTGTAGCCGCTGACTTTAAAAAAAAAAGAAATCGCGCGTGGAATCCCCCTTTAAAGACAGTAAACTAGCCCTTTGTTTAGAAAGTTTGAAGACCTCTGTTTTAAATCCATTGAAATTTTTTATTTTTTTTAAAGTATGTCTGCAGTTCAACTTTTTAACTTTAACATAATGTTTAATTTATTTGAATATCCCAACCCCAAAAAAAAAAAACATACATATATATATATATATACCGTATATACTCGAGCATAAGCCGAGTTTTTCAGCACTTTTTTTGTGCTGAAAAAGCCCCCCTCGGCTTATACTCGAGTCTTCCACGGTGTCATGCAGTCGGTCGGCGGACGTCTGTCCGTCCAGTCCATCCAGGAGGCGGCCGTCCAGTGTAACAAAGCCCCGCCTCCTCGTCCTCGTCCGTGATAAGCGGAACACTGGGAAACTGAATCAGTGTTCTGTCTATCATGGACGAGGAGGAGGTGGGGCTTTGTTATACTGGACGGAGAGCGCATGCGCAGAACCCTCGATTGGAGAATTTGACGGGTTGCAAAATATGACAGAACACCGGCCGCTGACTGACTGCATGACATCGCGGGAGACTCTGAGGCTTTGTTACACTGGACGGAGATCAGGTACATGAGGCACAGTGAGGCACAGTGAGGCACACAGATGGGCACAGTGAGGCACAGTGAGGCACACAGATGGGCACAGTGAGGCACAGTGAGGCACGCAGATGGGCACAGTGAGGCACGCAGATGGGCACAGTGAGGCATGCAGATGGTAGGGTGACCACATTTCCAAACTGCCATTCAGGGACACACCCCCCCCCCAAAAAAAAAATAATTATGATTTTTGACAAAAAAAAATGCAGATTTTTGGGGCACTGGTGTATCATGAAATCAGCGGGCCCGTGTGCAAGATCAAAAATAGGTCCTAGGCATCAAGAAAAACAATATGGCGCGCAAAGCGCGTCGCAGGGAACAGTGGACATGTCTTAAATTGCGCTAAATATTGGGCGTGGCTTAGAGGGGGTGTTGTTAAAGAGTCTGAGATGACCTATATAGTGCAGAATGTGGTAATGTTAAATAGGGAATGTAGAGTGTATGGTGGTGAGTAGTATGTACAGGAGAGGAGTGCGGAATATATGGCGGTGGGTAATATGTACAGGAGAGGAGTGCAAAGCGTATGGCGGTGGGTAGTATGTACAGGAGAGGAGTGCAGTGTATGGCGGTGGGAAGTATGTATATGAGAGGAGTGCGGAGTGTATGGCGGTGGGTAATATGTACAGGAGAGGAGTGCGGAGTATATTGCGGTGGGTAATATGTACAGGAGAGGAGTGCAGTGTATGGCGGTGGGAAGTATGTATATGAGAGGAGTGCGGAGTGTATGGCGGTGGGTAATATGTACAGGAGAGGAGTGCGGAGTATATTGCGGTGGGTAATATGTACAGGAGAGGAGTGCAGTGTATGGCGGTGGGAAGTATGTATATGAGAGGAGTGCGGAGTGTATGGCGGTGGGTAATATGTACAGGAGAGGAGTGCGGAGTATATTGCGGTGGGTAATATGTACAGGAGAGGAGTGCAGTGTATGGCGGTGGGAAGTATGTATATGAGAGGAGTGCGGAGTGTATGGTGGTGAGTAGTATGTACAGGAGAGGAGTGCGGAATATATGGCGGTGGGTAATATGTACAGGAGAGGAGTGCGGAGTATATGGCGGTGGGTAATATGTACAGGAGAGGAGTGCAAAGCGTATGGCGGTGGGTAGTATGTACAGGAGAGGAGTGCGGAGTGTATGGCGGTGGGTAATATGTACAGGAGAGGAGTGCGGAGTATATGGCGGTGGGTAATATGTACAGGAGAGGAGTGCAAAGCGTATGGCGGTGGGTAGTATGTACAGGAGAGGAGTGCAGTGTATGGTGGTGGGAAGTATGTATATGAGAGGAGTGCGGAGTGTATGGCGGTGGGTAATATGTAAGGGAGAGGAGTGCGGAGTGTATGGCGGTGGGTAGTATGTACAGGAGAGGAGTGCAAAGCGTATGGCGGTGGGTAGTATGTACAGGAGAGGAGTGCAGTGTATGGCGGTGGGTAGTATGTATATGAGAGGAGTGCGGAGTGTATGGCGGTGGGTAGTATGTACAGGAGAGGAGTGCAAAGTGTATGGCGGTGGGTAGTATGTACAGGAGAGGAGTGCAGTGTATGGCGGTGGGTAGTATGTATATGAGAGGAGTGCGGAGTGTATGGCGGGGGGGTAGTTAGTGGAGAGAGGAGGAAGAGGAGTGAAATACCACCTCCTGATAGTCTGTCAGCCACTGCTATACCACCTTGGTGGTGGGGCACTCCGAAGGATGCAAGGGGGCACTCTGGAGGCACTAAGGGGGCACCCTGGAGGTTGTAGGGGGGATGTAAGGGGGCACTCTGGCGGTACTTAGTCAGAGCCCCCTTACATCCTCCGGGGTGCCCCCTTAGTGCCCCCTTACATTCTCCTCCAGAGTGCCCCCTTACATTCTTCTCCAGAGTGCTCCCTTACCTCCCTTTACTTTCTCCAGAGTGCCCCCTTACATTCTCCTCCAGAGTGCCCCCTTACATCCTCCTCCAGAGTGCCCCCTTAGTACTACTGTACTAAGGGGCACTCTGTAGAAAGTAAGGGGAGGTAAGGGGGCACTCTGGAGAAAGTAAGGAGGCACTCTGGAGAAAGTAAAGGGAGGTAAGGGAGCACTCTGGAGAAAGTAAAGGGGCACTCTGGAGAAAGTAAGGGGAGGTAAGGGAGCACTTTGGAGGAAGTAAAGGGAGGTAAGGGAGCACTCTGGAGGAAGTAAAGGGAGGTAAGGGAGCACTCTGGAGAAAGTAAAGGGGCACTCTGGAGAAAGTAAGGGGAGGTAAGGGGGCACTCTGGAGAAAGTAAGGAGGCACTCTGGAGAAAGTAAAGGGAGGTAAGGGAGCACTCTGGAGAAAGTAAAGGGGCACTCTGGAGAAAGTAAGGGGAGGTAAGGGAGCACTTTGGAGGAAGTAAAGGGAGGTAAGGGAGCACTCTGGAGGAAGTAAAGGGAGGTAAGGGAGCACTCTGGAGAAAGTAAAGGGGCACTCTGGAGAAAGTAAGGGGAGGTAAGGGAGCACTTTGGAGGAAGTAAAGGGAGGTAAGGGAGCACTCTGGAGGAAGTAAAGGGAGGTAAGGGAGCACTCTGGAGAAAGTAAAGGGGCACTCTGGAGAAAGTAAGGGGAGGTAAGGGGGCACTCTGGAGAAAGTAAGGAGGCACTCTGGAGAAAGTAAAGGGAGGTAAGGGAGCACTCTGGAGAAAGTAAAGGGGCACTCTGGAGAAAGTAAGGGGAGGTAAGGGAGCACTTTGGAGGAAGTAAAGGGAGGTAAGGGAGCACCACTACACTGACCCCTAAAATGACCTGTCCACTACACTGAACCCTGCACTGACCCACCTGACCACTATTACCTACCTGGCCTCTACACTGACCTACCTGAACCCCCTGACCACTACACTCCTTCCTCCAGTACTTACACTACTCACTGACTACTCCCCCACACAAACACAAGGTAGATCGGTGGATTTCACTCACCACTCCAGGCCAGGACTCTATCCATGAAGATCATCCATAAATGACTGGTATCCCCCTGCAGGCCGAGGACTCCGCCAGCAGCCGCCAAACGCTCGTCTGCACCGAGCACTGCCCCTCCCACTCACACATACACACATGGACCGCCCGGCCCGTGGCAAGGCATCATGGGGGACAGGACAGGCTGGACCGCTGGAGTCCCTGGGCGGGGGAAAGCGCGGCCCGGGTGCTGAGGAGCTGAGGAGTCTGCCTCATTAAAGATTATAATAGGGGCTGCTGAAGCATGGAGGAAGTCACTCTTGGGACAGCAATTGCAGTCACGGCAGCACGGGATTGGAATGAGGTCGCCGACGCCTACACGCAGGGGAGAGAGCACTGGCTTGGCTGCCCACCCCCACGCTACACTACTGGGCTGGCCCGGCCAGATGACATCATCGACATTCGGCAGTCGGTGGAAAATCGCAATGCATCAGTCATTCCGGGATACTGTATTGTCCCGTAATGAGGGTGCCCAGGACCCGGGACAGATCTGCTCATTGCGGGAATGTCCCGGCCAATCCGGAACACATGGGCACCCTAGCAGATGGGCACAGTGAGGCACAGTGAGGGAAGCAGATGGGCACAGTGAGGCACAGTGAGGCATGCAGATGGTCACAGTGAGGCATGCAGATGGGCACAGTGAGGCAAGCAGATGGGCACAGTGAGGCACAGTGAGGCATGCAGATGGTCACAGTGGGGCATGCAGATGGGCACATTGAGGCAAGCAGATGGGCACAGTGAGGCACAGTGAGGCATGCAGATGGTCACAGTGAGGCATGCAGATGGGCACAGTGAGGCACGGAGATGGGCACAGTGAGGCATGCAGATGGGCACAGTGAGGCACAGTGAGGCAAACAGATGGGCACAGTGAGGCATGCAGATGGGCACATTGAGGCACAGTGAGGCATGCAGATGGTCACAGTGAGGCATGCAGATGGGCACAGTGAGGCACGCAGATGGGCACAGTGAGGCACAGTGAGGCATGCAGATGGTCACAGTAGGGCATGCAGATGGGCACATTGAGGCAAGCAGATGGGCACAGTGAGGCACAGTGAGGCATGCAGATGGTCACAGTGAGGCATGCAGATGGGCACAGTGAGGAACGCAGATGGGCACAGTGAGGCATGCAGATGGGCACAGTGAGGCACAGTGAGGCAAACAGATGGGCACAGTGAGGCATGCAGATGGGCACATTGAGGCACAGTGAGGCATGCAGATGGTCACAGTGAGGCATGCAGATGGGCACAGTGAGGCACGCAGATGGGCACAGTGAGGCACGCAGATGGGCACAGTGAGGCACAGTGAGGCAAACAGATGGTCACAGTGAGGCATGCAGATGGGCACAGTAAGGCAAGCAGATGGGCACAGTGAGGCACAGTGAGGCATTCAGATGGTCATAGTGAGGCATGCAGATGGGCACAGTGAGGCATGCAGATGGGCACAGTGAGGCACAGTGAGGCATGCAGATGGTCACAGTGAGGCATGCAGATGGGCACATTGAGGCAAGAAGATGGGCACAGTGAGGCACAGTGAGGCATGCAGATGGGCACAGTGAGGCACGCAGATGGGCACAGTGAGGCACGCAGATGGGCACAGTGAGGCACAGTGAGGCAAACAGATGGGCACAGTGAGGCATTCAGATGGTCACAGTGAGGCATGCAGATGGGCACAGTGAGGCAAGCAGATGGGCACAGTGAGGCACAGTGAGGCATGCAGATGGTCACAGTGAGGCATGCAGATGGGCACAGTGAGGCACGCAGATGGGCACAGTGAGGCATGCAGATGGGCACAGTGAGGCACAGTGAGGCAAACAGATGGGCACAGTGAGGCATGCAGATGGGCACATTGAGGCACAGTGAGGCATGCAGATGGTCACAGTGAGGCATGCAGATGGGCACAGTGAGGGACGCAGATGGGCACAGTGAGGCATGCAGATGGGCACAGTGAGGCACAGTGAGGCAAACAGATGGTCACAGTGAGGCATGCAGATGGGCACAGTGAGGCAAGCAGATGGGCACAGTGAGGCACAGTGAGGCATTCAGATGGTCATAGTGAGGCATGCAGATGGGCACAGTGAGGCATGCAGATGGGCACAGTGAGGCACAGTGAGGCATGCAGATGGTCACAGTGAGGCATGCAGATGGGCACATTGAGGCAAGAAGATGGGCACAGTGAGGCACAGTGAGGCATGCAGATGGGCACAGTGAGGCACGCAGATGGGCACAGTGAGGCACGCAGATGGGCACAGTGAGGCACAGTGAGGCAAACAGATGGGCACAGTGAGGCATTCAGATGGTCACAGTGAGGCATGCAGATGGGCACAGTGAGGCAAGCAGATGGGCACAGTGAGGCACAGTGAGGCATGCAGATGGTCACAGTGAGGCATGTAGATGGGCACAGTGAGGCATGCAGATGGTCACAGTGAAGCATGTAGATGGGCACAGTGAGGCATGCAGATGGTCACAGTGAGGCATGCAAATGGGCACAGTGAGGCTGTAGATAAACATTGTTGACCCTCTTTTCCACTTACAGTAGCTGCTGCATTTCCCACCCTAGGCTTATACTCGAGTCAATAAGTTTTCCCAGTTTTTTGTGGTAAACTTAGGTGCCTTGACTTATATTCGGGTCGGCTTATACTCGAGTATATACGGTATATATATATATATACCGTATATATATATATATATATATATAAATATATATACAGTATACTGTATGTAGTATATTCTATTTAAATATAACCAGTAAAACCGAATCTCCCTCTCTCTCTCTGTATATATATATAGATCACATGCATACTGTATCTTTCATTGTTCTGTACTTTTAGGAGAACCAGGCACAACCTGAAATGTATTTTTGTGCCTATGAAGCTGCCTCCCAGGCCCCGTATCTCTCTTTATTCATGTATTTGGCTTACAAGATTCACAATCGGTATAAAAATGTGGCCGATGCTTCAGGACGGAAACAAAGCAAAAAAAAAACAAGCTTCAAAGGTGTAATTCTATTTCTGTCCTCAGACCGACCTCTGCTGCTTTCCAGGCTTGTTATCAGTTTAAATTTCCCAAGACGGCAAAAATTCCACAGCGTTTCTGCCAATTTTCAAACCTTTTTCTTCGTGCTATGAATGAGGGTCCAATCACAGCGTGCCTTACATCCGTACCGTGTCCTGAGCCTTCGGGGCTTTTCCTTAACCTCTACCAAGCATTCGGTGCAGAAGACTCTTCCGTCCTTCTTTGGGATGTCAAATGATGCCATCTGATATACACACGCAATCATTTGTGTTGAATGATATACAGTATTATGCATACAAATTATTTCCATAAGACTAAAAGGAAAATCTGATTTTGGAGACCCTACTGGGTTCTGGTGGGGAAAGTTTAAAGCAGGCAAACAGCTAAATACTTTCACCGATCAGCCATAGCTTTATGACCACTGACAGGTTAAAGCGGAGCTCCGCTGTAAAAAAAAAATATTAAAAGCCAGCAGCTACAAATACTGCAGCTGCTGACTTTTAATAAATGGACACTTACCTGTCCTGGAGTCCAACGACGTTGGCAGCAGAAGACGAGCAATCGCTCGTCTCTTGGCTGCCCCTGCCTCCATCATGGGTGAGGGAATTAGGAAGTGAAGCGTTGCGGCTTCACTGCTCGGTTCCCTACTGTGTGCATGCGCGAGTCGTGCTGCGCCATCCTCACTGTTCCCCGCTGTGTTCTGGGAGCCGAGTGTTTCCCAGAACACAACGGGGGGGGGGACAGGAGCTGACGAACTACCCGCAGTTTCCTGCAGAGTGATTGCCCGGAAGTGGGTGCAAATACCTGTCTTAGGCACCGGAGGGGGGGGGGGAGAAATTCGATGAGCGGAAGTTCCACTTTAGGGTGGGGCTCCGCTTTAAGTGAATAATGTAGCACACCAATCCTGTTGCCCCCGCTTACCTTCACCTGCGGGGGTAGGACACACCATGCCACAAGCCCGTGTCCTCCTTATCAGAGGTCAGGCAGTGTTTACAGATTTGGGTCCTGCAGCGAGTTACCTCCTTCCACTGGTTCTCGTCCCTAGATTATAAGGAAAAGTCTATATTCTTCCCCAAGAAGGCCAATGTCCACACGACTTTAACTCCAACAAAGAGTTTATTTTCCTTTTGTTTCAGTTAACGGGAAATTGAAGGGAGAAAGAAGCTAGCGAAGATAGGAGGTAGATTCAGGCACACAACACCCGACTCATTCGTCGCCACTCGATCCCAAGTGGGTTTAGCTCACCCGCATAGATCCCTCTCACAGTCTAGCAGCCGGAGTGGATCTCGAACAGTACTATCACTTTGTCTCCTCCAGGGACGGGTTCAGGAGATCCTCTATAGCAGCAGAATACTGTTATTCCTGAATCCAGAACTTCCCTTAACCTTCTGTAGGATTCAGAGAACAGACAATGCCAATGGGCACTCTACAGGGTTAACTTTGTTGAGCAAGGAATCCTTCCCTCTGACAAGTCACCAGGTCTTTCCCGAGACAGCAACCTACTATCACTCGTCTCCTCTGTGGGACTGATCCTCCCCTGTCTTCCTCTCGATCAGAGCGGGTACCCTCACCTGGGCAGCCTGGGACTCTAATGTGCTGATTGTAGACCCAGTCAATGGTACTGGGCCTACCTGGAACGTCGCAGCCTCAGGCCAAAGGTGCCTGAGACTCTTCGGCCAGTCCACGTACCCCCAAGGGGCACACTCCCCCAGGCACTCACTCCCTGGGCACTCCTCCCCTAAAATGGCATCTGCCCCTTACATTCCCTCTCCCGGCATGCACTGCAGGCAAGGCCCTGCCCACCGCACGGCAGCCGAGAGAGGACATCCAATCACGCCACTGTGTCACCTGAGGTTCGACCCTAGGCATAGGCAACAGTGCCACCCACAGGCCAAAGGGGAACTGTACACCAGACAACACCACAGCAGAGCAGAGTCCAGCACTAAATTAGAAAGCCTGGGCCAAACTATTGCCAAGGCTGTCCCTTAAATTCGGGCATAGCGACCCCCTAAATTTAGGGGTCCGCTACAATAACATTGATTGTCTTGGTACAATGGCATCTGAAAGCAAGTGTGACATATATTAGGCAGCAAGTGAACATGTTGTCCCTGAAGTTGACGTTTTAAAACCTGAAAAAATGGGCATCACAGATTGTTGTGTATGGAGCGGAGTAGCCGCAGACCAGTCAGGGTGTCCATGCTGACCCGTGTCCACAGCCAAAAGTGTATACAATAGGCACGGAAGCATCAGAACTGGAACACAGAGTAATGGAAGAAGGTGGCCTGGTCTGATGAATTATGTTTTCTTTTACATCATGTGGATGGTCGGGTGCGTCACTTACCTGAGGAAGCGGTGACACCAGGATGCAGTATGGGAAGAAGACAAGCCGGCATAGGAAGTGTGATACTTTGGGCAATGTACTTTGGGCAATCCTTGGGTCCTGTCATTCATATGGATGGAAATTAACATGTACCACCTACCTAAATATTGTTGGTGACCAAGTACACCCTTTCAAGGAAACAATATTCCCTGATGGCCTCTTTCAGCAGGATAATGTACCCTTCCACACTGCATACATGGTTCAAGAATGGTGTGAGGAACACAAAAACATGTTTGAGATGTTGACTTCTTCCAAATTCTCCAGATCTCAATCCATTGAGCATCTGTGGGATGTGCTGGCAAAACAAGTTCGATCCATGGAGGCCCCACCTCACAACTTACAGGACTTAAAGGATCAGCTACTGACGGCTTGGTGCCGGATACCACCGCGTACCTTCAAAGGTCTAGTGGAGCCCATGATTTGATGGGTCAGGGCTAGTTTAGAGTATTCCTGCTTTGTGTGTTCCAGCTAATGTTAATTCTACATATCATAAAATAAGTGATAAATAATAATAAATAACAAAATCCCACAGCAAGGGTGGAGGCTCTCACATCGGGTGCGCAGACCCCAAGAAATAAAATAAACCATCAGGTCCCCAAGCTCTCCAACCCCCAAATCATGTTTGGGTAAACTGGCCTTTAAAACACGTTCTAAATGTATGCTAAAATTCCTTCTTTAGAGTTTACAAGCTCAGATTAGAAAAAAACTCTCACAAGTACGGGGTCACCGAGGTCATCCCTGCACGAAATCTGCTTAAAACTTTTTTTGCGCTATTTTGGGTACAACGCATCTGCCGGCAGCAGTCTGCCCTGCTGCTGCTCTAAGGGTCCCGGTATAATTATACGTCTACTAGGCTTGCACATTAGCCGGCCTCCCACTGTAAGGAAAGCAGGTAAATGTGTTAATTGGTTATATTTAGCAATTTCAGCAGCTTCTTATTTTAAATCAACATCACGCTTTAATTAGGCCTCCAGCACGCATGACAATTTTGGCTAGGCTGATCCGTCAGCCTATACAGTGGCAAGATCGTTGCTGCCATTTTGGAGTTTTTTGCAATGCTAGTGTAGCAATAACCCCAGCTAAGAGGGCTGCTGGTATTATTTTTGGGCCTGTAACACTCTGCTGTCAACCCCCAGTAACTGGCTCTACCCTCCCTTGGCACAGCTAGCGAGAACTAGAGGATTGTGAGACCCGTAGGCTATGGGTATCACAATACGCCAGATAACATACACAGTAATATTTACTTGCTGAACTGACCGTCTCTTATGCACAGTAATAACACCACACAACGTGTCTGCTTAAAGCGGAGGTCAACCCTGAAAAAATGTTTACATTAAAAATCATAAAAAAAAATAAAAAAAAATTAATAGAAAAAAAATAATAATTATAATCACCCTAAATGCCTGTTGCTATGCGGAAGTCCCCTAATCTGCCTCTAATGTTCCTCTTCTCGTCCGCGGTGGCTCTCCTTCCGCTTCCTCTTCTTGTGAATGGGGCGCGCTGCCTTCTGGGAACTGTGTGAATCCCAGGAGGCAAGCCGTCCATTCACAAAGCGCCGTGCGAGTGGCGCATGCGCAGTAGGAAACGGGCAGTGAAGCCTTACGGCTTCACTGCCTGTTTCCCTTACTCAGGATGGAGGAGCCGGGACCTGCCAGCAGCGATCGATTGCCGCGGCGGGACCGATATCACAGGCGAGTAGGACAGGTAAGTGTCCTTATTAAAAGTCAGCAGCTACACTGTTAGTAGCTGCTGACTTTTTTTTTTTTTCCTGCACCTCCGCTTTAATCACTAATGCGTTTACTGAGTAGAATAAAAGATCAAAGTAAACAGTAGTACATCTATTCATGCAGAGCCCTGCAATCAGAACTACTGTAGTCAGCATATAAAACAGGTACACAATCCCCTCAATCTTATTTACATCAATCAATAAACCCCGCTTGCAAGCTTCCCCCTCGTGAGCAAGATGGCGCCCAGCAATGTCTCTACTCTATACAGTCAGGCCTGACTACTTAGTTCACAATGTTTCTGTAGAGAAGGATCTTCGCTAGCAATGGTGGTGCACTTTGTAGGTTATTTGTAATCCACAGGGTGTAAAACAATTAGCTGCTGAATGTGCGACAAAGGATTCAACTAAGGCTGCACGGCACACTGTCCCTCTGGTGAGCAGCTCAACTTGATAACGATGGGTCCTGAGCAAAAGACACTGGGCCTAAAGAGTAACTTAAGAAATCTTCGAGCAAGTGCTCTCTCACCCAACTGAACCAGTCCGTGCGGCTGACTTCCACCACTGTGCATCCCACACACACTCTCACGATACCCGGGGTCTCCGCTCCTCCCGACAAGCTTTGGAAGGTAGATACTCGAGACGTCTCTGGGGTTCTTCCATGAAGAGTAGAAGGCTCTTTGGATCCACAGGGCCCAACTCTCGGACCTAGTCCGAAACAGCAGACCCAGCACAGAGTTTTGCTGCTCCGCCCCTCCTTATATAGTCCAACCCCAGCAGACCTTGCGCCGGGCCCAAAGGAACTGTGGGTATCCCGTTGCACACTGGGTAAGGTAGTCTTTAGGGCTACTTAAAGCAACACCCCGCTACACTAGCAATAGCTGCGGAGAAGGGTTGCATAAAGCACTGTTTACTGCAGATATATGAGTCATATTGGGTTGAGGAACTTGATGGCATTCCCTTTACTAACTGGGATTTAAAGCGGAGGTCCACACAAAAAGTAAACCTCCGCTTTTCGGAACCCCCCCCTTCTGGTGCCATATTTGGCACCTTTCAGGGGGGAGGGGGGTGCAGATACCTGTATAATACAGGTATTTGCACCCACTTCCGGGAATAAACACCCATGGGAGTCACTCCAATTCCCGCCCCCCCCTCGCTGTCTTCTGGGACACACACTGGTCCCAGGAGACAGCGGGGACCAGTGAGGGCGCACCGCGTGGCTCGCGCATGCGCAGTAGGGAACCGGGCAGTGAAGCAGCAGCGTTTCACTTCCTGATTCCCTCACCGAGCATGGCGGCTGCCGACATCGCGGGCGGGCTTGACAGGTAAGTGTCCATTTATTAAAAGTCAGCAGCTGCAGTATTTGTAGCTGCTGGCTTTTAAAAAAAAATTTTTGGGGTGGACCTCCGCTTTGAGACCAATCAATAATCCCATATATAGCTTTGGCATATCAATGTTATCACAAAATAATTTCCCAGTATTGTTAAATTTGTTAAATTTGCAGCTTTAATTAAGAATTTCAGGAGTGCACACCTTACTCAGTGCCTGGTGCCAAGATAGAACCGCAGTTGGCCACTTGAAGGAATTTGAAGTATGCAAAAATTTGTCACATCCACACACAGATATTTGGCCATATTAAAGTCATTATAATTGCAAACTTTTTATAAAAAAAAAAAAAAGAAACATGTCATACATACCTGCTCTGTGTAATGCACAGAGCAGCTCCGATCCTCCTCTTCTCGGGTTCCCCACCACTTCGCTTTGGACACTGCCCCCATAGCAAGCCACTTACTATGGACTGCAACCCACAGGGATAGTGGAAGTGCGGCCAGGAACTGAAGCCCACGCCAACCCATGAAAACCAAAGGATCTCCATATTCACCACTGCCATTTTATTTTTGCACTTCACCAGGATGTAGGTATCCCAAGAATGACCTCAAGAACACTTTCAGTTCTTGTGACATATCCACAGGGTTCATCTTGGTGGTCATTAATTGCTTGCTGTAGAGAAGTATAGATGGAGAAGCTTATGTACAGTGCCTTGAAAAAGTATTTATACCCCTTTACATTTTCCACATTTTGTCATGTTACAACCAAAAACGTAAATGTATTTTATTGGGGTTTTATGTGATAGACCAACACAAAGCGGCACATAATTGTGAAGTACAAGGAAAATCATAAATGGTTTTCAAAATGTTTTACAAATAAATATCTAAAAAGTACATTTGTATGGCGCCCCCCTGAGTCAATACTTTATAGAACCGCCTTTCTCTGCAATTACAGATGCAAGTCTTTTTGGGGGTGTCTCTACCAGCTTTGCATATCTAGAGAGGGACATTTATGCCCATTCTTCTTTGCAAAATATCTCAAGCTCTGTCAGATTGGATGGAGAGCGTCTGTGAGCAGCAATTTTCAAGTCTTGCCACAGATTCTCAACGGGATTTAGGTCTGAACTTTGACTGGGCCATTCTAACACATGAATATTCTTTGATCTAAACCAGGGATAAGCAATTAGCAGACCTCTAGCTGTTGCAAAACTACAAGTCCCATCATGCCTCTGCCTCCGGGTGTCATGCTTGTGGCTGTCAGAGTCTTGCTATGTCTCATGGGACTTGTAGTTCTGCAACAGCTGGAGGTCCGCTAATTGCATATCCCTGATCTAAACCATTCCATTGTAGCTCTGGCTGGATGTTTCGGGTCGTTGTCCTGCTGGAAGGTGAACCTCCGCCCCGGTCTCAAGTCTTTTGCTGACTCTAACAGGTTTTCTTCTAAGATTGCCCTGTATTTGGCTCCATCCATCTTCCCATCAACTCTGACCAGCTTCCCTGTCCCTGCTGAAGAAAAGCATCCCTGTGTCCCCCACATGGCTTCTCGCAAAACTGCAAACGGGACTTCCTATGGCTTTCTTTCACCAATGACTTTCTTCTTGTCACTCTTCCATAAAGGGCAGACTTGTGGAGAAGCACGACTAATGCCCCATACACACGATCATTTTTAATGTCATTTTTAAAACTGACGTTTTTCTTGTCATTTTTTTTCTTGTTTCCTCTCAAGCCTGTCTTGCGTACACACCATCATTTTAAAAAATGTTCAAGCAAAGCGCAGTGACGTACAGCACGTACGACGGCACTATAAAGGGGAAGTTCCGTTCGAATGGCGCCACCCTTCATGTTAGTAAAGTTTGTTGAGAGACGATTCGCTCTTTTCAGTCCTGTGCTTTTCAGTCCGTTACTGCGTGACGAATGTGCTATCTCCATTACGAACGCTAGTTTTACCAGAACGAGCGCTCCCATCTCATACTTGATTCTGAGCATGCGCGTTTTTTTTCACGTCGTTAAAGCATACACACTATCGTTTTTCACGTCGTTAAAAAAAACGACATGAAAAACGACGTGAAAAAAGAGAGCATGTTCGAAATTTTTAATGGCCGTTTTTCACGTCGTTAAAAATGCTCTGGAGCCTACACACGATCATTTTTAATGGCCACTTTTTTTAATGGCATTTTTAATGGCATGAAAAATGATCGTGTGTATGGGGCATTATAGTTCTCCTGTGGACAGATTCTCCCCCCTGAGCTGTGGATCTCTGCAGCTCCTCCAGAGTTACCATGGGCCTCTTGGCTGCTCCTCTGATGAATGTTCTCCTTGCCCGGCCTGTCAGTTTAGGTGGACGGCCATGTCTTGGTAGGTTTGCAGTTGTGCCATACTCTTTCCATTTCCAGATGATGGATTGAACAGAGCTCCGTTAGATGTTCAAAGCTTGGGATATTTTTTTTATAACCTAACCCTGCTTTATACTTCTCCACAACTTTTATACCTGATCTGTCTGGTGTGTTCCTTTGGCCTTCATGATGCTGTTTGTTCACTAAGGTTCTCTAACAAACCTCGGAGGGCTTCACAGAACAGCTGTATTTATACTGAGATTAAATTACACACAGGTGGACTCTATTTAATAATTAGGTGACTTCTGAAGGCAATTGGTTCCACTAGATTTTGGTTAGGGGTATCAGAGTAAAGGGGGCTGAATAGAAATGCCCCCCCACACTTTTCACATATTTATTTGTAAATAAATAAAATACATTTACGTTTTTGGTTGTAACATGACAAAATGTGGAAAATTTCAAGGGGTGTGAATACTTTTTCAAGGCACTGTATGTGAGGTTTTAGTGAATGCATGAGGTTTTGGGAGGGGGGGGGGTCTTTGGTGAAATTTCAGGGGTCTTAACAGACCTCTGATGTTTCACCTTTGAGACAGAGAAAGGAGATTAAGGACACAGCCCTCCATCTCTGTAGCCACAGCTGCACAGAATGAATGCACAGGAATAGTTCTGTACAGAGCTTCCCATTCATTCACAAACTGAAGTGTAGTAAATGCAGTGTACTATGCTTCAGTTATAAATGGAGTCATTGATTGAAGTATTGATCATCACTGACTCTATTAGTTCAGACAAGGAAGAGGCCAGTAAATTACATATTTACCGGCCCCTTCCCCACTCTGCATCCTGACACATCCCCCCCCAGCAGCTGGCGGGAAAGGGAAGAGAGGGGTCCGGAGAGAGCATAGGGAGGCTGGGAGAGAACACCAGGCCCAGGGGTAGCTAGAAGAAGCTACATTGGAGGGGTAGTGGCATATAGAAGAATCAATGCCCTCAATTATCCTCTTGCAGCCGCTGAATGCCTGTGGGAGGCAGAGGAGGAGAAGTGGGTATTCAGCTTCTGCAGGAGGAAAATAGAGGGCATCAGTTCCTCTATATGCCTCCGCCCCCACCCCCGCTCCTATCTAGGTGTGCAGGGGGGCCAGATGGGCCCCCTGGAGCATGGGGCCGGGTTGCAGTTGCAACCCCTGCGACATCTGTAGCTATGCCTTTGCATGGGGTGGAGGATGGATGGAGACCAAATATGGCCTTGTAGACACCTCCAAAATAAAATGTGGCCCAACCGTATTGCTGAGAAGGCAAAATCCCCTTCCCTACTTTTACTAGCTCACTTCACATAATGTATACCAAGAAGAGAGACAGAATGTCAAATGTTGAGAAGTGACTTTAATTAAGATTCAATCATGTGTCTGGCTTGAGCTCCTCTATGTTAATTTTGTAGGCTTCCCAAAAATTACCTGAAGAACACCATCTGTCCATGTGACCTACATACAGGGTTCACTAGACCACTGCTGCACCGTCCGATTACATGCCTGTAGGTGGTGCAGTCTACGTTCTCCACTGCAGGTGGTGCTCTCCTGCAGCAGCAATGTTGATGGAGAGGAATTTAAGAGGAACACAGTTCCTCTATGGTTTTCTGGGTCACCAGTGAAACTATCATTTTGGATGCTGCCCCCCCCCCCCATGTGACTCTAGCAGCCACCTTGGGTCAGGCAGAGCCTAGTTTAGGCCCTGGCTCCCAGGTTTGGCGCACATTTTGTGAGTTAGTAGAGTAGGGACAGGTTGTACGCTTGTTAGGGACAGTACTAGCGGTAAGGGAAAGGTCCCGGATGACATGGGAAAGCATAGAGTCGCAACTCCTTGGATATCTTGCCAGGCCACAGTCTAATCTATTTACAGATACTGTGAATTTGCTATCTCTTCACATTACTGGAAACCGTGAGTGCACCTGGTTGGGCAGCCTTCACACCTGGTATGTTGTGAACTGTTGCTATACTATTTCAATACAGGTTTTTCATTGCACCTGACTGTGTGAATTATTGTCACTGCACCACGCTGCACCCCACCTACAGTATATGCCCCGCCATGAAGGAGTAGAGATGGAGATGCTTATGTGAGTGGGTGGGCTATGCAGAAGGTGCATGGGGGTGCAAAAGTCCCCATAAGGGGCCGAAAATGGCCCAATAGACACCTGCAAATTAGAATTGGACCCAACCTCATTGCTGAGAAGTCAAAATCTCCACAACTTTTGGTTTTGTGGCTAACTTCACATAATTGTATGATGGCCTAAGGGACACCAAGGAGAGAGGAGACAAAATGACAAAAGTTGAAAAGTGACTTTAATAAAGATTCAATCATGCGCCTTGCTTGGCGCTCCTCTATGTACATTCCGTTTAAACAAATCACTGTGGATTCTTCCACAGACAAAGTCACCTTCACGAAAATGATTGTTTGAATATCGCATCCAGAGCAAACTGATTCATTCAGTAAACGGCGCGGCGTCATGAACAAACATGGCCCCGGGGTCATCGGAAGACATATGAATCCTTTCCACCCCCTCCGATCTTTCACGCTCTTGCTAAGTGGCTGCAATACGCTTCTCGCAGGCTCAAACAGTGTCATTAATGTGTAAGTGCTTTGTGTTTTCCAGCGATAAAGCCGCCCAGACCAACACAAAGACTCAGAGAAGATCTTTCATTATTTTGATGGGTTTAGGGAAAGAAGAAACGAGTCTCGTAAAGATGGTAATTTTTTTAGTGAAGGCTATAATTAGCTCTTTTTTATTAATTAATGAATACCGCCTTTGTGATTAACTGCATAGATCTGATAGCTAGGAAAACCCTTACTTCTATAGCGGGTGGAGGTCCTCCTGGAGAGCGAATACAATTTGGCTGCTCTTGGCTAGAATTCAGTGTCTTTCAATATAGGCAACTCGGTAATTTATAATTGCCGTATGAATCAGGATTGAATTTAAAGCAGAATTTCAAGTATAATCCAAGAGTCCAGCTTTATACAATGTAAGTATTCATTACTCATGCCCGAGGGGACACCGGGGAAGCAGCCAATCACTGTAGACGTTGGATCTCCTCTGCCAATTATTGTATTTTAATAGGCTGCAGTCGAATGTTTGGCTGGCAATTTTTTTGCAGCCGGCATGGCCACCCATGGTTAAAATGTTGGCTGATTTAACAGGAACCCAGGGAAAGAAGACATTTTATATTCACCTTTCTGAGGAGGGCGAGATGGATCTTCACTCTCTTGTAGGGTCCAGCTGTTATTGCAGACTTTCAGGTGTGTCGGAGAGCATGTCCCCTAGTTGGCTCCTGTGCCTTGCTAACCCCTACATCAGTACCTGCCACAGTAGTGACACAGGGGTTGGCAAAATGAACCACAGAGCACAGTAGGGGAGATGCAATCCGATATACCTCAAAGTGTAGAGTAGAATCTAGACTCAGAGCCCTGCAAGATAGCAAAGTTTCTGTTTACCACCTTCTGCAAAAGTGAGTATAAAATGCATGTATAGAATTTTTTTTCCCATATTACATTGGACCCCCCCCCATTTTTTTTTACCCCTGCTTACTGGGTGGTATTTTCTGTACAGTTCAGATACTCACCTACACAGAGGGTCCAGCATTGTCCTGCTGAGATCCTCTTGGCATGAGATACCACTTGGTCCCATGCTGCCATGTTGCTTGCGACGTCATTGAGAGGCCAGCCAGCTCTTCCAGGGTTTAGCTGACAGGGCTTGGGATTGTACGCTGCTATCCCCCCCCCCCCACACACACACACATTCTGAATAAAAACTCTAAGGCCGGCCATAGATAAAGTGAATTTCTTTCCTGCAACAGACGGTGTTAAAAGGGGGACCCCTCCCGCCAAGCCACTGTGTTCTCCTGGCAGGGAAGGGGGTTGTGGGGGATTGGGAGAAGCCTTCCCCGCCGGGAGAACACAGTGATTATTGCTGGTTGCTGTAATAGCTGCTAGTAATAATCGCATGTATATCCGGTAGGCTGGTTGTACCCAAGTCGATTAACTTGGGAACATTCATCCTGCCCATACATGGTTCTGCAGGAACCGACCAACCATCTATGACCGGCCTAAGACCACCTGGGATTTGTGATGTGCATATCCCAGGAGTCGCAGCTGTTAGAAATTCTGTATATAGCCCTACAGAACAGACAGTCCACATGGGCTTTGCTGCTTAACTGCAGACGGGAAACAGAAACTTTATTAAATAGAGAAAAGACAGAGTTTACCTACAAACGTGTAAACACTGCCATCTACTGGCTGAAGAATATATCTGTAGTTGTCGTAAAAAAATACAACTACAGCGATTACTCTACACATCATTCACCTAGGCTATTGGCATGCATTGGGGGGGGGAGTAGAGCCGCAAAATTTACATAAAAAAGAGTAAAAAAAACAGTGCTATATGTGGAGAGGAGGGGAGAACAATGTAGATAGTGTTAATCCGCTTAACATAGTCGGTTTCTTTGAAAAGCATGGATTCTTGTTAATGCCACCTAAATGATATCTACACATTGCAATGATTTTTTTTCCTTTTCCGATTGGGTGTAAAATCCAAGATTTTTTTTTATGAAAAGATTTTTTCATAAAACACATGAAAAAAAATTCTCAGGTCTTTAGAATTCGCCAGAGACAGACGGCACAGCTGTATATTAGGGCTCGCTAAAAAGGGAGTCGTGGTATTTCACCTTCAGCTCGCTCCTCATCTCAAATTGTCTGGTGTCAGAAGATGCATTTCAGTAATTTCGGTGATTTGCCGACAATGATTTTTATTTCCCTGGAATGCGATGCATTGAGGCACGGAACCCATGTCAGATGACACAATGATACATTGTGATATTCCACAACACATCAAATGCCGATTACAGCTGAACAAACCAAGGTTAAAGATAAAGGGCTGGAAAAATAATAAACGGAGTTCAAGAAAAAAAATTCCTGGTATTTTATACAAAACCAGAAACATAGAAAATGGAAAATTGAATATCAAATACTTACCGCAATTTTCCTTTCTTGACTGGCTCCATGTCAGCACACACATGGGTACATGCCCGGACTGGCCATAGGGCATACCGGGCATATGCCCGGTGGGCCGTGGCGGCCCGCCGGGGCAGCATGTCACGTCTCCCCCCAGTGCACTCTTAGCTGCGAGTCGGAGCCGCACTCGAGTGACAGTGACACCCGTCGGCACATCAGGGGGCCGGGACCCGCAACAATCCCCTTCTCTCTGGCAAAGTGGCCGCGACACTGATGATCTGATCAGTCTCGGCTCGGCTGTCTCACACAGCCGAGCAGAGTGAAGCCACCTCCCCCTCCTCCTTTATGTCCACACAGGAGGAGGGTACCCGACATGCAGTCCCGCGCTGATCTGAGGTACATTATGGGTCTGAAGGGGGGGTCTGTATTGTGGGGGGGCTCTGTATTGTAGGGGTGGTCTGACATGTAGGGGGGTTCTGTATTGTAGGGGGTCTGTAATGTAGGGGGGTTCTGTATTGTATATTGTAGGGGGGTTCTGAAATGTAGGGGGGGTTCTGTATTGTAGGGGGGTTCTGTATTGTAGGGGGATTCTGTATTGTAGGGGGTCTGTAATGTAGGGGGTTCTGTATTGTAGGGGGGTCTGAAATGTGGGGGGTTCTGTATTGTAGGGGGGTCTGAAATGTAGGGGGTTCTGTATTGTAGGGGGGTCTGTAATGTAGGGGGGTTCTGTATTGTAGGGGGGGTCTGAAATGTAGGGGTGGTTCTGTATTGTAGGGGGGTCTGAAATGTAGGTGGGTTCTGTATTGTAGGGGGGTCTGTATTGTAGGGGGGTCTGTAATGTAGGGGGGTTCTGTATTGTAGGGGGGTCTATATTGTAGGGGGGTCTGTAATGTAGGGGGGTCTGTATTGTAGGGGGTTCTGTATTGTAGGGGGGTCTGTAATGTAGGGGGTCTGTATTGTAGGGGGGTTCTGTATTGTAGGGGGGTCTGTAATGTAGGGGGGTTCTGTATTGTAGGGGGGGTCTGAAATGTAGGGGGGTTCTGTATTGTAGGGGGGGTCTGAAATGTAGGGGTTCTGTATTGTAGGGGGGTTCTGTATTGTAGGGGGGTCTGAAATGTAGGGGGGTTCTGTTTTGTAGGAGGGTCTGAAATGTAGGGGGGTTCTGTATTGTAGGGCAGGTCTGAAATGTAGGGGGGTTCTGTATTGTAGGGGGGATCTGAAATGTAGGGGGTCAGTATTTTAGGGGGTCTGTATTGTAGGGGGGTTCTGTATTGTAGGGGGGTTCTGTATTGTAGGGGGGTCTGTATTGTAGAGGGGGGGTCTGTATTGTAGAGGGTGTCTTCATTGTAGGGGGGGTCTGTAATGTAGGGGGGTCTGTACTGTAGGGGGGGGGTCTGTATTGTAGAGGGGGTCTGTAATGTTGGGGGTCTGTAATGTCGGGGGTCTGTAATGTAGGGGGGTCTGTATTGCAGAGGGGGGCTGTATTGTAGAGGGGGCTGTAATGTAGAGGGGGTCTGTATTGTAGAGGCGGTCTGTAATGTAGGGGGGTCTGTACTGTAGGGGGTCTGTACTGTAGGGAGGGGGTCTGTACTGTAGGGAGGGGTTCTGTCCTGTAGGGAGGGGGTCTGAACTGTAGGGAGGTCTGTGTAACATGCAGGGGGTCCAGAACTGTTAGGGGGTGTCTGTGTAACAAACTGTGGGGGGCTGTGTAATGTAAAGGGGTCCAGAGGTGTAGGGTGCTGTGTAATGTAAAGGGGCCCAGAGGTGCAGGGTGCTGTGTAATGTAAAAGGGTCCAGAGATGCGGTGCTATGTAATGTAAAGGAGTCCAGGGTGCTGTGTAATGTAAAGGGGTCCAGAGGTGCAGGGTGCTGTGTAATGTAAAGGGGTCCAGAGGTACAAGGTGCTGGAACCCCACATCCCATCATTAACCGCCGCCGCGAAGTCCGGGCCAGGCCTGGGCCCCACCCGCCCCCACCCGCCCCCACAATAATAGGACCTTTAACTCATACATTTTAGCATCTGAGCCAGCACCACTTTCTGTAACTAGCACTCCGAACGGGCGGGCAGGTGTGCTGACATGAAGCCAGTCAGGAAAGGAAAATTGCGGTAAGTATTTGATATTCAATTTTCAATTTTCCTGACAGCTCCATGTCAGCACACACATGGGAAATAACTAGAAAAGATAGAGGGTGGGTATGCTTGCAGAACAATTTTAGGCAACGTGACATAGAGCCCATGACTCTGTGCCCAACTTCACAGTAGATAAGGCAGCTGGCTCAATACAAGCAAGTGAGTAAGGAAGGTATGTCTTGATGACCAAGTGGCCGCCTTGTAGGTAGTTTCCATGGACACACCCTTTGCTGCTGCCCAGGACATAGAAATACTGCAAGTAGCATGCTCCCTGATGTCATCAGGCAATGGCAACCCCTTCTCCTTATAGGCAAGGTTATAGCTTTAACTATCCAGGAAGTGGCTAGCCTGCTGAATGCTTTGAGCCCTTGCTTGATCGTGTTGGAAACAGAAAGAGGTGAACTGAAGACCTTAGGGAGGATGTGACCTCTATAGGAGTTTCAGGTTCTTCTAATGTCAAGAGGACCGAGTTGGCTATCTCGGACCGAGAAAAATGTCGACAGAAGGATTTCCTGGTAAGTATACAGTAGGCACCTTCGGCATGAATCCTAGCAGTGGAACTAGGACCACCCTATCCGCATAAAAGGTTGTGAATGGCTCCTTGCAGCCCAGGGCTGCCATCTCTGAGACTCTTCTTGCGAAGGAGATTGTGACCAAAAAGGCTGCTTATAAGGTTAGATGCCAAAGGCACATATTTTGTGAGAGTTTATCCAAAGCCAGAAGCCCAGGACCACGGCTAGGTCCCACTTAGGAAAGCAACGTTTTATTGGAGGCTTTAACCTGAGGTTGCATTGAAAAATTGAATTACAAGGCTATTAGTGGTCCACTGAATCCCTGTAATAGAAGACAGGACAGAAGCATGACCATTAAAGCCTCGTACACACGGCCGGTTTTCTCGGCAAGAAAACTGCTGGGAGAGCTTTTTGCCGAGAAAACCGGTCGTGTGTATGGTTTCCCGTCGGGAAAACTGCCGGGAATCTCGACGCCAAAAATAGAGTACCTGCTCTCTATTTTCTCATCGGGATTCTCGTCGGCCTGTTTCCTGACGAGAAAAACGTGAGTGTGTATGCTTACCTGTCCATGGTAAACCCGCGCATGCTCAAAAAGACTTTGACGCATGCGCGGTAGCATACAAGGGTAGTGTAGGGTAGTGTAGGGTGTAGCAAGATGGCGGCGACGGCATCGAATGTGACGAGCGCAGGCTCATCGTAGTCGATAATGTCACCGCGTTCTTGCCATTCAAAAGAACAGTGGTTTTGAATGGCTGTGTGTACATTCGGCGAGCAAGGCAAGCTTGCCGGGAATCTTGTCGGGAAAACTGACGTTTTGTTTCCCAACGAGATTCCCGCTCATGTGTACGAGGCTTTAGAGTACTAAGACTTAAGTTTATATCTAGGTCTTTTTGAAGAAAGTCCAAAATATTACTTATTTGGGGAGAGGAAGGAGAGATGTCTTGGCTGGAAGCGAAGTCCTGGAACTTGATCCAAACTTTGTTGTAAGTTGCATTAGTGCTTGGTTTCCTAGACTTTAGCACAGTGTACCAAATGCAGCATTTAAACAGCCTGCCTCGATCAGCCTCTGCCTTTCAAAATCCAAGCCTGCAACCGCAGCCTCTGAGGAAATGGATGAAGCACTGGACCCTGAGACAGCAGACCCAGGGTTACTGGAATTGACTTTGGTGGCCTTAAACTCAGTAGACACAGAAGCGTAAACCATAGACGTTTGGGCCAGTTGGGTATTACTGCCAGAACTGTGACTTCCCTCTTTATCAGTCTTCTGAGAAAGTTGAAGATTAGCTGCGTCGGTGGAAAGGCATATGCAGTCCGAAAAGGCCACGCTGCTGTCAGAGAATCTGTCACTGCTACCTGTGGACAAGGTAGACTGGTGTAAAACATTGGCAGCTTGGCATTTTCTGGGGATGCAAATAGGTCCACCGCCAGCTGTATCAACATTTGACAGGTTTGTGGGTTCAGGAACCATTTCTTCATTGTCTGGTGTCTTGACTGGTGTCTTGACAAATAGTCTGCCTTGAGATCAGAGGGACCTGGAATGTAGGCTGCCCGCAGATGGAGAAGAATCGACTGAACATCCCTAATTTGTAACTTGAAAGGCGAAAAAGGTCTTGAAAGGCAGCTTCCATCTCCGGGATGTTGGAGACTATATTGTTCACTTGGCAGGGCCACTTGCCTCGGGCTACTCTCCCCTGGCAGGTAGCTCCCCAGCCTCGAGTACTGGCATTGGTTGTGACTACTATCCAGGCAATCGACAAAAGGGAGTGACTGGACAAAAGATTCTAGTTGTCTAGCCACCAGCTCGAAACCTTCTTCACCTGTGATGAGGTTTGAATCAATTGGCTCGTGTTCTCTGACTTCCACTAGGACAGGAACCTGAATCGGAAGCTCGGGTCTTCCACGGAGCCCATCTGACAATGCAGCTACCATCGTCCCCACTACCTGTTGGCACTGTTTGACTGCGAGAAAGTTGGCTGTCAGTGCAGAACAAAATCTCAGATGAATCGCTACAATCTTCTACTCTGGAAGGGACACAGTGCTTTGATGCGTGTCTATAAACACTCCCAGGTATATGAGGCATTAACCACTTAACGACCGCCCACCGCCGATTTACGTCGGCAGAATGGCACGGACAGGCAGAATCACGTAGATCTACGTGACTGCCTTTGTACAGTTGGGGGGTCCATCCGGACCCCCCTTCTGTGCCGTGAGCGGTCGTTACTTCACCGGGAGCGATCCCAGATGAGGGGGCGGCCTTTCGATTCCGGCCCCCCCCTCGCGATCGCTCCCGGCGAATGGAAATGCCTCCTCTGTCTGTTTCAGACAGAGGAGGCAGGAGGAAGTGATGTCATCTCCTGTGCGGCGCTCACATATACCGAGCGCCGTACAAGAGAAGACATCAGGTCAGTGAGCACAACACTACACTGACACCAGGACACATAGGAACACTAATCGCCCCCCCCAGGACCCCCAGACCCCCCCAGATCACCCCCCAGATCACCCCCCAGCCCCCAGTCACAGTGTCACTGATTGCAGTGACCATTTATTTAGTGATCACTGCAATCAGTGACATTTGTGACTGTGAAAGTGTCACTAAAGTTTAGTTTTAGGTCCAGTGTAGCCCCCTAACCCCCCCTAATAAAGGTTTAACCCCCTGATCACCCCCCAGATAACCCTTTCACCCCCTATCACCGCTGTCGCTATGCGATCATTTTTCTGATGGCTGTCTTAGCATCAGTGATGGCGATCGGTAGCCAGTAATTTTTTTTAGGTTCGCCGCAGGTTTTTATAGCGTCGGGTACCCCAATATATTATCTAATAAAGGTTCAACCCCCTTGATCGCCCCCCAGGTAACCCTTTCACCCCCTATCACCGCTGTCGCTAATCGATTGTTTTTCTGATGCTGTCTTAGCATCAGTGATGGCGATCGGTAGCCAGTAATTTTTTTTAGGTTCGCCGCAGGTTTTTATAGCGTCAGGTACCCCAATATATTATCTAATAAAGGTTAAACCCCCTTGATCGCCCCCCAGGTAACCCTTTCACCCCCTATCACCGCTGTCGCTATGCGATCATTTTTCTGATGGCTGTCTTAGCATCAGTGATGGCGATCGGTAGCCAGTAATTTTTTTTAGGTTCGCCGCAGGTTTTTATAGCGTCGGGTACCCCAATATATTATCTAATAAAGGTTTAACCCCCTTGATCGCCCCCCAGGTAACCCTTTCACCCCCTATCACCGCTGTCGCTAATCAATCGTTTTTCTGATGCTGTCTTAGCATCAGTGATGGCGATCGGTAGCCAGTAATTTTTTTTAGGTTCGCCGCAGGTTTTTATAGCGTCAGGTACCCCAATATATTATCTAATAAAGGTTAAACCCCCTTGATCGCCCCCCAGGTAACCCTTTCACCCCCTATCACCGCTGTCGCTATGCGATCATTTTTCTGATGGCTGTCTTAGCATCAGTGATGGCGATCGGTAGCCAGTAATTTTTTTTAGGTTCGCCGCAGGTTTTTATAGCGTCGGGTACCCCAATATATTATCTAATAAAGGTTTAACCCCCTTGATCGCCCCCCAGGTAACCCTTTCACCCCCTATCACCACTGTCACTAAGCGATCGTTTTTCTGATCGCTGTCTTCGTGTCGGTGATGCCAATCGGTAGCCAGTCATTTTTTTTAGGTTCGCCGCAGGTTTTTATAGCGTCAGGTACCCCCAAATATGATCTAATAAAGGTTTTAACCCCCTAATTGCCCCTAGTTAACCCTTTCACCAGTGATCACCATATAAGTGTTACGGGTGACGCTGGTTAGTTAGTTTGCTTTTTATAGTGTCAGGGCACCCGCCGTATATAACCCAATAAAGGTTTAACCCCCTGATCGCCCGGCGGGTGATATCAATTAGGTTTTAGCGTCAGAGAGGGTCTGCGTCACACCCCAGGCAGCGTCAGGTTAGTGCCAGTAACGCTAACACCCACGCGTAAAGCATACACCCCCCTTAGTGGTATAGTATCTGAACAGATCAATATCTGATCTGATCAGATCTATACCAGCGGTTTAGGGTTCCCAAAAACGCAGTGTTAGCGGGATCAGCCCAGATACCTGCTAGCACCTGCGTTTTGCCCCTCCGTCCAGCCCAGGCCACCCAAGTGCAGTATCGATCGATCACTGTCACTTACAAAACACAACACACATAACTGCAGCGTTCGCAGAGACAGGCCTGATCCCTGCGACTCCAGTGCTGTAGGAGGTGATTTCACCACCACAGTTAAAAAAAAAAAAGCATATATGCCGAAGCATGGGGGCAGCAGGGGCAGCAGGGCGGAGGAGCAATTTTGCTCCTAATGCCGCATACATACGGTCGAAATTCCGACGGAGGCTTGCCCGTGGAAACGTTTGACCATGTGTGTGCGGCATAACTTTTTTGCGGGAGGATGCCCCCATGCTTCGGCATATATAAATGGTGCATGTATGCCCATCATTAGAAGTGGGTGGATGAAGGGCGGTATTCTAATGGTGGGCATACCCACCAATCAATCTCTTTTTTCGTTCAGCCAACAGGCTGCATGAAAAAAAAAGATTACAATACATGTCCAACAAGGACCAGCAACGTACTGGTATGTTGCTGGACTTTGAATGGTTATACCAGATTGATGCCTGCGGGTTTAGGCATCATCTTGGTATCATTCTTTTCAGCCAGCGGCCGGCTTTCATGTAAAAGCAATCACAGCGGCTAATTAGCCTCTGGACTGCTTTTACAAGCAGTGGGAGGGAATGTCCCCCCCCCGGATATAAAAAGCGCCATTGGGAAATTGGGAAAGCATTTTATCACACCGATCTTGGTGTGGTCAGATGCTTTGAGGGCAGAGGAAAGATCTAGGGTCTAGAAGACCCCAGTTTTTTCAAAAAAAGAGTACCTGTCACTACCTATTGCTATCATAGGGGATATTTACATTCCCTGAGATAACAATAAAAATTATAAAAAATAAAATATATGTAAGGAACAATTTAAAAATAAAATAAAAAAGCAAAATTAATAATAAAAAAAAAAAAAAAAAAAAAAAAAAAGCACCCCTGTCCTGCCCTGCTCTTGCCCAATGGCGAACGCAAGCGTCGGTCTGGCGTCATATGTAAACAGCAATTGCACCATGCATGTGAGGTATCACCGCGAAGGTCAGATCGAGGGCAGTCATTTTAGCAGTAGACCTCCTCTGTAAATCTAACGGGGTAATCTGTAAAGGCTTTTAAAGGCTTTTAAAAATGTATGTAGTTTGTCGCCAATGCGCGTTTGTGCGAAATTTTAAAGCATGTCGTGTTTGGTATCTATGTACTTGGCCTAAGATCATCTTTATTATTTCATCAAACATTTGGGCAATATAGTGTGTTTTAGTGCATTAAAATTAAAAAAAGTGTATTTTTTCCCCAAAAAATGCGTTTGAAAAATCGCTGCGCAAATACTGTGTAGAAAAAAAAAATGCAACACCCACCATTTTAATCTGTAGGGCCTTTGCTTTAAAAATATATATAATGTTTGGGGGTTCAACATAATTTTCTTGCAAAAAAAAAATATGTTTTCATGTAAACAAAAAGTGTCAAAAAGGGCTTTGTCTGCAAGTGGTTAGAAGAGTGGATGTAAGCTTCCTAATGTTGTGTATAAAATGCCAGAACAGTTCAAAACCCCCCCAAATGACCCCATTTTGGAAAGTAGACACCCCAAGCTATATACTGAGAGGCATGTCGAGTCCATGGAATATTTTATATGTTGACACAAGTTGCGGAAAAAAGACAATTTTTTTTTTTAAATTTTTTTTTTGCACAAAGTTGTCACTAAATGATATATTGCTCAAACATGCCATGGGCATATGTGGAATTACACCCCAAAATAAATTCTGTTGCTTCTCCTGAGTACAGGGATACCACATGTGTGAGACTTTTTGGGAGCCTAGCCGCGTACGGGACCCCAAAAACAAAGCACCGCCTTCAGGCTTTCTAAGGGTGTAAATTTTTGATTTTACTTCTCACTGCCTATCACAGTTTCGGAGGCCATGGAATGCCCAGATGGCACAAAACCCCCCCAAATGACCCCATTTTGGAAAGTAGACACCCCAAGCTATTTGCTGAGAGGTATTGTGAGTATTTTGCAGATCTCGCTTTTTGTCACAAAGTTTTGAAAATTGAAAAAAAAAAAAAAAAAAAAAAAGATTTTCTTTCTTCATTTTCAAAAACAAATGAGAGCTGTAAAATACTCACCATGCCTCCTCAGCAAATAGCTTGGGGTGTCTACTTTCCAAAATGGGGTCATTTGGGGGGGTTTTGTGCTATTTTGGCATTTTATGGCCTTAGAAACTGTGATAGGTAGTGAGGAGTGAAATCAAAAATTTGTGCCTAGAAATCCTGAAGGCGGTGCTTGGTTTTCGGGGTCCCGTACGCGGCTAGGCTCCTAAAAAGTCCCACACATGTGGTATCCCTGTACTCAGGAGAAGCAGCAAAATGTATTTTGGGGTGCAATTCCACATATAACCATGGCATGTGTGAGCAATATATCATTTAGTGACAACTTTTTGTAATTTATTTTTTATTTTTATTTTTTGTCATTATTCAATCACTTGGGACAAAAAAAAAAAATATTCAACGGGCTCAACAGGCCTCTCAGCAATTTCCTTGGGGTGTCTACTTTCTAAAATGGGGTCATTTGGGGGGGTTTTGTGCTATTTTGGCATTTTATGGCCTTCGAAACTGTGATAGGTAGTGAGGAATGAAATCAAAAATTTGCGCCCTTAGAAATCCTGAAGGCGGTGCTTGGTTTCCGGGGTCCCGTACGTGGCCAGGCTCCTAAAAAGTCCCACACATGTGGTATCCCCGTACTCAGGAGAAGCAGCAAAATGTATTTTGGGGTGCAATTCCACATATAACCATGGCATGTGTGAGCAATATATCATTTAGTGACAACTTTTTGTAATTTTTTTTTTTTTTTGTCATTATTCAATCACTTGGGACAAAAAAAAAAAATATTCAATGGGCTCAACATGCCTCTCAGCAATTTCCTTGGGGTGTCTACTTTCCAAAATGGGGTCATTTGGGGGGGTTTTGTACTGCCCTGCCATTTTAGCACCTCAAGAAATGAGATAGGCAGTCATAAATTTAAAGCTGTGTAAATTTCAGAAAATGTACCCTAGTTTGTAAACGCTATAACTTTTGCGCAAACCAATAAATATACGTTTATTGACATTTTTTTTACTAAAGACATGTGGCTGAATACATTTTGGCCTAAATGTCTGACTAAAATTGAGTTTATTCGATTTTTCTTATAACAAAAAGTAGAAAATATCATTTTTTTTCAAAATTTTCGGTCTTTTTCCGTTTATATCGCAAAAAATAAAAATCGCAGAGGCAATCAAATACCATTAAAAGAAAGCTCTATTTGTGGGAAGAAAAGGACGCAAATTTCATTTGGGTACAACATTGCATGTCCGCACAATTTACAGTTAAAGCAGCGCAGTGCCGAATCCCAAAAACAGGCCTGGTCCTAATGGCCCGAAATGGTCCGGGGCTTAAGTGGTTAAGTAAGTGAGAGATTGCTTTTTTTTTTGTTATGAAGTTGATCAGCCAACCGAAGTCCTGAAGAACTGACTGCACTAGCGTCTGGTGTGAAAGAAGAGTTTCCTGATTCTGGGCTGGCGAAAGTAGATTGCCTGGGCAATGGTAAAATCTAGCTCCTCTTTGCCGTAAAAGGACAACCAGGGAGAGAAGAACCTTGAAGAGCACCCTTGGAGAGGTTGTAAGCCTGAAGGGCAAATGAACAAACTGAAGGTTAGGGATGAGCTCGGTGTTCGAGTCGAACATACGTTCGACTCGAACATCGGCTGTTCGATCATTCGACGAAGATCGAACGATTTGGGCCGTTCGCGCCTAATTCGAGTGACGCGAACGGCCCACAATGCACTACGCCATCGCAGTGTCATCCAGGCGCTGTGATTGGCCAAGCATGCACTGTGACCCCGCATGCTTGGCCAATCACAGCGCCGGCAGCGAGGAGAGCAATGATTGGCCACAGGCAGGATGCCTGTGGCCAATTATTGCTGAGGGTGTTTAGTACACGCCCCACACTATAAAAGGCCGCCAGCACGGCGGCCTAGTGTAGTGTGTTCCGGAGCAGGGAAAGAGAAGCATAGGCAGGGACAGTGACATTTTTTTTTTCTTGCTTAACCTGGATTCCTTTAGTTTAGGGAAAGAGAAGGATAGGTAGGGAGAGTGTCAGTGTGTTTTACTGTGCAAATCCTTGTTTCTAGGGACAGGGAAGGACAGTGAGGGAAATTCTCCTTGTGCTATAGTGTGCTAAAGCATTGATCATCAACCATCTTTAAAAAATCATTTTTTCTAGGGACAGAAAACTATAGGTAGGGAGAGTGTCAGTGTGTTTTACTGTGATAATCCTTGTTTCTAGGGACAGGGAAGGACAGTGAGGGAAATTCTCCTTGTGCTATAGTGTGCTAAAGCATTGATCATCAACCATCTTTAAAAAAAATGTTTTTCTAGGGACAGAAAACTATAGGTAGGGAGAGTGTCAGTGTGTTTTACTGTGCTAATCCTTGTTTCTAGGGACAGGGAAGGACAGTGAGGGAAATTCTCCTTGTGCTATACTGTGCTAAAGCATTGATCATCAACCATCTTTAAAAAAAACATTTTTTCTAGGGACAGAAAACTATAGGTAGTGTGAGGGGGCTAGCTCGGCAGCGGGTATGTGTGACCCCCGGGATGGGCTCCCCACCCAAAAACAGGCCCAGCAGACGGAGGTTGTGGTTTTCAAAATCAAAAAAGGTGCGGTTTATTTTCTATTTACAGTGACAAAAACACAGCAAGGCAAAAAAAACAAACACAAAATAAATCCTGGTCAACTTGACCTCTGACTAAACTTACAGGTTTCCTAACTAACGACTGGGATCAGCCTAGTGCTGTCCTAGTCCCTGGTTTTAAATGTCCAAGCAAAATATAGCCACACAGGCTTTCTCTCACCGCACAGGGGTTCACTCTCCCTAGACAGTCCACACAGGTCTGCTTCCAGGCATGAGCCAACATCTAATGAATCTGGGCTTTCTTATAGAGGCCTAAATGAGCTGACAAGGTTCAGCTGGACTCATCAACTCCCTGTCTGCACGACGCCCAGCCCTCTCCCTAGAGGTATGAGTCATCAATGAGCCCACTAGTCTCAGCTGGGCTTATACAACTCTCCACCTAGCTGTATAAATCGGCGTAAAGCCTGAATCTGGGCGAAATATATCTACCCCCCTGGATGCAACCAGGTGACTTTACCTTCCTGCTGTCACATACCCCCCCCTCTTGTTTTAACCTCGGGGTTGGAACACCAGCAATCAGGCATTCATGTACTCGAGACAAAGCATCCACATTCCCCATTTGAACGCCAGGGCGATGCTTTACTGTGAAGTTGAATTCCTGGAGGGCCAGGAACCACCTATTCACTCTTCTATTTGTTTCCTTGTTTTGAGCCATCCACTTTAACGGAGCGTGATCCGTAACCATGTCAAAGTGCCTACCTAGCAGGTAGTACCGAAGGGAATCTAGAGCCCACTTCACCGCTAAACACTCCTTTTCAACGGTGGCGTAATTTACCTCATGGGACTTCAACTTCCTGCTGAGGTAAATGACTGGGTGCTCTTCCCCGTTCCAGACCTGGGACAATACTGCTCCTAACCCCACATCTGACGCATCACTTTGTACGACAAAGTCTTTAGAGAAGTCGGGTGAGTACAACACTGGCTGGCTACATAAGGCTTGTTTCAAGAATTGGAATGCTGCCTCAGCCTCGGGGGTCCATTTAATCATGACCGACCCTTTCCCCTTCGTCAGGTTGGTTAGGGGCACAGCCTTAGAAGCAAAGTGGGGAATGAATCGCCGATAATACCCAGCGATTCCCAGAAAGGCTCGTACCTGCTTCTTGCTGTTGGGACGTGGCCAACTCTGGATGGCCTCGACTTTGTTGAGTTGGGGTTTTATTACTCCCCTCCCAATGGTGTACCCAAGATATTTGGCCTCCTCCTGCCCAATGGTACACTTCTTGGGGTTAGCCGTAAACCCTGCTTCCCGAACAGAGTCCAGGACTGCTTGCACTTTTGGCAGATGTGAGGCCCAATCTGTGCTATGGACAATTACGTCATCCAGGTAAGCCGCAGCATACTTCCGATGGGGCCTCAGCATCTGGTCCATTTTCCGCTGGAATGTGGCCGGCGCATTCTGCAACCCGAACGGCATTCTTTTATATTGGAACGCCCCGTCTGGGGTTACAAATGCGGTTTTCTCTTTGGCTGACTTGGCCAGGGGGATTTGCCAATACCCTTTTGTGAGGTCAAGAGTCGTCATGTATCGGGCTGTTCCCAGCCGGTCGATCAACTCATCTATACGTGGCATGGGGTAGGTGTCAAATTTTGTAACTTTGTTCAACTGACGAAAATCGTTACAAAATCGCCAGCTCCCATCCGGTTTAGGCACCAACACAATGGGACTAGACCAATCACTTTGGGACTCCTCTATCACCCCTAAGTTCAGCATTTTCTGTACTTCCTCCCGTATTGCCTCCCGTCGGGCCTCTGGGATCCGATAGGGTTTTAACTTCACCCTTTCACCGGGCGGGGTAATAATGTCATGCTCTACCCCAGATGTTTGTCCCGGCAGCTCAGAGAATACCTCCTTGTTGCGAAGCACAAACTCCTTAACCTCCTGTTGTTGGGGTTGTGACAAGGTGGCTGCGATTCCAACCTCAGGAATCACGCAACCAGTTTGAGCTGGTGACCAAGTGTCTGCGACTAGGGACTCTCTATCCCTCCAGGCTTTCAACAGATTAACGTGATAGATCTGTTCGGGCTTTCGCCTTCCTGGTTGTCTGACCTTGTAATTCACTTCGCTCACTTTTTCCATTATCTCGTAGGGGCCTTGCCATTTGGCAAGGAATTTACTTTCAACCGTAGGGACAAGTACCAATATCCTATCCCCCGGGGAAAAGGTACGGGTCTTGGCTCCACGGTTGTACACTCTCTGCTGTGCCAACTGCGCTTGGGCCAAATGTTCCTTCACGATGGGCATTACCTGTGCAATTCGATCTTGCATCAGGGCGACATGCTCAATCACACTCCTGTGGGGAGAACTCTCACTTTCCCAAGTTTCCTTGGCAATATCCAACAGCCCTCTTGGGTGTCTCCCATACAGTAACTCAAAGGGGGAGAATCCCGTAGAGGATTGGGGCACCTCCCTAATAGCAAACATCAAATAAGGAAGTAGACAGTCCCAATCCTTTCCATCCCTATCCACCACTTTCTTCAACATTTGTTTTAGGGTTTTGTTGAATCTTTCAACCAGCCCATCGGTTTGGGGGTGATACACAGATGTACGTAATTGCGTCACTTTGAACAATTTACACAGCTCCTTCATAACCCGGGACATAAAGGGTGTACCTTGGTCCGTAAGCAGTTCTTTACAAATACCCACCCGGCTAAAAACAAGAGATAGCTCTTTGGCTATGGTTTTGGCCGAGGTATTTCTGAGAGGGATCGCTTCTGGATAACGGGTGGCATAGTCCATTATAACCAATATGTACTGGTGCCCCCTAGCGGACTTGATTATAGGACCTACCAAATCCATTGCGATTCTCTCAAACGGGACCTCAATGATGGGTAGAGGGACCAGCGGGCTACGGAAGTGTGGCATCGGGGCCGACCTCTGACACACAGGGCAGGAGGAACAATAATTTTCTATGTCCTTCATCACCCCAGGCCAATAGAATCTCTGTAATACCCTCTCTCGGGTTTTCTCTGTCCCCAGATGACCTCCAAGAATGTGCCCATGGGCCAACTCCAACACCAACTTCCTGTAAGGTTTGGGCACCACCAGCTGCTCAACGGTTTCTTCTGCCCTTTTTGCCACCCGATACAGTAGGTCCTTCTCTACGCTGAAGTATGGGTAAGTGCAGGTATTATCTGGGTTCACTAACTCGCCATCTATTTTCACTACGTTTTCCCGTGCCTTTATTAGGGCGGGGTCTTTCAACTGTTCTGTGGCAAAGTTTTCCCTGTGAACCTCAAGATCAGAAAACTCCACAGACGGTAGGTTTTCGTCTGAGGAGGTGGGCTCCTCTCCAGTTTCTTGAGTCTCCCCTGCCAATACTGACAAGGGAAATTCGGGAGAGTCCTCACCACTCTCAGAGGAGTTCTGGCTATCATATTCCTGGTACATAGGGGCACCAGTGGGGGGCTCATGATCATCCCACAGTTCCCAGAACTTCGGAAAATCCCTTCCCACAATGGCGTCATGCGGTAACTGAGACACTAAGCCCACTGGATGAGAAAGGGTACCTTTGGGGGTCTCGAAACACACTGTAGTCACTGGATACTCTCGGGTGTCCCCATGCACACAAATAACGGCTACCTTGCTATTCCCAGAGACCTCTGTTTTAACTAACTCAGCCTTTATCAGGGTCACAAGGCTACCTGAATCCAGCAATACCACAACATTTCTACCATTAATACACATTTTGCATAAATGTTTCTCAGTTCCCCGAATGGCAGTGCATGCGACTGTCGCACACAGCGACTGACGTCTGCCCGTCAGAAAGTCACACTGCATGGGTTCCTCCAAAACCGGGCAATTTGCTGCAATATGTCCCGCTTGCCGGCAGCGGTAGCAAATGATCCTTCTTGCCGCCTCTTGAGCCGCTGATTTCCCAGGCTGTTCTCGCCAAACTCGGGGTAGAGCTCCCACCCTCTCACTCTCTCCACCCTTACCCCTTGGAATCATCTTATCCGCCCCTGGGGATGGTCTGGTCTTAGGGTGGAAAGTCCGAGTGTCTCTGGAAGAGGCCGTCAGGTTCTCTGTAGCCAAGTATTTCTCCACACGATCCACAAGACCATCGGCCGTCTCTGGGTCTCCATGGCTTACCCACTTTTGGATGGCAGTAGGAAGAGCTCTCAAAAACCGATCCATTACAACACGTTCCACAATCTTTGGTGCGGACAAAGTCTCTGGCTGTAGCCACTTTCTGCTCAGGTGAATGAGATCATACATTTGAGACCTGGGGGGTTTTCCAAGCTGGAAAGTCCAGTTATGCACACGCTGAGCCCGGACAGCCAGGGTGACACCCAGCCTTGCCAATATTTCAGCTTTTAGCATCACATAGTCTTTTGCTTGGTCAGGCTCTAGGTCATAGTAAGCTTTCTGCGATTCACCCGTTAACAGAGGAGCCACCAGTCCAGCCCACTGCTCCTCAGGCCACTTTTCTCTTTCAGCGGTCCTTTCAAATGTGGTCAAAAATACCTCTGGATCATCCTCTCCAGTCATTTTTGTCAATAAACGACTCACCCCAAAGGACGCGGTATTAGTGGGACGGCTTTCCTCACCGGTCTGCGGACGTTGCTGCATTACTGCTTCCATCTGTTGTTGTAGTCTCTGCTCTTGCTTCTGCAACAGGTCTATGAAGCGGGCCTCAGATTGCTGTTGGGCTTGTTGCTGAGCCTCCAGACTCTGTTGTAAAGTTGCAAGGCTCTGTTGATGAGCTTGCTGCTGGGCTGCAAGGCTCCTTTGCAAACCTGCATTTGTCTGCTGTTGATTGGCATTTGCTAGAGCCAGCTGTTTCAGTATCTCCTCCATGCTGGCTTAAAAAAAAACTGCCCGCATTCTCCACCAACTGTGAGGGGGCTAGCTCGGCAGCGGGTATGTGTGACCCCCGGGATGGGCTCCCCACCCAAAAACAGGCCCAGCAGACGGAGGTTGTGGTTTTCAAAATCAAAAAAGGTGCGGTTTATTTTCTATTTACAGTGACAAAAACACAGCAAGGCAAAAAAAACAAACACAAAATAAATCCTGGTCAACTTGACCTCTGACTAAACTTACAGGTTTCCTAACTAACGACTGGGATCAGCCTAGTGCTGTCCTAGTCCCTGGTTTTAAATGTCCAAGCAAAATATAGCCACACAGGCTTTCTCTCACCGCACAGGGGTTCACTCTCCCTAGACAGTCCACACAGGTCTGCTTCCAGGCATGAGCCAACATCTAATGAATCTGGGCTTTCTTATAGAGGCCTAAATGAGCTGACAAGGTTCAGCTGGACTCATCAACTCCCTGTCTGCACGACGCCCAGCCCTCTCCCTAGAGGTATGAGTCATCAATGAGCCCACTAGTCTCAGCTGGGCTTATACAACTCTCCACCTAGCTGTATAAATCGGCGTAAAGCCTGAATCTGGGCGAAATATATCTACCCCCCTGGATGCAACCAGGTGACTTTACCTTCCTGCTGTCACAGTAGGAAGAGTGTTAGTTTCTTTCACTGTGATAATCCTTGTTTCTAGGGACAGGGAAGGACAGTGAGGGAAATTCTCATTGTGCTATAGTGTGCTAAAGCATTGATCATCAACCATCTTTAAAAAAACATTTTTTCTAGGGACAGAAAACTATAGGTAGGAAGAGTGTCAGTTTCTTTCACTGTGATAATCCTTGTTTCTAGGGACAGGGAAGGACAGTGAGGGAAATTCTCCTTGTGCTATAGTGTGCTAAAGCATTGATCATCAACGGTCTTTAAAAAAACATTTTTTCTAGGGACAGAAAACTATAGGTAGGAAGAGTGTCAGTTTCTTTCACTGTGATAATCCTTGTTTCTAGGGACAGGGAAGGACAGTGAGGGAAATTCTCCTTGTGCTATAGTGTGCTAAAGCATTGATCATCAACCATCTTTAAAAAAACATTTTTTCTAGGGACAGAAAACTATAGGTAGGAAGAGTGTCAGTTTCTTTCACTGTGATAATCCTTGTTTCTAGGGACAGGGAAGGACAGTGAGGGAAATTCTCCTTGTGCTATAGTGTGCTAAAGCATTGATCATCAACCGTTTTTAAAAAATCATTTTTTCTAGGGACAGAAAACTATAGGTAGGGAGAGTGTCAGTGTGTTTTACTGTGCGAATCCTTGTTTCTAGGGACAGGGAAGGACAGTGAGGGAAATTCTCCTTGTGCTATAGTGTGCTAAAGCATTGATCATCAACCATCTTTAAAAAATCATTTTTTCTAGGGACAGAAAACTATAGGTAGGGAGAGTGTCAGTGTGTTTTACTGTGATAATCCTTGTTTCTAGGGACAGGGAAGGACAGTGAGGGAAATTCTCCTTGTGCTATAGTGTGCTAAAGCATTGATCATCAACCATCTTTAAAAAAAAAAATTTCTAGGGACAGAAAACTATAGGTAGGAAGAGTGTCAGTTTCTTTCACTGTGATAATCCTTGTTTCTAGGGACAGGGAAGGACAGTGAGGGAAATTCTCCTTGTGCTATAGTGTGCTAAAGCATTGATCATCAACCATCTTTAAAAAAACATTTTTTCTAGGGACAGAAAACTATAGGTAGGAAGAGTGTCAGTTTCTTTCACTGTGATAATCCTTGTTTCTAGGGACAGGGAAGGACAGTGAGGGAAATTCTCCTTGTGCTATAGTGTGCTAAAGCATTGATCATCAACCGTCTTTAAAAAAACATTTTTTCTAGGGACAGAAAACTATAGGTAGGAAGAGTGTTAGTTTCTTTCACTGTGATAATCCTTGTTTCTAGGGACAGGGAAGGACAGTGAGGGAAATTCTCCTTGTGCTATAGTGTGCTAAAGCATTGATCATCAACCATCTTTAAAAAAACATTTTTTCTAGGGACAGAAAACTATAGGTAGGAAGAGTGTCAGTTTCTTTCACTGTGATAATCCTTGTTTCTAGGGACAGGGGAGGACAGTGAGGGAAATTCTCCTTGTGCTATAGTGTGCTAAAGCATTGATCATCAACCATCTTTAAAAAAACATTTTTTCTAGGGACAGAAAACTATAGGTAGGAAGAGTGTCAGTTTCTTTCACTGTGATAATCCTTGTTTCTAGGGACAGGGAAGGACAGTGAGGTAAATTCTCCTTGTGCTATAGTGTGCTAAAGCATTGATCATCAACCGTCTTTAAAAAAACATTTTTTCTAGCGACAGAAAACTATAGGTAGGAAGAGTGTCAGTTTCTTTCACTGTGATAATCCTTGTTTCTAGGGACAGGGAAGGACAGTGAGGGAAATTCTCCTTGTGCTATAGTGTGCTAAAGCATTGATCATCAACCATCTTTAAAAAAACATTTTTTCTAGGGACAGAAAACTATAGGTAGGAAGAGTGTCAGTTTCTTTCACTGTGATAATCCTTGTTTCTAGGGACAGGGAAGGACAGTGAGGGAAATTCTCCTTGTGCTATAGTGTGCTAAAGCATTGATCATCAACCGTCTTTAAAAAAACATTTTTTCTAGGGACAGAAAACTATAGGTAGGAAGAGTGTCAGTTTCTTTCACTGTGATAATCCTTGTTTCTAGGGACAGGGAAGGACAGTGAGGGAAATTCTCCTTGTGCTATAGTGTGCTAAAGCATTGATCATCAACCGTCTTTAAAAAAACATTTTTTCTAGGGACAGAAAACTATAGGTAGGAAGAGTGTCAGTTTCTTTCATTGTGATAATCCTTGTTTCTAGGGACAGGGAAGGACAGTGAGGGAAATTCTCCTTGTGCTATAGTGCTATAGTGTGCTAAAGCATTCCTCATCAACCATCTTTGAAATCCTTGTTTTTTGGACAGTCAGGGAAATTGTCGTTGTGCTATTCTGTGCGAAAGCAATCATCCTCAACCATATTTAGAAATCCTTAAGTAAAGGGACAGAGAAGGACACCTGAAGGTAGCCCTTATTGCTTTTTTCCCATCTCCCTGCAGGCCATCTATTAGAATGTCTGGAAGGCAAACAAGGAGAGGCAGACAGTCAGGAGGCAATAAAAGAGGGCAAGCAGGCTCTGTGTCTGGGGGCAACAGTGCTGGTCGTGGACGCGGTGCATTGTCATCAGCACATGGCCATGGGACACGCTTGTCCTTCTTTTCGGCAGCTGGACATGTTGAGCCACATCATGCCGAAGACTTGGTAGAGTGGATGACCAAGCCCACCTCCTCCTCCTCATCCTCTCTCACCCAGGCTCAGGGTACTGGCAAAACAGCTGCCAAAGTGTCCTCTTCCCTGGTATCAATGTCAGACTCATCATCAGTCACTCCTTCCCTAGACCCACCATGTCCTCCTCCTGAGGAGTCCCCTGAACTGTTTGAGCACAGTGTTGGGTACATGCTCCAGGAGGATGCCCAGCGTTTCGAAGGATCTGATGATGATACCCAGCTACAGGAAGGCAGTAGCGTGAGAGCAGACAGAGGGGATGCTCAAGAAGGACACCAATCTGGCAGTCATGTTCCAGCAGCTGCAGCATACTGCCAGATTGGCTCCAGTGATGAGGAGGGAGGGGATGATGAGGTCACTGACTCCACGTGGGTGCCTAATAGGAGAGAGGAGGAGGAGGAGGATGAGGAGGAGGCACATCTCCAACGAGGCAGGATGCCCTTTGGTGGCCAGCGTAAGGGCAGTACACCGACGGAATCACACCGCAGAGCTCCGCCTGTGCAGGGCGCTGCCTCTGCCCGTCATTCAAAAAGTTCTTTGGTGTGGGCCTTTTTTGAGGCTAGTGCATCAGATCGCACAGCTGCTGTTTGCAACATATGTCTCAAGCGTATATCGCGTGGCCAAAACATCAGCCGCTTGGGTACCACATGCCTGACCAGACATATGTTGACCTGCCATGCAGCTCGTTGGCAAGCCTACCTCAAAGACCCACACCAAAGAACAAAGCGGACCTCTCCTTGCACCGCATCAGCTGGGATCTCCAACCGCACTATAACTTCAGTCCTCTCTGAAACATGCACTGAGAGGAATGAAGGTGTAGAATTAGGTGTGTCACAGCCAAGTAGTTGCGGCCACTCTGCTAGCAGTACACCGACGTCCGATTCTAGCAGGCAAATTTCCCTGCCCCAGCTGCTGGACCGTCGAAAGAAGTTCACTCCCAGCCATCCACATGCCCAGCGGTTGAATGCTAGCTTGGCTAAATTGCTAGCGCTTCAACTGCTGCCTTTTCAGTTGGTAGACTCGGCCCCCTTCCGTGAGTTTGTGCAATGTGCGGTTCCTCAGTGGCAGGTTCCCAAACGCCACTTTTTCTCACGGAAGGCTATTCCGGCTCTCTACCGGCATGTGGAAGGCAATGTCTTGGCCTCGCTGGACAGGGCGGTCAGCGGTAAGGTGCATATTACCGCTGACTCATGGTCCAGCAGGCATGGACAGGGACGTTACCTTTCTTTCACGGCCCATTGGGTCACTCTTTTGGCAGCTGGGAAGGATGCAGGACAAGGTGCAGTAGTGTTGGAGGTTGTTCCACCGCCACGCCTCCAAAATGCTACTACTGGTTGTGACACACCTCTCTCCTCCACCCCCTCCTCTTCTTCTTCCTCCATGGCCTCTTCCTGTGGTTTGTCCTCTGAACCAGCGGTGCTCCGTAGCCGTTCAAGGGGCTACGCAAGTACGCAGGCAAAAAGATGCCATGCCGTGCTTGCGCTGGTGTGTTTGGGGGACAGAAGCCACACTGGGGCAGAGGTCCTGTCTGCTCTGCAGGGCCAGGCCGAGAGGTGGTTGACGCCACGCCAGCTTAAGCCAGGAATGGTGGTTTGCGACAATGGCACCAACCTCCTCTCCGCCCTCCGACAGGGACAACTGACCCATGTGCCCTGTGTGGCTCACGTCCTTAACCTGGTGGTGCAGCGGTTCTTGGGCAGGTACCCGGGCTTACAGGATGTCCTGAGGCAGGCCAGGAAAGTCTGTGTGCATTTCCGCAGATCTTATAATGCCAGTGCTCGCCTGGCTGAGCTGCAAAAGGAGTTGAACCTGCCCAAGAACCGCCTTATATGTGACATGCCCACCAGGTGGAACTCAACGTTGGCCATGCTGCAGCGGCTGCACACGCAGCAGAGGGCCATCAATGAGTACCTGTGCGACTACGGCACCAGGACAGGGTCAGGGGAGCTTGGTTTTTTTTCTCCACGCCAGTGGGGCATGATCAGGGATGCATGCACTGTCCTGGCACCATTTGAGGAGGCCACGAGGATGGTGAGCAGTGACAGGGCATGCATCAGTGACACTGTACCTCTTGTCCACCTGTTGGAGCACACGCTGCATGGAATAATGGACAGGGCACTTGAGGCAGAACAGAGGCAGGAAGAGGAGGACTTCCTTGCCTCTCAAGGCCCCCTTTACCCAGACAGTGTTCCTTCTGTCCCACCCATCGCACAGGAAGAGGAGGAGGAGGAGGAGGAGGAGGATTGTGTCAGCATGGAGGTGGAGGCTGGCACTCAGCATCATCAGCAGCAGTCTTTTAGGGATGATTTACAGTCCCAAGAAACCAGTGGACTTGTACGTGGCTGGGAGGAGGTGGCTGCGGATCATGTCGTCCTTAGTGACCCAGAGGACTCCGGACCGAATGCCTCAGCAAACCTACGCTGCATGGCCTCCCTGATCCTGCAAAGTCTGCGGAAGGATCCTCGTATTCTTCGGATCAAGGAGAGGGACCATTACTGGCTGGCCACTCTCCTTGATCCACGGTACAAGGGTAAGGTTGCGGACCTTATGTTACCGTCACAGAGGGAGCAGAGGATGAGACAACTCCGGGAGGCCTTGCAGAAAGGTCTGTGCAACGCGTTCCCAGAGACTGGGAGGTTACAAACTCCTGGTCCTGGACAACGAGTTGCTGAGGCTTCGGCCAGTCAAAGAAGGAGCGGTGGGGAAGGTGGCCATCTGACCGATGCGTTCAGACAATTCTTTAGTCCGCAGCCCCAAAGTATGATCGGTTCCAGCAACCATCGCCAGCGTCTGATAAACATGGTGCAGGAATATCTAGGGGCAAGGTCAGACTTGGACACCTTCCCCACCAAAAATCCTCTGACTTACTGGGTCTTGAGGATGGATCACTGGCCAGAGCTTGCACAGTATGCAATTGAGCTACTGGCCTGTCCTGCATCCAGCGTTCTTTCGGAACGCACATTCAGTGCTGCTGGAGGATTTGTCACGGATCACAGGGTGCGCCTGTCCACCGACTCGGTTGATCGACTGACTTTCATCAAGATGAACCAGTCTTGGATCACCACCAGCTACCACACACCTGATGCTGATATAACAGACTAATTGATTTTAACATGTCACATCCCTTCAAGACTGATGCTGATGCTGAGTGCCTGTGCTGTTATGTTGACTGGCTATCCTCCTCCTCCGAGTCCTCAATGATACGATTGATGATGATAGCTTGGAAGATCATTTTTGTTTATGGGTGCCGCCACCAGTGGCTAAGGCCCAATTTTTCAGCCCCTGTTTTACAGGGGCGTGTAATTACAATTTTTTTAGCAATAATTTGCCATAGGGCTCATTGCTGTGCTCCAAGTACAGTATCTGTGAGGGGTTGGAGTGTTGTGCCACCAGTGCCTAAGGCCCAATTTTTCAGCCCCTGTTTAACAGGGGCGTGTAATTAAAATTTTTGAAGCAATACTTTGCAACAGGGCTCATTGCTGTGCTCCAAGTACAGTATCTGTGAGGGGTTGTAGTGTTGTGCCACCAGTGCCTAAGGCCCAATTTTTCAGCCCCTGTTCAACAGGGGCATGTAATTACAATTCTTGATCTAATAATTCACAGCAGGGCCCATTGCTGCACCCACCAAGAGTAACTCTGAGGGCTTACAGTGTTGTGGCAACGCCACCACCACCACCACCACGAAAGGCCCAATTTTTCAGCCCCTGTTCAAAAGGGGCATGTAATTACAATTCTTGATCTAATAATTCACAGCAGGGCCCATTCCTGCACCCACCAAGAGTAACTCTGAGGGCTTACAGTGTTGTGGCAACACCACCACCACCACCACGAAAGGCCCAATTTTTCAGCCCCTGTTCAACAGGGGCATGCAATTACAATTCTTGATCTAATAATTCACAGCAGGGCCCATTGCTGCACCCACCAAGAGTAACTGTCAGGGCTTACAGTGTTGTGGCACCAGCACCACCATCAAAGGCCCAATTTTTACTACCACTGTTCAACAATTATATGTAATTAAAATTCCTGATATAATAGTTGACAGCAGGGCGTTCCAGCACCAACCAAGAGTAACTGTGAGTGCTTACAGTGTTGTGCCAACACCAACAACTAAGGGGCCTATTTTTGCAGAGTATATACGGCAGGTCCCTACTTTCAAACATCCAACTTACAAACGACTCCTACTTGCAAACGCAAGAAGACAACAGGAAGTGAGAGGAAATCTACCCCTTGGAAGGAAAATTCTCTCCTGTAAGAATTAATATGGGAGAAAGGTGTCTCCTCTCTACTGATGCTTTATCAGCAATCCTTGTTTCAAGAAAAACACCACATTTCAAAAACAGTTGTCATTGGGACGGAAAGTGAGGTGAAATGTTCTGAACAGGGGCACAGACAGCAAAACAAATGTTACAGGGGTGATAACCCTTACCTATGTTTTCCAAAAAGTTTAAAAATAGATTTTTGGGCTGGAGCTACACTTAAACAATGTACCTGTTCAAAATTACAAACAGATTCTACATAAGAACAAACCTACAGGACTGGAAGGTACCTGGTGAGGAAATTCAGACTGTAGAATTAGTGTGGCCGAGTGTGGGTGTACCAAGATAGCCGTCACTTCCGTTGCACTTTCTGATGGGTAGCGGCTTTCTGATAGAACACCGGTCCACTGCTGGTACCATGTGACTGCTGTAACCAATCACAGCAGGTCACATGACAGTTATAAACAATAGATGGCTTCCTTTTAAGCCATCCATTGTGTACCATTGTGTTGCTAGCTGTGATTGGTCACAGTGATCACATGGTACAGACTGGGCAAATCGCAGGTCATCTGTGATCATGTGATCAGATGTGGCCAATCACAGTTAATCACAACAAAACAAACTGAATGAATCAATTTAGTTTAGAAAAATGTTTGCTTATAGCAATGAAATTCATTGCTAGATGCAAACATAATGTGTAAAAAAAAAAAAATACTGATCACTTCCCCAGAGTAGTACAATGTTATAATGGTAACACTAAACTAAATAATAAACACTGATTTGGGTTATTTTCACCAAAGAAATGTAGCAGAACACACTTTGGCCGAAATTCATTAAGAACAGTACCAATCACTGACTCCATTTAGTCTAGGAAGGGGCCGGTCCCCACCCTGACACATCCCCCGCAGCAGCCGTGGGAACACAGGGGGGCCTGGGAGAGAGCACAGGGAGGAGCAGAAAATAGCTGGATAGGAGGGGAGGCATATAAAGGAACTAATCCACATTTTTCTTCCTGCAGCCACTGAATGCCTACTAAAGGGAAGAAAGGAGAAGCGGGCAATCAATGGCTGCAGGAGGAAAATGGAGGGATTGGTTTCTCTGTATGCCGCCCCCGTTGCCCCTCTTATCCAGGTGTACAGGGGGGGGGGGTGCACAGGGCATGGGGCCATGTTTAGACATTTGCAGTTTGTCTCATTTCGAATTTTTCGTTTTACATGTATCCGAATTTCCAAATTACAATAGTAATGAATTTAAATGAATCCGAAATAATGAAGCAAAATCTGAATTTGAATCGTTTTTAATCAAATTCAAATCGTTTTCAAATCGAATTCGAATTTCCGCAGAGAAAAAAATATACAATAGAAAATAAAGAAATAGAATAGAAAAGAATAGAATAGAAAATAAAAGAATATAATATAATAGTGTAAAACAGAACATAATACAAAATAAAAGAATAGAAAAAAATAGAGTAGAAAAAAATAGAGTAGAAAACAAAAAAAGGATAGAATATAAAATAAAAGAATAGAGTAAAACAGAACAAAATATAATAGAAAATAAAAGAACAAAATGAAATAGAATAGGAAATAAAGGAATAGAATAGAACATAGAATATAATAGAATAAAATAGAAAGAATATAACTATTGTCTCAAATTCGAATTTCAAATAGAATAAAATTGAATTAAAAACAATAGGAAAGAATAGAAAGAATATACAATTTTCCAGGATTGGAATAGTTACATAGTTACATAGTTACATAGTCAGGTTGAAAAATGACACAAGTCCCTCTAGTTCATCTAGTTCAACCATAAAAATAAATAAATAATATCATACAATCCCATATACCCAACCCTATACCCACAGTTGATCCAGAGGAAGGCGAAAAACCCCAATAATAATAATAAAATACATTTGAATAGAAAGGAATAGATTACAATCAGGGGCAGACTGACCATTCGGGCACTCGGGCACTGACCGAGGGCCCCACAGCCACTAGGGGGCCCCATCAGGGTTGCCAGCCTTGGTAAAAGCAGGGACAGTTTGTAAAAATCTGTGTATTTTTACATCTGTCCCTGAAATGGCCACTACCGACATCATTTTGCTGTACAAATCTTGAGATTGTAGCTGCTCCGCCTCTCCACTGCCCCCTCAGCCAATGGGAGCACAGTGTACACGCCCCCTTCTCCAGCGCGGCTTTTTTGACACAGGAGCAGGAGATGTGACAGCTGGAGGAGCGGAGAGGGAGGAGAGGGAGTAGGGGACAGCCTGCAGTGTGGGATGGACTACTGCCTGATAGAAGGCAAGCTGGCTGAACTGAAAGAAATGTATTATTATCAGTGGCTTACACTAGTGAGGGGGGGGGGCATGTATTACCTCTAGCAGGGCTCCTCCTGTCTCTTAGGCTGCTGTTAGATCGATGTTCTGTGTGTGAGAACTTCCGTGCTTCGGGGGGAAGGATGTTCTGAACTTCCCCAATCTCTGCTACATCTCCCTACTCATCACCTGCCCACCAGTACACAGGCATGGCCTCCTCCTCTCCTGTATTACCACATCCAATGTCTGAGCTGCTACAAGTCCCAGCATGCCAGGAGATGGGGGCAACAGCAGTGTGTTCTATCAGGATGATTTTTGGGTGAAAAGTGCTGGTGTGTGTGTATATATGTATACTATGTATGTATACTGTGCATGTGTGTTTGTGTGTATACCAGGGGCAGCCCATCCATTAATGGCGCCGCCCCCTCTATCACGCCACCTCCTATATGTAGAATGGATAGGATTCATGCATAGCATAAATCTATCCATGGCCACTGCGGCCACCCCCTATTCGGGCATCTGGCCCCTTTCAGGACGTCGGGCGCCTGAATTACAGTGGGGGGGATGTTTTTTTGAAGCACCTGATTAGGTGCTAATAGGCTTTAAAATAGGGCGGGCTCGGTGCGCAGAGCACCCGGAGCCCATCCAGGTGTGTTAGAAAAGCAAATAATTATTCTGCTTTTCTAACACTGAACCGCCTCTCTGCCAATCAGGAAGTGCGGGTCTGATACTCATCACGCGATTGACTGACTGAAAGGACAGGCGCTCCTATTGGACGCCTAGCAGGAGGAAAGAAGAGACGCAGGGAGTAAGCAGGGAGGGAGTAAGCATGGAGGACATAGCTCGCCGCTGCCCATCCCACATCACCTGCTGCCTGGCCCGCCACCAAAATGGGCTCTGCCATAGGGTGGCACTCTCGGGGCTCTGCCGTAGGGTGGCACACTGTGGAGCTCTGCCGTAAGGTGTTACTCTGGGGACTCTGCCATAGGGTGGCACACTGGGGGGGCTCTGCCATAGGGTGGCACACTGGGGGGCTCTGCCATAGGGTGGCACACTGGGGGGCTCTGTCGTAGGGTGGCACACTGGGGAGCTCTGCTGTAAGGTGTTACTCTGGGGACTCTGCCATAGGGTGGCACACTGGGGGGGCTCTGCCATAGGGTGGCACACTGGGGGGCTCCCCATAGGGTGGCACACTGGGGGTCTCTGCCATAGGGTGGCACACTGGGGGGCTCTGCCATAGGGTGGCACACTGGGGGGCTCTGTCGTAGGGTGGCACACTGGGGAGCTCTGCTGTAAGGTGTTACTCTGGGGACTCTGCCATAGGGTGGCACACTGGGGGGGCTCTGCCATAGGGTGGCACACTGGGGGGCTCCCCATAGGGTGGCACACTGGGGGTCTCTGCCATAGGGTGGCACACTGGGGGGCTCTGCCATAGGGTGGCACACTGGGGGGCTCTGTCGTAGGGTGGCACACTGGGGGCTCTGTCATAGGGTGGCACACTGGGGGGGGGGCTCTGCCATAGGGTGGCACACTGGGGGGGCTCTGTCGTAGGGTGGCACACTAGGGAGCTCTGCCTAAGGTGTTACACTGGGGGCTCTCCCATAGTGTGGCACTCTGTGGATTGTGATGTATAGGGAGAATGTTGTGACTTTGATGTAAGGGAGGACTCCGATGTGAGTGTGGCGCTCATCCCTGGCTGCTGTACTCTATATGTTGTTTTGTTACTTACTCATGACCCCTGTACTCTGTACATTATACTGTACATAGCCCTGACAAAGGTGTTCATTGTCTCAACAGTTGCTGATTTTAATTAAGTTCTTCTGTAATGTTGCCTCAGTAAGCCAAAAATATATATTTTTTTGTGCATAAAAAACATATATAATGGAAACGTTTATTTTAAAAACAAATGATTCTTTGACTGAGATTCATTTGTGTCTGAGATTATCAGCTGCGACACAGTAATTAGAATTTAATGGGTACAGGGTCTGTGGTATGTTTGCATTGTTTACAGCAGATGCAGATTCTGTTCAATCCTCTTTTAAGACTCTCCCACTGGTCATGCCCATTGTTCGCCATGGTGTACTATGTATGCCGCAGGTCATCCTCTCCCTGGTAGGGGTCCCAGTGCAGTATTTTTCCCAAGGGCCCAGGATACTGTTAAGGTGGAACTGCCCATGAGAGGCTCCTGGTGAATTTACTGGGTCACCAGATCTAAGTCTCCTGCCACTCAGCATGTTGTCGAGCTTGGTGCCCCTCCCCTCCACATGGGTATGCCCACATTCATGTTGCGTCAAAAAAAAAGATGGCGGCCATCTCTAAGCCTGGGGGCCCCATAATCTCCTATTGCCCGGGGGCCCCATGAGTTGTCAGTCCGCCCCTGATTACAATAGGATAGAAAATAAAAGAATAGAATTGACTAGAATAGAAAAGAATAGAATAGAAAAAAAAATAACTATAGAATAAAATAGAATAAAAAAGAAAGAATATAACCATCTTCCGAAATTCGAAAATAGAATGGAATAGAAAATAATAGAATATAAAGTAAAACAATAGACTAAAATAGACAATAGAAAAGAATAGAATATAATAAATATAACAATTTTACCGTTTTCTGAAATTCGAATTTTGAATAGAATAAATTTGAATAGAATAGAAAATAATACAATAGAAAATAAAATAATAGAAGAGTAAAAAACAATAGAATAGAATGGAATAGAAAGAATAAAACCACCTTCCAAAATTAGAATTTCAAATAGAATAAATTAGATTTCGAATGGAATTTGATTTGAATGCAATCTGAATGGAATTCGATCCGAATTTAAATTGATTCAAATTTTCCGAATTTGCTCGAATGGAGCTCAATTCGACCGAATTCAGAAAATGCGAATTGATTCAAATTTAGACATGTGCATTCGTTTTCGTCCGAATGCATTTTCGTCCGAATTTCGGGTATTTTCGTTATCGTTTTAACAAACGAAAACGAACGTGCAGAATCCGAAATCCGAAAGATCCAACATAAAAAAAAAATGCTTTATTTTTGTTTTCGTTGCTACAACAGTTCGATATAGATAGGAGATTCAACATGACGCTGACAATAGCGATCTGTGTCTCTGGAACCTGTGGTCGAATGTGCCTAACCTGAACTCTATTAGTCCAAGATTATTCTACATAGGAGAGAAAAGATTCGACATTATAGAGACAGTGTTGGGGTAGACCATTCGACATGAAGGACAAAGATTCGACGAAGCAGCGAAAAACATACAAACGTTGAATCTGTCATTGAAGGATTATGGTGTCTGTCGAAAGTTCTAAGAAGATTCGACAAGCGGCTAAACTGTACGACGCCGCGATCGTACATTTCCAGGCAAATGCTCGGCCCATAGGCTATAGAAGAATTCGAATGTTAGTTGACTAGTAATAATGATTTATAAATATAATTATTACTAATGTCAAACAACATTAGAATTCTACTATAGCTTGTAGGCGGAACATTTGACGGGAAATGTACGATCGCGGCGTCGTACAGTTTAGCTGCTCCGTTGAATCTTCTCAGAACATTCGACAGACACCATAAGCCTTCAATGACAGATTCAACCTTAATTTATTTGGATTTTCGGACGAATGCATTTTTTAACGAAACAAAATAAATAAAAACGAATTTCGGGAGTAACTAAATAAATACATTTTTCAAACGAAATTCCCGAAACTAAATATTTCAGTGTGCACATGTCTATTCAAATTCGAATAAACAAAACAAATTCAGAAAATGAATTAAACAAATTTAACTAAACACATTTATGAAAATACTGAATCGAAACGAAACAAAACAGATTTTTTCGTTCTCCGCATGTCTGTTTGTTACCCCCTGCGTCACATCTAAGAATTGGTAATCTGCAGTATAATAAATGTTTGCTTTTGGGTTTACCGTATATACCCGAGTATAAGCCGACCCAAATATAAGCCGAGGCACCTAATTTTACCAAAACAAACTGGGAAAACTTATTGACTCGAGTATAAGATTAGGGTGTCCATCTGCATGCCTCACTGTGCCTCACTTTTCCTCACTGTGTCCATGTGCATGCCTCACTGTGCCCATGCCTCACTGTGCCCATGCCTCACTGTGCCCATGACTAGACTGATGTTTAACATGGGAGTCTATGGAAAGGGGTGCCTGGATTAGAAAAATCGGTGCTCCCTGGCCGTAGGTCTCCCAGACAAAAAACTTTGTACACTTATAGAGGAGAAATGGGGCTACATGTGTACCAAGTTTCAGGTCCAGGGGACCTACGACCGGCCGTTACTGGGTCCCCAAAATCACCAGAGAAATGACCGTTTAACATGGGAGTCTATGGAAGGGGTGTTCGGATTTAAAAAATCGGTGCTCCCTGGCCGTAGGTCCCCCAGACAACACACTTTGCACACTTGTAGAGGAAGAGTGGGGCTATATGTGTGCCAAGTCTGTACTGGATACCCAAATTACTGGAGATCAGGCGCAAAAAGGTGACTCGAGTATAAGCCGAGGGGGCATTTCCAGCACAAAAAAATGTGCTGAAAAACTCGGCTTATACTCGAGTATATACGGTAATTCCGCTTTACCAGGGTAGTCAGCCCCGGTAACATGAGAAATGTGAATTAGAAGGGATTTTAAAACCGCACAAAAATTTAGCTGAAATTTTGTATAACTCTAATGCCGCGTACACGCGATCATTTTTCTCGTCGGGAAAAATTACATTTTTTCTCTTGTGTGGGCTTTTCAGCATTTTTCCCGAAAAGAAAAACGGCAAGAATCACGACGAGAAAAATTAGAACATGCTCTAATTTTTCTCGTCGTGATTTACTGCATTTTTTTCTGCGGCAGTTTTCCCATAGGGAAACACTGCCGGGGAGCCTACACACGGTCGTTTTTCACGACCAAAAGAAAAAATGTCATGAAAACTGGCCGTGTGTAGGGGAACAGGCCGTTCCTCGTTTTTCATGTCGATTTTCTCGACAGTGTTTTCACCGTCGAGAAACTCGATCGTGTGTACACGACATAAGAATTTAGCCGCCCAACATAAAGAAGCCCACCAATGTGCGTTTATAGGAACTCATTAAATGTAGCAATTCTTTGGAGGGTAACTATTTATCATGGCGGCTAATATGTGGGGCTCCTGACATGCCTGTGTGCTTTCATGGGCTGTATGAATCTTGTAACCTCCGCTGTGACTGCGAATGAAATATATTTTCTACCCCCATAGCTCTGCTTGGCATCTCATTCCACCCGTCCCTCAGGAATTTCCTGAGTAACAACTTAGAGTTTGGGAAAAGGTAATCCGGCAATATATTTCTTCCACTGGTTTGCTTCAAGAAAACACGTTTATTGAGTCTGCTGCTAAACTGTATGCAAAAACTCTTTCTTTTTTTTTTCTGCCGCCATTCCTATTAAAAAAAAAAAAAAAAAAATATATAAAAAAAAATCCCATAGTTTGTAGACGTTATAACTTTTGCGCAAACCAATCAATATACGCTTATTGGGATTTTTTTTTTTACCAAAAATATTTAGCAGGATACATATTTACCTAAAGAAGTTCGATTTTTTACATTTTTTTTTTTTATTGGATGTGTTTTATAGCAGAAAGTAAAAAATATTGTGCTGAAGTAGGTAAAGTAATAGGCCCTCCATGTGATTTTGCTTTTACATTCACCACTTGACCTCCGGAAGGATTTACCCTCCTTTCATGGCCAGGCCATTTTTTGCGATACGGCACTGCGTTACTTTAACTGACAATTGCGATGTCGTACCCAAATAAAATTTATGTAATTTTTTCCCACAAATAGAGCTTTCTGTTGGTGGTATTTGATCACCTCTGCAGTTTTTATTTTTTGCCCTATAAACAAAAAAAAAACGACCATTTTGAAAAAAATAAATATTTATTTTTTACTTTCTGCTAAAAAACACATCCAATTAAAAAAATTAAAAAAAATCAAATTTCTTCATCAATTTAGGCCAATATGTATTCTGCTACATATTTTTGGTAAAAAAAAAAAAAATCCCAATAAGCGTATATTGATTGGTTTTCGCAAAAGTTATAGAGTCTAAAAACGATGGGATATCCTTATTTATTTTTTTTACTAGTAATGACGGCGATCAGCGACTTATAGCGGGACTGCGATATTGCGGTGGATATTCGGACACTAACTGACACTTCCAGAATGAAAAAAAAAGCTTAGCCTTTAGCTCTACTTTAGCCCCGTTTCACACCAGTGCGGCTTTAAAATCACGTTATTTCAGTGCAATTTCAAAGCCACCAATCAGTGCGATTTTGATCTGCCATTTCATGGTGGCTTATGACTTCATTTACCAGAAGTCAATGCAAATTGCAATGAAATAACAAAAAAGTAGTGCAGGAACCTTTTTCGACTTGAGTTGCAACGATTTCAACTGTTCCATTGCTGGCAATGTCGTGCGATTTGTCATGCAGTTTGAACCGTCAAATCTCATAACGTATCGCACTGGTGTGAACCAGGGCTAAAGGTGGTTGTAAACCTTTGAAATGAAAAATGAACAAAGCATATCCTTCTATAGTGTGTATTTTCCTCAATCCAAGTCACTTAGGCTACTTTCACACTGAGGCGCTGGATGCGCTGGCGGTATAGCGGCGCTATTTTTAGCGCCGCTATACCGTATTTTTTCCCGCGATTTGCGGGCACTAGCGGGGGGATTTTAACCCCCGCTAGCGTCCGAAAATGGGTTAAAAACGTCCGCAATAATGCCTCTTTGCGGCGTTTTGCGGGCGTTTTGGAGGCGCTACCCCATTGACTTCAATGGGCAGGGGCGCTATAGGAGCGGTATTTTTACTGCTCCTATTGCGCCTCAAAGATGCGGCTTGCAGGAGTTTTTTGACCCTCCTGCAAGCGCAACGCTCCAGTGTGAAAGCCCTCGGGCTTTCACATTGGATACAATTGAGCGGCATTTTTGGGGCGCATTGGAGGCGCTATTTTTAGCGCAATAGCGCCTGCAAAGCACCTCAGTGTGAAAGGGGCCTTAGTGTGATTTCTGTCGTTCCTCAGCTATTTGCGCTTCTTACAGTCTATGCCAACCACAGACAATCTGGCCCCATCCCCACCCCTAGCACACAGCAGGTGATTGACAGCCTAAGCTGTGCATGGTTCCTATAACACTGTGTAGGGGGGGGGTTGTTGCAGCTGTGATCTTGGTACCAATTTTAAGTCTGATTTTAACATGTCGGCTATAAATTAAAAATTTGCAGTGGACCATGCACAGTACAGTACATAGTTACATCACATCCACCCCGGTCAGGGGTGCCCTTTAGTGAATAAGCCCAACTCCAAGAAAAAACATCTCCGGGGGAACTCAACATGGTTGAAACCAAGGACACCATTCTCAGTCCCACTACTCCATGATGCTGCTTGTCCTACCCTCCAAAAAACATCCAACTAAGATCCACCTACTACTTATATATGGGATCCTGCCAGAGAGGGCAGAGTTGAGGCATCAATCCCTTGGGGGAGGTACCAGGAGTATCCCAAACTAAAGGGAGACATAGGAACACCTTCCAACAATCTCCTCATTATGAACTCTACGAGTCCCCAATATTTCATGGCACACATACAATGGAGTCCCACTACTCCATGATGCCGCTTGTTCTACCCTTCAACCACACCCAACTTAGCCCCACCCACTACTTATATATGGGATCCTACCAGAGAGGGCAGACTTGAGGCATCACTTCCTTGGGGGAGGTACCAGGAGTATCCCAAACTAAAGGCAGACATAGAAACACCTTCCAACATTCTCCTCATTATGAACTCTAGAAGTTCCCAATATCTCATGACATATACAAAGGAGTCTCACTACTCCATGATGCCGCTTGTTCTACCCTTCAACCACATCCAACTTAGCCCCACCCACTACTTATATATGAAATCCTACCAGAGAGGGCAGAGTTGAGGCATCACTTTCTTGGGGGAGGTACCAGAAGTATCCCAAACTAAAGGGAGACATATGAACCCATCCCTGCAAACTCCTCATTGTGAACTCTACAAGTTCCCAATATCTCATGACATATACAATGATGTCCCACTACTCCATGATGCCGCTTGTTTTACCCTCCAACCACACCCAACTTAGACCCACCCACTACTTATATATGGGGTCCTGCCAGAGAGGGCAGACTTGAGGCATCATTTCCTTGGGGGAGGTACCAGGAGTATCCCAAACTAAAAGAAGACATATGAACCCCTTTCTACAAACTCCTCTTTATGAACTCTACAAGTTCCCAATATCTCATGACTTATACAATAAAACATTTTTTTTGTTCCTTTTTTTTACCTGGAGAGATCTAATGTCTTGGCAAAAAAAATGTGATGTGTAAGAACAAGCTTTAGATCTCGGCTGTGAATAGCAGATACAATGTAAAATACCAGACTTCTATTTTCACGTGTCTGTCTGGCAGGCCCGTGCATAATGTCCCTGGGTAAAATCTAATGGGAAGTGAACTTAAAGAGAGCTCTTGTCATACCTGTCTGAGACTATTAGGATCAAACGGGGATCAAAACTGCAGACTGACTTCCTTCCCTTCCAGTAATCCGCTGTAGAACATTTACTGCCAGCTTTGCACTTCCGTGCCACTTACTTGATTGAGTGGCTCAGTGTGTCGGCTGTCCAGGTTCTTGAAAATTACACGTATCGTGACCTTTTCTGAGATCTGTTTCTTCAAGGGAATACATTGCCTTCAGTACAGAAAAAGTAAAAAATGTATATATACCCTCCGCACTCCTCTTCTATGTATACTGCCTGCTGTCATACCCTTCTCAATTCTTTTATGTACATAATGCTCACCGCATTATACTCTGCACTCCTCTTCCATGTATACTGCCTGCTGTCATACCCTTCTCAATCCTTTTATATACATAATGCTCACCGCATTATACTCTGCACTCCTCTGCTGCACATACTGCCCATAATTATATCCTCGGCAATCCTCTGCTGCACATACTGCCCACCATTATACACTCTGCACTCTGCTGCACATACTGCCCACCATTATACACTCTGCACTCTGCTGCACATACTGCCCATCATTATACACTCTGCACTCCTCTGCTGCACTTACTGCCCAACATTATACCCTCTGCACGCCTCTGCTGCAAATATTGCCCACCATTATACCCTCTGCAATCCTCTGCTGCACATACTGCCCACCCACCTATTTACCCTCCACAGTCCTCTGCTGCACACACTGCCTAACATTTTACCCTCTGCAATCCTCTTGTGCACATACTGCCCACCATTATACCCTCCGCAATCCTCTGCTGCATATACTGCCCACCATTATACCCTCCGCAATCCTCTGCTGCATATACTGCCCACCATTATACCCTCCGCAATCCTCTGCTGCATATACTGCCCACCATTATATCCTCCACACTTCTTCGGCTGCACATACTGCCCACCATTATACCCTCTAGATTCCTCTGCTGCCCATACTGTCCACCATCATACCCTTTGCAATGCTTTGGTGCATATACTGCCCACCAATATACCCTCCGCAATCCTCTGCTGCACATGCTGCCCAACATTATACCCTCTGCAATCCTCTGGTGCACATACTGCCCAACATTATACACTCAACACTCCTCTGCTGCAAATACTGCCAACTATTATACCCTCCACACTCCTCTGCTGCACATACTGTCCAACATTATACCCTCCACAATCCTTGGGTACACATGCTGCCCACCATTATACCCTCTGCACTCCTCTGCTGCACATACTGCCCACCATTATACCCTCTGCACTCCTCTGCTGCAAATACTGCCCCCCATTATACCCTCCACATGCCTCTGCTGCACATACTGTCCACACTTATACCCACATCTCTTCTGCATATTTTACCAATCACAGCGGCCCTTTACCATGTGATCAGCTGATCACATGTAAACAAGAATTCCTCCCACGCTGTGTCTGTGGAAAGGAGAGCCAGCAAGACTGTCAGCACATTGTTTACACTGATAATCAGTGTTGCCTATCAGTGCTGCCTATCGGTGCCCATCAGTGCCACCTATCAGTGCTCATTAATGCTGCATATCAGTGCCCATTAGTGCAGCCTATCAGTGCTGTCTATCAGTGCTCATCAATGCCACCTATCTGTGCCCATTAGTGCCGCCTATCAGTGCCCATCAGTGCCACCTTCTAGTGCCACCCATAAGTGCTCATCAATGCCGCCTATCAGTGCCCATCAGTGCCACCTATCAGTGCTGCCTATCAGTGCTCATAAATGCCACCTATCAGTGCCCATCACTGCTGCCTATCAGTGCTGCCCATTAGTGCCACCTATCAATGCTGCCAATTGGTGGTGCCCATCAGTGCCTCCTCAGCAGGACTCTTAGCTGAGACCGTTTCTCTCATACAGCCCAGAGCCTGCACTAATAGTTCCCCCTCCCTCCTCCCTCTCACGGATGGCAGAGGAGAAAGCCGATCTGCTCCTTCTCCTCCTGTGTGTGCACCACGGGAATTGTGAAGCTAAGCAGCTGAATTTGATAACACACAGGAGGAGAGGGATCAGCTCTTTCCTCTCCCATCTATGTGAGAGAGGAGGGAGGGGAACTGTCAGTGCAGGCTCTGGGCTGTATGAGAGAGACACTCTCAGTTCAGAGTCCTGCTGCCATCAACCCCTCTGGGGGCCCTCAACAGTGTCGGAACGTCAGGGCCCGGTCTCAAGTGCAACCTTTGCTACCCTGGTAGTTCTGCCACTGCTGCCCTCCCTCATACCCTCCACACACCTCCCCTGCACATACTGCCCACCATCATACCCTCCACACACCTCTTCTGCACATGGTGCTCATCATCATACCCTCTAAATAACCCTCTACATCTCTTTTAAAAGATCCCTGATTCCGGCAGAGTTTATTTTTTCCTGGTGATGGAAGTGGAAAGTTTCCACAGCCATTCCTTTGCTTTGATTGAGCGGAGGAATGTATTTTTAATGCCTGTCCGGGGCCTCTCCTTGCACAGCAGTGTTAAAGATCATCTTGAGATGAAATATTATGACATAATCCTGGTTGTGTCTTCTCATTTTCATTAGCAGTCATCTCCGATATGTCCTCAAACTGTTCATTTTCTGCTCTTAAGGGAGCATTTTCCTTTTTTCTTCTCATTCCCCCCCCCCCCTCACTGCAGCTTTAAAATATTACCAAGCTCCTCAGACAGTCATCAACACGCCCGGCTTTATCAAGCACGACACCTCCACAGAGATCAGCTGTTTCTCGCAGATGGTTCTTCCTTACACTTCGGCTTCTTGGCCAAACATGACATTGATGTAAGCGGACGCCTGGATGGAGCATGCAAGAGGAGCTGCAGCAGTGAGTTAGGGAAGCCGAGCTGAAACACAAGGTTCCAGAATGAGTAGATTTATAGAGATGGAAATTATTTATCCTGTAATTCTTCGGAAGGGTCAAACTTTGCTGCTCTGCAATCACACCAGATGGGATCAGGGGAGGGCTGGTAGCCTTAGGCCTGGAGAGCAAGTCCAGTCAAGTGGCCCACTGAACCGCAGAATCAACTCACCATCCATGGCCCACCTGGTTTTTCAATGCAGCCTCAATAGTGCTTATCCGTGCAGCCAACTCCAGTGCCCATCGATGAAGCCTAATCACTGGGGCAGGTTACATGGGGTGTATGGGGGGGAGATGGGGGTCAGCTAGGGATGTCAGGGTCTCTCACCTCAGTGATCTCATCTCAGCAGGTCCTTGCACGCCACGGTCTCCTGGGGGGGTAACGCTCCAGATCCTGAGGTCAAGTTGCAGCCAGCGCTCAGCCCTGCGTCCCGACTCCCTGGCATGCCCTGCCTCTGTCTGCTTCCAAGAATCTGGTCCTAGGGAGTTGTAGTTTCCCCTGTGCTGCTGTGTTTTCCACCCACCAGAAGCTTGAGCGTGGACTACAACTCCCGAAACGCAACAGCTAGTGGTCGGCCGCCATGGCCGTGCCCCCAGCCCGACTTCCTAGACCAGAATAAAAAAGAAAATGGTAGCGGGCAGTGGCTGCCGGCCATTTTGAACATAAGTTAGGGTGGCCTGGGAGGCAATTGCCACCCTGCCCCCTGGCCCAGCCCTCCCCTGGATGGGATCCAGATCATTCTTCCTCTCCCATGGAAAAATAAAATTAATGGAGAGGCACACCCAGGACAACTCATTACATCAGAATTCATTTCATTGGAAGTTAAAGTGTATCTATGGTCAAAATGTAAAATCATATCTTAATTTCCATATTGCATTTCAAATATTTCCAGCCGACTCCTATTAATCTGAACCATCTTGAAGTAAATAAACTCACTTTATGAAGGCCCTACACATTTCCTTTCTTTGAATTCTGGGACATGTAGTCACTATGCCCTGTGGACAGGCACCTCTGTGTCACACGTTTTACAGAGCCCCACCTTCTGACCTACAGAGGTGCTGAGAGGAGGAGTTTCAGGAGGTGGAGTCAGGACAGGAATCACTGCTGGCAGGCAGCAAGGTACCATGGGATAGATAGTCCTTAGAAATGGAGGAGATCCTGCAATGCATGCTGGGAATCCAGGAAAGTGTGGAACGAGACGGCCAGCAGACAGGCAACACTCACAACACGAAAGGAGATTTTTAATGTAAGCTGATATTGGATTGTTAAATATAACTATTGTTTGCATTGTTAGTACAAAGTTGATATTATAAAATGAAAGTGTACACTGTGAACACAGAACTCCATTACATCCTAAGTATGGGTGGATATAAAAGACAAACAATAATACAGCTCTTTATTCATTTATACATTGCAAAATACTTTTTTTTTTATTAATATTTATTTTATTTTATATTTTTATATTATTTTTTATTTATTTTTTAAGTATTCTTTATTATATTTTTCTTTTTATATGATTTTTTTTAGCTAAATACTAGACAAATTTTCAGCATCAAACAGAGAAGATTAAGTTGTCAAAAGATAGAAAAAAAGAAAGAAACCAGCAAGGAGAGGTATGAAGGGAGGGAGAGAAAAAAAGAGAGAGTGGAAGAGGAAAAAGAGAAAGGGGGGAAAAGTTATAAACAAAAAAAAAAAGAAAAATGCACCTAAATCATTTACGGTAATTATTCCTTATAAAGCATCATCTTTTTCTTCTTTAATAATATTCAGTGATATTTTCCTTTGTATATAGTGGAAAATTGAATTTGACAAAGCCAACCTTAAAACAGGCTCCTACTATTGTGATGTATCTTTAGGTAACCCACAATGCTACAGGAATCCTTTGTCATGTAAAAATGTTATTAGCAAAATGAATATCATGCGCCACCTGTTAAAAAAATGATAACCTCAAAAATAATGTTAGTGGATTCCTTTGTCATGTAAAAAAACAAATTATAGCAAAATAAATATTGTATACATCTGTTAAAAAGTTATAAACAAAACAAGAAAAATGCCCCTAAGAGCCGGTTCACACTGGGGCAACATGACTTCCAGCGCGACTTTCACAGGCAACTTGGAGACGACTTGAGCACGAACAGCAGCGCGACTTGGAGCAACTTACAACGTGACTCAAGTCGCCTCCAGGACAGGCGACAAAGCCAGTGGCCAATCAAATAATAATCTGCTCTGTGAGAGGGAGGGAGGGGTTTGCCCTTAAAAACTATTTTCATTTCCTGGAAAGTCGCTTCAGTCAAGACAGTGTTTCGACTTTGGAGGCGACTTCCATTGAAATCAATGGGTACAAGTTGCCTAGAAGTCGGATTGAAGTAGGACAGGAACCTTTTCTGAAGTCGGAGCGACTTCAGTAGTGTACATTAAGATGGCTCTCATTCACTTCCATTGAATTTCTAATGTAGCGCGACTTGGGGCGACTTCAAGTCGATCCCAAGTCGCCTCTGTCTGAACCGGCTCTTAAAGTGGTTGTAAACCCACTGATGCAACTTGTACCTACAGGTAAGCCTAGATGAAGGCTTTCCTGTAGGTGCAAGAAATATCTCCTAAACCTACACGATTTAGGAGATATTTGCAAAAAGGACATGCACCCATGTCTACGGCGCATGTGCGCCATAGACAACGGTGCATTCACAGTCAGAATCCCATTCACAAATCCGGCTTTGCCCGATTTGACAGCTCCCGCGTGCATGCGCGGAGTGATGTCATCGCCGCTCCGGCCAATCACAGCGCCAGAGCGGCGCTGTGATTGGCCGGAGCGGCGATACCCCGGAAGTAACCTTCCGGGTATCTGTGGAGCGATCTGCACCGCCGTGCATGCTTCAGGTCCATTGGAGGAGGACAAAAAAGGAACACAGTGCTGAGAGGTGAGCTTACTTTTATGGGTATGGGGTCCTATAGCATTGGAGAGGAGGCGGGGTTAACCCACACGTAGGCTGCCATGGAGTCAGTCAGGAAAGATGAGTCACATGTAGGCTGCCATGGAGTCAGTCAGGAAAGTTGCATAAGTGGGTTTACAACCACTTTAAGAGCCGGTTCACACAGGGGCGACTTGGGATCGACTTGAAGTCGCCCCAAGTCGCGCGACATTAGAAATTCAATGGAAGTGAATGAGAGCCGTCTTAATGTACACTACTGAAGTCGCTCCACAGATACCTTCCGGGTATCTGTGGAGCGATGGCTGCGGCTGGAGGGGGAGACGAGGGTGGCTTCGGGGGCCCCGATCTAAGGTAAGTAATGCATAATGAGCTAGTATGCTAGTCATACTAGCTCAGTATAGCTTTGTCTTGCAGGTGTTTTTTTTTTTAAATGGGTTTTACAACCACTTTAATCATTCTGTTTTTCCTTAAAAGGTCATCATTTTCATCTTTAATAATATTCAGTGAAATGTTCCTCTGTATCCCATGAAAATTCAATTAGACAAAGCCAGTTTGAAAATAAGCTACCACTACTGTGATGTCTCTTTAAGTAACCCATAACACTACGGAAATCCCTTTTCTGATAAAAAATGTATTAGCAAAATAAATATCAATTACCGTGCATTAAAAACGATAAAACTCAAAATATATAAACAAATAAAATAATGAAAAAAAAAATCTTCTAAATTATTCTAGTTTTTCTTTTTAAAAAGTAATATTTTCTACTTTAATAATACTCAGTGATATTTTCCTCTGTATTTAGCGAGGATTCAATTAGACAAAGCCAGTCTCAAAATATGCTACTACTATAAAAAAAAAGAATTAGCAAAATAAATATCAATAGCCATCTGTTAAAAAATAATAAACGCAAAAAAATTAAAGAATGAAGAAAATTTCCCCTAAATCATTCTAGTTTTCCTTTTAAAAAGTCATCTTTTCTTCTTGAATAATAGTCAGTGATATTTTCCTCTGTATATAGCGAGAATTTAATTAGACAAGCCATCCTTAAAACAGGCTGCTACTATTGTGATGTCTCTTTAGGTAGCCCATAGTGCTATGTGAATCCCTTTTCATATAAATATTGTAAACCGTCTGTTAAAATAAAACATTTAAAATAAACTCAAGAAACAAAAATTGCCACCAAGTCATTCTAGTTTTCCTTTAATAAGTCCTCTTTTTTTCTGTAATGATATTCAATGATGGTTTTTCTCTGTGTTTAGTGGAGGATTTCGTTTTCGCTGACAGATTTTCTACTCATAGTGCTAAATTGGATTCATAGACTCTTTTAGTCAGGAAAGTGAATCTTGACAATCAGATTATTCAGAGATGAAATCTCAGCTGTGACGAGCGATATTTTTCCATCTATTATGTGACTGATAGACAAAGATTTTACTTTTTTTGTTGCAGAGAGAATTTCAGAGACACATTTCCTGGAATAGGCGAGCCTGACCTTTCCGAGACAGATGCATGCTTAAAGTAAACTCTCAGGAATACATGTAGAAGAAAACCATGTACACCTCACAAATATATTGTAGCGCCCTGCTCCTATTGAGTAGGCGCTATATGTAAATTTAAGTTTATCTGAGCTGTAGTTTAGCTCAGAGTATTATGATAAATTGCTGGTTTCTGTTCCAGTTCAGCTGTGTTGTACATTTTCCACTTGTCCGTGGGTGTCGCTGTCACCCCCGGTCAGTGTTGGAAATGCAGCAGGCTGGATGCATTGAGTACCTCTTTACCCAGAAACAGCCCAGTGGGAGTGGTTCACCCGCTGTGCATTCTGGGAGAGGGTACTTAAGGGACAGACACCGTTTTCGCGGTCTCTCTCTGACCTGATGGCCCTCTTGGCCTAAGGTATGTCATAGCAGTTCTTCTGCTGGCCCAAGGCCTCGTTACTGAAAGTAGGCCAAGGAGTTTCTGGGGTCTGCTGGTCCAAGGGTGGTCCTGTGCTGTCTTGCTTGCGGAGAGAAGCCGAGCAATTGGAGACTCAATTGGAGGACGCATCCCGGCCCATTTACCACACAGTATCGCCGGATGGCTGACAGATACTGGTACTGCGAGATTGTACAACCCTGAAGAAATGGCAGCACTCCAAGATCCATCCAAATTCTTGTTTAATGAACGAACATCCCAAGTGATTCAGACAGTTCAAATGGTAGACGCGTTTCACACAAAGATGTGCTTATTCATTACCTGTGAGATTGTACTTTTACTTTGCAAAAGTTCTTGGTTATACAATCCTGTGGCAGAGGATTGTACAATGACTCCAATATATTCATCAAGTCTGTGGCAGAGACTATGACCGAGCACCGCACCGGCTGTTAGGTCAGTGAGAGAGGCCTATCCGGTGGTTGCTAGATCCAGTTGTGGAAGCTGTTTGTCCTCTGGATCAAAGAAGTACCCGTGATTCGCAAAACAAGGTACCTGAATCTCCCCTAACCCTCCATCCCTCTATCTGACGTGAAAAAGAGACTTAAGCCCTGTACACACGATCGGATTTCCGATGGAATAAAATCCGCTGGATTTTTCCATTGGAAATCCGATGAAGCTGACTTCCATCAGTCTTGCCTACACACCATCAGTCAAAAATCCGACCGTCCCAAACGCCGTGACGTAAAACACTCAAAAGATCAGAGAAAAATGAAGTCCAATGCTTCTGAGAATGCCTCGACTTGATTCTGAGCATGCGTGGGTTTTTTCTCCGATGAAGTTCCCCACAGACGATCGGAATTTGCTATCGTTTTTTTTTTCCATCGGTAAAATTTAAAACATGTTCTATTTATTTATACCGATGGAAAAAAGACCGATGGGGCCCACACACGATTGGTTTGTCCGATGAAAAAAGTCCATCGGTCTTTTTTCATCAGAAAAACCGATCGTGTGTACGCGGCATAAGTGTTTGGCGCAGACATCTGTGAACAACTCTCCATTAGGACCCCTATGGCGGATATGGTGAACAGTAAGGTAACGGCAGACCCAAAATTAAACCAGCAGCTCCTATGGGGGTAGTGCTACAATATTTTGACTTTTTTTGGACATTTTCTGCATTTTTCTCTGGTATGTTTACAGAATTTTTTTATTTTTTTTTACTTATCTTGGATTCTGTCTTTAGTTTTGAAGTTCACCAAGGAGGAGTCCTCCTTCCTAGAGTGAAAAGACAAACCTTGGATTTTTTTAAATCAATGTTTTTACCAACAACTTTCACCTAAGATTCACCCCATTGTACATAATACTTCATTAGAAAAATGAATGAATCTTGGTTAAAAAATTTATAGACCCATTAGGATGTTTGCCTATTAGTGCCAACAGTTTGTGCAGTGCTTTGCACTATATTGTAGATAGAAAAGTTAAAATACAATTCAATACAAGAGGGTCAGGAGGACCCTGCTCGTAAGAGCTTACAATCTAAGTGGGCAGGGAAAGCAATCCAAAAGGTAATAACTGTGGGGGGATAAGCTGATGGAGAAAGTAAAATTCCATTTGTTTGGTAGAGGAAGAGTTTTCAGGGATCCCCTAATGGCCTTCAGAGTAGAAGATAGCCGACAGGTTTGGAGTTCCAGAAGATCCAGAGGATGAGAGAGGCTTTGGAGAAGTACCAAAGATGGACATGGGAGGAGGTGACAAGAGGACTGGAGAGCAGGAGGCCTTGGGAGGAGGGAAGAGGAGAGCAAGATATATTTGGAGAAGAGAAGAGAAGAGGCCTTGGGAGGTGAGGAGAGCAAGAGGAAGAGGGGAAAAGGGTTTTGGTAATATTTAGAGACAAGGTTGATTATGTAGATGGGGTAGAGTTGTAGATGGCTTTGCATGTTGTTAATATTTTGAATTTTGGACATGACCATATATAACATATATGCCTCTCACCCCCCCCCCCCTTTTCTGGCCTCTCAGGCTTCATGCTTGGAGAAGGGTCTGGTATGGATTTTTTGGGGGACGTTACACTTTTTTTTTCCTTGCATGGGGCTCACCCTTAATATTCCTGGTATGGAGTTTTGGGTAACACTCACAATGTTTTTTTTTTGTTTTGTTTATAACATAGGGTTCCCTTAAACCTCATACCAGACCTGAAGGGACTAGTATGTTTCATGGGGGATCCTCCAAACTCACCTCCTCTGTGCAGTTGATTTTGCACAGAGTAGCCCGGATCCTCTTCTACTCGTGTCCCTCTTCTGTGCTCCTGGCCCCTCCCTCCTGCCGAGTGCCCCCACAGCAATCAGCTTGCTATGGGGGCACCCGAGCCGAATCACAGCTCCGTGTGTCCATTTAAATATGGAGCCCCGACCCGGCCCCTCTCTCCACTCATTGGCTAACTGACTTTGATTGACAGCCGTGGAAGCCAATGGCGCTGCTGCTGTGTCTCAGCCAATCAGGAGGAGAGTCCCGGATGGCTAAGACGCTCGTGGACATTGCTGGAGAGATATGGGGCTCAGGTAAGTAATTAGGGGGTGCTGGGGAGGCTGCTACACACAGAAGGTTTTTTATCTTAATGCATAGAATTACTTGAAAAAACTTCTGCCTTACAACTCAGACACAACTCATAGTCCTAGCAATGATTGCCCACACAGGGGAATCAGCTTCTCACAATAAAACGATCAACTGAAAATACCTAGCCACCTGGCTACACTTTAGCAGCACCACTGCTCTCTGTGATCTCCCAGACCATCAGCTCTTCAGGCTCACCTAGCCTATGCTTGCAGCACCTCAATGCACGGGCCCACTCTTGGCCTTTGGATAGGGTTTTCCCAGCAACCCAGTCTCTCCTATTCTTGAACAGATCTCCCTCCTTGACTCTCCAGTTGCCTCAGCTTTCTTCGTCCTCTATTGATCCGCTTAGATGTCCCAACTCTCCCAGTTCTGAAGGTGAGGGAATCTCTCCAATATGGAGTCTTTTCTCCCCGGTAGGTCACCTCTCCTGGCTGGAGCACACCTCTATCCTCACACAAAGGTTCTGTCCCAAATGGCAGCAACTGCCCTGAGCTTGTGGGGAGATGCAGTGTGGTGTAGTAGCAATAATTAAACAGACTCCGGTTACAGAGAACAGAACCCATAATAATGAAAAATCCAGTAATTCACAAGAGACCCGGCGAGAAGGCACTCGACCGGGGACACTCACGGCATGTAACAACAATGTGTAGCAGCACAGGTCTCAGGTGTGCCGCCAGCATCTGTCTTGAAGGGTGGAATGCGGCCTGGCCAGGTCTTCAGGTAGGATGGTGTTTGCCTACCCTTTTCCTATTCATCAGGAACCCCTCCCTGCCGCTAATCACTGTCCCTGTCAGATGAGTGACCTATCCCTACACTACCTACACGCGAAATGTGAGCTAAGCCTGGGAGCCAAGGTCTCAAAGGAGAAGTCCAGCCTGAGCTTTTTAGGCTTGGCTTCTCCTTTGGGTCACAGGAGTGCAATTCGTTTTGCACTCATGTGACCCGTTTTCAGCGGAGAGCGGTCTGAAGTCCACTCTCTGCTGACGTCACTGCCATCAGTTGGGGCAGCACGTCATCACGACTTCCAAGTCTGGATCTGCCAGCTGCCTTGATTTATGGCAGTCTCAGCGTCTCAAAACCTCCCCCCCCCCCCACACTTCTCTTTTAAAGAAGAGTTACTGTCAAGTTGGTGTCTATTAAAAGTCAGCAGCTACAAAAACTGTAGCTGCTGACTTTTAATAAACAGTTACTCACCTGTGCCAGGATCCAGCGATGTGCACCACCAAGCCATTCTTTCCAGTGCTCTGTCCCTAGTGTCGGCATCTCAACTGTGGGCACTTGCGGCTTCACAGCTGGGTGCCCACTGTGCACGCACGAGCTGTGCTGCACATCGTGACTGGTCCCACAGTCTTCTGGGTCCTGTGACGTGCCCTAGAAGACTGCTGGAAAGGAGGGGGAGGAAAACTTCCGCTCAGATCGCCTAGGCGGTCGAAACGGAAGTGGGAGCAGGTACCTGCCATTACGTAAAGGGGGGGGGGCTTAAAGCGGAACTTCCCCCTTTGGGTGGAGCACTGCTTTAAATAGGCTCTGCCTGACCCAAGATGGCTGCGTGAGTCACATGGGGTGAACGCATCCAACTGGACAGCTTCCCCAGCAGCCCTGGAAGCCATAGAGGATACATGTTCCTTTTGACTTCCTCTCCCCTGCAATGCTGCTGCGGTTGAGTGTCACCTACAGTGGAGAAAGTAGATTGCACTTGCCTACAAGCTACTCTCTAGATCTGGTTAACAACCCTGCAAACCTGTGCACTTACACAGGCTGCAGGCGCCTAGAAAAGTCCGGACACAGGATTGAAGGTTTCGTCCCACCCAAGACACTTTGGAACCTTCAAACTCCAGATTACAAAACCAGGAGAAAACTTACAACCCAGTTTTCTCCACTCACACTGCAAATATGAGAATTCTATCTCATCCTTTCATCCCATTCCTACTCTTACATTGTGGCAGGGCCTCGCACTGCCACGCTACTTGATCTCTGTATATCCCTTTTTTAATTAACAGCTGTAATGCAGATACACAATACACTCTAATGCCTCGTACACACGACCGGTTTTCCTGACATGCCAAAAACCGTAATTTTTCCCGACGTGATTCCTCTAAAGCCTGCCTTGCATACACACGTTCAGGCAAAAAAAAACGCTCGACCAAAGCTCGGTGACGTACAACGCGTACGACGGCACTATAAAGGGGAAGTTTCATTCAAATGGCGCCACCCTTTGGGCTGCTTTTGCTGATCCTCGTGTTAGAAAAAGTTTGGTGAGAGACGATTCGCGCTTTTCAGCCTCGTGCTTTTCAGTCCGTTACAGAGCGACGAATGTGCCATCTCCATTACGAACGCTAGTTTTACCAGAACGAGCGCTCCCGTCTCATACTTGATTCTAAGCATGCGCGTTTTTTTTTCCCTTAGGAAAAGCATACACAAGAGCGGTTTTCACGGCGAGAAAAAGACTGACGGGAAACACGACGGGAAAAAATAGAGCAGGTTCTAAATTTTTTGCGGGCAGTTTTTTTTGTCGGGAAAACTGCTATGGAGCCTACACACGACCGGTTTTCCCGACCAATCTAAAAAAATTGCAGTTTTCTCGTCGGAAAAACTTGGTCGCATGTACGAGGCATAAGAGCTCTCCCGCCTCTTATTTTTCCAAAGGACATTCCAAACCATCCTTTATTTTGGTTTATTGGCTTGACCCTTCAGACCTCTGAGGACCACCACCGTGGGTAGCTAAACATTTGAATATCCCCGTAATTTTTTTCGCTGATAACTGAAGTTTGTAACACATTTTCCGTTAACCTAAACATGGTAAAAAAAAAAAGCAGAGATGATGGAATTATTCCTGAAGTTTATGAAAATGAGAACTCTAATGAAGGAACCAAGCCAAAGAATCCACTAATTAGACAATTTAGCAGGCAATCATCAGTGTCATGTTTATGTTCTAGAAGCATCGGAGCACATCTGCACCGGGAAGTGACAATGCAGCAGTTCATTTGCAGCCTAGCCGACTCGTTCACACAAATGATTGACAGTTCATGTTGTAGTAAGGCCAATGACAAGACCAGAACAGGGAATTATGCAGAATTGTTTGCCTTTTACACGTGATCCGGAAAATAAGTGCTTTAAATAGAATGTATGGAAATGTGAAAACAGTCTGCACCGAATGTCAAGTTTGTCTTCATATATTTGTTTGAGTTGGAACAAAATAGCTAATTTTACAGTTTTTTTTTTTTGTTTTTGTTTTTTACATTAAATCACTTTGGCACTAGACCAGTTTTTACAGTTTTTTGCACACATATAATAATCTTATTTTTGGCTATCAAATTACTTACCGTATATACTCGAGTATAAGCCGACCCGAATATAAGCCGAGGTACCTAATTTTACCACAAAAAAATGGGAACACTTATTGACTCGAGTATAAGCCTAGGGTGTCCATCTGCATGCCTCACTGTGTCCATGTGCATGCCTCACTGTGTCCATGCCTCACTGTGTCCATGCCTCACTGTGTCCATGCCTCACTGTGTCCATGCCTCACTGTGCCCATCTGCATGCCTCACTGTGTCCATGCCTCACTGTGCCCATGACTAGACTGACGTTTAACATGGGAGTCTATGGAAGGGGTGCCTGGGTTTGAAAAATCGGTGCTCCCCGGCCGTAGGTCTCCCAGACAACAAACTTTGCACACTTGTAGAGGAAGAGTGGGGCTACATGTGTGCCAAGATCCGGGTCCAGGGGACCTACAACTGGTCGGTACCGAGTCCTCAAATTCACTGGAGAAATTACCATTTAACATGGGAGTCAATAGAAGGGGTGCCCGGATTTGAAAAATCAATGCTCCACGGCCGTAGGTTCCCCGGACAACAAACTTTGCACACTTGTAGAGGAAGAGTGGGGCTACATGTGTGCCAAGTACCAGGTCCCCAAAGTCTGGGAGATAAGCCGCAAAAAGGTGACTCGAATATAAGTCGAGGGGGGCATTTTCAGCACAAAAAAATGTGCTGAAAAACTTGGCTGATGCCGCGTACACACGACCGTTTTTCCCGTCGAGAAAAATGATTTTTTTTCCTTTGGACGAGAAAAACGATCGTCTGTGGGCTTTTTGTCGTTTTTCTCGACGGGAAAAACGGCATTAATCACGACGAGAAAAATTAGAACATGCTCTAATTTTTCTCGTCGTGATTCCCGTCGTTTTTTTCCGCTGCAGTTTTCCCATAAATGTCATTTAAATGTCATTTTAAATGTCATTTAAAATGGGCGTGTGTAGGGGGAACAAGCTGTTCCTCGTTTTTCACGTCGATTTTCTCGATGGTGTTTTCACCGTCGAAAAAATCGATCGTGTGTACGCGGCATTATACTCGAGTATATACGGTAAAATTCACAGAATATTATATATTTGGTGAAAACAGAGGGCCTGTATAGAATAAAAAAGATAGTTGTTGCAATTTTTGTATGTCACGCAATATTTATTAAAACACATATTTTCAGCAATGAATAAAATAAATTTTTTTTTTGTTCAAACACACGCTATATAACACCCAATTTTTTGGCAACGTATAAAAAATAAGGTTGCGTTGAGTAAATAAATAGCAAACATGTTAAATATTAAAATTGTGTGTGACTGTGATATCACAAAAAAACGATGGTACCCAAAAATCTCAATAGGCAACATTTTAATAGTTTATCAGTTTAACTGTAAGCTCTGGTGCTAAAATGATTGTTCCCACTCACTGACGTTCACGGTGATACCTCACAAGTGTGGTACGTATTTGCAATAGCGGGTGTGTGCAGGGCAGCGGGAGTCACAGTTACATATTTCTTTATATATTTATTAAATAATTGTATTGTATTGAACTTTTTATGTTTTTTTTTTGTTTAAATGAATTGCTATAATAAAAGATTAACAAACCCCCAGGTGATTGGGTATCGGTATTGGGCAGGTGACAGGTACTCTTTATGGACACATCAGGGGTCTAATAGACCCCAATGTCTCCCCTGCCCTCTGCAACATGTAATTAAATAGAGATCTGCTTGGCTGCATGCTTCTCTGGCTGACGACAGCTCAGAATTTATCAAATTATTCAGTGAAGGTCCGACAAACTCACAAACCACCTTACCTTTCAATGGAATTTGCTGTGTCCCCCATAGACCCAGAGCAGGGATGGTGAGAATCCCTCATATTGAACACAGCAGGTGTGCAAACATGGAAACTCAGTGCAGAGATGGTGAGCACCCCCATAATGGGCACAGCAGGTGCACAGACCCGAGAATTCGGTGCAGGGATGGTGGGAACCCCCCATAATGGGCACAGCAGATGCACAGACCCGGGAATTCAGTGCAGGGATGGTTGGAACCCCACATAATGGGCACAGCAGGTGCACAGACCTGGGAATTCAGTGCAGGGATGGTGGAAACCCCCCATAATGGGCACAGCAGGTGCACAGACCTGGGAATTCAGTGCAGGGATGATGGGAACCCCCCATAGTGGGCACAGCAGGTGTACAGATCTGGGAATTCAGTGCAGGGATGATGGGAACTTCTCATAATGGACACAGCAGGTGTACAGACCTGAAAACTCTGTTTGGATGGAGAGTGGGGAAGGGGGCAATAAATGTGTAATGTGACCCGCTGACTGGCTCCTGTTGTGTCCAATCACAGCGGGAGCGGGTCGCCGATGGCTCGCATGTGCTCCCCAGAACCGAAATTGCAGAATCACGTACAGGTACGTGATTCTGCACAGGGGAGCCGCCTTGCCACCGTATATGTACTGTATATGGTTGGCAAGCGGTTACAGCCTTTAGTCTGTTGGGAATTTGTCTCTACTAACTTTGCAATATTTGCTCACTCTTCTTTGCAGAACTGCTCAAGGTCAGTTACATTTGATGGTGACCATTTGTAGACTGCAATCTTCAAGTCATTCCACAGATTTTCAATGGGGTTTAAGTCTGGGCTCTGACTAGGCCATGCAAGGACATTCATTCACCTTTTTCTCCTTCATCCACGGTGTGTTCATTGTTGCTGTGTGCTTTGGGTCATTGTCATGTTGGAAGGTAATCCTTCTTCTCATTGACAACTTTCTGGCTGAGAGCAGCAGATTTTCCTCAAGAATTTGATGGTATTTTTCCCCATCCATTTTTCTTCTACCCTGACAAGTGCTCCAGTCCCTGCTGCAGAGAAACACCCCCATAACAGAATATTACCACCCCCATAACAGGATATTACCACCCCCCATAACAGGATATATTACCACCTTCCATAACAGGATATTACCACCTCCATGCTTTACTGTAGGCAGTGCTGTGTTTTGGCCTAGGCCAACAAGGCCCAGGCCTAGGGCGGCACTTTGCGGGTGGCGGCAAAAAAGCCGCCCCCCCCCACGAAAACGACACCCGCGCCCTTCTCCTGACTCCCGCACGCAGGGCCACCATCAGGGGGGTAAAGCTTAGCAGTGCAGTGGTTTGGCCAGGAAGCCCCTTCCCCTGGAGCCGTGATTCTCTGATTGGCCCTCTGCTGTGGCCAATAATGGGGAGAAAAACAGCGGGCAAGAAGTCACCTTTTTGCGGCTTATCTCCCAGACTTTGGGGACCTGGTACTTGGCACACATGTAGCCCCACTCTTCCTCTACAAGTGTGCAAAGCTGCTCCATTTGCCAGAACTCGGCAGCAGCACTGTGACAGGGAGGGGTGAGCTGCGAGCTGTCTGTATATCTCCCCCGATCGCCCCCCTCCCCCTTCTGTCAGCCGAAGGGAGAAGAGAGAGAGCGTCTCTAATTAGATTCTCCACACCGCCGCCCCACTTCCTGCCCGCTCTTTCCCTCCCCATGGTTGGTCAGAGCAGAGGGCCAATAAGACGACTCTGGGGGCATCATGGGAAATGTAGTCCCTGAAGAGTGGCGGCCCCAGTGTGTCCACAGACACCATGCTACAGCCCCCAGCATGCAAGCATTCTGCTGGGGGGGAGGGGGGTGTTACAAGAGGAGAAAAGAGAATACTGTGCTGGGGGAAGCCAGAGAGGGAGCCATGTTATACCCCTGTACACGCACCACCAGAGAGCCCTGCGGTAACCGCACCACCAGAGAGGGAGCTACGCTGTACCCGCACCATCAGAGAGGGAGCTACGCTGTAACCGCACCACCAGAGAGGGAGCCACGCTGTATCCGCACCAGAGAGAGAGAGCCACGTTGTACTGCACCACCGAAGAGGGAGCCACGCTGTACCCGCACCACTAGAGAGGGAACCACACTGTACCCGCACCACCAGAGAGGGAGCCACATTGTACCCGCACCGCCAGAGAGGGAGCCACGTTGTACCCGCACCACCAGAGAGGGAGCCACATTGTACCCGCATCACCAGAGAGGGAGCCACGCTGTAACCGCACCACCAGAGAGGAAGCCACACTGTATCCGCACCAGAGAGAGAGAGACACATTGTACTGCACCACCATAGAGGGAGCCACGCTGTACCCACACCACTAGAGAGGGAGCCACGTTGTACCCGCACCACCAGAGAGGAAGCCACGTTGTACCCGCACCACCAGAGAGGGAGCCACATTGTACCCGCACCACCAGAGAGGGAGCCACGCTGTAACCGCACCACCAGAGAGGAAGCCACACTGTATCCGCACCACCAGAGAGGGAGCCACGCTGTACGCGCACCACCAGAGAGGGAGCCACGCTGTACCCGCACCACTAGAGAGGGAGCCACGCTGTACCCGCACCACCAGAGAGGGAGAAAGACCGAGCCACTGCCAGGGTACAGACATGCTACACTACTGACTAGAGTCACCCCGGGCAACCCAGAGTGAGCCTACGTCCAGCCAGAGGTATCACTGTTGCAGTTTCGCTGGGTCTGGTAAGAGGGCCTGTTGGCCATTATCTATTACTGTTCCCAGGGACTGAGCCATTAGGAAGTGTCTAACCTGATATCCTCTAGGCCCTATTGACCGCCACAACATCCCTCTCTGTCCTCTACCCACGGCGTCCCTCTCTGTCCTCTTCCAAAGGCGTCCCTCTGTCCTCTTCCCACGGTGTCCCTCTGTCCTCTTCCCACGGTGTCCCTCTGTCCTCTTCCCACGGCGTCCCTCTGTCTTCTACCCAAAGCGTTCCTCTGTCCTCTACCCACAGCGTCCCTCTCTGTCCTCTTCCCACGGCATCCCTCTGTCCTCTACCCACAGCGTCCCTCTCTGTCCTCTTCCCACGGCGTCCCTCTGTCCTCTTCCCACGCCGTCCCTCTGTCCTCTTCCCATGGCTTCCCTCTGTCCTCTTCTTACGACGTCTCTCCGTCCTCTTCCCACGGTGTCCCTCTGTCTTCCTCCCATGAAGATGACAGGGCGGGTCTTAAAAGGGAAGGGGTGTGGCCTTGACATGAAGGGGTGGGTCATATTTAAATTTTATCCAGTTTGGAGCAACGTCCTGATCCAGGGAGGGTCTGTGTTATACCAAATATCTTCCACTTCTTAGTAATAGACTGCATTATACTTCTAGACATTGATAAAGCCTTTAACATTTTTTTGTATCCATGTCCTGACTAGGGATGAGCTCTGGCGTGTTCGCATAGTACACGTGCAGAGCCCGCCAGGAAGTCGGCACTGCACTGCGCTAATCACAGCCAGGGAAACATTTCCCGATCTCTGCAACTGAGCATCGGGAAATGTCTCCCTGCCTGTCATTAGCGCAGCGCGGTGCCGACTTCCTGGCAGGCTCTGCACGTGTACTATGCGAACACGCCGGAGCTCATCCTTAGTCCGGACTTGTGCCTGTCCACAACTTTATCCCGGAGATAGGGAGAAGCCGGTGACAGTGCCTTGCCACCCATAGTTGATTGCTTGCTTCAGATGCTTTAGATGCATTACCAGGAATTAAAAAGCTCCAGGAAAGCTCTTTTCATGCTGGACTAATCAAAATGACCACAGCTGATCACAGTTGAAAGTCAAATGGCTTTGTGTGTCATTGAGAAGGTGATTAGCTACACCTGATTGAGTTTATAAGTCATTTTTAGGAGGTGGGGGTGATGCTTTTTCCAACTCTGATTCTGTTTTTTTTATTTTTTATTCTGACTTGTTTGTGTTATATCTTTCACTTGGATGTTATAAGTTGCACTGAGTAAATACAGCTGGATAAAACAAAAACTGTGTCTGTCTTCATTTCAAGGCTGCCAAGCAACAAAATGTAAATATTTTAAAGGGGGGTGATTCTTTTCTATGCCCACTGTATAATGTATTGTATCATATACTGTATCACATATATTATATTGTATCGTATCACATACAAAAGACACAAGTAATTTGTGAAGGATGAACACTCGGGTTTAAATGACGCCATAACTTGTCAGATTGTTTGCCGCGCTCTGCTGTGTGCAGTCATGATAAGCGTTGGCCTTTCCTTGTATCTCATTCTTTATGAGAGCTCCTCTGGAAATAACAGCTTGACACGGCTCATCGTTATATTTTCTACTCTAGAACAGAAGAATTGATCGGATCTTCTATCTCACAACTCGCCCAACAAGGATCTTTACAAATAAAAAGTCGAGCTAATACAAGCAAATGGATAAAACAAGCATTTCATTTTTTACATGAACACTACAACTGCATAGGACCAAGGGCTTGCTGCAATTATTTTAGGAAAAAAACAGAGGATCAGAAAATGAACATTCTGCTGTACATTATCGGTAACAATAAAGTTGTTTTAAACGACAAATACAATTTTAGTGAAATTATTCTGTATATTTTTTCTACCATACTCAATAGAAGCCACAGACCTAAATACTAAATGTTAGTCTCTGTAGCTGCAGGCACTGTGGAGAAATTAATCCTCAAAGATAACAATAGAAGCACTGACGTCATTCACATTGTTCTTTCAGCAGCTCAGCCCCCCCAACCGACAGTGACTCCGCAGCTCAGTTGACTTTGCAGTGCCCTAGCAGCTCAGTTCCTCCTGCTCCCCCACCAGCAGCAGTGCCCTAGCAGCTCAGTTTCTCATGCGCCTCCTCCCAGCAGCAGTGCCCTAGCAGCTGAGTTCCTCATGCGCCTCCTCCCAGCAGCAGTGCCCTAGCAGTTCAGTTCCTCCTGCTTCCCTTCCCAGCAGCAGTGACCTACCAGGTCAGTTCCTCGTGCTCCTCCTCCCAGCAGCAGTGCCCTAGCAGTTCAGTTCCTTCTGCTTCCCCTCCCAGCAGCAGTGCCCTACCAGGTCAGTTCCTCATGCTCCCCCCCCCCCCAGAAGCAGCGCCCTAGCAGCTCAGTTCCTCCTGTTCCTCCTACCAGCAGCAGTGCCCTAGCAGCTCAGTTCCTCATGCCCCACCTCCCAGCAGCAGTTCCTCCTGCTTCCCCTCCCAACAACAGTGTCCTAGCAGCTCAGTTCATCCTTCTTCCCCTCCCAGCAGCAGTGTCCTAGAAGCTCAGTTCCTTATGGATCCCATCCCAGCAGCAGTGTCCTAGATGCTCGGTTCCTCCTGCTTCCCCTTCCAGCAGCAGTGCCCTACCAGGTCAGTTCCTCATGCGCCTCCTAACAGCAGCAGTGCCCTAGCAGCTCAGTTCCTCATGCTCCCCCTCCCAGCAGCAGTGCCCTAGCAGCTCAGTTCCTCATGCTCCTCCTTCCAGCAGCAGTGCCCTAGCAGTTCAGTTCCTCCTGCTTCCCCTCCTAGCAGCAGTGCCCTAATAGGTCAGTTCCTCATCCTCCTCCTCCCAGCAGCAGCGCCCTAGCAGCTCAGTTCCTCCTGTTCCTCCTATCAGCAGCAGTGCCCTAGCAGCTGAGCTCCTCATGCTCCCCCTCCCAGCAGCAGTGCCCTAGTAGCACAGTTCCTCCTGCTTTCCCTCAAAACAGCATTTCCCTAGCAGCACAGTTCCTCATGCTCATCCTCCAAACAGCAGTGCCCTAGCAGCTCAGTTTCTCATGCTTCTCCTCCCAGTAGCATTGCCCTAGCAGCTCAGTTCCTCATGCCCCCCCCCCCAAATCAGCAGTGCCCTAGCAGCTAAGTTCCTCATGCTCCCCCTCCCAGCAGCATTGCCCTAGCAGCACAGTTCCTCCTGCTCCCCCTCCCAGCAGCAGTGCTCTAGCAGCTCAGTTCCTCCTGCTCCCCCTCCCAGCAGCAGTGCTCTAGCAGCTCAGTTCCTCATGCTCCTCCTCCCAGCAGCAGTGCCCTAGCAGCACAGTTCCTCCTGCTTTCCCTCCCAGCAGCAGTGCCCTAGCAGCACAGTTCCTCCTGCTCCCCCTCCCAGCAGCAGTGCCCTAGCAGCTCAGTTCCTCATGCTCCTCCTCCCAGCAGCAGTGCCCTAGCAGCACAGTTCCTCATGCCCCCCCCCCAGCAGCAGTGCTCTAGCAGCTCAGTTCCTCATGCCCCCACCTCCAGCAGCAGTGCCCTAGCAGCTCAGTTTCTCCTGCTCCCCTGCCCAGCAGCAGTGCCCTAGCAGCTCAGTTCCTCCTGCTCCCCTGCCCAGCAGCAGTGCCCTAGCAGCTCAGTTCCTCCTGCCCCCCCTTACCAATAGTGCCTTAGCAGCTCAGTTGTTCCTGCTCCCCCCTCCCAGCAGTGCCTTAGTAGGTCAGTTCCTCCTGTTCATCCCTTTTGGCAGCTCACCAACTCAGATCCCCCTGCCCCCACTTCCCAGCGGTGCCTTAAACAGTAGTAAACCTAGAAAACAAAAAATCACGACTAAATAGTTCCCTGCACCAGGATAATAGCATAATGTGCTAGTATGCATCGCATAATCCTTCCAGGTTTGCAGGCCTTGGCTGTTTGACTGGCTGAGCAGCGATGACGTCACTCCGCAATGAATCAATGCCGTGCCACGGCTCTCTCAATGGACGGCACGCCGTCCATTGAGAGTGAAGTGCGCATGTGCTGGTGACATCACCGGCTGCTACTATAGTAAATATCTCCTAAATGGTGCACGTTTAGAAAATATTTACAATACCCATAGGCAAGCCTTATTTACCTGTAGGTAAAAGTAAACAAAACTACCTCCTTCCCCAGCAGGGACACGGTAGCTCAGCTCACCTTGCTCCCACCCAGGGCCGTCGGAACAGGACAGGCAAAACAAGCAATTGCCTGGGGCCCCAGCTGGCCTGGGGCCCCAGCCTAGGATGCCTGCCTGCTGCCTGTCACTGTCCTGGATTTCCAATGCCGCCCTGGGTCGATCTAAATCAAATGCACGATCGATCTGACAGTGGCTGTGGACCCCCCTAGCCTAGCTAGCTAGCACGGTCTCTGCTGGTTGCTACGTGAAGCCCGCTTGGCTTGTAGCAACCAGTGACGTCACTAGCAGAGCAGGAGAGAGGCAGAGTTGTGCCTATCACAGGCAGCGGAGGAAAGATCTTCTAGCTAGCTCCGCCTCCTCCTCCACCCTCCTCCTCCTCCTCCTCCTCCCGCTCTGTCCTCGAGGCACACTGTTCAGCCACTCAGGCAGCGGCATGCTGCTGTGCTGAAGTCTGAAGAACACAGAAAGACGTGACAGAGTGAGACAGATTTCAGCCAGTTGTAGAAAGCAGGCAAGTAAGCATTGCTCACTCACCATTGTCAGCACAGCACTGACCAACACATCATAAGGGGTGGGCACTGCACTGGGCAGGACTGGAGCAGTAGTCAGCTCTGAGGGGTTCATGCTGGGACCTGTAGTTCCTCACTTTTGGGGGGGGTCACATGATTTCCAGTCCCAGCATGAACCCTCCCTGCCCTGCTAGGATGTGTTTGTGTGTCCTCTCCTGCCAGGATAAACTGTATCGCTATGCTGTGGTTCCTGTAGGCTTTGCGGGGGGGCCTCCAAGTCCATTTTGCTTGGGGCCCCCAAATTCCTTCAAACGGCCTTGCTCCCACCTCCCAGCAGTAACTCAGAAGCTCAGATGCACCTGCTCCCTCCTTCCAGTAGTGAATGCTTATGCATATATTTGCAAATGTGTGCAAACTAACCCCCTTGTTATTAACAAAAACTGTTAGACATGATCAATTTGGTTTGTTGCAGGCTGGCTGGTAAGTGAGCTGGGAATTTTTGTTTGTTTTCTAATATGCAGCACCCTTCCATATGCTCTTTGCTGCAAAGACCAGCTATATGTCGGGGTGGTTGCCCTTTGTTTGTAGAGAAGATAGGCAAGCTGCAGCTCCACAGTACATTCGGCTACAGAGGTCAGTAAGATCTTGTTTTGAATAAGAACATGTACAGGCATATACCTAAATGGCAAACATCCAAAGCTTGGTCCCAAGTTCACTGTAAGCAGAGGGTCTGCCTGGTGCTCTGCAGTTATGCTGCATTAAAAAAAAAACAGATGTTCTGTGTCAGACAAAAGACCTGTAGCCATAAAAAATAATAATGAATAAAAAAAAAAAAAAAAAGTAAATAGTATTAAAAAAAAAGAAAATTAACAGAGGAATGTTTCATTTGCAGCATATTCTCATCTCTTTACTCGCTTCCGCTAACATGATCAGAGAAATTAAATTTAGCAAATTAATGTTATTAGATTTACTTACCCGAATGTTGCAAATTGTGCAGTTTTGCATAACAAGCCTAAAAATAGAAATCCAATTACAATGACATTGTATTAACAAATTCAAAGATACAAGTGCTCTAATTTGCATGCTTCCTACTTACATTTCGCTTCTTGTCACAACAGAACTCATCGATCTTCCAGCAATAGATTTTCATTTGTTTAAAGGAAATTCCAGCCCGTACTTCTTTTTAAAAAGCAAAGAACTGCCAGAGCTTCTCTACTCTGTAGATGTCAAAGAAGTGAAGGAATTATAATATAATAATTGATAGAAAAAATATGGAATTAAATAAATAATTAAATACATAATTATAATAAGAATAATAACAGCAACGACAACTAAGAATTAAAAGACATAAATACAAAAATATGGAAAATAATGTCATAATTAATAGAAAAAGACAGGATTAATAACAATAAAATAAATAATTAGTGAGGCTAATAATAATAACTAAGGCTTACTAGAAATTAATAAAACAGGAATTACAATATAACAATTAATAAAATAATTGGAATACATTTTTTTCAATTAAAATAATAAACAAATCATACTTGCCTGGTCTGTGCAATGGTTTTGAGAGGGAAAGGGAGAGGGGAGAAGAATTTCTACAAATGTGCACAGCTCAGGATCCAGATTGGGCTCAGTTGATTATTTAGAGGGGGGGGGGGGCTGCTATTAAAAGTTTTTTTACCCTGATGCAGAGGATGCATTAAGGTAAAAAAAAAAAAAAATTTACCTTTACAACCACTTTAATACAATGATAAAAAAAAAAAATTATAATAATAAAATAAGGATTTTGCTGTGATTAAATTATCATTGCTCCTGGGATCATTCATCACAGAGGAGATGGGGGAAGGGATGTTCCACCATCTCCTCTGTGGGAAGCAGTCCTTGTCCACTTACCATGGTTTTGGGAGGGGCTGGGAACCTCCATGGATGGTGGCTTCACAGCACTTTTGAAAAAAAAAAACTTATCGCCAGTCAAAGGTACAAACACCATTGCTGCCATTGCAGGCATGATCTTGTAATAATTACTTGCTGACAGGACATTTTTATACATATTCCAGTCTGTGGTTAAGAGGGGGAATGTGTAGCGCCCTTCTAGCGTAGGATGCTGGGTAAATTTAGTTTTTGTTTCCTTCTGTAATCAGGGGAGCAGTAATTGTTTGTTTTGACCTGTTCAGCATTTCACAGGCATTTGATTGCTCCCCTCTGCCTTTGGAAGAAGCTTCCGGAACATAGGGAGGGAGTATTTAAATAACCAGCCTAAATATTTATTGCAATGCTGCCAATCCCTGGAGAGGAGTGTCCAGAAGGGGGCTGGAAAGGAGAGCTGGTTCCTTTTCTCCAGGAGGGTTCCAGAGCCTGAGGGGCTGTTGCTCTGTGGCAGTCTGTGGACTGTGCGACTGTTCTAGAGGCCTCAGCAGGGTCAAGGTTGAGGGCCTTGATGGATCTTCCTAGAAGCTAATTAAAGGACCTCACCACAGGGGAGCTGGTCTGAGGAAGGACTGTCTCACTCACTAGACTGTGTCCTGAGCAGACTGGAAGGTGGAAGTTGTCCTGGGGACTTGGGAGTATGATCCTAAATTGATCCCTGTGTGTGTAGTGTTCCTGAAATCGCATTGCATATCAGTATTTGTGCATGGTTGCCAAAGAAACTTGCCTCATGATCCCCAGTTGTGAGGCCTTATGCCTTGTACACAAGGTCGGATTTTCCGTCGGAATAAACTCAGACGGGTTTTTCCGACGGAATTCCATTCAAGCTGTCTTGCATACACACTGTCACACCAAATTCCGACTGTTAAGAACGCCGTGACGTACAACAATACGACAAGCTGAGAAAGTTCAATGCTTCCGAGCATGCGTCGACTTGATCCTGAGCATGCATGGTTTTTTCTCCGTCATAGTTCCATACAGACGGACGGAATTTCCCTACAGAAATTTTTTCCTTTGGAGAAAAAGAGAACATGTTCTCTTTCTAACTCCGTCGGAATTTCTGACGGAAAAAGTCCGATGGGGCACACACACGGTCGGAATATCCGATTAAAAAATTCCGTCTGACTTTTTTCATCGGAAATTCCGAACGTGTGTACAAGGCATGAGACTGCTCCGAAAGTCACCTCATGGTCTTTAGCTATGTAGCCATAGACTGTCTAATACTCACATTTGCGTAAGGAGAGGATTGCCCTCTAATTGCTATGTACTAGTCCTTTTGGAGTATCCCATGCCCTAACCCCTCTCCTGTTAGCGTTTCTTCAAGCAATAAGTCTTAAAAAGACATCCCCTAGACCACATATGTCAAACACAAGGCCAGCGGGCTCGTCAAGCCTTGTCATATAACCCTTGCACCCAGTTTTGCAATCGAAAAGTGTCTAAACGCCATTCAGCCACCTTCGGCTCTCACCCTCTGCTCCCACTCCCTGCTGTCACTTGTAAACACAGAAGTCTTCTGTGTTTACAAGGGACAGCTTTGCTCAGCTGCTTCCAGATTGAACAGATCCCTACATTCGCTCACGGTGGTGACATATCTTCATAATCTGAGGGAGGGAACGATGCAATGTGCGCCGCCTACACAGGGAGGTACTACAGCTAGGCCACGTAGGGGAGAGAAATGTAAGAAAGTTTTGGGGGGGGAGGGTAGGTTGGTGTTGCACACCCTATAATCTGAACACAGCACACCCCTGAACTTTGCACTCTGTACCAGTGGCAGCTTGTGCGCTCATTCTTTTTTATGGGGGGGGGGGAAAAAAAACACCCGACCCCCCCTCCGTTCATTTGGTTGGCCGAATTCCCCACCCCCACCACTCGAACGGTAGGTCAGACCCCCCAGCCTCTGGCTCTAATCACGTGCTTCAAAAAAAAAATCCATATGTCTGGCGCCCTGCATGTAGATTAGGGGCCGGGCGCATGTATTAGGGGGGCGGCGCCCCTGCGCACCGTATGGAGCGGCCGCCACTGCTTTGTACGTAGTGCACTCCTGAACTCTGCACATAACACACTCCTGAACCCTACTCTCTGTATGTATACCTCACCCCAGATTCTTCTGACCCTTTGAGGGCAACCATTCTGCTGATGTGGCCTGAGAAAAAATGGAGTTTGACACCCCTACCCAAGACTGTGTTATTGGAACCGTTGTGAATGGACTGGGGCTTGCGGGGATGGGAAGCCTCTGTACTATTAGGGAAGAACCAGTTACTGCCAGCAACACCCGCAGGAGTGATGCTAGAAATGGAATTAAAATTAACCTCAAACCTTTATTTTCCCTTTAAAGCGGGATTCCACCCGCGATTTATTTATTTTTTTAAAGTCAGCAGCTTATCTGTCTTACTCGCCCGCGATGAAGGCCCCCCCACGATGCCGATCCCTTGATCACTGCAGGTCCCCCGCCGCCATCCTCACTAAGGGAAACAGGCAGTGAAGCCTTAGGCTGCATACACACGACCGGTTTTCTCTGCAAAAAACGACAAGAAAACTGCCGGGTGAGCTTTCTTGCCGAGAAAACCGGCTGTGTGTACGCGGCTTTCAGTTTTCTCGTCAAGAAAACTGCCCAGATTCTCGACGAAAAAAAAGACGACCTGCGGTCTTTTTTCTCGTCGAGAATCTCGTCGGCCTGTTTCTCTACGAGAAACCCGAGCGTGTGTACACTTACCTGTCGCCGTGGGAACCCGCGCATGCTCGAAATGACTTTGACGCATGCACGGTAGCTTCCTAGGCATAGGGTGTAGCAAGATGGCGGCGACGGCATCGAATGTGATGAGTCGATGTAGTAGTCGATGACGTCACCACGTTCGTGCCATTCAAAAGAACGGCGGTTCTTTTGAATTGTACGTGTGTACACACGGCCGGGACAAGTTTCTTGTCAAGATTCTCGTCAGGAAAAACAACGTTTTTTTTTCCTGACGAGAATCTCGGCCATGTGTACGAGGCTTCACAGCTTCACTGCCCATTTCCTACTGCGCATGCGCGAGTCTCGCGCCGATTTGTGAATGGGTGGCTGCTCTCTGGGATTACACACAGTTCCCAGAAGGCAGCGCGCCATATTCACTAGGAGAGGATGCGGAAGAAGACCCACCGCGGATAAGGAAGAGGCAGATTAGGGACTTCCGCATAGCAACTGCTATTTCGGGTGAGTAACATTTTTTTTTTTTTTTATTAAAAAAAACATTTTCAATTCTTTTGCAGCATTTCTGTGCAATTTTTTTTTCAGGGTGGAACTCCACTTTAAGAAGGTCCTTTAGTTCTCCTAGAAGGTTAAATTCGGCTTCCGAACTGTCAAGCCTAATTTTGTCTTCTTTAGGCTAAAAATGTCACCGATTTTGAGCAACAAATGTGTTAACATGCAACCATTCACATGCCATCTGACAGTCATTGCTCATTCTTTAGATGCAACGGAATAACTAATCATGCCATCATACCCCATGATCTTGATGTGTCTCTGACTCTAGATATAAACGTGGAATTGAAGAAACATGACAAACTTGAGTTCCTTTTTTTCGGCCATGTTAGTCAAGTCAGGATGACACGACCTTCAACAGAAACTTTGGTATTTTCAGAAATTGTTCCTTTTTCTTGATCGAGCCTTTAGAGTAAAATTACCGGGTTCAAAATCCCAAAGGCAAACCTCCATAAAGGGTTACCCCCAGGGCCTTTTCCAGTCTTATGAGTTTCCTAATTTGTGATGTGCTATGAAATATCTCAGTATCATACAGGGAATTATATTAATAACAGTCTCCTCGGATGGTACAAATATATATATATATATATATGAAATTTTGATCCTTAGAGAAAAAGTTAAAGTCATTTTTCAACATACTGATGGAAAGGTTCTATTTTTTTCTTCTTTCCTTGTCATGTGCCGAGGAAATAAGAACATTGCTTTTTGCTGATCTAAAGATAATAATGCAAATTAGGAATTCCGGCAGCCGTCAGTGGTAACATCTTTCCCGATTGTTTTATGATGACTCCTATCTCTTTTTTGAGGAATGAAAGACACAACTGACCTTGGCAATAGAATCTTCTTAAATTATCTCTCACTAAGGCCCCTTTCACACTGAGGCACTTTGCAGGCGCTATTGCGCTAAAAATAGCGCCTGCACTGCGCCCTGAAAAAGCCGCTCCTTTGTATCCAGTGTGAAAGCCCAAGGGCTTTCACACTGGAGCGGTGCGCTGGCAGGAGCATCTTTGAGGAGCAATAGGAGTGGTAAAAATAGTGCTCCTATAGCGCCCCTGCCCATTGAAATCAATGGGGTAGCGCCTGCAAAACGCCCGCAAAACGCAGCAAAGAGGCGTTATTGCGGGCGTTTTTAACCCTTTTTTGGCTGCTAGCGGGGGTTAAAATCACCCCGATAGCGCCCGCAAATCGCGTCAAAAACAACGGTATAGCGGCGCTCAAAATAGCGGCACTCTACCGCCAGCGCATCCATCGCTTCAGTGTGAAAGTAGACAAAGGCATGCAGTAACAAACCAATTTGGCCATATTTGGTCAATATAATGTCATTCAGGATCCTGACCCAATTTTTTTTTACAGCAGCCAGGGATCTGTCATTTAGCATTGGTAGGGCAGCAGCGTAACATCATAGGGCAGCAGGTCCTCATGATCAACGCTGGATCTACATCACTAGATGACGTGATTAAGGTATTTACATTGGGAGACATTATTTGGCCATATTTGGTCAGTGACATCAACCAGAATCTTCACACGGTTTGTTTACATACAGCAGGTGGGGATCTGTCATTTAGCAGCAGCAGCCAGCAGCATAACATCGTAGGGCAGCAGGTCATCATGATTAACGCTGGATCTACATCACTAGATGACGTGATTGAGGTATTTACATTGGGAAACATTTTTTGGTCAATGATATTAACCAGGATCGTCACCCGGTTTGTTTACATACAGCAGGTGGGGATCTGTCATTTAGCAGCAGTAGCACAGCAGCATAACATTGTAGGGCAGCAGGTCATCATGATTAACGCTGGATCTACATCACTAGATGACATGATTGAGACAATTACACTGGGAAACATTATTTGGCCATATTTGGTCAATGACATCACCCATCCTCACTCGGTTTGTTTACATACAGCAGCAGGAGATCTGTCATTTAACAGCGGTAAAATGATCTGGAAAACAGTCCATCAGACTGTTTTCATCGGTAAAACCGATCGTGTGTACACGGCTTAAATCTTTCCCAGCTGATCTGGTTGTCATATTTATGTCATGTTGCCAACAGTGTTTACTTTTTACTTTACTCTGCAAACTTTAGGAATAAAGAAAATAAAATAATGTTTCTTTAAATGAGCTGAATCTCCATGCATATATGTCAAACAATTGAAATATTTGCAATTTTCGGATTGGTCTGGTTTTCATTCTGATCCGTTCTTGTCAACAAATAGCTGTGTAAGCGCCCAAGAGTTTGGCAGTCACAAATTTAAGATCTGTTTGCATTTTTCAGGCTTCAGCTAAGTAGGTCATTGAAAGTAGAAATTTGGTGGTTGGAGAATTTTAATTCAACACTCGTGAGCTTAGGTGCGATCTCATTAGAGGTGGCAGGTGGAGGCTCAGTATACTGCTGGTTAAGCTCTGTGTATATTGTGATCTTTGGATTTGTACATTTAGGAGAGCAGACTGAATGCAATGTTGTGATGCCATGCCATATGTCAGAATAGGGATAGTGACTGAACGAGGACTTCCATTAAAGTATAACTGAAAGCAAAACTTTTTTCTTTTTAGTTTTTGATAGAGTAGAGAGGGATTACAACATCTTTAATGCTTTTATTTCTGTCTGTGCCCCCGTTAGGGAGATTCAACCTCTCTATTTGTCCCGTTTACTGGGAAATAAAATCCCAAATTTTGGTTTGTCCCCAGAACAGTAATAGAGGGTGTAGCACCCTCTAGTGTGCTAGAATAGGTGTACATAGTTACTTGTTAGTAGACATGTGCACACTGAAATATTTTGTTTCGGAATTTCGTTTTCGTTCGAAAAATAAATGTATTTAGTTACTTCCGAAATTCGTTTTTATTTATTTCGTTTTTCGTTAGAAATTGCATTCGTCCGAAAATCTGAATGAATTAAGGTCGAATCTGTCATTGAAGGCTTTTGGTGTCTGTCGAATGTTCAAAGAAGATTCGACGGAGCAGCTAAACTGTACGACGCCGCAATCGTACATTTCTGGTCGAATGTTCTGTAGAATTATAATGTTGTATGACTAGTAATAATTATATTTATTAATTATTATTACTAGTCAACCAACATTAGAATTTTTCTATAGCCTATGGGCCGAGCATTTGACTGGAAATGTACGATCGCGGCGTCGTACAGTTTATCTGCTCCGTTGAATCTTCTTAGAACTTTCAACAGACACCATAAGCCTTCAATGACAGATTCAATGTTTGTATGTTTTTCGATGCTTTGTCGAATCTTCGTCGTTCATGTTGAATTGTCAAGTTAGTTCTAGCTATTTTACTGCTCCTCCTCTTTGGTTACAATCAGCCAATAACATTCATCATCATCATTATTTTTATTTTACTTCCCCCACCCAATTTCAGCAGCGATCTTTTCTCTCTATGTAGAATCTTTTCTCTCTATAATGTCGAATCTTTTCCCTCTATAATGTCGAATCTTTCCTCTCTATGTAGAATAATCTTGGACTAATAGAGTTAAGGTTAGGCACATTCGACCACAGGTTTGATAGACACAGATGGTTTTTGTCAGCCTCATGTCGAATCTCCTATCTATATCGAACTGTTGTTGCAACGAAAACGAAAATTAAGCATTTGTTTATGTTAGATCTTTCGGTTTTCGGATTCTGCATTTTCGTTTTCGTTTGTTAAAACGATAACGAAAATACCTGAAATTCAGACGAAAATGCATTCGGACGAAAACGAATGCACATGTCTATTTATTAGTTCTAGACATGTAAATCCATCGCTTGGTAACAAAAATTGGGCATTTAAATTGTGTGCTCAATCAAATTAAATTCGTTAGCTATTGGTGATAGTTGATGGGCTCGAATTAGTACCCAACTTTCTATATGTCTTGGATGCTTCAACAGTGAGATTCCTCACCTTAGTTCTTGACTCTGCACTTGTCCACCTGGGAGTAGGGGAAAGCTCAGGTGGGTTCAGATCCAAGTCCATACCCACCTAAGCTATTTCACCAGCAACCTATCAAAGTGCCCAACCAAACATAAGTGGCCATGTGCGTTCCCAGTCCTGCAGAAATATGTACACTACTGTGCAGGGGTTTTAGGCAGGGTGTGAAAAAATAGAAGTGTTAGTGTCCTGGACTGTGAGCTTGGGAAAAGAGTGCCCTCCTGTAGTGTGCAGTGTTTCTGAGATCGCACTGGGTACCAATATCTGTGCGGTAGGGCAGGGCCGGGACAAGGGGTGGGCAGGAGGGGGTGGCTGCCCTGGGTGCAATGGTTTATTGCAGGGTTGGGGTTGCCCTGTGCCAGTTACTTCTGTTACAAGGCTGACAGGAGTAGTGACAGCGACATCACTGCTAACCCTAACCCTAAGGGAAGGGGGGCAGTTTTGCATCTTTGCCCTGGGCACTAGGTGACCTTGTCCCGGCACTGGTGCAGGGTAACAAGGTGCCAAAGAAACTTGCCTCATGGATCCCAGCAGTGAGGCCTTAGACTGTCCAATATTCACAGTTGCTTAAGGAGAAGACTGTCCTCTCACAGCCAATATTAAACCATTTGGGAGCATCCCATGCCAAAAACCTCTCTCCAGTTACACGTTTTACCAGCAATAATTTACAAAAAAAAAAACCTTAGGCTGTTTATTGGAGCTGGGGTAAATGGAATGTTGCTTGGGTGGCCTCTGTATTGTTTGGGGATAGACAGTTAAAACCACCTGCGGGGGGTAGCACTACACAAGAATTAAATTAGAACTAAAGGCAAAACTTCTTTTTTTTTCCATTTTGGACAGAATAAGGGAGGGTTATAACCCCTGTTAGTTTTTTTCCCTTCTATGTCCCACTAGGGAGACTTCTCTTTACTTCCTCTCCTTTAGCCAAAACAGGAAATGAGAAGAAATCCCTCCAAAGTGTGGGAATCCCTGGTTGTCACCAGAACTAGTGTCCCCATTGGAAGATTTCCCCTTGTAGTGCATCCCCTAAGGAGCCGCAAGTAGAATAGAATGCACCACCCTACTCAGCCAGGCACACTGAATTTTCAAAGGAAGAGTCAGAGAACAGTCCAGTGCTTAGTTTTTGTTATTTATTGAGGGATTAGAACTTGGTTAGGGAATGAGAAATTACGGGATGCCCACTTGACTTTAAACAACTTCAGGGACAACTTCTCCTATATACAGTCTATATACACTCCTTCTCTTCCTCCAGCACTAGCTTGCTTGCAGAACTCCAGCTGACACACTGTTTATAGATCTGACAAATAGCACTTACCGTATATACTCGAGTATAAGCCGACCCGAATATAAGCCGAGGCACCTAATTTTACCACAAAAAACTGGGAAAACATATTGACTCGAGTATAAGCCTAGGGTGTCCATCTGCATGCCTCACTGTGCTTAACTTTGCCTCACTGTGTCCATGTGCATGCCTCACTGTGCCCATGCCTCACTGTGCCCATGCCTTACTGTGTCCATGACTAGACTGACGTTTAACATGGGAGTCTATGGAAGGGGCGCCCGGCTTTGAAAAATCGGTGCTCCCCAGCCATAGGTCCTCCAGACAACAAACTTTGCACACATGTAGAGGAAGAGTGGGGCTACATGTGTGCCAGGAGACCTATGGCCGGCCGATACCGGGTCCTCAAAGTCAGGGAGATCAGGCGCAAAAAGGTGACTCGAGTATAAGCCGAGGGGGCATTTTCAGCAAAAAAAAATGTGCTGAAAAACTCGGCTTATACTCGAGTATATACGGTAGTCAGATTTTGGCAATAGCCCTTTACAGGCAGGAATCTGAGGCCCCTTTAGGTGTGTAGCAGAATTCAGTGTCCAGCATAAATCCCTGTGGCTTCTGATACCAGCACCACCTCTTCAGGCACTGCCAACCTGCCAGGCTGCAGCTGCCCCTTTTACTAGCCCTCCTGGCTAACTTCTCCATAGTCCTCTCCAGACTGAAATACTCACCAACCCACTCGGCTGACTCCTCAGATCTTCCAGACGTGCTGACTCTCTCCCGCTGATCTCTCCCTGCTCTTTTGCCTCCAGGATAGGATTTCTCCATGTGTTGTAGAGGATCCCTCCAGCACCCAAGCCCCAGGCCCGAGGTCACCCCCCCCCCAGATTAGAGGCACCCTCAAGGGTCACGACAGCCCCCTCAGTACTCCATCTCCATCTTTCACCCGACTGCCCCTGCTGGCACAACCCATGCATATTTATGAGGTAAACAGGCACACTTCCAGCCCCTTTCCACCTGGAATTGATCAGGACCTAATAAATATGCCAAGCAGCTCCTCCTAGCCTCCACCCACTACTTCCAGAAGCTTCTCCAAGGTTCTATAAAACAGAGGAAGGCACCAGAGATGCCGCTTGTTAAATCATGCAGCCTCCCTGAGTCACTCCACCATGACCCAGATTCAACCCAGACCTAGCTCTTAGCCAAGCCAAATTTTCCTACACTAAACCTACTTTTACTGATCGCCCATCTCTTTAACGCAATGATTTCTAACTTTGATAAATCCACCCACAGAGCACTGTGCTATGGTCACAATAGGCCAGTTTGACATTATGTTTGATGTCTTTGTGAATGTCTATGGGAGTTAAATATTGAATGTGGAAATAGCAGCAACTAAAAAAAGCTCCTCTAACGCTGCATACACACGACCATTTTTAATGACGAGAAAAATTAAATTTTTTAAAATGGTCATTAACTACTTCCCACCCGGTCACTGTACATATACGGCCGGGTGGGTGCTCTCTCCTTCTGAGTGGACGTTCCTGAACGTCCCTCAGAAGGAGGGGGATCGCGCGTGCGCGCCGCCGGCGGCGCCTGCGCGCCCGCCGCGTTACCAAGGACCCGGTGCGCGTGCCCGGCGGCCGCGATTGCCGCCGGGCACCCGCGATTGCCCGGGAACCAAGCAGAAAAGTGGATCTGTGTGTGTAAACACACAGATCCACGTCCTGTGAGGGAGAGGAGGCTAATGGTGTGTCCCTTGTACATAGGGACAACCATCGGTCACCTCCCCCAGTCAGTCCCCTCCCCCCACAGTTAGAACACATTGAGGGAACATATTTAACCCCTTCCCGCCCCCTAGTGGTTAACCCCTTCCCTGCCAGTCACATTTATACAGTAATCAATGCATTTTTATAGCAGGGATCGCTGTATAAATGTGAATGGTACCAAAAATGTGTCAAAAGTGTCCGATGTGTCCGCCACAATATCGCAGTCACAATAAAAATCGCAGATCGCCGCCATTACATATTAAAAAAAAAAAAAAAATGCTATAAAACTATCCCCTATTTTGTAGACGCTATAACTTTTTGCGCAAACCAATCAATACGCGCTTATTGCGATTTTTTTTTATACCAAAAATATGTAGAAGAATACGTATCGGCCTAAACTAAAGGAAAATTTTAATTGAAAAAAAAAAATGGGTATTTATTATAGCAAAAAGTAAAAAATATTGTGTTTTTTTCCAAACTGGACGCTCTTCTTTTGTTTATAGCGCAAAAAATAAAAACCGCAGAGGTGATTAAATACCACCAAAAGAAAGCTCTATTTGTGGGAAAAAAAGGACGCAAATTTTGTTTGGGAGCCACGTCGCACGATCGCGCAATTGTCATTTAAAGTGTGAGAGCGCTGAAAGCTGAAAAATGGCTTGGGCATGAAGGGGGTTTTAGTGCCCAGTAGGGAGGTGGTTAAAAATGATCGTGTGTGGGCTTCAGAGCATTTTTCACGACGTGAAAAACGGCCATGAAAAAATTGGAACATGCTCTAATTTTTCACGTCGTTTTTTACATCGTCGTTTTTCTCGTCATGAAAAACGGCCGCGTGTGGGCTTTAACGACGTGAAAAAAATGCGCATGCTCAGAATCAAGTATGAGACGGGAGCGCTCGTTCTGGCACATTCGTCACGCTGTAACGGACTGAAAAGCACAAGGCTGAAAAGCGCGAATCGTCGCTCAACAAACTTTACTAACATTAGGCGTGGCGCCACCCGAATGGAACTTCCCCTTTATAGTGCCGTCGTACGTGTTGGACGTCACCGCGCTTTACTCGAACATTTTTTTCCATGATAGTGTGTAGGCAAGGCAGGCTTGAGAGGAAACACGAAAAATCACGTCGAGAAAAATGCAGTTTTTTTAAATGACATTAAAAACGGTCGTGTGTACGCGGCATCACGCCTTGTACACACGATCGGAATTTCCGATGGAAAAAGTCAGACGGAATCTTTTCATCAGATATTCCGACCGTGTGTGTGCCCCATCAGACTTTTTTCCGTCGGAATTTAGAATGAGAACATGTTCTCTTTTTTTTTCCCGATCGGAAATTCCGTTCGTCTGTAGGGAACTCCGACGGAGAAAAAAACATGCATGCTCAGAATTAAGTTCACGCATGCTCGGAAGCATTGAACTTCATTTTCTCGGCTCGTTGTAGTGTTGTACCTCACCGCGTTCTTGGCGGTCGGAATTTGGTGTGACAGTGTGTATGCAAGACAGCTTGAACGAAATTCGGTCAAAAAAATCCGTCGGAGTTTATCCCGACGGAAATTGCGATTGTGTGTACAAGGCATTAGTATTAGTTGCCTGTAGGCAGACTTTTGACTTTTATTAATGGTACTTCACACCTCCAAGTGTCTCAACAAAACACAAGGCCTAAGGCAAATGTAGAGTGAGGGGTCTATTTGTGATGTTTAAAGAAAACTCCCCAGGCTGTGATATATTAGACATTTCAGTCTACATCACGGGTATGCCCTGTTGCTCCAGAGGATGTCTCTGGTCTGCCCTCCCAACACAAATTACTAATCAATACGCAGTAACAGAGAAACATGTTTATCGGCATTTCCTGGCTTCTGGGCCTAATTTATTGCTCTGGTTTTGAGATGGATCTTCTCAGGCCTGTTTTTTACCGTCAATAACGATGTCCGTTTACTACACTAGTAAATATTTCATACTGAAATAATATTGTTTATTAAAGGGTAGGTTCCCCAAAATAAGGCCACAACCAAAACCATACCATTTAAAAGAGTTGTGAAGGTAGAAGTTTTTTTTTTTTTTATCTTAATGCATTCTATTGCCGCGTACACACGATCGTTTTTTCACATCGTTAAAAATGCAATTTTTTAAATTGGGCATTAAAAACGATCGTGTGTGGGCTCCAGAGCATTTTTAACGACGTGAAAAATGGCCTAAAAAAAAATGAGAACCTGCTCTATTTTTTCGCGTCGTTTTTTTTAACGACGTGAAAAACGGTCGTGTGTATGCTTTTACGAGGGGAAAAAAAACACGCATGCTCAGAATCAAGTTATGAGACGGGAGCGCTCGTTCTGGTAAAACTAGCGTTCGTAATGGAGATAGCACATTCGTCACACTGTAACGGACTGAAAAGCAGGAGGCTGAAAAGCGCGAATCGTCGCTCAACAAACTTTACTAACATGAAGGGTGGCGCCATTCGAACGAAAATTCCGCTTTATAGTGCCATTGTACGTGTTGTATGTCACCGCGCTTTGCTCGAGCGTTTTTTTTAATGAACGTGTGTATGCAAGACAGGCTTGAGAGGAAACAAGAAAAATCACGTCGAGAAAAACGTTGTTTTTGAAAATGACATTAAAAATGATTGTGTGTACGCGGTATTTGCATTAAGATAAAAAGCCTTCTGTGTGTAGCAGCCACCCCAGCACCCCCCCCCCTAATACTTACCTGAGCCCCATCTCTCTCCAGCAATGTCCACGAATGTCTAAACCATCCGGACACTCCTCCTTAATTGGTTGAGACACAGCAGCGGTGCAATTGGCTCTTGCGGCTGTCAATCAAAGTCAGTCAGCCCATTTAGGGGAGAGAGGGGGCGGGGCTGGGACGGGCTCCGTGTCTGAATGGACACACAGAGCTGTGACTCGGCTCCAGTGCCCCCATAGGAAGCTGCTGACTGTGGGGGCACTCGATAGGAGGGAGGGGCCAGGAGCAGCAAAGAGGGACCTGAGAAGAGGAGGATCCGGGCTGCTCTGTACACAGAGCAGATGTTTGTTATTTTTTTTAATTTATTTTTTTAAACAAGACTTTACAATCACTTTAAGGAATAACCATTGAATTATAATAACCATGCCATATAAAGAATAATCATTGACTAAGAAAAAATACTGCTCAAAAATGGACTTTAACCACTTCAACCCCAGAAGAATTTACCCCCTTCCTGACCAGGCCATTTTTTGCGTTACGGCACTGCGTCGCTTTAACTGACAATCGTGCGGTTGTGCGACGTGGCACCCGAACAAAATTGACGTCCTTTTTTTCCCACAAATAGAGATTTCTTTTGGTGGTATTTGATCACCTCTGCGGTTTTTATTTTTGCGCTATAAACAAAAAAAAGACAGACTATTTTGAAAAAAAAAGCTATATTTTTTACTTTTTGCTATAATAAATATCCCCCAAAATATATATAAAAACCAAATTTTTTCCTCAGTTTAGGCCGATACGTATTCTTCTACATATTTTTGGTAAAAAAAAAACGCAATAGGCGTTTATTAATTGGTTTGCGCAAAAGTTATAGCGTCTACAAAATAGGGGATAGATTTATGGAATTTTTATCATTATTATTTTTTTTTACTAGTAATGGCAGCGATCTGCGATTTTTATTGGGAGTGCGACATTGTGGCGGACAGAACGGACACTTTTCACACTATTTTGGGACCATTGACATTTATACTGCGGTCAGAGCTAAAAAATAGCCATTGACTACTGTATAAATGTCACTGGCAGGGAAGGGGTTAACACCAGGGGCGATCAAGGGGTTAAATGTGTGTCCTAGGGAGTGATTATAACTGTGGGGGGATTGGACTGCCTGGGGGAGGAGACCGATTGTTGTTCCTGAGCAGTAGGAACAACAGATCGCTCTCCTCACCCCTGACAGAACGGAGATCTGTCTGTTTACATTGACAGATCTCCATTCTCTCCTTTTTAGGAGCAATCGTGGATAGCCGACGGCCATCGCGGCCGCCAGCCATGCGCAGTGCGTACCCTATACTCCTTAAATCGCCCACCGTACAGCTACAGCGATTCGTGCAAGAGTGCCATTCTTCCGCCGTCAATCGGATTGACGGCGGGCGGTCGGCAATCGGTTAACAAAGGATTCTGGGTAAGGATATTTTTTCCAAAGATACTGTGGGGTTGATTTACTAAATCTGGAGCACTCAAAATCTGGTGCAGCTGTGCATGGTTGCCAATCAGCTTCTAACTTCAGCTTGTTCAATAAAGCTTTGACAAAAAAAAAAAAAAGACTGGAAGTTGATTGGTTTCTATGCAGAGCTGCACCAGATTTTTCACTCTCCAGCATTAATAAATCAACCACCTTGTTCCAACTTGGGCCAATGTAACTATGTATATACAGTACCCCACCTGTAGTAAAGACCTCTACTCCAGTGATCTCCATTGGCTTCCGTTCTCGTGCCCTGCTGTGTTGTGAACACAGCCAGTTCATAGACACCATTCAGAGGTCACTTTGCAGTTTCTCAATGAATTTGATTGGACGAGGTGGAGACGTGGGGTGGTGACATCACATGCTCTACCTTGTCCAGTCAGTAAATACTTTGCATTCATCGAGAAAATGCAAAGTGATCACCGAATGGCGCCTGTGCCCAACGACCGGCGTCCTGTGTACACAATGTAGCAGGGCAGCCGCTTGGCAGGGGACCCGGAAGCTAGTGGAGATCATTGTAGTAGTGGTGCCTATACAGCGATTTCCTGCTTCTAGAGGGATCCCACAGGTATGGTATATACAGTATCTCACAAATGTAAGTACACCCCTCACATTTTTGGAAAAATGTCATTCTATCTTTTCATGTGACAACACAGAAGAAATGACACTTTGCTACAATGTAAAGTAGTGATTGTACAGCTTGTATAACAGTGTAATTTTGCTGTCCCCTTAAAATAACTCAACACACAACCATTAATGTCTAAACAAAAGTGAGTACACCTCTAAGTGAAAATGTCCAAATTGGGCCCAAAGTGTCAATATTTTGTGTGGCCGCCATTATTTTCCAGCACTGCCTTAACCCTCTTGGGCATGGAGGTCACCAGAGCTTTACAGGTTGCCACTGGAGTCCTCTTCCCCTCCTCCATGACGACATCACAGAGCTGGTGGATGTTAGAGACCTTGCGCTCCTCCACCTTCCGTTTGAGGATCCCCCGCAGATGCTCAATAGGGTTTAGGTCTGGAGACATGCTTGGCCAGTCCATCACCTTTACCCTCAGCTTCTTTATCAAGGCAGTGGTCATCTTGTAGGTGTTTTGGGGTCGTTATCATGTTGGAATACTGCCCTGCGTGAGGGGTGAACTCACTTTTGTCAGATACTGTACAAAGTTGGTCCAAGCTGGACCAATGTAAGTATGTAAAAATATCCATACCTGGAATTCTTCTTTAAAGCCTAGGTTTGTTTTAAGACCATGTTTCATGTTATACCCTTGTAGCACACAGATTCCTGGCCTTACCTCCTCAAGGTGGGACACACCATACCACAATGCCCAGGTCCCTTCTTGAATAAGAGGGTGAGCGGTGTTCAGAAATTGTTGGGTCCCGCAGCGAGTTACCTTCCCTCGGTTGGATCTCACCCCTAGAGTGTAGGGAAGAGTCTATTGTAGGTGCACCAATAAGGCCAATGTCCAGACAAGGTTAAACCTTAATGAAGGAAGGTTTATTTTCTTTATGCTGATAACTGGATAGGAAAGTGGGAGTTGAAGAAAAATAAGAAACAGGGAGGCAGGTTCAGGCACTTGATATCACCACTCAATCCCAAGTGGGCTCTGTTCACTCGGATAGTCCCCTCTCACGGTCCTAGCAGCCGGAGTGATGCACAAACTTTACTTCTCTTAACCACTTAAGCCCCGGACCATTTGGTAGCTAAAGGACCAGAGGTGAATTCAGAATTTTGCACTGCGCTGCTTTAACTGTAAATTGTGCGGACATGCAATGTTGTACCCAAACGAAATTTGCGTCCTTTTCTTCCCACAAATAGAGCTTTCTTTTAATGGTATTTGATTGCCTCTGCGATTTTTTTTTTTTGCGATATAAACGGAAAAAGACCGAAAATTTTGAAAAAAAATGATATTTTCTACTTTTTGTTATAAGAAAAATCGAATAAACTCAATTTTAGTCATACATTTAGGCCAAAATGTATTCAGCCACATGTCTGTAGTAAAAAAAATGTCAATAAGTGTATATTTATTGGTTTGCGCAAAAGTTATAGCGTCTACAAACTAGGGTACATTTTCTGGAATTTACACAGCTTTAAATTTATGACTGCCTATCTCATTTCTTGAGGTGCTAAAATGGCAGGGCAGTACAAAACCCCCCCAAATGACCCCATTTTAGAAAGTAGACACCCCAAGAAAATTGCTGAGAGGCATGTTGAGCCCATTGAATATTTTTTTTTTGTCCCAAGTGATTGAATAATGACAAAAAAAAAATAAAAAAAATTACAAAAAGTTGTCACTAAATGATATATTGCTCACACATGCCATGGTTATATGTGGAATTGCACCCCAAAATACATTCTGCTGCTTCTCCTGAGTACGGGGATACCACATGTGTGGGACTTTTTAGGAGCCTAACCACGTACGGGACCCCGGAAACCAAGCACCGCCTTCAGGATTTCTAAGGGCGCAAATTTTTGATTTCACTCCTCACTACCTATCACAGTTTTGAAGGCCATAAAATGCCAAAATAGCACAAAACCCCCCCAAATGACCCCATTTTAGAAAGTAGACACCCCAAGGAAATTGCTGAGAGGCCTGTTGAGCCCATTGAATATTTTTTTTTTGTCCCAAGTGATTGAATAATGACAAAAAAAAAAAAAAATACAAAAAGTTGTCACTAAATGATATATTGCTCACACATGCCATGGTTATATGTGGAATTACACCCCAAAATACATTTTGCTGCTTCTCCTGAGTACGGGGATACCACATGTGTGGGACTTTTTAGGAGCCTAGCCGCGTACGGGACCCCGAAAACCAATCACCGCCTTCAGGATTTCTAGGCACAAATTTTTGATTTGACTCCTCACTACCTATCACAGTTTCGAAGGCCATAAAATGCCAAAATAGCACAAAACCCCCCCAAATGACCCCATTTTGGAAAGTAGACACCCCAAGCTCTTTGCTAAGAGGCATGGTGAGTATTTTACAGCTCTCATTTGTTTTTGAAAATGAAGAAAGAACATTTTTTTTTTTCTTTTTTTTTTTCAATTTTCAAAACTTTGTGACAAAAAGCGAGATCTGCAAAATGCTCACAATAACTCTCAGCAAATAGCTTGGGGTGTCTACTTTCCAAAATGGGGTAATTTGGGGGGGTTTTGTGCCATCTGGGCATTCCATGGCCTCCGAAACTGTGATAGGCAGTGAGAAGTGAAATCAAACATTTACACCCTTAGAAAGCCTGAAGGCGGTGCTTGGTTTTGGGGTCCCGTACGCGGCTAGGCTCCCAAAAAGTCTCACACATGTGGTATCCCCGTACTCAGGAGAAGCAACAGAATGTATTTTGGGGTGTAATTCCACATATGCCCATGGCATGTTTGAGCAATATATCATTTAGAGACAACTTTGTGCAAAAAATAAAAAAATAAATAAAAAATTGTATTTTTTCCGCAACTTGTGTCAACATATAAAATATTCCATGGACTCGACATGCCTCTCAGTATATAGCTTGGGGTGTCTACTTTCCAAAATGGGGTCATTTGGGGGGGGGGTTTTGAACTGTTCTGGCATTTTATACACAACATTAGGAAGCTTACATCCACTCTTCTAACCACTTGAAGACAAAGCCCTTTTTGACACTTTTTGTTTACATGAAAACATATTTTTTTTTGCAAGAAAATTATGTTGAACCCCCAAACATTATATATATTTTTAAATCAAAGGACCTACAGAATAAAATGGTGGGTGTTGCATTTTTTTTTTCTACACAGTATTTGCGCAGCGATTTTTCAAACGCATTTTTTGGGGAAAAAATACACTTTTTTTAATTTTAATGCACTAAAACACACTATATTGCCCAAATGTTTGATGAAATAAAAAAGATGATCTTAGGCCGAGTACTTAGATACCAAACACGACATGCTTTAAAATTTCGCACAAACGCGCATTGGCGACAAACTACATACATTTTTAAAAGCCTTTAAAAGCCTTTACAGGTTACCCCTTTAGATTTACAGAGGAGGTCTACTGCTAAAATTACTGCCCTCGATCTGACCTTCGCGGTGATACCTCACATGCATGGTGCAATTGCTGTTTACATATGACGCCTGACCGACGCTTGCGTTCACCATTGGGCAAGAGCAGGGCAGGACAGGGGTGCTTTTTTTTTTATTATTAATTTTGCTTTTTTATTTTATTTTTAAATTGTTCCTTCCATATTTTTATTGTTATCTCAGGGAATGTAAATATCCCCTATGATAGCAATAGGTAGTGACAGGTACTCTTTTTTTAAAAAAACTGGGGTCTTCTAGACCCTAGATCTTTCCTCTGCCCTCAAAGCATCTGACCACACCAAGATCGGTGTGATAAAATGCTTTCCCAATTTCCCAATGGCGCTTTTTATATCCGGGGGGGATTGCCCCTAGGATTGCCACTAGGATTGCTTTTACATGAAAGCCGGCCGCTGGCTGAAAAGAATGATACCAAGATGATACCTAAACCCGCAGGCATCAATCTGGTATAAACATTCAAAGTCCAGCAACATACCAGTACGTTGCTGGTCCTTGTTGGACATGTATTGTAATCTTTTTTTTTTCATGCAGCCAGGTGGCTGAACGAAAAAAGAGATTGATCGGTCGGTATGCCCACCATTAGAATACCGCCCTTCATCCACCCACTTCTAATGATGGGCATACATGCACCATTTATATATGCCGAAGCATGAGGGCATCCTCCCGCAAAAAAGTTATGCCGCACACACATGGTCGGACTTTTCCACGGGCAAGCCTCCGTCGGAATTTCGATCGTATGTACGCGGCATTAGGACCAAAATCACTCCTCCGCCCCTGCTGCCCCAATGCTTCGGCATATTTGCTTTTTTTTTTTAACTGTGGTGGTGAAATCACCTCCTACAGCACTGGAGTCGCAGGGATCAGGCCTGTCTCTGCGAACGCTGCAGTTATGTGTGTTGTGTTTTGTAAGTGACAGCGATCGATCGATACTGCACTTGGGTGGACTGGGCTGGACGGAGGGGCAAAACGCAGGTGCCAGCAGGTATCTGGGCTGATCCCGCTAACACTGCGTTTTTGGGAACCCTAAACTGCTGGGGACGCTAGTATAGATCTGATCAGATCAGATATTGATCTGTTCAGATACTATACCACTAAGGGAGGTGTATGCTTCACGCGTGGGTGTTAGCGTTACTGGCACTAACCTGACGCTGCCTGGGGTGTGACGCAGACCCTCTCTGACGCTAAAACCTAATTGATATCACCCGCCGGGCGATCAGGGGGTTAAACCTTTATTGGGTTATATACGGCGGGTGCCCTGAAACTATAAAAAGCAAACTAACCAACCAGCGTCACCCGTAACACTTATATGATGATCACTGGTGAAAGGGTTAACTAGGGGCAATTAGGGGGTTAAAACCTTTATTAGATAATATATGGGGGTACCTGACGCTATAAAAACCTGCGGCGAACCTAAAAAAAATTACTGGCTACCGATCTGCATCACCGACGCTAAGACAGCGATCAGAAAAATTATCGCTTAGCGACAGTGATGATAGGGGGTGAAAGGGTTACCTGGGGGGCGATCAAGGGGGTTAAACCCTTATTAGATAATATATTGGGGTACCTGACGCTATAAAAACCTGCGGCAAACCTAAAAAAAAAATACTGGCTACTGATCTGCATCACCGACGCTAAGACAGCGATCAGAAAAATTATCGCTTAGCGACAGTGGTGATAGGGGGTGAAAGGGTTACCTGGGGGGCGATCAAGGGGGTTAAACCTTTATTAGATAATTTATGGGGGTACCTGACGCTATAAAAACCTGCGGCGAACCTAAAAAAAATGACTGGCTACCGATCTGCATCACCGACGCTAAGACAGCGATCAGAAAAATTATCGCTTAGCGACAGTGGTGATAGGGGGTGAAAGGGTTATCTGGGGGGTGATCAAGGGGTTAAACCTTTATTAGGGGGGGTTAGGGGGCTACACTGGACCTAAAACTAAATGTATTGACACTTTTACAGTCACAAATGTCACTGATTGCAGTGATCAGTAAATAAATGGTCACTGCAATCAGTGACACTGTGACTGGGGGCTGGGGGGTGATCTGGGGGGGCCTGGGGGGGCGATTTATGTGCCTATGTGTGCTGGTGTTAGTGTAGTGTTTGTGCACTAACCTTGATGTCTTCTCTTGTACGGCGCTCGGTATATGTGAGCGCCGCACAGGAGATGACATCACTTCCTCCTGCTTCCTCTGTCTGTGTGTACATTCGACAGACAGAGGGGGCATTTCCATTCGCCGGGAGCGATCGCGGGGGGTGGCCGGAATCGAACGGCCGTCCCCTCATGTCGGATCGCTTCCAGACGAATTCCGACCGCTCACTGTACAGAAGGGGTGTCGGATCGGACCCCCCAACTGTACAAAGGCAATCACGTATGCTCTACGTGATTGTGCCTGTCGGTGCCATTGTGCCGACGTATATATACAGTGAGTGGTCGTTAAGTGGTTAAGTCCCTCTTTTGGAGATACGATCGGGAGATCCTCTGCCAGAGAATCTCTGAGCCCCAAACCTCTCAGCGCTTGTAATTAAAGAACAGGTGCAAGTTGCTGCACATTACAAGGCCTTAGATGACTAGCGGAATCCCTCCAGAAGTTTACTGGGCCTCTCTTTCACCGTGAAACTCTCACCGGTCCCTCAGAAAGGTCCTCCCCCGGTCTCTTCTTCTTAGAGCGGGTCCCCTCTCAGGGGCACCCTGGGATTCCTCCTCTTAGAGCTGAGCCCCAGCTAAAGGTGCTGGGCCCAATGGCGAAGTTGCAGCCCCAGGCTAAAGGTGCCTGGGACCGATGCATACGCCCACCCCTGGCCTGGAGGGCCAGGTCAAGCGACCCAAACTCCGGAGCCCCGGGAACGCTGGAACAACAACCTCCAGGCGGCTTCTGCCCCTTTTGTACCCTCTTCCAGCATGCACATCAGGTTGACCACGCCCACTGTACTACTGCCGAGAGAGGACACCCTAAGGCACAGCACTGTCACCAGTGGTTCAACCCTGACCTGTCATGGCAGTGCCACCTACAGGCCACAGGGAACTTCACGCCAGTACAACACCTGAGGAACAAAACAACCATACCTATCAATAAAAGCGGTCTGAGCCTGGATACTAGCTCAGACCAACCCCTAAATTTAGGAACACAGCACCCCTCAAAGTAGAGGGGCGCTGCACCCATATTTATTTTAACTTGAAACATTGTCACATTCGCCAGCCCCCCCCCCATCTTCAAACCACTATCCCCTCCCCCTCCCCTTACCTGAATCTTGGGGTTCTTCTTCTTGTGCTTGGGCACCAAATCTGAGTACTACGAAGCCCTTCTTACAAGCTCAAGGTCATTGAAGGGATTCTGAGTTTATAGCAGAAGGGACTGCAGCCGACGTGAAGCCAGAACAGCTGGAAGCGGTTCTGTTCCACCCTAAGGCTTCCATCCCTGGCAGCAAAAGGGTTAATATAATATGGTAAAAGGGTTAATCCCATGCCTCGATTTTTAGAAGTTTACCAACTTCGGCGAGAAAATCGTTTTTTTTTTTCCAATTATAAACAAGTTGAATGTAATGTCGTGTTTTTGAAGAGCACAGACTGTGAACCATCACGCATTAGTTGAGCTCACAAATTTTGCAGCATGATAATTGGCTACGCTTGCCCGTAGCAAATTCACAGAACAAATTAAAATGTATTAATTCCTCTGTACCTGCATCTGCAAAAAAAAATAAAAAATGAAACAGCCTGAATGTTGTTTATCTCAAATCAATATGTTCCGAGTTTTTTTTTTTTTCTCTTTTTAATTCCTCTGTAGAATATTTGTTTTGTAACTGGTAGAAATATCAAATTTAAAGCAGAACGCCATTCAAAAATAACAGGATAACAATGAATGGCCCATTAAGGCTGCATTCACACCTGAGCGAAGCGTCTTTCAGCATTTTTTTCAGTCATTTTTTTGCATGTTTTTTGTAAGGTTTTTCTGTTTCAAATATTTTATTGAATTTTATAAATATCAACAAAATTCCATTAACAGAGCATGTACAATAATATAATAGAAATAGATATTACATTAACAGAACATGTACAATAGTATAGTAGAAAAAGGCGTAATCATTCAGGAAAGTAACTCTTATAAATGTAAATGAAAAAAAGAGAACCTAGCGAAAGATTATGTCACATGAAGTGTCATAATCATAGCTTCATGGCAGCTATTTGACGACAAGTAATTGAGAAATTAAGTTGATTGAAATAATATAACATAATTATGTCATCTATGAAGAGAATAGAATTGAATGAACCTATAAAGAAATATAAAGTTAATGTGTTGTAGAACAGCTGGGGGGAATAGATTAGGCTAAACCAGGGTTTTTTAAGGTTTTTATGCACAACTTTGACACGTTTTTAAGCGTGATTTGCGTGTTTTTATGCTTTTGGCGTTTTTTCATTAGACAATAGAAAAATCTATCATCTGTGGCATCATTGGTTGCTAGTTTTTTTTAGCTTTTCCATTCGCTTTTATTTCTTTTTATTATTATTAATATTATTATGATTCAATTATTAACCGCTTGCCGACCGGCGCACGCCAATGTACTTCGGCAGAATGGCACGGGCAGGCAGATTGGCATACAGGCACGTCCCTTTAAATCTGCCGCCCAGCGGGCGCGGGCGCCCTCCCTGTGCCTCGCGAGTGCGGCCGCAGGTCCCGGGAACTCGATGTTCCCGGGAGTCCCGCTATTGCGGTCGGCAAGAGCAGAACAGGGGAATGCCTTTGTAAACAAAGCATTCCCCCTATTCTGCCTAGTGACACTGTCACTGATGACCGTTCCCCAGTGATTGGGAATGGTCATCAGTGATGTGTCACGTGTAGCCACGCCCCCTCACAGTAAGAATCACTCACTAGGGCACACTTAACCCCTGCAGCGCCACCTAGTGGTTAACCCCTTCACTCCCAGTGTCATTTTTACAGTAATCAGTGCATTTTTATAGCACTGATCGCTGTATAAATGACAATGGTCCCAAAATGGTGTCAAAAGTGTCCGATGTGTCCGCCATAATGTCGCAGTCACGAGAAAAATCACTGATCGCTGCCATTACTAGTAAAAAAAAATAATTATAAAAATGCCATAAAACTATCCCCTATTTTGTAGACGCTAAAACTTTTGCGCAAACCAATCAATAAACTCTTATTGCGATTTTTTTTTAACCAAAAATATGTAGAATACGTATCCGCCTAAACTGAGGGAAAAACATTTATTTTATATATTTTTGGGGGATATTTATTATAGCAAAAAGTTAAAAATATTGATTTTTTTTCAAAATTGTCGCTCTATTTTTGTTTATAGCGCAAAAAATAAAAACCGCAGAGGTGATCAAATACCACCAAAAGAAAGCTCTATTCGTGGGGAAAAAAAGGACGTCAATTTTGTTTGGGAGCCACATCGCACGACCGCGCAATTGTCAGTTAAAGCGACGCAGTGCCGAATCGCAAAAAGGGGCATGGTCCTTATGCTGCATATTGGTCCGGGGCTTAAGTGGTCAATGACGTGATTGAGGCATTTACATCGGGTGATTTTAATTGCCCATATTTGGTCTGGTCATTAAAGTGGTTGTAAACCCACTTTTGCAACTTGCACCTACAGGTAAGCCTAGATTAAGGCTTACCTGTAGGTGCAAGAAATATCTCCTAAACCTACACGGTTTAGGAGATATTTGCTAAAAATTACATGCGTCGGTGTCTACGGCGCATGCGCGCCGTAGACAACGGCGCATTTATAAGGTTAATCCCATTCACAAATCCGGCTTAGCCGGATTTGATGGCTCCCGCGCACATGCGCGGAGTCACGTCTTCGCCGCTCCGGCCAATCACAGCGCTGGAGCGGCGCTGTGATTGGCTGGAGCGGCGATACCCGGAAGTAACTTTGCGGCTGGAGAGGGAGACGAGGACGCCTTTGGGAGCCCCGATCTAAGGTAAGTGATGCATAATGAGCTAGTATGCTAGCAGGTTAGTTTTTGTAAAAAAAAAATTTAACAGGGTTTACAACCACTTTAAGCAGCAATATGGTCTGAGGCTTAAGTGGTTAATATTTATTTTTTTGTTAGGGTAAGGGGTTAGAGTTAAGGTTAGGGTTTTAATTATTCATTATTTATTTTTTGTTAGGGTTAGGGTTTTAATACTACTACTACTACTACTACTACTACTACTACTACTACTACTAATAATAATAATAATAAATAAATACAATTTTTAAAATAAATACACAAATCAATAAAAATAATCATAAATAAATAATAAATAAATAAATACAATAAATGAATAATATGTAATAATAAATACATAATTATCCCTAGCCTTAACCCCCTGCTGACCAGGACAAAGGCTGCCCGCTGCTTTATAGGTTGTTTCTTTTTTTCTGGTTAACCAAAAGTTTGCAACGTTGCAAATCTCAAGGGTTCACCGCAAAGAGATGGAGCCGTATCCCTATTCTGGGTCAGAAAGTTCCCAACGGGTAATATAAACAGTCCGGTCATTCTATCATTCTTTATGCATTTGTATTCGGATCCACCTTAGTTTTTTTTTACTGGCAGCTCTAAAGTGACATTAAACAATATCCTTATTCTTCAAAAATAATCCATCCACATCCAATACATTAAAGCCCTGTACTCTATTTTTCATGAAATTGTTTCTGTGTTTTTTATTGTATTTTTTTTTTTTTTTTTATTATATATATTTTTTTTATTATATTTATTATACATGCTTGAATATAATTTTTTTCTTTTGATTCATTTCATTTCATTTCATTTTATCACCTAAATAATTTCTCAATTTTTTTTTTTTTTATTAAATAAAGAGAAAAAAAAAAGGAAGGGATGTATAAATAAATTGAATTTATGTCACATGAAGGACAATCCAGGTAATGTGGCCACAATGACCGGTACAGGCGACTCGGAAAATAGATAGGCGAATGCACGGCCCTGGTGGTTAGTGACAGCGAGAAGCGTATCCAGAGATAAAGTGCCGGAAATCTCTGGGACTGAGACAAGGAACAGGTTCAGTGCTCCCGGCATCCAATTTATGCCGCGTATGAAATAAAGGTACCAGACAGCCGCTGAATGGTGGGAAGTGAAGCAATGACACATTACCGCGTCCCTGTATCTACTAATAAGTATAACCATCACTTCTTTCTGTTTAAAATATGCAATATATTTAGTGCCAGCTGAGGGATAAAGCTTTAATAATAATACAGATGTAGTTCCTGGAAAAAGTATTCATACCTCTTGAAATTTTCCACATTTTGTCATATTACAACCTTAAAACTTAAATGTATTTTATTGGTTTTTTTTGTGATAGACCAACACAAAGTGACACATAATTGTGAAGTGGAAGGAAAATGATAAATGTTTTTATTTGATTTTTACAAATAAATATGTGAAAAGTGTGGTGTGCATTTGTATTCAGCCCCTTTACTCTGATACCCCCAACTAAAATCTAGTGGAACCAATTGCCTTCAGAAGTCACCTAATTAGTAAATGGAGTACATCTATGTGTAATTTAATCTCAGTATAAATACAGCTGTTCTGTGAAGCCCTCAGAGGTTTGTTAGAGAATCTTAGTGAACAAACAGCACCATGAAGGCCAAGGGACACACCAGACAGGTCAGGGATAAAGTTGTGGAGAAGTATAAAGCAGGGTTATGTTATAAAAAAAACATCCCAAGCTTTGAACATCTCTCGGAGCTCTGTTCAATCCATCATCGGAAAATGGAAAGAGTATGGTACAACTGCAAACCTACCAAGACATGGCCGTCCACCTAAACTGACCGGCCGGGCAAGGAGAGCATTCATCAGAGAAGCAGCCAAGAGGCCCATGGTAACTCTGGAGGAGCTGCAGAGATCCACAGCTCAGGTGAGAGAATCTGTCCACAGGACAACAGGTTTTATTCTAAGATTGCCGTGTATTTGGCTCCATCCATCTTCCCATCAACTCTGACCAGCTTCCCTGTCCCTGCTGAAGAAAAGCATCCCCACCACATGATGCTGCCACCACCATGTTTCACGGTGGGGATTGTGTGTTCAGGGTGATGTGCAGTGTTAGTTTTCCACCACACATAGCGTTTTACTTTTAGGACAAAAAGTTCAATTTTGGTCTCATCAGACCAGAGCACCTTCTTCCACATGTTTGCTGTGTCCCCCACATGGCTTCTCGCAAACTGCAAATGGGAATTCTTATGGTTTTCTTACAACAATGGCTTTCTTCTCGTCACTCTTCCATAAAGGGCAGATTTGTGGAGAAGCACGACTAATAGTTGTCCTGTGGACAGATTCTCCCCCCTGAGCTGTGGATCTCTGCAGCTCCCCCAGAGTATTAGAGAATTAAATTAAAATATACACACACATTGTAACAGATAAGATATGCACATCACAAAACTCTGAAATCTAAATCCCAGAAGACTCGCTACGGTCCATTACGTGATGACGTTACACATCACGTAGACTCCACCCTACGTGTTTTGTCATATAGTGACTTCGCCAGGGGTGTGTGGCTAGTGACTGACATCATGCAATAAACATGAGCCTACTGGAAGGATACGTTCCAAAGATCAGATATGCATTTCTTATCTGTTACAATGTGAGTGCCCCCATGTTGTTTGTGATTTCATGGAGAGGCCCACTGATTTCTTTCAGATTCAGCAGGTGGAACTCCTGATGATGTGTCACTAGGCCCGCCGCCGCCCTCCTACTTTGTAAATGAAGGGTTATGCTGAGAATTGTGATGTGAATATGCCAGGAGGAGTCACGGCGAGCACTGGGCACATCATTTGCCTAGGTGAATGTCCTGCATGGGCGGGGGGTGGGGGACACTTTACATTAAAAAAAAGGTACCATATATACTTGAGTATAAGCTGACCCGAGTATAAGCCGAGGTGCCTAATATTACCCCAATAAACTGGGAAAACGTATTGACTCGAGTATAAGCCTAGGGGGGGAAATGTGCCCATTGCCACCTCACTGTGCCAATTGCCCAACCTTACTGTTCCCATTGCCACATCACTATGCCACCTCACTGTGCCCATTTCCACTTCACTGTGCCCATTGCCACCTTACTGTGCCCATCCTCACTGTGTCCATTGCAGCCTCCCTGTGCCCGAGTGTACCTGAAATACTTCTTATACTGCAGCCGGCGTCCATTGTTTAAATATTGCGCCTTTCTCCTGGTCCCCTCGGTGATAGGCAAACACTGTGTTGAGTGTTCCGCTATCAGGCGAGTACTCACCGAGGCCGAGATGCCGAGATGCCGAGAGTGGTTCACCCCTGCACCCAAGCGCACTCCGCCCCCTGGAGGTGAGACAGGGAGAGGACGGCACAAGGGAGCACTGGCTACCAGCAGGTACAGGTGTCTTGCTGGAAGTTCTAGTGGTGATGGGTAGACTGAGAGCAGGCCGAGGGTCAAACACCAGGAGTAGACAAGTTCAGGCAGGAATCAGCAGCAAGTGAACAAAGTCCAGGCAAGAACTAGCAGCAGGTAAACAAGTCCAGGCAGAGACTAGAAGCAGGCTGAGCAAAGAAGTTCCAGGTACAGGCAGGGGGTCAAGGGCTGGAGACAACAGCAGATCTGAGTCACAGGCCGAGGGTCAAACACTGGGAGAGAGGTAGAAGTCCGTAGAGCAAGCTAGGGGGTCAGGTGCAGGAGAGGTAGTAGAGTAGTCAATCCGGTCCGGGTCACAGCAGGAGATCAAACGTATACTTTTCAGGTACTAGGAACACAGGAACGCTGACAAACCAGCAACCAGACTGTGTCACTGAGCTTGTTTAAATAGGCCCGCCTGTCATCCTATTGGCGCGCCATAGCGCAAGCGCATTGCGCACCCGTGGATGCCGGAGCGACGTTCCACCGCGCATGCGCCGAAGCGTCGTTCCACCGTGCATGGGCGCTGGGCGCTGATTGGTGACACTAGGTGGGGAATTTCCCTGACATCCGCCTATCACGGAGATCCTCTCATTCTCGGAGTCCGTTTCCCAGCAGGCACTGTGTTCAGTGTTCCGCCAATCATGGACGTCTTTTCATCCTCGGACAAGAGAACGTCCATGATAGGCGGAACCAAGAACACAGTGTCTGCTGGGAAACGGAGTCCGAGAATGAGAGGACCTCTGTGATAGGCGGAACACTCAACACAGTGTTTGCTGGAAACGCCTATCACGGAACGGGACCAGGGGAAAGCTGCGATATTTAAACAATGGACGCCGGCCGCAGTCTAAGAAGATTTTCAGGTACTGACTCGAGTAGAAGCCGAGAGGGGTGTACTTTCAGCCCTAAAAAAAGGGCTGAAAAACTCGGCTGATACTCGAGTATATACGGTAAATAAAAAAAAACTGTTCTATTCCTGTACAGAAGGGCAGGATGGCTGGAGAAGAGGGAACTTTATTTAGGGGGTGAAGATCCGCTTTAGGTGTAAATAAAAAAGAAGGAAAATAATCCAAACTCGGGTTTATTGGTGACATTTATCTCGGATAGTGTTTCTAAAGTAAGAAATAATAACACAAACCGCCTCTTTTCTCGAGGATGGGAATAACAAAAACAATAGATTTAATAAAAGAATAAATCTTTCTCTGCTCCTTGATAAATGTTGTACCGTATTGACGCTGGCACAATAAATATTTTGTATGTTTGTAAGGCGTGGGGCCCCATGTAATGTTATGACAATGTATCATTTGTATATAACGTTCCACCAATCATTTATCCCCCCCCCCCCAACCTGGACATGGAAAAATCGCTCTTTGGGGCATGTTCCGCTCTAATATACATGTACCGTTCTCTATGATTTATACCTACTTATTAAATATCGTTCAGAGAGAACACAAACAGAAAATTGTATAGAATCCTGAAAGCTATATATATGCAAATGATCAGGACGAAGCAATGCCTATCAAATCCTGCTGCAAAATCTCTTCTGTTTATACTAAAAGTATTCAGTGTAAGTCTAGAATATTATAATTGTTAGATAGCCAAGAATTAAAAAAAAATACATCTTTCCTAATTCTTATATCAACCAGATAAAAAAAACAAAAAACAAGGGCACAATTTTTTCCAGTGCGGAGCCGCTAATTTTAAACAGTAAGGCCTCCTGCACACTGGACATCATTAAAACGTTAGCGTTAGCCCCTCGATTCAACCCCCCCCTCACGATCTTAATCCGGCATTTCCACGATTCATGTAAGTGCAGAGCCGTTCTCTGCTCAGAGCTGTCAAAGAAATAAAAAAAAAAAACTGCAAAGTTTATCACAACATTGCTCATCGCTGAGAGATAAAGAGAAACATTGTATCATTTGGTTCTTTTAGATCAGGGGTCTCCAAACTTTCTAAGCAAAGGGCCAGTTTACTGTCCTTCGGGCTTTACGAGGGCCGGACTGTGGCCAGTGGAGGTAGAAAATGCCCCAACATCAGTGCCCCATTGTTGGTATTAATGGAAGAATAGTGCCCGATTGATAGTGTCAGTAGGGGGAATGGTGCCCTATCATTGGTGTCAGTAGGGGGAATGGTGCCCCATCATTGGTGTCAGTAGGGGGAATGGAGTACCATCATTGGTGTCAGTAGGGGGAATGATGCCCCATCATTGGTGTCAGTAGGGGGAATGGTGCCCCATCATTGGTGTCAGTAGGGGGAATGGTGCCCTATCATTGGTGTCAGGAGGGGGAATGGTGTGCCATCATTGTTATCAGTAGGGGGAATGGTGCCCCATCATTGGTGTCAGTAGGGGGAATGGTGCCCCATTATTGGTGTCAGTAGGGGGAATGGCGCCCCATCATTAGTGTCAGTAGGGGGAATAGCGTCCCATCATTGGTGTCAGTAGGGGGAAAGGCGTCCCATCATTGGTGTCAGTAGGGGGAATGGTGCCCCATAATTGGTGTCAGTAGGGGGAATGGTGCCCCATAATTGGTGTCAGTAGGGGGAATGGTGCCCCATCATTGGTGTCAGTAGGGGGAATGGTGCCCCATCATTGGTGTCAGTAGGGGGAATGGTGCCCCATCATTGGTGTCAGTAGGGGGAATGGCATCCCATCATTGGTGTCAGTAGGGGGAATGGCGTCCCATCATTGGTGTCAGTAGGGGGAATGGCGTCCCATCATTGGTGTCAGTAGGGGGAATGGCGTCCCATCATTGGTGTCAGTAGGGGGAATGGCGTCCCATCATTGGTGTCAGTAGGGGGAATGGTGTCCCATCATTGGTGTCAGTAGGGGGAATGGCATCCCATCATTGTTGTCAGTGGGGGGAATGGTGCCCCATTATTGGTGTCAGTAGGGGGAATGGTGCCCCATCATTGGTGTCAGTAGGGGGAATGGCGTCCCATCATTGGTTTCAGTAGGGGGAATGGTGCCCCATCATTGGTGTCAGTTGGTGGAATAGGGCCGCAGTTTGGAGACCACTGTTTTAGATCAAAGGGATGAACTGTGGTCTGTAAATGAGGCCAGTTTAACCACTTAAAGACTAAGCCTGACATTTGTTGCTCACAACTTAAAATCAGTATTTTTTGCTAGAAAATTACTTAGAGCCCCCACACATTATATATATATATATATATATATATTTTAGAGAGTAAAATGGCGGTCATTGCAATATTTTATATCACACTGTATTTGCACAGCGGTCTTACAAAAGCAATTTTTGGGGAAAAAGTACACTTCAATGCATTAAAAAAAAAAATAAACAGTAAAGTTAGCCCAACTTTTTTTGTATAATGTGAAAGATGATGTTACGCCTAGAAACGTGATCTTTATTCTAAGCAAAACAATTGTGATTCTCATTTCATCCAGAATCGTGCAGCTCTAGAGCGTTAGCTGTAGAAAGCTGTAGATGTAGAATGAGTTTTTCAGCATTTTTGCAGTAGTGTTTTTCAGCGTTTTTATACTATACTCCCAAAAAAGCGCGTGGCTCAAAAGCGCAGATAAACGCTGAACAGCCGCGTTTTTCAGCTTTTATCTGAGTTAGAGAGTTTTTCACACCTGAAGGTCTCCTCTTAAAACCCACTAGTTCTGGAGGGTTTTTTCCCAGACAGAAAACACCCCTGCCAAAAAACTGCTGATAACAGCCTATGTGTGCATGGACACATAGGACAACATGATGGGGAATTTATTGGCTGCAGAAAAAAAAAATGTCTGAAGCCAAAAACAGCAGCTGTAAAAACGTCCAGTGTGCATGAGGCCTAAAAGTTGGTTTTCCTATTGCCCCTACACACCATGTGAAATCTGAAATCAGGCTAGCAAAAATGTCCACATTCAGGGCTGGGACAAGGGGTGGGCAGGAGTGCCCTGGGCGCAGTAGGGATTTTGGGGAGTTGTGCTAGAATGGGTGATTTGGGGGAGAGAGATTTGTACTAGGAGAGTGGATTTCTGTTAGGAAAGAGGGTGGGGGGGGGGATTTGTGCTAGTAGTGATGATCGAAGGGATTTGTGCTAAGAGGGGAAATTGGGGGATTTGTGCTAGGAGAATTTTTTTTTGGGGGGGGGGATTTGTGCTAGGAGATTTTTTTTGGGGGGAGGGGTTTGTGCTAGGAGAATTTTTTTTGGGGGGGGGGGATTTGTGCTAGGATAAAAAAAAATTGGGGGGGGGATTTGTGCTAGGAGAATTTTTTTGGGGGGAGGGGTTTGTGCTAGGAGAATTTTTTTGGGGGGGGGGATTTGTGCTAGGATAATTTTTTTTTTGGGGGGGGGATTTGTGCTAGGAGAATTTTTTTTGGGGGGGGGGATTTGTGTTAGGAGAATTTTTTTTTGGGGTGGGGGGGGATTTGTGGTAGGATATTTTTTTTTTTTGGGGGGGGGGTTTGTGCTATGAGAGGGTTTTTTTTGGAGGGGGGAGGGAGAGGATTTATGGTCAGAGGTAAAATTGAGGGGTAGAGGAATTGTGATAGGAGGGGGGAGTTAACCACTTAATGACCGCCCACTGTAATTATACGTCGGCAGAATGGCACCGACAGGCAGAATCACGTATATGTACGTGATCGCCTTTGTATAGTTGGGGGGTCCGATCGGACCCCCCTTCTGTACAGTGAGCGGTGGTTAAAGGTTCGGGAGCGATCCGGCATGAGGGGACGGCCGTTCGATTCCGGCCACCCCCTCTCGATCGCTCCCGGCGAATGAGAGAGCTTCCCCTGCCTGTAATGTAAACACAGGCAGGAGGAAGTGATGTCATCTCTCCTCGTGTCGGTATTTTCGATCCGGCGCGAGGAGTGAAGACATCTCACAGTAAGTTAGGGTGACCAGACATCCCCGGTTTCAGGGGACAGTCCCCGGATTGGGGACACTGTCCCCGGACCAAGTCTGTCCACGGTTTTGTCCCCGGATTGGATTTGAACAGGGGCTGGGGCAATTTTAAAGACAGTCAGTGCAGAATAAAAAAATAAAATTCTGAATTACACACCCCCACTCCGCCGCTCCTACTAGCTTAGGGGGGGTGTATTTTTTTCATTATCTGTGCCCCTTTCTGATGATCATGTGCTGGTCGGAGCGGAGGGAATATTTCTTCAGTTTCGGGTGCCCATTCAGCTCTGCCTGCTTATCTCCTTGCCTTCCCTGGTGGAGTGATCTTCCTCTTCTCCCCACCCAGTAGTAGCTGGGGCCTGTAGAGTAAGTCTTGACAAGCTGTGAGGCGGGCGGTGATGGGCAGAGAGCCGCTGATTGCCACCATTACTAGTAAAAAAAAAATATGTCCCCGGATTTCATTAAAAAAATCTGGTCACCTTACAGTAACCGCACCCCCAGATCACCCCCCAGATCACCCCCAGTACCCCCAGTCACAGTGCACCGTTTGCAGTGATCATTTTTTTTACTGATCACTGCAATCAGTGTCATTTGTGACTGTAAAAAGTTGCAGGGCAGTTAGGATTAGGCCCCTTTAGGTCCAAGGTAGCCCCCTAACCCCCCAATAAAGGTTTAACCCCTTGATCGCCCCCCAGGTAACCCTTTCACCCCCTAACGCCAGCGTCACTAAGCGATCGTTTTTCCGATCGCTTTTTTCTTGTCGCTGGTGTCCTAGACAGCCAGTTAATTATTTTTAGGTTCGCCGCAGGTTTTTATTAGCGTCAGGTACCCCCATATATTATTTTAACCCCCTGATTGCCCCTAGAGTTAACCCTTTCACCAGTGATCACCGTATAAGCGTCACTGGTGACACTGGTTACCCAGTGAGTTATTTCGTTATTTAGGTAACCCGTCAGGTTTTTATATAGCGTCGGGTACCCCCATATTTAACCTAATAAAGGTTTTAACCCCCTGATTGCCCCTAGTTAACCCTTTCACCAGTGATCACCATATAAAGGTTACGGGTGACGCTGGTTGGTTAGTTTGCTTTTTATAGCATCAGGGCACCCGCCGTATATAACCCAATAAAGGTTTAACCCCCTGATCGCCCGGCGGGTGATATCAATTAGGTTTTAGCGCCAGAGAGGGTCTGCGTCGCCCCAGGCAGCTTTAGGTTAGTGCCAGTAACGCTAACACCCACGCGCAAAGCATACACCTCCCTTAGTGGTATAGTATCTGATCAGATCTATACTAGCGTCCCCAGCGGTTTAGGGTTCCCAAAAACGCAGTGTTAGCGGGATCAGCCCAGATACCTGCTAGTACCTGTGTTTAGCCCCTCCGCCCAGCCCAGCCCAGCCCACCCAAGTGCAGTATTGATCGATCACTGTCACTTACCAAACACAACACACATAACTGCAGCGTTCGCAGAGACAGTCCTGATCCCTGCGACCGCTAACAGTTTTTTTGGTAGCGTTTGATACATTTGGTGACAGTCAGGTGCTTTTTTTACCTGTGAATCTTACTAGTGTACCCCTAAATTTAGAGCCCAAAATGGCAAGACGAAGGTACACTAGTAAAGAGGCCTACGAGATTCTGAGCATGACAGATAGTGAAGAGGAGGTCACGTATCTGTCAGATTCAAGCTCAGAATATCTTCCCGTAGAAGTGACGTCAGCGGCCCCACGTCAGATAGCTCTGACGACGAAGTTGAGGTCCCTGCTAAGGTCAGGTGTACCCGATCCCGATCTTCTGAGGTTGTTGAGGAGCAAGAACCGCAGGGCTCTCGTATCATGGAGCAGAGTAGTACAAGCGCCGCTATTCCTTCTGGTGAATTGGCAAGCACCAGCGGCCTAGTACAGCCTGGGCGTACATCCAGCACTGCAGTATCACGTGGTGACGTGGCGAGTCCCATAAGTGCAGTTCAAGCTGGTGAGGTGGCAAGCACAAGTAGTGTCCCGCTGCCACCAAGAAGACAAAGGCAGGCCCGTCATGCCCATAGTGCCCTTCCTGCAGAATTCGCCTATCCTGATTGGGTCCCCACCACTTCTGCAGAACCCGTACTTCCCCCATTCACTGCCCAATGGGTATTCAGGTGGAAACAGCTGATTTTATGGCAATCGATTATTATTCGCTGTTTTTCACGGAAGATCTCTATAGATCTATTGTGGACCAGAGTAATTTATATGCTGGTCAATTCATCGCCGCTAATCCCCAGTTGCCTTCCATTGCCAAAGATTGGAAACCAATTACGGTTTCCGAATTTAAGACCTTTCTGGGCCTTTCCCAAAACATGGGCACACATAAATTCCCGTCATTGCGTGCTTATTGGTCCACGCACCCAATTGACCACATGCCCGTGTTCTCTGCCTCCATGCCCAGGACACGATACGAGCAGATTTTGCGGTTCATGCACTTCAACGACAATGAACTTTGTCGTCCACGTGGGGACCCTGAATACGACCGGCTCTATAAAATTCGGCCCCTCATAAACCACTTCAACGAACGTTTTGCAGCCTTGTTTATTCCCGATCAAGCTGTCTGCGTTGATGAGTCCCTGATTAAATTTTCTGGCCGCTTGGCTTTCAAGCAGTACCTTCCCAGCAAGCGTGCCAGATACGGGGTCAAGCTCTATAAGTTCTGTGACAGGGCAACAGGCTATGTATGGAGCTTTATGGTTTATGAGGGAAAAGATAGTCAGGTTGAGCCGGTCAACTGCCCGGATTACATAGGGAGCGCTGGCAAGATAGTGTGGAAATTGGTGTCACCCTTATTCGGAAAGGGGTACCACTTGTATGTGGACAATTATTACACGAGCGTGCCACTGTTTAGTCACTTGTTTGATCATCAGATTGGAGCATGTGGCACCGTGCGACCTAATCGCCGGGGCTTTCCCCAGCGGCTTGTAGATGCCCGTCTTAGGCTGGGGGAGAGAGCCTGCTTGAAGTGTAATAACTTGCTCGCTATGAAGTGGAGGGACAATAAGAATGTTTTCCTTCTTACCTCCCTTCATGCAGACACGACAGTCCAAATTCGTACGGCGACTGGTGTTGTGGAGAAACCCCTCTGTGTCCACGAATATAACCAAAATATGGGAGGGGTGGACCTCAACGACCAGTTGATGGCGCCGTATCTAATTGACCGTAAGGCGAGACGCTGGTACAAAAAAGTGTCTCTATCCTTATTCCAATTGGCTTTGCTGAACGCTCATGTGCTATACAGAGCTTCAGGCGGGACGTTATCTCTTCTAAAATTCCAGAATGAGATAGTCACAGAACTCCTGTATCCAGGCGGTTCTGCACCTCACCATCCCCTACCAAATGCAGTAAGCCGGCTGCATGAGAGGCATTATCCATATGCCCTCCCGAGTACCCCTACCCAACGAACCCCCCAAAAAAGATGTCGTTTCTGTAGCAAGCGCGGATTTAGGCGTGACACCCGTGTTTTTTGTCCACTCTGTCCTGACAAACCTGGTCTTTGCCTTGGTGAATGTTTTGATCGCTACCACTCAAAAGTGAAGTTTTAGCGTAGGGTACAGCATTTCACAGACTAGGACACACTTACACAGGGTCTCCCAAGATGCCATTACATTTTGAGAGACCAGAACCATTACAGTTGTTAAAGTTACAAAAAAAAGTGTAAAAAAGAAAAAAAAAAACGTAAAAAACAAAACACAAAAAAAATCTAAAAAAAAAAAAAAAAAATAGTTGTCGTTTTATTGTTCTCTCTCTCTCTCTATTTTCTCTCTATTGTTCTGCTCTTTTTTACTGTATTCTATTCTGCAATGTTTTATCATGCTTGCTTTTCAGGTATGTAATTTTTTGTTTTCAGGTACGCCATTCAGTTGCAGCGCGGATCTATTTATCTTGACAGCAACAGCGTTTGCTCCCACGATACATAAAGCCGTGACTCCAGTGCTGTAGGAGGTGATTTCACCACCACAGTTTAAAAAAAGAGCATATATGCCGAAGCATGGGGGCAGCAGGGGCGGAGGAGTGATTTTGCTCCTAATGCCGCGTATATACGGTCGAAATTCCGACGGAGGCTTGCCCGTGGAAAAGTCCGACCGTGTGTACGCGGCATAACTTTTTTGCGGGAGGATGCCCCCATGCTTCGGCATATATATATTTTAGGCACAGGTTGCGTTAAAAAAATGTTTTATTTTTTACTAGGTTTTGTTTTGGTATTTGCTTTGCAGGTATGGTATGGTAAGGTCTTACTGTTGTACTGTAATGTTACTTTGTTTTAATGTTAACCATCATTTGCTTAGCAGGTACGCCATTCAGTTGCATCGCGGATTTATTTATCTTGACAGCAACAGCGTTTGCTCCCACAATACATAAAGCCGTGACTCCAACGCTGTAGGAGGTGATTTCACCACCACAGTTAAACAAAAGAGCATATATGCCGAAGCATGGGGGCAGCAGGGGCGGAGGAGCGATTTTGCTCCTAATGCCGCGTATATACGGTCGAAATTCCGACGGAGGCTTGCCCGTGGAAAAGTTCGACCGTGTGTACGTGGCATGACCTTTTATGCCGCGTACATACGGTCGAAATTCCGACGAAGGCTTGCCCGTGGAAAAGTCCGACCGTGTGTACGCGGCATAACTTTTTTGCGGGAGGATGCCCCCATGCTTCGGCATATATGCCCATCATTAGAAGTGGGTGGATGAAGGGAGGTATTCTAATGGTGGGCATACCCACCGATCAATCTTTTCCTTGGGGTGTCTACTTTCCAAAATGGGGTCATTTGGGGGGATTTTGTGCTATTTTGGCATTTTATAGCCTTTGAAACTGTGATAGGTAGTGAGGAGTGAAATCAAAAATTTACGCCCTTAGAAAGCCTGAAGGCGGTGCTTGGTTTTTGGGGCCCCGTACCCGGCTAGGCTCCCAAAAAGTCCCACACATGTGGTATCCCCGTACTCAGGAGAAGCAGCAGAATGTATTTTGGGTGCAATTCCACATATAACCATGGCATGTGTGAGCAATATATCATTTAGTGACAACTTTTTGTACATTTTTTCTTTTTTTTTTCTTTTTGTCATTATTCAATCATTTGGGACAAAAAAAAAAAAAATATTCAATGGGCTCAACATGCCTCTCAGCAAATAGCTTGGGGTGTCTACTTTCCAAAATGGGGTCATTTGGGGGGGTTTGTGCCATCTTGGCATTTTATGGCCTTCAAAACTGTGATAGGTAGTGATAGGTAGTGAGGAGGGAAATCAAAAATTTATGCCCTTAGAAACCTTGAAGGCGGTGCTTGGTTTTTGGGGTCCCGTACGCGGCTAGGCTCCAAAAAAGTCCCACACATGTGGTATCCCCATACTCAGGAGAAGCAGCAGAATGTATTTTGGGCTGTAATTTCACATATGCCCATGGCATGTGTGAGCAATATATCATTTAGTGACAACTTTGTGCAAAAAAAATAAAGTTTGTCATATTCCCGCAACTTGTGGCAAAATATAAAATATTCCATGTACTAATCATGCCTCTCAGTAAATAGCTTGGGGTGTCTACTTTCCAAAATGGGGTCATTTGGGGGGGTTTTGTGCTATTTTGGCATTTTATGGCCTTCGAAACTGTGATAGGTAGTGAGGAGTGAAATCAAAAATTTGCGCCCTTAGAAATCCTGAAGGCGGTGCTTGGTTTCCGGGGTCCCGTACGTGGCTAGGCTCCCAAAAAGTCCCACACATGTGGTATCCCCGTACTCAGGAGAAGCAGCAGAATGTATTTTGGGGTGCAATTCCACATATAACCATGGCATGTGTGAGCAATATATCATTTAGTGACAACTTTTTGTAATTTTTTATTTTTTTTTGTCATTATTCAATCACTTGGGAAAAAAAAAAATATTCAATGGGCTCAACATGCCTCTCAGCAATTTCCCTGGGGTGTCTACTTTCCAAAATGGGGTCATTTGGGGGGGTTTTGTACTGCCCTGCCATTTTAGCACCTCAAGAAATGAGATAGGCAGTCATAAATTAAAAGCTGTGTAAATTCCAGAAAATGTACCCTAGTTTGTAGACGCTATAACTTTTGCGCAAACCAATAAATATACGCTTATTGACATTTTTTTACTAAAGACATGTGGCTGAATACATTTTGGCCTGAATGTATGACTAAAATTGAGTTTATTAGATTTTTCTTATAACAAAAAGTAGAAAATATCATTTTTTTTCAAAATTTTCGGTCTTTTTCCGTTTATATCGCAAAAAATAAAAATCGCAGAGGCAATCAAATACCATTAAAAGAAATCTCTATTTGTGGGAAGAAAAGGACGCAAATTTCGTTTCAGTACAACATTGCATGTCCGCACAATTTACAGTTAAAGCAGCGCAGTGCAAAATTCTGAATTCACCTCTGGTCCTTTAGCTACCAAATGGTCCGGGGCTTAAGTGGTTAAGGAGGGAGAGGATTTGAGCTTGGAGGGGGATTTATACTGAAAGAAGGGGAATTATTTTGGGGGAAGAATTTTGGCTTGCAAAGGAAATTTATGCTAAGAGATATGTGTGAAGATTAGTGCTCACATATTTTTTTAGGGAGGGGGAGAGGAACTTTGCTGACACCTAATGCTCATACATTTTGGGGGGGGGGGGGGGCGTCATTTGGCATCTTCGCCCTGGGCGCTAGATGACTATGTCCCAGTACTGTACACATTAGTCAAAGCGGTACTAAACTCCCAAAAGGAAGTTATTTCCACTAATGCCGCGTACACACGACCGTTTTTAATGTCATTAAAAAAAACTGCGTTTTTCTCGACGTGATTCTTCTTAAGCCTGCCTTGCCTACACACTATCGTGGAAAAAAATGCTTGAGTAAAGCGCGGTGATGTACAACACGTATGACGGCACTATAAAGGGGAAGTTCCATTCGGATGGCGCCACCCTTTGGGCTGCTTTTGCTGATCCTCATGTTAGTAAAGTTTGTTGAGAGACGATTTGCGCTTTTCAGCCTCGTGCTCTTCAGTCCGTTACAGCGTGATGAATGTGCTATCTCCATTACGAACGCTAGTTTTACCAGAACGAGCGCTCCCGTCTCATAACTTGCTTCTGAGCATGCGCATTTTTTTCCACGTCGTTAAAGCCTACACACGCCCGTTTTTCACGGCGAGAAAAACGACGACAAGAAAAATTAGAGCATGTTTCAAATTTTTAATGTTCATTTTTCACGTCATGAAAAATGCTCAGGAGCCCACACACGATCATTTTTAATGACCAAAAAAAAAAATATATATTTTTCTCGTCATAAAAAACGATCGTGTGTACGCGGCATCACTTCCTGTCCCCAAGTAGAATTTTGAATTTTCTCTAAATGTTTTTTTTTTATTGTTAGCTCCACACCCTTCAGTCATTAACTGAAGCAGAAACAGCTGTGAAGGATGCTTAAAACTGGATGAGGAACATCCAAACTCTGCTACTAAGGTGGGGTTGTGGAAGACAGTTTTCCATTTTTGCTGTTGCTCTAAGATGGCTGCTGGAGGTACTCTGACCAGGTGATGACTGTTTTTTATATGATGCTCACCATCGGGGCATAGCGTCTTGTTCTTTCCCCAGCTCCCGAGCCAGGCTTTTTTTGATGGGATTTTCTTTCTGTGCTTACTGTCCAGCTAGCGGCACCTTTGCCATGTATACTGAATTTTCATTTATATATATCTGATTAGCCAAAAATAAATATCTCCTGAAGAAGTTAGATGCGCCCCTTCCTAACCAATGTCAACATAAAGCTTCTAATCCACTCCCTGGTCATCTCTCGCCTTGACTATTGCACCTCTCTCCTCATTGGCTTACCTCTAAATAGGCTATCCCAACTTCAGTCCATCATGAATGCTGCTGCCAGGCTCATCTACCTCACAAACCACTCAGCGTCTGCTATACCCCTCTGCCAACCCCTCCATTGGCTGCCACTCAACCAACAAATTTAATTCAAGATACTAACAATAACTTACAAAGCCATCCACAACCTGGCCCCCAGCTATATCACTAGCCTAGTCTCAAAATACCAACCTCATTCTGTTCGCTCCTCCCAAGACCTCCTGCTCTCTAACTCCCTTGTCACTTCCTCCCATGCTCGCCTTCAGGACTTCTCCAGAGCCTCTCCCATCCTCTGGAGTGCTCTACCCCAATCTGTCCAACTTTCTCCTACTTTATTCACTTTCAGACGATCCCTGAAAACTCATCTCTTCAGAGAACCCCATATGGCCCCCACCTAACAACTGTACTTTTATTTTCTCCATCAGCACATCCCCCACAGTTATTACCTCTTGTATATCTTGACCTTCCCTCTTAGATTGTAAGCTCTAAAGAGCAGGGCCCTCTGACTCCTCCTGTATTAAAGAGTATTGTGTTTGTACTGTCTTCCACTAAAGTTATTAAGCGCTACGTAAACTGTTGGCGCTATATAAATCCTGTATACAAATAATAATAAAAGATAAGTTAATGCTACTTCAGGAAACGCGTTGAGATGTATAATGCTGCTTGATTGTCTCTGCTCTGCCTACATAATGGCAGGTCTGTACTCTAATGGTTGATCAATTTTATTATTGATACATTTTATGGATTTGTACATCAATTTTTTTAATATTTATATATTATGAATAAAAATGGTACAATGTTTGATGTTGAAGTGTTTTCTTTATGGCGTACCTCTTTTAAAGGAGAAATATGGGATGGGTTAAATAACTAGTACATATCACATTAGTCACATATCAGCTAATCTTTTTTTCCTTCCGCTTTTAGTTTTTACAGCATGTGCACATGAACTTTCCTTCAGCTGGAAAAAACGATCCATTTTCAGTTTGAAAAGTTTCAGGGGGTGTGAACATCTTCACCAACACACCAACAAACCCCCTGCTTCTGTCCCCCCTCCCCTAAGAAACGTGGCTGTGCTGATAGATAGAAATATATAGTGCAAATTCTCATACACAGCCCTATCAGGGACTTCTCTCACATTACACTCATATTACACTGCAGAGGAGGAGGGAGAGGGAGGAGAGAGGAGGGAGCAGCTATGCTCTGTGAAGTCTCAGGAACTAGAAGAGGGAGGAGAGAGGACATCAATCAAGCAAAATGACAGGGAAGGGGGTGGATCCAGACTTCATGTCCAGACCATTGTCAGGATGATGCTGTATGAAAGACTGTAGAACCTCCCACAGGTATTTATCTCGATTTTAACAGAATGGGGGAACTTCTGAGAGGGCTGGGAGGGTTTATAGATATCAGCAGCTCACATAGAATAGATGTACGCAAAAAAAAGGAAACCCATACTTCTCTTTTAAAGTCCCATGGGCATTTTCTCTGTCTGAGTCAGTTCATTAAGTTTGGGGACTCAGCTATGCCTCACTCATGTACCAAGACAATTTCTTATATTGAAGACAGTTTGATGTCACAGGTCATACACCATAACAAGACTGAGCACAACAACAAGACACAAGGGAGTGATACTGCATCAGTAAGGTCTCTTCCGGGCAAAGATTTCAAAGCAGACTGGAGTTTCAGGATGTGTTGTTCAAGCTTTTTTGAAGAAGCAAAAAGAAATGGGCAATGTTGAGGAGCGTAGACGCAGTGGTCAGCCAAGGAAACAATGCAGCAGATGAAAAATACGTCATGCTTACTTTTCTTCCACATGGGAAGATGTCCAGCAGGGCCATCAGCACAGAACTGACGGAAACCAGTGGGACTTAGGTACACCCATCTACTGTCCGGAGAAGTCTGGCCAGAAGTGGTCTTCATAGAAGAATTACGGCCAAAAAGCCAAATTTTCGACATGGAAACAAGGCTAAGCGACTCAACTATGCAGGAAAACATAGGAACTGGGGTGCAGAAAAATGGCAGCAGGTGCTCTGGACTAGTCAAAATGTGAAATATTTGGCTGTAGCAGGAGGCAGTTTGTTGGGGGGAAGGGCTGGAGAGCGGTACAATAATGAGTGTCTGCAGCCAACTGTGACGCATGGTGGAGGTTCCTAGCAACTTTGGGGCTGCCCTTATGCAAATATAGTTGGAGATTTGGTCAGGATCAATGTTGTCTTCAATGCTGAGAAATACAGGGAGGTACTTACAGTATCCATCATGACACACCATCAGGGAAGTGTGGGATTGGCCCCAAATGTATTCTGCAGCAGGACAACGACCCCAAACATACAGCCAATATCATTAAGAACTATCTTCAGTGTAAAGAAGAATGATGAGTCCTGGAAGTGATGGTTTGGCCCCCGCAAAGCCCTGATATCACCATCATGGAGTCTGTCTGGGATGACATGAAGAGACAGAAGGATTTGAGGCAGCTGACATCCACAGAAGATCTGTGGTTAGTTCTCCAAGATGTTTGGAACAACCTACCCGCCGAGTTCCTTCAAAAACTGTGTGCAAGTCTACAAAAGAAGAAGGTAAAGGGGCGGTCACACCAAATATTGATTGGATTTGGATTTATCTTCTGTTCATTTACCTTTCCACTTTGTTAATTGATAAAAATAAACTATTAACACTTCTATTTCTGAAAGCATTCTTCATTTACACCATTTCTTCACACCGGCCTAAAATGTTTGCTCATCAATATATTGTGTATATATGTACAGTCAGGTCCATAAATATTGGGACATCGACACAATTCTAATTTTTTTGGCTCTATACACCACCACAATGGATTTAATGAAACGAACAAGATGTGCTTTACCTGCAGACTTTCAGCTTTAATTTGAGGGCATTTACATCCAAATCAGGTGAATGGTGTAGGAATTAGAAAAACAGTTTGTATATGTGCCTCCCACTTTTTAAGGGACCAAAAGTAATGGGACAGATTAACAATCATAAATCAAACTTTCACTTTTTAATACTTGGTTGCAAATCCTTTGCAGTCAATTACAGCCTGAAGTCTGGAACACGATGACATCATCAGACGCTGGGTTCCATCCCTGGTGATGCTCTGCCAGGCCTCTACTGCAACTGTCTTCAGTTCCTGCTTGTTCTTGGGGCATTTTCCCTTCAGTTTTGTCTTCAGCAAGTGAAATGCATGTTCCATCGGATTCAGGTCAGGTGATTGACTTGGCCATTGCATAACATTCCACTTCTTTCCCTTAAAAAACTCTTTGGTTGCTTTCGCAGTATGCTTCGGGTCATTGTCCATCTGCACTGTGAAGCGCCGTCCAATGAGTTCTGAAGCATTTGTTGAATATGAGCAGATAATAATATTGCCTGAAACACTTCGGAATTCATCCTGCTGCTTTTTTCAGCAGTCACATCATCAATAAATACAAGAGAACCAGTTCCATTGGCAGCCATACATGCCCACACCATGACACTACCACCACCATGCTTCACTGATGAGGTGGTATGCTTTGGATCATGAGCAGTTCCTTTCCTTCTCCATACTCTTCTCTTCCCATCACTCTGGTACAAGTTGATCTTGGTCTCATCTGTCCATAGGATGTTGTTCCAGAACTGTGAAGGCTTTTTTAGATGTTTTTTGGCAAACTCTAATCTGGCCTTCCTGTTTTTGAAGCTCACCAATGGTTTCCATCTTGTGGTGAACCCTCTGTATTCACTCTGGTGAAGTCTTCTCTTGATTGTTGACTTTGACACACATACACCTACCTCCTGGAGAGTTTTCTTCATCTGACACACATACACCTACCTCCTGGAGAGTGTTCTTCATCTGACACACATACACCTACCTCCTGGAGAGTGTTCTTCATCTGACACACATACACCTACCTCCTGGAGAGTGTTCTTCATCTGGCCAACTGTTGTGAAGGGTGTTTTCTTCACCAGGGAAAGAATTCTTCGGTCATCCACCACAGTTGTTTTCCGTGGTCTTCCGGGTCTTTTGGTGTTGCTGAGCTCACCGGTGCGTTCTTTCTTTATAAGGATGTTCCAAACAGTTGATTTGGCCACACCTAATGTTTTTGCTATCTCTCTGGGTTTTTTTTTTCAGCCTAATGATGGCTTGCTTCACTGATAGTGACAGCTCTTTGGATCTCATATTGAGAGTTGACAGCAACAGATTCAAAATGCAAATAGCACACTTGAAATGAACTCTGGACCTTTTATCTGCTCCTTGTAAATGGGATAATGAGGGAATAACACACACCTGGCCATGGAACAGCTGAGCAGCCAATTGTCCCATTACTTTTGGTCCCTTAAAAAGTGGGAGGCACATATACAAACTGTTGTAATTCCTGCACCGTTCACCTGATTTGGATGTAAATTCCCTCAAATTAAAGCTGAAAGTCTGCAGTTAAAGCACATCTTGTTCGTTTCATTTCAAATCCATTGTGGTGGTGTATAGAGCCAAAAAGATTAGAATTGTGTCAATGTCCCAATATTTATGGACCTGACTGTATATAAATATATGTGTGTGTCAATATTTTTTTGCTTACATACCTCATGAGCTCTACTCAAAAAGAGGAGCTAGCCCTCTAATTATTATGCATACAGAGTACTTGAGATTGATAGCGGATATAATAAGCTTCCATTTATAATCCTTATCAAGAGTATGATCGTAAAATTGGTTGACATGGAAACAAACACAAATTAGCACATAATAAAGATAAATTGACTTAAGTATGTGAGAATAGTCATTATAAAGGTCCAGCGTGTGCGGGGCATGCTGAGAAAATGCATTATAATTGTTCATTTCTACATTCATTTGGAGCACTATGTATAACTAGGTTGCTTTTTAGGACTCGTTTTCGAGAAACTTTTTTTGCATGTTTTGAAGGGGTTTATGTTAGATCAATTTTGTGTTAATGGGAAGAGTATTTCCATGTAATGAGTAAAATCAATCAGTGAGTTGCTCATTAGAGTTAAACGAAGGAACCTATAAATTGTATATTTCTAAATTCAATCAAATACTTGCTTGTAGATGTGTCTGCTTTACAAGAAAGATTAGGAATCCAGGAAATGGTGGTCTACAGGTTTGACAAATCTGGTTAAATCCGGAAAAAAAAAAAAAAATTGAACCACTTGAGACCTGCGCTATAGCCGGAAGACGTCTGCAGCACGGCTCTCAAGTGCCGGGTGGACGTCCCTGGACGTCCTGCTGTTTTCATTCCCCCTCTCGCCACCAAGGGCGCGCGGCGGGGTACAGCTGTGCCCGACCGTGTCACGTGTTGCCGATGCGCATGCCTGGCGGCCGCGATGTCCGCCAGGTACACGCGATCGGCTGTTACAGAGGCAGGACGTGGATCTCTGTGTGTAAACACAGAGATCCACGTCCACGTCCTGTCAGGGAGAGAGGAGACCGATGGTGTGTCCCTTGTACATAGGGTAGTGTGACCAGACATCCCCGGTTTCAGGGGACAGTCCCCGGATTGAGGACACTGTCCCCGGACCAAGTCTGTCCCAGTTTTGTCCCCGGATTGGATTTGAACAGGGGCTGGGGCAATTTCAAAGACGGTCAGTGCAGAATAAAAAAAAAATCTGAATTACACCCCCTGCTCTGCCACTCCTACTAGCTTAGGGTGTATTTTTTTCCATTATCTCTGCCCCTTTCTGATGATCATGTGCTGGTTGGAGCGGAGGGAATATTTCTAACAGTTTCGGGTGCCCATTCTGCTCCCGCTTACATGTTCTTCTGCCTTGGCTCAAGTCCTGGCCAGCCGCCTGCCTGCTTACCTCCTTGCCTTCTCTGGCGGAGTGATCTTCCCAGTAGTAGCCGGCGCCCGGAGAGTAAGACTTGACAGGCTGCGAGGCGGGCGGCGACGGGCAAAGAGTCGCTGATTGCCGCCATTACTAGTAAAAAAAAAAAAATATGTCCCCGGATTTTATTTTAAAAATCTGGTCACCTTAACATGGGGACACAGATCGGTCGACTCCCCCAGTCAGTCCCCTCCCCCACACAGTTAGAATCACTCCCAGGGAACATATTTAACCCCTTGATCGCCCCATAGTGTTAACCCCTTCCCTGCCAGTCACATTTATACAGTAATCAATGCATATTTATAGCACTGACCGTTGTATAAATGTGAATGGTCCCAAAATAGTGTCAAAAGTGTCCGATATGTCCGCCGCAATATCGCAGGCCTGACAAAAATCGCAGATAACCGCCATTACTAGTAAAAAAAAAAAATATAATAAAAATGGCATAATTCTATCCCCTATTTTGTAGGCGCTATAACTTTTGCACAAACCAATCAATAAACGCTTATTGCAATTTGTTTTATCAAAAATATGTAGAAGAATACGTATCGGCCTAAACTGAGAAAAAAAAAAAAGTTTTTTTTTTAAAAAATTGGGATATTATTATAGCAAAAATTTAAAAAATATTGTGTTTTTTTTCAAAATTTTCTGTCTTTTTTTGTTTATAGCGCAAAAAATAAAAACCGCAGAGGTGATCAAATACCACCAAAAGAAAGCTCTATTTGTGGGGGAAAAAAAGATAAAAATATCATTTGGGTACAGTGTTGTATGACCGCGCAATTGTCATTCAAAGTGGGTCAGCGCTGAAAGCTGAAAATTGGTCTGGGTACGAAGGGGGTTTAAGTGCCCAGTAAGCAAGTGGTTAATGCTGGTTTCACTTTCTCCACTTTTTATGATGCAGTACAGTATATAGTACCTAGGGCAGGCAATCCCCTGACCTGTCATATGGGGTAGGGGGTCCTGGTGTAAGCCCACAACACAGAGTCGACTTGGAGCTTACCCAGGAGTCTTGGAGTTTTGGAGGACCAATAGGGCAGCAATGGAAGACAGGTAAGAATTAACCACTTGAGGATTTTAAATACAATAGATATGTCTTTAAAGTGGAAGTAAACCCTCCTATCATTTTCAGGCAAGGAAGCCGCCATCTTGGCCTCTGTTTAATCTTCAACTGCCATGATGCTGCACATGTGATCAGTTATGACACCAGCCATTGGATGGTTTGACAGTTTGGTTGAGAGCACAACCAATGTGACAGTTGGCATTCCCGGCATGCCGGGAATGTAACTGCTTTTTGAAACTGTTAAATCGATGGGTTTACTTCCGCTTTAACTCCTTTATAACCGCCCAACACATATGTGCGACAGCAAAAGGGTGGGATTTAACGCCTACATGGTAAACATATGCAGGGATTGGCAAGGTGTCTGCACACAGACACTGGTGTCCGTGAGCGGTCCTTGCAGGGTCCGCGGCCACTGATTACTATTTTCTGAGTCTGCTGAGCTCTGTCTCACTGAGACGATCCCTCCCTCTCCCCCCGATGGCACGGCTCGGCCGCTCGGCTCCAGTCCCTCCTGTGTACTGTAGGGGAGTGGTGGTGGAGTCCTGCGTGCGGAGTGATCTGTGGGACTGTCTGGGAGGGACTGGACTGTGCTGTGCAGCGGCCGCCCGCCCAGCGCAGGACAAGCAGAGAACAGGCAGCCTGAGGTGAGGAGGAGGAGGAGGAATCAAGGAGTGGACTGGAAAATATTTATAATATATTCTTCGCAGGGGGAGAGGCCGGAGAGCCTGGAGTGTGGTGCTGCAGGAAAACCTGGGGATTCTATATACAGGTGAAAAAAAGGTAAGAGTAGGAAGGGGATCTATTCTATGGGGGACCTGCCCTGGCCTGCTCTAAAGAGGAATCTATGAGGGCGGCCCTTGCCTGGCCTGCTCTAAAGGGGGATCTATGGGGGACCCTGGCCTGGCCTGCTCTAAAGGGGGATCTACGGAGGACCCTGCCCTGGCCTACTCTAAAGGGGGATCTATATGGGGGAGCTGCCCTGGCCTGCTCTAAAGGGGAATCTATGGGGGACCTGCCCTGGCCTGCTCTAGAGGGGTATCTAAATGGGGGACCCTGCCCTGGCCTACTCTAAAGGGGTATCTATGGGGGAGCTGCCCTGGCCTGCTCTAAAGGGGGATCTATATGGGGGACCCTGGCCTGGCCTGCTCTAAAGGGGGATCTTTGGGGGACCCTGCTCTAAAGGGAGATGTATGGGGGATCCTGACCTGCTCTAAAGGGGGATCTATATGAGGGGCCCTGGCCTGACCTGCTCTAAAGGGGGATCTACGGAGGACCCTGCCCTGGCCTACTCTAAAGGGGATCTATATGGGGGAGCTGCCCTGGCCTGCTCTAAAGGGGAATCTATGGGGGACCTGCCCTGGCCTGCTCTAGAGGGGTATCTAAATGGGGGACCCTTCCCTGGCCTACTCTAAAGGGGTATCTATGGGGGAGCTGCCCTGGCCTGCTCTAAAGGGGGATCTATATGGGGGACCCTGGCCTGGCCTGCTCTAACGGGGGATCTTTGGGGGACCCTGCTCTAAAGGGAGATGTATGGGGGATCCTGACCTGCTCTAAAGGGGGATCTATATGGGGGACCCTGGCCTGACCTGCTCTAAAGGGTGATCTACGGGGGAGCTGCCCTGGCCTGCTCTAAAGGGGGATCTATATGGGGGACACTGGCCTGCTCTAAAGGGGAATCTATGGGGGACCTACCCTGGCCTGCTCTAGAGGGGTATCTATATGGGGGACCCTGCCCTGGCCTACTCTAAAGGGGTATATATTGGGGAGCTGCCCTGGCCTGCTCTAAAGGGGGATCTATATGGGGACCCTGGCCTGGCCTGCTCTAAAGGGGGATCTATGGGGGACACTGCTCTAAAGGGGGATGAAAGGTGGATCCTGACCTGCTCTAAAGCGGGATCTATATGGGAGACCCTGGCCTGACCTGCTCTAAAGGGTGATCTACGGGGGAGCTGCCCTGGCCTGCTCTAAAGGGGGATCTATATGGGGGACACTGGCCTGCTCTAAAGGGAATCAAAGGGAGACCTGCCCTGGCCTGCTCTAGAGGGATATGTATATGGGGGACCCTGCCCTGGCCTACTCTAAAGGGGATCTATGGGGGAGCTGCCCTGGCTTGCTCTAAAGGAGGATCTATATGGGGGACCCTGGCCTGCTCTAAAGGGGGATCTATGGGGGACCCTGGCCTGGCCTGCTCTAAAGGGGGATCTTTGGGGGACCCTGCTCTAAAGGGGATCTATGGGGGATCCTGACCTGCTCTAAAGGGGGATCTATATGGGGGACCCTGGCCTGACCTGCTCTGAAGGGTGATCTATGGGGGAGCTGCCCTGGCCTGCTCTAAAGGGGGATCTATGGGGGACCCTGGCCTGACCTGCTCTAAAGGGGGATCTTTGGGGGACCCTGCTCTAAAGGGGGATTTATGGGGGACACTGGCCTGGCCTGCTCTAAAGGGGGATCTATGTGGGACCCCAGCCTGCTCTAAAGGGGATCTATGTGGGACCCTGGCCTGCTCTTAAGGGGGATCTATGGGGGACACTGGCCTGGCCTGCCCTAAAGTGGGATCTATGGGAGAGCTGCCCTGGCCTGCTCTAAAGGGGGATCTATATGGGTGACCCTGGCCTCGCCTGCTCTAAAGGGGACCTATGGGGACCCTGGTCTGCTCTAAAGGGGGTCATGTTGACTAAATATATATATTCTTTGCAGGGAGAGCCTGGAGTACCTGGTGGTGCAGGAAAACCTGGTAGCACAGAGAATATAGGTGAAAAGGTTATACTAAAGGCGGATCTATAGGGACCTTATTTATACTTGTAGAACTAGGCCAGAGAGTAGACAGAGTGTCTTCTGATGGTTTTAGTTTGAAATGTACCTTGGTGTCCTTCACTAAGGTCTGTACTTTGGAAAATGTCTGCCACAGCCTTGGTCCATGCCTATCCCTGCACATAAGTGTTACCAGGCGGCCATTGTTCATGTGCTGAGAGCGCGCTCACTGTACACTCTGAGCACAAAGACCAAGCTTTCAAAGACAGCTCTTGGTCCGGACTAAAGATCAGAAGTCAGTGGGACTAGCTTCCGATCATGTGATCACTGTTACAGTGGTCACATGATCACTAACCCTTCCTGCCCCCCAGGCATTCAGAACTGTTTAACCTCTTCAGCTCCGGAAGATTTCCCCCCTTCATGACTAGGCCATTTTTTTGCGATACGGCACTGCGTTACTTTAACTTACAAATGCACGCTGTACCTAAATAAAATTGATGTCCTTTTTTCCCCACAAATAGAGCTTTCTTTTGGTGGTATTTGATCACACCTGTTTGAACTTGTTATCAGTATAAAAGACACCTGTCCACAACCTCAAACAGTCACACTCCAAACTCCACTATGGTGAAGACCAAAGAGCTGTCCAAGGACACCAGAAACAAAATTGTAGACCTGCACCAGGCTGGGAAGACTGAATCTGCAATAGGCAAGCAGCTTGGTGTGAAGAAATCAACTGTGGGAGCAATAATTAGAAAATGAAAGACATACAAGACCACTGATAATCTCCCTCGATCTGGGGCTCCACGCAAGATCTCACCCCGTGGGGTAAAAATGATCACAAGAACGGTGAGCAAAAATCCCAGAACCACATGAAGGGACCTAGTGAATGACCTGCAGAGAGCTGGGACCAACGTAACAAAGGCTACCATCAGTAACACACTACGCCGCCAGGGACTCAGATCCTGCAGTGCCAGACGTGTCAGATGACGTACTAGGTACATGATCTGGCACAGAGCGGCTGCCAGTGTATGTGGGGTGGGTGGTCGTGAAGCGGTTAAAGGGACACATGGGTGGGTTGCGAATGGTTATAAACATCAACATAGGTTTTAGGATGCATCAGTTACGACCTGCTCTTCTCCCCCCGCTGCCACCCCCACCGCTGCTATTACCTGCAATTACCGGCTGTCAAAATGACAGCCAATAATTTATTTGTGCATGCCCGTAGGGGGTCTTTCCTATAGCGTGACTCCTTGCAAGCCGCACATAGCTCAGCGACGTTGTCGTCCGGGGTGCCGAATGGGACCTCTTGGAGGCTTTTGGAAGAACTCTGGCCAAAGAGATTTTTCTCTAATACCCCCTATCTCTAGTAACTACATACTATGTATTTTTTGCCACTAATATCCAATTTTGGTAAAGAATTTGAATTCATTATATAAACTTTTTTACAGCAAACCAATCCTCTGAAGAAGACCCCGTTTATACGGGTCGAAACACGTAAGTATTGAATACATACAGATGCATTTTGATATGTAAAGCTGTGTAATAATTTTGTGTTTGCATTTTTTGTATATGTATTATTTAACAATTTTCTCTGCCAGAGCTCATATTTTAACTGTTATGACCATAATATACATTCACATTTAATAAAGCCTATTCTTTTAACCTATATAATTTTTTTTTTTTGGTAATTAAACTCTGCTGCTAAAAAACCCCATTGGGAGAACCTCCCCATATTATAATTTATTTGTATTACACAGCAGAAACAGCTGTCAAATGTAGACACTTTCACAGTCTGCAAATGTCACTGAGTAAATACATTGTAACAAATGTATTATTTCATTGCATTTACTATTGCATTCATATGTAGCTCCAGGGTGTGATCTTTGATCTGCATATGACATCAATTTAATAAACCTTGTAAGAAAAAAATAATAATATCATGTTTACTTATTCATTTAGTCAGGAATATAATGTATTCATATTCAACCCCTTATTAACCCTTAGTCAAATCTAATCATCCCTAATGATCTATTTCCTTCTCTTCTTCTTTGGGTATTTCTTTTTCTTTTTATGGTGTATTTAAAAATATATATATATTTAATTTGTCTTGTTTGGAAATGTGTAAAAATAAAAAAATTGGCTTTTTTTCAGTTACTAAAAACTGTCCCATGCTTTGTACCAGAAACATCAACTTAGTGTCAATTTATAAATGCGTCAAATTATAGAAGAAAAATGTATATATTTTTTTTACAGCAAAAAAAAAAAAAAAAAAATTCCACTAACACCGTTTGGATAAAAAAAAAAAAAATATGATTTTTATTAAAAAATGTTAATGTTATTTTTTAAAGCCGGGCACCCCTTCCATAGACTCCCATGTTAAACGATAATTTCTCTGGTGATTTTGGGGACCCGGTACTAGCCGGCACTAGGTCCCCCGGACCCCAAACATGGCACACATGTATCCCCACTCTTTATCTACAAGTGTGCAAAGTTTTTTTGTCCAGGGAAGCTATGGCCGGGGAGCACAGATTTTTCAAAGCCTGGTACCCCTTCCATAGACTCTATTGTTAAACGTCAGTCTAGTCACACAGCGCCGGAGATCAGGTAGGGAGATTGGGCACAGTGAGGCATGTACATGGACACAGTGAGGCAAAGTGAGGCACAGTGAGTCATGGGCACAGTGAGGCATGGGCACAGTGTGTCATGGACACAGTGAAGCGTGGGTACAGTGAGGCATGGGCACAGTGAGGCATGGGCACAGTGAAGCATGGGCACAGTGAGGCATGGGCACAGTGAGGCATGTACATGGACACAGTGAGGCAAAGTGAGGCACAGTGAGTCATGGGCACAGTGAGGCATGGGCACAGTGTGTCATTGACACAGTGAGGTGTGGGCACAGTGAGTCATGGGCACAGTGAGGCATGGGCACAGTGCGTCATGGACACAGTGAGGCATGGGCACAGTGAGGCGTGGGTACAGTGAGGCATAGGCACAGTGAGGCATGGGCACAGTGAAGCATGGGCACAGTGAGGCATGGGCACAGTGAGGCATGTACATGGACACAGTGAGGCAAAGTGAGGCACAGTGAGTCATGGGCACAGTGAGGCATGGGCACAGTGTGTCATGGACACAGTGAGGTGTGGGCACAGTGAGTCATGGGCACAGTGAGTCATGGGCACAGTGTGTCATGGACACAGTGAGGCATGGGCACAGTGAGGTGTGGGTACAGTGAGGCATGGGCACAGTGAGGCATGGGCACAGTGAAGCATGGGCACAGTGAGGCATGGGCACAGTGAGGCATGTACATGGACACAGTGAGGCAAAGTGAGGCACAGTGAGTCATGGGCACAGTGAGGCATGGGCACAGTGTGTCATGGACACAGTGAGGTGTGGGCACAGTGAGTCATGGGCACAGTGAGGCATGGGCACAGTGTGTCATGGACACAGTGAGGCATGGGCACAGTGAGGCGTGGGTACAGTGAGGCATGGGCACAGTGAGGCATGGGCACAGTGAGGCATGGGCACAGTGAGGCATGCACATGGACACAGTGAGGCAAAGTGAGGCACAGTGAGGCATGCAGATGGACACCCTAGACTTATACTTGAGTCAATACGTTTTCCCAGTTTTTTGTGGTAAAATTAGGTGCCTCGGCTTATATTCGAGTATATACGGTAAGAGTCCGGAGTTGGGCTTTAACTGTAATGGAACATTGCAAGCTCACTTACCTGCCTATGTTGTCTGGCAGGACACAAGATCACAAGATTGGCTAAGATCACAAGATTGGCTAAGATCACAAGATTGGCTAAGAAGAATTACAATTACAAATTACAAATCTGCATTAACTGTTTGCCTGGAGTTTTGTTTTTATATTTGCATATCATACTTTTGCATTCCAGCTTGGTGTGGGTTCTGTATACATGGCTTTGTACACCGAAGCATGTAGATTGATTTATAATGCTCTGCCCCCGCTGGACAGGCAGGTTCTTCCTGTGATTCTGACATGTTACATATCTATCTGCAGTCTGCAGCTGCAGGGAAGTTGAAATATTCAGGATGGCAGTGTAGTCATGCGGGGCAGAGAGTGAGGTGCCATAGGCCAAATGGAGCCGAAGCTCCCGAGCGAAATGTGAACAGAATGAACTCAGAATACCAATATGGTGAAAGGAAGATTTATCTTTACACTTTACATTTTCTTCCTCTGTACAATGTAAAAAATAAATAAAAAATTACTGACATGCTTAACAATTGCAAAAAAAATAAAAAATAAAATACTTAAACCAAAAAGTGTTGGCTTCAACTTATTTTATATTGTAGCTCCTTGTAGTGTAAAATCTACATATATTTTTTTTTATTATTTACAGTAGCTATAACCCCTTAGACTGTTTCACAAGGATATACAGTATTTATATATATATATATATATATATATATATATATATATATATATATATATATATATATGTCACACGGTATTTGTGCAGCGGCCTTTTCAAATGCAATTTTTGTGAAAAAATATGCTTTTTTAAATTAAAAAAGAAGAGAACAGTAAAGTTTGCCCAATTTTTTATTTTTTTATTTTAAAAGATGATGTTATGCCGAGTAAATAGATACCTAACATGTAAAAGAAAAAAAAATGACTGACATGCTTAACAATTGCAAAAAAAAAAAAAAATGAAAATACTTGACCAGGCAGTTTTTTGCTTTTTGCCACTGTGCTACTTTAACCACTTCTGGACCAAGCCTATTTCTGACACTTGTTTACAGGTTAAAAATCAGTATTTTTTGCCATAAAATTACTTAGAACCCCCAAACAGTTTATATATATAGATATATATATCTATATATCTATATATTTTTTTTAGCAAAGACTCTGGAGAAAAAAAATGGCGGTCATTGTAATATTTTATGTCACACGGTATTGGCGCAATGGTCTTTCAAACGCAATTTAATTGGGAAAAAATACACCTTTTTGAAAAAATAAATAAATAAGAAAACAGTAAAGTTAGCCCAATGATGTTACGCCGAGTTAAAAGATACCTAACATGTAAAAAAAAAAAAAGACTGACATGCTTAACAATTGCAAAAATCCAAATAAAAAATCCAAATAAAAAAAATTTAATACTTAAACCAAAAAGTGTTGGCTTTAACTTCTTTAGATAGATTTTAACTCCAAATACACTTACATAAAATTATATTGTAGCCCATTGTAGTGTGAAATCAACAGATTTTATTTTTATTTTTATTTACTGTAGCTATAACCCTTTAGACTGTTTCACAAGGATATACAGTATATATATATATATATATATATATATATATATATATATATATATATATATATATATATATTGTGAGGGGGTTAGCTCGGCAGCGGGTGTGTGTGACCCCCGGGATGGGCTCCCCACACAAAACAGGCCCAGCAAACGGAGGTTGTGGTTTTCAAAATCAAAAAAAGGTGCGGTTTATTTTCTATTTACAGTGACAAAACACAGCAAAGCAAAAGAAACATAACCAAAATAAATCCTGGTCAAGTTGACCTCTGACTAAACATACAGGTTTCCTAACTAACAACTGGGATCAGCCTAGTGCTGTCCTAGTCCCTAAGTCCCTGGTTTAGTAAAAGTCCAAACAAATAGCCACACAGGCTTTGCCTCACCGCACAGGGGTTCACTCTCCCTAGACAGTCCACACAGGTCTGGTTCCAGGCATGAGCTAACATCTAATGAAGCTGGGAGTTCTTATAGAGGCCTAAATGAGCTGACAAGGTTCAGCTGGTCTCCTCATCTCTGTCTGCACGACGCCCCACACTCTCCCTAGAGGTATGAGTCATCCATGAGCCCACTAGCCTTATACAACTCTCCACCTAGTTGTATAAGTCGGCGTAAAGCCTGAATCTGGGCGAAATATATCTACCCCCCTGGATGCAACCAGGTGACTTTACCTTCCTGCTGTCACATACCCCCCCCCTCTTGTTTTAACCTCGGGGTTGGAACACCAGCAATCAGGCATTCATGTACTCGAGACAAAGCATCCACATTCCCCATTTGAACGCCAGGGCGATGCTTTACTGTGAAGTTGAATTCCTGGAGGGCCAGGAACCACCTATTCACTCTTCTATTTGTTTCCTTGTTTTGAGCCATCCACTTTAACGGAGCGTGATCCGTAACCATGTCAAAGTGCCTACCTAGCAGGTAGTACCGAAGGGAATCTAGAGCCCACTTCACCGCTAAACACTCCTTTTCAACGGTGGCGTAATTTACCTCATGGGACTTCAACTTCCTGCTGAGGTAAATGACTGGGTGCTCTTCCCCGTTCCAGACCTGGGACAATACTGCTCCTAACCCCACATCTGACGCATCACTTTGTACGACAAAGTCTTTAGAGAAGTCGGGTGAGTACAACACTGGCTGGCTACATAAGGCTTGTTTCAAGAATTGGAATGCTGCCTCAGCCTCGGGGGTCCATTTAATCATGACCGACCCTTTCCCCTTCGTCAGGTTGGTTAGGGGCACAGCTTTAGAAGCAAAGTGGGGAATGAATCGCCGATAATACCCAGCGATTCCCAGAAAGGCTCGTACCTGCTTCTTGCTGTTGGGACGTGGCCAACTCTGGATGGCCTCGACTTTGTTGAGTTGGGGTTTTATTACTCCCCTCCCAATGGTGTACCCAATATATTTGGCCTCCTCCTGCCCAATGGTACACTTCTTGGGGTTAGCCGTAAACCCCGCTTCCCGAACAGAGTCCAGGACTGCTTGCACTTTTGGCAGATGTGAGGCCCAATCTGTGCTATGGACAATTACGTCATCCAGGTAAGCCGCAGCATACTTCCGATGGGGCCTCAGCATCTGGTCCATTTTCCGCTGGAATGTGGCCGGCGCATTCTGTAACCCGAACGGCATTCTTTTATATTGGAACGCCCCGTCTGGGGTTACAAATGCGGTTTTCTCTTTGGCCGACTTGGCCAGGGGGATTTGCCAATACCCTTTTGTGAGGTCAAGAGTCGTCATGTATCGGGCTGTTCCCAGCCGGTCGATCAACTCATCTATACGTGGCATGGGGTAGGTGTCAAATTTTGTAACTTTGTTCAACTGACGAAAATCGTTACAAAATCGCCAGCTCCCATCCGGTTTAGGCACCAACACGATGGGACTAGACCAATCACTTTGGGACTCCTCTATCACCCCTAAGTTCAGCATTTTCTGTACTTCCTCCCGTATTGCCTCCCGTCGAGCCTCTGGGATCCGATAGGGTTTTAACTTCACCCTTTCACCGGGCGGGGTAATGATGTCATGCTCTACCCCAGATGTTTGTCCCGGCAGCTCAGAGAATACCTCCTTGTTGCGAAGCACAAACTCCTTAACCTCCTGTTGTTGGGGTTGTGACAAGGTGGCTGCTATTCCAACCTCAGGAATCACGCAACCAGTTTGAGCTGGTGACCAAGTGTCTGCGACTAGGGACTCTCTATCCCTCCAGGCTTTCAACAGATTAACGTGATAGATCTGTTCGAGCTTTCGCCTTCCTGGTTGTCTGACCTTGTAATTCACTTCGCTCACTTTTTCCATTATCTCGTAGGGGCCTTGCCATTTGGCAAGGAATTTACTTTCAACCGTAGGGACAAGTACCAATATCCTATCCCCCGGGGAAAAGGTACGGGTCTTGGCTCCACGGTTGTACACTCTCTGCTGTGCCAACTGCGCTTGGGCCAAATGTTCCTTCACGATGGGCATTACCTGTGCAATTCGATCTTGCATCAGGGCGACATGCTCAATCACACTCCTGTGGGGAGAACTCTCACTTTCCCAAGTTTCCTTGGCAATATCCAACAGCCCTCTTGGGTGTCTCCCATACAGTAACTCAAAGGGGGAGAATCCCGTAGAGGATTGGGGCACCTCCCTAATAGCAAACATCAAATAAGGAAGTAAACAGTCCCAATCCTTTCCATCTCTATCCACCACTTTCTTCAACATTTGTTTTAGGGTTTTGTTGAATCTTTCAACCAGCCCATCGGTTTGGGGGTGATACACAGACGTACGCAATTGCGTCACTTTGAACAATTTACACAGCTCTTTCATAACCCGGGACATAAAGGGTGTACCTTGGTCCGTAAGCAGTTCTTTACAAATACCCACCCGGCTAAAAACAAGAGATAGCTCTTTGGCTATGGTTTTGGCCGAGGTATTTCGGAGAGGGATCGCTTCTGGATAACGGGTGGCATAGTCCATTATAACTAATATGTACTGGTGCCCCCTAGCGGACTTGATTATAGGACCTACCAAATCCATGGCGATCCTCTCAAACGGGACCTCAATGATGGGTAGAGGGACCAGCGGGCTACGGAAATGTGGCATCGGGGCCAACCTCTGACACACACTTCCTGTAAGGTTTGGGCACCACAAGCTGCTCAACGGTTTCTTCTGCCCTTTTTGCCACCCGATACAGTAGGTCCTTCTCTACGCTGAAGTATGGGTAAGTGCAGGTATTATCTGGGTTCACTAACTCACCATCTATTTTCACTACGTTTTCCCGTGCCTTTATTAGGGCGGGGTCTTTCAACTGTTCTGTGGCAAAGTTTTCCCTGTGAACCTCAAGATCAGAAAACTCCACAGACGGTAGGTTTTCGTCTGAGGAGGTGGGCTCCTCTCCAGTTTCTTGAGTCTCCCCTGCCAATACTGATAAGGGAAATTCCGGAGAGTCCTCACCACTCTCAGGGGAGTTCTGGCTATCACATTCCTGGTACATAGGGGCACCAGTGAGGGGCTCAGGATCATCCCACAGTTCCCAGAACTTCGGAAAATCCCTTCCCACAATGGCGTCATGCGGTAACTGAGATACTAAGCCCACTGGATGAGAGAGGGTACCTTTGGGGGTCTCGAAACACACTGTAGTCACTGGATACTCTCGGGTGTCCCCATGCACACAAATAACAGCTACCTTGCTATTCCCAGAGACCTCTGTTTTAACTAACTCAGCCTTTATCAGGGTCACAAGGCTACCTGAATCCAGCAATACCACAACATTTCTACCATTAACACACATTTTGCATAAATGTTTCTCAGTTCCTCGAATGGCAGTGCATGCGACTGTCGCACACAGCGACTGACGTCTGCCCGTCAGAAAGTCACACTGCATGGGTTCCTCCACAACCGGGCAATTGGCTGCAATATGTCCCGCTTGCCGGCAGCGGTAGCAAACGATCCTTCTTGCCGCCTCTTGAGCCGCTGATTTCCCAGGCTGTTCTCGCCAAACTTGGGGTAGAGCTCCCACCCTCTCACTCTCTCCACCCTCACCCCTTGGAATCCTCTTATCCGCCCCTGGGGATGGTCTGGTCTTAGGGTGGAAAGTCCGAGTGTCTCTGGAAGAGGCCGTCAGGTTCTCTGTAGCCAAGTATTTCTCCACACGATCCACAAGACCATCGGCCGTCTCTGGGTCTCCATGGCTTACCCACTTTTGGATGGCAGTAGGAAGAGCTCTCAAAAACCGATCCATTACAACACGTTCCACAATCTTTGGTGCGGACAAAGTCTCTGGCTGTAGCCACTTTCTGCTCAGGTGAATGAGATCATACATTTGAGACCTGGGGGGTTTTCCAAGCTGGAAAGTCCAGTTATGCACACGCTGAGCCCGGACAGCCTGGGTGACACCCAGCCTTGCCAATATTTCAGCTTTTAGCATCACATAGTCTTTTGCTTGGTTAGGCTCTAGGTCATAGTAAGCTTTCTGCGATTCACCAGTTAACAGAGGAGCCACCAGTCCAGCCCACTGCTCCTCAGGCCACTTTTCTCTTTCAGCGGTCCTTTCAAATGTGGTCAAAAATACCTCTGGATCATCCTCTCCAGTCATTTTTGTCAATAAACGACTCACCCCAAAGGACGCGGTATTAGTGGGACGGCTTTCCTCACTGGTCTGCGGACGTTGCTGCATTACTGCTTCCATCTGTTGTTGTAGTCTCTGCTCTTGCTTCTGCAACAGGTCTATGAAGCGGGCCTCAGATTGCTGCTGGGCTCGTTGCTGAGCCTCCAGACTCTGTTGCAAAGTTGCGTTTGTCTGCTGCTGGGCTGCAAGGCTCCTTTGCAAACCTGCATTTGTCTGCTGTTGATTGGCATTTGCTAGAGCCAGCTGCTTCAGTATCTCCTCCATGCTGGCTTAAAAAAAACTGCCACTGGTTCTCCACCAACTGTGAGGGGGTTAGCTCGGCAGCGGGTGTGTGTGACCCCCGGGATGGGCTCCCCACACAAAACAGGCCCAGCAAACGGAGGTTGTGGTTTTCAAAATCAAAAAAAGGTGCGGTTTATTTTCTATTTACAGTGACAAAACACAGCAAAGCAAAAGAAACATAACCAAAATAAATCCTGGTCAAGTTGACCTCTGACTAAACATACAGGTTTCCTAACTAACAACTGGGATCAGCCTGGTGCTGTCCTAGTCCCTAAGTCCCTGGTTTAGTAAAAGTCCAAACAAATAGCCACACAGGCTTTGCCTCACCGCACAGGGGTTCACTCTCCCTAGACAGTCCACACAGGTCTGGTTCCAGGCATGAGCTAACATCTAATGAAGCTGGGAGTTCTTATAGAGGCCTAAATGAGCTGACAAGGTTCAGCTGGTCTCCTCATCTCTGTCTGCACGACGCCCCACACTCTCCCTAGAGGTATGAGTCATCCATGAGCCCACTAGCCTTATACAACTCTCCACCTAGTTGTATAAGTCGGCGTAAAGCCTGAATCTGGGCGAAATATATCTACCCCCCTGGATGCAACCAGGTGACTTTACCTTCCTGCTGTCACAATATATATATATATACTTTATATATCCACTTGACCTCTGAAAGATTTACCCCCCCATCATGACCAGGCCGCTTTTTGCTTTTTTTGGCACTGCGCTACTTTAACCACTTCTGGACCAAGCCTATTTCTGACACTTATTATACTTATTATATATATATTTTCTTTTAGAAAAGACTCTGGAGAATAAAATGGCGGTCATTACAATACTTTATGTTACACGGTATTTGCGCAGAGGTCTTTCATACTCAATTTTTTGGAAAAAAATACACCTTTTTAAGTAAAAAAATAAAAAAACAGTAAAGTTAGCCCAATTTTTTTATATATTGTAAAAGATGGTGTGACGCCGACTAAATAGATACCTAACATGTTACGGTTTAAAATTGCGACAAACGACAGAATAGCGACAAATTACGGTACTTAAAAATCTCCATAGGCAACGCTTTAAAAATCTTTTTAACAGTTACCAGTTTAGAGTTACAGAGGAGGTCTTCTGCTAGGTTTATTGCTCTCACTCTGACAATCGCGGTGATACCTCACATGTGTGATGTCAACACCGTTTACATTAGTGGGCGCGACTTACGTATGTGTTTTCTTTGGTGCGCGAGGACGGGGGCGCTTTCAATTTTTTTATTATTATTTTTTCTTATTTTTTTACATTGTCTCTTTAAAAAAAAAATCTGATCACTTTTATTGCTGTCACAAGAAATGTAAAAATCCCTTTTTACAGTAATAGGTGGTGACAGCTACTTTTTATGGAGGCATCTGGGGTCTTAAAGACCCCAAATCCCTCCTTTGAACTTAAAAGTATTCAAAACGCCCAAATCTGTGTTTTTTTTAAATTGGCGCAATTGGCAGCCGAGTAAACCGGAAGTTGCTGGCTTCACCCCGGTACAACCACCTCCTCAAAGCAATGTACAGGCATGTAATTTCGCATGAAGTGGCTAACTGACAATTGCGCGGTGGCACATCTGTTGCATGTATAGAACCTGCTGCAGGAAAACTGACATTTATAGAGAAAACAGAAATGCAAATCACATTTAAATTAACTTGCATTTGCAATTGCCGGCACCCGGCTATTTAAAAAAAAATAGAGAAAAGAAACGGTGTGGGGTCCCCCCCCAGTCAATAACAGGCCCTTTGGGTCTGGTATGGATTTTAAGGGGAACCCCATGCCAAAATAAAAGAAAATGATGTGGGGTCCCCCCCAAAATCCATATCAGACCTTTATTTAAGCATGCAATGCTTAGGTACCTCAATATGACTATATACAGTCCATAATAGTCAAGAGGCAGGTGTCAGGGGAGAAATAGGTGAGTATGTCAGGGCTGCCACCAAGGAGACCATAAGCAAGTTCCAGTGCCATGCTGTTTGCTGTCCAAGCCTCGTTCTGGATCTTCACCACACGTCCGTTTTCCATCATCGCGGTCACCAGACGGGAACTGTGAAGCTGCAGCACTGCCTCTCACAGGCTCTGGCGATTCACTGTCCTTATCCTCCCTGGAATCTACAACTTGCCAAGCGGACTCTCTGTGATCCCACCTTATCCTCCCTGGGTTCCGATGTGCTGCACCTTGCCAGCTAGAAGAGGACTCGCTGTGTCCTGTAGTTCGACATTATCCTCCCTGGGATCTGATGTGCCGCATTTTGCCAGCTAAAAGCGGACTCTATGTGACCTGCAGTCCCACCTCTCCAGCCCAGAGATGCTCCCAAACTCAACTTTACCTTCTTTCATGTGAGTGTATATTGTTTTTATACTAAATTGTTTATGATATATACTCAAAGGCGCCCCTCTCCCTGTTTTTTTAGCCTGGCAGTCCAGGAAAGGGGAGGAATGAGCAAGCGCCCCCCCATCTCCTGAACCATACCAGGCCACATGCCTGATTAGCATTTGGATCGATCGTCAGTTTCAAATTTGGTGTGAAGAATAGCTGGTTGTTAAGCAGTGGGCCGGGAAGCCGGCCGCCGTGTCCTTAACAACCAATGAGTCATCAGCTGTCAGCTGGCTTCCCCACTGACAGCTGAAATGTAAACAAAACAATTCTGTCAATAGAAATTTCTGAAAAGAAACTACGTGCCCCCCCCCAATCCATAACAGGCCCTTCAGGTCTGGTGTGGATTCTAAAGGCCCGTACACGCGATTGGATTTTATGGCAATAATTGTCTGATGGACGTGTTGTGTCGGATAATCCGACCGTGTGTATGCTCCATCAGACAATTGTTGGCGGAGTATTCGACAACAAATGTTGGCTGTTCATGCTCACTAACTGTCTGACAATAAATGTGTTCCATCTGATTATCCGATCGTGTGTAAACAAGTCCGTCGGACTAAAATCCGAAGTACAAACACGCATGCTCCGAACCAATGCTAACCATCAGACAACATTAGCAGAAGTTGCCCAAAGGGTGGCGCTAAAGAGCAGAATGTTGGCTGAAAAAGTTGTGCCGTCTGTATGCATACCAAGTTCACGGCCAACGCCTTTCGGACAAAAATCTACGGATTTGTCTGATGGAAGTCCGATCGTGTGTACAAGGCTTCAGGAGAACCTCATGCCAAAATAAAAAAAAACGGTGTGGGGTCCCTCCAAAATCCATACTAGACCCTTATCCAAGCATGCAGCCTGGCAGGTCAGGAAAGAGGGGTCGACAAGCGAGCACCCCCCCCTCCTGAATCATACCAGGCCACATGCCCTCAACAAAGCACCTTGCTCCATGTTGATGGGGACAAGGGCCTCTTACTCACCACCCTGGGCCGCCAGACCCGAAAAAACCCCCCAAAAAATGCTCCGCCGTCAATGAAGGCTAACTGCCTACTGCAGGCTCCGCCGTTTGTCAGTTTCTTATATAGGTAGGGGGCGGCAACACCTGGTGGCCCGGCCCCCTGTGACATCACCAAACAGTGTATGCTGGGTCGGAGAACACCTGAATGGGCGATGTACGAGCTGAACTTTTGCTCGGCCCGGACCGTTTGGCCAACACTACTTACTGGTTCATTTTAATCTAAAGGAAAATATACTGTAGATTTAACACTGAGGATCAGCTCAGCAGATATATAACTGATTCCCTTTTTGCTACAACCAATATCGGAATGGAGCTTTAAAGGTCCATTCATCTCTAATCTTTCCCATAAAAATGAAACCGCGGTTTATCCACTCGGCTAACCCCAGTGATTATGCACATCGGTCTCTCCGGGGTTTTCCCTGCTGAATTATGTATACGGATCACGTCTCTTCCTATGGAACTAGTAAAGGAATTTAATGCACAGAGAGATGAGTAATTAATCCAACCCAGATTGTTGTTTGGTATATGTATTGCTTATTAGTGGCTATATTTGATACGATACGAGGATCCATTCCCTGGAAAGGATACCATCTGTATGCCATGAATAAGAAGTAATGGAATTTAATCCTGTAGGAGCAATCTACATGAAAGTGACTGCATGCCATCCAGAGCCTTGTTTGCATCTATTAAATGCTGCACGCAATCTGGAGTTTTTTTTTTCCATTGGACAAGATGACGAGAGACGGGCTGTGGGGCGGTATAAGAAGCCGGCAAGAAATAGTCCAAACTGAAATCATTCTGTGAAAGGAAAAATGGAGGAAATTATCTAAAAACAAGTACCTGGAAAACTGGTATAACAGAAGATGAATTTTTCTAAGAGAGTTCAGGAATAAGAAATGATTCACATGGATCAATATACTGGAGGAAATGAACAAGACCGGGGATAAATTGCTTTCAATTTGCATAAAGAACTCAACTTCTATCTACCATACTGTATGTAGCAATACCCCCAGTTAAGAGGGCTGCTGATATAGATTTTGGGCCTGTAACACACTGCCGTCAACCCCCAGTAACTGGCTCTAACCTCCCTTGGCACAGATAGCAGTAAATATGGGATTGTGAAACCCGCTAGCTAAGGGGATCACAATACCGCAATAAACATGTAACCATACAGCGTATTTGCTTAACCACAAGTAAGTTTTACTGAGTATAAAGCATACAGTTAAACAGTAGTACATATGCCTATGCAGAGCCCTGCAATGTTAACTGTTAAGCATATAATCAAGCAATAAATTCTAATAGTATTTCACACACTCAATGTCAATCAACTACGCTCGCGAGCTTTTCCCCCTCCTGGGCAAAGATGGCGCCCAAACAGTGTCTAATTACTTTAAAGTCAGGCCTGACTATTGCAGATACGATGCTCCGTTGGGAGAGATCTTCGCTAGCAATGGTGGTGCACTTAAAAAGGGTATTTGTAATCCACAGGGAAAAAGAACAGTCATCTACTTGATATGCAATAAAAAATTCAACTATTGCTGCACAACACACGGTCCCTCTTACGTGCAATGCAACACTCCGGTAAACTGTGGTCCCTGAACGGGGGACACTGAGCCTAAAGATTCGTCAATTAATCCTTGAGCAAGTGCTCTCTCACCCGACCGGACCAGTCCGTACAACCGACCCCGTAAATGGACTCCTGTACACAGTCTCACGACTCCCATAGTCTCCGATCCTCCCGACAGTCCTCCCGACAGTCCTCCCGACATGATGATGGATGAGATAAATTTTGGGTTCAACCCGTGAAGGCCGGAGGCTCTTTGGATCACAAGGCCCAACTCTCAGGCCCAGCCCAACGACAGACCCAGCGCAGGCTCCACTTGCTAGGTGAGCGAAGTCCAAAGAGACCCGCGTGTTGCTCCACTCCTCCTTAAATAGGCCTTCCCCAGCAGACCTTGCGCCGGGCAATGCACTGTGGGTGTCCCGCTGTACTCTGGGTATAGTAGTCTTTTGAGCTCCTTAAAGTGACACCCCGCTACATGTACATTCAGTGCCGGATTTATTAGGGGGCAAAAGGGGGAACTGCCCTGGGCCCCCTGACAGAACGGGTGCCCCTCTATACAAATATAAAATAAAACAATATAAAAAAAATTATATAAAATTATTTAAAAAACATTATATATAAAAATATATATTAATAAAAAATTACTCTTTTTTATTAAATGTATCTTTTGAAGTAATATTTTGCTGGCGGCTATCATCTGTAAAAGTTTTTACTCTGGCCTGGTATATTCTATTGCTTGACCACTTCAGCCTCGGAAGATTTTACCCCCTTAATGACCAGAGCATTTTTTGCGATACGGCACTGCGTCGCTTTAACTGACAATTGCGCGGTCGTGCGATGCTGTACCCAAACAAAATTGATGTATTTTTTTTCCCACAAATAGAGATTTCTTTTGGTGGTATTTGATCACCTCTGCGGTTTTTATTTTTTGCGCTATAAACAAAAAAATACAGTCAATTTTGAAAAAAAAGCAATATTTTTTACTTTTTGCTATAATAAATATCCCCCAAAAATATATAAAAAAAACCAATCGGGACAGTGTGCGAGGAGAGGAAGGAGCTGGGTGCAGCAGCGCTGTGGGCTGGATCTGAAGTGCCCTGATCTGTGCCCATCCATGGCTCATCCAGCCATACATCCCCATTCATGCTCCGTCTATGCCCAGCCATGCTCCATCCATGCCCAGCCATGCTCATCCATGCTCCATCCATGCCCATCCTTTCTCACCCATGCCCAGCCATGCTCACCCAATCCCAGACATGCTCATCCATGCTCCATCCATGCCCATACTTTCTCACCCATGCTCAACCATGCTCACCCATGCCCAGCCATGCTCATCCATGCCCAGCTATGCTCACCCATGCTCATCCATGCTCCATCCATGCCCAGCCTTGCTCACCCATGTTCATCCATGCCCAGCCATGCTCATCCATTCCCAGCCATGCTCATCCATGTGCAGCCATGCCCATCCATGTCCATCCATGCTCATCCATTCCCAGCCATGCTCATCCATGCCCATCCATGCTCATCCATGCCCATTCATGGCTCATTCATGCTCCATTCATGCCACATCAGTGCTCATCCATGCCACATCTGTGCTCATCCGTGCCTCATCTGTGCCACATCAGGGCTCATACGTACCACATCAGTGCTCATTAATGCCACATCAGTACTCATCCGTGCCACATCCATGCCACATCAGTATTCATCCGTGCCACATCCATGCCACTACAGTGCCCATTAGTGCCACAACAGTGCCCATCAGTGTCTCAAAAAAGTGTAATAGGTAGTCAAATTAGATGTGTAATTTATGCTCCTAGAACACCTGTGCATGTTGGGCCTCTCTATGTGGCCTGGCTGTGTAAAAGTCTCACTCATGTGGTGTCACCATACTCGGGAGGAGTAGCAGAATGTATTTTGGGGTGTAATTTTTGCTATGTACATGCTATGTGTTAGAAATATTGTATAAATGGACAACTTTGTATAAAAATAAATGCGTTTTCATTTTCTTTCCACACTTTCCAAAAACTTGTGGAAAAAAATCACATGTTCAAAATACTCATTATGCCTCATAGATTATACGTTGGGGTGTTTGATTTACAAAATAGGGTCAATTTGTGGGCGTTTCCATTGTCCTGGTGGTAGTCAAGAAATTAAATGTGTAATTTATGTCCCTAGAACGCCTGATGGTGCTCCCTCTACATGTTGGGCCTCTGTATGTGGGCAGGCTGTGAAAAAGTCTCACACATGTGGTATCGCCATATTCAGGAGGAGTAGCAGAATGTATTTTGGGGTGTAATTTCTAGTATGCATGTGCTGTGTGTGAGAAATAACTTGTTATTAAGACAAAATTTGTAAAAAAAGAAAGAAAAAAAATCTTAATTTTGCAAAGAACTCTGGGAAAAAATTAAAACTTCAAATAACTCACTATGCCTCATACTAAATACCTTGGAATGTCTACTTTCGAAAAAGGGGTCATTTGGGGGGTATTTGTACTTTCCAGGCTTGTTAGGGTCTCAAGAATTGAGAAATTTTCAGAGATTGGCACAATAGCTTGTAGACTATATAACTTTCACAAAGACCAAATAATATACACTTATTTTGTTAATTTTTACCAAAGATATGTAGGAGTATAAATTTTGGCCAAAATTTATGAAGAAAAATTACTAAGTTGCAAAATTGTATAACCGAAACAAAGAAATATGCATTTTTTTTTACCAAATGTTCGGTCTTTTTTCTTTGATAGCGCAAAAAGTTAAAAACCCAGTGGTGATCAAATACCACCAAAAGAAAGCTCTATTTGTGTGAAAAAAAGGACAAAAACTTCATATGGGTACTGTGTTACATGAGTAATTGTCATTCAAAGTGTGGGAGCACTGAAAGCTGAAAATTGGTCTGGTTAGGAAGGAGGTTTAAGTGCCCAGAAGGCAAGGGGTTAAATGGGTTGTAAAGGCAGAAGGTTTTTTTATCTTAAAGCGGAGGTCCGCCGTTTTTTTTTTTTTTTAAAGTCAGCAGCTACAAATACTGTAGCTGTTGAGCACTTACCTGTCGAGCACGCCCGTGATGTCGGCATCCGAAGCCGATCTCTGCGCTGGCTCTCGGATGCTGCCGCCACCATCTTCAGTAAGGGAATTTAGGAAGTGAAGCCTTGCGGCTTCACTTCCTGGTTCCCTACTGCGGATGCGCGACTCGTGCTGTGCAATGCCACTTGTCCCTGCTGTCTTCTGAGACCCGTGTGTCTCCTAGAAGACAGTGGGGGGGGGGGGGCGGACGTGGCGTAGACTCCCGCAGATAATACAGGGATTTATGCCTGGAAGTGGGTGCAAATACCTGTCTTAGACAGGTATCTGCTCCCCCCTCCCCCCTGAAAGGTGCCAAATGTGGCACCGAAGGGGGGAGGAATCTGGACAGTGTAGGTTCCATTTTTGTGTGGACCTCCACTTTAAGGCATTCTATGCATTAAAGATAAAAAACCTTCAGTGTACAGCAGCCCCCCTCAGCCCCCCTTTAAACTTGCCTGAGCCCCATCTCGATCCAGCGATGTTGCTCAAAAGACTCGGCTGTCCGGGACTCTCCCTTCTGATCGTCTGAGACACACAGTGGGTGCCGTCGGTTCCCACTGCTGTCAATCAAAACCAGTGAGCCAATGAGGAGAGAGGGGGCAGGACCGAGCCACGGCTCTTTATCTGATTGGACACAAAGAGCAATCAGCTTGGCTTGGGTACCCCCATAGCAAGCTGCTTGCTGTGCTGGGCATTTGGCAGGAGGGAGGGGCCAGGACCCCCAGAGATGGGACCCAAGAAGAGGAGGATCTGGGCTGCTCTGTGCAAAACCAACTGCATAGGGCAGGTAAGTATAACATATGTGTTATTTAAAAAAACAAAACACATTAGTATCACTTTAAGGGCAGCAGAGAAGAATCCGTTCTACTGCCCTGCTAGACAGGGCTGTGCTGTGTAAAGTTCATAACTGGATAGACCTACTGTAAGTACAAATCTTTTGGTAGGACAGCTTTTATGTGCACTCCTCTTTTTATTTAGCTGTTTACTGGGAATCCAACATTATTTATTAAGGCATTTCTACCCAAAGTTTGTGGATTTTCAAAAAAAGAAGGTATGACCTTTTAGATAGAAAAAACACATTCTAACAACAGAAAGAACATCCAGACAATACGGGAAAACTCTGTAATAAAGTTAGTAATAAATTTGGATTTTCGGGAACAAAGCACCAGATATGAGCATCTGCAGGAACGCGTGTTGTTGATTAGTCAAGGCTGAGTAATATATTTGTTTTATGCGCAGTCTGATCCTTCCCTGCCACGCCGCTTTAACTGTGCGTGTGATGGGACAGAACCGTGTCGGACGTATCTTTTTTTTGTAGTCACACCAATGTCTCGCACTTATTGTCCCATCGGAATTTATAATCAATGCAGCAATAACTTCCACCCGAATTCATCTTTTGGTGTAAATCCAAGGCTCTTCAGAAACAATATTTAATTGTACTAGTAAGATTAAAAAAGAACCATTCGATCTCCGCAGCCCCACCCCCATTGTAAACTACTAACCTATGATGTAGAGAAAGGAGAACTGTGGGACTTTGAGTGAGGCTACCACCATGTCAGATATTCAACAGAAACATACAATTTACAGTACATAATTTATTGTTACATCGTAAAAAATATTGTATCAAATAAATAGGTAGTCACATGACTTACACTAAATATGCTGCTATATAGCATGCAATACAAAAAGGAATTCAACATAATAACTGTACATAATAAGGTAAATGGGTTGAAAAAGATTTTAGGGACAGATAACTTGGGGCGTCTAGGGGCACTCAACGCGTTTCCTGGCATTACAGCCATTCATCAGGAGTGTTGTAGCATATTATACTGGAAAGGAAAGGGACAAGGATTAATAATGATACTCTTAGAATAAGGGAGGACAGAGAGAATGTGTCCCAACAAAGTGGGGACAATCTGGGATACTCACTGCGCAGCCCCAAGGCCAGGCCCGGTGTCCACCAGGGAAGATGGGGGTGACAGGCATGATGTCTCCCCCGGGGTTGAGACGGGGGAACCCTCCAAGGACGAAGAACAGCGCCCAGAGCATGACACGGTGGTCACAGCCTGATCCAGTAGGCTATGTGTGCACAAAAAGTGCATAGTGTTCCTGGAAAAAATGTGTATCAAAAAAGGGGAAGATTAATTGAATGTGTGAAAGTGTAAAGTGTGTGAACTCATGGCAGGTATCTATGTGTTCCCACAAGGGGACTACATGAGGGGGTGTATGTGAAATAGAGCCAATTAAAGGGTAAAAAAGAAAACATACCAAAAAAGGATTGCTGAGCTCCCAACGAAGGTAACCTGTGTGTGGATTCAGTGTGTGCTGTCCTTGTGATTGAATCAAGCAAATGCACCATCGGCTGCTTCAAGGCTGCTATATACTCCCATTCCAAGGGAGGGGCCCCGTCAACGTCATGCTTGATTGGCCATACTGCACAAGAGAGGTGGGGAGGGGATTCCCAGCTGCGTGTGGAGGAGCCATCAGCAGTGGGTCCCCACCCACCTAGTGCATGGCTAAGGATGGAAAAAAAAGACGTTTAAACAACGTCATTGACACCGCTGGTGCCGCGTCGAAGCATGACGCCGATGAGCAGGAGGCCAAGCCCCGCCCCCACCAAAAAGTGTGGGGGGGGGGAACAGACTGCTGCACATCGCAACCCCGGAGACAGAGAAAACACCCAACCCCCCTCAAACCCTAGCTGAACCGGACAAGGGATGGGGGGCGATTTAAAAGGGTTAATGGGTAAAAGATAATACATGGGAAGATATTAACATGGGGATCTAATGGGAATAAATCTGATAACAGATTAATGAACATTGTTGTAGTATAGGGGCAATAAACAAGAATTCATGAAGTATGTTGGGTGTGACAGGTCACTGGGAGCGGGTGTCTTCCACCCAAATATTTGTCAAAACAGTGAATTGGATGTGACCTGACACACACTATAGCACAACATGGCGATCTTTTACCCATTAACCCTTTTAAATCGCCCCCCATCCCTTGTCCGGTTCAGCTAGGGTTTGAGGGGGGTTGGGTGTTTTCTCTGTCTCCGGGGTTGCGATGTGCAGCAGTCTGTTCCCCCCCCCCCACACTTTTTGGTGGGGGCGGGGCTTGGCCTCCTGCTCATCGGCGTCATGCTTCGACGCCGCACCAGCGGTGTCAATGACGTTGTTTAAACGTCTTTTTTTTCCATCCTTAGCCATGCACTAGGTGGGTGGGGACCCACTGCTGATGGCTCCTCCACACGCAGCTGGGAATCCCCTCCCCACCTCTCTTGTGCAGTATGGCCAATCAAGCATGACGTTGACGGGGCCCCTCCCTTGGAATGGGAGTATATAGCAGCCTTGAAGCAGCCGATGGTGCATTTGCTTGATTCAATCACAAGGACAGCACACACTGAATCCATACATAGGTTACCTTCGTTGGGAGCTCAGCAATCCTTTTTTGGTATGTTTTATTTTTTACCCTTTAATTGGCTCTATTTCACATACACCCCCTCATGTAGTCCCCTTGTGGGAACACATAGATACCTGCCATGAGTTCACACACTTTACACTTTCACACATTCAATTAATCTTCCCCTTTTTTGATACACATTTTTTCCAGGAACACTATGCACTTTTTGTGCACACATAGCCTACTGGATCAGGCTGTGACCACCGTGTCATGCTCTGGGCGCTGTTCTTCGTCCTTGGAGGGTTCCCCCGTCTCAACCCCGGGGGAGACATCATGCCTGTCACCCCCATCTTCCCTGGTGGACACCGGGCCTGGCCTTGGGGCTGCGCAGTGAGTATCCCAGATTGTCCCCACTTTGTTGGGACACATTCTCTCTGTCCTCCCTTATTCTAAGAGTATCATTATTAATCCTTGTCCCTTTCCTTTCCAGTATAATATGCTACAACACTCCTGATGAATGGCTGTAATGCCAGGAAACGCGTTGAGTGCCCCTAGACGCCCCAAGTTATCTGTCCCTAAAATCTTTTTCAACCCATTTACCTTATTATGTACAGTTATTATGTTGAATTCCTTTTTGTATTGCATGCTATATAGCAGCATATTTAGTGTAAGTCATGCGACTACCTATTTATTTGATACAATATTTTTTACGATGTAACAATAAATTATGTACTGTAAATTTTATGTTTCTGTTGAATATCTGACATGGTGGTAGCCTCACTCAAAGTCCCGCAGTTCTCCTTTCTCCATAACCACTTGCCGACCGCAATACGTAGCTATCAGCCAAAACCCTGGTTATTTTTATTTTCAGCTGTCAATTGTCTTTCTCGTGTAAGCAGTCCAAGCAGCTAATTAGGTGCTGGATCGCTTTCAGAAGTAGCAGGAGGAGTGGTCGTCCCCTGGCGGCGCTCGCTGATGTTTATCGGGCTTATCGTTTTTATCAGTGAGCCCAGGCAATGATTGGCTGGTTCGCGCGGCTGGCCATAGAGGTGAACAGAGACCACATCATCTGTGATCACCTCTATGATCTTGGAGGACCAGAGCAACGTCATGATGTTACTTCTGGTCTAGAGAGGAAGTAAACTTTTTTTTTTTTAAGCAAAAGATCAATTTTTTTTTTTTTATCTTTTTGCTTTTACAGGTAGAGGAGAGATTTGGGGTCCTATAGACCCCAGATCTCTCCATAAAGAGGACCTGTCACCCCTTATTTCTATTACAGGTTTACATTCCTTGTAATAGGAATAAAAGTGCTAAAAAATAAATAAAGGGACAGTGGAAAAAAAAAAAAGAAGCAAAATTAAATAAATAAGAATTTTTTTAAAGCGTCTTCATCCCTCCGTGCTCATGCGCAGAAGCAAACAAATACGTAAATGCGCACGAATATGTAAATGGTGTTTGTACCACACATGTGAGGTATCACCGTAAACGTTTAAGCAAGAGCAATAATTCTAGTGCTGGAACTCCTCTGTAACTCTAAACAGGTAACCTGTAAAAAAAAGCGTTGTCTATGGAGATTTTTAGGTATCGTAGTTTGTCGCCATTCCACAAACAATTTTAAAGCGGTAAGCCCCGTACACACGGTCAGACTTTTGCCCAACAAACTTTGTTTTAAGCAAGTTGGACCAACAATCCGACCGTGTGTACGCTCCATCGGACAAACTTTTTTTGTTTGGTTTTGGATTTCATCCGACAAAAGTTGGGTCTGCAAACGGACAAACTTTTGCCCAACAAAAGTCCGATGGAGCAAAGTCCGACCGTGTGTACAGATAACCATCGGACTTTAGTCCGATGGACAAAACTAATGTTAAAATCAACCAACAATAGCAGAAGTTGACCAAAGGGTGGCAGTAAAGATCAGAAAAGAGCAGAAAAAACACGTGATGTTGTAAGAAGTTTTAAGAAAGTTTGCAGAAAAGTCAGAGTGTGTGTATGCTATGGGTGTTCCCAACCAACTCCGTTCGGACAAAAATCCACGGAAAAGTCCAATGGAAGTCCGACCGTGTGTACGAGGCTTTACATGTTAGGTATCTATTTACTCAGCGTAACATTACCTGTTGTAGTTTACAAAAACTGTGTTATATATATTGTGTTTTTTTTTTTTTGCATTAGAATTCATTCGAGTGTATTTTTTCCACGAAAATCGCGTTGAAAAACCGCTGCACAAATACCGTGTGGCATAAAAAATATTGCAACATTTGACATTGTATTCTCTAAGGTCTCTGCTAAAAAAAAAAAAAAATAATGTTTCGGGGGTTCTAAATAACTTTCGAGCAAAAGTATTGTTTTTTTCTGGTAAACAAAAAGTGCCAGAAAAGGTTTGGTCTTCAAGTGGATAAAGTCCTATTGGAACATGGGGGGCAATTTCTTTCTGGCTTCAGACATTTGATGGAGCACCTTTTGAGAGACTAAAGCAGTGTTTCTCAACTCCAGTCCTCTAGGCGCCCCAACAGGTCATGTTTTCAGGCTTTCCATTATTTTGCACAGGTGATTTGATCAGTTTCACTGCCTTAGTATTTACCACAGATGTTTCATCTGAGGGAAATCCTGAAAACATGACCTGTTGGGGCGCCTTGAGGACTGGAGTTGAGAAACACTGGACTAAAGTAGCTCTGGGTAAACAGATTAGGAGAGAAGAGGGCATAATCTGAGTGTAGTAAGACAATAAATTGGAGCATCTGGTGGAGATACAGGTGAACACACTTATGCCCTGTACACACGATCGGATTTCCGATGGAATAAAATCCGATGGATTTTTCCATCGGAAATCCAATGAAGCTGACTTCCATCAGTCTTGCCTACACACCATCAGTCAAAAATCCGACCGTCCCAAACGCCGTGACCATGGGCGTCCGCTGAACTTTTTTTTAGGGGGGGCATCATTCTTGAGGATAATTCTGCTTCACTCCATGCCCATATAAATATAGCCTAGAGAATGTACATCTTTCTATATTGCAATACATCTGTTGTGGCCATGTTTTGATCTTGATGAAAACAGCCTATACTGTATACTGTAGCCACAACACAGATGTATTGCAACAGATTGCAATACACAAGGATGTACACAGTGGTGTTGTGGCACAGGCACTGCTGTTACCTGTAGTTCTTCAGCGATAAGGCAGGCACTGGCAGCCAATTCAGTCTCTTGTCTCGGCCACTGCACGCCACGCACCTGTGGGAGGAGCCGGCGCCGGCCGGATCGGCATAGGCACATTTACACAGGCAGAGGCAGGCTGAGGCAGCAGCCAATCACGGAACAGCCGGGTCAGGGTCACGGTGATGTTAAGCAGAGGCCCGAGCGGCAGAGCCAATCCGATGCTCGGGCCGGGGGTGAGGAGGGAGGAACAGATAGTCGGAAAAGACTGAGAGCAGCCCCAGCCCCCAGGCCAGCAGCAGTCTGCAGACTTAGAAAAAAAAAGTCCACGGCTGCCGCGGAGGTGGCCGCGGCGGCCATTGCAACACGGGGGCCAAGTGTGTCTTCACTCTGAATTCCAGGGGGGGGGGCAATTGACCCCATTGCCCTATGGAGCGGACGCCCATGGCCGTGACGTAGAACACTCCGAAGAGCTGAGAAAAATGAAGTTCAATGCTTCTGAGCATGCGTCGACTTGATTATGAGCATGCGTGGGGTTTTCTCCGATGGAGTTCCCCACAGACGATCGGAATTTGCAATCGTTTTTTTTTTTTCCATCGATAAAATTTAAAGCATGTTCTATTTTTTTATGCCGATGGAAAAAAGACCGATGGGGCCCACACACGATCGGTTTGTCCGATGAAAAAAGTCCATCAGTCTTTTTTTATCAGAAAAAAACGATCGTGTGTACGCGGCATAAGTGGGCTGGTGGAATTACCTGCAAGAAGACACACCAGAGGGTGCCAGACTTAGTGCAGCATATTACAGGCAATTGTAGGTGCATAGAAGAATTCCACCATGTGAGTTTGCCTCTACATTTGCCCGTAATATATTGCACTTACCGTGTTTCCCCTAAATTAAGCCCGGGTCTTATATTAATTTTGGCAACAAAAGACCCAGTAGGGCTTATTTTCGGGGTAGGTCTTAACATATTCTCTCTCTCCCTGCCTGTCGGGAATCCCCAGTTTGAACAAACTTAAAATGCCCAAATCCTTTCTTTTACAGTAGCACACAATACAGAATGTGTGTGCCCCTGGAATCCAACAGTGCCAAACACCTCAGCTCTCCCCCACCTCTCCCAGCCGCCAGCGAGGGACCCCAGCCCCCCTTCCTCTGCAATGCAGGGAAGAGAGCACATCAGCATGTGAAGAAAAAAAATCTGTAAATACCTTGTGGAGACAGGAGTATCCATGCTGCATACCGCACACAGTATGACATGTTGATTGCAGAGGCTCTGCACCGCACCTTCAGTGACCCGCCGAAGCTCTGCGAAGGGAGGGGGGCCAAGATCCCCCGCAGACAGGCGGGAGAAGAGGAGACCAACAGGGAGATCAGCTGAGCGCCGCTCTGTATCAAAGTCACCTGACACCGCTAGAGACACACAGCACACTGCCGTAACTCCCGTGTTTCCTCGAAAAGCACACAATCACCTCGAACTAGGGCTTATTTTTGGGGTAGGGCTTATATTGCAGCCCTCCTGGAAAATAGGTTTTCCTAATTACTTTGGATAATTCAGACCAAAGGAATGTGCGATTGTAAACTGACCAAGTCCTTGATAGACATGTGCACTGCAGAAAAATTTGTTCAATTTAGTTTTTTTTTTGTATTTTTTTTTTTGGGTCGTTTGTTATGATCGAAACTCATCAATTCGAAAGATCAGATTTGAAAATTCATAAATTCATAAATTCATAAATTTGAGAATTCGGAAATTTGAAAATTCATAAATTCATAGATTCTAAAATCCGAAAATTCGAAAGAAAAAAATCCAAAAATTCAAAATAATAACTAACTAACTAATAATAACTAACTATTAAATTATAGGTATTGGAATTACCTTTCAAATTTGGCTGTTAGAGAACATAACGAATACGAATTTATCCGAAGTTACGAATTATCAAAAATAACGAATGCTGCATCTAAACAAATGGAACAGAATGAATTATTAATAATACTAATAATAATAATAAAAAGTTTTTATTATTATTATTGTTATTTATTATTATTAATTTGTTACATTCCAATCGTTTAAATACGGCATTCGTTATTTTGGATAATTCGTAACTTCGGATAAATTTGTATTCGTTACGTTCACAAACAGCCAAATTTGAAAGGTAATTCCAATACCTATAATTTAATAGTGAGTAAAAGCTATTATTAGTTAGTTATTATTTCAGATTTTTGAATTTTCAGGTTTTCAAATTTTCATTCTTATTTTCGGATTTTCGTTCTTTTGAATTTTCATTCTGATTTTCAGGTTTTTGGATTTTCGAATTTCCGAAATTTCAGATTTTCAGAATTTCTCATTTAGAATTTCCGAATTTTAAAATGTTTGAATATTCAAATTTACGAATATTCAAATTTACGAATATTCGAATATTCAAATTTACAAATTTATGAATCTTCGAATTTACAAATTTATGAATATTCAAACATTTGAATTTACGAATTTATGAATTTTCGAATTTACAAATTTACGAATTTTTAAAATATTTGAATATTTGAATTTACAAATTTTAAAATATTCGAATATTCAAATTTAAAAATTCACGAATTTTCTAATATTTGAATTTACGAATCATAGAATATTTGAGTATTCTAATTTACGAATTTTCGAATATTCAAATTTACGAATATTAGGAAAAATTTGTTAAACGGGTTTTCGCTAATTCGGATATTTACGAATTAACGAATTTGTCTAAATTCGTTGGAAAACGAATTCGGAACAAAGCGAATTGCACATGTCTAGTCCTTGAGGGATCCTATTGCAGAGGGGTTGTCTATTCCTTATACACAAGTCTAAATACCACAACCCAAACTGGAAAAGGTTAGTCTTACACCAGAGCTTGCATCTGAACCTGGTCGGCCATGCTGAGTAAAAAAGCAGGTGGGACTCCGTGGACTCCGTGGCGAAATAGCATCTTTAGATTAAGTACAGTGGAACCTTGGATTATGAGCATAATCCGTTCCAGGAGAATGCTCTTAATCCAAAGTATTTGCATATCAAAGCGAGTTTCCCCATAGAAGTCAATGGAAATGAAAATAATTTGTTCCGCATTGAATTCAATGGCATGCAATACCGCATGCGGCTAGAGGCGGGGGGGCGCCAGAGAGCCTTGGAAACAGCCGGAAAGGCCCGAGGTCAGTTCGGCTGACCTCGGCAAACCTCGGAAAGGCTCGGGAACGTAGTATTTCGAGTCTTTCCGAACTGCGCCGATCGGCAACAATTGGCGCTGTTTGGCTCCGGCGCTCAGGGCTGTCATCAGGGGGGTACAGGCAGTACACCTAAAAGGGTGTTTTTTTTTTAAATTTATCCATTTTTTTTAAATTCTTTTTAGTAAGGGGCCCAGAGGTACCCAGGGCCCCGGATGGCAACCCCCCTTTATTTTTTTTATTAAAAATTATTAAAAAAAAAAAATATATATATATATATTTTTTTATTTTTTGTAAGGGGCCCAGAGGTCCCCAGAGGCCCGGAGGTCCCAGGGCCCCGGATGGCCCCTTTTTGTTTTTGTTCTCTTTCTCTTTTTTTTTTTTGTTCGTCAGCACCCAAAGCCCCCCGACCTCAACAATTCGCGGCCAAAACAACCCAAAGTTTCTCAATTCTCAATTCGTGGCACCCCCCGCTTCTCAATCCACGGCAGCTCCCCCCCCGCTTCTCAATTTGTGGCGGCAGCACCCCCCCCCCCCGATTCTCCTCTTCTCCAGGGGGCCCATGCCTGAAGCTGTGTCAGGGGCCTCAAAATTCCTGATGAAGGTGGCCCCCCACCTCAGGCCAAACGCGGTACTGCACACAACACTCGCCAACCGAGTTAGGATTTTTCAAAATACAGCGCTCGCATTCCGAAACGCTCGTTAGCCGTGTTACTCGCAATCTGAGGTTCCACTGTATTTGTGTCATATATTCTTTATCTTTATCTGTATCTGTCATTTCTTTTAATAAATGTTATACTTACAAGTATTTGTGTGATCTCAGGTTGCACATATCGAATAAAAACCCTAAAAGAACTTAAACTATCACGTGACCGTAATACAGCAGCGTGTCCCTAATACATGGAGGTGTGTTACTGGCCAGATCACCAGGTGACAACAGAGGGGGGAAAAAAGCCAAAGAAAAGAAAACTAATGCAACCGTCGCATCTAATCTAATCGTTTTTGGTTTTGGGTTTATTACCGCTTTAAGTGCAAATAAGCCGGAACTTTTGTTGAAACAAAAACTTTTACAGTTTATAATTACTGAATTCTAAGTGCGTAGACCACATTTAGCAGCGTCAGTATGCAGTGTTTAAATTAACAATTATAATGTGACTAATTTTCCCACCTAATTAAAGCTTATGTTTTTTTTTGTTTTTTGTTTTTTTGTTTTTTTTTTATAGCTTTTACTTGACAAACTGTTTTATTAAATACTTTGCTCATGCTTTTTTTCTTTCTTTCTTTTTTTTTTTTTTTAAATAAGGTGACAAAACTATAATGATATATATGTGGCGCTAACTCAATATATGTGAATAAACAATTGTATAAAACTATTTAAAACACATAATCGACTTCAAGTCAATATTCAGTATAAAAAGCGCATGTGCAATAAATAACTTCAAGTCAAAAAAGAATCCAAAATTCATTTTTGGAAAAAAAAAAAGAATCCAAAATTCAGATACAGTGGAGCCTTGGATAACAAGCATAATTCGTTCCAGGAGAACGCGTGTAATCCAAAGCACTCACATATCAAAGCGAGTTTCCCAATAGAAGTCAATGGAAACAAAGATAATTTGATCCGCATTGACTTCTATGGCATGCAATACCGCATGTGGCCAGAGGTGGGGGGGGGGGGGCACTGGAGAGCCGCGGAAATACTCGGGAAACTGAGTATTTCCGAGTGATTCCGAGTATTTCTAAACGGCTCCGAACCATTCTGAGTGTCATTATAAAAGTGAAAAAAATTGCGCTAAACCAAAAAATATAAGCTGCTGACACTCAAACAAACAAAGTATAAAGCAAATATAAACAAAATAGTGCAGCGCTGTAAATGTAAAAAATAATTCTAGAATTGCTACTGAAAGCAACACAAAAACACGTGAATAACTGATATACACAATGTGCTAGTAAAATAGTGAATACATTTCAAGTCAACTCCAATGGATGGTCTCACAGATTCATTCTAGCGGGACACTAACTAATATCCTGATATCTAGGTGCCCTCTAATGACGGGAAGGCTGTGTTGGGTCACTCCCACATATGGGCTTATGGGTAAGTCCCACTCAGATGGCGCCAATTTACCATTTGATCATGATCGTTTATTCATCAGGCAGGATTTCCTGTATTTTGATACCATTGTGCCTCTGGTGCTGTTTACTATAATGGATATTAATGTTTAGTGTTTACATACAAAACATCTTAACAATATGATTTTAATTTTTGATATTACTATGTGTGTTAGTCTGAGGTTGTGGAATAACATGTCATTTCCTGTTCCGACTCCGCCTCTTCGGGGCGGGGCGGATTGAGTTCAGACCTTATAAATGTAGGCAATGTGGGGGGGGGGTACAGCATTATGCCCCTGTTGAAGACTGCTGCAGTCAAAACGCGTAGGCCTTGCCGATGCTGCACCCCACATTGCTATTATTCTTTTATTTTGTGATCACTTTTATTTGTCTATGACTGTAAGACAAATTTTATTTAACAAACCTCCCCATTGGTTATTTTGACCTGCACCATCTGGAGTTTTTCCCTTTTCTCCCACCCTTGTGTTTATCCTGGATTGATTCAGAGCCTATATGATCGGAGGAGTGTCTATCGTGTGAGCAGTTCATTCAATCACCCTGTTGGAGTCGGTCTGAGGTATCCAGGATATCCAGTTTCATCATTTCTGGTCACGGTGACCACCAAGCTCGATTGACCAACTGTCGTACGACAGGTGGGTCCTCCATCTGTGGTAAGAGTACCCAACCTTATCATCTGTGCCTTGTATTGCGAATTCCACCATTAACTTTGGGGTCCTTTTGCCAGTTTACGCTGTGGTGGTGTTGTCCATGAAAAGACATCCATTCCAATTCTACACATATTGTTTTGGACTTACTTTGTTCATTCATCACAGTTTTGTATAACTGCCAGGGGTTACACTTTCTAACTCCCATGGAGGACAGCTCATATGTGAGACCATCCATTGGAGTTGACTATTTATGAACTTTATTCACTGGTTTACTAGCACATAGTGTATATCAGTTATTCACGTGTTTTTGTGTTGCTTTCAGTAGCAATTCTAGAATTCTTTTTCACATTTACAGCGCTACACTATTTTGTTTACATTCCAAGTGTCACCAGCGCCCCCCCTCACCTCTGGCCAAATGCGGTGCTGCACACCCCATTGGCTTGAATTCTGCTCGTTTTGCAAGACAACACTCGCAAACCGAGTCAGAATAAAAAAAAAAAAAGTTGCTCATCTTTCAAAAACGCTCGTTAACCAAGGTTCCACTGTAAGTGCAGAAAAGTGCATGGGCAAACAGAAATCTTCAATGTCGGCGGGATGTGCAGTGATCAAAAGTTGCAAAGTAAGCTTCAATTCTTAACCACTTGCCGAGCCAGCGCACGACGATGTACGTCGGCACAATGGCACGGCTGCGCAAATGGGCGTACCTGTACGTCCCCTTTAAATTGCGTTGCCGCGTGAGCGTGCCCACGGGTACCGTGGAGTCGATGTTTGCCGGTGGCCCGCGATCGTGACACGGAGAGGCAGAACGGGGAGATGCCTATGTTAACAAGGCATTTGCCTGTTCTGCCTAGCAACATGACAGGGATCTACTGCTCCTAGTGATCTCTGTCATGTTCTAGTGAGACCATCCCCCCCCCTACAGTTAGAACACAGCGAGGGAACACAATTAACCCCTTGATCGCCCCCTAGTGTTTAACCCCTTTCACTGCCAATGTCATTTACACAGTAATCAGTGCATTTTTATAGCACTGATCGCTGTATAAATGCCAATGGTCCCAAAATAGAGTCAAAAGTGTCCCAAGTGTCCGCCGCAATGTCGCAGTCATGATAAAAAGCACAGATCGCCGCCAGTACTAATAATAAAAAAAGAATAATAATAATAAAAATGCCATAAATCTATCCTCTATATTGTAGACGCGATAACTTTTGCGCAAACCAATCAATATATGCTTTTTGCGATTTTATTTTGACCAAAAACATGTAGAAGAATACATATCGGCCTAAACTGAGGAAGAAACTTGTTTTTTTTATATATTTAATATAGCAAAAAGTTAAAAATATTGCTTTTTTTTTTGTTTATAACGCAAAAATTAAAACCGCAGAGGTGATCAAATACCACCAAAAGTAAGCTCTATTTGTGGGAAAAAAAAGGACGTTAATTTTGTTTGGGTACAGCGTCGCACAACCGTGCAATTGTCAGTTAAAGCGACGCAGTGCCGCATCGCCAAAAGTGCTCTGGTCAGGAAGGGGGTAAATCCTTCCGGGGCTGAAGTGGTTAATGTTGTTGTGGAAAATTTTATGAAGATGTATTTAATATGTAAGTAGATAGTTATGGGGTACGGCGCTGCTCACCCCTCAGGTGTAATCCAGAGGGTTAAAATGTAACAATAATGGGAGACCAGGAACTAATTGGACCCCTCCCCTGGTTGGGTGGGTCCGACTTGCTGCACAGGTAGACTAGTGACTGAACAATAAGGTATATAAAACTCTAAAAAAACCTCCTTGTAGTGGCCACGAGATGGCCTATACTACCAGTGGGGAATGGTGCTCTAAAGTGCTAGTGAAATAGCAGCAACCTAGTTACTGTTAGTGATCCAGAGATATTACATACTGCTGTAAATAATTCAGTAAAAAATAGACTGTGCTACCAATTCCTTCAATTGTATACCACCATAATGATACGTTACATGCAATACCTGTGTGATAACAAAAATAAATAAAAAATACTTCAAAACATATAGCAGTATATATGTGTGCCAGTGTATAAAGTCCACTTTCTATAGTGCAAAAAACATATATATAGATGTTTAAATGGTGATTTCAATTTCCAGAGTGATTAATAATCTGTGCCGACAAATCTTCCAAAAACTTCATAGGTGCTCCCCCACAAGGGTCCCCACTCACCAGCTCCTCGCACCCCCACAGGGGTAGACAGTAGACTTGTGCACAACGGAAAAATTTGTTTAGTTTCGGTTTGTTTCTTTTCGGTCCTGTTGATTCGTAATCGTTCGTAATTTTGCTAGACAGGATTTTTCGTGTTCGGACTAATTCGTATTTTCGCAAGCGACATTTTTCGTTGAATTTTTAGTTGATTTATAATTCGTACTTTCGGTAGGGTACATGGTTTTTCGTTGATTCTGGACACAACTCCTACTTTCGTAACTTTTTTTGGGTTCGCTGATTCGTAATTTTCCGTGTCTCTCTCACAACGACGCTGCCTATTATGCCTAAAGTGCTTCGAATGGATTTGTACTTTTCTAAATACATAGCGGTTATTTGTAACGATTCAAAATCTCGTATTTTACTTTTGTTTTTTACATGCGGCTATAGCCTCCGCCCCCCTGTACACCATTTTGAGAGGGAGTTCAGCGCGGTGAGGGAGAAGCAGAGAGCAGAGCAGAGTGTTATTGTGCTTCGCATGGATTCGAACATTCGTAACTTTTTTCATAACGAATTATGCCGAAGACATTCGGGCATTCGCTATTTGCGGTATAATTTATTTCGGATTCGGTTTTATTCGTAATTGCTTTGTTCGGAAATTCAAATGCTTCCGGACGTCCGAAAATTGCTAAATTCGGACGAATTTCGATTTGTTACGAAACGAATTGCACAAGCCTAGTAGACAGCATGTAAGACACGATCCAGGTGAGGTCTGTGTTGATTCACACGAGGTTGCTACCAAGGTGAAGTATAAGGCTGCAGCACGTTTCCAGTTTCCAATATCCACAGCTCCTTCACATTCCAACGAGGTTTAAATGGCAGGCAGCAGGTTTTCCAGAAACTCTATATCGTCAGCTGCATGTTGCTTCTGAGCTGTATTGCTTCAATGATGCTAATGCAGTGCAAGCATGTGTGTGCCTAATGACAGGTACAATACAACAGACACAGACCTCACCTGGATCGTGTCTTACATGCTGTCTACCCCTGTGGGGGTGCGATGAGCTGGTGAGTGGGGACCCTTGTGGGGGAGCACCTATGAAGTTTTTGGAAGATTTGTCGGCACAGATTATTAATCATTCTGGAAATTGAAATCACCATTTAAACATCTATATATATGTTTTTTGCACTATAGAAAGTGGACTTTATACACTGGCACACATATATACTGCTATATGTTTTGTAGTATTTTTTATTTATTTTTGTTATCACACAGGTATTGCATGTAACGTATCATTATGGTGGTATACAATTGAAGGAATTGGTAGCACAATCTATTTTTTACTGAATTATTTACAGCAGTATGTAATATCTCTGGATCACTAACAGTAACTAGGTTGCTGCTATTTCACTAGCACTTTAGAGCACCATTCCCCACTGGTAGTATAGGCCATCTCGTGGCCACTACAAGGAGGTTTTTTTTGAGTTTTATACAGGTCCTTCTCAAAAAATTAGCATATTGTGATAAAGTTCATTATTTTCTGTAATGTACTGATAAACATTAGACTTTCATATATTTTAGATTCATTACACACAACTGAAGTAGTTCAAGCCTTTTCTTGTTTTAATATTGATGATTTTGGCATACAGCTCATGAAAACCCAAAAATCCTATCTCAAAAAATTAGCATATCATGAAAAGGTTCTCTAAACGAGCTATTAACCTAATCATCTGAATCAACTAATTAACTCTAAACACCTGCAAAAGATTCCTGAGGCTTTTAAAAACTCCCAGCCTGGTTCATTACTCAAAACCGCAATCATGGGTAAGACTGCCGACCTGACTGCTGTCCAGAAGGCCATCATTGACACCCTCAAGCAAGAGGGTAAGACACAGAAAGAAATTTCTGAATGAATAGGCTGTTCCCAGAGTGCTGTATCAAGGCACCTCAGTGGGAAGTCTGTGGGAAGGAAAAAGTGTGGCAGAAAATGCTGCACAACGAGAAGAAGTGACCAGACCCTGAAGAAGATTGTGGAGAAGGACCGATTCCAGACCTTGGAGGACCTGCGGAAGCAGTGGACTGAGTCTGGAGTAGAAACATCCAGAGCCACCGTGAACAGGCGTGTGCAGGAAATGGGCTACAGGTGCCGCATTCCCCAGGTCAAGCCACTTTTGAACCAGAAACAGCGGCAGAAGCGCCTGACCTGGGCTACAGAGAAGCAGCACTGGACTGTTGCTCAGTGGTCCAAAGTACATTCGGAAATCAAGGTGCCAGAGTTTGGAGGAAGACTGGGGAGAGGGAAATGCCAAAATGCCTGAAGTCCAGTGTCAAGTACCCACAGTCAGTGATGGTCTGGGGTGCCATGTCAGCTGCTGGTGTTGGTCCACTGTGTTTTATCAAGGGCAGGGTCAATGCAGCTAGCTATCAGGAGATTTTGGAGCACTTCATGCTTCCATCTACTGAAAAGCTTTACGGAGATGAAGATTTCATTTTTCAGCACGACCTGGCACCTGCTCACAGTGCCAAAACCACTGGTAAATGGTTTACTGACCATGGTATTACTGTGCTCAATTGGCCTGCCAACTCTCCTGACCTGAACCCCATAGAGAATCTGTGGGATATTGGGAAGAGAAAGTTGAGAGACGCAAGACCCAACACTCTGGATGAGCTTAAGGCCGCTATCGAAGCATCCTGGGCCTCCATAACACCTCAGCAGTGCCACAGGCTGGTTGCCTCCATGCCACGCCGCATTGAAGCAGTCATTTCTGCAAAAGGATTCCCGACCAAGTATTGAGTGCATAACTGAACATAATTATTTGAAGGTTGACTTTTTTTGTATTAAAAACACTTTTCTTTTATTGGTCGGATGAAATATGCTAATTTTTTGAGATAGGATTTTTGGGTTTTCATGAGCTGTATGCCAAAATCATCAATATTAAAACAAGAAAAGGCTTGAACTACTTCAGTTGTGTGTAATGAATCTAAAATATATGAAAGTCTAATGTTTATCAGTACATTACAGAAAATAATGAACTTTATCACAATATGCTAATTTTTTGAGAAGGACCTGTATATTCCCTCCTAAGCACAGGAACTTTCATATTCCTTTACAGGGATGAGCCGAACACCCCCCTGTTCGGTTCGCACCAGAACCTGCGAACAGACAAAATGTTCGTGTAAACTTTAGAACCCTATTAAATACAATGGACTCGAACGTTCGAAATCTAAAGTGTTAATTATAAAGGCTAATATGCAAGTTATTGTCCTAAAAAGTGTTTGGGGACCCGGGTCCTGCCCCAGGGGACATGTATCAATGCAAAAAGAAGTTTTAAAAACAGCCGTTTTTTCGGGAGCAGTGATTTTAATAATGCTTAAAATAAAAGTGAAATATTCCTTTAAATTTCGTACCTGGGGGGTGTGTATGATATGCATGTAAAGTGGCGCATGTTTCCCGTGCTTAGAACTGTCCCTGCAAAAAATGTCATTTTTGAAAGAAAAAAAGTCATTTAAAACTGACTCGCGGCTATTAATGAATTGTCGGCTCCCGGCAATATATACAAAAGTCATTGATAAAAAAAAAAAAAGCGTGGGGGTTCCCCAGAATTCTATTACCAGGCCCTTCAGGTCTGGAATGGATATTAAGGGGAACCCCGCCGCAAATTTAAAAAAAAATTGACGTGGGGTTCCCCCAAATATCCATTCCAGGCCCTTCAAATCTGGCATGGATTTTAAGGGGAACTCCACCCCAAATTTAAAAAAAAATGGCGTGGAGTCCCCCTAAAAATCCATACCAGACCCCTTATCCGAGCACGCAACCTGGCCGGCCGCAGGGGAAAAGGGGGGGACGAGAGAGCGGCCCCCCTCCCTCCTGAACCGTACCAAGCCACATGCCCTCAAGGGCCTCATCCCCACAACCCTTGCCCGGTGGTTGTGGGGGTCTGCGGGCGGGGGGCTTATCGGAATCTGGAAGACCCCTTTAACAAAGGGGACCCCCAGATCCCGGCCCCCCCTATGTGAATTGGTGAGGGGTACATTGTACCCCTACCATTTCACGAAGAAAGCGTAAAAAAATGTTTAAAAAAACACACAAACACCTTGAAAAAGTCCTTTATTTAAAAAAAAAAAAACATTCCAGCGGTGAAATCCAGTGTCCCGCGGCGATCCCGATGTCCAGCGCTGTCCTTCATTGGTTGTGCCTGAGCGGACCTGATGGGGAACTCCCTCTCAGTATTTTAAATGTATAGACCCGCCCCTTCTAAAGTTCCCCATCAGGTCCGCTCAGCGGACACTGGATTTCACCGCTGGAATGTTTTTTGTTTTTTTTTAAATAAAGGACTTTTTCAAGGTGTTTGTGTGTTTTTTTAAACATTGTTTTACGCTTTCTCAGTGAAATGGTAGGGGTACAATGTACCCCTTACCAATTCACATAGGGGGGGCGGGATCTGGGGGTCCCCTTTGTTAAAGGGGTCTTCCAGATTCCGATAAGCCCCCCGCCCACAGACCCCCACAACCACCGGGCAAGGGTTGTGGGGATGAGGCCCTTGTCCCCATCAACATGGGGACATCCTCCCCATGTTGAGGGCATGTGGCTTGGTACGGTTCAGGAGGGAGGGGGGGCCGCTCTCTCGTCCCCCCCTTTTCCCCTGCGGCCGGCCAGGTTGCGTGCTCGGATAAGGGGTCTGGTATGGATTTTTAGGGGGACTCCACGCCATTTTTTTTTACATTTGGGGTGGAGTTCCCCTTAAAATCCATGCCAGATCTGAAGGGCCTGGAATGGATATTTGGGGGAACCTCACGTCAATTTTTTTTTTTAATTTGCGGCGGGGTTCCCCTTAATATCCATTCCAGACCTGAAGGGCCTGGTAATTGAATTCTGGGGAACCCCCACGCTTTTTTTTTTTTTTATCAATGACTTTTGTATGTATTGCCGGGCGCCGACAATTCATTAATAGCCGCGAGTCAGTTTTAAATGCATTTTTTTCTTTCAAAAATGACATTTTTTGCAGGGACAGTTCTAAGCACGGGAAACATGCGCCACTTTACATGCATATCATACACACCCCCCAGGTATGAAATTTAAAGGAATATTTCACTTTTATTTTTTCATTTTAAGCATTATTAAAATCACTGCTCCCGAAAAAACGGCCGTTTTTAAAACTTATTTTTGCATTGATACATGTCCCCTGGGGCAGGACCCCGGTCCCGAAACACTTTTTAGGACAATAACTTGCATATAAGCCTTTATAATTAGCACTTTAGATTTCTCCCATAGATTTTTCGAATTTGCCGCGAACACCCCAATTTGTTCGCTGTTCGGCGAACGGGCGAACAGGCAATGTTCGAGTCGAACATGACTCGAACTCGAAGCTCATCCCTTTTCCTTTATGTATTTAATATGTATTGTCATAGTGTCACCCAGTGTTAGTACTTCCACAACCCACTCTAAAGAGTTGACTGGGGCAGTCTGAGGCTGGTTGAATCCCATCTGGTAGTGGAAAATGTCTTGAGGTTGGAGTGTGATGTTTGCAGAGTGGGGATATGCCCGCTATAGAGGGGCCCTCTGTGCATTAGCACGGACGATCGTTGAGGAGGGGATATGCTCGCTCTGCAACGACATAATTGGTTATAGGCAGATGTGCGCTCTTGTCTCGGCGGTGTGTTGATCAGAATTGGTCGGGATTCATAGCGCGCGCCTGCAGATAGCCTCCCACAAGCAATAATAGTATAATCTGAATATGCGTTATTCTTTGGAATAGCGTAGAATAAGGATTCCTATCAGTGGTAATATGAGAGCTTGTGAGAGTTTTCAGAGTCAGGGAGAGCGTCCATGTTGAGAGCATACACGCTTTCCCTGCCCGGACACACCCATAAGACTTTAGCCATCAGTGTATTCATGTATTGAATGTATTTAAATAACCTTGTATGGACATTTCCTGTGTGAAGAGGAGATCCTGTGATGACCACTCCCATGGAGGTCAGATGCTGTGTCCTCACTTCCTATGGAGGAGGTCACATGTTGTGACATCACTTCCTGCTGGGAGTTTAATAAAAGGAGCCGTGAGGCTCGAGGCGACCAGTTTTTTGCTGGGAGGCCTTGATGATGAGACCAGTCTGGTGATTCTTCTTGATTTGTATGAATGGGATGAATGGAAGGTGAGTAAATTTTAGCTTAAGATGCATTATATCATTAAGACAAAATGTGTTACTATTAGAGACACGATACCTGGCTGTATGCTCTGCGTACAGCCTAATTTCGCTGACAATGTCTAGACACACTCTCCTCCACCGTCATCCGTAATCCACCACAAGTGTGCCCCAGCCTCTCACCTCAAGTAAAGACCCCCAACGGGTCTAATGGCACTTCAGGTAGATAAAAATCCTGAGGGTACTATCCGATTCCCAATCTTCTCTTGGGAGTGTCAGATATGGTTGCAGTATGTAGTAATGTAGGTGGATAGGAACAAGCAGTCTTCTCCCTCCAAGTAAATATATCCTCCTAGTCCTTAGATTCCTCCACTCTCCTCCATTTACAGCTCATAGAAGATAAAGGAAATCTCCATAGTGTAGTATTTCAATAAAATAAAAATGTATTTGACAGCAGCAACGTACATATAAATTAGGAGTAATCAGCATCAATCTAATCAAGAACTTACGATCTCAGCCATGACCGGAAGTAGAACGTCACCCGTCTCCTTCCTGATGCGTTGCGTCACAGATCACGTGACGTTCTCAAGGGTTTGGAGTCGGGTAGACGTAGCCGGAAATTAAATACATTTAATATTGTTATGGCAACCCGATGACCACCTTTACAACTTCAGTTTAATGCATAATAATCATGGCAATATTTTAGATGAAGAGCAACTCATCACACAAATCCAAACATAAATACATATTAAAAAAATGACCAATTTAAAATCAAAATAATTAATATAATGGACACATTCACCTACAACGACATCTAGTGGTAGTTAATTAAATAGCATATAGAATCTTCAATAAATTGTCCAATTTCACATCTATTAAAAATTGGATATAAAACAATTTAAATCGAACTCTACGTTATGCCAACAATTGTAGTTGATGGATCCAATGAGATTCCATTTGACTGAGTATAATGATTTTTTTTTTTTTAAAGGAAAAATTTATTTTGTTTTTTAGAATAACAATACAGTAGAAAAACTAGTAAGTCAAAGTGTGATACAGATTAGTGAACATAAGCAATTGGGGAGTCCCAAGAGTCCGTCTACTGGTAGAGAGGGGGGGGGGCGAGTAGGTTGGGGAGAAAATGACATATTATATGGTGAGGGGGAGGGGGAGTGAACCCTGGCCGAGATAGCTGCACTGAGCTCAGATAAGTAGCCTAGGTAAGCATCCAACATGGCAACAGAACATACAAAGATGAAAGTCTAGTAGAGTTGTATAGTTAGGGCTTATGGAGATCCAAAGAAAGGAATGCCTTGAAGGCTCACATTACAGCATTTACAGATGAGTATCCAGAGAGTATAAGTTTGGGGGGGGGGGGGGGTATGAGATGGGGCCAGTTAGTCCAAAGGTGGTGCTGACGAAGGAGACACGTGGACATCAATACAGGAGTTTAATGATTTTATTATCACCTCTCCAGTGGGGTTTATATTTTTCTATACCACAGACCATAAGAGATGAAGGATCTTTATTATGGTATTGGGCATAATGCCTAGATAGACTATGTTTAAGGAAGCTCTTTTTAATATTCTGTATACGTTCTCTCAAACGCTTCCATAATGGTCTCTTATGCCGCGTACACACGATCGGACCTTTTTCCGACCAAACTCCCATCAGAATTCCGACGGAATTTCATCAGAAAAAATAGAACAGGTTCTAATTTTGAAATTCCGATGGAATTCATTGGAATTTCTCCGATGGGGCCCACACACGGTCGGAATTTCCAATAAAAAAAACTCTGCCGGACTCCGTCTGACTTTTTTCATCGGAAATTCCTATCGTGTGTACACCACATTAGTCCTCCCCAGGGCCGTTTGAAGGAATTTGGGGGCCCCAAGCAAAATGGACATGGAGGCCATCCCAACCCCCCACCCCCACTCCCACTCACGCAAAGCCTACAGGAACCACAGCATAGCGATACAGTTTAAGCTCACCCACACTTTATATAAATAAAAAAGGTTTACAGTGCAAATACTGCTGTTGCATATAATCCAACATACTTAAAACACATACATGTTTATGGACAGTGCGATGGGCAGGGGGACCGTGGGATGGGCAGGGGGACCGTGGGATGGGCAGGGGGACCGTGGGAAGGACAGGGGGACCGTGTGATGGACAGGGGGACTCAGCACTGTAATATCCACATCATCTCCCCTGTAATGTCAACATCACCTACCCTGTAATGTCCACATCTCTCCCACTGTAATGTCCACATCTCCCCCCTGTAATGTCCACATCTCCCCCACTGTAATATCCACATCTCCCCCACGTAATGTCCACATCTCCCCCCTGTAATGTCCACATCTCCCCCCTGTAATATCCACATCTCCCCCCACTGTAATATCCACATCTCCCCCCACTGTAATGTCCACATCTCCCCCACTGTAATGTCCACATCTCCACCCTGTAATATCCACATCTCCCCCCACTGTAATATCCACATCTCCCCCACTGTAATGTTCACATCTCCCCCCTGTAATGTCCACATCTCCCCCCCTGTAATATCCACATCTCCCCCCACTGCAATGTCCACATCTCCCCCACTGTAATGTCCACATCTCCCCCACTGTAATGTCCACATCTCCCCCACTGTAATGTCCACATCTCCCCCACTGTAATGTCCACATCTCCCCCCCTGTAATGTCCACATCTCCCCCCTGTAATGTCCACATCTCCCCACTCACCTCGGCTGCTGCCACCGGGTGTACCAAGATGGCCTCCGCTCCGGAGCTAGGCCGAAGCCGCGGCCTTTCCTATGGCCGAAATCTGCGGATCCGCTCAGGGCGGAAATCCAGGACAGGCAGCAGGCTGGCACCCTAGGCTGGGGCCCCAGGCCAGCTCGGGGCCCCAAGCAATTGCTTGTTTTGCCTGTCCTGTTCCGACGGCCCTGGTCCTCCCCACATATTGAATAATGCAAGGACATTCTAGAACAGGGGGGTTGGCAACCTGGGCCCTCCAGCTGTTGCAGAACTACAAGTCCCATCATGCCTCTGGGGGTAATCGTAACTGCCAGCCTTGCAATGCCTCATTGGAAAATGTTGTTCCACAACAACTGGAGGGCCCCAGGTTGCCTACCCCTGTTCTAGAAGTTACAGTATACTACTCCTTGAGTCTTTACATGAAATACAATTCTCAATTTTCTGTTAGCAAAAACGAAAATTTCATGGATCATGGCTCAAGAAAAGATAGCGGGTATACTCTTGGATCGCTCCATGAAATTGGAATCGATCTGGGAACCTTCATAAATGTTCCTCTTCACCAGTGGTTCTCAACCTTTCTAGTGCTGTGACCCCTTGATAAAATTTCCCAAGTTGTGGGGACCCCTAACCGTAAAATGTATTATCGTAGCGTGGGTTGTCAGCACCCAAGGCACGACAAGTCAGTGCTGGGGGGAGTTCTGATCAGCCAACTTGGGTGCTCTTGATCAAGGTCATATGCTGATCTGAGAACTGTAGTGGGGACTTTTAATGACAACTATAATCACAGGTAGCGTTACTCACTGTGTCTCTGACTTTGTGGTGTCTCGCAGCAGTGACACCTCTGCTGAAATCAGGAGATAGGGTCTCCTCCAGCCCCTCCAACTTCACATTCCTCACCAGTCAGCTGACCTCTTGTCTCTGCCCCCCAGCCATGCCGTGAACTGAATGGGTAGCTGCGAAGAAGCTGAGTGGGCAGCCGTGGACCCCAGGAACAGCCCAGCTGGGTGGCCACAGGCTCCAAGGACAGCCTTGCTGGGCGGCCACGAAAAAGCTGGGAGAGTGGTGCAGGATTCAGGAACAGCCCAGGATTCGGTGACCCCTGGCAAATCGTTATTCGACCCCCAGGTTGAGAACCACTGCTCTACACACTTGACCTCATACCGGCTGCACACTCTCTCTCGCCTGTGAGTGCACTCCTCTAGTCGGTCCTTCTTCCCTTCTTCTGTTCCTAACTCCTTACTTCTCTGCCTCTCTTCTCACGTTCTTTGCCTGCTAAAGGCCCTCACCCTTTCAGATTTCACTAATATTGGTGTAAGATTGATGACTGGAAGCCAGTAATCCATCTCCAACGATATCTCTTTAAAGTTGGAGATACATTGCCCTCCATTGCCTTTTTGTTTGTTTTTTTCTTCTTGATCCATGACTATTAAACAATAGTGAGTTCTTCCTCTGGTGGCCGAGACGTCTAGGTGGAGTAAACCTGACCACAGTTTGATCCCATTAGGGGTGGCAGGCCTAGCTCCCCAGGTCTCCCTGCCCTTCAATTATCTTAATGTTATGTGTTCAGATGCACATTCAATGCCTCGACTGATGATTAGAATTTGTCGTAATAGTTATTTTCTTTGCAAAGTGCACTAAGTGCAATAATTTTCTTCTTACACCTATTTCAATATTTGGCCATGTTGGCCGAGGTATGAACATTTATCCTTTACATGCTCTTGTATGCTATTTTGTAAAATCAATAAAAACATTGAAACAAAAATTCCCAATTTTATAGCTAGTGCCAGTTACTACAGACCTAAAATCCCCCTTTTTCTTCTTACTTTCTTTCGTATGTCTACAGGTATATCAATTTTTACATGGATAAAAACCTTTTAAAAAAAATATATATATATTTTTAGATGGTGGATCCAACGCTGTATCCTGGCCTAGGCCAACAAGGCCCAGGCCTAGGGCAGCACTTTGCAGGGGGGCAGCACGGAAAAAGTCCCTGCCGGCTTGCGCCACACTGTTAGTGTGCTTCTAATTTTGACTGTCCTATCATCCTGGACCACAAACCTTCCTCATTGTGCTATATGTTTTCTGCTGCACCATTGGCATGGATATATCTTCTTCCTCTCCATCAAATTATCAGAAATTTGTGCTTAAAGTAGAACTATAGGCAAACTTTTTTTTTTCATTTTGGATAGAGTAAGGGAGGGTTATAGCCCCGGTCAGTTTATTTTTTACCATCCCTGTCCCATAGCAGAAATTTCCCTTCACTTCCGGCCCCATAGCCAAATAGGAAGTGAGAAGAAATCTATGTAAATTAAGGGACTCCATTGCCCCCCCCCCCAGGCCCTCAGAACTAGTGTCCCCACTCAAAATTTTCAGGGTGGGTCTTAAACAGCAAGGGGTGTGGCCTTGACAGGAAGGGGTGGGTTATATTTAAATTAGGGGGTGCACAAGTTTAGTCAGGCCTATGGCAGCACAAAACCTAAATACACTACTGGGTGGATCTACCACATTCTTGGCAATTTTATCTCTCAAAGTAGGTGCTCTTTTATATGTAAATCTAGGAATGTCCGATAATATTTGTCCGAGGTGCCTACCTGCTTTTAATGCACAAAACGGTGAACACATTTATATTTGTCTTTATCTCAACATAGGGATAGAATTTGGCCAACTGGAAAAGATGACCAATTGGTGTAAATGTGAACAAATTCATTGTTTGGTCATTGATTTGGCTATTTGGGCTTCTTATCGGCGAGACCTGAAAACTGTATGTAGTGAGACACAAATGTCATTGTCAGGACCAGGATCTGAACCCAGACTCATGACCTCTGCTGTGTGCGGTAGTAGCTCTCCTTGCTGAGCCACCTGGGATGGTTGACAGCATCCTGTTTAGACATTTGGATAATCTTTTCTTGTATCTTGTTTTTGATAAACCTTGAACTCCTTGTTTCTCCCAATAACTTCCTATTTAAGCCACGCCTTTGCACTTCCTGTTTGCCAGATTATTGTTCTCTTTCCAGCTTATATCTTGCTCCTTGCAGCTGTCCTTATCTCCACTACTGCTCGTTGCCAACCTTTGGCTTGTTCCTGCAACCACTTGTTACCAACCTTTGGCTTGTTTACTGACTACTCTTCTGCTTGATCACTCCCTGCTATATCTGGACTCCAGCTTGCTCACCTTCTGGTGGGGCGATACTGAGGACTGCGACCTGGAACTAACACACAGCAAAACCCATGTCCACCATCAGGTGAATACCAGTTAGTGCTTAGACCCAGCACCTCAGGTGAGCCCATGTCATCCACCAGGGTGACATGCTTATGTACTTATCCAGCTGGTTGGTGAGAGTCTCTCTACTGATATAGCTACTGGCCTCCGAGCCTGACCCATGACCATGACAGCCATACATACTGACTTTTTTTTTTTTTTGAGTTTGCATACAAATACAATATTAATGGTGATAAAATGCATTAATTGTACACTATGGGATGAATGTAATAAAATATATTAAATTTAAAAAAACAAAGCTTTTCATATTCACACCACAGTTAGCCAAGGATCAGGATCAGCATTGATAAATGGGTCTGTGAAAATAACAAGCAATATTTTAATTAAGCAGAGGTAATGTAACACAATCTGCAGAATCGGATGCATACGTTTTTATAGCACAATTATGCATTTCATTGAGCTGGAAATTTTACGGCTTCCATGAGAATTAACAAGCAAAGTTTGGAATATTAAATGGAAAAAATAAATAAAAAATTGGTTGTTAATCTCATCTGGAATATTCACTGCAAGCTGGTGTCAAAATGTGTCTGCAAAATGGTATGAATAACCTTTCCATAATGTAAGACCCTCTATCAAGTTTTCCAAAATTTTTCAAACTGTTAATTTTTAAGACACAGAGGTGGGAGATTTACTAAAACTGGAGCACTCAGAATCTGTTGCACCAATCAGCTTCCAACTTCAGCTGGTTCAATTAAGCTTTGACAAGAAGGCCGGTGTCAGGAAAGAGTTCACCCGCTGGTGGCGCTATTGGTCCTATGGATTGCAGCACTCGTGTCCACCAGCAGGTGTCTTCTTGCAGCCAGTATCTATAGTGGGGGATCTCACCTGCTGGTGGTGCTGTCTGATCCATGGGCCGTAGTACCGGCGTCCACCAGCGGGTGTATTACGGTAGTGTGAAGCAGGCAGCACTTCCTCCGCTCAGCTGTCACATGAGGACAATCACTGCAGTCCTATAAATACCCAGCGAGCCCTTACATGCTTACCTTGGTATCTCTCTCTCCTGAGCCTGCATCTGACCCTGAGCCTGCATCTGACCCGACCTGATCCTATCCTGAGCCTGCATCTGACCCTGAATCTGACCCGACCTGATCCTATCCTGATCCTGCATCTGACCCGACCTGATCCTATCCTGAGCCCATCCTGGACCTGCCCCTTCTGTTACCTGTTGACCTTGAATTCCTACCTACAGCCTGTCCATCCATCCTCTCCCTGCCCTGTTGTGTTCCCGTCCTCACCCATCTGCTGATATCCCCTGGTGTATGATCTCGGCCTGGCTTTGTTTACGATTACGGTATCTCCCCTTGATTTGTATATACTATTCGTTGTTGGTTGTGCACTGGTTGTTTTCACTTGTTTTTCACCTTGTAAATAAACACCTTTTATTTCACTTACATGCGTTTTTTGGTCTCCTCTGTGTAGTCACATAGTCTGGTCTACTAGATTCCCTGTCAGCCGGGCTCAGACTGGTATGACACGACTGTTGTGTGGCTGTCATCCTACTTTGCCCTGTGACATCAGTCCTACATCGCTCCTATTTCCATCAGACTTGAATGAACAGGATACCATTTTGCTCCGACTTTGAGATAGTCCGACTTGTCCTTTGTCCAATTAAAACAATCCCAGTGTGACATAAATTCCTTTTACTGCTGCTGTAATCACCATGTCAGATGTCACAAGTCGGATGGTTAGGACTAGGGATGAGCTTCGTGTTCGAGTCGAACATACGTTCGACTCGAACATCGGCTGTTCGATCGTTCGACGAAGATCGAACGATTTGGGCCGTTCGCGCCAAATTCGAGTGACGCGAACGGCCCACAATGCACTACGCCATCGCAGTGTCATCCAGGCGCTGTGATTGGCCAAGCATGCACTGTGACCCCGCATGCTTGGCCAATCACAGCGCCAGCAGCGAGGAGAGCAATGATTGGCCACAGGCAGGATGCCTGTGGCCAATTATTGCTGAGGGGGTTTAGTACACGCCCCACACTATAAAAGGCCGCCAGCGCGGCGGCCTTGTGTAGTGTGTTCCGGAGCAGGGAAAGAGAAGCATAGGCAGGGACAGTGTCATTTTTTCCTTTACTAATCCTGGATTCCTTGTGTTTAGGGACAGAGAAGGATAGGTAGGGAGAGTGTCAGTGTGTCATTCTGTGCTAAACCTTGTTTGTAGGGACAGAGAAGGACAGTGAGGGAAAGTGTCAGTGTGCTATTCTGTGCTAAATCTTGTTTGTAGGGACAGAGAAGGACAGTGAGGGAAAGTGTCAGTGTGCTATTCTGTGCTAATCCTTGTTTGTAGGGACAGAGAAGGACAGTGAGGGAAACTGTCAGTGTGCTATTCTGTTCTAAACCAATCTTGCTGAACCATATTTGAAATCCTTGAGTTTAGGGACAGAGAAGGACACTCGTGGAAACTATCAGTGTGCTATTCTGTGCTAAATCTTGTTTGTAGGGACAGAGAAGGACAGTGAGGGAAACTATCAGTGTGCTATTCTGTTCTAAACCAATCTTGCTGAACCATATTTAAAATCCTTGAGTTTAGGGACAGAGAAGGACACTCGTGGAAACTATCAGTGTGCTATTCTGTGCTAATCCTTGTTTGTAGGGACAGAGAAGGACAGTGAGGGAAACTGTCAGTGTGCTATTCTGTTCTAAACCAATCTTGCTGAACCATACTTGAAATCCTTGAGTTTAGGGACAGAGAAGGGCACTCGGGGAAACTGTCAGTGTGCTATTCTGTTCTAAACCAATCTTGCTGAACCATATTTGAAATCCTTGAGTTTAGGGACAGAGAAGGACACCCGGGGAAACTATCAGTGTGCTATTCTGTGCTAAATCTTGTTTGTAGGGACAGAGAAGGACAGTGAGGGAAACTATCAGTGTGCTATTCTGTGCTAAACCAATCTTGCTGAACCATATTGCAAATCCTTGTGTTTAGGGACAGATAAGGATAGGCAGAGGACAGTGTCAGTGTCTTTGTTGCTAAGCCTCCTGCACAGTATACACCTGAAGGTAGCCCTTATTGCTGTTTTTCCCATCTCCCTGCAGGCCATCCATTAAAATGTCTGGAAGGCAAACAAGGAGAGGCAGACAGTCAGGAGGCAAAAAAAGAGGGCAAGCAGGCTCTGTCTGGGGGCAACAGTGCTGGTCATGGACGCGGTGCATTGTCATCAGCACATGGCCATGGGACACGCTTGTCCTTCTTTTCGGCAGCTGGACATGTTGAGCCACATCATGCCGAAGACTTGGTAGAGTGGATGACCAAGCCCACCTCATCCTCCTCATCCTCTCTCACCCAGGCTCAGGGTACTGGCAAAGCAGCTGCCAAAGCGTCCTCTTCTCTGGTATCAATGACATCATTAGTCACTCCTTCCCTAGACCCACCATGTCCTCCTCCTGAGGAGTCCCCCGAACTGTTTGAGCACAGTGTTGGGTACATGCTCCAGGAGGATGCCCAGCGTTTCGAAGGATCTGATGATGATACCCAGCTAGAGGAAGGCAGTAGCGTGAGAGCTGAGAGAGGGGATGCTCAAGAAGGACACCAATCTGGCAGTCATGCTCCAGCAGCTGCAGCATACTGCCAGATTGGCTCCAGTGATGAGGAGGGAGGGGATGATGAGGTCACTGACTCCACGTGGGTGCCTAATAGGAGAGAGGAGGAGGATGAGGAGGAGGCACATCTCCAACGAGGCAGGATGCCCTTGGGTGGCCAGCGTATGGGCAGCACACCGACGGAATCACACCGCAGAGCTTCGCCTGTGCAGGGCGCTGCCTCTGCCCGTCATTCAAAAAGTTCTTTGGTGTGGGCCTTTTTTGAGGCGAGTGCATCAGATCGCACAGCTGCTGTTTGCAACATATGTCTCAAGCGTATATCGCGTGGCCAAAACATCAGCCGCTTGGGCACCACATGCTTGATCAGACATATGTTGACCTGCCATTCAGCTCGTTGGCAAGCCTACCTTAAAGACCCACACCAAAGAACAAAGCGGACCTCTCCTTGCACCGCATCAGCTGGGATCTCCAACCCCAGTATACCTTCAGTCCTCTCTGAAACCTGCACTGAGAGGAATGAAGGTGTAGAATTAGGTGTGTCACAGCCAAGTACTTGCGGCCACTCTGCTAGCAGTACACCGACGTCCGATTCTAGCAGGCAAATTTCCCTGCCCCAGCTGCTGGACCGTCGAAAGAAGTTCACTCCCAGCCATCCACATGCCCAGCAGTTGAATGCTAGCTTGGCTAAATTGCTAGCGCTTCAACTGCTGCCTTTTCAGTTGCTAGACTCGGCCCCCTTCCGTGAGTTTGTGCAATGTGCGGTTCCTCAGTGGCAGGTTCCCAAACGCCACTTTTTCTCACGGAAGGCGATTCCGGCTCTCTACAGGCATGTGGAAGGCAATGTCTTGGCCTCGCTGGACAGGGCGGTCAGCGGTAAGGTGCATATTACCGCTGACTCATGGTCCAGCAGGCATGGACAGGGATGTTACCTTTCTTTCACGGCCCATTGGGTCACTCTTTTGGCAGCTGGGAAGGATGCAGGACAAGGTGCAGTAGTGTTGGAGGTTGTTCCGCCGCCACGCCTCCAAAATGCTACTACTGGTTGTGACACACCTCTCTCCTCCACCCCCTCCTCTTCTTCTTCCTCCATGGCCTCTTCCTGTGGTTTGTCCTCGGAACCAGCGGTGCTCCGTAGGCGTTCAAGAGGCTACGCAAGTACGCAGGCAAAAAGATGCCATGCCGTGCTTGCGCTGGTGTGTTTGGGGGACAGGAGCCACACTGGGGCAGAGGTCCTGTCTGCTCTGCAGGGGCAGGCCGAGAGGTGGTTGACGCCACGCCAGCTTAAGCCAGGAATGGTGGTTTGCGACAATGGCACCAACCTCCTCTCCGCCCTCTGACAGGGACAACTGACCCATGTGCCCTGTATGGCTCACGTCCTTAACCTGGTGGTGCAGCGGTTCTTGGGCAGGTACCCTGGCTTACAGGATGTCCTCAGGCAGGCCAGGAAAGTCTGTGTGCATTTCCGCAGATCTTATAATGCCAGTGCTCGCCTGGCTGAGCTGCAAAAGGAGTTGAACCTGCCCAAGAACCGCCTTATATGTGACATGCCCACCAGGTGGAACTCAACGTTGGCCATGCTGCAGCGGCTGCACACGCAGCAGAGGGCCATCAATGAGTACCTGTGCGACTACGGCACCAGGACATGGTCAGGGGAGCTCAGGTTTTTTTCACCACGCCAGTGGGGCATGATCAGGGATGCATGCACTGTCCTGGCACCATTTGAGGAGGCCACGAGGATGGTGAGCAGTGACAGTGCATGCATCAGTGACACTGTACCTCTTGTCCACCTGTTGGAGCACACGCTGCGTGGAATAATGGACAGGGCACTTGAGGCAGAACAGAGGCAGGAAGAGGAGGACTTCCTTGCCTCTCAAGGCCCCCTTTACCCAGACAGTGTTCCTTCTGTCCCACCCATCGCACAGGAAGAGGAGGAGGAGGAGGAGGAGGATTGTGTCAGCATGGAGGTGGAGGCTGGCACTCAGCATCATCAGCAGCAGTCTTTTAGGGATGATTTACAGTCCCAAGAAACCAGTGGACTTGTACGTGGCTGGGAGGAGGTAGCTGCGGATCATGTCGTCCTTAGTGACCCAGAGGACTCCGGACTGAATGCCTCAGCTAACCTACGCTGCATGGCCTCCCTGATCCTGCAAAGTCTGCGGAAGGATCCTCGTATTCTTCGCATCAAGGAGAGGGACCATTACTGGCTGGCCACTCTCCTTGATCCACGGTACAAGGGTAAGGTTGCAGACCTTATGTTACTGTCGCAGAGGAAGCAGAGGATGAGACAACTCCGGGAGGCCTTGCAGAAAGGTCTGTGCAACGCGTTCCCAGAGACTGGGAGGTTACAAACTCCTGGTCCTGGACAACGAGTTGCTGAGGCTTCGGGCAGTCAAAGAAGGAGCGGTGGGGAAGGTGGCCGTCTGACCGATGCGTTCAGACAATTCTTTAGTCCGCAGCCCCAAAGTATGATCGGTTCCAGCAACCATCGCCAGCGTCTGATATACATGGTGCAGGAATACCTAGGGGCAAGGTTAGACTTGGACACCTTCCCCACCGAAAATCCTCTGGCTTACTGGGTCTTGAGGATGGATCACTGGCCAGAGCTTGCACAGTATGCAATTGAGCTACTGGCCTGTCCTGCATCCAGCGTTTTTTCAGAACGCACATTCAGTGCTGCTGGAGGATTTGTCACGGATCACAGGGTGCGCCTGTCCACCGACTCGGTTGATCGACTGACTTTCATCAAGATGAACCAGTCTTGGATCACCACCAGCTACCACACACCTGATGCTGATATAACAGACTAATTGATTTTAAAATGTCACATCCCTTCAAGACTGATGCTGATGCTGAGTGCCTGTGCTGTTATGTTGACTGGCTATCCTCCTCCTCCTCCGCAATGATACGATTAATGATGATAGCTTGGAAGATCATTTTGGTTTATGGGTGACGCCACCAGTGGCTAAGGCCCAATTTTTCAGCCCCTGTTTAACAGGGGCGTGTAATTACAATTTTTGATGCAATACTTTGCAACAGGCCTCATTGCTGTGCTCCAAGTACAGTACCTGTGAGGGGTTGCAGTGTTGTGCCACCAGTGCCTAAGGCCCAATTTTTCAGCCCCTGTTCAACAGGGGCATGCAATTATAATTATTGATCTAATAATTCACAGCAGGGCCCATTGCTGCGCCCACCAAGAGTAACTGTCAGGCCTTACAGTGTTGTGTCAACACCACCACCACCACCACCACCACCAAAGGCCCAATTTTTCAGCCCCTGTTCAACAGGGGCATGCAATTATAATTATTGATATAATAATTCACAGCAGGGCCCATTGCTGCGCCCACCAAGAGTAACTGTCAGGCCTTACAGTGTTGTGGCACAAGCACCACCATCAAAGGCCCAATTTTTACTACCACTGTTCAACAATTATATGTTATTACAATTCCTGATATAATAGTTGACAGCAGGGCGTTCCAGCACCCACCAAGAATAACTGTGAGTGCTTACAGTGTTGTGCCAACACCAACACCTAAGGGGCCAATTTCTGCAGAGTATATACGGCAGGTCCCTACTTTCAAACATCCAACTTACAAACGACTACTACTTGCAAACGGAAGAAGACAACAGGAAGTGAGAGGAAATCTACCCCTTGGAAGGAAAATTCTCTCCTGTAAGAATTAATATGGGAGAAAGGTGTCTCCTCTCTACTGATGCTTTATCACCAATCCTTGTTTCAATAAAAACACCACATTTCAAAAACAGTTGTCATTGGGACGCAAAGTGAGGTGAAATGTTCTGAACAGGGGCACAGACAGCAAAACAAATGTCACAGGGGTGATAACCCTTCCCTATGTTTTCCAAAAAGCTTAAAAATAGATTTTTTGGCTGGAGCTACACTTAAACAATGTACCTGTTCATAATTACAAACAGATTCTACATAAGAACAAACCTACAGTCCCTGTCTTGTATGCACCGCCTGTATACGGCTGTTCAGAGTATATAGGGCCTTTTTTATTTTGTGTGCGGGGTTCCCCTTAATATCCATACAAGACCCAAAGGGGCTGGTAATGGGCTGGGGTAGGGGGAGGGGGGTGATGGGGTAGCTATGCCATTTTTCTTAAAGATTTTCATCCATATTACCGGGACCAGACATTACATTAAAGCCGCAAGCAGTTTTAAATGGCTTTTTTTTCCTTTAGAAATGTAATTCTGTGCAGGGACAGTTCTAAACACGGGAAACACGTGGCACTTCACAGGCATACTTTAGACACCCCCCAGGTACAATATTTAAAGGAATATTTGACTTTTTTTTTTTCACTTTATGCATCATTAAAATGACTGCTCCCAAAAAAGTCAGTTTTTAAAACTTATTTTTGCATTGATACATGTCCCCTGGTGCAGAACCCGGGTTCCCAAACTCTGTTTAGGACAATAACATGGATAATAGTCGTTATAATTAGGACTTTAGAATTCGAACGTTCGCATCCATTGTATTTAATAGGGTTCTAATGTTCGTGCGAACTTTCGGTCCGTTTGCGGGTTCTGGTGCGAACCGAACCCGGGGGTGTTCGGCTCATCACTAGTTAGGATGAGGATCCTATTTTGATCCGACTTCAATGATATTCAATGGGCTGAAGTAGGACCAAAGTCGGACCAAAGTAGTGCAGGAGCCTTTTCTAAAGTCGGACCAACTTGAGTCGGACCAGTTAAGACGGCTCTTATAGGGAACCATTGATTTGTACACGTCATGCAACATGAGCTCCCAAAGTCGAAGCGTATGTCACACCAGTGTGAACCCAACTTAAAACCTGGAAGCTGATTGGTTTCTATGCAGAGTTGCACCAGATTTTGCACTCTCCAGTTTTAGTAAATCACCCCCGAAATAAATGTAATGACTTTGGGTTTGATTTATTAAAATGGGAAAAAAATGGAAAAAAAAAATGTAAAGAAAATGGGTAAAAAATAAATGACATTCCCCACAACATCCCACAGCGTTTCAGTCACCTTAAAGTGGGTAACTGGTAGACTTGTACACAACGGAAAAAATTGTTTAGTTTAGTTTCTTTTCGGTCCTGTTGATTCGTAATCATTCGTAATTTTGCTAAACGGGATTTTTCGCGTTCGGACTAATTCGTATTTTCGCAAGCGACATTTTTAGTTGAATCGGAACTTTCGTATTAATGTAAGCCTTATTTTTAGTTGATTTATATTTTGTACTTTCGGTAGAGTACATTGTTTTTCGTTGATTCTGGACACAACTCCTACTTTCGTAAAAAAAATTTGGTTCGTTGAGTCGTAATTTTCCGTGTCTCCCTCACAATGGCGCTGCCTAGCGTGCTTCGAATGGATTCGTACATTCGTAACGTTTTTTGGTTCGTTGATTCGTAATTTTCCATGTCTCTCTCACAATGGCGCTGCCTAACATGCTTCGAATGGATTCGTACTTTTCTAAATACATTGCGGTTATTTGTAACGATTCGAAATCTCGTATTTTACTTTCATTTTTGACATGCGGCTATAGCCTTCGCCCCTGTACACCATTTTGAGAGGGAGTTCAGCACGGTGAGGGAGGAGCAAAGAGCAGAGCAGAGTATTATTGTGCTTCGAATGGATTCGTACATCCGTAACTTTTTTTGATTCGTTGATTCGTAATTTTCCGTGTCTCTCACAATGGCGCTGCCTAACGTGCTTCGAATGGATTCGTACACTCGTAAAAAAAATTTGCTTCGTTCATTCAGAATTTTCCGTGACGGATCACAACAAGTCGACTTGCTGTTGCATTAGGCCGCAAAAACGAATTATGGCGAAGGCATTCGCTATTTGCGATATAATTTATTTCGGATTCGGTTTTATTCGTATTTGCTTTGTTCGGAAATTCAAATGTTTTCGAACGTCCGAAAGTTGCTAAATTCGTACGAATTTCGATTCGTTATGAAACTAAACGAATTGCACAAGCCTAGTAGCTGGGCAAAATAAAAATGGCATATATATTGAAATCTGTAAATAACATTTACACAGCAGTCCCTCCGTAACTTAACCACTTCTGGACCGCCCGCCCTCGTTATACGTCGGTATTTTGATGCTAAATACCATTGTTATGGTAGCAGATAGCTGCCATAACCCCGCTATTTCTGAAAAATAGCGCTGCTTTAACCACTTCTGGACCGGCCGCCACCGTTTTACATCGCTACTTCGAAGAGGAATACCATTGTTATGGTAGCAGCTACCTACCATAACCCCGGTATCCTCTTCAAGAGCGGGCGGTCCGGTTTCCGATTAAAAGTGGTCTCTGTGGCGGATTCGCTGCTAGATCACTTTTATCTGCGGCAGGAGAGGGCTCCCGCCACTCTCCGGTGCCCTCCGCTGCCTACTGGAGCCGTCGGTAGGGGTGGAGGCGATCGGCTTCTTGTCCCTGTGTGGTATGGAGACAAGTGAGGGGAAGATGGCCCCCACCTGTCTCCATATCATTGCAGGGCGGAAGCGACAGCAAAACGTCACTTCCGCCCAATGCACTTAAAGGGATTATTTTTTTAAATGACATTACATTATTTTTTTTTATTGCATTGAAGTGTAGTGTAGTGTAGTGTAGTGAAGTCTTTTTGACTCCAGACCTCATATGCAAGAGGTCCTGTCATGCTTTTTTTCTATTACAAGGGATGTTTACATTCCTTGTAATAAGAATAAAAGTGACACCATTTTTTTTTTTAAAAAAGTGTAAAACTAAAAAACAAAAAGGTAAAATAAATAAGATTTTTTTTTTTTTTTTAGCGTGCCTGGTCCCGCCGAGCTAGCATGCAGAATCGAACGCATACTTGAGTAGCGCCCGCATATGAAAACGGTATTCAAACCACACATGTGAGGTATCGCTGCGATCGTTAGAGCGAGAGCAATAGTTGTAGCCCTAGACATCCTCTGTAACTCAAAACATGCAACCCGTAGAATTTTTAAAATGTCGCCTATGGAGATTTTTAAGGGTATACGTTTGTCGCCATTCCACGAGCGGGCGCAATTATGAAGCGTGACATATTGGGTATCAAATTACTCAGCGTAACATTATCTTTCACAATATAAAAAAAAAATTGGGCTAACTTTACTGTTGTCTTATTTTTTAATTCAAAAAAGTGTATTTTTCCCAAAAAAGTGTGCGCAAATACGGTGTGACAGAAAGTATTGCAATGACCGCCATTTTATTCTCTAGGGTGTTAGAAAAAATATATATATAATGTTTGGGGGTTCTAAGTAATTTTCTAGCAAAAAAAACAGTTTTTAACTTGTAAACACCAAATCTCAGAAAGAGGCTTAAGTGGTTAAGTGGATTCGCCTTGAGATTGCTTTTGTCAGCTCCATACCATTGGATGACGGAAGCAACATCAAATGTCACTTCCGCCCGATGGTCCTAAATGGGATTTTTTATTTATTTTTTAAAGACATTTTATTTTGTTTTTTTATCGCTTTTAAGTCTCAATGTGAGATCTGAGGTCTTTTTTACCCCAGACCTCACAGGGATGTTTACATTCCTTGTAATAGGAATAAAAGTGATCCATTTAAAAAATAAATAAAATCAAAAGTATAATAAATAAGAAAAACAAAAAAATATCCTGTCCCTCCGTGCTCACGCGCAGATCGAATGCATACACAAGTCATGCCCACATATGCAAATGGTGTTCAAACCCCACATGTGAGGTATTGCCGCAATCATTACCGCGAGAGCAATAATTCTAGCACTAGACCTCCTCTGTAACGTAAAACTGGTAACCTGTAGAAATCTTTAAACGTTGCCTATAGAGATTTTTAAGTACAAAAGTTTGTCGCCATTCCACAAGCAGGCCCAATTTTGAAGCGTGACATGTTGGGTATCAATTCTTTCTTTTTTTTTAAAGATTTATTTATTGAGTTTTTTCATGTACAAAGCAAACAGTCTCGCAAATGGTTACATCACATGTATATAACATTGCACAGTAATGATAGCACCACAGGGCTATATGGTAGCACAATATAAAAGATTGTGAACCCCGGTTCCTCAACGGAGGAAAACTAAAAAAACAAAATAAGTAGGTCGACCAAAGTGAGCCAGGTAGGGCCCCACTATGGGAAATCATAGTATAGTAAGCAGTGGAGATATAACCAAGTACAGTCAACCCCTACATACACACCCACTCAGCCATACACACCTCACCGCCCCCCCCCCCCGCACCTCCTACCAGAACCCGAGAGCACCAAACCAACAACATTGTCCCCAGCAGGCTGGTTTAATGATCATGGTATCACAGTGCTTGATTGGCCAGCAAACACGCCTGACCGTAACCCCATAGAGAATCTGTGCAGTATTGTCAAGAGGAAGATGAGAGACACCAGACCCAGCAATGCAAACAAGCTGAAGGCCGCTATTAAAGCAACCTGGGCTTCCATACCACCTTAGCAGTGCCACGCTACATTGATGCAGTCATTCATGCAAAAGGAGCCCCGACCAAGTATTGAGAGATCACAGGAACAAAGGGAATTCTCTGGACTGGTGATATCAACACAAGCCCAAAGCCCACCCATCACAAGTCATAAGATACAATCTCGTCAAGCAACATAAAATCTCACAAGCCCTGAAGAAGGGTGAGCTCCTGTTCTTTGAAATGTGTTGGCGGTACCTCATCATCTTAACCAATAAAGACTTAAAACCAATTTTCAGGTTGCATGTATAACCCATCTAAATGTCGTCCGATTAGGGTTTAGTACTACTTTAACATTCTCATTTTGTTTGTACAGATTAGTTTGACGAATGTTCACTTTCAACTGTTAGATCATAATAAAAGAATAACTAATAAATCCAATTATATTTCTCTTCAGGGAGATATTTAAAGCGACTTTTTAACTCCATGTCATCGGAAATTAATTCAAACGTCTTGCGTTCTGATAGATACCCATCAATCTCAACCCCCAGAAATAATCTATTTATAGCAATTAATTTTCAAATGATTAAATTGTGTGAATTTCTACAAATTTTCAGCACTGTACCAATCTCTAGCACCTCTGTGGTAGAAGGACGCTGGAAGAATATGCATAAAAATTGAATTAATGTGGAGCTTTATACCCAAGTTATATTAATATTAAAAATGTCCTGCTTCCTCCTAATGACATTAGAAGGATCCAAATTATACTGTAAATTAGAGAGCCACAAGAGGTATTACGACTTGTCATATCTATCTATCTATCTATCTCGCTATTCATAAAGCTGGCATCATGGGGAGGCAATCATGGCTGGATCTAGGCTATCTGACCTGGGAGTGTAGTAAAAAAGAAAAAAAGGAGTGTAATGTCAACAATGTGGAAGAGATGCTGCAAACCAGTATTTCCTGTTCACTCAGCATGCTTCTGTACCATAAGTCACAACCCAGAAGTAACATCTGACAGGTAGTGCAGAGGTGGCGCAGGAGCGAACAGGGAACACCAGTATGTATTCGGCTGCAATTATATTAGGATGAATAAACAAAACCTTTACCCTCTTACATCAGGTGTCCCCATATGCATTCTCATTCTTTCCATCTCTGGTCATGTGATATATTACATGGCCTAGGGTAGGGTGATCAGACATCCCCGGTTTCTGGGGACAGTCCCCGGATTGAGGACACTGTCCCCAGAGCCAGTCTGTCCCCGGATTTGTCCCCGGATTGCAGTGGCATGGAGGGGCCATCTGGTACTCTCGCCCCGGGTGCAACATTTTGGGGGGCGCAAAATCATTACCGTGCCCCCCAAGTGTGTTGTGTCTGTTCCCCCCCACGCCCAGGGACTCCTGTAGTCCAGCCTGTCCCCCATGATCTCTCTGGTGTGGCTATTGGAGAAGCTCTTGGCAGGGGATACTGAGGTGCGTCTGGATGTCGGGAACAGTACCTGGTGCTGGGGAGAGCCCTACTCTGATAGATTATTATGGAGGCCATGGACAGGTGAGCAAAATCAACCGATCTACGTTGTTCATGTAGGGGTGTGAGTAGTGCAGGAATCAGGTAGGTCAGTGTAGTGGTCAGTATAGAACTCAGGTAAGTCAGTGTAGTGGTCAGTGGTCAGTATAGGAATCAGGTTGGTCAGTGTAGGGAACAGGTAGAGCAGTGTAGGAATCAGGTAGGTTAGTGTAGTGGTCAGTGTAGGGATAAGGTTGGTGAGTATAGTGGTCAGGAAGGTCAGTGTAGTGGTCAGTGTAGGAATCAGGTAGGTCAGTGTAGTGGTCAGTGTAGGAAACAGGTAGATCAGTGTAGGAATCAGGTAGGTTAGTGTAGTGGTCAGTGTAGGAATCAGGTAGGTTAGTTTAGTGGTCAGTGTAGGAATCAGGTAGGTCAGTGTAGTGGTCAGTGTAGGAATCAGGTAGGTCAGTGTAGTGGTCAGTGTAGGAATCAGGTAGGTTAGTGTAGTGGTCAGTGTAGGAATCAGGTAGGTTAGTGTAGTGGTTAGTGTAGGAATCAGGTAGGTTAGTTTAGTGGTTAGTGTAGGAATCAGGTAGGTTATTGCAGTGGTCAGGTAGGTGTAGGAATCAAGTTGGTCAGTACTACTGTACTAGTGGGAGGGACTCAGGGAGTGCAAATTTCTTGCCTTGTCCCAGGCGTTGACAACCCACGCTGCACCACTGACTGCATATATAATTTGAGGAAAATATGCGTATAAAATAGTTTACCATTTGCCATAAAAAAAAATATGTCCCCGGATTTCATTTTCAAAATCTGGTCACCTTAGCCTAGGGGAGACAGGAAGAAGGGCAGTCTGCCTTAATCCTCAGTCTCAGTGCCTGCCAGAGGTGCCAACCGTCCATAAATTTGCAGACAGTTTGTAAAAATCTGACAATTTTTACACTGTTCATAAAGGTCTGCTACGGACGGTGGCTGGCCGTAAAAAAATATGGCCACAGACCAGCTTTGGAACTGCGCATATACAGTTCTGAAGCCAACTGGGCTCGGGTGGGCTCGGGCAGGGCTTAGGTAAGTTTGAACAGGGCTTGGGCGGGTGGGCATGCATTGACGTTATGGCTCCACTTGGTGCATTTTAAGAATTGTAAGAGGGGTAGTCAGGAGCAAGAGTTGGAACACCGGGACCAGGGGAGGACTGGAGTTAAGAATGGAGGATCACGAAGCGGAGGAGGACCCGGGACATGGTCTGACTGAGTTTACCCTCAGTGGCAGAAGCGGGAGCTCCAGTATGGGGGAGGACTCAGAGTCCAGATGGAACATCAAGAGGGGGGCCATGGTCTGACTGACCCTGACCTCAACTGCCCCCACTGCCCTGCACCCGAGCTTAAATACTGATATTTTCACTAAAAACTGCCATTTTGGCTAACATGTTGAACTGCCAGTAAACATTTGGCTCTGTCGATAATTTTTTTTGTGTCATGTCAGTAAATTTCACTTTGGGAGATTGGCAACCATGGTGCCTGCTCTCTGGTGCACACAGCAGGCTGCTATTGGAAGGAAGAGGAGAGAAAATTTGGATTTACTGTACTGTACTAGGGTCCATTTCCGCTTAGGAGAAAACTTACTATGCTCCTGGCTTTTGCCCCTAGCACCTAGGTGAGGGTATCATCCCAATAATTTGGGAAAGATCTTGGGAACACAGAGGGTCCTAAATTTTGTATACTAAGGATTTCTCCAGTTCTTGCTGGAAGGATGGTGACATCACCCACTTTAGTGCCAGACCAGGGGTAAGGTAAGTATATTTACTAACTTTTTTCCCCACAGGTGCTTTGTTTTACACTTTAATGTAGTGATTTAGGATGGTCTTGATGTAATGAGAAGATCTTGAATTTTAGAGCAAGGTCACTTTAAGAATTTGCTATTTGTGGTTTATGGACTGCCAACTCTCACTTTCATAGCCAAGCTTACCTGCAGTTTTGCTTGTTTCTGAGACTGGCGGCACAGGAAGTGGTTAAATCTTGTGCAGCCAGTCATTTTATGTACATATTGTTCCCGCAGAATAATTTGTTACAAAGGCTCCGAAAAGGAAGTTAATTGCTATGTCGGTTTTACTTACTGCGTCCAGCTAACACTTTCATCAAACTTCCACTCAGCCAAAGAACCAATTAGTGAAGGATAAGCTGCTCTCGAAACAGGTCTCATTACACAGGTTTATATCACCTGCTTCAGGATTAGGAAATCTAATGGAGCAGACAATGTCCCTCTTTGGGATGCAACATGACTAACTAGGGTTGTGGATGGCCTGTCAGTATTAGTAACTGTTCAAATGCAAGCCACCTTGCACTTATTCTGTCACTAGTGGTCCTCTTCAGGGCATGACAATGTTCTACCCATTTGTTCATAGAACAGTGTACCATCTGAATGTCCTAGGGGGCACATCATCACACAGGCTGTTATGGTGCCCCCTGGCAGGCTACGGGGGATCACCCAAGGTGCAGAGTCTAAGTACCAGTTGGTCTTCACCAGAGCTCCTGATGGTGGAGGTGGGCCAAAAACCTGAGGGATTCCCAGTTTTGTTTTCTGCAAACTGGCACCATGTCATGGTCCTGAGGATCCCCCACCAAGAGTTGCTAACACAAGAGGTTTATGGTGCAGAGACTGTAGACAAGAGAGTAGTCAGGTCCAGGCAGAGGTCATTAGCAGTTGGCAAACAAGAAAATTGTTAGGTCCGGACATAGGTTTAGGCAGGTGGCAGGCAAGAGAAAAGTCAGGTCGATCTGGGTCAGCAAAAAATAAAAACAAGCAAGTGCCAGGTAAGTATTCAAATGCAAGCCACCAGTATTTAGGCACTTCTGTTGTCATCTTAACTTGCCAACACAACAAGATTTTAGAAGGTTTATGTAGTGTTTAAACTAGAATTCCACGCTGTAAATAAAAAAAAAAATCCACAGTTCTACATATTCTGTCCAGTGCTCTCCCCAACTTCAGTCAAGCTCCAGTGGTCCTCTTTTCCACCCATTTCTTCTTAGCAAAGTGTACCATTTACATGTTCCCTAGGGGTACATCATCACACAGGCTGTTATGGTGTCCCCTGGCAGGCAACGATGGCTCACCTCAGGATCCCCCACCAAGGAGTTGCTGAGACAGGAGGTCTGTGGTGCAGAGACTGTTCACAATGAGGTAGACAAAAGACTAGTCAGGTCCAGGCAGAGGTCATGGCAGGTGGCGAACAAATGAGGAGTTAGGTCTGGACATGAGTTTGGGTAGTACCAGGCAAGTGAGAGGTCAGGTCAATCTGAGTCAGCAACAAACAAGTAAGTGACAAGTAATATTCAAATGCAAGCTACAGGCATTTAGGCACTTCTGTTGTCACCTGAACTTGCCAACACATGATTTTAGTAAGTTTGTGTAGTGTTTAGATTAGAACACCACCAGATACTTTTTCTATGAATTCCACCCTGTATATAAAAAAAGTAAAAATTGAAAGTTCTACTTATTCTGTCCAGTTCTCTCCCCAACTTCCTCCTCAGGCCAACACCAGTGGTCCTCTTTAGGGCAGGACAATTCTCCACCCATTTCTTCATAGTCAGGTGCATCATTTACATTCTCCCTAGGGGGAATATCATCACCCTATGGCATGCAACAATAGCTCACCCGAGATGCAGAGTCTAAGTACCAGTTGGTCTTCACCAGAGCTCCGGATGGTGAAGGTGAGCCAAAAATTCTACACATTCCCAGTTTTGTTTTCTGCAAACTGGCACTCGATCCTAGTCCACAGGATCCCCCACCAAGGTGTGCTGAGACAGAAGGGTTATAGTGCAGAGGCTGTTCACATGGCAGTGGACAGGAGAGAAGTTGGGTCCAGGCAGAGGTCATGGCAGGCGGTAAACAAGAGAGTACTCAGGTCTGGACATAGGTTGAGGCCGGTGGCAGGCAGAGAGAAGTCAGGTCTATCCAGGTTGCCAACAAACAAGCAAGTGGCTGGCATTATAGGTCTCAGTATGGTAAAAGGCGCTCATGTGTCCTTATGTGACAAGAATGCCCACCTCCTAACTGCTGCCAGAGGAAGTAGAGGAAGCAGCCCATTCAATTTCCTCCAGATTCGAGGACCACTGTTCTCCTGTAACTGTGCCATGTTTGTAGACCATAAGCACATTACAGAGCTTTAAGGTGAATACAGAGAATTGAGTTGTATATGCAAATCACAACTTTTCCTGCAAAAGTAGGATCATCAAAGTTGGGATTTCCCCTCAATTTTGGGGGACGCCTGTGTGGTCACTGAGCAATTAAAAAAGTCTTCCAAATGAAAAAAAAAGATTGTCATGATTCTAACCATGACTTTTTCAACCAGGTTTCTGCAGAACCCTAGGGTTCCTTCAAAGGTTGCTCAGGGTTCCTTGAGCAGTGAACAACTTTTGCCTCTCAGATAAGTTCCCACTGAAGTATATTATCTCTTTATGTATCTGTAAGAGGGGACTAACCACAGATCCAAAGAGCTTCTTATTGATCATCATACTAATGTACCTGTGAGTTGTAGATATAGTAATTATTAGCAGGGGTTCCCTGAGCCCAGAAAGTTATTAACAGGGTTCCATGTTTAAAAGGTTAAAAGAGGCTGTTCCAACCACTCTGCAAAACTCTGGATTTTTTTAAGGAGTACTAAACTAAAAGTGCAGTGCATAAAAAAGTGTTCTGTCAATCAATGAAAGACACTATGAGAGGCATTTTACAATTGTTATGTAAGGAAACAGCGTTGGGTTACCCGATGGTAGCAGAGGGCCTACAGGAGCATTTTAGGAAAAAGAACAGTACTTATACTCCATCCATCGAGACCATATGGCAGTAAATTTCCCCATTGCATTGCGTAAGTAGTACCCTATATACTCGAGTATAACCCGACCCGAGTATAAGCCGAGGTACCTAATTTTACCCCAAAAAACTGGAAAAACCTTTTTGACTCGAGTATAAACCTAGGGGGGGAAATGCAGCAGCTACTGTAAGCGGAAAAGGTCAACATTGCCCATTTGCACGCCTCACTGTGCCCATTGCAACCTTACTGTGCCCAACCTTACTGTGCCCAACCTTACTGTGCCCAACCTCACTGTGCCCATTGCAATCTCACTGTGCCCAACCTCACTCTGCCCATTGCCACCTCACTGTGCCCATTGCCACCTCACTGTGCCCGAGTCAGTGTACCTGAAATACTTGACAGGCTGCGGGCGTCCATTCATTGTTTAGGAGATGGGCAAGCCTTGCTCAGGGTTGGTGAGCTCCATAAAGCCAACTTCTTCATCTCCAATGTTGTGGTTTTGTAAGACTGAGAGCCGAGAGGGGAGAGAGGCAGGCGCTGCAGCCGCGGCGCCATCTTGGATTTGTCCGGCGGCTGGCTGGGTCAAATAGGCCATTATTTTCTGGGGGTGTTTGTCCCCCTTTCGTTTGGCAGACATCATGCCACGCTGCAGGGGGAGTGAGGAGGGTCCCTGGATGCCATTCCGGTTCAAAAACGAAGTCCCGTTGCGCTGGTATGTGTCGCTGAATCCCGGTCTGCCACAGAGCTCAGAGGAGAATGTCCATGCTGCTCGGATGTTTAAATGTCGCGGTCTCCTCCTGGTCCCGTTCCGTGATAGGCGTCTCACAGCAGCCTATCACGGACATCTTCTCATCCTCAGACTCAGTTTCCCAGCAGACACTGGGAAACTGAGTCTGAGGATGAGAGGACATCCGTGATAGGCTGCTGGGAGACGCCCATCACGGAACGGGACCAGGAGGAGACCGCAACATTTAAACAATGGACGCCCGGAGCTTGACAAGATTTTCAGGTACACTGACTCGAGTATAAGCCGAGGGGTGTATTTTCAGCCCTAAAAAAAGGGCTGAAAAACTCGGCTTATACTCGAGTATATACGGTAAGTATGCTTTCTTATAGGATATATTTTAGTTACTGGCTGGTATGCTCTGATATCTGCCACATCCCCAAAGTACAGAATGAAACACATTTATAAACCTCCAATGGGACTTTAAAGGCTAAGTTCACCTTTGTTTACCTTTTTTTTCTAAATTCCAGCTCCCCTATGTACCAATATAGCATTAATGTACATCTTTTGCAAAAATATAACAGCTTTCCATTTGCCTTTTATTATAATGGGAGCATTTACACTGACCACTGGTGCCACCACTGGATAATGCTAATGCACATGGGGTGATTAGGGTGTGCCCAGGCACACCCAGCACACCCTGTGCGCACACCTATGCTACACACGCTTCCATCACTCTGTCCACGGCTGTTTTAAAACACTTATCTATTACTTCTGCCTTACTTCCTAGACAGACTTTAGGTCATGACACAGGAAGGAGATGACCAGCTGAGAGTAGATGATGCAGGGTGTGTGCTAATGAGATCGGCTGGTCAACTCCTTCCTGTGTCATGACCTAAAGTCTGCGTTCTAATTCATCCCAAAGATGTTCTAATGGCATCCCAGTCTTAGTCCGTAGGATTCAATATTGAGTTGGCCCACCCTCTACAGCTATAACATCTTCAACCCTTCTGGGAAGGCTGTCCACAAGGTTTAGGAGGGTGTCTATGGGAATGTTTGACCATTCTTCCAGAAGACTATTTGTGAGGTCAGACACTGATGTTGGACAAGAAGGCCTGGCTTGTGGTCTCTGCTGTAATTTATCCCAAATGTGTTCTATCGGATTGAGGTCAGGACTCTGTGCAGGCCAGTCAAGTTCCTCCACCCCAAACTCGCTCATCCGTGTCTTTATGGACCTTGCCTTGTGCACTGGTACAAATCATTTGGTGGAGGGGGGATTATGGTGTGGGGGTGTTTTTCAGGGGTTGGGCTCGGCCCCTTAGTTACAGTGAAGGGAACTCTTAAAGGGGTTTTAAAGGTTCGTTTTTTATTTTCTAAATAGGTTCCTTTAAGCCTAGTGCATTGTTGGTTCATTTACCTTTTCCTTTGATTTACCTTCTAAATGTTTTTTTTCTTTGTCTGAATTTCTCACTTCCTGTTTCTCCTCACTGAACTTCACACCATCATCCGAGCCGTGTTGAGTCAGCCAGAACAGCTTACTGAGGAGGAACAGGAAGTGAGAAATTCAGACAAAGAAAACAAATATTTAGAAGGGAAATCTAAGGAAAGGGTAAGTGAACCAACAATGCACTAGCTTAAAGGAACCTATTTAGAAAATAAAAAACAAACCTTTACAACCCCTTTAAGGTGTCAGCATACCAAGATATTTTGGACAATTTCAAGCTCCCAACTTTGTGGGAACAGTTTGGGGATGGTCCCTTCCTGTTCCAACATGACTGCGCACCAGTGCACAAAGCAAGGTCCATAAAGACATGGATGAGCGAGTTTGGGGTGGAGGAACTTGACTGGCCTGCACAGAGTCCTGACCTCAACCCAACAGAACACCTTTGGGATGAATTAGAGCGGAGACTGCGGGCCAGGCCTTTCTCATCCAACATCAGTGCCTGACCTCACAAATGCTCTTCTGGAAGAATGATCGAACATTCCCATAGACACACTCCTAAACCTTGTGGACGGCCTTCCCAGAAGAGTTGAAGCTGTTCTAGCTGCAAAGGGTGGGCCAACTCAATATTGAACCCTACGGACTAAGACTGGGATGCCATTAAAGTTCATGTGTGTGTAAAGGCAGGCGTCCCAATACTTTTGGTACTATAGTGTATATGAAAGAAGGAACACTTAAAAGAGAACTATGGGAATCTGGTTCCTAGGTGGATGCAGCATCAGACCGATGCTGCATTTGTCCCCCGCCACCTCTTCACTGAGAACCGAGCCACCGAACATTGCCGATGGCTCTGTTCTCTCACCTCTCCGAGCGGAGAGTTGCTGACTGTCAGTCAGCATCTCTCCTGCTCTGCTCCTCCACGCTCATTGGAGCACTGAGCTATGGAGGGGCGGGGATCGGCCGTCTCAGCGGGGAGCCGAGAGGCTGAGACTGCCATCAGTCCAGGCACCTGGCGGATCCAGACTTCCTAACAAGGATTGCCGCTCCAAACAGGCTTACCCCAAAAAAAATTCACCTTTCCAGGAACCGAGGGTGCTGGCAATGCACTAGGCAATTGAGAAAATAATGATGATCTGGGCAGCCGCACTCCAATCCAACGTGGCTTTATTCACAAAGTAAAAATGAAAACAGGCACAGCAACAGAAAAATGGGGACAGCTAACGCGTCTCACACTTAGAAGTGCTTACTCATACCTAGTGTTCATAAAAATACAATCCATTATATATAATATACTGGTTCACACATGTGATCAGGAGACAGGTGACAATTAAGGCGTGATTAAGAGCTGGAGAAGCATCTCAATCAAAGCCAATTGTGTCCTGCTATGATAAAAATTAGGAAACAACCTTTGTATAAACAAGTTAAACAAATATGTTATATATGTGTTGAAAGAAAGGGGAATTATATAAATGAATCACATAAATCACATAAACAGACAATCCATAAAAATAATAATAATTGAAATAATAAAACAGTGAAGAATACAATAGGGGGAGCACCATCCAACAAAGAATGTAGTAAAAAAACTGTGTATATACTATGTATTAGACTTGTGCACAACGGAAAAATTCGTTTAGTTTCGGTTCGTTTCTTTTCGGTCCTGTTGATTCGTAATCATTCGTAATTTTGCTAGACGGGATTTTTCGTGTTCGGACTAATTTGTATTTTCGCAAGCGACATTTTTCGTTGAATTTTTAGTTGATTTATAATTCGTACTTTCGGTAGAGTACATTGTTTTTTGTTGATTCTGGACACAACTCCTACTTTCGTAACTTTTTTTGGGTTCGTTGATTCGTAATTTTCCGTGTCTCTCTCACGACGACGCTGCCTATCATGCCTAATGTGCTTCGAATGGATTTGTACTTTTCTAAATACATAGCGGTTATTTGTAACGATTCGAAATCTCGTATTTTACTTTCGTTTTTTACATGCGGCTATAGACTCCGCCCCCTGTACACCATTTTGAGAGGGAGTTCAGCATGGTGAGGGAGGAGCAGAGAGCAGAGTGAGTGTTATTGTGCTTCGTATGGATTCGTACATTCCTAACTTTTTTCATAACGAATTATGCCAAAGACATTCGAGCATTCGCTATTTGCAGTATAATTTATTTCGGATTCGGTTTTATTCGTATAATTGCTTTGTTCGGAAATTCGAATGCTTCCGAATGTCCGAAAGTTGCTAAATTCGGACGAATTTCGATTCGTTACGAAACGAATTGCACAAGCCTACTATGTATATGTGTATATATATATAAGTGTAAAGAAAACATCTTGGAAAAGTGAAGGTATGTGTTAGACTTGTGCACAACAGAAAAATTCGTTTCGTTTCGGTTAGTTTCTTTTCGGTCCTGTTGATTCATAATCATTCGTAATTTTGCTAGACGGGATTTTTCGTGTTCGGACTAATTAGTATTTTCGCAAGCGTCATTTTTCGTTGAATCGGAATGATTCGTATTAATGTAAGCCTTATTTTTCATTGATTTATAATTCGTACTTTCGGTAGAGTACATTGTTTTTCGTTGATTCTGGACACAACTCCTACTTTCGTAACTTTTTTGGGGTTGGTTGATTTGTAATTTTCCGTGTCTCTCTCACAACGACGCTGCCTATTATGCCTAATGTGCTTCGAATGGATTTGTACTTTTCTAAATACATAGCGATTATTTGTAACGATTCAAAATCTCGTATTTTACTTTAGTTTTTTACATGCGGCTATAGCCTCCGCCCCTGTACACCATTTTGAGAGGGTTCAGCACGGTGAGGGAGAAGCAGAGAGCAGAGCAGAGTGAGTGTTATTGTGCTTCGAATGGATTCGTACATTCCTAACTTTTTTCATAATGAATTATGCCGAAGACATTCGGGCATTCGCTATTTGCGATATAATTTATTTCGGATTCGGTTTTATTCGTAATTGCTTTGTTCGGAAATTCGAATGCTTCCGAATGTCCGAAAGTTGCTAAATTCGGACGAATTTCGATTTGTTGCGAAACGAATTGCACAAGCCTAGTATGTGTACTTAAATAAGAGGTACAGCCCATCCCTCCTCCTTTGTATGGTATAAAGAGTGCATATAATATGTTTTCATTTTCCTTTGTGAATAAAACCACGCTGGATTGGGGTGCGGCTGTCCAGATCATCATTATTTTCTCCAGACTTCCTAAGTCGGGATGACGCTCTGCCTCGACTGATCCCGGTGACGTCAGCAGAAAGCGGACTTCAGACCGCTCTCAGCTGAAAAACAAATTGCACTCCTGTGACCGGTAGGAGAAGCCCAGCCTAAAAACCTCAGGCTGGACTTCTCCTTTAACCACTTGCCGACCGCCGCACGCAGATATACGTCGACAGAATGGCACTCCTGGGCAGAAGGACGTATATATACGTCCCCTTTAAGGAAGCGGCATAGTGGACGCGCGCCCGCCGCAAGCTCCGTGAGCCTGACCGCGGGTCCCGCCGACTCGATCGCCTCGGGGATACCCGCGATCGTCGCACGGTGAGGAAGAACGGGGAGATGCTGATATAAACAAGCATCTCCCTGCTCTGCCTAGTGACAATGACAGTGATCACCGCTTCCTGTATGCGGAAGCGGTGATCACTGTCTTGTCACACACAGCCCATCGCCCTACAGTTAGAATCACTCCCCAGGACACACTTAACCCCTACAGCGCCACCTAGTGAGTAACCCCTTCACTGCCAGTGTCATTTTCACAGTAATCAGTTTATTTTTATAGCACTGATCGCTGTAAAAATGACAATGGTCCCAAAAATGTGTCAAAAGTGTCCGATGTGTCCACCATAATGTCGCAGTCACGATAAAAATCGATGATCGCCGCCATTACTATAAAAAAAAAAAAATATTACTAAAAATGCCATAAAACTACCCTATTTTGTAGACGCTATAACTTTTGCGCAAACCTATCAATAAACGCTTATTGCGTTTTTTTTTTTACCAAAAATATGTAGAAGAATACTTATCGGCCTAAACTGAGGGAAATTTTTTTTATATATATATATATTTTTTGGGGGATATTTATTATAGCAAAAAGTTAAAACTATTGAATTTTTTTCCAAATTGTCGCTCCATTTTTGTTTATAGCGCAAAAAATAAAAACCGCAGAGGTGATCAAATACCACCAAAAGAAAGCTCTATTTGTGGGAAAAAAAAAGACGTCAATATTGTTTGGGAGCCACGTCACACGACCGCGCAATTGTCAGTTAAAGCGACGCAGTGCCGAATCGCAAAAAGTGTCCCGGTCTTTGACCAGCAAAGTGGTTAAAAGAAACTTTACCAAAAGTTTTGGAAAGAATTATTGTTAGCTTTAACATGCTTTTTTTTTTTTTTTTTCCTTAAACCAAAGGATTTATATATCTATTTTTAATGGTGACAAATTGTATTTGAATTGTTCCTTTCAGCCAGTGCCTTCACTCCAGTAGAAGCTGTCACCTAAGTCTTATCTAGTCTTCCCTGACACTGACACAATCCAATTTAAAAACACTCTAGCTGTGTCATTTGATATTCCATTTTTTCTGTTATTTAACTTCTTCTCAAAGCCAATGTGCTTGTTTTTTTTGTTTTTTTTTTAAGCGGCATTGTCAGCGTTGTTATTTATTCAGTAAACTGTTAGGGTTAGATGAGCTCGGCCATTTCAATGCCTGGGAAGAAAAGTGGAATTTACTTCTAAATGATTTTGTGAGTGATGTTTGCTATAAAAATGGAGATAGAGTCGAGGCGTCTTATTGATGAGAAGATGTTTGCTGTTGAACTGTGAAGGTATTTTCCAGCAGAATGGACTGGATTGAAGCCCAGTGGCATTATGGCTGTCACAGGATTATAATGCATCGAAGCGCTTCCAAGTATTTTTTTGATTTTTTGCTGATTCTTATTCAAAATTGATGTGATCCTGGGAGGACGATCAGAATAAGCTGTAAAAAAAAGCAAACTTACCTAGAACTGTCAGCTAAAGAAAAAGTTTTACTAATTACTAGACATGTGCATTAGTTTTCGTCCGAATTTCTGGGATTTTCGCGTTCATTTTAACAAACGATAACGAACGTGCAAAATCCAAACCGAAAGATCCGACATAAAAAATGCTTTATTTTCGTTTTGTTGCGACAACAGTTCGATATAGATAGGAGATTCGACATGACGGTGACAATAGCAATCTGTGTCTATCGAACCTGCGGTTGAATGTGCCTAACCTTAACTCTATTAGTCCGAGATTATTCGACATAGAGCAGACGCCGCGAGCGGACATTTATGGTCAAATGCTCGGCCCATAGGCGATAGAATAATTCTAATGTTGGTTGACTAGTAATAATAATTAGTAAATATACCGTATTTATTTTCCCCCTTAAAATCAGGAGAAAATCGTGGGTGCGTGTTATACGCCGATCCCCTGCTGATTGTGAGCGAGCGGAGCCGAGATACACAAAGCCGAAGTACACTCGGCTTTACTCGGCTCCTCTCGCAGTCACGCCCACCTCCACTAGATTGCGAACGCCGCTGACATACAGAAAGCCGAGTGTACTTAGGCTAGGCTCGGCTCCTCTCGCAGTCCCCCCCCCTGACTGTGAGCAGAGCCGAGTCTAGCCGAGGTACACTCGGCTTTCTGTATGTCAGCGGCGCTCGCAATCAGTGGAGGTGGGCGTGACTGCGAGAGGAGCCGAGTAAAGCCGAGTGTACTTCGGCTTTGTGTATCTCGGCTCCTTTCGCAATCAGTGGAGATGGGTGGGACTGTGAGCAGAGCTGAGTCTAGCCAAAGTACACTCGGCTTTCTGTATCCCGGCTCCGCTCACAGTAGGCGGAAATTGGCGCCAAATTTAAATCAGGCCAGGGCAAGGCTGCAAATGCAAAGGCACTGGGCAAGGCTGCAGATGGTCACTGGGCAAGGCTGCAGATGGACACTGGGCAAGGCTGCAAAGGCACTGGGCAAGGCTGCAGATGGACACTGGGCAAGGCTGCAGATGGACACTGGGCAAGGCTGCAAAGGCACTGGGCAAGGCTGCAGATGGACACTGGGCAAGGCTGCAAAGGCACTGGGCAAGGCTGCAGATGGACACTGGGTAAGGCTGCAATGATGGACAAGGCTGCAGATGGACACTGATAAGGCTGCATTGATGGGCATTTAAATGTACGTTTTTTTCCTTAAACTTCCCTCCTAAACTTGGGGTGCGTGTTATACGCCGTCACGTGTTATACGCCGATAAATACAGTAATTATTACTAGTCATACAACATTAGAATTCTACTATAGCTTGTGGGCGGAGCATTCGACGGGAAATGTACGATTGCGGCGTCGTACAGTTTAGCTGCTTCGTCAAATCTTCTTAGAACATTCCAAAGACACCATAAGCCTTCAATTGACAGATTTGACCCTAATTCGGATTTTCGGACTAATGCAATTTTTAATGAAACAAAATAAATAAAAACGAATTTCGGGAGTAACTAAATAAATGTATTTTTGGGACGAAAACAAAATTCCGAAAGGAAATATTTCAGTGTGCACATGTCTAATAATTACAAGAGAAAGTGTTTTTACATAGCACAAAAAAATAGAGGTTGATTGATCTGCGTAATATGGCCACATCCCTTAAGCCCTATACACACGGCCGGGAATCCCGTCAGGAAAAAAAACGTTGGTTTTCCTGACTTTTCTGCATGCGTGGTTTCGTTACCCTTCAGGTAAGCATACAGACGACCGCTTTTCTCAGCAGGAAAACTCTGCCGGGAATCACGACGAGAAAATAGAGAGCAGGTTCTCTATTTTTCTCGCCGGGATTCCCGGCAGTTTTCCCGACGAGAAAGCATACACACGCACGGTTTTCACGGCAAAAAGCTCTCCCAGCAGTTTTCTTGTCGAGAAAACCGGTCGTGTGTATGAGGCTTTGAAGTTATAGAAGACCAAGTTTCCCCCTGGTAGAAATGGGACTTTTTAGGCTCAAAAACTTTACATTTATAATTGTATTAAAAGATATAAAAAGTTTATATAACCACTTAAGGACCGGGCCTATTTTTCAGACTCTGTGTTTACACGTTAAAATCATTTTTTTTTGCTAGAAAATTACTTAGAACCCCCAAATATTATATATATATATATATATATATATATATATATATATATATATATATATATTTTTTTCAGACACCCTAGAGAATAAAATGGCAGTTGTTGCAATACTTTTTGTCACACCGTATTTGCACAGCGCCCTTTTTTTTTTTTAAATACACTTTTTTGAATAAAAAAAATAAGACAACAGTAAAGTTAGCCCAATTTTTGAATATTCTGAAAGATAATGTTACGCCGAGTAAATTGATACCCAACATGTCATGCTTCAAAATTGCGCCCGCTCGTGGAATGGCGACAAACTTTTACCCTTAAAAATCTCCGTTGGCGATGTTTAAAAATTTCTACAGGTAACCAGTTTTGAGTTACCGAGGAAGTCTAGGGCTAGAATTATTGCCCTTGCTCTAACGATCGCGGCGATACCTCACATGTGTGGTTTGAACACCGTTTTCATATGTGGGCGTGACTTACGTGTCTGAGCTCGGAAAATTGCTTACACACCATACCCTAATTAATTTTCCGTGTGTATCTTTACACTAGATAATACAGCTTATCTTTAGACCCCCGGAGAAAGAATATACACAATTAACTCCGAAACATGTTAGGATTTCTGAATTTCATATGATCTATTTGGCCTCCCACCGTGAGACCCTTCTTACGATTCAGAATTTAGCTGTATATTTTTATAGCATGACCATTGTATTTGTTTTTTTTTATAACAATCATTTTATTTAAATTATGTTTGTATAATAACATTTTGAAAAAACCTCTTTATAATTGTTTGCTACTCCTATACTTGGATATATCCCTTGCCCATACAATCCCTGGGGCATCTTCTCCATTTTTCGAGCTCGGCAAGACGGTGTGCTTTTAATTTTTATTTTTTCTTATTTATTTTACTTTTTATTTTTTATTTGACACTGTCCTTTTAAAAAAAAAAATTGGGTCACTTTTATTCCCAATACAAGGAATGGGAATGTAAACATTCCTTGTAATAGAGAAGAAGCATAACAGGACCTCTTAAATGTGAGTTCTGGGGTCAAAAAGACTGCAGATCTCATATTTACACTGAAATTAATTAGAATTAAAAATTAAATGTCATTTAAAAAAATAAAAAAAAACAATTTACCCTTTAAGAGCATTGGGCGGAAGTGATGTTTGACATCGCTTCCACCCTCCAATGCTATCGAGCTGAGCGGGGGCCATCTTTCCCTAACTCGGTATACAGGCAGTGAGGGGACGGCACCGGTAAGCGGTGGGAGGGTGGGGGGCCCCTCTCCCACCCCCGATAAAAGTGCTGCTTAAACCGCTTTAATCCTAAAGAGGACAGTCCGCCGTTTTAAAAAAATACAGGGGTTATGGCAGCTAGCTGCTGCCATAACAACGATATTTAATGCCAAAGTAGCAACGTATAACGACGGCGGGTGGTGCTTAAGTTGCTAATGTATCAAAAAATTGTGTAATTAAAACTTTACATACATGTCAAAGATGTATTATAAAAATGGAAAGTACAAATTACCACACAATACTAACAAGAATAACCTATATTATTATATACATATAGTTATATGCATCAACCAAGCCGACGCGTTTCAGAGTCATTCAACTCCTTCCTCAGGGTACATCTCGGAACAGGAGTGGATGCATCTGGGATACTGTAAGTACTGCGGATGCATCCACTCTTGTTCCGAGATGATGCTTTTTATGCACAAATGTTGATATATGTTCTAATATGTTTTTCATTTTGTAGCCCATACTTACAACAATTGTTAAACTATCCCTGAGGAAGGAGTTTAATGACTCTGAAACGCATCGGCTTGGTTGATACATATAACTATATGTATATAATAATACAAGTTATTCTTGTTAGTACTGTGTGGTAATTTGTACTTCTCATTTTTATAATACGTCTTTGACATGTATGTAAAGTTTTAATTGCACAATGTTTTAATACATTAATAAACATTTGATATATTTTAATACAAACATAAATGTACACTTTTTGAGCCTAAAAAGTCAAAATTCTACCAGGGGGAAACTTGGTGTTCTATGTGTTTTTACATAGAAGCAGAGAAAAGTGGCGGCAGAAAAAGACTGAATAGTCCATCGAGTCTGCCCATTTTTTTTTGCTTAGATTTTTCTTCTTTGTATTTTTTTTTTTTTTTACATTAACCTTGTTGTCTGACATCTGACATATATATATATATATATATATATATATATATATATATATATATTTGTGACAGCAGGAAGGTAAAGTCACCTGGTTGCATCCAGGGGGGTAGATATATTTCGCCCAGATTCAGGCTTTACGCCGACTTATACAACTAGGTGGAGAGTTGTATAAGGCTAGTGGGCTCATGGATGACTCATACCTCTAGGGAGAGTGTGGGGCGTCGTACAGACAGGGAGTTGATGAGGCCAGCTGAAGCTTGTCAGCTCATTTAGGCCTCTATAAAAACTCCCAGATTCATTAGATGTTAGCTCATGCCTGGACCCAGACCTGTGTGGACTGTCTAGGGAGAGTGAACCCCTGTGCGGTGAGGCAAAGCCTGTGTGGCTATTTGTTTGGACTTTTACTAAACCAGGGACTTAGGGACTAGGACAGCACTAGGCTGATCCCAGTTGTTAGTTAGGAAACCTGTATGTTTAGTCAGAGGTCAACTTGACCAGGATTTATTTTGGTTATGTTTCTTTTGCTTTGCTGTGTTTTGTCACTGTAAATAGAAAATAAACCGCACCTTTTTTTGATTTTGAAAACCACAACCTCCGTTTGCTGGGCCTGTTTTGTGTGGGGAGCCCATCCCGGGGGTCACTTGATGTTTGCTATTAGGGAGGTGCCCCAATCCTCTACGGGATTCTCCCCCTTTGAGTTACTGTATGGGAGACACCCAAGAGGGCTGTTGGATATTGCCAAGGAAACTTGGGAAAGTGAGAGTTCTCCCCACAGGAGTGTGATTGAGCATGTCGCCCTGATGCAAGATCGAATTGCACAGGTAATGCCCATCGTGAAGGAACATTTGGCCCAAGCGCAGTTGGCACAGCAGAGAGTGTACAACCGTGGAGCCAAGACCCGTACCTTTTCCCCGGGGGATAGGATATTGGTACTTGTCCCTACGGTTGAAAGTAAATTCCTTGCCAAATGGCAAGGCCCCTACGAGATAATGGAAAAAGTGAGCGAAGTGAATTACAAGGTCAGATAACCAGGAAGGCGAAAGCCCGAACAGATCTATCACGTTAATCTGTTGAAAGCCTGGAGGGATAGAGAGTCCCTAGTCGCAGACACTTGGTCACCAGCTCAAACTGGTTGCGTGATTCCTGAGGTTGGAATAGCAGCCACCTTGTCACAACCCCAACAACAGGAGGTTAAGGAGTTTGTGCTTCGCAACAAGGAGGTATTCTCTGAGCTGCCGGGACAAACATCTGGGGTAGAGCATGACATCATTACCCCGCCCGGTGAAAGGGTGAAGTTAAAACCCTATCGGATCCCAGAGGCTCGACGGGAGGCAATACGGGAGGAAGTACAGAAAATGCTGAACTTAGGGGTGATAGAGGAGTCCCAAAGTGATTGGTCTTGTCCCATCGTGTTGGTGCCTAAACCGGATGGGAGCTGGCGATTTTGTAACGATTTTCGTCAGTTGAACAAAGTTACAAAATTTGACACCTACCCCATGCCACGTATAGATGAGTTGATCGACCGGCTGGGAACAGCCCGATACATGACGACTCTTGACCTCACAAAAGGGTATTGGCAAATCCCCCTGGCCAAGTCGGCCAAAGAGAAAACCGCATTTGTAACCCCAGACGGGGCGTTCCAATATAAAAGAATGCCGTTCGGGTTACAGAATGCGCCGGCCACATTCCAGCGGAAAATGGACCAGATGCTGAGGCCCCATCGGAAGTATGCTGCGGCTTACCTGGATGACGTAATTGTCCATAGCACAGATTGGGCCTCACATCTGCCAAAAGTGCAAGCAGTCCTGGACTCTGTTCGGGAAGCGGGGTTTACGGCTAACCCCAAGAAGTGTACCATTGGGCAGGAGGAGGCCAAATATCTTGGGTACACCATTGGGAGGGGAGTAATAAAACCCCAACTCAACAAAGTCGAGGCCATCCAGAGTTGGCCACGTCCCAACAGCAAGAAGCAGGTACGAGCCTTTCTGGGAATCGCCGGGTATTATCGGCGATTCATTCCCCACTTTGCTTCTAAGGCTGTGCCCCTAACCAACCTGACGAAGGGGAAAGGGTCGGTCATGATTAAATGGACCCCCGAGGCTGAGGCAGCATTCCAATTCTTGAAACAAGCCTTATGTAGCCAGCCAGTGTTGTACTCACCCGACTTCTCTAAAGACTTTGTCGTACAAAGTGATGCGTCAGATGTGGGGTTAGGAGCAGTATTGTCCCAGGTCTGGAACGGGGAAGAGCACCCAGTCATTTACCTCAGCAGGAAGTTGAAGTCCCATGAGGTAAATTACGCCACCGTTGAAAAGGAGTGTTTAGCGGTGAAGTGGGCTCTAGATTCCCTTCGGTACTACCTGCTAGGTAGGCACTTTGACATGGTTACGGATCACGCTCCGTTAAAGTGGATGGCTCAAAACAAGGAAACAAATAGAAGAGTGAATAGGTGGTTCCTGGCCCTCCAGGAATTCAACTTCACAGTAAAGCATCGCCCTGGCGTTCAAATGGGGAATGTGGATGCTTTGTCTCGAGTACATGAATGCCTGATTGCTGGTGTTCCAACCCCGAGGTTAAAACAAGAGGGGGGGGGTATGTGACAGCAGGAAGGTAAAGTCACCTGGTTGCATCCAGGGGGTAGATATATTTCGCCCAGATTCAGGCTTTACGCCGACTTATACAACTAGGTGGAGAGTTGTATAAGGCTAGTGGGCTCATGGATGACTCATACCTCTAGGGAGAGTGTGGGGCGTCGTACAGACAGGGAGTTGATGAGGCCAGGTGAAGCTTGTCAGCTCATTTAGGCCTCTATAAAAACTCCCAGATTCATTAGATGTTAGCTCATGCCTGGACCCAGACCTGTGTGGACTGTCTAGGGAGAGTGAACCCCTGTGCGGTGAGGCAAAGCCTGTGTGGCTATTTGTTTGGACTTTTACTAAACCAGGGACTTAGGGACTAGGACAGCACTAGGCTGATCCCAGTTGTTAGTTAGGAAACCTGTATGTTTAGTCAGAGGTCAACTTGACCAGGATTTATTTTGGTTATGTTTCTTTTGCTTTGCTGTGTTTTGTCACTGTAAATAGAAAATAAACCGCACCTTTTTTTGATTTTGAAAACCACAACCTCCGTTTGCTGGGCCTGTTTTGTGTGGGGAGCCCATCCCGGGGGTCACACACACCCGCTGCCGAGCTAACCCCCTCACAATATATATATATATATATGTCAGACAACAAGGTTAATGTAAAAAAAAAAAAAATACAAAGAAGAAAAATCTAAGCAAAAAAAAATGGGCAGACTCATATATATATATATATATATATATATATTATGTGACAGCAGGAAGGTAAAGTCACCTGGTTGCATCCAGGGGGGTAGATATATTTCGCCCAGATTCAGGCTTTACGCCGACTTATACAACTAGGTGGAGAGTTGTATAAGCCCAGCTAAGGCTAGTGGGCTCATGGATGACTCATACCTCTAGGGAGAGTGCTGGGCGTCGTGCAGACAGGGAGTTGATGAGACCAGCTGAAGCTTGTCAGCTCATTTAGGCCTCTATAAGAACTCCCAGCTTCATTAGGGGTTAGCTCATGCCTGGAACCAGACCTGTGTGGACTGTCTAGGGAGAGTGAACCCCTGTGCGGTGAGACAAAGCCTGTGTGGCTATTTGCTTGGACATTTAAAACCAGGGACTTAGGGACTAGGACAGCCCTAGGCTGATCCCAGTTGTTAGTTAGGAAACCTGTATGTTTAGTCAGAGGTCAACTTGACCAGGATTTATTTTGTTTATGTTTCTTTTGCTTTGCTGTGTTTTGTCACTGTAAATAGAAAATAAACCGCACCTTTTTGATTTTGAAAACCACAACCTCCGTTTGCTGGGCCTGTTTTGTGTGGGGAGCCCATCCCGGGGGTCACACACACCCGCTGCCGAGCTAACCCCCTCACAATATATATATATATATATATATATGTATATAATTTTAAACCCCAAATCTACTTTTGGCATGTTTGGCATTACTGTTAGACATGTGCAATACAAAAAAAATAGTTTTGTTTCGTTTTGATTCGTTAATCTGGTTAATCAATTTATTTGATTCGTTCAATTCGTATTTGGGATTCGTATTCAGAATTTTTGAATTTTCTTTGATTTTACCGATTTATTTTTTTGTTCAATTCGAAATGTTCAAATCTAAAAAATTTGCGAATCGGTCGAAACTAAAATGTTATATTATTTTCGATTTGAATGCAACAAAGTGAACAAACAAAAGAAAAATCTTCATCAAATGATTACAATGACTCTTCAAATCACCTTTGGATCAAAAAAAAAAAAAAAACAGTATTATTTTGAAATGGTACTCCAATAACTCCCAATATCTTTTTCTTTTTGCTATAATAAAAATCCCATTTTTTTTTTAAAAAAAAAATTTTTTTTCCTCAGATTAGGCCGATATATGTTCTTCTACATATTTTTGGTAAAAAAAACCCGCAATAAGCGTATATTGATTGGTTTGCGCAAAAGTTATTGTGTCTACAAAATAGGGAATCGTTTTATGGCATTTTTATTATTATTTATTTTTTACTAGTAATGGCGGTGATCTGCGATTTGTATCATGGCTGCGACATTATGGTGGACACATCGGACACTTTTGACACATTTTTGGGACCATTGAAAATTTTACAGCGATCAGTGCTTTAAAAATGCACTGATTACTGTTAAAATGTCACTGGCAGGGAAAGGGTTAACACTAGGGGGCGATCAAGGGGTTAAATGTGTTCCCTAATGTGTGTTTTAACTGAAGGGGGGAGAGGACTGGTTAGGGGAAATGACAGATCGCTGTTCATACTTTGTATGAACATACGATCAGTCATTTCTACCCTGAGAGAACCGGGATCTGTGTGTTTACACACACAGATCCGGGGGCGAGCAGCGGGTGTGCGCGCATGCGCCTCTACCAGCCACAGGGGCGAAGTGACGTAACAAAATGTCCTTTCGCCCAGCTGTCCAATGTTGCCGCAATACAACTGCGGCGGCTGGTCGGCAAGTGGTTAAACTACAAATTGTGGATGGGCCTTCTGCACACTGCTACACCCTTTCCAGCAAACTATACAAATGCAAAACCTTTAGCACCTGATAGATTATATGCATGTACAGTGGAACCTCGGATTGCGAGTAACGCGGTTAACGAGCGTTTCGCAATACGAGCACTGCTTTTTTTAAAATCGTAACTCAGTTTGTGAGTGTTGTCTCGCAAAACGAGCATGATTCAGGCCAAAGCGATGTGCAGTACCGCGTTTGGCCTGAGGTGGGAGGGGCGCCGGAGCCGAGCAGAGCCGAACATCGTCGAACGCAGCCGATCGGGGGGCCGTTCGGAAATGCACTGAAAAGCCAGAGGACAGCACGGTTGACCTTGGCAAATCTCGGGAACAAAGTCTTTCCGAGGTTTGCCAAGGTCAGCCGAGGTGTCCTCGGGCCTTTTCGGCCGTTTCCGAGGCTCTCCGGCGCACCCCCGGGCTCTGGCCGCATGCGGTATTGCATGCCATTGAAGTCAATGCGGAACTAATTATTTTCGTTTCCATTGACTTCAATGGGGAAACTCGCTTTGATATGCGAGTACTTTGGATTACGGGCATTCTCCTGGAACGGATTATGCTCGTAATCCAGGGTTCCACTGTACAAGCTATTGGGATCTGAGCACAGGTATGTCTTTTCTCTGTTGTAATGCAGGTCAGTGACCGGACCTGAACGTAGTATCTCCCCCCACCCCACCTTGTATCTCTATGTCCCACATTGGCATGGTGTCCACCGTAGCATTTGCAGTGGCAAAGCAGTGTAGGACTGGCCATAGGAGGGATTACTTTGGCGCAGTTGGTCAGTTTAAATATATATCGCAATATGTGTGAGCTAAAAATCCCAGTTTTACATTTGCATAGTTTGCTGGAAAGGGTGTATTGGAGTGTGCAGAGGGTCCATCCACAATTTCTTGATTCAACTCTTGGGATGGTTCCGTCAAGTCCAGGGCAGTTGGGGGGTAAGTGCACAGGGTGCATACCTATGCCGATGCCCCCTCCTTTAAGTAGGTGTTGTGACAGCAGGAAGGTAAAGTCACCTGGTTGCATCCAGGGGGGTAGATATATTTCTCCCAGATTCAGGCTTTATGCCGACTTATACAACTAGGTGGAGAGTTGTATAAGGCTAGTGGGCTCATGGATGACTCATACCTCTAGGGAGAGTGTGGGGCGTCGTGCAGACAAGGAGTTGATGAGACCAGCTGAAGCTTGTCAGCTCATTTAAGGCCTTTATAAAAACTCCCAGATTCATTAGGTGTTAGCTCATGCCTGGAACCAGACCTGTGTGGACTGTCTAGGGAGAGTGAACCCCTGTGCGGTGAGACAAAGCCTGTGTGGCTATTTGCTTGGACATTTAAAACCAGGGACTTAGGGACTAGGACAGCACTAGGCTGATCCCAGTTGTTAGTTAGGAAACCTGTATGTTTAGTCAGAGGTCAAGTTGACCAGGATTTATTTTGTTTATGTTTCTTTTGATTTGCTGTGTTTTGTCACTGTAAATAGAAAATAAACCGCACCTTTTTGATTTTGAAAACCACAACCTCCGTTTGCTGGGCCTGTTTTGTGTGGGGAGCCCATCCCGGGGGTCACACACACCCGCTGCCGAGCTAACCCCCCCACAGTTGGTGGAGAACCAGTGGCAGTTTTTTTTAAGCCAGCATGGAGGAGATACTGAAGCAGCTGGCTCTAGCAAATGCCAATCAACAGCAGACAAATGCAGGTTTGCAAAAGAGCCTTGCAGCTCATCAACAGAGCCTTGCAGCTCAACAACAGAACTTCGCAGCCCAGCAGCAAGCTCATCAACAGAGCCTTGCAGCCCAGCAGCAGACAAACGCAACTTTGCAACAGAGTCTGGAGGCTCAGCAACGAGCCCAGCAGCAATCTGAGGCCCGCTTCATAGACCTGTTGCAGAAGCAAGAGCAGAGACTACAACAACAGATGGAAGCAGTAATGCAGCAACGTCCGCAGACCAGTGAGGAAAGCCGTCCCACTAATACCGCGTCCTTTGGGGTGAGTCGTTTATTGACAAAAATGACCGGAGAGGATGATCCAGAGGTATTTTTGACCACATTTGAAAGGACCGCTGAAAGAGAAAAGTGGCCTGAGGAGCAGTGGGCTGGACTGGTGGCTCCTCTGTTAACTGGTGAATCGCAGAAAGCTTACTATGACCTAGAGCCTAACCAAGCAAAAGACTATGTGATGCTAAAAGCTGAAATATTGGCAAGGCTGGGTGTCACCCAGGCTGTCCGGGCTCAGCGTGTGCATAACTGGACTTTCCAGCTTGGAAAACCCCCCAGGTCTCAAATGTATGATCTCATTCACCTGAGCAGAAAGTGGCTACAGCCAGAGACTTTGTCCGCACCAAAGATTGTGGAACGTGTTGTAATGGATCGGTTTTTGAGAGCTCTTCCTACTGCCATCCAAAAGTGGGTAAGCCATGGAGACCCAGAGACGGCCGATGGTCTTGTGGATCGTGTGGAGAAATACTTGGCTACAGAGAACCTGACGGCCTCTTCCAGAGACACTCGGACTTTCCACCCTAAGACCAGACCATCCCCAGGGGCGGATAAGAGGATTCCAAGGGGTGAGGGTGGAGAGAGTGAGAGGGTGGGAGCTCTACCCCAAGTTTGGCGAGAACAGCCTGGGAAATCAGCGGCTCAAGAGGGGGCAAGAAGGATCGTTTGCTACCGCTGCCGGCAAGCGGGACATATTGCAGCCAATTGCCCGGTTGTGGAGGAACCCATGCAGTGTGACTTTCTGACGGGCAGACGTCAGTCGCTGTGTGCGACAGTCGCATGCACTGCCATTCGAGGAACTGAGAAACATTTATGCAAAATGTGTGTTAATGGTAGAAATGTTGTGGTATTGCTGGATTCAGGTAGCCTTGTGACCCTGATAAAGGCTGAGTTAGTTAAAACAGAGGTCTCTGGGAATAGCAAGGTAGCTGTTATTTGTGTGCATGGGGACACCCGAGAGTATCCAGTGACTACAGTGTGTTTCGAGACCCCCAAAGGTACCCTCTCTCATCCAGTGGGCTTAGTATCTCAGTTACCGCATGACGCCATTGTGGGAAGGGATTTTCCGAAGTTCTGGGAACTGTGGGATGATCCTGAGCCCCTCACTGGTGCCCCTATGTACCAGGAATGTGATAGCCAGAACTCCCCTGAGAGTGGTGAGGACTCTCCGGAATTTCCCTTATCAGTATTGGCAGGGGAGACTCAAGAAACTGGAGAGGAGCCCACCTCCTCAGACGAAAACCTACCGTCTGTGGAGTTTTCTGATCTTGAGGTTCAGAGGGAAAACTTTGCCACAGAACAGTTGAAAGACCCCGCCCTAATAAAGGCACGGGAAAACGTAGTGAAAATAGATGGCGAGTTAGTGAACCCAGATAATACCTGCACTTACCCATACTTCAGCGTAGAGAAGGACCTACTGTATCGGGTGGCAAAAAGGGCAGAAGAAACCGTTGAGCAGCTTGTGGTGCCCAAACCTTACAGGAAGTTGGTGTTGGAGTTGGCCCATGGGCACATTCTTGGAGGTCATTTGGGGACAGAGAAAACCCGAGAGAGGGTATTACAGAGATTCTATTGGCCGGGGGTGATGAAGGACGTAGAAAATTATTGTTCCTCCTGCCCTGTGTGTCAGAGGTCGGCCCCGATGCCACATTTCCGTAGCCCGCTGGTCCCTCTACCCATCATTGAGGTCCCGTTTGAGAGGATCGCCATGGATTTGGTAGGTCCTATAATCAAGTCCGCTAGGGGGCACCAGTACATATTAGTTATAATGGACTATGCCACCCGTTATCCAGAAGCGATCCCTCTCCGAAATACCTCGGCCAAAACCATAGCCAAAGAGCTATCTCTTGTGTTTAGCCGGGTGGGTATTTGTAAAGAACTGCTTACGGACCAAGGTACACCCTTTATGTCCCGGGTTATGAAGGAGCTGTGTAAATTATTCAAAGTGACGCAATTACGTACATCTGTGTATCACCCCCAAACCGATGGGCTGGTTGAAAGATTCAACAAAACCCTAAAACAAATGTTGAAGAAAGTGGTGGATAGAGATGGAAAGGATTGGGACTGTCTACTTCCTTATCTGATGTTTGCTATTAGGGAGGTGCCCCAATCCTCTACGGGATTCTCCCCCTTTGAGTTACTGTATGGGAGACACCCAAGAGGGCTGTTGGATATTGCCAAGGAAACTTGGGAAAGTGAGAGTTCTCCCCACAGGAGTGTGATTGAGCATGTCGCCCTGATGCAAGACCGAATTGCACAGGTAATGCCCATCGTGAAGGAACATTTGGCCCAAGCGCAGTTAGCACAGCAGAGAGTGTACAACCGTGGAGCCAAGACCCGTACCTTTTCCCCGGGGGATAGGATACTGGTACTTGTCCCTACGGTTGAAAGTAAATTCCTTGCCAAATGGCAAGGCCCCTACGAGATAATGGAAAAAGTGAGCGAAGTGAATTACAAGGTCAGACAACCAGGAAGGCGAAAGCCCGAACAGATCTATCACGTTAATCTGTTGAAAGCCTGGAGGGATAGAGAGTCCCTAGTCGCAGACACTTGGTCACCAGCTCAAACTGGTTGCGTGATTCCTGAGGTTGGAATAGCAGCCACCTTGTCACAACCCCAACAACAGGAGGTTAAGGAGTTTGTGCTTCGCAACAAGGAGGTATTCTCTGAGCTGCCGGGACAAACATCTGGGGTAGAGCATGACATCATTACCCCGCCCGGTGAAAGGGTGAAGTTAAAACCCTATCGGATCCCAGAGGCCCGACGGGAGGCAATACGGGAGGAAGTACAGAAAATGCTGAACTTAGGGGTGATAGAGGAGTCCCAAAGTGATTGGTCTAGTCCCATCGGGTTGGTGCCTAAACCGGATGGGAGCTGGCGATTTTGTAACGATTTTCGTCAGTTGAACAAAGTTACAAAATTTGACACCTACCCCATGCCACGTATAGATGAGTTGATCGACCGGCTGGGAACAGCCCGATACATGACGACTCTTGACCTCACAAAAGGGTATTGGCAAATCCCCCTGGCCAAGTCGGCCAAAGAGAAAACCGCATTTGTAACCCCAGACGGGGCGTTCCAATATAAAAGAATGCCGTTCGGGTTACAGAATGCGCCGGCCACATTCCAGCGGAAAATGGACCAGATGCTGAGGCCCCATCGGAAGTATGCTGCGGCTTACCTGGATGACGTAATTGTCCATAGCACAGATTGGGCCTCACATCTGCCAAAAGTGCAAGCAGTCCTGGACTCTGTTCGGGAAGCGGGGTTTACGGCTAACCCCAAGAAGTGTACCATTGGGCAGGAGGAGGCCAAATATCTTGGGTACACCATTGGGAGGGGAGTAATAAAACCCCAACTCAACAAAGTCAAGGCCATCCAGAGTTGGCCACGTCCCAACAGCAAGAAGCAGGTACGAGCCTTTCTGGGAATCGCTGGGTATTATCGGCGATTCATTCCCCACTTTGCTTCTAAGGCTGTGCCCCTAACCAACCTGACGAAGGGGAAAGGGTCGGTCATGATTAAATGGACCCCCGAGGCTGAGGCAGCATTCCAATTCTTGAAACAAGCCTTATGTAGCCAGCCAGTGTTGTACTCACCCGACTTCTCTAAAGACTTTGTCGTACAAAGTGATGCGTCAGATGTGGGGTTAGGAGCAGTATTGTCCCAGGTCTGGAACGGGGAAGAGCACCCAGTCATTTACCTCAGCAGGAAGTTGAAGTCCCATGAGGTAAATTACGCCACCGTTGAAAAGGAGTGTTTAGCGGTGAAGTGGGCTCTAGATTCCCTTCGGTACTACCTGCTAGGTAGGCACTTTGACATGGTTACGGATCACGCTCCGTTAAAGTGGATGGCCCAAAACAAGGAGACAAATAGAAGAGTGAATAGGTGGTTCCTGGCCCTACAGGAATTCAACTTCACAGTAAAGCATCGCCCTGGCGTTCAAATGGGGAATGTGGATGCTTTGTCTCAAGTAAATGAATGCCTGATTGCTGGTGTTCCAACCCCAAGGTTAAAACAAGAGGGGGGGGTATGTGACAGCAGGAAGGTAAAGTCACCTGGTTGCATCCAGGGGGGTAGATATATTTCTCCCAGATTCAGGCTTTATGCCGACTTATACAACTAGGTGGAGAGTTGTATAAGGCTAGTGGGCTCATGGATGACTCATACCTCTAGGGAGAGTGTGGGGCGTCGTGCAGACAAGGAGTTGATGAGACCAGCTGAAGCTTGTCAGCTCATTTAAGGCCTTTATAAAAACTCCCAGATTCATTAGGTGTTAGCTCATGCCTGGAACCAGACCTGTGTGGACTGTCTAGGGAGAGTGAACCCCTGTGCGGTGAGACAAAGCCTTTGTGGCTATTTGCTTGGACATTTAAAACCAGGGACTTAGGGACTAGGACAGCACTAGGCTGATCCCAGTTGTTAGTTAGGAAACCTGTATGTTTAGTCAGAGGTCAAGTTGACCAGGATTTATTTTGTTTATGTTTCTTTTGCTTTGCTGTGTTTTGTCACTGTAAATAGAAAATAAACCGCACCTTTTTGATTTTGAAAACCACAACCTCCGTTTGCTGGGCCTGTTTTGTGTGGGGAGCCCATCCCGGGGGTCACACACACCCGCTGCCGAGCTAACCCCCCCACAGTGTTTAAAGAGGAAGTAAACCCCGGGCGATTTTTCTTATTTTTCCAATATCCAAATACTATAGCTAATTACAAAGTATCATACATTAAAATCGGCATAAAACGAGGTCTGTAAATACCTTTTTCAGCGTTTTTATTAAATCTCCATTTCCGGATATTGGCCGCGCCATTGCTTCTACTGTTTCATGAATCTATTATGGGTGTCACTTCCGCCCTTACTATGTTTCCCTTTGGAAATCTCGCGCATGCGCCGTAGCGCTGAAACAAGCCTCTATCTCGATTGCCGTTACTACTAGCTAAAGGTAAAGCACTATCAGAGCAGTATCGTGAGACTTCCCTCTGTGCCGTTCAGAGAGGAAGCTCGTCAATACTAATGACCCGGCATGCAGGGGAGATAGAAACGGCACACTTAATGTGCCGCTAATGAAAATACCTACTGCGCAATCACGCATGACGTCACATTTCATTGCAGGACGATTTACATGGAATCGAAAACAGTGAGTAAACTTTCACAGGCAGCGATCAGCTGCCTGTGCTATCTACATTACTAAGAGATAAAGTGGTTGTAAACCCTCCAATACAAGTTGAACGCCCAGAGGCATTAGTTAGTGCCCCAATCACATGATCGTTGTAATTGGCTCTCACAGCTGTCACATGATTAGGAGCCAATCCTGCTTGCTCCCGATCACAGAGACCAGAACTGTTGGTGACAACACAGCGACTCATGGACCAAAATGTGTGGTGGCGGGGCATTAGGTCCACCCGCCCTGATGCCACATATATGCGTTATGGTGGTGGGAGTAGGTTTAGCAAATATATTTTTTGTGAATATGTTGTCTTTACCTGGAGATCCTGCCAGTAACAGCAGTTCATGTTGCAGGCTGACAATGTTAAGTCACTGATCCTTAACCACTTGCCGACCAGACACCGCCCTTGTACTGCGGCAGGTCGGCTCGTTACCGCGAATCTCCATCATTGTACGTCGGCTCGGGAACTGTAGTTTGTGGGCGAGCGCCCGCTGGCCAGTGGAGAAGTCAATCAGCGGGGTCCGGCGGACTCGATGTCCGCCAGCCGCCCGTGATCGTTCCCCGCAGTGACAGAATCGGGAATCTGCCTGTGTACTGCTTGTGTGCTATGCAGGAAGACAGATCTGTGTGTTTCCCCAGGCAGCCCATCCCCCATAAAGTTAGAAAACACCTGCAGGGAACACATTTAACCCCTTAATTGCCCCTGATGTTAGCCCCTTCTCTGCCAGTGTCGTTAGTACAATGTCAGTGCATATTTTTATCACTGATCACTGTAATAATGTCACTGGTTCCCAAAAAGTGTAAAAAGTGTCCGATCTGTCCGCAATGTCGCAGTCCTGCCAAAAATCGCAGATTACCCGCCATTACTAGTAGAAAAAAATAATAGTAATAAAAATGCCATAAAGTTATCCCCTATTTTGTAGACGCTATAACTTTTTCACAAACCAATTAATATACGCTTATTACCAAAAATATGTAGAAGAATACATATCGGCCTAAACTGAGGAAGAAATTAGTTTTTTTTTATATATATTTTTTTGGGGGATATTTATGTAGCGATACCCTCAGCTTAAGCGGGCCGCAAGGTTTGATTTGGGCCCTGAGTACAGCTCTCCAACCCACCGGCAATCGGCTCTACCCACTCTGACACAGCTAGTCTAAAGGATACACACATATATCCTTATACTTTAAGAGAGAGATTCAAACATAGAACAGTGATAAAGGGATAACGGATTTTACTTCTTGTTATGCAAAGAAAACACACAGCAATGACAATATGATTTTTAACTTGTATGCAGAGCCCTGCAATGACAGTCACATTACACCATAAGAATAAAGGGGGGGGGGTAAAGGAACGCCACGTGGGGTGACCGTTAACTAGGTACCCTATGGTACAACAGCTAAATGTATACCTAACGGATCAGGCCTGATCCCTTACTCTAAAACTTAGTCCTGTAAGAATAATGGTTTCTTCACCGGCTTGCTGTAGAGGTGGTGCACATAAGAATAATAAACACTTTGTAATCCAACAGGGAGAATCTGAACAACTGACCGTACTTCACTAGAGATCCTCTGGATCAGTCTTGCTGCGGATCTCCAGTGAGAGTCTTAAAGTGAGGTGGTAGGCCTCGGCAGTCTATAGGCACAGTACTATAAACAGGTTATTGGATGAGCTTTCGCTCAGCTCACCCTCCGGACGCGACCCGTCCGGGACTTCCACCGGCTGTGTCGTCACTCGCACACAGCGGTTGCTGCCATCGGGTCTCCCATCCAATCTAGGCTGCAGGCAGGAGATGTTGGATGCCACCCAGGCTCGCAAAGGGTGGAAGGCTCTTTGGTTCGCTGTAAGAAGTCCCCAGGCTTCAGGCCCTCACACAGCACAGCTCCGCACAGGTGGATCAGTCTCAGCCGTCCCGTGTCCAAAAGAGAGCGAGTCAGGCCTCGCCCCTTCCTTATATCACTTCCCCCATGAGTCTCTGGGGCATAACCCAAAACATCCGGTGAACAGTGGACCTCTGGGAACCGTAGTTCTTTCTCCTAATTAAAGGGGAAACACCCCGCTACATTTATTATAGCAAAAAAAAAAAAATATTGTTGTTTTTTTCAAAATCTTTGCATTTTTTGTTTATAGCGCAAAAAATAAAAACCGCAGAGGTGATCACATAACACCAAAAGAAAGCTCTATTTGTGGGGAAAAATAGAACATCGAATTTGTTTGGGTACAACATCGCACGACCGCGCAATTGTCAGTTAAAGCGACGCAGTGTCGTATCGCAAAAAATGGCCTGGTCATTAAGGGGGAAAATCTTCTGGTCCTTAACCACTTAAGGACCGCCGCCTGTTTATTTATGTCGGCAGAGTGGCACGGACAGGCATAAGTACGTACAGGTACTTCCGCTTTAAGATGCCGCCGTGTGGTCGCGCATGCGCCGCTGGTGGCGCACTCGCGACTCTGTCGATTTTTTCGTGAGCCCGACTGTGGGTCCCGCGGATACCCGCGATCGTCTCACGGAGAGATAGAGTGGGGAGATGCTAATGTAAACAAGCATCTCCCCACTCTGCCTAGTGACAATGACACTGATCTCCGCTCCGTGTAGTCGGAGCGGAGATCAGTGTCATGTCACACACAGCCCATCCCCCCTACAGTAAGAAACACTCCCTAGGAAACACTTAACCCCTACAGCGCCACCTACTGGTTAACCCCTTCACTGCCAGTGTCATTTTCACAGTAATCAGTGCATTTTTAAAGCACTGATCGCTGTAAAAATGACAATGGTCCCAAAAATGTGTCAAAAGTGTCCGATGTGTCCGCCATAATGTCGCAGTCACGATAAAAATCGCTGATCGCCGCCATAACTAGTAAAAAAATTATTATTAATAAAAATGCCATAAACTATCCCCTATTTTGTAGAAGCTATAACTTTTGCACAAACCAATCAATAAACGCTTATGGCGATTTTTTTTACCAAAAATATGTAGAAGAATACGTATCGGCCTAAACTGAGGGGGAAAAAATAAAAATTATATATTTTTTGGGGGAAATTTATTATAGCAAAAAGTAAAAAATATTGAATTTTTTTCAAAATTGTCGCTCTATTTTTGTTTATAGCGCAAAAAATAAAAACCGCAGAGGTGATCAAATACCACCAAAAAAAATCTCTATTTGTGGGAAAAAAAGGATGCCAATTTTGTTTGGGAGCCACGTCGCACGACCGCGCAATTGTCAGTTAAAGCGACGCAGTGCCGAATCGCAAAAAGAGCTCTGGTCTTTTCCCGCGTACACACGACCGTTTTTCATGATGAGAAAAATCCCATTTTTAAAAATGGTCATGAAAAACGTTTGTGTATAGTATGCTCCAGAGCATTTTTCTCGACGAGAGAAATGTCCGAAAAAAATAAATAGAACCTGCTCTATTTTTTATTGTTCTTTTTAACGTCGTGAAAACCGGTCGTGTGTATGCTTTTACGAGGGGAAAAAAAATGTGCATACTCAGACTAAATTAGGAGACGGGAGCGCTCGTTCTGGTAAAACTAGCGTTCATAATGGATATAGCACATTCGTCACGCTGTAACGGACTGAAAAGCACGAATCGTCTCTCACCAAACTTTATTAACACGAGGATCAGCAAAAGCGTCCCAAAGGGTGGCGCCATTCGAATGGAACGTCCCCTTTATAGTGCCGTTGTACGTGTTGTACATCACCGCGCTTTGCTCGAGCATTTTTTTCACGATAGTGTGTAGGCAAGGCAGGCTTGAGAGGAAACACGAAAAATCGCGTTGAGAAAAACATGTTTTTTTTCCATGACATGAATAACGGTCGTGTGTACGCGGCATTTGACCAGCCAAATGGTCCGGGGCTGAAGCAGTTAAGTGGTTAATCAGCATTAGTGTTGTCAGTCTGCCATGTACTTCTTTGGTTGGCCGTTGGGTGGCTGATCAGATAGGCAGCTAAACTAAAGGAGGCTTCAGGGCAGGCTGACAATAATTCTAGTTGCAAGGCAGCGGCTTAGCATTGTCATTTTGCATCAGGAAGTGCTGTTACTTGCAGGATCTCCAGGTAACAACAGATTCAAGAGGGGTGGCGGGGAAGGTGGGCATTGTCAGCCTGCCATGAAAGATCCTTTAGTTGATCATTGGGCTTCCTATTTGAAAGGTCAACCAACAGCCAACCTCAGAGGACTTGCAACTACCGGAGTATAGGGGAGATGCCTATGGACCAATATGTGTGGTGGCTGGGCGTTCAAGAGGAAGTAAACCCTTATGAGTGTTACTTCCTCTTTGTTTCCCTGCAAAGGTAAAGCATAATGGGCTACTATGCATCGCATAGTAGCCCATTATGTGTCACTTACCTGCAGGAAAAGCCCCCAATGTCCCAGTCTTCCTCGCTAGTAGCGAGCGTCCATCTTCACCCCTCTTCACCCCTCTTCTTCCGGGGTCTGTGACTGGCCGGAGTCGCGTGACGGCACGTGACATCACTCCCGCGCATGCGCACGGGAGCCGTCACTTACGGCATGACCCCATTCATAAAACGGCACGCTCAGTGCGCCTGCGCTGCTGTCTACGGCACGCAGGTGCCGTACACTTCGGTGCATGTCTTTTTTGCAAATATCTCCTAAACCGTGTAGGTTAAGGAGATATTGCAAGCACCTACAGGTAAGCCTTAAGCCCCGTACACACGGTCGGACTTTTTGCCAACAAACTTCATTTTGAGAAAGTTTGACAAAAAATCCGACCGTGTGTACGCTCCATCGGACAAACTTTTTTGGTTTTCATCGGACAAATGTTCGGTCTGCAAACGGACAAACTTTTCGGCAACAAAAGTCAGATGGAGCAAAGTCCGACCGTGTGTACAGAAATCCATCGGACTTTAGTCCGAAGGACAAATAAGCATGCCCAGAACCAATGTTAAAATCAACCAACAATAGCAGAAGTTGACTAAAGCGTGGCGGTAAAGAGCAGAAAAGAGCAGAAAAACCACGTGATGTTGGGAAAGTTTTGGGAAAGTTTGCAGAAAAGTCCTGCCGTGTGTATGCTATGGGTGTGCCCGGCCAACTCCCTTCGGACAAAAATCCACGGAAAAGTTTGTTTGAAGTCCGACCGCTTGTATGGGGCTTTAATCTAGGCTTACCTGTAGGTGAAAGTTCTACCTGAGGGTTTACAACCACTGTAAGGCCCAACCTCCCCGCTGCCACATATTTGCGTTATGTTGGTGGTGTAGTAGGTTTAGCAAATAATTTTTTGTGAATGTTTTTTTTTCTTCACATAATATTTTATTACATTTTTTCACGTAAGAAAATACACAAACAAAACTCAGATGACAGAAAAATGTATCAGCCAATGTGATAAGCTCTACAGTATGTTGTTTTTACCTAGAGATCCTGCCAGTAACAGCACTTCATGGTACAGGCTGACAATGTTAAGTCACTGCTTCTTAATAAGCATTAGTGTTGTCAGTCTGCCATGTACTTCTTTGGTTGGCCGTTGGGTGGTCTATCAGATAGGCAACCCAGATGGCCAACTGAAGGAGGTTTCAGGGCATGCTGACAACACTGCTTCTAATGGCAAGGCAGTGGCTTATGGTTGTCAATCTGCAACAGGAAGTGCTTTTACTTGAAGGATCTCCAGGTAACAGCAGATTCAATATGGGTGGCAGGGTAGGTGGGCATTGTCAGCCTGCCATGAAAGATCCTTCAGTTGGCCATTGGTCTGCCTAATGGAGAGGCCATCCATTGACCAACCAACTGCTGTTGTTTATGGCAGATGAGGCTGTGTGGACTAGTCTTACAGCCTGGAAGCAGTCTGCAGGAGAGGATGATCAGGTAACATAGGTGTGCGCAATAGGTGTGCCAGGTGTGCCTGGGCACACCCTAATCCTGGAGTTGGTAACCCATCAATCGTGGGCAGGTGACAAGTAAGCCGCAATCCTTTCTTGCCGACTCCCAGAACCTGGACAGGATAGGCAGCAGGGGTGGAAATTAGTGGAAGCAATCTGTATTTCCTTCTGCAGCAGCTGAAAGTAAGCTTCTCCTCCTCTCCCTCTCGCCGACATTCAGCTGCCACAGGAGGAAAAATACAGGGGATCAGTACCAATATATGCCACCGCTCTTGTCCCCGTTCCTCTTCTTTCTGCTGCCCTGCCACCCCCCCCCCAATTGTTTCAGGATGATGAGCGGGGAAGAGGCCGGTTAATGTCACAAACACATATGTGTTGGAGCTTTGAGGTGCACACCCTAATGCAATAGGCTGCGCACACCTATGTCAGGTAAGTAAAACTGCTTTTTCTGGTACTCTAGACCTATATGAGCATTTACCCCTTGCAATGCGGGGGCAGCCCCACTGCTAGGAAGCATTTTCCTTTCCCTGTAGCTCAGGTTTAAAAGTCATGATGGGCAACAAGCCTAAAGGAACCATATGCAGTTTGGAATGAATGGTTCTGTATTATTAGGCTGTATCTGTTCTTCACACCAGTAGTCTGGGGTGCATAGTTCACCCATGGGCATAAAGGAATGATTTTGCATGACTCTGTCCCGCTATATATGTACACTATATTTCCAAAAGTATTGGGACAACTGCCTTTACACGCACATAAACTTTAATGACATCCCAGTCTTAGTCTGTAGGGATCAATATTGAGTTGGTCCACCCTTTGTAGCTATAACAGCTTCAACTCTTCTGGGAAGGCTGTCCACAAGGTTTAGGAGTGTGTCTATGGGAATGTTTGACCACTCTTCCAGAAGTCCATGTGTGAGGTCAGGCACTGATGTTGGATGAGAAGGTCTGGCTCGCAGTCTCCGCTCTAATTCATCCCAAATGTGTTCTACTTGGTTGAGGTCAGGACTCTGTGCAGGCCAGTCAAGTTCCTCCACCCCAAACTCGCTCGTCCATGTCTTTATGGACCTTGCTTTGTGCACTGGTGAGCAGTCATGTTGGAACAGGAAGGGGCCGTCCCCAAACTGTTCCCACAAAGTTGGGAGCATGAAATTGTCCCAAAATGTCTTGGTATGCTGACGCCTTAAGGCCCCTTTCACACTGAGGCATTTTTACCGCATTTTTGCAGTAAAAATATCGCTGTAAAAATGCCTGAAATAATCCTGCCCCATCATTCTCAATGTGAAAGCCCTGAGGGCTTTCACACTGAGGCGTTTTGCTGGCTGTGCGTTGGAAAAAATCCTGCAAACAGCTTTTTTGGAGCATCTTTAGGGCGCTAAAAATAGCGCTGTAAAAACGCCTATCTCCATTGAAATGAATGAGTAACGCGGTAAAAAAACGTGGTAAAACACATAGGCGTTAGCGCTATTTTTACCGCGTATGCAGTAAAATCGCCGTAAAATCGCGGGAAAAAAACTCATAATTTTTTTGCGTTTTTTCAATGCCTCAGTGTGAAACGGGCCTAATGCCCCATACACACGATCGTTTTTCTTGCCATTTTTTTTCTTGCCGTTTTTCACGTCGTTTTTTTTTCATGTTTCCTCTCAAGCCTGTCTTGCGTACACACGATCATTTTAAAAAACGATCAAGCAAAGCGCGGTGACGTACAACACGTACGATGGCACTATAAAGGGGAAGTTCCATTCGGATGGTGCCACCCTTCATGTTAGTAAAGTTTGTTGAGCGACGATTCGCGCTTTTCAGCCTCGTGCTTTTCAGTCCGTTACAGCGTGAAGAATGTGCTATCTCCATTACGAACGCTAGTTTTACCAGAACGAGCGCTCCCGTCTCATACTTGATTCTGAGCATGCGCGTTTTTTTTCACGTCGTTAAAGCCTACACACTATCGTTTTTCACGTCGTTAAAAAAAACGACATGAAAAACGACGTGAAAAAAGAGAGCATGTTCGAAATTTTTAATGCCCGTTTTTCACGTCGTTAAAAATGCTCTGGAGCCTACACACGATCATTTTTAATGGCCATTTTTAAAAATGGCATTTTTAACGGCATGAAAAACGATCGTGTGTATGGGGCATTAGAGTTCCCTTCACAGGAACTAAGGGGCCAAGCCCAACCCCTGAAAAACAACCCCCCACCCTAATCCCCCCCCCCTCCACCAAAGGATTTGGACCAGTGCACAAAGCAAGGTCCAGAAAAGCATGGATGAGCGAGTTTGGTGTGGAGGAACTTTTCTGGCCTGCACAGAGTCCTGACCTCAACCGAAAAGAACACATTTGGGATGAATTAGAGCGGAGATGGTGAGCCAGGACTTCTCGTCCAACATCAGTGCCTGACCTCACAAATGCGCTTCTGGAAGAATGGTCAAACATACCCATAGACACACTCCTAAACCTTGTGGACAGCCTTCCCAGAAGAGTTGAAGCTGTTATATCTTCAAAAGGTTGGCCAACTTTATATTGAATCCTACGGACTAAGACTGGGATGCCATCAAAGTTCATGTGCGTGTAAAGGCAGGCGTCCCAATACTTTTGGTAATGTAGTGTACTGTATGTGTATTTGTGTATCAGCATGTGTGTTTGTTTTAATGAAGACCAGAAAATTCCTTTCTGTTTATCCAAGTCGGATTTTTAAATAGCTTAAAAAGCTCCATCGCTCAGAACTGAATTATTTAATCACCCCATTTGCCAGATGTTAAATAGCAGGTTTCTTTGCTGCGGGCCTCAGAGGCATCCGATATTCTGAGCCGGATTCACTCACAGAGCTCTTTACCAATATTATCCCATCAGCGGGTGTGCTTCAATGCTAATGGATTGCAGGTGAATAAAAAACTGTGAATAAGAAGTCAAAGAACATAATTAAATGTGGCCAGGCAGGAAGCCAATCACAATAGAAGAAGGAGAACATTAGGGAGCATCCAAGAAAATTATATGAATGCAAATTCCAGATAGTGCATCTAAGACGGTGGTTCTCAACCTTTCTAGTGCCGTGACCCCTTGATGTCGGCACCCAAGGCAAGACACGTAATTTGTGCCCCTAACCCACTCCCTGAGTCCCTTCCACTCGTACAGTAATAAAACCCCTTATGCCTCGTACACACGACCGCTTTTCCTGACATGCCAAAAACCGAAGTTTTTCCCGACGTGATTCCCCTCAAGCCTGCCTTGCCTACACACGTTCAGGCAAAAAACCGCTTGACCAAAGCGCGGTGGCGTACAACACGTACGACGGCACTATAAAGGGGAAGCTCCATTCAAATGGCGCCACCCTTTGGGCTGCTTTTGCTGATCCTCGTGTTAGTAAAAAGTTTAGTGAGAGACGATTCGCGCTTTTCAGCCTCGTGCTTTTCAGTCCGTTACAGCGTGACAAATGTGCTATGTCCATTACGAACGCTAGTTTTACCAGAACGAGCGCTCCCGTCTCATACTTGATTCTGAGCATGTGCGTTTTTTTTTCCCCCTAGGAAAAGCATACACACAACGAAAAAGACCGACGGGAAACACGACGAGAAAAAAAGAGAGCAGGTTCTAATTTTTTTGCGGGCAGTTTTCTCGTCGGGAAAACGGCTATGGAGCATACACAAGACCGGTTTTCCCGACCAATCTAAAAAATGGCAGTTTTCTCATCGGGAAAACCGGTCGTGTGTACGGGGCATTATGGTACATTTTAGGATGTACCACTCTTTGGCCTCGTACACACGACCGTTTTTCTCAGCAAGAAACTACAAGAAAACTGTTGGGAGAGCTTTCTTGCCGAGAAAACCGTTCGTGTGTATGGTTTCTCATCGTGAATCTCGACGAGAAAAAAAGAAAACCTGTTTTCTTTTTTCTCGTCGGGAATCTTAGTTTTCTCGTCGGGATTCTCGTCAGACTGTTTTTGGACGAGAAAACCGGTCGTGTGTATGCTTTTCCGAGTCTTCAAAAACCGCGCATGATCAGAATCAAGTATGAGACGGGAGCGCTCCTTCTGGTAAAACTAGCGTTCATAATGGAGATAGCACATTCGTCACGCTAAAACGAACTGAAAGCACGAAGACTGAAAAGCGCGAATCGTCTCTCACTAAACTTTTACTATCACGCAGTAACACGAGATCAACAAAAGCAGCCCAAGGGGTGGCGCCATGAGAATGGAACTTCCCCTTTATACTGCCGTCGTACGTGTTGTACGTCACCGCGCTTTAGACCGATGAGATTTTGGATTGACAGTGTGTATGCAAGGAAAGCTTGACAAGAAATGCGTTGAGAAAAACAACGTTTTTTTGCGATGAGATTCTCGGCCGTGTGTACGAGGCTTTTCTCTTTGTTCTCCTTTCTTTCCCTTTTATCTCTCTCTGTCCTAATTTCTTGTTTTTTCCCCCCATCCCTCTCGCTAGACGTCTTTCTTGTTCTTTTCTTTGTTTCTCCCCTCTTTTCCTCTTTCCATGTGAGAAGGGAGAGAAAAAGAGGGGGAGGAACAAAGAAAAGCACAAGAAAGATGGCTAGAGATGAGTGGGATGAGTGGCAGTGCTGGGGGGAGTTCTGATCGGCCAACTTAGGTGCTCATGATCAAGGTCATCTGCTGATCTGAGAACTGTAGTGGGGGCTTTTAATGGCAACTCTAATCACAGGCTAGGGTGACCACGTGTCCCGGATTGCCCGGGACAGTCCCGCATTTTGCAGGTCTGTCCCGGGCACATTAATTCCAGGACAATACAGTGTCCTGGAATGAAACTGACACAGCCACCCCCCCCCCCCCCCCGGGCCAATCTGATGCCCCCAAAAAAGGGCGCCACATCACCGCTTTACTCACTGACAGTACTTGTCCTGGCCGGGAATGCCTGGAGGAGCACAATCCCGCCCCCTGCTTGTGATTGGAGAAATCATAAATCCCGCCTCTTGTGTCCAATCACTGTGCTGTGATTCGTTACAGCACAAGCTGATTTTTGGGAAGGGAGGGTGTCCCTGAATGGTAGTTTGGAAATGTGGTCACCCTAGCACAGGCAGTGTTACTCACTGTGTCTCCGACTTTGTGGTGTCCCGTAGCAGTGACACCTATGCCGAAATAAGGAGATAGGGTCTCCTCCAGCCCCTCCCACTTCACATTCCTCACCAGTCAGCTTACCTGTAGTCCCTGCCCCCCAGCCATGCCGTAAATGAAATGGGCGGCTGCGAAGAGGCTGAGTGGGCGGCCACCGGCTCCAGGAACAGCCCAGCTGGGCGGCCACAAAAAGGCTGGGAGAGGGGTACAGGCTTCAGGAACAACCCAGGATTTGGTGACCCCCTGGCAAATCATCATTTGACCCCCGAGGGGGTCCCGACCCCCATGTTGAGAACCACTGATCTAAGACTTTATCTAACAGGTCAAAGCAACTTCAGAGCACAGGTTAATTTTATTGCTGGTTCCCAAGCTTGCCTTTGACCGCCACGTCATTCTATTAGAACCGATTCACACAGGGGCAGCACGACTTTGGGGGCGACTCGGCAAGACGATCCCAAGACGACTTGAGAGGCGACTTGCAAAATGACTTCTGTATTGAAGTCAATGCAAGTTGCCCTGAGTCGCCCCCAAAGTCGTACAAGAACCTTTTTCTAAGTCGGAGCGACTTGAGTCGCTCCTATTAGAACGGTTCCATTGTACAGAGCGGAGCGCGACTTGTCAGGCGACTGACTCACCTGAAGAGTCGCCCCAGTGTGAACCGGCTCTTAGGCAAAGTGCATTAACCCTGAATGACTTGAAGCTTGTATTGCGCTGGAGACTCTCACCCATGTGACAGCACTATGTTTATGAGCAGCCAATCACAAAGCAGAATCGCTGTCACCTGGGAGGAAAAGTAGTGAGAGGCATAATCTCCCATACCTAGATGGGCAGAGCACAAATTCACTCTCCGGATTCTTTCAAAAAGAAATGCGAGATTTTTTATTTAGCTGGCTTTAACCACTTCACCCCCAGAAGGATTTACCCCCTTCCTGACCAGAGCACTTTTTGCGATTGGGCACTGCATCGCTTTAACTGACAACTGCGCGGTCATGCGACATTGTACCCAAACAAAATTTTAGTCCTTTTTTTCCCACAAATATAGCTTTCTTTTGGTGGTATTTGATCACCTCTGCGGTTTTTATTTTTTGCGCTATAAACAAAAAAAGAGCGACAATTTAAAAAAAAAAAACAATATTTTTTACTTTTTGCTATAATAATTATCCCACATTTTTTTTCAAAAATAAAAAAAATTTCCTCAGTGTAGGCCGATACGTATTCTCCTACATATTTTTGTTAAAAAAAATTGCAATAAGCGTATATTGATTGGTTTGCGCAAAAGTTATAGCGTCTACAAAATAGCTTTATGGCATTTTTTTTATTATTTTTTTTTTACTCGTAATGGCGGCGATCTGCGATTTTTATCAGGACTGTGACATTATGGCGGACACATCGGACACTTTTGACACATTTTTGGGACCATTGACAATTTTACAGCGATCAGTGCTATAAAAATGCACTGATTACTGTATAAATGTCACTGGCAGGGAAGGGGTTAACACTAGGGGGCGATCAAGGGGTTAACTGTGTTCCCTCTCTGTGTTCTAACTGAAGGGGGGATGGGACTTACTTGGGGAAATGACAGATCGCTTTTCATACTTTGTATGAACACACAATCAGTCATTTCTCCCCTGAAAGAACCGGGATCTTACGTCGCTTCCCATTGTGGCCACTAGGGGCGCGCACGCGCCCCTAGTGGCCACAATGGGAAGCGACGTAAGGTAACGTCGATTTGCCCAGCCGAGCCAGCCTACAGCAATACAACTGCAGTGGCTGGTCGGCAAGTGGTTAATGCAGATCCTTACCTCTTTATGCCCCAGAGATATAGTTAGACCTGGAGTAAGAAATGAGAAGCATGGGCACGGGGCCAACATGAGTGGGTTAAAAGGATGTTTGGAATAGGAAGGGTTTTCCTGTAGGTCAAATTAAATAGGAATCAAGAGGTACTGGATTAATGGGTCAGGCAGATACAGGAGGGCAGTGACGGCTGGTGCTCAAAAAAAATTGCAAACAAACTTTCTGAAAAAAAAACAAAAAAAACCCCATCAATTGCACCCTTATTGTGCCCATCAAATGTAGCCACTGTGCCATCAAATGCAGCCACTGTGCCCATCAAATGCAGCCACTGTGCCCCATCAAATGCAGCCACTGTGCCCCATCAAATGCAGCCACTGTGCCCCATCAAATGCAGCCACTGTGCCCATCAAATGCAGCCACTGTGCCATCAAATGCAGCCACTGTGCCCCATCAAATGCAGCCACTGTGCCCCATCAAATGCAGCCAATGTGCCCCATCAAATGCAGCCACTGTGCCCTATCAAATGCAGCCACTGTGCCCATCAAATGCAGCCACTGTGCCCATCAAATGCAGCCACTGTGCCCCATCAAATGCAGCCACTGTGCCCCATCAAATGCAGCCACTGTGCCCATCAAATGCAGCCAATGTGCCATCAAATGCAGCCACTGTGCCCCATCAAATGCAGCCACTGTGTCCCATCAAATGCAGCCACTGTGCCCTATCAAATGCAGCCACTGTGCCCATTAAATACAGCCACTGTGAACCCCTCAGTGGCATTTAACCAGCACACGCCCGCCAGCTCGCTGTCTGACCGGCACTTCCCCCATCTTGGTGGCGGGTCAGGCAGCGGGTGACGGTGATGAGCTGTGGGATGGGCAGCGGGTCCTCCATGATTTTTCTTCTGCTAGGAGTCCAATAGGATTGTCTGTCCTTTCAGCCACCAGGTGACAGGTATCAAACCCGCACTTACTGATTGGCGGAGAGGCGGTTCAGTGTTAGAAAAGCTAATATTCATTTGCTTTTCTAACACACCTGGGTGGGCTCCGAGCGCAATGGTCTATGCCACGAGTCCACATTTTCTGAAGCCTATTAGAGCCTATCGCTTTAATCAGGTGCTTAAAAAAAACACCCCTGCCGCCGTAATTCAGGTGCCTGGTGTCCTAAAAGGGTCCGGACGCCTGAATAGGGGGTGGGAGCGGTGGCCATGAATAGATTTATGCTATGCATAAATCTATCCATTAAGCATATAGGGGGTGGCCTGGAGAGAGGGGGCGGAGCCCGGGCACCCCTAATGGACGGGCCGCCACTGCAGGAGGGGCTTTAGAGGATGGTCATTCGGAAGGTCCCAGTAAGTCTTAAATCAGAAGAGAGCCGGCATCAGGAAGACTTCCTACCCTCACACCCTTCTGTAGTTTTGGCGGATAACCACCAAAACGTTCTTATTGCAGCTTTAGAAAGCCATAGTGGCTATAGATTGAAATGGAAAGGTAATTTTCCATTATAATAATTAAAAGGAAACTAAACATTGGCATAGGTAGCTGACATTTCTGTGGATCATTCAGAAACTGAATACAGAATTTCATTTGACAAAGGGCATGACCACCAGCTGCCAAGGTCCTATACTCACCTGTCGACGATCCTGGCAGATTCTATGGGGTTGATTTACTAAAAGTGGAGAGTGCAAAATCTGGTGCAGCTGTGCGTAGAAACCAATCAGCTTCCAGTTTTTTTTGTTTGCCAAAGCTTAATTGAACAAGCTGAAGTTAGAAGCTGATTGGCTACCATGCGCTGCTGCACCAGATATTGCACTCTCCACTTTTAGTAAATCAACCCCTATGTGGCCCATGGGGAGCTGCGCAGTCACTGCTGGAAACCTGGAAACTCTCCTAGATAGGAATGAGTAAATTTGCCTGTGGTTGGTTCTTGAACATTTTTGAAAATCTTGTTTGAAGTTGGTAAATTACATTTAAGTAAACCCCCGTTTCGTTTTCAGCCAAGGAAGCTGCCATCATTGTCTCTGTTTAATCTACAACTGCCATGATGCTGCACATGTGATCAGTTTAGACACCAGCCATTGGATGGTTTGACAGTTTGGTTGAGAGCACAACCAATGGGAGTGTTACATTTCCGGCACGTGCCGTAAATGAAACTGTTTTATGGATGGGTTTACTTCCGCTTTAAGTTTAAGGTTGGGGGGGGGGGGTGTATGCTGCTATTAAATTCTGACCATTCGAATAACTAATAGACAAGCTACTGTTGAACATAAGGCACTGCTATGGGGGACATGTACCAATATTAAAATAAAAGAGAATAATACAAAAAAAAAAAGAAGTACGTCTCCTTAGACAGAATTGTCCTCTCTCCCTAACATTTCCAGCACACACACTGACAATATGGCTGTTGTGAATCCAACCGTTTATAAAAAGGGGGATAGGTTATCTATCCCTTCAAATTTTTGACTCTTGTAACTCAGCTGACCATGGACAAAGGCTTAGCTCTGGTAGTAAACCTGCAATTTTTGACCAAACATTTGGCATACAGTAAAACCTTGGATTGCGAGCATAATTTGTTTTCGGAAACATGCTTGTAATCCAGAGCACTTGTATGTCAAAGCGAATTTCCTCATAAGAAATAATGGAAACTTAGAAAATTCATTCCACAACCATTTATTCATAAGTCCTTCAGTTTATAGTCCATATAAAAAGATTCTAGCAATGTGATGAGTTGTGTAACCATAACATGTCCATCCACAAATGGAAGCCTCCACAAGGGGATTAGAAGCAAAATTCAGAAGGAGCTCCAGAGTATAAAAGAGAAGAGAGGCACCTCTAAGTGTAGCAATATGGTTACATTTAATGAAGATACAACATTTAGCAACTCACATGGTTGATGATTAAAAGAGGCCCATCTAAGTATGCAGGCATCTGGGGTAAAGCTGTCCACATAGACCATCCCCCGCACCGCCGGCACTCACCACTCTCAGTCTGCAATTGTGACCGGGAAGACTACTCTGCAGTAGAGTGATCTGAAAAAGCAAGACTCGAAGAGCTTGTGGAGAGCAGCGTGGAAGGGATGACATTGATGGCGGTGCGGGGGATGATGAGTTGGGAGGATGTGAGTTGCTAAATGTTGTACCTTCATTTACTGGAACCATATTGCCACACTTAGAGGCGCCTCTCTTCTCTTTTATACTCAGTTGTGACCTGACGCTACTTGTATATCAAGACATCGCTTGTATATCAACTAAAAATTTGTGAAAAATGCTTACTTGCAAAAACGCTCTCAACCCAAGGTTTTACTGTACTTTGTAAATTTCAAGTGTAGCTCTACCCCGTAGGAGCTGCTAAGTAAATGCGTGGATCATTTACCTAGTAATTTCCTTGCAGCCAGGCACACAAGTCCAATCACTCTTTAGACTCATTAACCAGTCTAGGGGTATGCTTTTTGATGTTTCAATGAGAACTTGGATAGGTAGTGGGTAATGCTAGGATACTCTACTAACCCTTAGTAATTAGAGTTGAGCGGACACCTGGATGTTCGGGTTCGACGGGTTCGGCCGAACTTCGGAAAAAAGTTCGGGTTCGGGACCGAACTTTAACCCGAACCCGGACCCGAACCCGAACCCCATTGAAGTCAATGGGGACCCGGACTTCTAAGGACTAAAAATGCTCTAAAAAAGTAATGGAAAGGGCTAGAGGGCTGCAAATGGCAGCAAAATGTTGTTAAGAGCATGGCAAGTGCTCTGCAAACAAATGTGGATAGGGAAATAACTTAAAATAACATAAAAAATAAATAAAATAAAAAATAATAATCTTGACCTAGGAGGACGAGGTCCATATGGAGTAGGAGGTTGAGGTGGCGGTGGATGTGGCTGTGTAGGTGGAAGCGGCGGTGGAGGAGGACGAGGTAGCCAACACTGATTCAAAAATACAACAATGGCTGGGTAAGGCCGGTGATGTGTCGAATTCTTTCCCCCGTCAAATAGTGTCCACCCTGCACTGCGCTTGCTCAGTATGTAGGACAAGGGGATTTCGAAAATCTCCCAAGACGAACGGCGCCTGCGTGGTGAGTTCAGGTGAAGGCCACACCATCCGTGGTTCAAGCCGAGCCAAGTGAGGCCGTGCCCGAAGCGTGGCGATCGAACCGAGCCCGTGAGGGGCCCTGTTACTATGTGCTACCGTATGTCCACTTGGATGGTGGTGGCTTGAACCTGCACTCACAGCGCAGGCGCCGTTCATCTTCGGAGATTTTGTGAATCTCCTTGTCCTCTGTACTGCGCAAGCGCTGCGCCTTCGCAGTATGGGCCGGACACAATCCGATGGCCGGACAGTTTTTGTCACAACACCGGTATACATGTCTATTCTGCACAAGGTACGGACAAGTCCTGTGGGATCCATGCCTGGTTCATTTTAATGAACGTGAGCTTGTCCACATTGGCTCTGGACAGGCGGCTGCGCTTGTCTGTGATAACGCCCCCTGCCGTGCTAAATACATGTTCAGATAATACACTGGCTGCAGGGCAGGCCAGCACCTCCAAGGCATAAAGGGCAAGCTCAGGCCATGTGCCCAATTTGGAGACCCAGAAGTTAAAGGGGGCAGACCCGTCATCCAGTACGTGTAGGCCTGTGGACACATACTGCTCAACCATGTTGGTGAAATGCTGCCTCCTGTTAAGACGTTCCATCTCAGCTGGTGGTGCTGGTTGTTGTGGCGTGCTGACAAAGCTTTTCCACATTTCAGCCATGCTAACCCTGCCTTCTGAGGTGCTGCCGGTGCCCCGGCTGCGTTGGCGACCTCTTCCTCCTCCTCTGCCTTCGCCTTGTGCTTCCACCGTACGCCCGCTGTCAGGTGGGAATGCCACCAGCAGCGCATCTACCAGCGTGCGCTTGTACTTACGCATCTTACGATCCCACTCCAGTGAGGGAATTAAGGACGGTACGTTGTCCTTGTAACGGGGATCCAGCAGGGTGGCCACCCAGTAATCAGCACCAGTTAAAATGTGGGCAACTCGGCGGTCATTGCGGAAACACTGCAGCATGTAATCGCTCATGTGTGCCAGGCTGCCCAGAGGCAAAGAAAAGCTGTCCTCTGTGGGAGGTGTATCGTCTGTGTCCTCTGTATCCCCCCAGCCACGCACCAGTGATGGCCACGAGCTGGTCTGGGTGCCACCCTGCTGTGAAAATGGCTCCTCCTCCTCCTCCTCCTCCATCTCGTCATCCTCCAGAACTGTGCCCTTTCTGCCGGACAATTGTGTACCTGGCGTTTGTTGGTGCAGGAACCCACCCTCGTAGCCACTTGTGAAAGACTGCCCTGAAAGCCTTTGAAATGATCCCGCTTCCTCCTCCTCCTCCTCATCCTCCTGTGCCACATCCTCTTCCATCATCGCCCGAAGCGTTTTTTCAAGGAGGCATAGAACTGGGATAGTAACGCTAAGAACGGCGTCATTGGCACTGGACATGTTGGTGGAGTACTCGAAACAGCGCAACAAGGCACACAGGTCTCGCATGGAGGCCCAGTTATTGGTGGTGAAGTGGTGCTGTTCCGCAGAGCGACTCACGCGTGATTGCTGCAGCTGAAACTCCACTATCGCCTGCTGCTGCTCGCACAGTCTGGCCAGCATGTGCAAGGTGGAGTTCCACCTTGTGGGCACGTCACATATGAGGCGGTGAGCGGGAAGGCCGAAGTTACGCTGCAGCGCTGACAGGCGAGCAGCAGCAGGGTGAGAACGCCGAAAGTGCGCACACACAGCCCGCACTTTCTGCAGCAGCTCTGGCATATTGGGGTAATTTTTAAGGAACCTCTGGACCACCAAGTTCAGCACATGCGCCAGGCAAGGGATATGCGTCAAACCGGCTAGGCCCAGAGCTGCTACGAGATTTCGCCCATTATCGCACACCACCAGGCCGGGCTTGAGGCTCACTGACAGCAACCACTCATTGGTCTGTTGTTCCATGTCCCTCCACAACTCCTGCGCGGTGTGGGGTTTTTCCCCTAAACAGGAAAGTTTTAAAACTGCCTGCTGTCGTTTACCCCTGGCTGTGCTGAAGTTGGTGGTGAAGGTGTTACGCTGACCGGATGAGGAGGCGGTAGAGGATGAGGAAGCAGAGTAGGAGGAGTTAGCAACAGGAGGCAAACTGAAGCGCCCTGCAATCCTCGGTGGTGGAAGGACATGCGCCAAACTGCTATCTGCCTCAGGCCCAGCCGCCACTGCATTTACCCAGTGTGCTGTTAGGGAGATATAACGTCCCTGACCGTGCTTACTGGTCCACACATCCGTAGTTAGGTGGACCTTGCCACAGATGGCGTTGCGCAGTGCACACCTGATTTTGTCCCCCACTTGGTTGTGCAGGGAAGGGATGGCTCGCCTGGAAAAATAGTGGCGGCTGGGCACGACGTACTGTGGGACAGCCAATGCCATCAGGCTTTTAAAACTCTGCGTCTCCACCAGATGGAATGACAGCATTTCAAAGGCCAGGAGTTTTGAAATGCTGGCATTCAGGGCCAGGGATCGCGGGTGGCTAGGGGGGTACTTCGTCTTCCGCTCCAATGTTTGGCAGATAGAGAGCTGAACGCTTCCATGGGACATTGTGGAGATGGTTGGTGACCCAGGTGGTAGTGTTGCTGGCAGATCCTCTGTTTGCGGGGTGGCAGGTGCCACTGTCACTACAGAGGTGGATGAAGAGGCCGAGACTGCAGCAGAAGAGGAAGCAGGAGGAGCCAGAGACCTTTCTTGGTTTTTGAGGTGTCTACTCCACTGCAGCTCGTGCTTTGCACTTAGATGCCTGGTCATGCAGGTTGTGCTCAGGTTGAGAACGTTTATGCCTCGCTTCAGCCTCTGATTGCACAGCCTGCAAACCACTCGTGTCTTGTCATCAGCACATTGTGTGAAGAACTGCCACGCTAGGGAAGTCCTTGGACCTGGCTTTGGTGTGCTCGGTCCCTTGCTGCGTTGGGCAGTAGCAGATGTACTGTCTAGGGGACGAATGCTCAGTTTTTGCACCCTGCTCCCTCTTCTGCTGTGCTGGTGGCTCTGTGCGACCACCGCCTCTTCCTCCAAACTACACTGGTCACCTTCATAACGTTGATTACATGTGGGGTCGAGGACCTCATCGTCCTCAACATCATCTTCCACCCAGTCTTCACCCCTGCCCTCCTTGTCTGTCTGCACAATTGCGAAAGCAGCAGCAGTTGGCACCTGTGTTTCGTCATCATCCGAGACGTACTGCGATGGTCCTCCCATGTACTCATCATGAAACATAAGTGGTTGGGCATCGGTGCACTCAATCTCTTCCACTTCTGGGGCAGGGCTAGGTGGATGGCCCTGGGAAACCCTGCTAACAGAGTCATTGAAAAGCAGAAGAGACTGCTGCATGATTTGGGGCTCAGACTGCTTGGCTGATTTGCAAGGGGGTGAGGTGAAAGACTGATGGACATGGGTTTCAGGTGCCAACTCTGTTCTTTCATCAGAAGAGTGGGTGGGAGACAATGTGAAGGAACCAGAGGCACTGTCAGCAACCCAATCTACTATCGCCTGTACTTGTCCTGGCCTAAACATTCGTACAGCCTCATTAGGCGTGACAAAATACCGCCGCAGGCTCGGTCGCCTACTCGCACGTGAGGAAGGTGTTTCACTTGTGCGTGTATCTGGCACAGATCCACCACGTCCTCTCCCTGCAACAGGAGCTCCACCAGCAGCACCACGACCGGGGCCACCACGTCCCTTTGACCTTCTCCTCATATTTTCAAAATTTAGGATCTTGCCCTAAATGGGTGTTTTTGGAAGCGCAGAACACACCCACAGTACGTAACCGCTGAATCGCACAGCTACAGAACTGCAGAAAATGCTATTCAAAAAAAATGTTGTTTTTTTAGTATAGCACAGTAGGAAAAAACTATATAGAAATTGTTTATTTCACACACCTCAAAATATGTATAACACACTGCAAACTTTTTTTTGTGCCCCTAAACGGCGTTTTTTGCAAGCGTACATTAAAGTGCAAATTTTTTTTTTTTTGGCCCTAAACGGGTCTTTTTTTGCACGAGCAAAATAAAATGCTTTTTTTTTTTTTGCCCTATGGGTCTTTTGGAAAAGAGCACAATAAAGTGCCTTTTTTTCCCCCCTAAAAGTTAGATTTTCTCTGACACTGGGCTCATGGCAGTGTAAAAAGACTGCACTGCAACACAAATAGGTAAACCTATGCAGATCGCTGATTTTAATCTCTGAATCTGGACTCCTATATAATATTCTCTGTCCCTGAAAGCACCAACACAGGAACCTGGCCCTACACTACACTATCTCTCTATCTTTTCCCTCAGATTGCAGAATCAGGACTACCTCATCTATCTTTCTATCTCTCCCTAAAAGCAGCAGCAGCAGACTAGATCCTCTCCCTATCTATTCTGAAGCAGAGTGACGTGTGTGCTGTGTGCCTCTAGCTTATATAGAAGCTGGGTCACATGTTGCACTGACCAATCACAGCCATGCCATTAGTAGGCATGGCTATGATGGCCTCTAAGGGCACACCAGCTAATCAAAAGGTGATTGGCTGGCCCCTGAAGCATTTCTAAATGCGTAATTAGATTGCCGAACCCGAACCCGGACTTTTGAGCAAAGTCCGGGTTCGGGTTCAGGAAAAAGCTAAAGTTCGGTACGGACCCGAACTTTACAGTTCGGGTTCACTCAACACTATTAGTAATGATTTGAGAACACTGAACTTTCTCCTGTAGAACCGTGAGCAAAGTCCTTGTACAAGTGTATGATGGGCTGAGCTTTGTAGTAGCAACTTCAGGAGATTAATCTTCCTCTTGGACATCCGAGCAAAGTCCCTTCACTAAGAATTAAATAGACTGAGCTTTTCAGGACACTGGACACAACGTCCCTTTTAAACACACTGACTCTAGCATAAGAGGTGTGGGAACAGCACACAGTCTCTAGGATCTCTCATGTCAGTCTGTACTCACTAATGTCCTTGGATTATTGGTTGCCTTCTTCTGATATCTTCCAGACACTTGCACCCCGTGACAGACTAAATCCTCAGACAACAGCCACTCAGTCATCTTCAGCAATTTCTCAGCAAAGTAGGCCTCCAGCTAGCTCCACTGAAGCTTTGATAACTCACAGGCACATGGCAGAACTACCTAAGGGGCTGACAGCCCCCCTAGGCTGCTATCTCCTTCTCAATGAAAAAGACCCCTCTGCTTTCAGTCTCAGAGTATTTATACACACATCCAGCCACCTTCTGGGCACCTCTCCCCCTGGGATTAGAGAGGGCTATATAAATATTCAGCTGCTGATAAGATTCTACCTGCCTACTAACTTCAAGAACATTTTTGGACAAACAGGGGGAAGCAGTCAATCCTGCAGCCACTGAAACACAGAACAGACCAGAATAATCAAACCCAGCCACGTTAATTACAGTGAGCCAGAAATAAATTTGTCAAATGATGAAATGCAACTCCCCTGAATACAGTGGGCTGGAACTAAGAGGGTGCTACACAGGAATTTGCCACAGACCCATGGTAGCAGTGAACCCAAACCTCATCCATATTATCAGCTTAAGTTTTGAGTGTAGCACTTACCCCCCATTTAAGGGATCGGCTGGTTTTGTTTTGGGTCTGCAGCAATTACCTCTCTGGATTGGATCCTTTAGCTCCATTGTCTAGGCAAATAAAAATCTCCAGAAATAAGGCCAATGTCCACACATGAGTAAAACCTAATCAGCAAGGCTTTATTCTTTTTTTGGCTTTGAGTCAACTTGAAGAGAGAGAGCAGAAAGTTGAAAGAAGTAGGGGAAGGTTCAGGCACGCAACACTTAAAGTTCAGTATCTATACTTGTCGCCACTCAAGCCTGAGTGGGTATTGCTCACCCGGCTAGTCCCTATGAGAGCGGTCCTAGCAGCCCGGATGGAGCACGGATATCAGAGACGATGAATCCCTCTTTAGGCGAGTTTCCAGGCCTCTTCCCCGAGACAGCAGTACCGTCGCTTATCTCCTGGGACTGATCCTCCCCTGGACTCCTTTCCTCAAGATGGGCCCCCTACAAACGGGCAGCCTGGGATCCTTCTCTGAAGCGTAGGCCCCTGTCAGTGGAGCTGGGCCCACGATGCAGCAACAGGGCCTTGTGCTGAATGTGCCCGAGGCCTAAACACACTCGCGCACCTCATGCCATGCGGGCCACGAGGCACACTCACTGGACCAGAGGTCCCCCCTTGCACCTTGGGGTCCCCCTGGAATCGCCACATGCCACAAGGCGTCTGCCCCTTTTGTACCCTCTCCCAGCATGCACAGCGGGTTGACCATGCCCACTGCATGGCTGCCGAGAGAGGACACCCAAGGTGCTGTGATACCCCCCGTAGTTTAACCTATGCCGGCGGTGACACTGCCACCTACAGGCAACGGAGAACACTACTGCCAGGCAGTATCACACCCAGCGCAAAAGCAAAATCGAATCCTTGATTGGTCTGAGCCCAACTACCGGCTCAGACTACCCCTAAATTTCCACATAGCGCCCCCAAACATTGGGGGGGGGGCGCTACATGAGTTTTCTAAGAATTGCAATCTCACAAAGTACCGTTGTATATCCTGGGAAATGTTGATAAAGCCAATGACTACAGAGAAAAAAGAAAAGATTTTGGAGGTAGGCAGTAGCCATTGCCCCTGCTTGAAAATGTTTATTCATTTTATTTTTTGGGCTGTATCGGAAAGGTTAGACTAAGACTGGACATAAATCCTGAATTGGAGAATAAATGATTGTTCTGGCTGATGAGCACCATTTAGGGTAGTGAAGTGTCAGCCACTTCTCCGACGGTGGCTGACGGAGCCAAGCGGCAAAACTAAATTGAGGAGCAATCAGATTCAGCCTCTAAATCTGCTGAAACAGGGATTCCAGAGAGGGAGCAAAGCAATCATTCCTCTGGAAAACTATTTAGAAGAGCTGATTTCAAAATGAAGGACTCTAAATGGTTTAAGAGTAGCATGATGCCACATAAATAGACAAAATGTGTTTTCATTAGTCAGAGCGTTTGATGGGAAGAAGGAAGAAAAGGTCTCCCGAGGAGAATGTTGTGTTTAGATGTCACAGCCGGATCACGTCGGAGGTCTGGATGGTTCTTCTGAAGGGGACTGCCCTCACAGTACTCTAATGATAATTGGCGTCATTGTTATTAATGTTGGAATCTTGTGAAGATAAGCTCCCGCTGAACTTTGAAGCCGTGATGTTTCTTTTTATCAAAGCTTCTGAGATAAATGTGATTGTAAACCCTTTGCTTCCAGGGTTCGATGCTAAATCTAATGCCTTGTACACACGAACGGATTTTCCGATGAAAAAAGTCCGATGGACTTTTTTCATCGGAAATTCCGATCGTGTGTGGACCCCATCGGATGTTTTTCCGTCGGTGTTTAGAAATAGATGAAAAAAAAATAGATGAAAAAAAATAGATGAAAAAAAAATTGATGAAAAAAAAATAGATGAAAAAATAGATGGAAAAAAAAAACAATAGGAAATTCCGATCGTCTGTGTGGAACTCCGACAGAGAAAAAACCCACACATGCATTGAACTTCCTTTTTCTCGGCTCATCCTAGTGTTGTACGCCACCGCGTTTTGGACGGTTGGAATTTGGACTGACAGTGTGTATTAGGCAAGACTGATGGAAGACAGCTTGAACGGAATTCCGACGGAAAATTCCATTGGATTTTATCCCATCGGAAAATCCGCTCGTGTGTACAGGGCATTACACTAATTGATATTATTATGTTGCACAATGTTGACAAGCATTCTCAATCAATCCACAACCAAAATAGTTTTTTTACTATTTTTTTAGTTTTGTTTGAACACAGATTTTTCTCTATATATCCTATTCCTGTGAAAATTCCAACACTTTTGGATATAACTTCACTGTTAACCAGAGAATTGTGTACTATGGCTTTGGGCATGCCACCCACTTCCCAAAGATCTACAACTAAGGTACAGAAAATCCATCAAGGAACAATACTGCCTTTTATTCAAGAGTTAAGTAATTGAAACTGCCAAGAGCCAGGCCGTGGCCAACCTCCTACTGGGCCTCCGGTCACCTGCAGATCACCTAACCTTCCACAGTGCCTCCCATCTCTCTCAGTGCCCCCCAACCTTACATAATGAACCACAGTGCTCCTACAGTACACCCCAGCCCCCCCCCAATATACCGCAGAGCCCCTACCCCAATTGTACCCCCAACCTCCAACAGTCTCCTACACTGCCCTCCAACCCACCACAGTGCTGAGGTACCCTGCATCATCCTACATTCTCCCAAAGTGCCCCTGCAAAATCCCCGGTCTTCCCTAGGGACTCCATCCCCCACGGTTTCCTCCATCTACCTCCAGAATCCTCATCCTCCACAGGGCCACCAAGTCTGCAGAGTCCCCTAACCCACATTCAGAACCCCCATCTCCCAATTACACCCAGCACCATCCAGAGTCTTCCAATGTTTCAATACATAGTTTGGATCCCCATGCTTTTATTTTTTTCAGTATACCTTTCTGTTTGCCGAGGGGAAATTTACTTTAAAACCCAACTGCAGGAAAATAAGAAACCTTGCAGTGGGGCCTTCCCCCCACTGCAAGGTTAAACGCTCATTACCTTCCTCTGCTGGTCTATAGGTGAAGCTTCTGTGTCATTGCATACAATACAGGGACATTACCTGGGCAGAGCCCATCAGCACATCTACCCACCTGGCAGGCCCTTAAAGATAAGGGCACCTGTGGGGGAGGGGGGAGGGGCTGTGTAGAGGGGCCCAATGCAAGGGTGGTATTCCCGGAGTTTGGCTTTAAGACCTCTAATTCATATTGCTTTACATAAAGTGAATGTAAATGTGAGTTTTCTTGATCTAGAATGATTTATCTCACCATACTTAAAACCCATCTATAGTGTGGGCATGTTAAGTAAATTTGGCTTCCATGGTAGCCCCTGAAAAGAAAGGAATTGCTTTGTCTGCCCATTCTCTCAGTGTCTGGTGTTGTCCCCCATAGATTTGCCAATCCAGCGTAAGGTGTTGCTCCTCTTCCTGGCTGAATGAAGCCCAGCACCTTTCTGCCTACTTCAACTAACCATGGGCATCAAGGTGAGCTCAGTGTGCACCATAATGACTACATACAGAACAAAAAGGAAAAATAGAATCCACATTTAAACTTCCTATTTCTTTTAAAACTTTGTCACCCAAACCGAAGTTTCACTTTATGTAATTAAACATTCATATAGCATGAAAAGTCCATGCCGCAGAATTTACAATTTTAGAATGTCCTCAAGCACTCTACACTTGGCTGTCCCTTTTCTGCCGTAATGTGTCTTTTCCTTTCCAAGAATCTATCTATCACTACAATGTAACAGTGTCATGTTAGGCAAGACAAATGGGGAACGATAAACACGTTTTATGGATCTGTAAGAGGATAGCTGGGTAATATTTTAATTGTAATATAGTGCCTAATCATTCTGCTAAATACATAATTGTCTGCTTCTATTTCTCCGAGAACAAGGCTTAATTTGATGTATAACTGAAGCGGAATGCCAGGCACAATGCCAGACTGGGGAAACATTGGGCCATTGGAGACCAAAGCGTTACGAGGATTCAACTAAAACATTCACAGCAAATGATGAATTCCGTTCCTTCTAATCACAAGGAAGGATTTAAAGAGAGACATTTTTCATTTTGAAAATTTATAGATAAAGGTGAACAAACACTGGCAAGTGCTCAATACCGAATGGCTACAATTCCCTTGTCTTCTCTTACAAGCCTTCTCTTTGGGTTTAGATTCACCAATAAGTTTGTTTTTATTTTTCCTTTCAACTTTTTAATGTTTTTTTTTTTTTTTTATGTTTTTTTTTTTTTATTAGGGATACTAGGATGGCACGCTGTATAAGAGGGCCTGCGACCATAGAGCAAACAAAACTTGAAGGAAGTTTTAGTGACGTCACCACGTCTATGGACATTGAAGGACCCGCCTCATCTTTATGCCTGTGGGTATATCATTGGTGTTGGTGCTAATATTCACAGGGAATATGTACCATATATACTCGAGTATAAGCCGACCCGACCCGACCCAAATATAAGCCGAATATAAGCCGAGGCACCTAATTTTACCACAAAAAACTGGGAAAACGTATTGACTCGAGTATAAGCCTAGGGTGTCTATCTGCATGCCTCATTGTGCCTCACTTTGCCTCACTGTGCCCATGCCTCACTGTTCCCATGCCTCACTGTGCCCATGCCTCACTGTGCCCATGCCTCGACTGAAGTTTAACATGGGAGTCTATGAAAGGGGTGCCCGGCTTTAAAAAATTGGTGCTCCCCGGCCGTAGGTCCACCAGACAACAAACTTTGCACACTTGTAGAGGAAGAATGGAGATATATGTGTGCCAAGTTCCGGGTCCAGGGGACCTACGACCGGCCAGTACTGGGTCCCCAAAATCACCGGAGAAATTACCGTTTAACATGGGAGTCTATGGAAGGAGTGCCTGGATTTAAAAAATCGTTGCTCCCGGCCTTAGGTCCCCCGGACAACAAACTTTGCACACTTGTAGAGGAAGAGTGGGGCTACATGTGTGCCAAGTTTAGTCCTGGGTCCGCAAATTCCGGGAGATCAGGTGCAAAAAGGTGACTCGAATATAAGCCGAAGGGGGCATTTTCAGCACAAAGAAATGTGCTGGAAAATTCGGCTTATACTCGAGTATATACAGTAAGTGTATATTTTCATTTATTTATGCTGTTTGGCCTTCCTGATATGGGGGTCCAAAAAAGGGTGAGATGCTTTCCTATAGGTGGTGGCATGTTTGGTAGTATTGTTTCATTTATCGTGGGTGGTGGTTGGACACTTCTTTGGATTGTGTATTTTTTTTAAGCTATTTTTTTTATTTATTTCTACACTCATTTATTGAGTTTACATTAGTTTGATCTTCATGGTGGATTAATTAATTAATTTATATTATATACTATGAATATACATGAATTTTTTTCTTCATTTTATATGAAGCACTTTTTTTAATATTTGATTTCATTTTGGTGGTTTGGGATTTGAAGGCAACACTTTTCTTTTTTAATTGTATTTATTGCATTTTTGAGTGGATGCAGTGTAATTATTTTTAGGAGTACAGTAATTCAACAAAAAAAAAAAAGTATTGTAGCTTGCAGGCCTTGGATGTGGTGAAACCCTAAGAAAAAAAGTGAGCAAATTAGAAAGATTCATTGTTAGTGTTTACTTACACTTTAAAAGCCATTACCCACCCACAGTTACTAATTAAAACACAGCTCAAAATTTGTAAAGTTGCCCTCTAACTATTAAGACTATAAAAAGTATTAAGAACCATTAGGCCTGGTTCACACTGGGGCGACAAACGCTCCGACATTGGGAGCTCATGTCGCATGACATGTGAAAATCAATGTTTCCCTATGGGAGCCGTCTTAACTGGTCCGACACATGTCGGTCCGACTTTGAAAATGCTCCCTGTACTACTTTGGTCCGACTTTGATCCGACTTCAGCCCATTGACTATCATTGAAGTCGGATCAAAGTCGGACCGCAGTCTTGCATGATCCGACTTTGGCATGCGACTTGTGTTCTGCTGCTCTTGAGGGGGAACTCCACGCCAATTTTTAAATACAAAACCGGCATGGGTTCCCCCTCCAGAGGCATACCAGGCCCTTGGGTCTGGTCTGGATTTGAACGGGCACCCCTACGCCGAAAAAACGGCGTGGGGGTCCCCCCAAAATCCAAACCAGACCCTTATCAGAGCACACAACCTTGCAGGCCACAGGGGAAGAGGGGGGGACGAGAGAGCGCCCCCCCTCCCTCCTGAACCGTACCAGGCCGCATGCCCTCAACATGGGGGGTTTGGTGCTCTGGGGCAGGGGGGCGACCTGCGGCCCCCCCACCCCAGAGCACCCTGCCCCCATGTTGATGAGGACAGGGCCTCTTCCCGACAACCCTGGCCGTTGGTTGTCGGGGTCTGCGGGCGGGGGACTTATCGGAATCCGGGAGCCCCCTTCAAAAAGGGGGCCCCCGAATCCCAGCCCCCCACCCTATGTGAATGAGTATGGGGTACATCGTACCCCTACCCATTCACCTGGTGGAAAAATATTGCAATAAAAAAACACTACACAGATTTTTAAAGTAATTTATTACACAGCTCCGGGGTCTTCTTCCGACTTCCGGGGGTCTTTTCCGACTTCGGGGGTCTCCGGTGTCATCTCCGGGCTCTCCGGTTCTTTCTTCCGCCGGGCCTCCGCTAACTTCTTTTTAGCTCTTTTGCTAACAGAGGCCCAGTCTTCCCGTTGTCTCGTCCGGCTCTCCGTTGTTCTTCTGCCGGCCCCTCCACTAACTTCTTTAGCTCTTTTGTACCCCATACTCATTCACATAGGGTGGGGGGGCCGGGATCCGGGGGCCCCCTTATTGAAGGGGGCTCCCGGATTCCGATAAGCCCCCGCCCGCAGACCCCGACAACCAACGGCCAGGGTTGTCGGGAAGAGGCCCTGTCCTCATCAACATGGGGGCAGGGTGCTCTGGGGTGGGGGGGCCGCAGGTCGCCCCCTGCCCCAGAGCACCAAACCCCCCATGTTGAGGGCATGTGGCCTGGTACGGTTCAGGAGGGAGGGGGGCGCTCTCTCGTCCCCCCCTGTGGCCTGCCAGGTTGCGTGCTCGGATAAGGGTCTGGTTTGGATTTTGGGGGGCCCCCCCACGCCTGTTCAAATCCAGACCGGACACAAGGGCCTGGTATGCCTCTGGATGGGAACCCACGCCGTTTTTTTATTTAAAATTTGGCCTGGAGTTCCCTTTCAAGATTCATACCAAACACAGTGCCTGATATTGGCGGGGATCCAAGTCGGATCCCCGTTCATTGAAAGTCGGACATATGTCGGCTTCATGTCGCAGGGCAAAGTCGGATCCAAAGTAGGACAGATGTCGTGTCGCACTAGTGTGAACCCAGCCTGAGTCTATCGGTTTCTGTACAAGGCATTGCACCAGAGGTGTAACTAGAGGGCCCTGGTGCAAGAAACCGTGAAGGGCCCCCCTGGACTTACCCCCTTCCATCCGAGCCCAGGGCTTCCAGTTCTGGGAGGGCATCCATGAACATCCACTCAGAACCCTGCCTTCCGCATGCCCCCTGGGGCAGACATCCAGCACGTTTTGTGACTGCTGTATCCTTTGGACACAGCTGATCACAAATCACGGTAAAGAGCCAATCACAGCAGCCCTTTACCATGTGATCAGCTGATCACACCTAAACAGACTTGCCGCTTATTATTATTATTATACAGGATTTATATTGCGCCAACAGTTTACGCAGCGCTTTACAATATAAAAGGGAGACAATACAGTTACAATACAATAAAATACAAGAGGATTAAGAGGGCCCTGCTCAGAAGAGCTTACAATCTAATAGGGTGGGGCAGGTGGTACAAAAGGTTGTAACTGTGGGGAATGAGCTGATGGGAGTGGTAAAAGATTAGTTGGAGACGTGATAGGCTTCCCTGAAGAGATGAGTTTTCAGGGATCGCCTGAAGGTAGCAAGTGTAGGGGATAGCAGTCCCTTCCTCCCATGCTGTGTCTGTGTGAGGAAAGGAGAGGGATTTACCATCAAGATTTTCAGTACTTTGTTTACACTGATAATCAGGGTACTGATCATTAGTGCAGCCCTATCAGTACCACCTATCGGTGCCCATCAGTGCTGCCTGTTAGTACCACCTATCAGTGCCCATTAGTTCAGCCTATCAGTGCTGCCCATCAGTACCGCCTATCAGTGCTCATCAATGCCTGTCAGTGCCACCTATCAGTGCTGCCTATCAGTGCCACCTATCAGTGCTTAATATTGCTGCCTATCAGTGCTGCCTATCAGTGCCCATCAATGCTGCTTATTAGTGCCCATCAGTGCCACCTATCAGTGCTCATCAATGCCGCAGCTGGACTGGAGCACTCACATTTTGCTGTACCATATTTGCTATTCGCAGGACGCAAGGGCCATGATATCTTGTGTATGTGAGAAGCCTATGTCCATTGATACCTGATGCTTTCTTTCCTCTTTCCAGATTTTATTTATTGCGACACTGTGACTATTGCGCTGAGGAAGGAGGAAGTAATTGCAACATATGAGTCATTATCCACTAGACAGAAACTGGTAAGAGTCTTCAATGGAGTTTATCGTAATTCTTATTTTTTTTGTATGATTGAACAGGAGAGGATTCACCCTTAATAAAAGTGAAGTTTTACTTCATTCACAGTTGTCTCACTTCATACTGCTATTCATAGTCTGGAAATTGCTATCCATGGTCCTGCAATTGCCATCCATGGTCCTGTAATTGCCATCCATGGTCTTGAAATTGCTATCCATGGTCCTGCAATTGCCATCCATGGTCTTGAAATTGCTATCCATGGTCTTGAAATTGCTATCCATAGTCTTGAAATTGCTATCCATGGTCCTGAAATTGCTATCCATGGTCCTGAAATTGCTATCCATGGTCCTGAAATTGCTATCCATAGTCCTGCAATTGCCAACCATGGTCTTGAAATTGCTATTCATGGTCCTGAGATTGGTATTCATGGGCCGGAGATTGCCAGCCATGGTCTTAAAATTGCTATCCATGGTCCTGAGTAGGGATGAGCTTCGAGTTCGAGTCAAACTCATGCTCGACTCGAACATTGCCTGTTCGCCCGTTCGCCGAACAACGAACAATTTGGGGTGTTCGCGGCAAATTCGAAAAGTCTATGGGAGAAATCTAAAGTGCTAATTTTAAAGGTTAATATGCAAGTTATTGTCATTAAAAGTGTTTGGGGACCCGGGTCCTGCCCCAGGGGACATGTATCAATGCAAAAAAAAAGTTTTAAGAACTACCGTTTTTTCGGGAACAGTGATTTTAATAATGCTTAAAGTGAAACAATAAAAGTGAAATATTCCCTTAAATTTCGTACCTAGGGGGTGTGTGTATAGTATGCTTGTAAAGTCGCGCTTGTTTCCCGTGCTTAGAACTGTCCCTGCAAAAAGTGTAATTTCTGAAGGAAAAAAAATCTAAAACTCACTCGTGGCTATTAATGAATTGTCGGCTTTTATCAATACATAGAAAAGTCATTGGTAAAAAAAAAAAAAAATGCGTGGGGGTTCCCCCAAATTCAATTACCAGGCCCTTCAGGTCTGGTATGGATATTAAGGGGAACCCTGCCGCAAATTTAAAAAAAAATGCGTGGGGTTCCCCCAAATATCCATACCAGGCCCTCAGATCTGGTATGGATTTTAAGGGGAACTCCACCACAAATTTAAAAAAAAAATGGTGTGGAGTTCCTCCAAAAAACCATACCAGACCCTTTATTCGAAAACGCAACCTGGCAGGCCTCAGGAAAAGAGGGGGGGGGGACGATAGAGCACCCCCCTCCTGAACCGTACCAGGCCACATGCCCTCAACATGGGGAGGATGTCCCCATGTTGATGGGGACAAGGGCTTCATCCCCACAACCCTTGCCCGGTGGTTGTGGGGGTCTGCGGGCGGGGGGCTTATCAGAATCTGGAAGACCCCTTTAACAAAGGGGACCCCCAGATCCCGGCCCCCCATGTGAATTGGTAATGGGGTACATTGTACCCCTACCATTTCACAAAGAAAGTGTAACAAATTGTAAAAAAAACACAGACACCATTGGGAAAGTCCTTTATTAAAAATAAAAAAATAAAAAAATGTAAGAAGGGGCGGGTCTATTCATTTATTACACTGCAGAGGAAGTTCCCCATCAGGTCCGCCCCCTCGTATGTCAGACCCCGCCTACGTCATTGGCTGAGCGGACCTGATGGGAAACTTCCTCCGCAGTGTAATAAATGAATAGACCCGCCCCTTCTCACGTTCCGCATCTGGTCCTCTTAGCCTTACACCTACGTCATTGGCTGAGCGGACCTGATGGGGAACTTTAGAAGGGGTGGGTCTATTTATTTAATACACTGCGGAGGAAGTACCCCATCAGGTCCGCTCAGGCTCAGCCAATGACGTTTCGTGTGGACAGCGCTGGACATCGGATCACCGCAGGACACTGGATTTCATCGCTGGAATGTTTTTTTGTTTTTTGTTTTTTAATAAAGGACTTTCCCAACGGTATCTGTGTTTTTTTACAATTTGTTACACTTTCTTTGTGAAATGGTAGTGGTACAATGTACCCCATTACCAATTCACATGGGGGGGGCGGGATCTGGGTGTCCCCTTTGTTAAAGGGGTCTTCCAGATTCCGATAAGCCCCCTGCCCGCAGACCCCAACAACCACCGGGCAAGGGTTGTGGGGATGAGGCCCTTGTCCCCATCAACATGGGGACATCCTCCCCATGTTGAGGGCATGTGGCCTGGTACGGTTCAGGAGGGGGGCGCTCTCTCGTCCCCCCCTCTTTTCCTGCGGCCTGCCAGGTTGCGTGCTCGGATAAAGGGTCTGGTATGGATTTTTGGGGGAACTCCACGCCATTTTTTTTTTACATTTGGGGTAGAGTTCCCCTTAAAATCCATACCAGACCTGAAGGGCCTGGTAATTGAATTTCGGGGGACCCCCCACGCATTTTTTTTTTTTACCAATGACTTTTCTATGTATTGCTGGGAGCCGACAATTCATTATAGCCGCGAGTGAGTTTTAAATTACTTTTTTTTCCTTCAGAAATTACACTTTGTGCAGGGACAGTTCTAATCACGGGAAACAAGCGCGACTTTACAAGCATACTTTACACACACCCCCTAGGTATGAAATTTAAAGGAATATTTCACTTTTATTGTTTCACTTTAAGCATTATTAAAATCACTGCTCCCGAAAAAACGGCTGTTTTAAAAAAAAAAAAATTGCATTGATACATGTCCCCTGGGGCAGGATCCGGGTCCCCAAACACTTTTTAGGACAATAACTTGCATATTAAACCTTTATAATTAGCACTTTGATTTCCAACGTTCGAGTCCATTGTATTTAATAGGGTTCTAAAGTTTGCGCAAACTTTCTGTCTGTTCGCAGGTTCTGGTGCGAACCGAACAGGGGGGTGTTCGGCTCATCCCTAGTCCTGAGATTGCCAGCCATGGTCTTGAAATTGCTATCCATGGTCCTGAGATTGCTATCCATGGTCCTGAGATTGCTATCCATGGTCCTGAGATTGCTATCCATGGTCCTGGGATTGCTATTCATGGTCCTGCAATTGCCACATATGAACTTGGGACCGATGTCCATGGTCCTAAAATTGCTATCCACAGTCCCAAAATTTCCATCTATTGTTCCAAATATTTAATCCCTTATCCTGAATCTTCTTTCATTGTCCTACATGTGGTTTTAGATGCTTAACAAATTACTAGATGAATCAGCGACCTAAAAATTGCATACTTACTGTACAGATACTGAAATTAAATAATAATAAAAAATAGTGCCTATGTTCTATGTTTCGGTTTTTCTGTCAAAACATATTGTTGTTCTGCTGATGTGCAATATTATTACTTTATGCTACTGAGTACTGAATAATTAACTCCACCTTTAGTGTTTATACCTCTATTATGTATACCTTTTTGTAAGATTTCCAATACAATTTAGGCGAAAAAGAGATAAGAAATAATGATAAAATGATCATTCACCCATATTTTTAAATAATTGAACGGGAGAAGATTTCTTCTAAAAAAAAAAAGTAGTATTTTACTTCATTGACTATTGCCTCACCCTATGCTGCTATCCACTTTCTTATAATTGCTACCTGTGGTCCTGAAATTGTTCTCCGTGGTCCTGCAATTGCTATTCCTGGTTCTGATATTCCCATCTATTGTTCTGAAAGTTTATTCTTTTATCCTTAATCTTCTGTGATGTCCTACATTTTTTTGTCACTTAACAAATAAACTTATGAATCAGTGAGCTAAAAGTAGCAAAATGAAACGATAATAAAAACCAGACAACAAGCAGAAATAGTAGCGCACACTGAAGCTGCCCGGTTCTAAGACTTTAAAACAAGTTTCAGCTTTGCATATAAAAATTACCATTAACGTGTTTTTCAAGGTTGCTACTAAAAGTCATATTAACTAAATAAGGTGAAAAATATATTTATCCATTACAGGTATTTGCAGTGCCCTAAAAAAGTATTCATACCCCTTGAAATGTTCCACATTTTGTCATGTTACAACCAAAAACGTAAATGTATTTTATTGGGATTTTATGTGATAGACCAACACAAAGTCACACTTAATTGTAAAGTGGGAGGAAAATGATAAATGGTTTTCCAAATTGTTTACAAATACATTTTAAATAAATAGAAAAGTATAATATGCATTTGTATTTAGCCCCCTTTACTCTGATACCCCTAACTAAAATCTAGTGGAACCAATTGCCTTCAGAAGTCACCTAATTAGTAAATAGAGTCCACCTGTGTGTAATTTAATCTCAGTATAAATATAGCTGTTCTGTGAAGCCCTTAGAGGTGTGTTAGAGAACCTTAGTGAACAAACAGCATCATGAAGGCCAAGGAACACACCAGACAGGTCAAGGATAAAGTTGTGGAGAAGTTTAAAGCAGGGTTATGTTATAAAAAAATATCCCAAGCTTTGAACATCTCACAGAGTTCTGTTCAATTCCTCATCGGAAAATGGAAAGAGTATGGCACAACTGCAAACCTACCAAGACATGGCCGTCCACCTAAACTGACCGGCTGGGCAAGGAGAGCATTCATCAGAGAAGCAGCCAAGAGGCCCATGGTAACTCTGGAGGAGCTGCAGAGATCCACAGCTCAGGGGGGAGAATCTGTCCACAGGACAACTATTAGTCGTGCTTCTCCACAAATCTGCCCTTTATGGAAGAGTGACAAGAAGAAAGACATTGCTGAAAGAAAGCCATAAGAAGTCCCGTATGCAGTTTGTGAGAAGCCATGTGGGGGACACAGCAAACATGTGGAAGAAGGTGATCTGGTCAGATGAGATCAAAATTGAACTTTTTGGCCTATAAGCAAAACGCTATGTGTGGCGGAAAACTAACACTGCACATCACCCTGAACACACCATCCCCACCGTGAAACATGGTGGTAGCAGCATCATGTTGTGCGGATGCTTTTCTTCAGCAGGGACAGGGAAGCTGGTCAGAGTTGATGGGAAGATGGATGGAGCCAAATACAGGGCAATCTTAGAAGAAAACCTGTTAGAGTCTGCAAAAGACTTGAGACTGGGGGAGGAGGTTCACTTTTCAGCAGGACAACGACCCTAAACATACAGCCAGAGCTACAATGGAATGGTTTAGATCATAGGTGGCAAACACAAGGCCTGGCAGGCCATATCCATATCCATATCCATAGCCATATCCTTGTCATGTGGCCCGCGCAGCCGCCCCCATCGGCCGCCTCTTTTTGTCGCCGCTGTCTATTTTTCTCACCGGCAGGTCACCCAGGCAACGAGAGTAAACCACCTCCGTCACCCCAGCGGTGCCGGCTTTGTGTAAGCGCATGCATGGCCAGCCATTCGGTCTCCAAGGGAACATCTCCTGCTCTCTCTCCTCCTCAGTGCCTCTAGCAGCGCCGGCTGTTTGTGAGCTGAGCGCATGTGCGATCCTCCCGGCAAAGCTGTCAGTGTCCGAGGTTCCTGACAGCTCCATCAGCTTGGTTTTTCTTTTATCCAGCGGGCTGCAGCCTGAAAGCTGAGTCAAGTATGAAGGACAGAGCACAGATATCAGAGTTTTTAGTTTTTTTTGGAGGGGGGGGGCGGTGAGGTCAGAACCCAGGAGGAGGGGTGAAAATCAGTTGTCGCACACTGTGCATAGCGTACTCCTGAACCTTGCGCTCCCTATGCAGCGCACCCCTGAACACTGCGCTTCTTACGCAGCGCACTCCTGAACCCTGCGCTCCCTACGCAGCGCACTCCTGAACCCTGCGCTCCCTACACATCGCACTCCTGAACCCTGCGCTCCCTACACATCGCACTCCTGAACCCTGCGCTCCCTACACATCGCACTTCTGAACCCTGCGCTCCCTACACATCGCACTCCTGAACCCTGCGCTCCCTACACATCGCACTCCTGAACCCTGCGCTCCCTACGCATCGCACTCCTGAACCCTGCACTCCCTACGCATCGCACTCCTGAACCCTGTGCTCCCTACGCAGCGCACTCCTGAACCCTGCGCTCCCTACTCATCGCACTCCTGAACCCTGCACTCCCTACGTATCGCACTCCTGAACCCTGCGCTCCCTATGCAGCGCTAGAAAACTTTATTGGAGACTGCTCAGACTGAACAGTATGGTGGAGTGCAGATACAACCGGCCCTTTGAGGGCAACCAAACTGCTGATGCGGTACCCAATTAATTTGAGTTTGACTCCCCTGGTTTAGATCAAAGCATATCCATGTGTTAGAATGGCCCAGTCACAGTCCAGAACTAAATCCAATTGAAAATTGCTGTTCACAGACGCTCTCCATCCAATCTAAAAGAGCTTGAGCTATTTTGCAAAGATGAATGGGCAAAAATATCACTCCCAAAAAGACTTGCAGCTGTAATTGCAGGGAAATGTGGTTCTACAAAGTATTGACTAAGGGGGGGGGGGGGCTGAATACAAATGCCCCCCACACTTTTCAGATATGTATTTGTAAAAAAAATAGAAAACCATTTATCATTTTCTTTCCACTTCACAATTATGTGCCACTTTGTGTCGGTCTATCACATAAATTCCCAATAAAATACATTTACGTTTTTAGTTGCAACATGACAAAATGTGGAACATTTCAAGGGGTATGAATACTTTTTTAAGGCACTGTATATAGCACTGACAATTCGTTTCTATACATACTGTACATCCCTATCAGTCCCTTCCCCTATGGAGCTTAGAGTCTGAAGCCTCGTACACACGGCCGAGAATCTCGTCAGGAAAAAACTTGTCGTTTTTCTTGACGAGATTCTTGGACAAGAAACTTGTCCCGGCCAAGTGTACAGACGCTCGATTCAAAGAACCCGCGGTTCTTTGAATGGAGCGAACGCAGTGACGTCATCGACTATGACGAGCGTGTGCTCGTCACATTCAAAGCCATCGCTGCCATCTTGCTACACCCTACCTATGCCTAGGAAGCTACCGCGCATGCGTCAAAGTCATTTCACGCATGCGCGGGCTTCCCGGAGGACAGGTAAGTGTACACACACACACTTTTCTCGTCGAGAAACAGGCTGACAAGAATCTCTACGAGAAAATAGAGACCAGGTTCTCTATATTTCTCGTCGAGATTCTTGTCGGTTTTCTTGACGAGAAACATGATAGCCGCGTACACACGACCGATTTACTCGGCAAGAAAGCTCTGCCAGCAAGTTTCTTGCTGGTTCTTGCTGAGAAACTCGGTCGTGTGTACGAGGCTTAAGGTCCCTATCTCATATGCTTGCATGCACACACATATTAGGGCCAATTTAGACAGGAGCCATCTGACTTACCAGCATGACTTGGAGTGTTGGAGAAAACAGGAATGCCCAGAGGAAACCCCCACAAGAACAGGAAGAACATGCAAAGTCCATTCACATAGGGTCTTGGCAGGAAATCAAACCGAATACCCTGTACTCCAGGGCAGAAGTGCTAATGACTAGGCCATTTTGTTGCCCAATAGTCCAAATGTGGTGTAAATGTGCTAGATCATTAGCCAGTTATGACTAACTAATATTATTCCAATGTCTAATAAAGGTTGTTTTTTTTTTTATGCAATTAGTTTTTTAATCAAATGTAAGAAGAATAAGGCACAAACATAGAAGGACTTACACCAAACCTTTTAGAAGTGCACAATTGTCTAAGTTGTCTTTGTATGCTGTAGCGTTAATGCAGCTTAATGTGGAAATAAATGAATTGTTTTCTATGTGCCCGGTTCATACCAGAATTCTGGTGTGATGTGCATTGTGTTGCAGTGCATATAGTACCCTTCACTGGAAATACCTGAAATTAATTATTTGGGGAAGGGGGGTCCACATACTTTTGCTATTCTTGGTTTAAGTTAAAAAAGGGCAACTCCCCCAAGAGTTGTGTTTTGGTGTCTTGTGCTTTTCCTCACCTCTGATGCTGAGGAGGAAGTGCCGGACTCCCTCAGGTATGGAGTGTAAATTTTGTAGCATTGATGACCAAGAACTTTGCATGTTCCAGTTGGTTATTTTGAACAATAAACAAGAGATACAATTGTAAGAATACAAATAGGGGAACCTGTGACTTTCTTTTAGTTACTGCTTTGTTGCTCTTTGTCCATCATTTCTCTGCCTTTTTCATTCCAGCTCTCATTCACTTACTAGTTGATTCAGTTGCAGTTTTGATTTAAGGCTTATTATAACTTTGTCAGAGTCACAGCTCAGCTCATTGGAATGTGCTAAAGGCTATGCATCTGCTGAAACAATTTCACAGCTAGTTTGATGCTTTCTTCTGGTTGTAAATAGAATTTTGGATGTAGCATTGATCTTTGACAAAATTCTCCTCTTGTACAGGAACATTGGTCTCCCTGAGGCATCATTGTGGTTACCTCATAAAGTACACATGGCTAGTGACAGTTTCCTGTCCAGGGGCGTTCAATATTGGTGAAGAACAGATTAGCTCTGTCTGTTTTCTCCATATTGGCACTATATGCCCAATAAAGTAAAAAAAAGTATCTGAAATTATAAAAAAAGTATCTGAAATTTTGCAGATTATGGTAGGAACTGGCCAGAGAGGGATCTCTTTGACACAATTGGCCAAAGAGGAATTACTTTCACACAGTTGGCCAGGGAGGGATCACTCTGACACAGTTGGCCAGGGAGGGATCACTCTGACACAGTTGGCCAGGGAGGGATCACTCTGACACAGTTGGCCAGGGAGGGATCACTGACACAGTTGGCCAGGGAGGGATTACTCTGACACAGTTGGCCAGGGAGGGATCACTCTGACACAGTTGGCCAGGGAGAGATTACTCTGACACAGTTGGCAAGAGAGGAATCACTTTGACAGAGTTGACCAGGGAGGAATCAATGTGATGCAGTTAGCCGAAGAAGAATCAGTTTCATACAGTTGGCCAGTGAGGGTTTATTCTGAGACAGTTGGCAAGAGAGGAATCACTTTGACATAGTTGACCACAGAGGAATCACTTTGATAAAGTTGGCCCGTGAGAGATCACTTTCACACAGTTGGCCAGGGATGAATCACTCGGACATAGTTGACCAGGGAGGAATCACTTTCAAAATTCGGCCAGTGAAGGATCACTTTCACACAGTTGGCCAGGGAGGGAATACTTTCACACAGTTAGCCAGGGAGCGATCACTCTGACACAGTTGGCAAGAGAGGGATCACTTTGACATAGTTGACCAGGGGGAATCACTTTTATACAGTTGGCCAGTGGGGGATCACTCTCACACAGTTGGCCAGGGAGGGAATACTTTCACACAGTTGGCCAGGGAGGGATCACTCTGACAAAGTTGGCAAGAGAGGGATCACTTTGACATAATTGACCAGGGGGGAATCACTTTTATACAGTTGGCCAGTGAATGAGGGATCACGTTCACACAGTTGACCAATGAGGAATCCCTCTGACACAGTTGGCAAGAGAGGGATCACTTTGATATAGTTGACCAGGGAGGAATCACTTATACACAGTTGGCCAGTGGGGGATCAATCTCACACAGTTGGCCAGGGAGGGAATACTTTCACACAGTTGGTCAGGGAGGGATCACTCTGACAAAGTTGACAAGAGAGGGATCACTTTGACATAATTGACCAGGGAGAAATTACTTTCATACAGTTGGCCAGTGAGGGATCACTTTGACACAGATGGCCAGTGAGGGATCACTTTCACACAGTTCGCCAGTTTCACGGTTCCATGTACATTGATCTGGCAAAGGGTTTTACCTTCTGTTCAAGCTGCTCAGGTTGCTGCCAATCCACCTTGAGCCTAGGTATTATTAAGCCTTTGCACCTGTGGCTTATGCCGCGTACACACCATCGTTTTTCCTGTCATGCAAAAAAACGACGTTTTTCTCTACGTGATTCCTCGTGATTCCTCTCAAGCCTGCCTTGCATACACACGTTCATGAAAAAAAAATGCTCGAGCAAAGCGCGGTGACGTACAACACGTACGCTAACACATACGACGGCACTATAAAGGGGAAGTTCCATTCGAATGGCGCCACCCTTTGGGCTGCTTTTGCTGATCTCGTGTTAGTAAAGTTTGGTGAGAGACGATTCGCGCTTTTCAGCCTCGTGCTCTTCAGTCTGTTACAGCGTGACGAATGTGCTATCTCCATTACGAACGCTAGTTTTACCAGAACGAGCGCTCCCGTCTCATACTTGATTCTGAGCATGATCGTTTTTTTTCTCCTCGGAAAAGCATACACACACCCATATTTCGCGACGAGAAAAAGAATGACGGGAAAAACGACGAGAAAAAATAGAGCAGGTTCTAATTTTTTTGCGGCCAGTTTTCTCGTCAAGAAAACTGCTATGGAGCATACACACGACCGTTTTTCACGACCAATGTAAAAAATGGCAGTTTGCTCGTCATGAAAAACGGTCGTGTGTACGCGGCATTAGTGTTCGAGCAGTGTGTCCCTGTGCTGAAGCTGGACCCTTCTGTTCCTCTGGTGTTTGATATTCATGAGTAGAGTTGAGCGGGTAGCTGGATATTCGGGTCCGGCGGGTTCGGCAGAACTTCGGAAAAAAGTTCGGATTCGGGACCGAACTTTAACCCGAACCCGGACCCGGACCCCATTGAAGTCAATGGGGACCCGGACTTCTGACGACTAAAAAGGCTCTAAAAAAGTAATGGAAAGGGCTAGAGGGCTGCAAATGGCAGCAAAATGTTGTTAAGAACATGGCAAGTGCTCTGCAAACAAATGTGGATAGGAAATAACTTAAAAGAACATAAAAAAAATTTAAAAATTAAAAAATATGCTGGAGGCCCCCTTTTCAGCAGAAGAGGTACAGGAAGTCATTAAGAACCTCAGAAACTCAACGGCACGATGCCACACATATGGTGGGAATGCCCCAGAATACGCCCTTTCTGGAATAAATTATTTAATTTAATGGATAAGCTAGTGGGAAAATAAAATACTTTGAAATAAAAATGTAGCGGGGTGCTAAATTTAAGGAAAGTGTTTGAGTGGTAAATAGGCTCAAATACCCTAATTCTGTAGGATTCATGGACCATTTTGTCCTCGGGGGACAGTATTGGTGTGCAGTTCCCTGCGGCCTACAGGTGGCGCCTTTTGTGTCCCCTCTTGGCAGTAGTACAGCGGGGCGGGGAACCTGCTGTGCATGCCGGGAGAGCATATAAAAGGGGCAGACCTTTGGCCTGGGGGCTGATGTCCAGTGGGGTCCGCGCCCAGGTGCCTTCGGCCTGGGTGCATGTGTTCCTGTTCCATCTCGGGCACCTTTAGCCTGGGGTGAGGTACTATCCTGGAGTTCTTGCTGCCCTGGGTATGGAGGCCTAGGGGCGGGAGTAAAGCCTGGAGTCCAGAGCCGCCTCGTGTAGGGGACCCTGTTCCAGGGAAGGGAGGATCATTCTGATGGACCGATGCGGGAGTCACGGTGAAGGAATGGTCTGTTGACTCCCTGGAGAGATGTCTTCCCCTTGATATGGGCTAGGTTCGTAGAAGGAGAAGCTCAAGGTCACCTTGACTGTATCAGAGGCCTTATTCAACCGGCCCGTGGCAGGGGCCTTATACACCCTGGTCTGTGGCTGAGACCAAAGTTCTCCAGGCCCGTGGCAGGGGCCTTGTACACCCGGTCTGTGGCAGAGACCAACCTCAATGTCTGTGGCAGAGACCGTGCGCCAAAAACTGTTTGAGAAACCTAAGCAGTGAAGTGAATGTGCTACGTTTGTGCCTGGACCTCCTCCACACCTTAAGCTGTCCTGTTTCTTTGCTCTAACCTTTTCTATCTGAGTACAGTTTATTTTGCCATGAGAGAATAAGAGTTGGAGTTTCAGCTGGTGTGGACATTGACTTTACTGGCAATTAAAGGACTTGCCTCTACCTACAGTAGAGGTGAGAATCATCCTCTGGAGGAGTTTTGACTCCGGCTGTGGACACGGCCCGTCAAGTACACCGCTCAACCTCTTTATATAGGAGGATACGGGCTGGTAGTGCGGTGTGCCTTTCTCCCTCCTGCGAAGAGCCAACAACATAAAGGCAGGTAAGGGGGAAAGGATCTGTGCGCTACAAAAAAATAAAATAAAAATTTTAATCTTGGCCTAGCAGGACGAGGTCCATATGGAGTAGGAGGTTGAGGTGGCGGTGGATGTGGCTGTGTAGGTGGAAGCGGCGGTGGAGGAGGACGAGGTAGCCAACACTGGTTCAAAAATACAACAATGGCTGGGTAAGGCCGGTGATGTGTCGAATTCTGTCCCCTGTCGAATAGTGTCCGCCCTGTACTGCGCTTGCTGAGTATGTAGGACAAGGGGATTTCAAAAATCTCCCAAGACTAACGGCGCCTGCGTGTTGAGTTCAGGTGAAGGCCACACCATCCGTGGTTCAAGCCGAGCCAAGCAAGGCCGCGATCGAAGCGAGCCCGTGAGGGGCCCTGTTACTATGTGCTACCGTATGTCCTCTTGGATGGTGGGGCTTGAACCTGCACTCACAGCGCAGGCGCCGTTCATCTTCGGAGATTTTGTGAATCTCCTTGTCCTCTGTACTGCGCAAGCGCTGCGCCTGCGCAGTACGGGCCGGGCACAATCCGATGGCCGGACAGTTTTTGTCACAACACCGGTATACATGTCTATTCTGCACAAGGTACGGACAAGTCCTGTGGGATCCATGCCTGGTTCATTTTAATGAACGTGAGCTTGTCCACATTGGCTCTGGACAGGCGGCTGCGCTTGTCTGTGATAACGCCCCCTGCCGTGCTAAATACACGTTCAGATAATACACTGGCTGCAGGGCAGGCCAGCACCTCCAAGGCATAAACGGCAAGCTCAGGCCATGTGCCCAATTTGGAGACCCAGAAGTTAAAGGGGGCAGACCCGTCATCCAGTACGTGTAGGCCTGTGGACACATACTGCTCAACCATGTTGGTGAAATGCTGCCTCCTGCTAAGACGTTCCATCTCAGCTGGTGGTGCTGGTTGTTGTGGCGTGCTGACAAAGCTTTTCCACATTTCGGCCATGCTAACCCTGCCTTCTGAGGTGCTGCCGGTGCCCCGGCTGCATTGGCGACCTCTTCCTCCTCCTCTGCCTTCGCCTTGTGCTTCCACCGTACGCCCGCTGTCAGGTGGGAATGCCACCAGCAGCGCGTCTACCAGCGTGCGCTTGTACTCGCGCATCTTACGATCCCGCTCCAGTGAGGGAATTAAGGACGGTACGTTGTCCTTGTAACGGGGATCCAGCAGGGTGGCCACCCAGTAATCAGCACCAGTTAAAATGTGGGCAACTCGGCTGTCGTTGCGGAAACACTGCAGCATGTAATCGCTCATGTGTGCCAGGCTGCCCAGAGGCAAAGAAAAGCTGTCCTCTGTGGGAGGTGTATCGTCTGTGTCCTCTGTATCCCCCCAGCCACGCACCAGTAATGGCCACGAGCTGGTCTGAGTGCCACCCTGCTGTGAACATGGCTCCTCCTCCTCCTCCTCCTCCATCTCCTCCTCCACCTCGTCATCCTCCAGAACTGTGCCCTTTCTGCCGGACAATTGTGTACCTGGCGTTTGTTGGTGCAGGAACCCACCCTCGTAGCCACTTGTGAAAGACTGCCCTGAAAGCCTTTGAAATGATCCTGCTTCCTCCTCCACCTCCTCATCCTCCTGTGCCACATCCTCTTCCATCATCGCACAAAGCGTTTTTTCAAGGAGGCATAGAACTGGGATAGTAACGCTGAGAACGGCGTCATTGGCACTGGCCATGTTGGTGGAGTACTCGAAACAGCGCAACAAGGCACACAGGTCTCGCATGGAGGCCCAGTTATTGGTGGTGAAGTGGTGCTGTTCCGCAGAGCGACTCACGCGTGATTGCTGCAGCTGAAACTCCACTATTGCCTGCTGCTGCTCGCACAGTCTGGCCAGCATGTGCAAGGTGGAGTTCCACCTTGTGGGCACGTCACATATGAGGCGGTGAGCGGGAAGGCCGAAGTTACGCTGCAGCGCTGACAGGCGAGCAGCAGCAGGGTGAGAACGCCGAAAGTGCGCACAGACAGCCCGCACTTTCTGCAGCAGCTCTGGCATATTGGGGTAATTTTTAAGGAACCTCTGGACCACCAAGTTCAGCACATGCGCCAGGCAAGGGATGTGCGTCAAACCGGCTAGACCCAGAGCTGCTACGAGATTTCGCCCATTATCGCACACCACCAGGCCGGGCTTGAGGCTCACTGACAGCAACCACTCATCGGTCTGTTGTTCCATGTCCCTCCACAACTCCTGCGCGGTGTGGGGATTTTCCCCCAAACAGGAAAGTTTTAAAACTGCCTGCTGTCGTTTACCCCTGGCTGTGCTGAAGTTGGTGGTGAAGGTGTTACGCTGAATGGATGAGGAGGCGGTAGAGGATGAGGAAGCGGAGAAGGAGGAGTTAGCAACAGGAGGCAAACTGAAGCGCCCTGCAATCCTCGGTGGTGGAAGGACATGCGCCAAACCGCTATCTGCCTCAGGCCCAGCCGCCACTGCACTTACCCAGTGTGCTGTTAGGGAGATATAACGTCCCTGACCGTGCTTACTGGTCCACGCATCCGTAGTTAGGTGGACCTTGCCACAGATGGCGTTGCGCAGTGCACACCTGATTTTGTCCCCCACCTGGTTGTGCAGGGAAGGGATGGCTCGCCTGGAAAAGTAGTGGCGGCTGGGCACGACGTACTGCGGGACAGCCAATGCCATCAGGCTTTTAAAACTCTGCGTCTCCACCAGACGGAATGACAGCATTTCAAAGGCCAGGAATTTTGAAATGCTGGCATTCAGGGCCAGGGATCGCGGGTGGCTAGGGGGGTACTTCCTCTTCCGCTCCAATGTTTGGGAGATAGAGAGCTGAACGCTTCCATGGGACATTGTGGAGATGGTTGGTGACCCAGGTGGTAGTGTTGCTGGCAGATCCTCTGTTTGCGGGGTGACAGGTGCCACTGTCACTACAGAGGTGGATGAAGAGGCCGAGACTGCAGCAGAAGAGGAAGCAGGAGGAGCCAGAGACCTTTCTTGGTTTTTGAGGTGTCTACTCCACTGCAGCTCGTGCTTTGCACTTAGATGCCTGGTCATGCAGCTTGTGCTCAGGTTGAGAACGTTTATGCCTCGCTTCAGGCTCTGATTGCACAGCGTGCAAACCACTCGTGTCTTGTCATCAACACACTGTGTGAAGAACTGCCACGCTAGGGAAGTCCTTGGACCTGGCTTTGGTGTGCTCGGTCCCTTGCTGCGTTGGGCAGTAGCAGATGTACTGTCTAGGGGACGAATGCTCCGTTTTTGCACCCTGCTTCCTCTTCTGCTGTGCTGGTGGCTCTGTGCGACCACCGCCTCTTCCTCAGAACTACACTGGTCACCTGCATAACGTTGATTCCATGTGGGGTCGAGGACCTCATCGTCCTCCACATCATCTTCCACCCAGTCTTCACCCCTGCCCTCCATGTCTGTCTGCACAATTGCGAAAGCAGCAGCAGTTGGCACCTGTGTTTCGTCATCATCCGAGACGTGCTGCGATGGTCCTCCCATGTACCCATCATGAAACATAAGTGGTTGGGCATCGGTGCACTCAATCTCTTCCACTTCTGGGGCAGGGCTAGGTGGATGGCCCTGGGAAACCCTGCTAACAGAGTCATCGAAAAGCAGAAGAGACTGCTGCATGATTTGGGGCTCAGACTGCTTGGCTGATTTGCAAGGGGGTGAGGTGAAAGACTGATGGACATGGGCTTCAGGTGCCAACTCTGATCTTTCATCAGAAGAGTGGGTGGGAGACAATGTGAAGGAACCCGAGGCACTGTTAGCAACCCAATCTACTATCGCCTGTACTTGTCCTGGCCTAAACATTGGTACAGCCTCATTAGGCGCGACAAAATACCGCCGCAGGCTCGGTCGCCTACTCGCACCTGAGGAAGGTGTTTCACTTGTGCGTGTAGCTGGCACAGATCCACCACGTCCTCTCCCTGCAACAGGAGCTCCACCAGCAGCACCACGACCGGGGCCACCACGTCCCTTTGACCTTCCCCTCATATTTTCCAAATTTAGGATCTTGCCCTAAATGGCGTTTTTTGGAAGACCACAACACACCCACAGTACGTAATGGCTGAAACGCACAGCTACAGAACTGCAGAAAATGCTATTCAAAAAAAAAAAGGTTGTTTTTTTTAGTATAGCACAGTACAAGGAAAATATATAGAAATTGTTTATTTCAAACACCTCCAGATGTGTATTTCACACTGCAAAATATTTTCTGTGGCCCTAAATGGCGTTTTTTACAAGAGCACAACAACCCCAACAGTATATAACCGCTGAATCGCACAGCTGCAGAGGCCAGAGAATGCTTTTTAAAAATAATGTTGTTTTTTCACACACCTCCAGATGTGTATTTCACACTGCAAAATATTTTCTGTGGCCCTAAATGGCGTTTTTTGGAAGAGCACAACACAACCACAGTATTTAACCACTGAATCGCACAGCTATAGAAGTGCAGAGAATGCTATTCAAAAAAAGTTGTTTTTTTTAGTATAGCACTGTACAATATATAGAAATTGTTTATTTTACACACCTCCAGATGTGTATTTCACACTGCAAAATATTTTCTGTGGCCCTAAATGGCGTTTTTTGCCAGACCACAACACATCCACAGCACGTAACCGCTGAATCGCACAGCTACAGAAAATGCTATTCAAAAAAAAAGGTTGTTTTTTTTAGTATAGCACTGTACAAGAAGAATATATAGAAATTGTTTATTTTACACACCTCCAGATGTGTATTTCACACTGCAAAATATTTTCTGTGGCCCTAAATGGCGTTTTTTGGAAGAGCACAACACAACCACAGTATTTAACCACTGAATCGCACAGCTATAGAAGTGCAGAGAATGCTATTCAAAAAAAATTTTGTTTTTTTTAGTATAGCACTGTACAATATATAGAAATTGTTTATTTTACACACCTCCAGATGTGTATTTCACACTGCAAAATATTTTCTGTGGCCCTAAATGGCGTTTTTTACAAGAGCACAACAACCCCAACAGTATATAACCGCTGAATCGCACAGCTGCAGAGGCCAGAGAATGCTTTTTAAAAATAATGTTGTTTTTTCACACACCTCCAGATGTGTATTTCACACTGCAAAATATTTTCTGTGGCCCTAAATGGCGTTTTTTGGAAGAGCACAACACAACCACAGTATTTAACCACTGAATCACACAGCTATAGAAGTGCAGAGAATGCTATTCAAAAAAAATGTTGTTTTTTTTTAGTATAGCACTGTACAATATATAGAAATTGTTTATTTTACACACCTCCACATGTGTATTTCACACTGCAATTTATTTTTTGTGGCCCTAAATGGCGTTTTTTGGAAGAGCACAACAACCCCAACAGTATATAACCGCTGAATCGCACAGCTGCAGAGGCCAGAGAATGCTATTCAAAAATAATGTTGTTTTTTCACACACCTCCAGATGTGTATTTCACACTGCAAAATATTTTCTGTGGCCCTAAATGGCGTTTTTTACAAGAGCACAACAACCCCAACAGTATATAACCGCTGAATCGCACAGCTGCAGAGGCCAGAGAATGCTTTTTAAAAATAATGTTGTTTTTTCACACACCTCCAGATGTGTATTTCACACTGCAAAATATTTTCTGTGGCCCTAAATGGCGTTTTTTGCAAGAGCACAACAACCCCAACAGTATATAACCGCTGAATCGCACAGCTGCAGAGGCCAGAGAATGCTTTTTAAAAATAATGTTGTTTTTTCACACACCTCCAGATGTGTATTTCACACTGCAAAATATTTTCTGTGGCCCTAAATGGCGTTTTTTGGAAGAGCACAACAACCCCAACAGTATATAACCGCTGAATCGCACAGCTGCAGAGGCCAGAGAATGCTATTCAAAAATAATGTTGTTTTTTCACACACCTCCAGATGTGTATTTCACACTGCAAAATATTTTCTGTGGCCCTAAATGGCGTTTTTTGGAAGAGCACAACACAACCACAGTATTTAACCACTGAATCACACAGCTATAGAAGTGCAGAGAATGCTATTCAAAAAAAATGTTGTTTTTTTTAGTATAGCACTGTACAATATATAGAAATTGTTTATTTTACACACCTCCACATGTGTATTTCACACTGCAATTTATTTTCTTTGGCCCTAAATGGCGTTTTTTTGAAGAGCACAACAACCCCAACAGTATATAACCGCTGAATCGCACAGCTGCAGAGGCCAGAGAATGCTATTCAAAAATAATGTTGTTTTTTCACACACCTCCAGATGTGTATTTCACACTGCAAAATATTTTCTGTGGCCCTAAATGGCGTTTTTTGGAAGACCACAACACACCCACAGTATATAACCGCTGAATCGCACAGCTGCAGAGAATGCTATTCAAAAAAAAGTTTTTTGTTTTTTTTTAGTATAGCATAGTACAAGAAAAATATATAGAAATTGGTTATTTCACACAACTAGAGATATACACTGCAAAATATTTTTTTTGCCCAAAAATAGGTCTTTTTTGCGCACAACAAAGTGCCTTTTTTTTTTTTTTTTGCAACAGCACAATAAAGTGCCTTTTTTTTTTGGGGGGGCCCAAAAATGGGTATTTTTAGCAAAAGCACAATAAAGTGCCTTTTTTTTTTTTTTTTTCTGCCCGCAATGGGTCTTTTAGCAAGAGCACAATACAGCCACAGTATGGAATAGGTGTATCACTCAACGTAATGCAGTGCTGGTGCACTGAGCTTGCAACACAAACAGATAAACCTATGCAGATCGCTGAGCTATTATATCTCTCAATCTGGACTCCTATCTAAATCTCTCTCCCTGAAAGCACAAACAGGATCCTGCCCCTACACTACACTACACTACACTGTCTCCCTATCTTTTCTATCAGTAGATTGCAGAATCAGGACTAACTCCTATCATATAATTCTCTCCCTCACAGCAACAGCAGCCAGGATCCTTTCCCTACACTGTCTAAAAGCAGAGTGACGATCTGTGCTGTGTGCCTCTTGCTTATATAGAAGCTGGTCACATGCTGGGTCACATGTTGCACTGACCAATCACAGCCATGCCATTAGTAGGCATGGCTATGATGGCTTCTAAGGGCACACCAGCTAATCAAATGGTGATTGGCTGGCCCCTGAAGCATTTCTAACTGCGCCATTAAATTCCCGAATCCAGACCCGAACCCGGACTTTAGCGCAAAATCCGGGTCCGGGTCCGGGGTCGGGAAAACGCCAAAATTCGGTACGGACCCGAACTTTACAGTTCGGGTCCGCTCAACACTATTCATGAGTATTCCCTTTTTACCTGTTTAAGAGTATTCCCTGTGTGTTGGTTTATCATTTCTTTGTTCTCAGTGTTTCCTCTGGCTGTGCTGTTATATTCCTTTTGGTTTCTCCCTGTATTTCCTGTTGCTGTGTGTGTCTCTCTCAGAATAGTCTGTGTGTACCCTATGTCATTCCAGCAGGCTATTTGGTTGCACTGTGCCAGCCCAGGTGCGCTAGAGAGCCACAACCTGGTTGCTGCCTCGCAGTACAGCATCCACGCCTCCAGTGGCTCTGGTGAACACTGGGTGGCTCCTTAGACCCTGCAACTCTGGCACACCTCCACAATGCTCCCGCAGCTGTAAGGATCCATTCCCAGGTACACCTGGTTAGTTGTTAATTGGTCCGGTAGATCCTGAGTTACAGTCCCAGGTGGTCTTACCATCTGATCATTACAGCCAATGCGGAATCACTTGCACACAGTTAACCAGTGAGGGATCAATTGCACACAGTTGGACAGGGAAAGATTACTTTTACACAGATGACCAATGAGGGATCACTTTCACACAGTTAACCAAGGAGGGATCACTTGCACACAGTTGGCCAATGAGGGGTCACTTGCACACAATTGGCCAGTGAGGGATCACTTTCACACAGTTAACCAATGAGGGATCATCTGCACACAGTTGGCCAGTGAGGGGTTATTTGCACACAGTTGGCCAATGAGGGATTAATTGCACACATTTGGCCAGTGAGGGATCACTTCCACACAGTTGGCCAGTGAGGGATCACTTTCACACAGTTGGCCAGTGAGGGATCACTTTCACACAGTTGGCCAGTGAGGGATCACTTTCACACAGTTGGCCAGTGAGGGATCACTTGCACACAGTTGGCCAATGAGGGATCACTTTCACACAGTTGACCAGTAAGGGATCACTTTCACACAGTTGGCCAGCGAGGGATCACTTTCACACAGTTGGCCAGCGAGGGATCACTTTCACACAGTTGACCAGAGGGGGATCACTTTCACACAGTTGGCCAAAGAGGGATCACTGTAATACAGTTGGCCATAGAATGATTACATTGATGCAGTTGGCCAGGGAGGGATCACTTTGACACAGCGGGCCAGAGAGGGATGACTTTGATGTAGTTATCCTGCTTAAACTAAGATTCCCTGTTTTTATGGAATAGTTCACTAGAAAGTGCTCGACCTTCCAAATAGCATCTAAAAAAAAGGTAAGCTGCAATTGTAAGTGCACATTAGTTGCTGTCATGCACACTGCTCTATGCATACTACAAATCAATAGAAGGGCATTTTTAAGTTAAACTGGTTGGAAGGGCAGAAGACATTTTACTTAATGCATTCTCTGCATCCACATAAAGAACCTATGTTTAGCTTCTCCCCTGCCCCTGGTAAATACTTACATGCATGAGCCTGATCTCGATCCAACGCTGTCCGATGGCAGCCGATGTCTCTTTCCCCTCACGGGGCATGGCGGCAGTAACGTGAATCCTAGGGAATGGCTGTGCCGTGCTGTGTGTGTGTGAATGGACACACAGAGCCTATGTCAGGAGCTTGGTAGGAAGCCGAGATGCCGGGAGGGCTTCCCTTGCAGTCGAGCGCAGCACACCCCTGAAGGTGACACAGGAGGTGTGGTGCCCATAGAAGCACGGGTTGCCTGATTACTGGAGCTGGTTGCCAGGAACTTGGTAGGACAGGCAAGTTACTGTAAGCAGGCATGCTTGGAAAGTCCAGTAGTGGAGCAATCAGATAGCTGAGTCAGGAGCCAGGCCAGGGGTCATTCACAGTAAGACAGCCCAAGATTAGTGTGACTGAAAGGTCAGCCGAGTCCTTGCACAGGAGACAGGATAAGCAGAGTCTGTTAGCCAGGCCGGGAGATCAGATGCAGGGAGCAGACAGGAGGAAGTCAGGTACAAGCCAAAGGGTCAAGCCGGGGAATCAGAAGGAGCAGGTCAAGACAAGCCGGGTTGGTACACAGGAAATCAGATCAGCAGGATATTCAAGGCACAGGAACACAGGGGGAAGCTGACGATAAACCAGCGATGCACCATTGTCAGCAGTGGGTTTAAATAGGCACTGGCGCCCCTATCACGTCGTGCGCGTGCCGCTGCGCATTCGCCTGGTCATGACGCTGCGCATCTTTGTGCGCTGATGAGCGTCAGTGCGCCTTTGCCTGTTCCGGTTCGCCATCCCTGCAATATTGTGCCTAGAGATGCACCTATTTCCCTGACAGTGCCCCCCCCAAGGGGCAGCCTCCAGATGCCCAGTTGTGCCCATTTTTCAGGGTGACTGTTGCGGAACCTCTGTATAAGCCTAGGAGCGTGTACATATCTTGCAGGCTCTCAAGAGTTCTCCTCTGCAGAATACCCCCTCCATTTAATTAAGAACTGAATTGCCCTACCTCCTGTGTCACCTTCAGGGGTGTGCTGCGCTCGGCCGCAAGGGGAGCCCTCCCGGAATCTCGGCCTCCTACCAAGCTCCTGACAGTATAAACCAGCCATGTCAGAGGCAGATGGAGGTGTCTCTCCACTGGAAGCCATATACCAACAGATCATGGCCCTCACTCAAGTCATTCAAAAACTTCAGGAAGGATACTTCCAGTTAGAGGGCCGCCTGCAGCACCTGTCAGTGACACCTGCTTCCACAGATCAAGGCCCATATTCAGCCAGTTCTCCTGTGGCTACTCCTACTGTGGTGATGTCTCCTCCGGAACCACGAGTGCCAACACCAGAATGTTTTTCTAGAGATCGTAAGAAATTCAGATCCTTTAAGAACGCCTGTTACCTGTACTTGGCCCTGCAACCACTGACTTTTTCTATTGAAACACTAAAGGTAGGATTTATCATTTCTTCACTAAGGGATGAACCTCAAGCATGGGCCCATGGCTTAATGGAGCAAGAGAGTCCTTTCATTAACTCTGTGGACCAGTTCTTTGAAACCATGGCTCAGTTATACGGTGACCCCCTGCGGGTGGCCACTGCTGAAGCTGCTCTGCATACCCTAAGACAGGGTCAGCGCCCTGCGGAAGATTACACAGTGGAATTTCCACACATGGTCCACAGACTCAGGTTGGAACGAGGCAGCCTTAAGATATCAGTATCAGCTGGGGCTGTCCGAATCCCTCAAGGATGAATTGGCCAGAGAAGAGACCCCCTCAACACTAGAAGGTCTTATCCAACTAACCATTCAGCTTGACAGACGCTTGCAGGAATGCCAGTCTGAACGCGTTCAAACCTTCCGTCCCACCTGGATACTGCCTGAAGCCCTGCCTACATCAAATCCCATGCAGCTTGGCCTGGTCCGTCCAGCATTCACTTCAGAGGAGAGACTTTGTCGCCAACAGGTGAACCTTTGCTTCTACTGTGGGAGAATGGGACATTTCATTAACAGTTGCCCCATAAGGCCTAGGAAATCAACCCCCCGCACTCCCGTCTACTTCCAGGTGTCCAAGTCTTCTTTGGCTCATATCGTTCTTCCAGTCACATTACAGGTGGCAGGAGAAGAAGTTCACCTCCAGGCAATACTTGATTCCGGGGCATGTAGCTGTTTCTTGGATCTGACCTTGGCAAAGAGACTCGCTACTTCTCTACATCACAAGAAGCAAAGACTGACAGTCCATCTGGCCGACGGCTCAATGCCTAGATCCGGGCATGTCACCCAAGAAACAGTACCTATCTTTACCTTCACCAACCCAGGTCACCAGGAATTTCTTCAATTTGACGTCCTAAGCTCCCCTATATTCCCTGTCATCCTGGAGATTTCATGGCTACAGGCGCACAATCCTTGGATTGATTGGTCCAAAAGAGAAGTACTCTTCACTTCTTCCTACTGCCAGCAGCATTGTCTTGTTCCTGAATCCAAGGACTCTTCTAGTTGTCTGACTGTACTACCCACACCCAGTGTGGACCACAATATACCAGCAGTCTACCAGGATTTTCTAGATGTCTTCGACAAAAAGAAGGCGGATACCGTACCCCAACATCATCCTTACGACTGTCCCATTGAATTACTACCAGGGACTGAGATTGCCCCAATAGCAAATGGCTTGCTCTTGGGGCACACAGAAAGGGAGAGGAGCTAGGAGCCAGAAGAGGAGGAACTGGGCTCCTCGGTATAAGCCATTGCACAGAGCAGGTAAGTATGACAAGTGTGGAGAAAACACGCTGACAAAAAATAGACATATAAATGGTGAAAAGAGCCGTTAGCCAAAAAGCAGTCAGATAAACTGTGAAATAAAGTAAAACATAAGTAATGCAGCGTTAATTAACTGATAAATTTGTGAGCAGACAATATCCAAAAATGTGTTAACGAAATCCAGGAAGCAAATATCCAAAAAATAAAGTTCATGAAATTGTGCAGAAATAAATAATCTGAAAATGTGCGTGGTCAAATATCACCAACGCACGTAATTCACCGCCCATTGCAAGATGGACTCTTACTAGAGTTGCAGGACTCTATTACGGAGTCAGATGCGCGCAATATAGTGTATCATCATCAATCAGACATCACATATCCTTCAGGAACAGTGTTCAGTGCTTTCAGTATGTCTCAGTGGACGTAGGGAAAAAGGTGTGCATAGTGGATATAAAATGAAGGAAACATCCACATAGTGTAATACTGTAGACACTCTTATAATAATGCAAAAACTGGAATAAATGTACTCACATCTCAAAGGGGTGAAACAAGCGTGTAAAATCAATCCAAGAAAATTGAACCATGCATAAATATGTTGGTGTACACAACAGGATCAGCGTGGCAGCGGCACATATATAGGCTTCATCCTACATGTTTCGTCACAACTGACGTCATCGGGGGCATGTACCTGCCAGTGCAGCCGCGCTGTATTTATATCAATCCAGCAGGGGCGGGCTCCAAATAAAATAGGCAATTATTCAATTCATAATATAAACAAAGATGGCCGCTACCGGAGCCAAGCTTTGATGTAAAAAACTTGAATGCACCTCAAGCTTTGATACAGTAATCAGTATACAAAGGAATGATCCTCGTAACTCGCTTCACGTCCCGTTGGTTGTTAGCCAAGCGTCGGAGTCAGGTTCTACTGAGTGGAACCTGCAGCACAAAGACGCCACAGTTATGGAGGTCCTAAAACTCAGGTTGCCCTCACATGCAGAGGTCCTAAAGCTGAGCGGAGCCCTTCAGCACATCTGCGCATTGCCAATGAGTATGGGACCAGAATTCCTGGAACTGAATTTCCTCTTTAATACTTATAGCACACAAAGGAAATGGTAATTGGCGGGTTGGTCCCGAATCTTCAATACGAGAAAGTAGGCATTCGTAGCAAGCGGCCCAATTTGCAGTCAGAAACAAGAAACACAATTAGTTTTCTGCAAGCTTTGCTCTCACTTGCTCAGGTTAAAGACTTCAAGATAGATAGTGATAAGGTCCAATTATCGGTATGGCTCCCAAAGGGATACATTATGTTCTTCAACAAGGCTGCTCTGAGGAACAATATATGAAAAAAGGCATCTCTGGGAAATATGCCGCCTTAGAAAGGGATCTTTATTAAAATGCATGATATGTGCACCAGGAATATTTCAGTGGGCTCTTATTGCCTTGTAATAGATGCAAGAAAATCACTCTGACGTCCGTTTATAACTGGTGGAACAAGATTACATATAAATGCAGCTGAGAAAATAAGGGGGATGACATATTACCATATGATACTAATACCACAGTTCTTTAACGCCCTTGAAATGTATCATATACATTAGGAAATTAAGAATAACACTTAAAGTGGGCCTTCACTCTTTTTTTTTATCTCTAATGAATATTGCTCCCCTCCTCCTCCTTTTAAGAAATCGAACTTCCACATTTTTTGTGGGGAGGAATTTTTTTTTTTTGTTGGGGAAATGCAACCCATTTTTCTGAAGTAGAAATTACATCTGTACTTCTGCCGATGGACCCAGTAGGCAATGCCGTTTTTGCAGGAATCCCAAAATTAAAAATAGTGGAGAAAATTGATTATCTGGGGATAGTGGTAACACGAGACCCAGAACAATACATAAGTAACAATCTAGAGCCACTTTTAGTTAAGTTTAAACGTAAAGCTGATATTTGGGGACGGCTTCCTCTATCGGTGGCCGGACAAAGTAATCTCATCAAGATGATCTGGATGCCACAACTGCTTTACGTGCTCCATAACTCTCCAGTATGGATAGGTAAAGCATAGTTTAAAAAAATAGAGACCCTCTTCAGGGAACTAATCTGGAAGAAGGGAAAGGCGAGGATCAGTCTCCAAACATTATAACTGCCAACAAATACTGTAAGGGAGGATTGGCCGTACCACACCCTCGCAGCTATTTTTTAGCGGCACAGCTACAGCATCTGGGGGGGTGTATTATAGAAGGAGGAGGGAGCGCCAGTGGGAAAATTATGTTAATGGGGGCCCCACATAATTCCATAATAGAAACCCTGGAGGCCGATTCTTTCCCTGTTAAGAATCCAACATTAAGGATGGTCACAAGAATATGGCAGGCAGGAAAGTTAGCTTTGGGGTATAAGGAACCAATGGAATACTCCCCCCTCTGGGAAAATAAACACCTGCGAGAAATTCTAGCCATGGGGAAGTTAAAAGAATGGGAAAAGCTAGGCATAACTAGACTGGCGCAATTATATGTAGGTAACACACTGAAATCTTTTTCAGAATTAAGTAGAGAGTATGCCATTCCAAATTCCTTGTTCTATACTTACCTGCAGATTAGACACGCCCTCCAAGCCCAATTCAAAGCGCACCCGGTGAGATGGCAAAAAATCTCCCACCTCCAACGGTTAATTAAGTCAGGAATTTCTAAAGGCCTTATTTCAGAATTATAAACGCAGATTAGCGGTGGTTCCATATTGGGGGAGAGTGTGCGAAAAAATAAACAAAAATGGGGAGGAGGATGTAGGCCCTATAACAACTGAACAATGGGAACGGATATTGGAGTTAGGGACATCGGTGTCACTCTCCCCGTCACAGAGAGTATCCTATCTATTTATAGTGCATATAGTTTACTACACCCCAAAGAGATTACATATGTTTGGAAGGAAACCACATGACAAATGTCCTAGGTGTCAAAGTACAGGAGACCTTATACACATGATGTGGAAATGCCCGAAGTTAAATAGGTACTGGGTTAAGGTACTAGACATCATAAATACATCCTTTGGGATTGCTCTGGAACCGGAGGCCAAAGTGTGCTTATTGGGTTGTATAGAGGAGAGGCATGAGCAAAAGGGCATCACAGTAGCGGTAATAGAATAAAAATTGAAGCAGCGCTAAGTGTCAGTGAATACAATAACTGTATTATAACGGATATAAAACCAGCAAAAAACTGATAGACGTGCTATTTACTAATATAAGTCTAACTATAGGTAATATAGTGCAAAACATGCAATTCAAAGTCTTCATAAGTCCCCAGAGGGATAAAGTGCAAAAAAAGTCCAAAACACTAAAAAAGATAAAGTGCTAATTAATTCAAAGTCATCGGCGGCCAAAAGCAGGCACGGAGTAAAGACGGGTGTGGAAATCCAGCTTAATGCATCAGGGATATCAAGGGTCAGTAGGGAATCACTAGGCATACACAATCCTCCACCGTAGACACCAGCCTCTCACCTTAATGATGGACCCCAAGGGGTCAGACACAGCCTCAAACAATCTCCACTGCTCCAGAAAGTCACATCCAACCCTTTTGTATGGATAGGGATCACTGCAAGGCTCTCCACCACTTCCCGTAGTTGTTCCTTGGGTTAAATCTTGCTCCACGATTTTAGAAACAAAACAAAGGGGACTCCATGGTGAAGTAAGTATAAGTAGCCCAAAAAACGGTGTTTATTGCGGTAAAACAGCATAAAAACATATAAAACCATAAAGTGGATAAAAAATGCCCAAAAAAACGTTCAGAAAATACCCCCTTCCGGTCCGCGGCCGCAAACCGGAAGTACAACGTCACAAGGCTCCTTCTCCCGACGCGTTGCGTCACTACACACGTGACTTTATCAAGGGCGGTAATAAGGTGCCGGCATCGGCGGAATGGGTTAATGTAATAAACACGACAGTGTGGAAGGAAAAAGTAGTTCTAAGACGTGGCAATTTTAACAAATTCAAAACACCGTGGGAGCCCTGGCTGAGTAGAATGGGGTGCAGAGAGAGAGAGAGAGAGCAAATAGAGAAAGAGAGTTGTATTTTATAGATAAAGAGGACAAACTCACTCGGAAAGTAAGAGAAGCAGGAAGGAGAAGGAAAAAAAGATTTTCGCTGTAGTAGTGGCAGAATTTGTGTGTGAAGTACAAATAAGATGAAGGGGGTGAAGGGGGAGGGGAGGGAGGGACATGGGTACAGTGGGCACTTTAAAGTTCATACAATGTGATGCATGTATAAAGATGTATGTATTTTAAATAGATTTTTTTTGTATGGAAGAAAACAATAAAGAATATATATATAAAAAAAAAACTCTTGGCGTCAGGCATCTTCAGAGGGCCGATGACCTAAGCATCACTCCCAATGACCTAAGCATTGAAGATGGTGGTCCAACTGGCAGCCTTCGACGGATTACAGCAGGACAATGCTGGATTTGCTGGATGTGTTGTGAGGATAACCCAAGAAACCAGGTAAGTAGTTCTTCTTTAAAGCAGAACTCCAGTCACACAAGAAAAAACCTATTACAAGCAATCAAAAGAGATATCTGAAACACACTATATGACTAATTTGATGTGGAGGAGCCTTGACCTCATCCCTACTGAACACCTTTGGGATAAATTAAAGTCACCAATCATAAGCCAGGTCTTCCCATCCAGCATCAGTGCCTGACCTCACAAATACCCACAAATTCCCACAGACACACTCCAAAATATTGCAGAAAGTTTTCCAAGAAGAATGGAGGCTGGTATAGCCACAAAGGGTGGTCCTCTCGCCTTGACTACTGCAACTCCACCCTCATTGGATTACCTCTACACAGGCTATCCCCACTTCAGTATATCATGAATACTGCTGCCAGACTCATCCACCTTACCAACTGGCCACCATCCCTCTCTGCCAATACCTCCACTGACTTCTGCTTGCCCAACCAATAAAGTTGAAAATATTAACAACAACATGCAAAGCCTTCCATAACTCTGCCTCAAGCCACATCACCAAACTCGTCTTAAAAACTCAATCAAACCATCCTCTTTACTCATCCCAAAGCCTCCTGCTCTCTAGCTCCCTCAACACCCCTTCCCATGCTGGCCTCCAGGACTTCTCCAGAGCCGCTCCCATACTTTGGAACTACTTACATTTATCTGTCTGGCCATCTCCTACTCTGTATGCCATTATCCGGTCCCTAAAAAACTCTACCTCTACTTAACAACTGAAATTTTCCTTTCACCATCTGCTTATCCCCACACAGTTATTACCTTTTGTATTAAGTGCCTCTCCCTTTTAGATTGTAAGCTGTCAGGACTCGGAGCAGAGTTCTCCTGATCCTCATTATGAATACTATTGTAACTGTGCCATCTCCCTCTATTTTGTAAAGTGCTTTGCAAAAATAATAATGAATTTCAAATTCTTAATTTTTTTTTATATATATATATATATACAGTATATAGTAGGTAAAATAAGTATTGAACACGTCACCATTTTCTAGGTAAATATATTTCTAAAGGTGCTATTGACATGAAATTTTTACCACATGTCGGTAACAGCCCATCCAATCCATACATACAAAGACACCAAAACAAATAAGTTCAGAAATGTAGTTATGTATAATAAAATGGAGTGACACAGGGAAAAAGTATTGAACACATGAAGAAAGGGAGGGTGCAAAAAGACATGGAAAGCCAAGACACCAGCTGAAATCTACCAGTAATTAGAAAGCAATCCGGCCCCTTGCCAGTGCAAATTAATATCAGCTGGTTCGTCTCAACTGATGGCCTATAAGAAGGTGTCTCATTACCAAGGTGTCACACAAGAAACATCTCATGATGGGTAAAAGCAAAGAGCTCTCTCAAGACCTTTGCAACCTCATTGTTGCAAAACATACTGATGACATTGGTTACAGAAGGATTTCTAAACTTCTGAATATTCCAGTGAGCACTGTTGGGGCCATATAATCTGGAAGTGGACAGAACATCATTTCACCATAAACTGGACAGGACCAGGTGCTCCTCACAAGATTTCTGACAGAGGATTAAAAATAATTATCAGAAGCGTTGTCCAAGAGCCAAGAACCACTTGTGGAGAGCTTCAGAAAGACCTGGAATTAGCAGGTATAAATGTTTCAAAGAAAACAATAAGTAATGCACTCCTCACCATGGCCTGTAGGCACACTCACCACACAAGACTCCATTGCTGAAGACAAAGCGTGTTGAAGGTCATTTAAATTTTGTTGCACAACATTTAGACAAGCCTGTGAAATACGGGGAGAATATAGTCTGGTCAGATGAGACCAAACCTGAACTCTTTGGATGCCATAATACACACCATGTTTGGAGGTCACATGTCACATCACCCCAAAAACACCCCCCATACCAACAGTGAGATTTGGAGGCAGGAACATCATGGTGTGGGCGGGGCTGTTTTTCAGCATACGGTTCTGGCAAACTTAATTTCATTGAAGGAAGGATGAAAGGAAAAATGTACCAAGACATTCTTGATAAAAATCTGCTGCCATCTACCAGGATGATGAAGATGAAACGAGGGAGGACATTTCAGCAAGACAATGATCCCAAACACAAAGACAAGGAAACTCTCCATTGGTTTAGAACAGGGGTCTCAAACTGGTGGCCCTCCAGCTGTTGCAAAACTACAAGTCCCATGAGGCATTGCAAGGCTGACAGTTACAAGTATGACTCCCTCAGGCAGAGGCATGATGGGACTTGTAGTTTTGCAACAGCTGGAGGGCCGTCAGTTTGAGAAAGAAAACAAAGCTGCTGGAATGGCCCAGCTAATCACATAGAAAATCTATGGAAAGACCAAGTATTAAATAAATTTCGGTTAGCGTGTTCAATACTTTTTCCCAGTGTCCTTCCATTTTATTACACAGAACTTCATTTCTGAACTTAGTTTTGGTTTCTTTGTATGTATGGATTGCATGGACATGTGGGGAAAATTTCATGTCAATAACACCTTTATAAATATATTTACCTAGAAAAATGGTGATATACTTATTTTGCCCGCTGTATATTTTCTGTATATATTATGTTAGGTATTTGGATTGCTTGAGTTCCAGCTGTTCCATATTAAACAGGATGCATTCTATGGGAAAATGAACATTTGTGTTGGTGCCACAATAGGATTGTGCTACAGAGGTTACCACTCTCTCTCTGGTCTATGGGGAGCCTCATAACACTAGTGCTACCATTAAAAATAGATCACCAGCTGGGCTGTAAATAAGACTATTTCTCACAATGTTTCTGTAGAGTTAACAGCAAAAAAAAAGTTACTGGCAACGAATGGCACTGCGACTTCTCCGCAGATTTTTAAAGCCAATTTATTAAATCATCTGCTCCGAGACGCAGTATATTTTTTTGTCTAACTCCAGAGACAAATATAGCAAATACATGTTACATGTGACAAGTCCCATCTCTCTTCATTTTTACCGTAGAACATTGCAATCATGCTGTCAATCAAACTCGTTATTCCAGACTCTGACAAGTGCACAGGCGTTGTGGGAATACACCTGAGGTGCCTACCCCAAGTTCACATCATGCAGAAAATAGATTTTTTTTTTTACTGCAAATATTCAACAAGGATTTAAGGGAAAAATTTACTGTTCTTAATATATATATATATATATATATATTAGGGCTGTTACTGATTAAAATTTTCGTGTTCGATTAATCAATTTTTTTTTTCATCGATTAATCGACTAATTTCGAATAATTATAACGCACATACTGATCCAACTACTTTTAGCTGATCTCCTTGCAGGCCGAGTCCCAGTGCAGCTACCAACCACTGGAAAAATGGATAGCAGGATACAAAAAACACACTAAAGCCTCGTACACACGATCGGATATCCTATGGATTCTAATCCAATGGTTTTGTCCATCGGAAATCCGATGAAGCTGACTTCCATCAGTCTTGCCTACACACCATCAGTCAAAAAACCGACCGTTCCAAACGCGGTGACGTAAAACACTGCGATGAGCCGAGAAAAATGAAGTTCAATGCTTCTGAGCATGCGTCGACTTGATTCTGAGCATGCGTGGGTTTTTTAACCGATGGACTTGCCCATAGACGATCTGAGATTTCGATCGGTTTTTTATCCATCGGAAAAATTTAAAACATGTTCTATTTTTTAAAACCGATGGAAAAAAGACCGATGGGTCCCACACACGATCGGTTTGTCTGATGAAAACAATCCATCGGACGGTTTTCATCGGTTAAACCGATCGTGTGTACAGGGCTAAAGGCAGCGCTCGATGGGAATAGCATTAAAACTTTTATAGTCTTCAAGTAGGTAACAAAATAAATATTGCACTGGAGATAAAATCGATGTAGCTACATAAACTGTAAAAATGGTGCGAGTAATACCAAACGGTAGCAAAAGCAGTCATAAAAACATGTAGCTAAGTATGATACTGGTATAAAAATGTGTACAATGATACCACTGCTGAATCCAGATGAGGAGGGGTTAACATCAGTCCGTCGGCATGTAGATGTCCCGTGAAGGGAACGATCACAACTCCCAGTGGATGGCTGTAACAGCCCTTGCATGTGGCAGATAGTAAGGTCCCACCGGCATGCAGATATGAAGGCACAGCAAAGGAGCCCTTCAGATGGACACGGCAAGCCCCGCCGGTGTCTGTGACATCGCCGGATCTCCAACGGAACTCCCTGAAGACCCGGAAGCTGGCGGAGAGGTGAGTACCGATCAAAAGAATTTTGATCGATCAAAAAAATTCATCGATTAATCGAGGAATTAATAGTTAATTTCCACAGCCCTAATATATATACATATATATATATCTATATATATATATATATAGATATATATATATATGAATAAGAAATTACACTTTGCTACAATGTAAAGTAGTGAGTGTACAGCTTGTATAACAGTTAATATTTGGTGTCCCCTCAAAATAACTCAACACACAGCCAATAATGTCTAAACCGCTGGCAACAAAAGTCAGTACACCCCTAAGTGAAAATGTCCAAATTGGGCCCAAAGTGTCAATATTTTGTGTGGCCGCCATTATTTTCCAGCACTGCCTTAACCCTCTTGGGCATGGAGGTCACCAGAGCTTCACAGGTTGCCACTGGAGTCTCTTCCTCTCCTCCATGACGACATCACGGAGCTGGTGGATGTTGGAGACCTTGCGCTCCTCCACCTTCCGTTTGAGGATTCCCCACAGATGCTCAATAGGGTTTAGGTCTGGAGACATGCTTGGCCAGTCCATCACTTTTACCTTCAGCTTCTTTAGCAAGGCAATGGTCGTCTTGGAGGTGTGTTTGGGGTGGTTATCATGTTGGAATGTGCCCTGCAGCCCAGTCTCTGAAGGGAGGGGATCATGCTCTGCTTCAGTATGTCACAGTACATGTTGGCATTCATGGTTCCCTCAATGATCTGTATCTCCCCAGTGCCGGCAGCACTCATGCAGCCCCAGACCATGACACTCCCACCACCATGCCTGACTGTATGCAAGACACACTTGTCTTTGTACTCCTCACCTGGTTGCCGCCACACACGCTTGACACCATCTGAACCAAATAATGTTTATCTTGGTCTCATCAGACCACAGGACATGGTTACAGTAATCCATGTCCTTAGTCCGCTTGTCTTCAGCAAACTGTTTGTGGGCTTTCTTGTGCATCATCTTTAGAAGAGGCTTCCTTCTGGGATGACAGGCTGACCCCCCCACTTCAACCTCTGTAGCAATGCTGGCAGCACTCATACGTCTATTTTCCAAAGACAACCTCTGGATATGACGCTGAGCACGTGAACTCAACTTCTTTGGTCGACCATGGCGAGGCCTGTTCTGAGTGGAACCTGTCCTGTTAAACCGCTGTATGGTCTTGGCCACCGTGCTGCAGCTCAGTTTCAGGGTCTTGACAATCTTCTTATAGCCTAGGCCATCTTTATGTAGAGCAACACATTTTTTTTTTTCAGACCCTGAGAGAGTTCTTTGCCATGAGGTGCCATGTTGAACCTCCAGTGACCAGTATGAGAGAGTGAGAGTGATAACACCAAATTTAACACACCTGCTCCCCATTCACACCTGAGACCTTGTAACACTAACGAGTCACATGACACCAATGAGGGAAAATGGTTAATCGGGCCCAATTTGGACATTTTCACTTAGGGGTGTACTCACTTTTGTTGCCAGCGGTTTAGACATTATTGGCTGTGTGTTGAGTTATTTTGAGGGGACAGCAAATTTACACTGTTATACAAGCTGTACACTCACTACTTTACATTGTAGCAAAGTGTCATTTCTTCAGTGTTGTCACATGAAAAGCTATAATAAAATATTTACAAAAATGTGAGGGGCGTACTTACTTTTGTGAGATACTGTGATTGATATATATATATATATACGGTATATATATATATATATATATATATATATATATATATAAAATGCAGTGAGCTCTCATCTCAAATCCCCTGATGCTGAGTGCACACAACCAAGCAGCTTTACCCTTCACTCCCATATGTAGATATATACTATTCAATGCTATTAAACTATTTAAATTGTTACAGTGCAGCATCATATTGTCATGGGGTAGGCTCCATAATATGAAATGCAATTTGCCTTTTCTATACGTATAAAAATACCCAGTGATTTTCCCTTCCTTCAACAGGCTGGCAATGCAAATTTCCCTGCAGTAAAAAGCCTGAAACATTGTTAACTAGTTCCCTTCTAGAGCATTTTTGTATTGATTTTTTTGCCGACAAGGTAAAATCGGCATGTTTGGCTATAATTTTTGGACCCCCCAGAATATTATATATTTTAGGAAAGCAGAGGAGGGGATGTCATGATTGTCCTCATGTCTGTCTGGAGAGGCGGCGGGCCCTTTTGTTATGCTCATGGCTTGTTGTTTGCTTGTGATTACTATAATGCCGCGTACACACGACCGTTTTTCATGACGAGAAAAATGCCATTTTTAAAAATGGTCGTGTGTATTCTCAACGAGAAAAATGCCCGAAAAAAAATTAGAGCCTGCTCTATTTTTTATCGTCGTTTTTCACGTCGTTCTTTTTAACGTCGTGAAAAACGGTCGTGTGTACGCTTTTACGAGGGAAAAAAAAATGCGCATGCTCAGAATCAAGTATGAGACGGGAGCGCTCGTTCTGGTAAAACTAGCGTTCGTAATGGAGATAGCACATTCATCACGCTGTAACGGACTGAAGAGCACGAAGACTGAAAAGCGCAAATTGTCTCTCACCAAACTTTATTAACACGAGGATAAGCAAAAGCGTCCCAAAGGGTGGCGTTATTCAAATGGAACTTCCCCTTTATAGTCGTAGGGGTTGTACGTCACCGCGCTTTGCTCGAGTGTTTTTTTTTCATGAACGTGTGTAGGCAAGGCAGGCTTGAGAGGAAACACGAAAAATCACGTTGAGAAAAACTTTGTTTTTTTCCATGCCATGAATAACGGTCGTGTGTGTACGCGGCATTACTTTTTAATAAACAGTTTTAGAAAGTTCTTCACTATCAGCACTTTTTTTCCCTTCAGTTTGAAGGTTGCTGTTCATTGTATGAGGGAGGATATCTAGAGAGGATCCAGGTCCAGTTTCTGGAAACTGAGGTGCTGAGCCTTTTTTTGGACTGAGGGATTCAAAGTGGTTATCATCCATCCATTCTGGGATTTGTCCAGTGGTGGATGGTGCTGAACATTTTTGGGGAGGGCGGGTGGCAAAGAACCCCCCCCCCCCAGGTCCACACTCATCCCTCCAGCAGTCACAGCTTGCCCCGCTTCTCCTCCCGGCCAACCTGATCTTCTTTAGATCCGCCTCCTGTCCTTATTGGCAGGGAGAAGAAGCCGAAAATTTTCAAGCCAATTAGAACCTCAGGCTGTAATCATGTGCTTAAAAAAAAAGAAGAAGACCTAATAGAAAGGCAATAGTCCGGCGCCCACGCATGTAAACTAGGGGGGCCGCGCTGAAAACTATGGGTGGCGGCGCCCCTGCTCACGTTATGGATCGGCCGCCACTGGATTTGTCCCAAAAGTGCTACCAGAACCTCCCCAATGTTGAGATGTGAGACAACCAGAATGGAATCATTGGGTGGCTCCAGACTTTAGAACAGATCCAGATACACCAGGACGCCGATTGCCAGGACTGTGTCAGAGAGGTTGGGTTGTTTTCTGTTACTAAGCACCGGGCAAAGAAGATCCATAACCCCAAGAGATCTCATAAAGTGAGGAAGAAAAGAAAGAAAGAAAGAAAGAAAGAAAGAAAGAAAGAAAGAAAGAAAGAAAGGAAGAAAGAAAGGGAAGAGAGGGAAAGGGAGGGTGGAATAAAGGAAGTGAGGGAGGGTGGAAGTAACAACGGGAGGAAGGAAAGAAAGGAATGGAGAGGGAGAAAGAAAGAAAGAAGGAGAAAGAAAGAAAGAAAGATGGAGAATGTAAGGAAGGGAGGGGGTATGAAAGTAAGAAAGAGAAAGGACAAAAGAGAGGATTGAAGGAAGAAAAAAAAGGAAGGAAGGGAGGGACGGCAGAAGGATAGAGAGAATGAAAGAAGAAAGGAAGGAAGGAAGGGATTGAGAGAGATGGAACAGATGAGAGAAGGAAGGAAAGAAGTGACGTATGGTGGAATGAAAGAAAGGAAGGAAGAAAACAAAAGATACGAAAAGGAGGAAGGAAGGATGAGAGGGGGGAACAAGAGAGAAAAGAAAGAAAGAAAGAAAGAAAGAAAGAAAGAGAGAAAGAGAATGGAGGGCGGAATTAAGGAAAGGTGGAAGGTACAATGGGAGAGAGGAAGGAAGGAAAAAAGGAATGGAAAGGGAGAGAGAGAAGAAAGAAAGAAAGAAAGAAAGAAGGGAGGGGGTACAGAAGGAAGGAAGAGAAAGGACAAAAGAGAGGATTAAAGGACAGAAAAAAGGAAGTAAGGGAAAGAAGGCAGAAGGATAGAGAGAATGAAGGAAGAAAGGAAGGAAGGGATTGAGGGAAGTAAGAAGGTAAGTGAGGAAAAAAGGAAGGAAGGAAAGGTGGAAAAGATGGGAGAAGGATGGAAAGAAGTGAAGGAGGGTGGAATGGAAGAAATAAAACTAAAGATAAGAAAAGGAGGAAGGAAGGAAGTAAGGACAGAAGGAGGGATGAGAGAGGGAACAAGAGAGGACAGAAAGAAAGAAAGAAAGAAAGAAAGAAAGAAAGAAAGAAAGAAAGAAGGAAAGAAAGGAGGGCAGAATAAAGAACATAAGGGAAGGTGGAAGGTACAATGGGAGAGAGGAAGGAATGAAAGAAGGAATGGAGAGGGAGGAAAGGGAGGGAAAGAAGAAAGGAAGAAAGAAAAATAGAAGGGAGGGGGTATGGAAGGAAGGAAGAGAAGGAGAGGATTGAAGGACAAAATAAAGGAAGGAAGTGAGGGGAGGCAGAAAGATAATGGGAATGATGGAAGAAAGTAAGGAAAGAAAGAGGAGAAGGGAGGGTGGAATAAAGGAAATAAGTGAGGGTGGAAGGAACAATGGGAGAGGGGAAGAAAGGAATGAAGAGAGAGGAAAGGGAGGGAGAGAAGAAAGGAAGAGAGAGAAAGAGAGAAATAAGTAAATGTGTAGGTATATATATATATATATATATATACTGTGAGGGGGTTAACTCGGTAGCGGGTGTGTGTGACCCCCTGGTTGGGCTCCCCACACAAAAACAGGGCCAGCAGACGTAGGTTGTGGTTTTCAAAATCAAAAGGTGCGGTTTATTTCTCTATGTACAGTGACAAAAACACAGCAAAGCCAAAAAGAAACATAAACAAAATAAATCCTGGTCAGTTTGACCTCTGACTAAACATGCAGGTTTCCTAAACTAACAACTGGGATCAGCCTGGTGCTGTCCTAGTCCCTAAGTCCCTGGTTTAGTAAAAGTCCAAACAAATAGCCACACAGGCTTTGCCTCACCGCACAGGGGTTCACTCTCCCTAGACAGTCCACACAGGTCTGGGTCCAGGCATGAGCTAACATCTAATGAAGCTGGGAGTTCTTATAGAGGCCTAAATGAGCTGACAAGGTTCAGCTGGTCTCCTCATCTCTGTCTGCACGACGCCCCACACTCTCCCTAGAGGTATGAGTCATCCATGAGCCCACTAGCCTTATACAACTCTCCACCTAGTTGTATAAGTCGGCGTAAAGCCTGAATCTGGGCGAAATATATCTACCCCCCTGGATGCAACCAGGTGACTTTACCTTCCTGCTGTCACATACCCCCCCCTCTTGTTTTAACCTCGGGGTTGGAACACCAGCAATCAGGCATTCATGTACTCGAGACAAAGCATCCACATTCCCCATTTGAACGCCAGGGCGATGCTTTACTGTGAAGTTGAATTCCTGGAGGGCCAGGAACCACCTATTCACTCTTCTATTTGTTTCCTTGTTTTGAGCCATCCACTTTAACGGAGCGTGATCCGTAACCATGTCAAAGTGCCTACCTAGCAGGTAGTACCGAAGGGAATCTAGAGCCCACTTCACCGCTAAACACTCCTTTTCAACGGTGGCGTAATTTACCTCATGGGACTTCAACTTCCTGCTGAGGTAAATGACTGGGTGCTCTTCCCCGTTCCAGACCTGGGACAATACTGCTCCTAACCCCACATCTGACGCATCACTTTGTACGACAAAGTCTTTAGAGAATTCGGGTGAGTACAACACTGGCTGGCTACATAAGGCTTGTTTCAAGAATTGGAATGCTGCCTCAGCCTCGGGGGTCCATTTAATCATGACCGACCCTTTCCCCTTCGTCAGGTTGGTTAGGGGCACAGCCTTAGAAGCAAAGTGGGGAATGAATCGCCGATAATACCCAGCGATTCCCAGAAAGGCTCGTACCTGCTTCTTGCTGTTGGGACGTGGCCAACTCTGGATGGCCTCGACTTTGTTGAGTTGGGGTTTTATTACTCCCCTCCCAATGGTGTACCCAAGATATTTGGCCTCCTCCTGCCCAATGGTACACTTCTTGGGGTTAGCCGTAAACCCCGCTTCCCGAACAGAGTCCAGGACTGCTTGCACTTTTGGCAGATGTGAGGCCCAATCTGTGCTATGGACAATTATGTCATCCAGGTAAGCCGCAGCATACTTCCGATGGGGCCTCAGCATCTGGTCCATTTTCCGCTGGAATGTGGCCGGCGCATTCTGTAACCCGAACGGCATTCTTTTATATTGGAACGCCCCGTCTGGGGTTACAAATGCGGTTTTCTCTTTGGCCGACTTGGCCAGGGGGATTTGCCAATACCCTTTTGTGAGGTCAAGAGTCGTCATGTATCGGGCTGTTCCCAGCCGGTCGATCAACTCATCTATACGTGGCATGGGGTAGGTGTCAAATTTTGTAACTTTGTTCAACTGACGAAAATCGTTACAAAATCGCCAGCTCCCATCCGGTTTAGGCACCAACACAATGGGACTAGACCAATCACTTTGGGACTCCTCTATCACCCCTAAGTTCAGCATTTTCTGTACTTCCTCCCGTATTGCCTCCCGTCGGGCCTCTGGGATCCGATAGGGTTTTAACTTCACCCTTTCACCGGGCGGGGTAATGATGTCATGCTCAATCACACTCCTGTGGGGAGAACTCTCACTTTCCCAAGTTTCCTTGGCAATATCCAACAGCCCTCTTGGGTGTCTCCCATACAGTAACTCAAAGGGGGAGAATCCCGTAGAGGATTGGGGCACCTCCCTAATAGCAAACATCAGATAAGGAAGTAGAAAGTCCCAATCCTTTCCATCTCTATCCACCACTTTCTTCAACATTTGTTTTAGGGTTTTGTTGAACCTTTCAACCAGCCCATCGGTTTGGGGGTGATACACAGATGTACGTAATTGCGTCACTTTGAACAATTTACACAGCTCCTTCATAACCCGGGACATAAAGGGTGTACCTTGGTCCGTAAGCAGTTCTTTACAAATACCCACCCGGCTAAACACAAGAGATAGCTCTTTGGCTATGGTTTTGGCCGAGGTATTTCGGAGAGGGATCGCTTCTGGATAACGGGTGGCATAGTCCATTATAACTAATATGTACTGGTGCCCCCTAGCGGACTTGATTATAGGACCTACCAAATCCATGGCGATCCTCTCAAACGGGACCTCAATGATGGGTAGAGGGACCAGCGGGCTACGGAAATGTGGCATCGGGGCCGACCTCTGACACACAGGGCAGGAGGAACAATAATTTTCTATGTCCTTCATCACCCCCGGCCAATAGAATCTCTGTAATACCCTCTCTCGGGTTTTCTCTGTCCCCAGATGACCTCCAAGAATGTGCCCATGGGCCAACTCCAACACCAACTTCCTGTAAGGTTTGGGCACCACAAGCTGCTCAACGGTTTCTTCTGCCCTTTTTGCCACCCGATACAGTAGGTCCTTCTCTACGCTGAAGTATGGGTAAGTGCAGGTATTATCTGGGTTCACTAACTCGCCATCTATTTCCACTACGTTTTCCCGTGCCTCCAGATCAGAAAACTCCACAGACGGTAGGTTTTCGTCTGAGGAGGTGGGCTCCTCTCCAGTTTCTTGAGTCTCCCCTGCCAATACTGATAAGGGAAATTCCGGAGAGTCCTCACCACTCTCAGGGGAGTTCTGGCTATCACATTCCTGGTACATAGGGGCACCAGTGGGGGGCTCAGGATCATCCCACAGTTCCCAGAACTTCGGAAAATCCCTTCCCACAATGGCATCATGCGGTAACTGAGATACTAAGCCCACTGGATGAGAGAGGGTACCTTTGGGGGTCTCGAAACACACTGTAGTCACTGGATACTCTCGGGTGTCCCCATGCACACAAATAACAGCTACCTTGCTATTCCCAGAGACCTCTGTTTTAACTAATTCAGCCTTTATCAGGGTCACAAGGCTACCTGAATCCAACAATACCACAACATTTCTACCATTAACACACATTTTGCATAAATGTTTCTCAGTTCCTCGAATGGCAGTGCATGCGACTGTCGCACACAGCGACTGACGTCTGCCCGTCAGAAAGTCACACTGCATGGGTTCCTCCACAACCGGGCAATTGGCTGCAATATGTCCCGCTTGCCGGCAGCGGTAGCAAACAATCCATTTGGCTGCCTCTTGAGCCCCTGACTTCCCAGGCTGTTCTCGCCAAACTTTGGGTAGAGCTCCCACCCTCTCACTCTCTCCACCCTCACCCCTTGGAATCCTCTTATCCGCCCCTGGGGATGGTCTGGTCTTAGGGTGGAAAGTCCGAGAGTCTCTGGAAGAGGCCGTCAGGTTCTCTGTAGCCAAGTATCTCTCTACACGATCCACAAGTTTACCGGCCGTTTCTGGGTCTCCATGGCTTACCCACTTTTGAATGGCGGTAGGAAGAGCTCTCAAGAAACGATCCATCACAACACGTTCCACAATCTCCGGTGCGGACAAAGTCTCTGGCTGTAGCCACTTCCTGCTCAGGTGAATGAGATCATACATTTGAGACCTGGGGGGTTTTCCAAGCTGGAAAGTCCAGTTATGCACACGCTGAGCCCGGACAGCCAGGGTGACACCCAGCCTTGCCAATATTTCAGCTTTTAGCATCACATAGTCTTTTGCTTGGTCAGGCTCTAGGTCATAGTAAGCCTTCTGCGATTCACCAGTTAACAGAGGAGCCACCAGTCCAGCCCACTGCTCCTCAGGCCACTTTTCTCTTTCAGCAGTCCTTTCAAATGTGGTCAAAAATACCTCTGGATCATCCTCTCCAGTCATTTTTGTCAATAAACGACTCACTCCAAAGGACGCGGTATTAGTGGGACGGCTTTCCTCACTGGTCTGCGGACGTTGCTGCATTACTGCTTCCATTTGTTGTAGTCTCTGCTCTTGCTTCTGTAACAGGTCTATGAAGCGGGCCTCAGATTGCTGCTGGGCTTGTTGATGAGCTTGCTGCTGGGCTGCAAGGCTCCTTTGCAAACCTGCATTTGTCTGCTGTTGATTGGCATTTGCTAGAGCCAGCTGTTTCAGTATCTCCTCCATGCTGGCTTAAAAAAAACTGCTCGCATTCTCCACCAACTGTGAGGGGGTTAACTCGGTAGCGGGTGTGTGTGACCCCCTGGTTGGGCTCCCCACACAAAAACAGGGCCAGCAGACGTAGGTTGTGGTTTTCAAAATCAAAAGGTGCGGTTTATTTCTCTATGTACAGTGACAAAAACACAGCAAAGCCAAAAAGAAACATAAACAAAATAAATCCTGGTCAGTTTGACCTCTGACTAAACATGCAGGTTTCCTAAACTAACAACTGGGATCAGCCTGGTGCTGTCCTAGTCCCTAAGTCCCTGGTTTAGTAAAAGTCCAAACAAATAGCCACACAGGCTTTGCCTCACCGCACAGGGGTTCACTCTCCCTAGACAGTCCACACAGGTCTGGTTCCAGGCATGAGCTAACATCTAATGAAGCTGGGAGTTCTTATAGAGGCCTAAATGAGCTGACAAGGTTCAGCTGGTCTCCTCATCTCTGTCTGCACGACGCCCCACACTCTCCCTAGAGGTATGAGTCATCCATGAGCCCACTAGCCTTATACAACTCTCCACCTAGTTGTATAAGTCGGCGTAAAGCCTGAATCTGGGCGAAATATATCTACCCCCCTGGATGCAACCAGGTGACTTTACCTTCCTGCTGTCACAATATATATACAGTAGATCCTGAAATGTGATTGGTTGATGGGGGTTCGACCACTTTTATTTGTTCCGTTCCCCCTCGCTCACCTGGAATAGTGAATATAAAAGAAGAAATCTTTCCGGACGAATGATAGAATTGTTTTCGGAGACTCTGCCATTTATTAATCCGCTGTTTATATCATCTCCGGATTAGAAAATGGCACGCAAGCATCAAATCGGCTCTAACAAATAAATCACAGAATATTCTTCAGAAATGTCATGTCAGATAATCTTCCTTACAGATTAGAATATATAGACTGGGCATGTAATCAGTCCTGAAGATTAGGAGCCGCCGCGCGTTCTGTGCGATCCTTGGAGTTCCCTAAGGAAGGTTTATCAATATTCTATATACTCTTAAAGGAGAATTCCACCTTTTGGAAATAGATAAATATATAAATACACTCTAATTGCAAAAAGTATAAATGTATCTTTATTTCTGGGGGGAGGCGGGTTTGTTGTTGTGTTTTTTTTTTTTTTTGTGCTTTAGAGCCCACCAAGCACTGCAGCCACAATGAGTTGATGGGGGTTGGAATGCTCTGGCTCCTGCAGACTATTGCTCCAGCTCAGGTCTGTACAGAGGTACATAGGTACACAGAGTGCTTCCTCCTGCCTGCAGCCATGACCGATCAGTTAATCTCAGCCTAGGAAAAATTGCTGGAATGTTTTTTTTTTTTAATAATAAACATGAAGCTGTTTTTGAAAAGTTCTGTTTTGTATATTGCGACTTGTTAGGAATTTATTTGCTCCAATGCAAAAACATAAAAAAAAAAAGCACATATGTATTTTCTGGGGGCCTATTTCCCAGCATCCACCTGTGAAACTTGAGGTTGCGACTCGAAAAAAACACACCAAAAAAGGAATGCGTTTTTAAATGCGTTTTTTGACACGTTTTCTATTCATTTCATGGGGGAGCCGTGTTTTTGGTGTGGGTTTTGAAAAATGCATCAAAGACGCAGCAAAGTAGGTGTTTTCAAAATGCACCGGAAAACCCACAGCACAGTGGTGTGAGGAGTCCCAAAGGATTTAAAGAGATTGCATTTTTTGTTTTTTTTGCTGCCTTTTAAGCACAGTAAAAAAAAAAAAAAAAAGCGCAGCAAAAAACGCATCAGTGTAAAAGCAGCCTTCAGCGCCCTACCGTAAGGGATTTTGGAAAAAATTATATTGTTTCAAAATTACAAATTTTGCCTCATTAAGCTGCATAGAATAAAAAAAAGAAAACAGTTTGAAAAAATAAATAAAAATCTCCTTATATTGAAGTTGTGTTTTTTTTTTTTGGGGGGGGGGGGGTCAGATGAACGTGTATTTTTTTAAAAAAAAGACAACAGAAACATTTCTCCTCTTCTAATTTTTTTCTCTTTTTTTAGAATGTTTTTTTTTTTTTTTTTGGGAGGGGGGGGAGGGTGTATTTAGGGTAGCTTACAGTCCATCATATTTGTGTTTATTTTTTGTGTATTTTGTTATTAGTGTTGCCACTTTTTTTTTTATATATTGAAAATTTTTACAATACAATTTCATTTTTTTTTTTTTACGTTTTTTTTTTTTTTTTTTTTATGGCCGGAAAGGTGTGTTCCATGTGCCTTTTCCAGACTGCGTTCAAAATGCACTGCCTTTTAGACATGTGCAGTTTGTTTTGTTACGAATTAAAATTTGGACATAACTGTTCTAAGAGCTGTTACCTCATACATGTTGTTATCCCATACCAGGGACCCATCCACGAAACCCCATCGGTTTCGTGACACACTTCCAATGCTATGTATCTGGTTACTTCCGATACAATTATTCGCTATGTAAAAATATGATTGCTGTTGAAGTTATAACCTGTATGACATTTTTTACCCCTCAATAAAAATCAATTTAAGAAAAAAAAAAATTCCAAACAAATTTTTGTTTTTCGGAAATTTGGATGTATCCAAATTTCTGAATTAGAATAGTACCGAATTTTCAATTTCCAAAGAGAATAAAATAGAATAGAAAATTTTCAAAAAGTACCGAATTTTTCCAATTTCCAAAGAGAATAAAATAGAATAGAAAATAATAACAGAATAGAAAAAAAAAGAATTCTATTCTATTTCTTTATTTTCTATTCTATTTTATTCTATTTGGCAATTAAAAAACGATTCAAATTCGAAAATATATTTTTTGAATTTGAATAATTTTTGAATTGCCAAAGAGAATAAAATAAAATGGAAAATAAAGAAATAGAATAGAAAAAAAAATTCTATTCTATTTCTTTATTTTCTATTCTATTTTATTCTCTTTGGCAATTAAAAAACGATTCGAATTCGAAAACTTTTCAAATTCGAAAATATATTTTTTGAATTTGAATAATTTTCGAATTGCCAACGAGAATAAAATAGAATGGAAAATAAAGAAATAGAATAGAAAAAAAAAATTCAAATTCGAAAATATTTTGAATTTTAAAATTATTCGAATGCGAAAACTATTCCGAATTGATTCGAATACTTTTCAAATCGATCCAAATTTAGAATTCGAAATAATTAGAATCGATTCAAAAACGAATAAACAAAACACATTCTGAAAACAAATTAAACGAATGAAACAAATTAAACTAAACAAATGTATGTAAATAACGGGTCAAAACAAAACAAAACACATTTTTTCATTCTGCACATGTTTACTGCATTTACAATCTGCTGCATGTGCCAATACATTGTTAACGCCACCTTAACCACTTGCGGATCGCCCACCCGCAATAAAGAGAGAACCTTTAGGCCAGATCGGCATATTGCAGGACTTAAAGCAATGGATCCCTCCTTAGGTGAGTCTCCAGGCCTCCTCCCGAGACAGCAGTACCGTCGCCAGTCTCCTCTGGGGCAGATCCTCCCCTGGTCTCCTTCCCTAAAAGTGGGCTTCCCGCAGGTGGGTAGCTTGGGATCCCTTCCAAAGGTATAGGCCCCAGCCAATCAGAGCTGGGCCTACCAGGTAGCGATGTAACCTCAGGCTGAAGGTGCCTGGGGTTAGAACACACACACACACACACCCCGTGCCATGCGGGCCACAAGGCGCGCACACAGGACCCAATGGGCCTCCAGGAACGAACAAAATCAATGGCGTCTGCCCCTTATGTACCCTCTCCCAGCATGCACAGTGAGTTAACCATGCCCACTGCACGGCTGCCGAGAAAGGACACCCAAGGTGTTGTGATACTCCTGTAGTTCAACCTGGGCCGGTGCCACCTACAGGCGAACATGGAACACAACTGCCAGGCAGTATTACACCCAGAGCAAAAGCAATTTTGAACAATCAACGGATCTGAGCCCAACTATGGCTCAGACATACCCCTAAATTTACACATTTACACATACACACAGGGCCGCTGATAGGGGGGGACCACCAGCCCTCCTGTAGGGGGCCCAGTCACACAGGGGGGCCCGGACAGCAGGAGGATCGGTGGAGCAGAGAATAAAGAATGACAGCGTCTCTCACCCAGCAACTCAAATCCGGTTTCTCTCCATCTCGCTCCCGCCGGCTTTCAGCTGCTAGGTGAGAGACACAGGGCTGGATTTAGGGGATGCCGGGGTGGGTTGTTATGCCCCCCCTGGCCGGCCGCAGCTGAGCTCCTTCCCCTGCCCCCTCCCCGCCCGCACTCACAGCTGGGATGAGGAGACAGCAGCTTGGAGCCTGAAGCGGTGAGAGAAGAAGTGCCAGCGGAAGGTGTGCTGTGTTTTGTTCTCCCCTCCTGTCAGAAGAGCGCTGGTCTTTACAGTACATGAGAACGGATCGCTCTTTCTGTAGATCGCATGGCACTGTACACACACCGCCCCCTATCCACATTTGTTGCTGCCGGGAGGTGAGCACTGAGCAGCCTTTGGAGGAGATGGGGGCGCTGTGTGTGTGTGTGTGTGTGTACAGTGCAATGCAATCTACAGTAAGAGCGATCCGGTCTCATGTACTATGAAGACCAGCGCTCTTCTGACAGGAGGGGATAACAAAGCACAGCACACCTCTTCCTGGCTGTGTTGGCATTGGCAAATGTAATGGGGATTTGGGGAGGGTGATATGTGTGAGGAGGAAGAATGGGGGGATATGTGCTGGGAGGAGAGATTGGGGGGGGCAGGGGGGTAATTTAGAGGGGGTTGTGCTAGGAGGGGGGATTTTTGTTTGGAAATTTGTGCACGGGGGCCCCGTCAGGTAGGCTGTACGGGGCCTCGTTATTTCTATAAGCGGCCCTGCATATATATATAATGATTTACAGCTGGGACCTGCTGAGCGGCTGTGTCCAATCACAGCCCAGAGATCTGTGTTGACAATCAACACAGGGCTCTATACGAAGAGAACGATCTCTCTGTTTCTTCTCCCTACAAAGCATGGGGGAAGAAACAAAGAGATCTTTAGTAAAAAGCAACACATTGTACACAAAGTTAAGGAACATGTTTAACCCCCCTGATCGTCCCTAGATGTTAACCCCTTCCCTGCCAGTGCCATTAGTACAGTGACAGTGTATGGTATTAGCACTGATCACTGTATTAGTGTCACTGGTGATGTCAGTGTCAGTTATGCCTTGTACACACGATTGGATTTTCCGTCGGGATAAACTCAGATGGATTTTTCCAACGGAATTCCGTTCAAGCTGTCTTGCATACACACTGTCACACCAAATTCTGACCGTCAAGAACGCGGTGACGTACAACACTACGACGAGCCGAGAAAAATGAAGTGCAATGCTTCTGAGCATGCGTCGACTTGAATCTAATGCCGCGTACACACGACCGCTTTTCTCGACGAGAAAAACTGCATTTTTTTTTTCGCCGAGAAAAACGATCGTCTGTGGGCTTTATGTCGTTTTTCTCGTTGAGAAAAACGGCAGAAAAAACGACGAGAAAAATTAGAACATGTTCTAAATTTTCTCATCGTTTTTTCCATCATTTTTTTCCGCGGCAGTTTTCCCATAGGGAGACACTGCCGCGGAGCCCACAGACGGTCGTTTTTCTCGACAAAGAAAAAAATGACGGGAAAAACGGTCGTGTGTGGGGGAAAATGCCGTTCCCTCGTTTTTCATTTTATTTCATGTCGTGATTCACGGCGGTGTTTTCACCGCCGTGAATCACGATCGTGTGTACGCGGCATAAGTATGCGTGTTTTTTTCTCAGTCGGAGTTCCATAGAGACGGACGAAATTTCCGATATACATTTTTTCCGTTGGAAAAAAAGAGAACATGTTCTCTTTCTAACTCCGTCGGAATTTCCAAAGGAAAAATTCCGATGGGGCATACACACGGTGGGAATATCCGATGAAAAAATTCCGTCAGACTTTTTTCATCGGAAATTCCGACCGTGTGTACAAGGCATTAGGCTCCATTCACACTTGTGCGACTTCCCCAAGTCGTTCCCCATGTTTTCCAATAGGGATGAGCCGAACACCCCCCCGGTTCGGTTCGCACCAGAACAGGGAAACAGGCAAAAAAATTACGAAATTTAAAGGAATATTTCACTTTTATTGTTTCACTTTAAGCATTAATAAAATCACTGCTCCCGAAAAAATGGCCGTTTTTAAAACTTTTTTTTGCATTGATACATGTCCCCTGGGGCAGGACCCCGGTCCCCAAACACTTTTTATGACAATAACTTGCATATTTACCTTTAAAATGAGCACTTTAGATTTCTCCCATAGACTTTTAAAAGGTGTTCCGCGGCTTTTCTAATTTGCCGTGAACACTCCAAATTGTTCACTGTTCGGCGAAAGGGCGAACAGGCAATGTTCAAGTCGAACTCATGTTCGACTCAAACATAAAGCTCATCCCTATTTTCCAATGATAACTATTCATATATGCGCAGCTTAAAGTTGCAGCAACTTCAAAGTAGTTCATCGACTTCAATGTTAAAGTGATTGTAAAGTCTATTTTTTTTTTTTTTTTTTTTTTAAATAACAAACATGTTAGGCTACTTTCACACTGAAGCGCTGGATGCGCTGGCGGTATAGCGGCACTATTTTTAGCGACGCTAGCGACCATATTTTTTAACCCCTGCTAGCGGCCGAAAAAGGGTTAAAAACGCCCGCAATAACGCCTCTTTGCGGCGTTTTGCAGGCGTTTTGGAGGCGCTACCCCATTGATTTCAATGGGCAGGGGCACTATAGGAGCGGTATTTTTTGACCCTCCTGCAAGCGCAACGCTCCAGTGTGAAAGCCCTCGGGCTTTCACACTGGAAACAATTGAGCGGCTTTTTTGGGGCGCATTGCAGGCGCTATTTTTAGCGCAATAGCGCCTGCAAAGCGCCTCAGTGTGAAAGGGGTCTTATACTTACCTGCTCTATGCAATTGATTTTGCACAGAGTCCTGATCCTCCTCTTCTCGGGTCCCTCTTCTGTGCTCCTGGCCTCTCCCTCCTGTTGAGTGCCCCCCCCCACAGCCAGCAGCTTGCTATGGGGACACCAGAGCCAAGCTGCAGCTCAGTGTATCCATTCAGACACAGAGCTATCCTTCTGCCCCTTCTCCTCTCTCTCCTGATTGGCTAACCGACGTTGATTGTCAGCTGCGGGAGCCAATGGCGCTGCTGCTGTGTCTCAGCCAAGCAGGAGGGAGAGTCCCGGACATGCGAGGGACTCGTGGACAAAGAGGGGGCTCAGGTAAGTATTGGGGGGGCTCCTGCACACAGAAGGTTTTTTATCTTAATGCATAGAATGCCCCTTCTGCATTTATAACTCCTTTAACCCTCAGAAGTTGCTTCAAAAATGTACCTGAATGTTATACAATGCAACAGTTGTCCATTATCACTGATCAAAACCAAAGTTGTATCCAAGTTGCACCTATGCAAAGTTGCGTCAAAGTTGCACTCCAAAGTCGGCACAACTTTGGAGTCATACAAGTGTGAATGGAGCCTTAGGCCCCTTTCACACTGGGGCGGGAGGTGCGCTGGCGGTATAGCGTCGCTATTTTTAGCGGTGCTATACCGTCGGAATTGCGGCGGTATTCATCCGCTAGCGGTGCGGTTTTAACCCCAGCTAGCGGCCGAAAAAGGGTTAATACCGCCGGCAATGCGCCTCTGCAGAGGCGCATTGCCGGCGGTATAGCCGCGGTGTCCCATTGACTTCAATGGGCAGGAGCGGTAAAGGAGCAGTATACACACCGCTCCAAAGATGCGGCTAGCAGGACTTTTGGAGCGGTCCTGCTAGCGCACCGCCTCAGTGTAAAAGCCCTCAGGCTTTTACACTGAGACTGCAGGGCAGGAGTTTTTCAGGCGGTATTTATGCGCTATTTTTAGTGCTAAAACACCTGAAAAACTCCTCAGTGTGAAAGGGGCCTTAGTCAACCCCCCCCCCCCCGGCGTCAGTTAGTGTCAGATTGTACGTCGCACTATTACAGTCCTATTATAGGTTGCTGATCACTGCCATTAGTAGTATAAAAAAACTAAACAATTATTCTGTATACAGGGGTTCCCCGACCTACGAACGGGTTAGGGACTTTCCCCTTGTTTGTAAGCCGGAAATGTTCGTAAGTCGGGCCGCGTATGCACAGAACGTCAATTACGGACATTTCCGATTTTCCGTTGAATGGCCGCGCATGCGCAGAACGCCAATTACGGATGGGGACAAGGACCTCTTCTCGTCAAATGGTTGTGGGGGTCTGCATGCGGGGGGCTTATCAGAATCTGAAAGCCCCCTTTAACAAGGGGGTCCCGAGATCCCCCATGTGAACTTGTAGGGCGTGGTATGGATTGTGGGGGGACCCTCACGCCGTTTATTTTTACATTTTTGTATTGCCGGTAATGGTATTGTACTGCCAGCAATATAAATGTCATTTTTTTTTCCTTTAGAATTGCCAGTTTTGCTGCAGCATGTTCTATACATGAAACAGATGTGCCACTTTACAGGCAGACTAAGGAGGCCCCCCAGACACTATAAAGGAGTTTTTTCATTTTTATTGTTTCACTTTAAGCATCATTAAAATCACTGCTCCTGTAAAAACAATCTTTTTTAAACCATTTTTTGGGGAATTGATACATGTTCCCCAGGGCATTACCCGGCACCCATACCTTTTTTATGGCCAATAACTTGCATGTAAGCCTTCAAAATGGGCACTTTTGATTTTTCAAATTCGGGTCCTATAGACTTCAATGGGGTTTGGGTCCGAATTTTTGCGTTGTCCAAGAGTTCTGGTGCGAACCGAACCGGGGGGGGGGGGGAGGGGGAGTGTTCAGCTCATCACCATTGAAGAGTTAAGCTGCCTGTGGATGGTGGAAAGCCAATGCATAAAGCAGCGTTCAAAACAAAAGCATGTTTTTTTAGCTTTTTTTTCAGAAGGATAACCTGTATATGGACTAAGATTTGTTTTTAGTGATGCTTCTCGGTTTGTGGATCTTTGTAGGATTGCATTGTATTAACTGTCACCAAAATGTGCTCACCGGAGCTTGGTAGAAGGAGCCGAGGATAAGGCGGGAGAATTATCTCAGAGCAGACTCTGAATCATGCACCGTGTAATCCTGTTTGTAGAAGGATTGAGGAACAAGATTGAATTCATGCAAATGTCACCCTGTCACTCATTTGTACAATAAGACACAACGGGACCCAGAAGATCCGTCCAATCACTTACTGTACCTCCCGTTCGTGTGTGATGCCGATGAAACCAACACAAGCACATTCAGGCAAATTTCAACCACTTCAATACCGGGCACTTTACCCCCTTCCTGCCCAGACCGATTTTCAGCTTCCAGCGCTGTCGCACTTTGAATGAAAATTGCGCGGTCATGCAACACTGTACCCATATGACATTTTTATCACCCAAATAGAGCTTTCTTTTGGTGGTATTTAATCATCACTGGGGTTTTTAATTTTTATTCTAAATAAGCGAAAAAATACAGAAATTTGGGGAAAATATCGCAATTTTCTTTGTTTTTGCAAATATACAGTATAATCTTTCTTCATATATTTAGGCAAAATATATTTTACTACATTTTTTTGGTGAAAATAACCCAAATCAGTGTATATTCTTTAGTCTGTGTGAAATTTATAGAGCCCACAAACTATGGGATATATACCTAAACTTTTATCAGTCCTGATGTATTGATGGCCTATCTTGTTTCTTGAGGACTAAAAATGCCAGGACAGTACAGATATCCCTCAAATTATGTTTTTTTGGAAAGGAGACAGTCCAAGATATTTAGTAAGGGGCATGGCGAGTTTTTTAAAGTTGTATTATTTTGTTGGAAAATTAATAAATAAAAAATCTAATTTTTTTTTGCATACTGTCAACAGTGCAGTACAGCGCCATCATATACGTGGTGTGGTGGTGATCAGGGACACTGACTGGTGACAGTATAAAAAATATAATAATAATAATAATATATATATATATATTTTTTTTATGATTTCTTTTTCAAAACACAGTGACTAGATCAATATGATGTTACCATAGTAACATTGGACTACTTTAGGGAAATGATCAGTAAATATATATATATTTTTTTACACATTATTATATTTTATAGCAATACATTTTACGGTGGCGCATGTGTAGCATGTAAACAACCTGCTGCAGCAAAACTGGCATTTCTAAAGAAAAAAAAATGCATGGAATTACATTTAGATTTCCGGCAATAAAATTGCCAACAATAGAAAAATATTGAATTGAAACTTATGCCCCGTACACACGATCGTTTTTAATGTCATTTTTTAAATCAACGTTTTTCTCCTCGTTTTTTTTCATGTTTCCTCTCAAGCCTGCCTTGCGTACACAACATCATTAAAAAAAAAAACGATTAAGCAAAGCGCAGTGACGTTCAACACGTACGACGGCACTATAAAGGGGAAGTTCCGTTCGAATGGCGCCACCCTTCATGTTAGTAAAGTTTGTTGAGCGACGTTACTGTGTAATGAATGTGCTATCTCCATTACGACCGCTAGTTTTACCAGAACGAGCGCTCCCGTCTCATACTTGATTCTGAGCATGCGCGTTTTTTTTCACGTCGTTAAAGCATACACACTATCGTTTTTCACGTCGTTAAAAAAAAACGACATGAAAAACGACGTGAAAAAAGAGAGCATGTCCGGAATTTTTAATGGCCGTTTTTCACGTCGTTAAAAATGCTCTGGAGCATACACACGATCATTTTTCAGGGCCATTTTTTAAAATGGCAGTTTTAACGGCATGAAAAACGATCGTGTGTACGGGACATAAGAGGTTGGGACTTTTAGGTGAGGCCAGCTAGATGTACCTCCATCCCCGATAGGTTGATATAAAATAACTAAATTTTAGGGACTTTGAATTGAAGCGTGCACGCTTCAATTCAAAGTCCCAAAAATGTAGTTCTTTTATATCAACAATAGAAAAATGTTTAAAAAAAAAACAAAAACGGTGTGGTCTCCCACCTCAGTCTATACCAGGCCCTTTGCACCGGTCAGTGAGGTCACAAGTGGTCAGTGCCACCAGGTGGCTCCGCCCCCTACCTATATAAGAACTGTCAAATGGCAAGTCAGGCATTCGCCGGTTTGCCTTAGTTGACAGCGGAGCATTTTTTTAAATTATTTTCCGGGCCCGGCGGTGGCATCGTGATTGCCAATGGATCTACTGTACATTGTTTTTTATTTTTTAATAAAGAAATTGTCAAAAACTGTCTCTGTGTTTTTTGTACATTTTTACACTTTTATGGTCAATGGATAGGGGTACCCCATACTCATTCACATAGGGGGGGGGGCAGGACATGGGGGCCCCCTTGTTAAAGGGGACTTCCAGATTCCTAAAAGTCCCCTGGCCGCAGACCCCCACAACCACAGCCCAGGTTTGTGGGGATAAGGCCCTTGTCCCCATCAACATGGTTCCCCCCCCCCTCCTTTTCCTGGCCTGCCAGGCTGCATGCTCGGATAAGGGTTTGGTTTGGATTTTGGGGGGGACCCCACGCCTTTTTTTTCACCTTTTAATTGCCTACAACGTTTTGTTTTTTTTAGCTGTCAGCGGAGAAGCCCATTGACAGCTGATGACTCATCGGTTGTAAAGGACAACGGCTTCCCGGCCCACTCAACCTAACAACCAGCTATTCACTGCACCTTGATTGGGTTAAGTTTTGCACAATCAGGGCTCAGAATGGCAAAAAAAAGTACCGCAAAGGAAAGCTATTGAGTTCAGCATTTTTTTTCCCCTGGAATTCTACTTTAATACATTGATTTCCTATGATCATCAGGTCCATCTAGTGGCCATAATGCAGTATTTTTCCTGAAATACCCCAATCAGGGAATATAGCATATTGTGGCCACTAGATGGGGCTAGCAATCAAAGAAAATTACTATAGTAAGCAAAGTACGGTCTGAATTTGTGAAGGCTGGGCGAATGCTTGTGACATTCGTCCAGCAATTTATTTTTTTGTTTTTTATAAAAGCTAACCTACAGTATATTCATTTAAAAAAAATGGATTTAAATACATTGTAAGAATGCTACAAAAACAATTACTTTTTTTTTTTTGTAGTGTTGCTGTTCCACCCACTGTGGAGGTCCTTTTAATGCGTCGTCCATGTTCAGGCATAACATGGGTTTAATGCGCCGCTGAGTGTAGGGTGGAAGGTCAGATTTGAAGCAGCGCCCTGTAAATTAGGCACAGCTGGTGAATGCGATGAACCATTTTAAGCTCTGTTTTGTCATTGTGTCTTCTCAGCAGGCCGATGACAACCTCTAATGTGTCAGGGAATGGGGCTTCCGGCGAGGGACTGTCACCTGTCAATCTCCCCGCAACAAAAGCCTAATAAATCAAATGGGCCTTTCATTTGGTCATAGTGAGTGACAGGCTTCTGATTACAGATAATAAGAAAACAAGTTTACATTGACATCCATAAATTCTCTTTGATTTAGCATTCCAGTGAGCCGATGCTTATCATTGTGTGGATTCTTTTTTTTTTTTCAGGAGATTCGTGTAAAATGAATGGATTCCTCTCTCTGTGTTGTGCTTTCCTATGTTGTGATGTTACACCGCAGCTTTGAAGGGAGCCGTGATGGCTGACAACCAACTTCCACTGAACTCCGGACAAGTTTATCTTCCTCGGTCAATCAAACCCTCCTTGAGCTTGATAAAAAAAAAAGTATATTTATAGCCAAAACTTAGTTTGTTAGAATTGCCAGTTTTGCTGCAGCATGTTCTATACATGAAACAGATGTGCCACTTTACAGGCAGACTAAGGAGACCCCCCAGACACTATAAAGGAGTTTTTTTTTTATTATTGTTTCACCTTAAGCATCATTAAAATTACTGCTCCTTTAAAAACAACCTTTTTAAAAAAAAAAAATTGGAAATGGATGCATTTTCCCCAGGGCATTACCCGGGCACCCATACCCTTTTTAAGCCTTCATAATGGGCACTTTTGATTTTTCAAATTCAAGGAGATTCATGTAAAAGGAATGGATTCCTCTCTCTGTGTTGTGCTTTTCTATGTTGTGATGTTCTCCCACAGCTTTGAAGGAAGCTGTGATGGCTAACAACCAACTTCCACTGAAATCCGGACAAGTTTATCTTCCTCAGTCAACAAAACACTCCTTGTGATTGATAAAAAAAAGTTTATTTATAGCCAAAACTTAGTTTGTGACTTTTTCTGCGTGCAGGGGTCTTATCAGAATCTGAAAGCCCCCTGGTATGGATTGTGGGGGAACCCTCACGCAGTTTTTTTAAATTTTTGTATTGCCGGCAATGGTAATGTATTGCCGGATATTTAAATGTCATTTTTTTTTCTTTAGAATTGCCAGTTGTTCTGCAGCATGTTCTATACATGGTACAGATGTGCCACTTTACAGACAGACTAAGGAGACCCCCCATGCACTATAAAGGAGTTTTTTTTTTTATTGTTTCACTTTAAGCATCATTAAAATCACTGCTCCTGTAAAAACAATCTTTTTTAAAAAAACAATTGGGAAATTGATGCATGTTCCCCAGGGCATTACCCGGGCACCCATACCCTTTTTATGGCCAATAATTGCATGTAAGGCTTGCAGGCATATTGAAGGCTTGCATGTAAGCCTTCAATATGGGCACTTTTGATTTTTCAAATTCAAGGAGATTCGTGTAAAATGAATGGATTCCTCTCTCTGTGTTGTGCTTTCCTATGTTGTGATGTTATCCCGCAGCTTTGAAGGGAGCCGTGATGGCTGACAACCAACTTCCACTGAACTCCGGACAAGTTTATCTTTCTCGGTCAATCAAACCCTCCTTGAGCTTGATAAAAAAAAAGTACTGTATATTTATAGCCAAAACTTAGTTTCTTAGAATTGCCTGTTTTGCTGCAGCATGTTCTATACATGGTACAGATGTGCCACTTTACAGGCAGACTAAGGAGACCCCCCAGACACTATAAAGGAGTTGTTTTATTTTTATTGTTTCACCTTAAGCATCATTAAAATCACTGCTCCTGTAAAAACAACCTTTTTAAAAAAAAAAAATTGGGAAATTGATGCATGTTCCCCAGGGCATTACCCGGGCACCCATACCCTTTTTAAGCCTACAAAATGGGCACTTTTGATTTTTCAAATTCAAGGAGATTCATGTAAAATGAATGGATTCCTCCCTCTGTGTTGTGCTTTCCTTTGCTGTGATGTTCTCCGGCAGCTTTGAAGGGAGCCGTGATGGCTGAAAGCCAACTTCCACTGAACTGACAAGTTTATCTTCCTCGGTCAATCAAACCCTTCTTGTGATTGATAAAAAAAGAAGTATATTTATAGCCAAAACGTAGTTTGTTTCTTTTTATTGTCGCTGCAGAGATTCACCTTCTCTCGTTATCTTGGTAACTGGGACAAAAATTTACGGGAAACCCAAACTTTCAAGCTGGATACACGTCTTTGTATTTTTGCCTGATGTGTTTTCTATTGAAATGAATGGAAACAAATCAAAATTAATCAAACTAATTAATATACACAATATTGTCAAAAGTATTGGAACGCCTGCCTTTACACGCACATGAAAGCCAAGAATAGGGGGGTGACAAGCGAGCACCCCTCCTCCTGAACTATAACAGGCCACATGCCCTCAACATGTGGGGGTGCTTTGGGGCACCCCAAAGCACCTTGTCCCCATGTTGATGGGGACAAGGGCCTCTTCCCGGCAAGTGGTTGTGGGGGTCTGCGTGCGGAGGGCTTATCAGAATCGGAAAGCCCCCTTTAACAAGGGGGTCCCGAGATCCCCCCCCATGTGAACGAGTAGGGCCCGGTATGGATTGTGGGGGGACCTTCACAACATTTTTTTTTACATTTTTGTTTGCAACAAACACGAACGTAGTGACGTACTACGAGGAATTTCAGCTTTTGAGCGCCACCCTTTGGGCCCCTTCTGCTAATTTCGTGTTTGGTGAGCATTGATTCCGAGCATGCGTGTTTGTACTTTCGACTTTTGTGTGACGGATTTTTGTACTAACGATACCAAAATCTGACGACAAACCGTTTTCTGCCGAAAATTACTAGCCTGCCATCCAATATTTGTTGGCCGAAAGTTGGACAGCAATTGTCAAAAGGAGTGTACTAACGATAAGATTTTAGGACAACAGTCTGTCAACAGACAATCCCCAGCCAACAATCGTACTGTGTGTACTAGGGGTGCGCATCTTCACTGGTCTCACGATTCGATTCGAATATGATTATCTGGTCAACGATTCGATTCGATTCCGCGATGCATCACGATTACTGATGCGCTCCCACTTCCGCTTGGGCCGTCTAGGCGGCCCTTCCTCCAAGCAATCTTCTGGGACAAATCACAGGTCCCAGAAGATTGCCCGGCTATGCAGGACAGCTCAGTGAGACATGCGCACCCGGCTGTGAAGCTGCAAGCTGTCACAGCCGGATGCCCACAGTAGTATTGCCAGCGCCGTAGACAGACGGGGGAGAGCATGGAGTGTTTGGGTGGCCACATCGCTGGATTGTGGGACAGGTGAGTGTCTTTTTATTAAAGGTCAGAAGATACACTTTTTTTATAGCTGCTGACTTTTAATAAACAAAACATTTACTGGAACTGCTTTGAATTAAAAATAACCTCACTCCCTTAAAGCGGAGTTGCACCCAGTGGAACTTCCGCTTTAAGCACTCCTCGCCCCCTGACATGCCACATTTGGCATGTCATTTTTTAGAGAGGGGGGGTTTAACCTCTTTTTAGTGGGACTTCCTGTCCCACTTAATCCTTCCTGTCCCGGCCGCCTAGGCGGCCCCTCCGTGCCAGCGAACTTCTGGGACACAACACAGGTCCCAGAAAATTGGCTGGCCAATGGCAGAGCACAGTGCGCGGGCCCCGGCCTTGAAGCCGTAAGCTGTCATGGCCGTGTGCCCACAGTAGATTTGACGGCAGAGAGGCGGGGGGAGAGGAGCGGGGCTCCGTGCGGCTGCATCGAAGGACCGTGGGACAGGCAAGTGTCGGTCTAATAAAAGTCAGTAGCTACACTTTTTGTAGCTGCTGACTTTTAATAAACTAAAAATAGGGTGGAACTCCCCTTAAAAAGTGCACTAATCCGGTGCACTACAGGGTGCAGGAATTCACACACACGGCTGCTGGGAGGTCAGGAGTAGTGATGAGCCGAACACCCCCGGGTTCGGTTCCCACCAGAACCCGTGAACGGACCGAAAGTTCGCACGAACATTAGAACCCTATTAAATACAATGGATGCGAACGTTCGGATTCTAAAGTGCTAATTATAACGACTATTATCCATGTTATTGTCCGAAACAGAGTTTGGGAACCCGGCTTCTGCACCAGGGGACATGTATCAATGCAAAAAGGAGTTTTAAAAACGGATGTTTTCCGGGAGCAGTCATTTTAATGATGCATAAAGTGAAAAAAAAAAGTCAAATATTCCTTTAAATATTGTACCTGGGGGGTGTCTAAAGTATGCCTGTGAAGTGCCACGTGTTTCCCGTGTTTAGAACTGTCCCTGCACAAAATAACATTTCTAAAGGAAAAAAAGTCATTTAAAACTGCTTGCGGCTTTAATGCAATGTCTGGTCCCGGTAATATGGATGAAAATCTTTAGGAAAAATGGCATAGCTACCCCATCAACCCCCCCCCCCCTACCCCAGCCCATTACCAGCCCCTTTGGGTCTTGTATGGATATTAAGGGGAACCCCGCACACAAAATAAAAAAGGACCTATATACTCTGAACAGCCGTATACAGGCGGTGCATACAAGACAGGGACTGTAGGTTTGTTCTTATGTAGAATCTGTTTATAATTTTGAACAGCTGCATTGTTTAAGTGGAGCTCCATGGCAAATTCCTTTTTTTTTGTTTTTTGTAAAACATAGGGAACGGTTATCACCCCTGTCACATTTTTTTTGCTGTCTGTGCCCCTGTTCAGAACATTTCACCTCACTTTGCGTCCCAATGACAACTGTTTTTGAAATGTGGTGTTTTTATTGAAACAAGGATTGGTGATAAAGCATCAGTAGAGAGGAGACACCTTTCTCCCATATTAATTCCTACAGGAGAGAATTTTCCTTCCAAGGGGTAGATTTCCTCTCACTTCCTGTTGTCTTCTTCCGTTTGCAAGTAGCAGTAGTTTGTAAGTTGGATGTTTGAAAGTAGGGACCTTCCGTATATACTCTGCAGAAATTGGCCCCTTAGGTGTTGGTGTTGGCACAACACTGAAAGCACTCACAGTTATTCTTGGTGGGTGCTGGAACGCCCTTCTGTCAAGTATAATATCAAGAATTGTAATAACATATAATTGTTGAGCAGTGGTAGTAAAAATTGGGCCTTTGATGGTGGTGCTGGTGCCCCAACACTGTAAGGCCTGACAGTTACTCTTGGTGGGCGCAGCAATGGTCCCTGCTGTGAATTATTTGATCAATAATTATAATTGCATGCCCCTGTTGAACAGGGGCTGAAAAATTGGGCCTTTGGTGGTGGTGGTGGTGGTGATGGTGGTGCTGGTGCCACAACACTGTAAGGCCTGACAGTTACTCTTGGTGGGTGCAGCAATGCTCCCTGCTGTGAATTATTAGATCAATAATTATAATTGCATGCCCCTGTTGAACAGGGGCTGAAAAATTGGGCCTTTGGTGGTGGTGGTGGTGGTGATGGTGGTGCTGGTGCCACAACACTGTAAGGCCTGACAGTTACTCTTGGTGGGCGCAGCAATGGGCCCTGCTGTGAATTATTAGATCAATAATTATAATTGCATGCCCCTGTTGAACAGGGGCTGAAAAATTGGGCCTTAGGCACTGGTGGCACAACACTGCAACCCCTCACAGATACTGTACTTGGAGCACAGCAATGAGGCCTGTTGCAAAGTATTGCATCAAAAATTTTAATTACACGCCCCTGTTAAACAGGGGCTGAAAAATTGGGCCTTAGCCACTGGTGGCGTCACCCATAAACCAAAATGATCTTCCAAGCTATCATCGTTAATCGTATCATTGAGGAGGAGGAGGAGGATAGCCAGTCAACATAACAGCACAGGCACTCAGCATCAGCATCAGTCTTGAAGGGATGTGACATTTTAAAATCAATTAGTCTGTTATATCAGCATCTGGTGTGTGGTAGCTGGTGGTGATCCAAGACTGGTTCATCTTGATGAAAGTCAGTCGATCAACCGAGTCGGTGGACAGGCGCACCCTGTGATCCGTGACAAATCCTCCAGCAGCACTGAATGTGCGTTCTGAAAGAACGCTGGATGCAGGACAGGCCAGTAGCTCAATTGCATACTGTGCAAGCTCTGGCCAGTGATCCATCCTCAAGACCCAGTAAGCCAGAGGATTTTCGGTGGGGAAGGTGTCCAAGTCTGACCTTGCCCCTAGGTATTCCTGCACCATGTATATCAGACGCTGGCGATGGTTGCTGGAACCGATCATACTTTGGGGCTGCGGACTAAAGAATTGTCTGAACGCATCGGTCAGACGGCCACCTTCCCCACCGCTCCTTCTTTGACTGCCCGAAGCCTCAGCAACTCGTTGTCCAGGACCAGGAGTTTGTAACCTCCCAGTCTCTGGGAACGCGTTGCACAGACCTTTCTGCAAGGCCTCCCGGAGTTGTCTCATCCTCTGCTCCCTCTGCGACGGTACGATAAGGTCCGCAACCTTACCCTTGTACTGTGGATCAAGGAGAGTGGCCAGCCAGTAATGGTCCCTCTCCTTGATCCGAAGAATACGAGGATCCTTCCGCAGACTTTGCAGGATCAGGGAGGCCATGCAGCGTAGGTTAGCTGAGGCATTCAGTCCAGAGTCCTCTGGGTCACTAAGGACGACATGATCCGCAGCCACCTCCTCCCAGCCACGTACAAGTCCACTGGTTTCTTGGGACTGTAAATCATCCCTAAAAGACTGCTGCTGATGATGCTGAGTGCCAGCCTCCACCTCCATGCTGACAAAATCCTCCTCCTCCTCCTCCTCCTCCTCCTCCTCCTCTTCCTGTGCGATGGGTGGGACAGAAGGAACACTGTCTGGGTAAAGGGGGCCTTGAGAGGCAAGGAAGTCCTCCTCTTCCTGCCTCTGTTCTGCCTCAAGTGCCCTGTCCATTATTCCACGCAGCGTGTGCTCCAACAGGTGGACAAGAGGTACAGTGTCACTGATGCATGCACTGTCACTGCTCACCATCCTCGTGGCCTCCTCAAATGGTGCCAGGACAGTGCATGCATCCCTGATCATGCCCCACTGGCGTGGTGAAAAAAACCCGAGCTCCCCTGACCCTGTCCTGGTGCCGTAGTCACACAGGTACTCATTGATGGCCCTCTGCTGCGTGTGCAGCCGCTGCAGCATGGCCAACGTTGAGTTCCACCTGGTGGGCATGTCACATATAAGGCGGTTCTTGGGCAGGTTCAACTCCTTTTGAAGCTCAGCCAGGCGAGCACTGGCATTATAAGATCTGCTGAAATGCACACAGACTTTCCTGGCCTGCCTCAGGACATCCTGTAAGCCCGGGTACCTGCCCAAGAACCGCTGCACCACCAGGTTAAGGACGTGAGCCATACAGGGCACATGGGTCAGTTGTCCCTGTCGGAGGGCGGAGAGGAGGTTGGTGCCATTGTCGCAAACCACCATTCCTGGCTTAAGCTGGCGTGGCGTCAACCACCTCTCGGCCTGCCCCTGCAGAGCAGACAGGACCTCTGCCCCAGTGTGGCTCCTGTCCCCCAAACACACCAGCGCAAGCACGGCATGGCATCTTTTTGCCTGCGTACTTGCGTAGCCCCTTGAACGCCTACGGAGCACCGCTGGTTCCGAGGACAAACCACAGGAAGAGGCCATGGAGGAAGAAGAAGAGGAGGGGGTGGGGGAGAGAGGTGTGTCACAACCAGTAGTAGCATTTTGGAGGCGTGGCGGTGGAACAACCTCCAACACTACTGCACCTTGTCCTGCATCCTTCCCAGCTGCCAAAAGAGTGACCCAATGGGCCGTGAAAGAAAGGTAACGTCCCTGTCCATGCCTGCTGGACCATGAGTCAGCGGTAATATGCACCTTACCGTTGACCGCCCTGTCCAGCGAGGCCAAGACATTGCCTTCCACATGCCTGTAGAGAGCCCGGAATAGCCTTCCGTGCGAAAAAGTGTCGTTTGGGAACCTGCCACTGAGGAACCGCACATTGCACAAACTCACGGAAGGGGGCCGAGTCTACCAACTGAAAAGGCAGCAGTTGAAGCGCTAGCAATTTAGCCAAGCTAGCATTCAACCGCTGGGCATGTGGATGGCTGGGAGTGAACTTCTTTCGACGGTCCAGCAGCTGGGGCAGGGAAATTTGCCTGCTAGAATCGGACGTTGGTGTACTGCTAGCAGAGTGCCCGCAAGTACTTGCCTGTGACACACCTAATTCTACACCTTCATTCCTCTCAGAGCAGGTTTCAGAGAGGAGTGAAGGTATAGTGGGGTTGGAGATCCCAGCTGATGCGGTGCAAGAAGAGGTCAGCTTTGTTCTTTGGTGTGGGTCTTTAAGGTAGGCTTGCCAACGAGCTGCATGGCAGGTCAACATATGTCTGATCAAGCATGTGGTGCCCAAGCGGCTGATGTTTTGGCCACGCGATATACGCTTGAGACATATGTTGCAAACAGCAGCTGTGCGATCTGATGCACTCGCCTCAAAAAAGGCCCACACCAAAGAACTTTTTGAATGACGGGCAGAGGCAGCGCCCTGCACAGGCGGAGCTCTGCAGTGTGATTCCGTCGGTGTGCTGCCCATACGCTGGCCACTCAAGGGCATCCTGCCTCGTTGGAGATGTGCCTCCTCCTCATCCTCCTCCTCCTCCTCTCTCCTATTAGGCACCCACGTGGAGTCAGTGACCTCATCATCCCCTCCCTCCTCATCACTGGAGCCAATCTGGCAGTATGCTGCAGCTGCTGGAACATGACTGCCAGATTGGTGTCCTTCTTGAGCATCCCCTCTCTCTGCTCTCACGCTGCTGCCTTCCTCTAGCTTGGTATCATCATCAGATCCTTCCAAACGCTGAGCATTCTCCTGGAGCATGTACCCAACACTGTGCTCAAACAGTTCGGGGGACTCCTCAGGAGGAGGGCATGGTGGGTCTAGGGAAGGATTGACTAATGAAGATAATGATACCAGAGAAGAGGACGCTTTGGCAGCTGCTTTGCCAGTACCCTGAGTCTGGGTGAGAGAGGATGAGGAGGATGAGGTGGGCTTGGTCATCCACTCTACCAAGTCTTCGGCATGATGTGGCTCAACATGTCCAGCTGCCGAAAACAAGGACAAGCGTGTCCCATGGCCATGTGCTGATGACATTGCACCGCGTACACGACCAGCACTGTTGCCCCCAGACACAGAGCCTGCTTGCCCTCTTTTTTTGCCTCCTGACTGTCTGCCTCTCCTTGGTTGCCTTCCAGACATTTTAATGGATGGCCTGCAGGGAGATGGGAAAAACACCAATAAGGGCTACCTTCAGGTGTATATTGTGCAGGAGGCTTAGCAACAATGACACTGACACTGTCCCCTGCCTATCCTTCTCTGTCCCTAAACACAAGGATTGAAAATATGGTTCAGCAAAAAAGTTTTAGAACAGAATAGCACACTGACACTTTCCCTCACTGTCCTACTCTGTCCCTCCCTACAAAAAAGATTTAGCACAGAATAGCACACTGATAATTTCTACGAGTGTCCTTCTCTGTCCCTAAACTCAAGGATTGAAAATATGGAACAGCAAAATTGGTTTAGAACAGAATAGCACACTGTCAGTTTCACTCACTGTACCTCTCTGTCCCTCAACTCAAGGATTGAAAATATGGAACAGCAAAATTGGTTTAGAACAGAACAGCACACTGTCAGTTTCACTGACTGTACCTCTCTGTCCCTCAACTCAAGGATTGAAAATATGGTTCAGCAAAATAGTTTTAGAACACAATAGCACACTGACACTTTCCCTCACTGTACCTCTCTGTCCCTCAACTCAAGGATTTAAAATATGGAACAGCAAAATTGGTTTAGAACAGAATAGCACACTGACACTTTCCCTCACTGTACCTCTCTGTCCCTACAAACAAGGATTAGCACAGAATAACACACTGTCACTGACACTCTTCCTACCTATCCTTATTTGTCCCTAAACACAAGGAATCCAGGATTAGTAAAGGAAAAAAAATGACACTGTCCCTGCCTATGCTTCTCTTTCCCTGCTCCGGAACACACTACACAAGGCCGCCGCGCTGGCGGCCTTTTATAGTGTGGGGCGTGTACTAAACCCCATCAGCAATAATTGGCCACAGGCATCCTGCCTGTGGCCAATCATTGCTCTCCTCGCTGCCGGCGCTGTGATTGGCCAAGCATGCGGGGTCACAGTGCATGCTTGGCCAATCACAGCGCCTGGATGACACTGCGATGGCGTAGTGCATTGTGGGCCGTTCGCGTCACTCGAATTTGGCGCGAACGGCCCAAATCATTCGATCTTCGTCGAACGATCGAACAGCCGATGTTCGAGTCGAACGTATGTTCGTCTCGAACACGAAGCTCATCCCTAGTCAGGAGGGATTAGAATCCACAACTGACAAACAGCCCTGTGAGTTTCACTGTACTGTCTCTGTGCTGACATTTCTCTGGGCTTTGCACATTCCAGCACACTAGGAGTTAACACAGAGGAATGTGCAAACGGGGAGCCGGAGAAATGCCAGCACAGAGCATGTGTAGGAGTACACAGTCACATACTGCTGTGGTAATAAATGCTGCGTTATAATCCATTAAGTGGCCACCGCTCTATGTGCTTTTTAAAATATATGCAAATTCATACCTCATATCTCAGTGTGTATATAACTGTATATCCCGCTCATGGTGCAGCCCGCCCCTCTCCTCTCACGTCTCATCTCTCTCTCGTCTCCTGACGTCAGTGAGAGTTCTCAGCCCCGCCCACCGGCTGTAGCTATCAGATCAGAAGAGAGGCGGGCGGGGCTGACGTCAGGAGAGCGAGCGAGAGAGAGAGAGATGAGACGTGAGAGGAGAGGGGCGGGCCGCACCATGCAGTCACATGAAAACGGTAATTTTGACAGAAAAGCTCGGAGCAGGGGGCGGGGCATGTCGGATGACGTCACAGACATCGATTATTGGGGTCACATGCATCGATGCCGCATCGGGGACCCCGAATCGCGATGCAGCGATTAAATTCAGCACCCCTAGTGTTTACGAGGCTTTAGTCCGTAGGGTTCAATATTGAGTTGGCCCCGCCCTTTGCAGCTATAACAGCTTCAACTCTTCAGGGAAGGCTGTCCACAAGGTTTAGGAGTGTGTCTATAGGAATGTTTGACCATTCTTCCAGTAGAGCATTTGTGAGGTCAGGCACTGATGTTGGACGAGAAGGTCTGGCTGACAGTCTCTGCACTAATTCATCCCTTGAAGCAGATGGGCTACAGCAGCAGAAGACCACACCGGGTGCCACTCCTGTCAGCTAAGAACAGGAAACTGAGGCTACAATTGGCACAGGCTCACCAAAATTGGATAATAGAAGATTGGAAAAACGTTGCCTGGTCCGATGAGTCTGGATTTCAGCCGCGACATTCAGATGGTGGGGGTCAGAATTTAGCGCATGGATCCATCCTGCCTTCTATCACCGGTTCAGGCTGGTGGTGGGGGTGTAATGGAGGGGGGGGGCGATATTTTCTTGGCACACTTTGGGCCCCCCCATGGTTTACACACCACGGCCTACCTGAGTATTATGCTGAACATGTCCATCCCTTTATCACTACAGTGTCCCCATCTTCTGATGGCTCCTTCCAGCAGGATAATGCACCATGTCACAAAGCTCCAATCATCTCACCACTGGAACTTACTTCATTCTTGGTGGCATAGATTCAACAAGGTGTTGGAAACGTTCCTCAGAGATTTTGCTCCATAGTGACATGATAGCATCACACAGTTGCTGCAGATTTGTCGGCTGCACATCAGTGATGCCAATCTCCCATTCCACCACATCCCAGAGGTGCTCTATTGGATTAGATGTGGTGAGGTGTGGAGGCCATTGGAGGACAGTGACCTCATTGTCCAGTGGTGAGATGATTGCTGACCATGTCCATCCCTTCATGACTACAGTGTCCCCATCTTCTGATGGCTCCTTCCAGCAGGATAATGCACCATGTCACAAAGCTCCAATCATCTCCAATTAGCTCCAACACCTTGTTGTATCTCTGCCACCAAGAATAAAGTAAGTTCCAGTGGTGAGATGATTGGAGCTTTGTGACATGGTGCATTATCCTGCTGGAAGGAGACATCAGAAGATGGGGACACTGTAGTCATAAAGGGATGGACATGGTCACCAATAATATTCAGGTAAGTCGTGGTGTGTAAATAATGCTCATTAATTGGTACTAAGGGGCCCAAAGTGTGCCAAGAAAATCTCCCCCCCCCCCACCATTACACCACCACCACCAGCCTGAACCATTGTACAAGGCAGGATGGATCCATGCGCCAAATTCTCACCCCACCATCTGAATGTCGCGGCTGAAATCCAGACTCATCAGACCCGGCAACGTTTTCCAATCTTCTATTCTCCATTTTTGGTGAGCCTGTGCCAATTGTAGCCTAATTTTCCTGTTCTTAGCTGACAGGAGTTGTCTTCTGCTGCTGTAGCCCATCTACTTCAAGGTTCCATGTGTTGTGCATTCAGAGATGGTATTCTGCATACCTTGGATGCAACGAGGGATTATTTGAGTTCCTGTTGCCTTTCTATTATCTGGAACCAGTCTGCCCATTCTCCTCTGACCTCTCAAATCAACAAGGCATTTTCCTCCTCACAAATCACTGGATATTTTCTCTTTTTCCCACCATTCTCTGTAAACCCGAGAGATGGTTGTGTGTGCAAATCCCAGAAATACTCAGACCGGCCCGTCTGGCACCAACAACCATTCCAAAGCTCAAAGTCACTTAAAGCGTAACTCCACTTTCGTTGAGAAGAAAACATTCCCCTCCGGGTGATCTTTGTACATTACAAGGATTATAACAACCTTTGTTGCAGATTCCTACCTTTTGTTTTTCTGAAGAAATCCATGTGTGTTTGTCTGTGCCTCTGTGCTCAGTAGGTCTAATGGGAGTGGCAAGGGGAAATGGGCGGGACTTTATATGAGGCACAAGGGACGTGTCTCCATCCCTAAATTGGTTGCATGGGGGACAGTTCGGGACTTTAAATGAGGCATATGACGGACCATGAAATATACAGTTTGAGTATAAAAGTATTTATTTATAAAAAGTATATTAAACACATAATGCATACATGCACAGTCAGTATATATACATAACAAGAACACATGGTTATATACACATGTTTGTTACATTGGTATCAAGAACACATAGTGGTAACCAGTGTGAAAAGCTCCATGAGGTAGATAAAAAAAAACAGTATATTGAAAAACCATGAGGATAGGAAAGAACATAATGGTTTGAAGTCATGACTGCATCCTGGATAGGCCCGATGCGTTTCATGGTAAAAACCACTCATCAGGGGCGAATGCGTCAGCATGTCTAAAAAAGACCAATAAATACAGTAAATACAGTAAGGAACCTCAGGGTTGTAATACGGTAAGTAGGACAAGAAGTATCAAGTCCCATAGAACTTTTTACCATGAAACGCGTCGGGCCTATCCAGGATGCAGTCATGACTTCAAACCATTATGTTCTTTCCTATCCTCATGGTTTTTCAATATACTGTTTTTTTTTATCTACCTCATGGAGCCTTCCCACTGGCTACCACTATGTGTTCTTGATACCAATGTACAGTTTATACCCAAACTGTATATTTCATGGTCCGTCATGTGCCTCATTTAAAGTCCCAAACTGTCCCCCGTGCATCTAATGGGAGTGGTTTCGTAATTATCAGTCAGCTGTGGCAGCTGCAGAGCACTAATGAGGAAAGCTGCTGGGCCTGCATCCCTTTAGACGTGTTCCTATTGGAAATATCTCACCAAAAATGACATTTTTGTTGCAGGGGATGCCTGAAATATGACTCGTATCTTAGGCAGACTTCTGGGAAAATTGGTGAGCCAATCACACAAGCAGGAAAAGATGTTTCTGGGGAGTGGTCAGTACACACTCTGTGTACAGAACAACTCCATGTAGCCATGTTACATTTATAGACAATTACAGCGGCTGCAGATTGGAAAGGAAAGGTCATTTATAATAACATTCAATTACAAAATGACTGGTATCGCAATGGTACACGCTATATTATTTTTTTCTTTATTTGCTATTCCCCCCCCCCCCACGAAAGTGGAGTTACCCTTTAAAAAACCCTATCTTCTCCATTCTGATGCTCGGTTTGAACTTCAGCAAGTCGTCTTCACCACGTCTAGATGTCTGAATGCATTTATTTGCTGCCATGTGATTGGCTGATTAGAAATTTGTGTTACCAAGCAATTGAACAGGTGTACCTAATAAAGTGGCCAGTAAGTATATATTATATACATACCGTATATACTCGAGTATAAGCCGAGTTTTTTAGCACATTTTTTTGTGCTGAAAATGCCCCCCTCGGCTTATACTCGAGTCACATTTTGCGCCTGATCTCCCGGACTTTGAGGATCTGGTACCGGCCGGCCATAGGTCCTCTGGACCACAAACTTGGCACACATGTAGCCGCACTCTTCCTCTACAAGTGTGCAAAGTTTGTTGCCCGGAGAACCTACGGCCGGGGAGCACCGATTTTTCAAAGCCGGGCATCCCTTCCATAGACTCCCATGTTAAACTGTAATTTCTCCAGAGACTTTGTGGACCCGGTACTGGCCGGTCGTAGGTCCCCTGGACCCGAAACTTGTCACACATTTCTCCTCTACAAGTGTGCAAAGTTTTTTGTCTGGGGGATCTACTGCTGGGTAGCACCGATTTTTCAAATCCGGGCACCCCTTCCATAGACTCCCATGTTAAACGTCAATCTAGTCATGGACACAGTGAGGCATGCAGATGGACACCCTAGGCTTATACTCGAGTCAATAAGTTTTCCCATTTTTTTGTGGTAAAATTAGGTGCCTCGGCTTATATTCAGGTCGGCTTATACTTGAGTATATACGGTATATATATATATATATATATATATATATATATATATATATATATATATACACACACATATATATATATATATATATATATATATATACACACATATATATATATATATATATATATATATACATACACATATATATATATATATATATATATATATATACATATATACATATACATACACATATACATATATATATATATATATATTGTGACAGCAGGAAGGTAAAGTCACCTGGTTGCATCCAGGGGGGTAGATATATTTCTCCCAGATTCAGGCTTTATGCCGACTTATACAACTAGGGAGGGAGTTGATGAAGCCCAGCTGAGGCTAGTGGGCTCATGGATGACTCATACCTCTAGGGAGAGTGCTGGGCGTCGTGCAGGCAGGGAGTTGATGAGACCAGCTGAACCTTGTCAGCTCGTTTAAGGCCTCTATAAAAACTCCCAGATTCATTAGGTGTTTGCTCATGCCTGGACCCAGACCTGTGTGGACTGTCTAGGAAGAGTGAACCCCTGTGCGGTGAGGCAAAGCCTGTGTGGCTATTTGTTTGGACATTTACTAAACCAGGGACTTAGGGACTAGGACAGCACTAGGCTGATCCCAGTTGTTAGTTTAGGAAACCTGCATGTTTAGTCAGAGGTCAAGTTGACCAGGGTTTATTTTGTTTATGTTTCTTTTTGCTTTGCTGTGTTTTTGTCACTGTAAATAGAGAAATAAACCGTACCCTTTTGATCTTGAAAACCACAACCTCCGTCTGCTGGGCCTGTTTTTGTGTGGGGAGCCCATCCAGGGGGTCACACACACCCGCTGCCGAGCTAACCCCCTCACAGTTGGTGGAGAACCAGTGGCAGTTTTTTTTAGGCCAGCATGGAGGAGATACTGAAACAGCTGGCTCTAGCAAATGCCAATCAACAGCAGACAAATGCAGGTTTTCAAAAGAGCCTTGCAGCTCAACAACAGAGCTTCGCAGCCCAGCAGCAAGCTCATCAACAGAGCCTTGCAGCCCAGCAGCAAGCTCATCAACAGAGCCTTGCAGCCCAGCAGCAAGCTCATCAACAGAGCCTTGCAACTTTGCAACAGAGTCTGGAGGCTCAGCAACAAGCCCAGCAGCAATCTGAGGCCCGCTTCATAGACCTATTGCAGAAGCAAGAGCAGAGACTACAACAACAGATGGAAGCAGTAATGCAGCAACGTCCGCAGACCAGTGAGGAAAGCCGTCCCACTAATACCGCGTCCTTTGGGGTGAGTCGTTTATTGACAAAAATGACTGGAGAGGATGATCCAGAGGTATTTTTGACCACATTTGAAAGGACTGCTGAAAGGGAAAAGTGGCCTGAGGAGCAGTGGGCTGGACTGGTGGCTCCTCTGTTAACTGGTGAATCGCAGAAAGCTTACTATGACCTAGAGTCTGACCAAGCAAAAGACTATGTGATGCTAAAAGCTGAAATATTGGCAAGGCTGGGTGTCACCCTGGCTGTCCGGGCTCAGCGTGTGCATAACTGGACTTTCCAGCTTGGAAAACCCCCCAGGTCTCAAATGTATGATCTCATTCACCTGAGCAGGAAGTGGCTACAGCCAGAGACTTTGTCCGCACCAAAGATTGTGGAACGTGTTGTAATGGATCGGTTTTTGAGAGCTCTTCCTACTGCCATCCAAAAGTGGGTAAGCCATGGAGACCCAGAGACGGCCGATGGTCTTGTGGATCGTGTAGAGAAATACTTGGCTACAGAGAACCTGACGGCCTCTTCCAGAGACTCTCGGACTTTCCACCCTAAGACCAGACCATCCCCAGGGGCGGATAAGAGGATTCCAAGGGGTGAGGGTGGAGAGAGTGAGAGGGTGGGAGCTCTACCCAAAGTTTGGCGAGAACAGCCTGGGAAGTCAGGGGCTCAAGAGGCAGCCAAAAGGATTGTTTGCTACCGCTGCCGGCAAGCGGGACATATTGCAGCAAATTGCCCGGTTGTGGAGGAACCCATGCAATGTGACTTTCTGACGGACAGACGTCAGTCGCTGTGTGCGACAGTCGCATGCACTGCCATTCGGGGAACTGAGAAACATTTATGCAAAATGTGTATTAATGGTAGAAATGTTGTGGTATTGCTGGATTCAGGTAGCCTTGTGACCCTGATAAAGGCTGAATTAGTTAAAACAGAGGTCTCTGGGAATAGCAAGGTAGCTGTTATTTGTGTGCATGGGGACACCCGAGAGTATCCAGTGACTACAGTGTGTTTCGAGACCCCCAAAGGTACCCTCTCTCATCCAGTGGGGTTAGTATCTCAATTACCGCATGATGCCATTGTGGGAAGGGATTTTCCGAAGTTCTGGGAACTGTGGGATGATCCTGAGCCCCCCACTGGTGCCCCTATGTACCAGGAATGTGATAGCCAGAACTCCTCTGAGAGTGGTGAGGACTCTCCCGAATTCCCCTTGTCAGTATTGGCAGGGGAGACTCAAGAAACTGGAGAGGAGCCCACCTCCTCAGACGAAAACCTACCGTCTGTGGAGTTTTCTGATCTTGAGGTTCACAGGGAAAATTTTGCCACAGAACAGTTAAAAGACCCCGCCCTAATAAAGGCACGGGAAAACGTAGTGGAAATAGATGGCGAGTTAGTGAACCCAGATAATACCTGCACTTACCCATACTTCAGCGTAGAGAAGGACCTACTGTATCGGGTGGCAAAAAGGGCAGAAGAAATCGTTGAGCAGCTTGTGGTGCCCAAACCTTACAGGAAGTTGGTGTTGGAGTTGGCCCATGGGCACATTCTTGGAGGTCATCTGGGGACAGAGAAAACCCGAGAGAGGGTATTACAGAGATTCTATTGGCCTGGGGTGATGAAGGACATAGAAAATTATTGTTCCTCCTGCCCTGTGTGTCAGAGGTCGGCCCCGATGCCACATTTCCGTAGCCCGCTGGTCCCTCTACCCATCATTGAGGTCCCGGTTGAGAGGATCGCAATGGATTTGGTAGGTCCTATAATCAAGTCCGCTAGGGGGCACCAGTACATATTAGTTATAATGGACTATGCCACCCGTTATCCAGAAGCGATCCCTCTCCGAAATACCTCGGCCAAAACCATAGCCAAAGAGCTATCTCTTATTTTTAGCCGGGTGGGTATTTGTAAAGAACTGCTTACGGACCAAGGTACACCCTTTATGTCCCGGGTTATGAAAGAGCTGTGTAAATTGTTCAAAGTGACGCAATTGCGTACATCTGTGTATCACCCCCAAACCGATGGGCTGGTTGAAAGATTCAACAAAACCCTAAAACAAATGTTGAAGAAAGTGGTGGATAGAGATGGAAAGGATTGGGACTGTCTACTTCCTTATTTGATGTTTGCTATTAGGGAGGTGCCCCAATCCTCTACGGGATTCTCCCCCTTTGAGTTACTGTATGGGAGACACCCAAGAGGGCTGTTGGATATTGCCAAGGAAACTTGGGAAAGTGAGAGTTCTCCCCACAGGAGTGTGATTGAGCATGTCGCCCTGATGCAAGATCGAATTGCACAGGTAATGCCCATCGTGAAGGAACATTTGGCCCAAGCGCAGTTGGCACAGCAGAGAGTGTACAACCGTGGAGCCAAGACCCGTACCTTTTCCCCGGGGGATAGGATATTGGTACTTGTCCCTACGGTTGAAAGTAAATTCCTTGCCAAATGGCAAGGCCCCTACGAGATAATGGAAAAAGTGAGCGAAGTGAATTACAAGGTCAGACAACCAGGAAGGCGAAAGCCCGAACAGATCTATCACGTTAATCTGTTGAAAGCCTGGAGGGATAGAGAGTCCCTAGTCGCAGAAACTTGGTCACCAGCTCAAACTGGTTGCGTGATTCCGGAGGTTGGAATAGCAGCCACCTTGTCACAACCCCAACAACAGGAGGTTAAGGAGTTTGTGCTTCGCAACAAGGAGGTGTTCTCTGAGCTGCCGGGACAAACATCTGGGGTAGAGCATGATATTATTACCCCGCCCGGTGAAAGGGTGAAGTTAAAACCCTATCGGATCCCAGAGGCCCGACGGGAGGCAATACGGGAGGAAGTACAGAAAATGCTGAACTTAGGGGTGATAGAGGAGTCCCAAAGTGATTGGTCTAGTCCCATTGTGTTGGTGCCTAAACCGGATGGGAGCTGGCGATTTTGTAACGATTTTCGTCAGTTGAACAAAGTTACAAAATTTGACACCTACCCCATGCCACGTATAGATGAGTTGATCGACCGGCTGGGAACAGCCCGATACATGACGACTCTTGACCTCACAAAAGGGTATTGGCAAATTCCCCTGGCCAAGTCGGCCAAAGAGAAAACCGCATTTGTAACCCCAGACGGGGCGTTCCAATATAAGAGAATGCCGTTCGGGTTACAGAATGCGCCAGCCACATTCCAGCGGAAAATGGACCAGATACTGAGGCCCCATCGGAAGTATGCTGCGGCTTACCTGGATGACGTAATTGTCCATAGCACAGATTGGGCCTCACATCTGCCAAAGGTGCAAGCAGTCCTAAACTCTATCCGGGAAGCAGGGTTTACGGCTAACCCCAAGAAGTGTACCATTGGGCAGGAGGAGGCCAAATATCTTGGGTACACCATTGGGAGGGGAGTAATAAAACCCCAACTCAACAAAGTCGAGGCCATCCAGAGTTGGCCACGTCCCAACAGCAAGAAGCAGGTACGAGCCTTTCTGGGAATCGCGGGGTATTATCGGCGCTTCATTCCCCACTTTGCTTCTAAGGCTGTGCCCCTAACCAACCTGACGAAAGGGAAAGGGTCGGTCATGATTAAATGGACCCCCGAGGCTGAGGCAGCATTCCAATTCCTGAAACAAGCCTTATGTAGCCAGCCAGTGTTGTACTCACCCGACTTCTCTAAAGACTTTGTCGTACAAAGTGATGCGTCAGATGTGGGGTTAGGAGCAGTATTGTCCCAGGTCTGGAACGGGGAAGAGCACCCAGTCATTTACCTCAGCAGGAAGTTGAAGTCCCATGAGGTAAATTACGCCACGGTTGAAAAGGAGTGTTTAGCGGTGAAGTGGGCTCTAGATTCCCTTCGGTACTATCTGCTAGGTAGGCACTTTGACATGGTTACGGATCACGCTCCGTTAAAGTGGATGGCTCAAAACAAGGAGACAAATAGAAGAGTGAATAGGTGGTTCCTGGCCCTACAGGAATTCAACTTCACAGTAAAGCATCGCCCTGGCGTTCAAATGGGGAATGTGGATGCTTTGTCTCGAGTACATGAATGCCTGATTGCTGGTGTTCCAACCCCAAGGTTAAAACAAGAGGGGGGGGGGTATGTGACAGCAGGAAGGTAAAGTCACCTGGTTGCATCCAGGGGGGTAGATATATTTCTCCCAGATTCAGGCTTTATGCCGACTTATACAACTAGGGAGGGAGTTGATGAAGCCCAGCTGAGGCTAGTGGGCTCATGGATGATTCATACCTCTAGGGAGAGTGCTGGGCGTCGTGCAGGCAGGGAGTTGATGAGACCAGCTGAAGCTTGTCAGCTCGTTTAAGGCCTCTATAAAAACTCCCAGATTCATTAGGTGTTTGCTCATGCCTGGACCCAGACCTGTGTGGACTGTCTAGGAAGAGTGAACCCCTGTGCGGTGAGACAAAGCCTGTGTGGCTATTTGTTTGGACATTTACTAAACCAGGGACTTAGGGACTAGGACAGCACCAGGCTGATCCCAGTTGTTAGTTTAGGAAACCTGCATGTTTAGTCAGAGGTCAAGCTGACCAGGGTTTATTTTGTTTATGTTTCTTTTTGCTTTGCTGTGTTTTTGTCACTGTAAATAGAGAAATAAACCGCACCCTTTTGATCTTGAAAACCACAACCTCCGTCTGCTGGGCCTGTTTTTGTGTGGGGAGCCCATCCAGGGGGTCACACACACCCGCTGCCGAGCTAACCCCCTCACAATATATATATATATATATATATATATATATATATACATATACATATACGTATATATATATATATATATATATATATATACTATATATATATATATATATATATATAGTATATACTATATGTATATTTATTTGGCACAATGACATGAAAGTATATAAACACATTGAAATTCATAAACTGGATAGAAGTAAAATGCTTATAATAGGACAGAAAAAAATGCTAAAGCTTCCATTTGCACTTCAATCTCATTTCACAGAAAGGGTCTCGACTCTTTGGAATTACCTCCCTGTTACAGTATCTGCACCAGTCAATGTGAGCTGGTGATATGACAGCTGCCTGTTTGATGAATTTCGGCCCTTGGGGTAATCATTAAAACCCAAATGAGCTGTTTTGCTTGTATTAGCCGGTGACTTGCATTGACTGCAATAACGACCCCTATGGACGCGTTGCTCCGCAATCAATTATTGCCCAGGGCAGACGTCTGAGGAGCTTACAAGAAGCAAATGGTTTTACTTCTCCACTTTGTTGGTTATTGTATCCCGGAGCTTTTATCATGTGCTGGTCTATAAATTGATATACCTACAAATAGCACCCTGTCACCAGAAGAGGTAAAGTCTAGTAAATACAATGGGGTCTATGTGAAAAAAAAAATTGCTTTGAGAAGTTTTCGCAAAAGACACAGATAATACCCATAATGTTTATAATATGTGTGAAATGTCAGATTTTATTTTGTTGCCTTTAACAGTGCAAATGTAACATTTGACTCTAATGCCGCGTACACACGATCATTTTTCCCGTCGGGAAAAATGAAATTTTTTCCTTTGGACGACTAAAATGATCGTCTGTGGGCTTTTTGACGTTTTTCCCGACGGGAAAAACGGCATTAATCACGACGAGAAAAATTAGAACATGCTCTAATTTTTCTCGTCGTGATTCCTGTCATTTTTTTCCGCTGCAGTTTTCCCATAGGGAAACACTGCCGCGGAGCCTACACACGGTCGTTTTTCTCGTCAAGAGAAAAAATTACGGGAAAAACGGCTGTGTGTGGGGGAACAAGCCGTTCCCTCGTTTTTTCTGCCGTGAATCACGATCGTGTGTACGCGGCATAAGAGGAAATAGCCTTAAAGTGGATATAAACCCGAATTTTTTATTTATTTTTTGCTGTCACAATGTAGAGTATAAGATTTCCTATCATTTGTGCCAGGTCTTGCCACAAAGAGTTAATCCAGCTCTGAGCAATCCTCTTTTATTGTTCAGTAAGATAAAAAGGACAAACAGAGAAAAAACCTTTGTCCGTTCCGCCCCCTTGCTGTGAGTGACAGGTTATTTACATATCTCATGCACTAGCTTTAGACTTTTTAATTCCCATCCCCACTCCTTTTCTGAAGTCAGGTGGTTACTTTTCTGGAATTTGACTGGATGTTAGTGATCATAGCAGAAGGAATACACAGGAGAAAATGCATGTTGACAAGGGGAGTGTAGAGGTGGGCGGGGAGACTACTGACATCACGACTCCACCCACCGAGCTCCAGACAACAGATCCACCCACAGAATCTGCAGTTTTTCAGTTCTTATAACAGACAGAGGGGAGACATTTGACAGATAAGGATACATGCAGGAGGCATCTATATCCGTATAGATCAGCACTATGGCAGGAGTTTAGAAAGGATGAGAGTGGCTTTACATCCACTTTAAGCCTCGTACACACGACCGGTTTTCTTGGCAAGAAAACTGCTGGGAGAGCTTTTTGCCGAGAAAACCGGTCGTGTGTATGGTTTCTCGTCGTGAAAACTGCCGGGAATCTCGATGAGAAAAATAGAGAACCTGCTCTCTATTTTTCCCGTCGTGATTCCCGACGGACTATTTCTCGTCCTGAAAACCGGTCGTGTGTATGCTTGTCCGAGGGGAAAAAACCGGGCATGCTCAGAATCAAGTATGAGACGGGAGCGCTCCTTCTGGTAAAACTAGCGTTCATAATGGAGATAGCACATTCATCATGCTGTAACGGACTGAAAAGCGTGAATCGTCTCTCCCCAAACTTTTACTAACACGAGATCAGCAAAAGCAGCCCAAAGGGTGGCGCCATTGGAATGAAACTTCCCCTTTATAGTGCCGTCGTACGTGTTGTACGTCACCGCGCTTTAGAATGATGAGATTTTGAATTACAGTCTGTACGCAAGACAAGTTTGGCAGAATCCCGTCAAGCTTGACAGGAATCCCGTCGAGAAAACCGACGTTTTATTTTCCCCGACGGGATTCCCGCCTGTGTGTACAGGGCTTTAAGGACATTCATCTAGAAGAGTTAAAGAACATTGGACCAATAAAGAAAATAGCCTAACTCTTATGCCGTGTACAGATGATCGGACATTCCGACAACAAAATGGTAGATTTATTTCCGACGGATATTCGCTCAAACTTGTCTTGCATACACACGGTCACACAAATGTTTTCGGAAATTTCCGAACGTCAAGAACGCGGCGATGTACAACACGTACGACGAGCCGAGAAAAATGAATTATAATAGCCAGTGCGGCTCTTCTGCTTGATTCCGAGCATGCGTGGAATTTTGTGCGTCGGAATTGTGTACACACACTCGGAATTTCCGACAACAATTTTTGTTGTCGGAAAATTTGAGAACCGGCTCTCAAATTTTTGTTATCGGAAATTCCGACAGCAAATGTCCGATGGAGCCTACACACGGTCGGAATTTCCAACAAAAAGCTCCCATCGAACATTTGTTGTTGGAAATTCCGAGCATATGTACGCGGCATTAGGGTCAAGAACATTCAACCAGAAGGGGAAATAATATGAGGGAGACCTCTGCACATTGTACAAAGTGTATGAATACTCCTGTGTTAGAGATAACCTCTGGCTACAGTAGGAAGTGAAACATTTACATTGGTATTACTATCACAACTAAATGTGACAGCTTTCTACTCAGGGCTCCTGTTTGTTAAGGAGATGGTACCCACTAGTGCCCCCCCCCTGAAACATATCAGGCCACCTGCCCTCAACCTGATGGGGTTTTTTACCAAGAGGCACCCCTTCCGTAAAGCACCCTGTCCCCATGTTGATGAGAACACAAGGGTCTCTTCACCACAACCCTGGCCTGTGGTTGTGGTGAAAATAATACTGGGAGTGTGCTATAGGCCCCCCTAACCTGAGGGAGGAGGGGGAGATGGACCTCCTATTACAATTTGGTTTAGCAGCAAGGATGGGAAGTGTCATCATAATGGGGGATTTTCATTTTCTAGACATAGACTGGGCGGAAGGAACCGCACATTCATCTAAGGCTCGCCAGTTCCTAAATGTCTTACAGGACAATTTCACGGGTCAGATGGTAGACACGCCAACTAGAAACAAGGCGTTACTAGATCTACTGATTACCAACAATACAGACCTGATCATGGATCTGGAAATAAGGGGAAATTTAGGAAACAGTGATCACAGGTCAATTAGCTTCAGTATAAATCACACAAATAGGAAACATAAGGGGAATACAAAGACACAGAATTTCAAAAGAGCCAACTTCCCTAAACTTCGAAACTTGCTAGAAGATATAAAATGGGATAACATCTTAGGAATAGGGATGAGCTTCGAGTTCGAGTCGAACTCATGTTCGACTCGAACATTGCCTGTTCGCAGGTTCGCCGAACAGCGAACAATTTGGGGTGTTCGCGGCAAATTCGAACACCCTGTAAAAGACTATGGGAGAAATCTAAAGTGCTAATTTTAAAGGCTTATATGCAAGTTATTGTCATAAAAAGTGTTTAGAGACCCGGGTCCTGCCACAGGGGACATGTATCAATGGATTTTTTTTTTTAAAACAGAAGTTTTTTCGGGAGCAGTGATTTTAATAATGCTTAAAGTGAAACAATAAAAGTGAAATATTCTTTTAAATTTCGTACCTGGGGGGTGTGTATAGTATACCTGTAAAGTAGCTCTTGTTTCCCGTGCTTAGAACTGTCCCTGCACAAAGTGTAATTTCTGAAGGGAAAAAAGTCATTTAAAAGCACTCGCGGCTATAATGACCTCAGACCCCACCTACGTCATTGGCTGAGCGGACCTGATGGGAAACTTCCTCCGCAGTGTAGGTCCGCTCAGCCAATGATGTTTCGTGTGGAGTGGAGACTGCAGCGTTGGACACTGGATGACATCGCTGGAATGGGTTTTATATTTTTCATTTTTTTATTTTTAGTAAAGGACTTTTCCGAGGTGTCTGTGTTTTTTTTTTTTTTTTTTTTTTACACTTTCTTCGTCTTTTTTTATCAATGACTTTTCTCTGTATTGTCGGGAGCCGGCAATTCATTATAGCCGCGAGTGCTTTTAAATGACTTTTTTTCCTTCAGAAATGACATTTTGTGCAGGGACAGTTCTAAGCATGGGAAACAAGCGCCACTTTACAGGCATATCATACACACCCGCCAGGTACGAAATTTAAAGGAATATTTCACTTTTATTGTTTCACTTTAACCACTTCAATACCATGCACTTATGCACCTTCCCGCCCAGACCAATTTTCAGCTTTCAGTACTCTCACACTTTGAATGACAATTACTTAGTCATGCTACACTGTATCCAAACAAAATTTTTATCATTTTCTTCTCACAAATAGAGCTTTCTTTTGGTGGTATTTAATCGCCACTGGGTTTTTTATTTTTTGCGATATAAGCAAAAAAACAGCAATTTTTAAAAAAAAACAAAACTTTTTTTTAGTTTCTATTGTAAAATTTTGCAAATAAGTAATTTTTCTTCATAAATTTGTGCCAAAATGTATACTGCTACATATCTTTGGTAAAATGAACCCAAATTAGTGTATATTATTTGGTCTTTGTGAAAGTTATAGAGTCTACAAACTATGGTGGCAATCACTGAAAATTTATCACATCTGATCACGCCTGATGTACTGAAGGGATATCTCATTTCTTGAGACACTAACAAGCGAGGAAAGTACAAATACCCCAAAATTACCCCTTTTTGGAAAGTAGACAGTCCAAGGTATTTACTAAGAGGCGTGGTGAGTTTTTTGAAGTTGTATTTTTTTCCCACAATTCTTGGGAAAATTGAATTTTTTTTTTTTTTTTACACAAACTGGTCATATTAACAGTTTTTTTCTCTCACACAGCATATGCATAATTGCAACTACACCCCAAAATACATTCTGCTACTCCTCCTGAGTGTAGCGATACCACATGTGTGAGACTTTTACACAGCCTGGCCATATACAGAGGCCCAACATTGAAGTAGCACTTTCAGGCGTTCTACAAGCATAAATCGCACATATCCTTTCTCAACCACCTATTACAATTTTGAAGGCCCTGGAGCACCAGGACAATAGAATTTTCCACAAAATGACCCCATTTTTGAAAGCACACACCCCAACGTATAATCTATGAGGCATTATGAGTCTTTTGAACGGTTCATTTTTTTCCAGAAGGTTTTGGAAAATGTGGAGAAAAAATGAAAATGCATTTTTTTTACACAAAGTTGTCCATTTATAAGATATTTCTAACGCATAGCATATACATAGCAAAAATGACACCCCAAAATGCATTCTGCTACTCCTCCTGAGTATAGCGATACCACATGTGTGAGACTTTTACACAGCCTGGCCATATACAGAGGCCCAACATTGAAGTAGCACTTTCAGGCGTTCTACAAGCATAAATCACACATATCCTTTCTCAACCACCTATTACAATTTTGAAGGCCCTGGAGCACCAGGACAATAGAATTTTCCACAAAATGACCCAATTTTGGAAAGCACACACCCCAACGTATAATCTATGAAGCATTATGAGTCTTTTGAACGGTTCATTTTTTTCCAGAAGGTTTTGGAAAATGTGGAGAAAAAATGAAAATGCATTTTTTTTACACAAAGTTGTCCATTTATAAGATATTTCTAACGCATAGCATATACATAGCAAAAATAACACCCCAAAATGCATTCTTCTACTCCTCCTGAGTATAGCGATACCACATGTGTGAGACTTTTACACAGCCTGGCCATATACAGAGGCCCAACATTGAAGTAGCACTTTCAGGCGTTCTACAAGCATAAATCGCACATATCCTTTCTCAACCACCTATTACAATTTTGAAGGCCCTGGAGCACCAGGACAATAGAATTTTCCACAAAATGACCCCATTTTTGAAAGCACACACCCCAACGTATAATCTATGAGGCATTATGAGTCTTTTGAACGGTTCATTTTTTTCCAGAAGGTTTTGGAAAATGTGGAGAAAAAATTAAAATGCATTTTTTTTACACAAAGTTGTCAATTTATAAGATATTTCTAACACATAATATGTACATAGCAAAAATTACACCCCAAAATGCATTCTGCTACTCCTCCTGAGTATGGCGATACCACATGTTTGAGACTTTTACACAGCCTGGCCACATACAGAGGCCCAACATCCAAGTAGCACCTCCAGGCATTCTAGCAGCATTAATTGCACATATCATTTTCTGACTACCGATCACATTTTTGAAGGCCCTTCATATATCTAACACATAGCAGGTACATACCAAATAACAAAAGATTACCTGTGGTTTTAGAAGTGCAGTGGTCCACAGAGGAGAGCATCGGTCCAGGCAGCAGGCAGGGATGAGGTCAGCGACAGCAAAAGCAATCATCCAGGCAGCAGGCAGGAATACTGTCCATAGTTCGCACAGGCAGAGATACTGTCAGCACAGCCAGAGCACAGCCAAAGCACAGGTCCAGGTAGCAGGCAGAGGTGTCCTATCCTATCCTATCGATGATATCTTCGATATATTGGAGGTAGTGGAGTCGGTGATTTTGAGTTGCTTTTTGGTAGCAGACAAACAAATTAAAAAGGGCCATGTGAAACAGGTGAAACGCAACTTTTTTGTGCCAATAATAGGACTTTCTGGTTGATAAGTAGGGCTGTAGCATCTGGTCGTTTAAATCCACCCCCCCCCCCCCATGTACAAATTGTAGTCGTGGACACATTCAGGCTTTACAATGGAGCCGCGTCTTCTTGGGATCTCCACCATGGTGTCATTGTGGATCGTAGAGAGGATGTGGACATCTTTCTTGTCCCTCCACTTCATGGCCAACACCTCCTCGTTCCTCATGGATGCCGATTCTCCAGGTCGCAATTTTTTTGTCAATAAATTTTGTGGGAATACCTTCCGTTTTTTTTTTAAGGTACCGCAGGCCGGGGTTTGTTTACTGTAAAGGTGGTGAAAAAGGGGCAGGCTGGTATAATAATTATCAACATATAAATGGTAACCTTTTCCGAACAGGGGGTATGCCAACTCCCAGACAATTTCCCACTGGTTCCAATATATGTGGGGCAATCACGGGGCTGGAGCTGGGAGTCTTTGCCTTCGTAGATCCTGAATTTGCAGACGTATCCAGTGGCTCGATCACATAATTTATTTAATTTTAACCCATACCTGGCTCTCTTGCTTGGTATGTACTGCTTGAACTGCAGTCGGCCGGTGAAATGTACGAGGGACTCGTCCAAACAAATTTTTTGGTCTGGGATGAAAACTTCTTCAAATCGCTGGGAAAAGGCATTGATTAGGGGGCGTATCTTGTACAATTTGTCGTAGTTGGGATGATCTCGGGGAGGGCACTGTGAATTGTCATTGAAGTGGAGAAAGCGCATAATCACGTCGTATCTTTTCCTGGACATGACAGCGGAATATATGGGCATGTGTTGGATGGGGCGTTTGGACCAATATGAATGGACTTCGTTCTTTTTTGTAAGCCCCATATTGAACATAAGGCCCAAAAATAATTTAAATTCCTCCAATGTTAGACGCCGCCACTGGAACATGCGGGCGTAGGAAGAATCGGGGTTGGCAGCAATAAATTGGGATGCATACAGATTAGTTTGATCCACTATATTCTGCAGCAAATCTTGTGGGAAAAATAAACAAAAATAATCAAATTTAGAAAAATTTGTAGTGTCGGGCTGCACACCTGGCTGTGCGGTGAAAGGGGGGATGATAGCGGATCCTGAGTTGGCAGGCAACCATAAGGGGTTTGCCAGGGCATCGGGAAGGTAGGATTGGGGCTGGATTCTTCGGGTTGGGCGTGCATTTCCATTGCTTGTACTGGGCTCCTCTTCCTGGGGTATGGCGCTGCTGGTGGTGGGCAGTTCTCCTGAACTTGGTGCTGATCTTGGTGCTGATCTTGGTGCCGATCGCATTCTTTTGGGAGGGACGGTTTCCTCCGGGGACTCGGACTCTGAGCCACTATCCTCCACTGGCTCGTATTCCGAACCAGAATCGGATAATGGGAGCTCCCCGCTGCTCTCATCATCCGACATGGCAAGAATGGCATATGCCTCCTCAGGTGTGTAAACCCTTTGGGACATTATGGCAGTGCTTATTGGTGGGCCTGTGTAATGGTACTGCTGGTGGTAGTGGTGGCGGTCTGTGTGGTAGTACCGATGGAGGTATTAGTGGTGGGCCTGTGAGGTGGTACCGATGGCGGTATGGGTGGTGGTGGTACCAATGGCGGTACATGTGGTGGTGGTACCGATGGCGGTACGGGTGGTGGTGGTGGCGGCGGTACCGATGGCGGTACAGGTGGCGGTACGGGTGGTGGTGGTAGCGATGGCGGTATGGGTGGTGGTGGTACCGATGGCGGTACAGGTGGTGGTGGTACGGGTGGTGATGGTACCGATGGCGGTACAGGTGGTGGTACAGGTGGTGGTGGCACTACCGACGGTGGTACGGGTGGTGGTACTGGTGGTGGTACCGATGGTGGCACTAGTGGTGATACTGGTAGCGGGCCTGTGTGGCAGTATAGATGCTGGGCCTGGTGGCGGTACTGGTGGTGGTACTGGTACTGATGGCGGTACTGGTAGCCTGTGTGGCGGTGCCAATGGCGGTACCGATGGAGGTGGGCCTGTGACAGATGATTGACAGATGGGCTGATTGATTGACAGATGGGCTGATTGATTGATTGACAGATGGGTTGATTGATTGACAGATGGGGTGATTGATTGACAGGTGGGGTGATTGATTGACAGATGGGCTGATTGATTGACAGATGGGCTGATTGACAGATGGGCTGATTGACAGATGGGCTGATTGATGTGCTGGGCTGTGTGACAGGTCCTCTTTATGGGGGGGGGCGTGTTGTGCACTGTAAACTTATGTAGACAAACTACACTGAGCTAACTTACTGATCTCTTCTCTCTCCTCACAGATCGGTGTGTGAGGAGAGAGCAGGGATCAGGTAGTAACTCCTGTGGAGTTTGTTTACATTTGTGACCGGCTGTGATTGGACACAGCCGGTCACGTGGTAAACAGCCAATTCATTGGCTGTTTACTCTGATCGGGGACGCGCTGTGTCCAAGGGACACTCGCCTTCCCCGATCCCTGCTCTGCAAGCCTGTGGCGGCGCGCACGGAGCGCGCCGCCGAGTTTGTTTTGACAGGTGATCGGCTGTGACTTTGACACAGCCGATCACATGGTAAACAGCCAATGAAATTGGCTGTTTACCGTGATCGGGGAAGCGCTGTGTCCGAGGGACACATGCCGTCCCCGATCACCGCGCTGCGCGCCCCCGCGGGCGCGCGCAAGGCATTATCCTGCAGGACGTCATATGACGTCCAGTATCGATATTGCAACCACTTCCCGGACGCCAATTCACTATTGACTGGGCGGGAAGTGGTTAAGCATTATTAAAATCAATGCTCCTGTTTTTAAAACTTTTTTTTGCATTGATACATGTCCCCTGGGGCAGGACTAGGGTCCCCAAACCCTTTTTAGGACAATAACTTGCATATTAGCCTTGATAATTAGCACTTTTGATTTTGAATGTTCGAGTCCATTGTATTTAATAGGGTTCTAAAGTTCACGCGAACTTTAGGTCTGTTCGCAGGTTCTGGTGCGAACCGAACAGGGGGGTGTTCGGCTCATCACTACTTAGGAACAAAGAACACAGATGAGAGACGGGTTTGATTTAAGAGCATATTAAAAAAGGACATTAACCAGTGCATCCCATTGGGAAATAAATTTAAAAGAGCGAACAAAAGTCCTGGATAGCTTAACTCCATTGTAAAAATGCATATAAAAGCAAAGGAGAAGGCCTTCAAGAAATACAAGGCTGAAGGATCATCATCAGCATTCAGACTTTACAAAGAATGCAACAATAAAGGGAGCATGACGCTCCAAAACATGTAGTCACAACCCACCCCCCCTTGTGGACATCTAGTTTCTGCCCGTTCCTCCACCAGTCGGCGGCTGTAGGAACTGCCCCAACCCAGGAATCTATCATCACAGACTGCAATGGGAACATGGCAAATAGTTGTATGAGATTTGTTTTACTTCCACAGTGAGTTTCTACTTGTCTTTTTTTTATTTTTTTTTAATAAACTTGCTACTGACTACTACATTCAGCTGGCGCCCCCTTTCTTGTCATTCTATACTGTATTTCAAAACTGCTTAATGTATATGTTTCTATCAGTTCCTAAAACTGGAGTTCTACTGGTAATTATTTCTACTTTTGTTTCCCCTATTTTTTTTATGGGAAAACTAAATAGAATATTCCAACAGCAGCAGCAGTTTATAGATTCCGACTTCTGTTTGTGTTTTACATTGTAATGAATATATTTTAGTGTTTTTTTAAATTCCGTTTTGAATGGTTGGTTTGTAAAGTAAAACTCCAGTGGGACAAAAAAAAATAAAAAAATACACCTCGATTAGCCCTTGGGTTCATTACAAGCCTTAAGAATTCACTATCTCCATTCGCCATATGCATAATAATCTCTTAATCAATGCAGAAAAGTGTATAATAGTAAAGAAAGAGAACACAATCAATACCTAGAGCTGGAATGTAATGAGCATCTGCGGTTGTTCCTTCACAATTATGCCCAGCAGAGTTCAGACAATTAAAAAGGAACATGCTTCATGTTAACATTACTTACAGGAGAGACGGGGAGAACTTGTACCTGGCTTAATTAAAAAAGTAAAAGTAATAAGCCCGGCGTCCATTTACAGTGGCAGTAAAAGCATTGATATCTACGAATAAAGGTAACAAAGATGTTCTTGTAGACTTAATTTCAGATAAGAAGATATTGCCCACATTGCGCATCATTAATATCTAACGTGCAATTCGGTGAAATGTATTGTGGTTCTAGAATCTTGGTAACGAGGATGGACTATAAAGAAAGGAAGCTTAGCTCTGACTGTAAAAAATTCTACACTCAAGAATAAGTTTTAGTCCAAAACTTGAAGTACCGGCATATGAAACTGGAGCGGAAAGAGAGGTGTGGGAATTGGGCAACAAAACTGTTGACTTTTATGAACTAAAAAGAACTCAAAGCAGTCAAGACTTTAGAATTACCTCGTCCCAGCCCCAGATGAAGGGACTTTTCTAGCCCCTGATATGTGTTTACTTTCTATTGTTGACTGATGTACACTATATTGTCAAAAGTATTGGGACGCCTGCCTTTACACACACATGAACTTTAATGGCATCCCAGTCTTCGTCCGTAGGGTTAAATATTGGGTTGGTCCACTCTTTGCAGCCATAACAGCTTCAACTCTTATGGGAAGGCCGTCCACAAGGTTTAGGAGTGTGTCTATGGGAACGTTTGACCGTTCTTCCAGAAGGACATTTGTGAGGTCAGGCACTGTTGCCGGACGAGAAGGTCTGGCTCGCAGTCTCTGCTCTAATTCATCCCAAAGGTGTTCTATCAAGTTCCTCCACCCCAAACTCGCTCATCCATGTCTTTATGGACCTTGCTTTGTGCACTGGTGTGCAGTCATGTTGGAACAGGAAGGGGTCATCCCCAAACTGTTCCCACAAATTTGGGAGCATGAAATTGTCCAAAATGTCTTGGTATGCTGACACCTTAAAGCGGACCTTCAGTCATTTTTTCAACTTTCCATCTTTTAAATCTTCTGCCCTTATTGTTGTTTTAACTTTGGATAATAAAAACCTTTTTTTTTTTTGCCAGTAAATACCTTATACAGCCCACTACCTGTTTCTTGTCTGGTAAAAAGCCTAGGCTTATGACATAATGCACAGCTCTCTCTCTTACTCTTGTGAGAGTTTGCCAGGAAGGGAGGGGGAATGAGTCATAAGAGGGCCAATGAGAGCTGCGGGGCTGCAGAGCTGGAGATGTGCCTCTGTGTGTCTGTGTAAATCCAGGAATTGAACAGGCAGCAGCCCACTGGTAAAATGGTTGCAGCTGGACTCAATGGAGGGAGATTTCTGCAGCATATTTGGCAAGTACAGAATCACAGTATATTTAAAATAATATGCAAAGTAGTTGAAGGGAAGCTTCAGAATGGCAAAGATGTTTTCAATACAAATTATGTGAGCGGACTGCAGTTTCTCTTTCATGCCGTGTACACACGATCGGTTTTACCGATGAAAACAGTCCGATGGACTTTTCTCATCGGACAAACCGATCGTTTATGGGCCCCATCGGTCTTTTTTCCATCGGTGAGAAAAAATAGAACATGTTTTAAATTTATCCGATGGAAAAAAAAAACGATAGCAAATTCCAATCGTCTGTGTGAAACTCCATCGGACAAAAAAACCCACGCATGCTCAGAATCAAGTCGACGCATGCTCAGAAGCATTGAACTTAATTTTTCTCGGCTTGTCGGAGTGTTTTACGTCACGGCGTTTGGGACGGTCGGATTCTTGACTGATGGTGTGTAGGCAAGACTGATGGAAGTCAGCTTCATCGGATTTCCGATGGAAAAATCCATCGGATTAGAATCCATAGGAAATCCGATTGTGTGTACAGGGCTTAAGAGTTCCTTTCACTGCAACTAAGGGGCCAAGCCCAACCCCTGATAGACAACCCCACACCATAATCCCCCCTCCATGAAATGACTTGGACCAGTGCACAAAGCAAGGTCCATAAAGACATGGATGAGCGAGTTTGGGGTGGAGGAACTTGACTGGCCTGCACAAAGTCCTGACCTCAACCCGATAGAACACCTTTGAGATGAATAAGAGCGGAGATTGTGAGCCAGGCCTTCTCGTCCAGCATCAGGGCCTGACCTCACAAATGCTCTTCTGGAAGAATGGTCAAACATCCCCATAGACACACTCCTAAACCTTGTGGACAGTCTTCCCAGAAGAGTTGAAGCTGTTATACCTGCAAAGGGTGAACCAACTCAATATTGAACCCTACGGACTAAGACTGGGATGCCATTGAAGTTCATGTGCTTCCCAATACTTTTGGCAATATAGTGTATCTAATAAAATTTGGGTTGGCCCTTCTGTCATTTTTACTCAAAGATATCTACAAGTACCATCTGTAATGCCCCTGATGGAATGGGGAGCTGATAATAAAACACAGACACAAATACTAGAACACAATACCTCCAAACCAAACCCTCTGCCCAAGGGGCCAGCACTTCTCTTCTGTAATGGTATATAGGTTTTTACTGCTGACTGTGTTCTCACTGAGGAGATTCTTCTCAATTACTGTGTAGTTACTGTGAGAGGAAATGAGGGAAAATCTACTAGAGAAGGCGATGAGAAGGAAGGAAGAGAGGAAGTAAGGTAGGAAGTGAGGGCGGAACGAATGAAGGAGATGAGGAGTGAGGACGGTAGGAAGGGAAAGGAAATGAAAGGAAAGGAAAGAGATAGAGAATGAAAAAAGGATTAAAGGAAGGAAAGTAGGAAGAAAGGAAGGGTTGGAGGGTGGAAAAAAGGAGGGATTGAAGGAAGGATAGAAGGCAGAAAGGGATGGAGCATGGAGGGAAAAAGTTACCGAATGAAGAAAAGAAGACAGAAAAGGGTGGAGGGTGGAAGGAAGGAGGGTATTAAGGAAGGAAAGAAGGCAGAAAGAAGTTGAAGAGGAAACAGGTAATACGAACACGCAGGTGTATTTAGGTAATGCAGTATAACCTTCAGTAACCCTTTCAGATCTGAGAGAAACCCAATGATTACACATGGAGAGTTGCTGAGTGTTTATCAAAAGGTCTCTGTTTTATTGAGCACAGGTACACAGTATTTATGCAGTTGTAAAGACGATAAAGTGAGGGCTAGGAGGGACTTCCTATATGTTATCAGAAAAGGACACAAGATATCTCTAGCAAACATCTGCTTCCACCCTGATAATGCAGGTTCCTGTTTTCATCTCAATGACTTATGTTACAGTTACAACGGGAAATTTATTCTGGGACTTATGCCCTGTACACACGATCGGAATTTCCGATACGAGAAAATCCGATGGAATTTTCCTTCAGAATTTCGTTCAAGCTGTCTTGCATACACACTGTCAGACCAAATTCTGATCTTCAAGAATGCGGTGATGTACAACACTACGACGAGCTGAGAAAAATTAAGTTCAATGCTTCCGAGCATGCGTCGACTTGATTCTGAGCATGCGTGGTTTTTTCTCCGTCGGAGTTCCACCCAGATGATCGGAATTCCCGATAGGATTTTTTTTCATCGGAAAAAAATAAAACATGTTCTATTTCTAAACTCCGACGGAAAAAAGTCTGATGGGGCCCACACACGGTCGGAATATCCGATGAAAAAATTTCGTCAGACTTCTTTGGAAATTCCGATCGTGTGTACAAGGCATAAGGCTTAAACCACAGACCACAAGATAAAGTCTATGTAAGTGAGAAACAGATGTTGCCTACAGATAAAGACATACTATAGCCTATGTCTTCACAGAAATAGGAAGCTTGTTCCGGGAAATGGCTTAATCACAAATAACTTACAAACTCTTAGTTCTATGTAAACCAAAGAGGAGTTTTGCTAAGGCAAAACTCATATATACCTATCTACTTAGCAAAACATAGAGGGGAATCTAGAAATAGAGAAAGAAATATTTTATACATTCTCTTACAGGGGTGAAGGGTGAAAGGAAGGAGGAAATGAAAGAAGGAAAGAAGGCAGAAAGGGATGGAGAGTGAAAGGAAGGAGGAAATGAAAGAAGGAAAGAAGGCAGAAAGGGATGGAGAGTGAAAGGAAGGAGGGAATGAAGAAAGGAAAGAAGGCAGAAAGGGATCGAGGGTAAAAGGAAGGAGGGAATGAAGGAAGGAAAGAAGGCAGAAAGGGTTGGGGTGGAAGGAAGGAGGGAATGAAGGAAGGAAATAAGGCAGAAAGGGTTGGGGGAAGAAGGAAGGAAGGAGGGAATAAAAGAAGGAAAGAAGGCAGAAAGAGTTGGATGGTGAAAGGAAGGAAGGAATGAAGAAAGGAAAGAAGACATAAAGGGTTGGGGAGGAAGGAAGGAAGGAAGGAGGGAATCATAGAAGGAAAGAAGGCAGAAAGGGTTGGAGGGTGAAAGGAAGGAGGGAATGAAGGGAGGAAAGAAGGCAGAAAGGGTTGGGGAGGAAGGAAGGAAGGAAGGAAGGAAGGAAGGAAGGAGGGAATAAAAGAAGGAAAGAAGGCAGAAAGGGATTGAGGGTGAAAGGAAGGAGGGAATGAAGGGAGGAAAGAAGGCAGAAAGGGTTGGGGAGGAAGGAAGGAGGGAATAAAAGAAGGAAAGAAGGCAGAAAGGGACGGAGGGTGGGGGGAAAAAGTGAATGAATGAAGAAAAGAAGACAGAAAAGGGTGGAGGGTGGAAGGAAGGAGGGAATTAAGGAAGGAAAGAAGGCAGAAAGGGATGGAGGAAAGGAAGGATGAAAGGAAAAGAGGAAGTAAAGTAGGAAGGAAAGTAGAAAGAGAGGGAAAAAAGGAAGGCAGGAAGATAGGAAGGGGAGTAGGAAGGAAGGAAGAAAGGTGAGTATGAAGGAAGGAGGTGGAGGAAAAGATGAAGCGTGAAAGGAAAGATAGAAGGAAGTAAGGAAAGAAAGAAATGAATGTAGGCAGAAGGAAGGAGGGTGGAAGGAAAAGTTGGAAGGAAGAGAGGGATGGAGTAATGGAGGATGAAAGGGAGGATAGAAGGAATGAAAGAAGTAAGGGGGAGAGTGTGGAAGAAATTAATGCAAGAAGGAGGGAAGGAAAGAAGGAAGAGAGGACAGAAGACAAAGCCAAGGAGAGATGGAGGATGAACAAAAGAACTGCAGGACTGGAGCGAGGGCCGAAGGAAGGAAGGAAGAAAACAAAAGAACAGATAAAGAAAAGAGAGAAGGAGGGATGAAATTAAGAAAGAAAGAGAGGAAAGGAGAGATGGAGGACAAAAGTAAGTATAGAAGGAAGGAAAGAAGAAAGGGAGGGTGGAAGAAGCAAAGAATGGGGGAAGAGAGAGAAGGAAAGATACACAAATACACCCTACATTTCCTATAATGGGATCTTGTGCCGGTAGTTCATTTTATTGCAATTCCCTTTTAAAGGACTAATACTGAAAATAATATTGTATTCTGATATTACATGTATTAATAGGTATTCAGTGTTATGATTCAGTATAAAAAAAAAATAACTATGTGAATAAAATTACACCTGCCAGTATATTAGTGTTGCAGGCTTCATTCACACCTAAGTGCTCGTAAAACGCTCATCTCAAAAGTTCCAAAACGCCCAACAAGCAAAATCCCATTTATTTCAACCTGTTCACATATGAGCGTTTTGTCACCTGAAGCAAAATGCCTGAGGCCTCGTACACACGACCGAGTTTCTCGGCAAGAACCAGCAAGAAACTTGCTGGCAGAGATGTCTTGCCGAGAAATTCGTTCGTGTGTATGGTTTCTCGTCAAGAAAACCGACAAGTAATCTCGACGAGAAAATAGAGAACCTGCTCTCTATTTTCTCGTCGAGATTCTCGTCGGCATGTTTCTCGACGAGAAAAGTGAGTGTGTGTACACTTACCTGTCCTCCGGGAAGCCCGCGCATGTTCGAAATGAATTTGACGCATGCGCGGTAGCTTCCTAGGCATAGGTAGGGTATACCAAGATGGCGGCGTCGGCATCGAAGTCGATGACGTCACCGCGTACGCTCCATTCAAAGAACCGCGGGTTCTTTGAATCGAGCGTGTGTACACTCGGCCGGGACAAGTTTCTTGTCCAAGAATCTCGTCGAAAAAAACGACATGTTTTTTTCGACGAGAATCTCGGCCGTGTGTACGAGGCTTCAAGCTCAAAAAAGTACATGAGCTTATTTTTTTGTCAGATTACAAGCGTTTTTGGCCCCATAGACCTCAATAAAAATGCGTGACTTGAGCAGAAAAAACACTTGTAAAACGCTCGAAAAAAACACTCAAATAGCATCTCTCCCACCCCTAATTTCCTTTCCCTCTCCTTCCCCTAGTGCTTAAATTGGCTAAACAAAAACGCCCGAAGCTGTGAAAACACTTGTAATACACTTCAAAAATGCTTGTAAAAAGCTTGTAAAAAAGCGAAAAAAAAAAAAAAACGCCCGAAAAACTCTTAAAAACGATACGCTCAGGTGTGAATGCAGCCTTCCTGTCAGTTTTGCAGGACAGCCTGGTCTCTATAAAAAATCTGAATAAAAAAATATATATAAAGGCATAGGAGTTAAAGCAAAGCAATGTGTGAGCTGAATATTATCAGAGCACCATATTTTCTGCAATCGTCGTCATCCGAAGCTAAGTATTTAAGCATATATAAGTATATATATAGGTGCAAAGAACTCATCCAAGAGCAGAGGTCTTGAGATGAATTATTTTGTTATTTCTTGACCTTGCTGTCATCATCTGCTTTCCACAGCGCGGTGACGTGTGCTTGGCGTCGACCTTGACCTTTGAACGACAGAAGGCGTTAAAAATCTCTCCAATTAAATCCTGTACTCTTGAAAAGTTACAAGGAAAACAAGGCATGAATGTCCTTTAAAACCCAGTCTTAGCTGTAGGGAAAGTAACAAATTGCCAGCCAGCAAGCTGGCGATACAGAAAAGCAAATTCATTCTCTGAAAGACAACAGCCGGAGCCGCATTGTTCAATTATTTACCAGGACTAGAGGGTGATACCGTGTTAGGGAATTCTTTTTAACCCATGGCATCAAACCAGAAGGAAGAGAAAAAAAACTTTGATAGTACGGGCGTTTTCTTTATTCTGGAGTAATTTGTGAAATGTGTGCAGCCGCCACTCTAATGCCGCGTACACACGATCACTTTTCTCGTTGGGAAAAATTTCATTTTTTCTCTTGGACGAGAAAAACGGGCGTGTGTAGGCTCTCCAGCATTTTTCCCGACAAAAAAAACGACAAGAATCACGACGAGAAAAATTAGAACATGCTCTAATTTTTCTGGTCGCGAATCGCGGCATTTTTTTCCCGCGGCAGTTTTCCCATAGGGAAACACTGCTAGGGAGCCTACACACGGCCGGTTTTCTCGACCAAGAGAAAACATGTCGTGAAAAACGGCCGTGTGTAGGGGACCAAGCCGGTCCTCGTTTTTCCCGTCGGGTTTCACGGCGGTGTTTTCACCGCCGTGAAACTCGATCGTGTGTACACGGCATAATGATTGTAATTCCCTGTTGGCTCCCAGATTCACCTATCCTAATGTAGCGCCCTGCTCCTGTTGACCAGGCGCTATTATGTAAATTTAGTGGGTCATCTGAATTGTACATAGTTCAGAATGTAGTGTTTATGGCTAAATTAGCCTCTGTTCCAGCTTTGGCTGTGTTGGGAGCATTTCTGGTGGGCACTGTTAGGCGGCACTGGTGGACACTAATAGGTGGCACTGGTGGCCACTAATAGGCAGCACTGGTGGGCACTAATAGGCGGCATGGATAGCCGTACTGATGGGCAATGATGGGCATTGATGGGGGGCACTGATGGGCGACACTGATGGGCATTGATCGACAGCAGTGATGGGCATCACTAATAGGCGGCACTGATAGCCAGCACTGACTGGCATTGCTAATGGGCACTGATTGGTGGCAGTTGTGGGCAGTGATGGGCACTGATTGGTGCCACTGGTGGGCACTGATTGCTGGCACTGGTGGGCAATAGTGGGCACTGATTGGTGACACTCAATTTCTATACTGTAATCAGGGCACTGATGATCAGTGCCCTGATTACATCCCTAGATGTCCCCCTGCGTGGAGATGCCGCTGATCGGCTCTCCTCGCCACACACTCTGTCAGTCACTCCGATCACATGGTTAAAGAGATGCGGCTCTTTACACAGATCAGGGTCATGCCGTGTCCTAGCAACATGGCACGGCCGTGATCGCCGCACGTCCCCGTGGGCGCGCAAGAGTGGACGTTCTGAAACGCCGTCCCAGAACGAGAGCTGCACTGCTCCGCCGTCATTTGACGGTGGCCGTCTGCAAGCAGTTAATCTTGTACAGGTTAATGGTCAGAGGAAATATGGTGGCCCTCCTGCAGACTGGGCTGGAGGAGCTCCTTTACTTGGTACATAAAAATTTATCAAAATCTCCCTCAAGAAATCTATGAAGATAAATTATTTCCACTTTTTCAGACTTCTGGAACATTGTATGAGTTTTGTCTTATGATGACTTGTCTAGTGGACAGATTATACAAGTGAAAGTTGGTTTATGAGATTTGAATAGCCCTGGGTCTTCCTTCTAGGGAACTGGTGCCGAACTGTCTGGGTGGGCACTGACCTGAGTCACCTAGGCCTGTCTTGGTGACTTATTGTTAATTAGCTTACTGTTAATTAGATCAATGTTAGCTGTTAGATGCTAGCTGTTTATTAGCTTACTGTTTATGTTTACTGTTCATTAGATGTACTGCTATTACTGTTTGCAGTTTGCATTGTTTAGGGTAATGTGATCAAGCTCTTATCTGATTTTGTGAGTTATATATTCTGGGTAAATTTACAATACAATTAGTTAAAGTTTGCAACTAAGCTAGTGCCCTCTGGGGCGTGGCCAGGCAGCGGATGTAGTCAGACGCACATTCAGATCTCTACGCGGAAAATCCGCTATATTATCCTGAACGATTGCCCTACATCGCTGCAATTAAGGCTTGTCAGAAACCGGAAGCCTCCCCGGGTGTCCCTAGCTCCTTCTCCGTTACCTACCTGCCAGATGTCAGCCGTGAGAAGGCAAAACGCGGCCCGGACCCGAGACAGCATGACCCAAAAAAATAAGCTAGTGCCGTCTAGTTATTGGGTGCAATATTCAGCTAAAATACCTGGTTCCAGGGTAGAGGAAGCTGTATCTTGGCGGAGGCACCCAGGCTGGGTGCCAGGCGGCCAGTCACACACTCCTTTTAGAGAATACAGCACACAATATAATTTTGTAGTGCCAAGTAATTTGTATGGGATTTATTATTGATAACAAGAAAAGCAGTAACATAGATACCCCACAGCAAAATACACCCTCCGCAAAAACAATAGATCCCCCAGCAACAATGGACATGCTCAGCAACAGCAGACCCGTCCAGCAACCATAGATCCACCACAGCAAAAATACACCCCCAACAGCAACAATAGATCTCCCAGCAGCCAGCACCAATAGACCCTACAGTGGATTGCGGCATCCACAGCAGGCCATACAGTTATGTCATTTGAAGGTTTGGATTTAACCAAGCTGGTAAATCTGCTATGTCACATTATCCATGGAGTTCCCCTTTAAACTGAATGTAATGCACACGATCGGATTTTCTGTCGGAAAAACCTTGGATGGTTTTTCTGACGGAATTCTCCTCCAAGCTTGGCAAGCATACACACGGTCACACAAGAGTTCTCTGAACTTTCGACCGCCAAGAACGCAGTGACGTACAACACTACGACGAGCCGAGAAAATTAAGTTCAATGCTTCCGAGCATGCGTCGAATTGTTTCCGAGCATTCGTAGGAATATTGCGCGTCGGAATTGCTACAGACAATCGGATTTTCCGATAGGAAAAATTGAGAACCAGCTCTCAATCTTTTGCTGGCGCAAATTCCAACAGCAAAAGTCCTGGAGCCTACACACAGCCGGAATTTCCGACGAAAAGCTCACATCGGACTTTTGCTGGCGGAAATTCCGATCGTGTGTTAAGTTTGGACTTAAAGATTATTGCATCTAAAAAAAGTACAGAAAAGGTTAAAAGAAACTCAGCTTGTCACTTATAATGGGATACCAAACTTAGCGAGTGACCTTCATCTCGGGAGGAGAAAATACATTTGTGCCTAGAAGCGCAGTTCTGGCTGTGCGATGGAGGACGCGATCATCTCCAATTTATATTTTATAAAAGCTGTTTACAGGCCCAGCGAATAATAAACTTGATGCGCTAAAGAATCATTAGAGTTTTAGTATTACCCGCTTATGAAGAGAGACGTCTATAGAAGCTGTACATCCAGCAGAGTAAGATGTTACGAGGAGGCCCTTGTGAATTTGCGTTACAAACGTACACTTCATTTTGAGCGGGTTAATGTGAAGACCATGGAGTACGCATCAGCCCAGCCTCAGGAATTTACACATCAATTTGATTTTTGACAAAATGCAGCCTGGTGAAAATCAATGCGACCCTTTCAATGACAGCCTAAACAATATCAATCTCATTCCTGTAAAAGCTTGATGAAAAGACGGCTTATTGACATACGAGTAAGAAGTTTTTTCTTTGTATGTCTCTATTCTTTCTTAAAGGTATTTAGAAAAGAACAGATCCGAGAAATATGTATAGTTTAAAAAAGATACTTTAGATTTGAAAACGTTTTTGACAAGTGTCTCTTCTGTTACCTAACCCACCTCTCATCTGCCTTCTTCTCTCTTCCCCACCCGTCCATTCACTTACCTACCACTCTTCTTACCTCCTCTACCATCACCACTCAAATGATCCCGTATCTTCTACTTCCCATGCCTCCCCTGCCTTCGCCCTTTCCCTTCTTCTCCTCTTCTTCCCGCTGTACTACTCTCCTCAACACCCCTCCATTAACTTACCTTCCTCTCTTCATACCTCCTCTACCATCACCTCTCATCTAAGCCCCTCTCTTCTACTTCCCTCTCTTGCCTTTTCCCTTCTTCTCCTCTTCTTCCCTGTGTACTACTCTCCTCCCCACCTCTCCATTAACTTACCTTCCTCTCTTCATACCTCCTCTACCATCACCTCTCATCCAAGCCCCTCTCTTCTTCTTCCCTCCCTTGCCTTTTCCCTTCTTCTCCTCTTCTTCCCTGTGTACTACTCTCCTCCCTACCCCTCCATTAACTTACCTTCCTCTCTTCATACCTCCTCTACCATCACCTCTCATCCAAGCCCCTCTCTTCTTCTTCCCTCCCTTGACTTTTCCCTTCTTCTCCTCTTCTTCCCTGTGTACTATTCTCCTCCCCACCTCTCCATTAACTTACCTTCCTCTCTTCATACCTCCTCTACCATTGCCTCGCATCCAAGCCCCTCTCTTCTATTTCTCTCCCCTTTCTTGCCTTCTCCCTTTCCCTTCTTCTCCTCTTTTTCCCTCTGTACTACTCGCCTCCCCACCCCTCCATTGACTTACGTTCCTCTCTTCTTACCTCCTCTATCATCACCTCTTATCCAAGCCCCTCTCTTCTACTTCCCTCCCCTCTCCTGCCTTCTCCCTTTCCCTTTTTCTCTTCTTCTTCCCTCTGTACTACTCTCCTCCCCGTCCCTCCATTGACTTACGTTCCTCTCTTCTTACCTCCTCTACCATTGCCTCTTATCCAAGCCCCTCTCTTCGACTTCCCTCCCCTCTCCTGCCTTCTCTCTTTCCCTTCTTCTCCTCTTCTTCCTTCTGTACTACTTTTCTCCCCACTCCTCCATTCGCTTACCTTCCTCTCTTTTTACATCCTCTACCATCACCTCTCATCCAAGCCCCTCTTATCTACCCCCCTCCCCTCCCCTACCTTCTCCCTTTCCTTTCTTCTCCTCTTCTTCCCTCTGAACTACGCTTCTCCCCATCCCTCCATTCACTTACCTTCCTCTCTTCTTACCTCCTCTACCATCGCCGCTCATCCAAGCCCCTCTCTTCTAATTTCCTCTCCTCCCCTGCCTTCTGTCTTTCCCTTTTTTCTTCTCTTCTTCCCTCTGTTCTACACTTCCCCCCATCTTCCCCTCTTATTGACATTATTCTTCACTCCTCCCCACCCCTCTATTCACTTACCTCCTCTACCATCACCTCTCATCCAAGCCCCTCTCTTCTACTCCCTTCCCCTCCTCTGCCTTCTCACTTTCAATTCTTCTTCCCATTGGACTACACTTCTCCCCACCTTTCTATTCAATTATCTTCCCCTCTTTCTGACACTATTCTTCTCTACTCTCCACCTCTCCATTCAATTACCTTCCCCTCTTCTCCCCTCTATTCTTCTCTCCTCCCCACCTCTCTGTTCAATTACTCCTCTCTTCTCCTCCATCATGTTTAACATTGACTGCTCAAGCCCTAAAGAAGAGGGAATCCTTTTTCTTGGAAATATGTTGGCTGTATTTGATGCTCTTAACCAAGAAATGTTTTAAAAAGACCTTTAAACTTATGTATTAGGCTCTCCTCTGTACACATCCAAGAATGTACTTTCTCCTAAATATTTCCTCTTCCCCCATCTTTTCTCCTATCATCTACTCTCCTTCCCTTCTTCTCTCCTCTCTATTCCTGTCCTTTCCTTCCTCTCCCTTGCATTCCCTTTCCAATCTTATGTTCACTTCTTCAATACTTCCTTCTATTTAGGGCACTGTCCTCAGCAGAGGTGTCCAAAGACCTGGCATTCCTGTCAGTACTTTGTATGCCCGCAGGAATGTGCACTGGCACACAATGAGTGCACAAGGGTGCGCGTGGATGCACATTGGTGCCCGCATTCGTGCTAGCGCACAGGTGCATGCACAGATGTGCCCTAGAATGCTGGTGCATCATTGCGCATGCTCTCAGCACAGTTTGGTGGCAAGCGCTCTTTATAAGGAAGCCAGTCACTCTCTCCAATTGCTGGTTGATCTTTGGCTCCTCCAGTGCATTTGTTGCTGTGATCCCCTTGCTTCTGTGAATTTCTGTTACCGACTCAGCTTTTCCTGGACCTGTCTTCGGCCTGCCTCCCAAGCTGACCCCGGCTTGTTTTACGGATCTTTTCTCTCTGCTCTTCTGTGTATGACCCTGTCTGTCCACCTGACTACGCTTGCTCTGATCCCTACCTGGCGCCTGACCTTGGCTTCTCTCCTGTTCTCTGTGCTATTGAAGAGCTACGGTTTCTCATGGGTGCCACCTGTCTACAGACACCACTCCAGTGCATCAGCTGTACTCCTGGGTGTTCCTCTGACAAGCATCCTAGTCAGAACATCTCCGCAAACATTCCAGCAGAACAAGAATTAGCAGAGCGGACAAAGCATTCCGTACGCTCCGAGACCTCATGTTGTTGTATGAGGAGGGGGCTACAGATGATGATTCACCCCCCCAGGTTGCCCCTCGGGGGTCTTTATCTTTAAACAACCCCCCCCCCCATAGTCAACCATATCCTCAACCCACTACGTCAAAGACATTTAAATTAAGACCAGGTAAATTCCCAGATTTATTGACCTGTCCGGCCATTTGGGCATTTCTTTATCAGCCCATCAAGAACTTGAAACAACAGAAATGGCAGGAAATTCCCTCTAAGCTTACTTTGACTCAAATTTAAGTACCGAAGCAGCTACAAAAACGAACAGACGTCATTATTAAACCGTCCGATAAGGGCGGTAACATCGTTTTGATGTCTTACACCCATTATCAATCTATTTGCCATGTTGTACTTAACAACCATACGTGGTACAAACCAATTTCTTCTCTAGCTGTCCAGAAGTTCTCTGTTGAATTCCGGGGACTCTGCACAGAAACGTTTTGGCATGGATTGATAGATCGAGACACGTTGGATTACTTGATCATCAGGTTCCCACGTGTTCCCACTTTCTATACCCTGCCCAAAATCCACAAAAACTTAACCTCACCCCCTGGTAGACCCATAGTCTCGGGGATAGGATCATTAACTGAAAATGCCAGTAAATTTGTGGATTCCTTACTTATGCCCCATGTTCAGGGTCTGCCATCCTACCTATGAGACACTACTGATATTCTCAAACACATCAAGGGGATTCAGATACCTCCGGACGCCCTGCTCATGGTAGTTGATATCAAGGCCTTGTACTCGAGTATCCCCCACGAGCAGGGGTTCCGGACGACTGAATCCTTTCTGATGGAACAGTACCAAACTACATGGCCCCTTAATAACTTCATTTTAAATCTATTTGAATTCACATTGACAAGAAACTACTTCAAATTTATGGAACAATATTACTTGCAAACTCAGGGTGTTGCAATGGGGACCTCTTGTGCACCCTCATACGCTAATCTCTACCTCGGTGGCTGGTAGAGAATGGTATTTTCAGATGATGCTTTTGTACAATATCTTACCCATGTTCTTCTTTGGTATACATTCATTAATGACCTGTTCGTTGTATGGACAGGCCCTCAACACCTTCTAATAGCATTTATCCAACAATTAAATGCTAATAAACTGAATCTGCACTTCGCTTTCAGCCACGATGACAAACAAATTTAATTACTTGATTTGATGACTATCAAACAACCAGATGGAACTATTGGCACATATTTATATCGTAAACCCACAGCAGGGAATACACTGTTACATGCTTCTAGTGCACATCCTAAACCCCTTGTCCAGACTCCAGAGTATTCCCTATGTGCAATACATGCGTTTGTGCAGAAATTGCACAAGGTCCGATGACATTTGGGTACAGGCAGACCTCTTACACGAACGACTCCTACTTAGGGGATATTCATGGACCAACCTTAGGAAGGCATTCAATCGGGCTTTGTCCCATACAAGATCTTCACTACTATTTGACCCTTCCAAACCCAAACAGACTGATACGGCTAGGATTATCACCAAATACTCAGCCCACCTTAACCAACTCCAAAAGATTCTATCTGATCACTGGCGTCTGTTAGTTGACCACCACATTCTCGAAACATATGTCAGGACAACTCCTGAACTGGTTTTCCACAGGGCCTCTTCCCGCAGGGACTGTTTAACCAGTAGCCATTGCAACACTACAACATGACCCCTATCACGTTTTCGCAGTACTTCCCGATGTGGACAATGCCCACGTTGCCCCTGGGTATTAGAAGGCACTACATTCCAATTACCCAATGGTGAAATCTTTTCACCCCGCACCCAAGCCAATTGTGGCACGATTGGGGTTATATATTTAATGATATGTACCTGCAATGCCTTCTATGTGGGTAAAACCATTTGGGAACTCCGCCAACGAATAGGTGACCATCTTTATTATTCCACCAATGAAAAAATGACTACCAATGGACGCCACATTGGACTATACCACAGTCATGCAGAAATGTTGTTACACTTTATTGATTGGCATTGTTACTGCTGCTTGTCACTACTGATCGCAACTCTATTTTTTCTTCTCCTCCTCGTCCCTTCTCCTCTTCTTTCTCCTCCTCTTCCCTTCTCCTCTTCTCTTCCTCTTTCCCTCTCATCTCCTCTACTCTTCTTTACTCAACTATATTTCCTTGTAAAGACATGTTTGGAGACCTATACTGTGAAATCACAAATTGTGAAATCACACTACATAAACTTTTCAACTTTCAGTGACCTGAGCACAAGAGAGCACACAATACCAGCCTAGAATTTCCACCAATGTCTGTCACAAAACCTTTCAACCTTTGAGATAACCATGATTCGTGCAGGAAGCTAAGGACAAACAATAACAGAGAAGGAACACGGTTGGAAAAATGAACAACAAATGATAATAAAATGTTATAAATAACCGGCACTATAAGAAAAGTACAGGAGTTTGAAGAGTTTAAGAGTTTTAAAAGTTCCTAAGTGAGCTTCTTTGAAGAGAAGACTCAGTTCCAAAGTGTCTCTATTTTTTTTTCTTTCATTTGTGTATACTTCAGTAATTCCTTTGTAACTAAGTATTTTTCTATGCAAAGACAACTTAACAAAAATGTGACTGGTTGTAGGTAGAAGGTGTGTAGAAAGTTGATAAAGAAAATCTAAAAACTTGAGCTCGCAATTTTTGAAAGGCAATAATGTTTGTTTGTTTTTTTACAGAGATATCGTTTAAAGTTCTATTATTGTTTGAAGTCAATAAATATATCTCCATAGAACACAATGTAGCAAACTTCCATGGAGGTCAAGTATACGGGATGAATTGGATCTTCATGAAACTTTAATGCATAGCCAAAAGGACAACACAATGCAGGCTGGCTAAAACTTTACAGAGAGAGAACTGAGATAGACTGGATTTAAAAATGACTGCATGTCTCAGTTAAAATTTAACAAAGTTTATGTGGGTTTTCACATTAGGGTCCCCCCTTCACATCAGAGGTTTCCCAATTAATCTCAAAGGTCCCCCAATCACATCAGCATCCCCCTTCCTATCAGAGTCCCCCTTTACATTAGAAAGCCTCTCCCTTCAGAGGTTCCCCATCATATCAGAAGCCCCCAATCACACCAGAGCCCCCCCCCTTCACATTAAAGTCGTTCCATCATATAAGAGCCCCTTCACATCAGATGTACCCCCAATACATCAAAGGTCCCCCAATCACAGCAGGGTACCCTTTCACATCAGAAGCCCAAATAATATCAGAGCCTTCCTTCACATTATAGGTTCCCCCATCACATCAGAGGTCCCCTAATCACATCAGAGTCTCCCCTTCACGTAAGAGTCAACTCTTCACATTAGAGGCCCCACATCAAACACATCAGAGTTTTTCAGTAAATCAGAGAGCCCCTATACATCAGGGCCCCTTCACATCAGAGTCCCCCCATCACAGAGCCCCAAAAATTACAAATTCCACCCAGACAGAGGCCCTTAGTCACACACCTCCCCCCCCCCACCATCACAGAATCTAGGGTTTCACCGATACCAGTATCGGTATCAGTATCAGTGCCAATACTAAGTATTTGCACGAGTATCAGTACTCGTGAAAATGCACCGATACCTGAAACCGATGCTTTCAGGCTTGGTTCTTTGAGCTCTAAGTGGGACTCCCCCACTAACAGCTGAAATGTAAAATAAAGGCAATTATCGGTTGTTAAGGAGCAGGGCCGCCGCGTCCTTAACAACCCATGACTCATTCAGCTTTCAGTGGGATTCCCTTGTTGACAACTGAAGTGTTAAAGAAGTCCAGTAATTGGAGCTGTCAAAAAAAAAAAAAAAAGCAGTCAGCAATATTTATCAACAACATTGCTCACCTGCTGAAACAGTAACATACAAATAAACATTGTTTCTCTTTGTATCTTTGTTTCTTCATCTGCAGATCAAAGGAATTAACTTCGATATGCAGATTAAGTCAGTTTAAAACAACCTGTGTTATTAAATGTCCCTCGGTTTAACCCTTATTTACTCTAATCAGCCTTAATTAACTCCCTATTCTCCTCCATTCAATTATTTTTTCCTGCTTTTTTTTTTTTTTTTTGTTCATATCTATTTTATAAATGATAAACAAATAAAACATTTTTTGTTTGCTTTTTTCATTTATATTTTTACACATTTAACATATATTTACACATTTCGCATTGAAAAAGCACACAATTTGAAAAAAAAATCTATTTATTTCATTTGAAAATAACTTTTCAATGCTTTGTACCATTGCTGACAGCTGAAGTGAAAACAAAACAGTTGCAGTAGGTATCGATAATTGGTATCGGCGAGTACTAAAAAAAAAAGTATTGGTATCGGTGCATCCCTAACAGAGCCCCCCAATCATACAATCCTTGTTTCACATAAAAGGTGTAGAAGATCTGGAGGTATTCCCTTCCCTTCTCTTCTCTTCTTAAAGCAGGGGCCTCCTATACAATAAAACCCCCCATCACATCATAGTCCCCCAATCACACAGTCCTCACTTAACATAAGAGGTGTAGAAGATCTGGAGGTCTTCCCATCCCTTCCCTTCCCTTCCCTTCACTTCCCTTCTCTTCTCTTCTTAAATCAGAGACCTTCTATACATAAAAGCCCCAATCACACAGTCCTCACTTAACATAAGAGGTGTAGAAGATCTGGAGGTCTTCCATTCTCTTCTCTTCTCTCCCCAATCACGCAGTCCTCACTTAACATAAGAGGTGTAGAAGATCTGGAGGTCTTCCATTCTCTTCTCTCTTCTTCTCTCCCCAATCACACAGTCCTCGCTTCACATCAGAGGTGTAGAAGGTCTGGAGGTCGTCCCATCCCTTCCCTTCCCTTCTTTTCTCTTCTCTTCTCTTCTTAAATCAGAGGCCTTCTATACATAAAAGCCCCAATCACACAGTCCTCACTTAACATAAGAGGTGTAAAAGATCTGGAGGTCTTCCATTCTCTTCTCTTCTCTCCCCAATCACACAGTCCTCACTTAACATAAGAGGTGTAGAAGATCTGGAGGTCTTCCATTCTCTTTTCTCTTCTTCTCTCCCCAATCACACAGTCCTCGCTTCACATAAGAGGTGTAGAAGATCTGGAGGTCTTCCCATCCCTTCCCTTCCCTTCACTTCCCTTCTCTTCTCTTCTTAAATCAGAGACCTTCTATACATAAAAGCCCCAATCACACAGTCCTCACTTAACATAAGAGGTGTAGAAGATCTGGGGGTCTTCCATTCTCTTCTCTTCTCTCCCCAATCACACAGTCCTCACTTAATATAAGAGGTGTAGAAGATCTGGAGGTCTTCCATTCTCTTCTCTCTTCTTCTCTCCCCAATCACACAGTCCTCGCTTCACATCAGAGGTGTAGAAGGTCTGGAGGTCGTCCCATCCCTTCCCTTCCCTTCTCTTCTCTTCTCTTCTTAAATCAGAAGCCTTCTATACATAAAAGCCCCAATCACACAGTCCTCACTTAACATAAGAGGTGTAAAAGATCTGGAGGTCTTCCATTCTCTTCTCTTCTCTCCCCAATCACACAGTCCTCGCTTCACATCAGAGGTGTAGAAGGTCTGGAGGCTGCCACCTACCCTGGATCAGAGTCATGAATTGCCATGGTGCAGGTGAGTTGGCTGCTATTACCATGGCAACAGATGACGCTGTGTATCCTAGCCCTTTAGCATCATTGGTTGTTATGGTGCTGGTGGCCAGACATGCCATTCATGGCGCTGATTCAGGGCAAACGAGGTCCTATGTTAACACACCCTGGGGGCACCCAGATTGCACCCCACAGTGCTGTGGCACTCCAAATCAAAAACTCTGATGAAATATAAGACAAAAAAGTCTAAGTGAAGGGACTTTGAACTTTCTCCAAAATCAATCGTTCGAGTACTGCATTGGGAGATAATGCAAATATTCCCCATCAAGTCAGCATAAAATACTTCAAAGCCTTGTACACACGATCGGCTTTACCAATGAAAACAGTCCGATGGACTTTTTTCATTGGACAAACCGATCGTGTATGGGTCCCATCGGTCTTTTTTCCATCGGTGATTAAAAATAGAACATGTTTTAAATTTATCCGATGGAAGAAAAAAAACTATAGCAAATTCCGATCGTCTGTGTGGAACTCCATCGTAGAAAAAACCCACGCATGCTCAGAATCAAGTCGACGCATGCTCAGAAGCATTGAACTTAATTTTTCTCGGCTCGTTGGAGTGTTTTACGTCACGACGTTTGGGACTGTCGGATTTTCGACTGATGGTGTGTAGGCAAGACTGATGGAAGTTAGCTTCATCGGAAATCCAATGGAAAAATCCATCGGATTTTATTCCATCGGAAATCCGATCGTGTGTACAGGGCTCAACTGTTTTAACATTTTGGTTAAAGCTGAACTCCTGGCATATACAGTATAAAGTTGCAATTTGGTGCAGAACTGTAATCATTAAAGTAGGAGTCTAGTCAAATACTATCTAAGCTTAAACCTGCTCTCACCCCCATTCTAAGCCCTTTACTAACTACCCTGTAAAGGAAAGAGGTCTATACTTTCCTATTCTGAAGGCGCTCTGGTCCGGTCATGTGATCTCCCCAGCGGCCGGCTTTAGTGAAGAGGAGAGATTGCTGGGAATGACTGCAGAGCCTGGGCGATGATGTCACCCATAGACTTACTATGGGGCATCCATTGTCGGCTGTCCCTCCTCTACACTGAAGGTATCCACTAGAAGATCCCATAAATCCTGTAAATTGCTGGGTGGGGCCTCGATAGATTATATATATATATATATATAGATTGTATGTATGTATATATATATATATATATATATATATATATATATATATACATACATAATCTCACAAAAGTGAGTACACCCCTCACATTTTTGTAGATATTTTATAGCTTTTCATGTGACAACACTGAAGAAATTACACTTTGCTACAATGTAAAGTAGGGAGTGTACAGCTTGTATAACAGTGTAAATTTGCTGTCCCCTCAAAATAACTCAACACACAGCCATTAATGTCTAAACTGCTGGCAACAAAAGTGAGTACACCCCTAAGTGAAAATGTCCAAACTGGGTCCATAGTGTCAATATTTTGTGTGGCCACCATGATTTTCCAGCACTGCCTTAACCCTCTTGGGCATGGAGGTCACCAGAGCTTCACAGGTTGCCACTGGAGTCCTGTTCCCCTCCTCCATGACGTCATCACAGAGCTGGTGCATGTTGGAGACCTTGCGCTCCTCCACCTTCTGTTTAAGGACGCCCTACAGATGCTCAATAAGATTTAGGTCTGGAGACATGCTTGGCCAGTCCATCACCTTTACCCTCAGCTTCTTTAGCAAGGCAGTGGTCGTCTTGGAGGTGTGTTTGGGGTCGGTATTTGTCACTTGTTTTTTTACTCCTCACCTGGTTGCCGCCACACACGCTTGACACCATCTGAACCAAATAATGTTCATCTTGGTCCCATCAGACCACAGGACATAGTTCCAGTAATCCATGTCCTTAGTCTGCTTGTCTTCAGCAAACTGTTTGTGGGCTTTCTTGTGCATCATCCTTTCTTCTGGGACGACAGTCATGTAGACCAATTTGATGCAGTGTGCAGCGTATGGTCTGAACACTGACAGGCTGACCCCCCACCCCTTCAACCTCTGCAGCAATGTTGGCAGCACTCATACCTCTATTTCCCAAAGACAAACTCTGGATATGATGCTGAGCACGTGCACTCAACTTCATTGGTCGACCATGGTGAGGCCTGTTCTGAGTGGAACCTGTCCTGTTATAGCGCTGTATGGTCTTGGTCACCGTGCTGCAGCTCACTCAGGGTCTTGGCAATCTTCTTATAGCCTGGGCCACCTGTATGTAGAGCAACAATTTTTTTTTTCAGATCCTCAGAGAGTTCTTTGCCATGAGGTGCCATGTTGATCTTCCAGTGACCAGTATGAGAGAGTGAGAGTGATAACAGCAAATTTAACACACCTGTTCCCCATTCACACCTGAGACCTTCTAACACTAACGAGTCACATGACACCGGGGAGGGAAAATGGCTAATTGGGCCCAACTTGGCCATTTTTACTTAGGGGTGTACTCACTTTTGTTTCCAGCGGTTTAGACATTAATGGCTGTGTGTTGAGTTATTTTCAGGGGACAGCAAATTTACACTGTTCTACAAGCTGTACACTCACTACTTTACATTGTATCAAAGTGTCATTTCTTCAGTGTTGTCACATGAAAAGATAGAAGAAAATATTTACAAAAATGTGACTGAGGGGTGTACTTACTTTTGTGAGATACTGTGTGTATATATATATATATTAGGGCTGTGGAAATTAACTATTAATTCCTCGATTAATCGATTAATTTTTTTGATCGATCAAAATTCTTTTGATCGGTACTCACTACTTTACATTGTAGCAAAGTGTCATTTCTTCAGTGTTGTCACATGAAAAGATAGAATAAAATATTTACAAAAATGTGAGGGGTGTACTCACTTTTGTGAGATACTGTATATATATATATATATATAGTGGGTACGGAAAGTATTCAGACCCCCTTAAATTTTTCACTCTTTGTTATATTGCAGCCATTTGCTAAAATCATCTAAGTTCATTTTTTTCCTCATTAATGTACACACAGCACCCCATAGTGACAGAAAAACACAGAATTGTTGAAATTTTTGCAGATTTATTAAAAAATAAAAACTGAAATATCACATGGTCCTAAGTATTCAGACCCTTTGCTGTGACACTCATATATGTAACTCAGGTGCTGTCCATTTCTTCTGATCATCCTTGAGATGGTTCTACACCTTCATTTGAGTCCAGCTGTGTTTGATTATACTGATTGGACTTGATTAGGAAAGCCACACACCTGTCTATATAAGACCTTACAGCTCACAGTGCATGTCAGAGCAAATGAGAATCATGAGGTCAAAGGAACTGCCTGAAGAGCTCGGAGACAGAATTGTGGCAAGGCACAGATCTGGCCAAGGTTCCAAAAAAAATTCTGCTGTACTTAAGGTTCCTAAGAGCACAGTGGCCTCCATAATCCTTAAATGGAAGACGTTTGGGACGACCAGAACCCTTCCTAGAGCTGGCTGTCCGGCCAAACTGACCTATCGGGGGAGAAGAGCCTTGGTGAGAGAGGTAAAGAAGACCCCAAAGATCACTGTGGCTGAGCTCCAGAGATGCAGTCGGGAGATGAGAGAAAGTTGTAAAAAGTCAACCATCACTGCAGCCCTCCACCAGTCGGGGCTTTATGGCAGAGTGGCCCGACGGAAGCCTCTCCTCAGTGCAAGACACATGAAAGCCGCATGGAGTTTTCTAAAAAACACCTGAAGGACTCCAAGATGGTGAGAAATAAGATTCTCTGGTCTGATGAGACCAAGATAGAACTTTTTGGCCTTAATTCTAAGCGGTATGTGTGGAGAAAACCAGGCACTGCTCATCACCCGTCCAATACAGTCCCAACAGTGAAGCATGGTGGTGGCAGCATCATGCTGTGAGGGTGTTTCTCAGCTGCAGGGACAGAACGACTGGTTGCAATCGAGGGAAAGATGAATGCGGCCAAGTACAGGGATATCCTGGATGAAAACCTTCTCCAAAGTGCTCAGGACCTCAGACTGGGCCAAAGGTTTACCTTCCAACAAGATAATGACCCTAAGCACACAGCTAAAATAACAAAGGAGTGGCTTCACAACAACTCCATGACTGTTCTTGAATGGCCCAGCCAGAGCCCTGACTTAAACCCAATTGAGCATCTCTGGAGAGACCTAAAAATGGCCGTCCACCAACGTTTACCATCCAACCTGACAGAACTGGAGAGGATCTGCAAGGAGGAATGGCAGAGGATCCCCAAATCCAGGTGTGAAAAACTTGTTGCATCTTTCCCAAAAAGACTCATCAAAAGGGTGCAAATACTAAATACTGAGCAAAGGGTCTGAATACTTAGGAGCATGTGAGATTTCAGTTTTTCTTTTTTAATAAATCTGCAAAAATGTCAACAATTCTGTGTGTTTCTGTCAATATGGGGTGCTGTGTGTACATTAATGAGGAAAAAAAGAACTTAAATGATTTTAGCAAATGGCTGCAGTATAACAAAGAGTGAAACATTTAAGAGGGTCTGAATACTTTCCGTACCCACTGAATATATATTTGTATATATATACACAGTATATATATATATATTATCTTTGTACCGGACTTCTTTTATAACAATGTAATAATTTCATTAGCAAAAGCTGCATAAATCAAGGTTTTATTTTGAATGCTTTTGCGGCGCTGTACAAGATCCGGGTGTGAGGGGACCTGATTCTGTCTTGTGTTAGCGAGCTCCATTTCTGCCCTCCAGTACAAATGAATTTTTAGCAGCTTCTTCGGCGACTTATTCCAGGTTTTCACACTGTTAAATATTTATTAATAACACCATTGAAAGGTTGGAATCCGGGGCGAGCGGATTAGATTGAAGGAAACCTCTCAATAAGAATACGGCACGGCTGAACGCGACAAAGCGGTCACTGACACCTGGCAAGGTTGAGCTAAATGTCCGGCCCTGACAGCAGAAACGACATATCTCATTAAAGGTGTTGAATGGATTCTATACGAGGCGGACAAAAGGGACTTTAATGAGTGTGACCTTCCTGGGTGACATCCGGAGAATTGGACGTTTTTGCCGCTTATGGAAAAAAAAATTAACGTGTTACCTTATTTTTAAATTGGCTCAGGGAACTTTTCCCACCAGAAGTGATCTCTCCTTCTCTTTTATACTTAATGCTAAGCAGCAATATTTTATTTTCCAGTCTTAGGCTGACCATACGCTGGGCCGGTGCTACCACTAGGCAAACTAGGCAGCCGCCTAGGGCGCACTGCTGCCTAGAGCGCCCAGCCACTGGTGTTCCTACTCTCTTCGCTCTGCAGCAAGCAACTAAGTCTCAGCATCAGCAGGCAGCTGTTGCTCCATTCGCACATAGTGTCAGAGGCGCAGAGGCGGCGGAGAACTTTGTCTGTGTCCCGACTTTCGAATGAATGGAAGCAAGTAAACATTTATTGATGGGCACTGGTAGGCTGCATTGATGGGCGCTGGTGAAGCTGCATTTTATGGGCGCTTGTGAGGCTTCATTTGATGGGCGCTTCATTAAAAAATGTTGGGAATACATGGGTAGGGCAAAGGGGGTGGAGTCAGGGGTAGAGCAAAGGGGGGCAGCAAAATTAGGTTTCACCTAGGGTGTCAAATATTCTTGCACCAGCCCTGACCATACGCTATACAATCTGATTGTACAATCTCCCAGATCTAGATCTAGCGTAGTGAAGGGTCTGCCTGGTTTGATTGTTTAGGTCCCCCCCTATATTTTGTTAAAGTTAAAGGAGACTGTACAGAGATGGCTAGCTGTAAGCAGGGCTGCTGTTAGAAATCATGGGGCCCCGTACAACCTAGCTGACAGGAACAGTAAACAAGCCTAACAGGCGGCTCCAGCCGCATCAACGAACCACTTATTCATGCAACCAGAATACCCATGAGCAAGACTCCTTATTTATGTTTTTGTTAACACTTTCCCGCCCGACCTATAGCAGAATGATGGCCAGGCGATGGCTTTACCGTTCTGACTGTATGGCCTCGTACACACGGCCGAGATTCTCGTTGAGAAAAACATGTCGTTTTTTTCGACGAGATTCTTGGACAAGAAACTTGTCCCGGCCGAGTGTACACACGCTCGTTTCAAAGAACCCGCGGTTCTTTGAAAGGAGTGTACGCGGTGACGTCATCGACTACGTCGAGCATGCGCTCGTCACATTCGATGCCGGCGCCGCCATCTTGGTACACCCTACGTATGCCTAGGAAGCTACCGCGCATGCGTCAAATTCATTTCGAACATGCGCGGGCTTCCGGGCGGACAGGTAAGTGTACACACACTCACTTTTCTCGTCGAGAAACACGCCGAGGAGAATCTCGACGAGAAAATAGAGAGCAGGTTCTCTATTTTCTCGTCGAGGTTTCTTGTCGGTTTTCTCGACGAGAAACACGCTAGCAGCGTACACATGACCGATTTACTCGGCAAGACCTCTCTGCCAGCAAGTTTCTTGCTGGTTCTTGCCGAGAAAATCGGTCGTGTGTACGAGGCCTTTGTCATATGACATCCTTCAGAACGGGCTTCTCATGCGTGCCCCCGGGGGGCCATAGTGTGGCGATCGGTGGTGGGTCTTGTCTCTCGGACACAGCCCATCACTGGTCATGGCAAAGAGCTTGTAACGTGGGCTCTTTATCATGCGATCAGCTGTGTCCAATCACAGGTGATCATAATGTAAATAGGAAATGACAGATATCGGCATTGCTTTCCTCATGCTGACAGTGTGCGAGCAGAGCCGATAAGTGACATTCCTCAGTGGGGACATCTGCACTGATAGTCAGCGCCATGATTATCAGTGCTGCCCCATCAGTGCTGCCCTTCAGTGCCCATCAGTTGTGCCTGTCAGTGCCCATAAGTGCTGCCAATCAGTGTCCATCAGTGATGCCTGTCAGTACCCATCAGTGCTGCCAGTCAGTATCCATCAGTGAGTCCTGTCAGTGCCCATCAGTGATGCCTGTCAGTGCCCACCAGTGCTGCCAATCAGTGCCCATCAGTCCCGATTATCAGTTCCTATCATTGCTGCCTATTAGGGATGGGCTATCTGTTCGAGTCAAACATGAGTTCGACTCGAACATTGGCTGTTCGCCCGTTCGCCGAACAGCGAACAAATTGGGGTGTTCGCGGCAAATTCGAGAAGCCGCGGAACACCCTTTAAAAGTCTATGGGAGAAATCTAAAGTGCTATTTTTAAAGGTTAATATGCAAGTTATTGTCATAAAAAGTGTTTGGGGACCCGGGTCCTGCCCCAGGGGACATGCATCAATGCAAAAAAAAAGTTTGAAAAACAGCAGTTTTTTCGGAAGCAGTGATTTTAATAATGTTTAAAGTGAAACAATAAAAGTGAAATATTCCTTTAAATTTCATACCTGGGGGGTGTCTACAGTATGCTTGTAAAGTAGTGCATGTTTCCCGTGTTTATAACAGTCTCTGTACAAAATGATATTTCTAAAGGAAAAAAAGTAATTTAAAACTACTCGCGGCTATAATGAATTGTCGGGTCCCGGCAATACAGATAAAAGTAATTGAAAGTCATTGATAAATAAAAAAAAATGTGTGGGGGTCCCCCCAAATTTCATTACTAGGCCCTTCAGGTCTGGTATGGATATTAAGGGGAACCCTGCGCAAAATAAAAAAAAATGGCGTGAGGTTCCCCCCAAAAGTCCATACCACACCTGAAGTCTGGTATGGGTTTTAAGGGGAACTCCGCGGCAAAAAAAAATAAAAATGGCGTGGGGTCCCCCCAAAAATCCATACCAGACCCTTATCCGAGCACGCAACCTGGCACGCTACAGGAATAGAGGGGGGGGGACGAGAGAGCGCCCCCCCTCCTGAACCATACCAGGGCACAAGGGCCTCATCCCCACATCCCTTGCCCGGTGGTTGTGGGGGTCTGCAGGCGGGGGGCTTATCGGAATCTGGAAGCCCCCTTTAACAGATCCAGATCCCGCCCCCCAATGTGAATTAGTAAGGGGTACATTGTACCCCTACCATTTCACCAAAAAAAAAGTGTCAACATTTTAAAAACCACAGGAGATGGCTTGGGAGTCCTTTATTAACAATAAAAAATAAAAAAGAGATTCCAGCGATGTAATCCAATAAATCCATCCTAGATCTCCAGCGATGTAATCCAATTCTCGATCTCCAGCGATGGATGATCTCCAGCGACTCCAGCGAGGAACACGCACACGATCCTGCCTCCCGGAGGCAGGATCGGGAAATGACGCGGTGCCAGCCTGACATCTCTTATGTAGCTGAGGGTGTGGCCACCCGTCACGTGATCCCGTCCCCCTCTGATGCAAGGGAAAACGCCAGGGTTTCCCAGTGACGTGTACGGGTGACCCCGCCTCCCTCTGCATCAGAGGGGGCGGGGTCATCCGTACACGTCACTGGGAAACCCCGCTTCATTCCCTGATCCTGCGTCCGGTGGAGGCAGGATCGTGTGAGTGTTCCTCGCTGGAGATCATCCATGGCTGGAGATTGAGAATTGGATTAAATCGCTGGAGATCTAGGATGGATTTATTGGATTACATTGCTGGAATCTCTTTTATTTTTTATTTTTTTATTTTTAATAAAGGACTTGTCCCAAGCCGTCTCCTGTAGTTTTTAACATTTTGACACTTTTTTTGTGTGAAATGGTAGGGGTACAATGTACCCCTTACCAATTTACATAGGGGCGGCCGGGATCTGGTGGTCCCCTTTCTTAAAGGGGGCTTCCAGATTCCAATAAGCCCTCCGCCCGCAGACCCCCACAACCACCGGGCAAGGGTTGTGATGGTTGTGGGGATGAGGCCCATGTTGAGGGCATGTGGCCTGGTATGGTTCAGGAGGGGGGGAGCTTTGGTCCCCCCTCTTTTCCTGCGGCCTGCCAGGTTGCGTGCTTGGATAAGGATCTGGTATGGGTTTTTGGGGGGAACCCCACGCCATTTTTTTTTATGTGACGCGGAGTTCACCGCAAAATCCATACCAGACCTGAAGGGTCTGGTATGGATTTTTGGGGGGGAACCCCACGCCATTTTTTTTTAAATTTGGCGCAAGGTTCCCCTTAATATCCATACCAGACCTGAAGAGCCTGGTAATGGAATTTGGGGGGGACCCCCACACATTTTTTTTTTATTTATCAATGACTTTCAATGACTTTTATCTGTATTGCCGGGACCCGACAATTCATTATAGCCGCAAGTAGTTTTAAATTACTTTTTTTCCTTTAGAAATGTCATTTTGTGCAGGGACTGTTATAAACACGAGAAACATGCGCTACTTTGCAGGCATACTATAGACACCCCACAGGTACGAAATTTAAAGGAATATTTCACTTTTATTTTTTCACTTTAAGCATTATTAAAATCACTGCTCCCGAAAAAACTTCAGTTTTTAAAACTTTTTTTTGCATTGATACATGTCCCCTGGGGCAGGACCTGGGTCCCCAAACACTTTTTATGACAATAACTTGCATATTAACCTTTAAAATGAGCACTTTTGATTTTTCATGTTCGTGTCCCATAGACTTTAACGGTTCGAACTAATTTTTTGCCTGTTCGCATGTTCTGCATGCGAACTGAACCGGGGGGTGTTCGGCCCATCCTTACTGCCTATCAGTCCCTATCAGTACAGCCTATCAGTGCCCATAAAGCTGGATTCACACCTATGCATTTTTAGTGCTTTTTGCATTTTGCAGATTTGCAAAAAGCACTAAGAATGCATAGGTGTGAATCCAGCCTGATTGCTGCCTATCAGTACCCGTAAGTGCTGCCTATCAGTGCCCATCAGTGCTGCATATCAGTGCCCATCAGTGCCTCATATTAGTGCCTCCTCATCAGTCCCACCTCATCAGTGCCATCTCATCAGTGCCTGTCAGTGCAGCCTCATCAGTCCACATCAGTGAAAGAGAAAAATTACTTATTTACAAAATTTTATAACAGAAAGTAATAAAAACTTTTTTTTTTCAAAATGTTCAGTCATTTTCTGTTTGTTTAGCAAAAAATAAAAAACCCCAGTGGTGATTATATACCACCAAAAGAAATCTGTCTTAAAAAAAATGATAAAAATTTTGTTTGGGTACAGCGTTGCATTACCGCGCAATTGTAATTTAAAATGTGACAGCGCTGAAAGCTGAAAATTTACTTGGGCAAGAAGGGGGTCAAGTGCCCAGTATTGAAGTGGTTAATTATTTTTTTACAATTTTAGTTTTGTTTATTTTTTGAACAGCCCTGTGGGGGTTGGTGAAAAATCAAGGGTCTGAACAGACACCCAACATCTCACTTTTGAGACAAAAAGAGATTGAGGACACAGAATCCTCAATCCTTTCTCTGCAGCCTCAGCTGCAGAGTGAATGAACAGGAAGCACTCTGTACAGGGGCTCCCTGTTTAATCCCAAACTGAAGCATTGTAAACACAGGGAGGGCCACAGGGGGATTGGTTTCAGTAATTGCGCCCACTCCTGCTGCTCTGGGACCCCGCCCACTTTTTACTCGGTGCAACCTCATCTTTTTATAAAATTAAATCTGAGTGTATTTTTTGCTTTTGCTTAACAAATATTGTGGTAATATCATGTGAAATCAAAATTTGGAACTACAGTCAATTAATTCTCTGGGGTCTCTGCTTTCAGATAGCTCTAGTAGCGAAAGGTTTAACTCTTTTGTTGCCAGATCCCTACGTCGTACAGACCTGACAGCGGGGGGGGGGGGGGGGGGTTGGGGGTTTACACACATTGGCACCGGGATTGTGTGTAAATCTGACAAGAAGACCCCTGCCTGTAAGGTGGAAACATTCGGGCCAACCGATTTCTTCTACACATCCCCGGTACCGGCGCCCCACCATGTATCCCATGCTCCACTTGCCCATCTGTGGGCCTGAGATCAACACGTCTGCTCCCCTCCTACTGCCGGGTCAGCCCTTCTGTGTTCCAGGCCAGCATGGCTGGGAAAGAATGTAATGCAATACAATCTGAATTGCATTACATTCAGTGGAGCACAGGGGAGACATTGGGCATATTTTAAACCCTGGATGTCTCGTTAAAGAGAACCTGTCACCAAAAAATCATCAGATAGGGGTCTTTTTGTCCCCTATGTGATAAAAAAAATAAAATAAAGATACACTTAAGCACATAAAATATTCCCCCAAAAAATTCTGAGGCACTCCACCCCCACATATACGCATGTACGAATGTAAAAGCATGCATCGGGGTGCAATCAGGGGTGCATCTACTAGAAGGCAAACAAGGCGTTTGCCTCGGGCAGCATTTTTCAGGGGGGAGAGAATGGGAGAACCTCCTGGTGTAGTATGGGGAGATCTGTGAGCCCCCCTCTCTCTCACCCCCTCTCTCTCCCCCTCTCACTTTCTCACCCTCTCTCTGACTCACTCACTAACTCACCCTCTCTCTCACCCCCCACCACTCTCTCTCTCTCCCCCACCTCTTTCCCCATCCCTCTCTCTTACCCCACTCTCTCTCTCAAACCCTCTATCTTATCCCCCCTTTTCACCCCCTTCCCTGTCTCTCTCTCACCCCACTCTGTCTCACCTTCCCTCTCTCACCCTCTCTCTCTCACCCTCTCACCCCTGTCTCTCTCTCTCTCTCCCCAACCACTCTCTCTCCCCCCACCTCTTTCCCTGTCCCTCTCTCTCACCCCCTCTCTCTCTCTCAAACCCTCGCTCTTACCCCCATCTTTCTCACCCCCCTCCATGTCTCTCTCTCACCCCCACCCCCTGTCTGTCTCTCTTAACCCCCTCTCTCTCTCTCTCTCACACCTCCTCTCTCTCTCCCCCACCTCTGAAAAGGTGGGGATCCTGATAGGAGCCTAAAGAAGAAGGGGTGGAGTTTACAGATGGAAGGGTTTATCTTGAACAGGAAGGAGGGTGCTCAATTGTAGTCTTGCTTAGGGCAGCATAAAACCAAAATACACCACTGAGCATAATTTGATGTGTTTGTGTGCCCTAAACCTCTCCGGTAATATTGTCTGACATAAAAAAATTGGAACTACCGCTATTTTATTCTCTAGAGTGTCTGCTTTCAGAAAATATATAATGTTTTGGGGGGGTTTATGTAATCTTCAGGCTAAAAAGTCTGTTTTGTACAGATGATCCTTAAGACTCTATTCGCACAATGCAGGTGCAAAGGAGCACGTGCGTATTACCTGCGCGGTTTCTGGACATTCTTGCGCGTCGTGTGAAGGGCTGCCTTATGCACAAGAAATGTGCAAGAGAAGTCTCTGACCCTTTTGCTCAATCATGCCACACCGAATCACATGGTGCTGCGGCATTGTGTGTCTTGGCGCGAGCGTTAGCAGATGCATGGAAGTGCCATCAATAATTAATAAGAAGAAATATCTGTGCATGTCGGGACGCCACGCAATTTTGCACACGTTCCCGACACACACACTTGTGAAAATAGACATAAACCTTTATTAGATGAGATTCTCAATAAAAAGCAGTCATCGTTTTCAGTCTCTCAGAATGACATTTTCTTCCCTACAATCCCTCCAACAGAAAACATAAAAATAGGAAGAAAAGAAAAGTTAGAAAATTTTGACGAAACATTTTTTTTTTTTTAATGCGTTGTTGCTTTCATCATATTTCAAAAGAACTTTTTTTTGCTAAAAGCTGTCATGTAACCATATGGAGACATCGATTAGACAACATAAAAATGTCATTCACTTGTCAGAGTAGATTTCCTTTCAGTGCTTTTTTTTTTGCTATAACAAACATTTTTTTAATCACGCTTCTCTGGATGGTGTTTTTTGACAGCCACACTTCTCCTGATTTGGGATTTTGGCAGTTTTGAATAATCAGCAGCTTACTTTCATGATGTGACTGCACAGCAGGCTCAGGTTTAGCCCTTCAGAAGTAATTTCAAGCAATGGTCCTTTTTTTGGGAAGATGTTGTTTATTTAGGGCAGCCTCAAGGTAACTGAACCATATCAGGACTTGTAGATCTAGGACTGCTAAAGAGTCACGAGTTTCCTATTTCTAGTTTAGGTTGAAGCTCTATTCCAGACAAAAGTTTTTATTCAATTTTGTGTGAGTGGTAAAAATTGCAAACTCTGAATTGTATTGTTTTTGTCAAATTGCAACTGGAAGACACTGGATCCAATGCTCTACTGGGCTGTGCTAGCGAAGGTAATTCATGTTCTACCTCACATAGTCAGTGGCAGTGACTATTCGCCACCGGTGACACCACAGTGGTTAGCGATACTTTAAAGGATTGTGCCTCGACCTACTCCCATTAATACTGAACTGTTGCAAAGGTCCCAACTTGACCGTGCTGTATGTTTATTCGCTGAGAAGAATAAAACTGTGTTGGACCTATTCAGTGTGTGGAACTCTGGTTACTAGGAGCAAAGGGGAGTGGATCCGAGGAAAGGATTTGACCCTAGGACACCTACACAAGGCCCGATCTTTCTGGCCTTCACCTCTTCGCTATGGAGGACATGGGCCCTGGTGTATCTCATCCCTCCCCCGGTACTGACACCCCTAGACAGAGACAGACAAGCCGAGAATGAGAAGGGGTGAGAGGGGTGAGGTCGATACACATGGGGGCTCATCCGGGATGTGTATGGTGTCTGAATTTGAACTTTGCTGCGTGGAGGAGTTCCGAGTAGGTCGGCCATATTGGCCAACGCGCCACGAGGCAAACCATAGCTGCGTATGTTCGTGGGCGGGGAAAAGGAAAAGCCTGCGAACAAGTGCAGAGTGTGGGAGGAGTCTGGCCATGTGGACGGACACACGTGGAGATTCCGGCGCGAGTGGGTCGGTGCGCATTGGAGCAGCAAACAGCGAAGATGACTTCAAACAGTCCGTGGATTTCAGCTTCTTCTTTCACGGAGATGACTTCATTTGCTGCTCCCATTATGGACACAGGAATCAGACTAAGGCCCAGGGGGCGATTGGCTCTGTACACCTGCAGAGACATAGAGGCCCTCGTGTGATCTGTCCCGGCTGTTCGGGACTGGTGGTTCAGTTGAAGCCATTCGGGCGATGTGAGGTCTGCAAGGAGTTTCTCTTCGAGGTGGAACCATCCACAGAAAGGCCTCGCACCTTCCACCTCAACTACCTCACAGGTACTGCCCTTTTCGGAGGGAGAGATCAATGCCATGGCGGGTATTCCTGCGTGCGCCCGCTGACCAGGGCGAAGTGACTGCCCAAGCTGAGTTTAAAAGAGAAAAATCAGAGGATGCTGCCTCGGTCACCAGCAGCTCCCTGCTCCGACCGCCGAAGAGGAGAGTCGGCCTAGTGATGGCCTCCTGTGGTCGTGGAAGAGCTTCGCCCCGTCGCTTGCCTGGCCTGGATGGATCCGGAGGGAAGAGCCCTGGACATCCCTGTTCTTCTGAAGGCCCAGGTGAGCCAGGGGTTGGGACTGTCTGTGTGGTTGGAGGTGTCGGCAGCCCACTGTCGGTGGAGGCCGTCAAGGGGGATGATTCCGTGACTGGGAATTATCTGCCCGCTGAGTGTCATGACACCTCCGACCTGGATTGATTGTCTGACAATGGCGATGATGGGGAGATAGACGAAATCTTCCACCGGAAGGGATGGGACAAGATGAAGTTACCCTCGTCCCGTGTCACAAGGGACCCACCTATGTCCATTGGGGATAGTACACCCCAGGTGGAGGCCTCAGCGTCTAGGGAAGAATCTGGTCCACTGTCTGAAATTCCTCTTCTGGATTCAACTTCCATTTCGCCTGCTCCTGTTGCGGGAGTGCAACGCCGGTCACTGTGGGCCGTCCCTATGCCCAAGTCTGCCGAGGTGGTGAGCGCACCTCGCCATCCGGAGGCAGTTGTGTTACCTGGAGAAGGAGACTGTGTCACGATGCCACCTTTGTCAAGGCTGCAGCATCTTGTCATAGAAATCCTGTCAGCTACAGGTGACCTGGACTTCCTGATTTCCAATCTCGGGCACGTCCGTGCGCGCGGGCACGCGCGCACACACGCGCTTAGCGGGGGCGTGCGCACGCTCCACAAAGCGCGCCAGAAGGGCTATTTAAACATGCCTGTGACAGACAGTCCCTGCTGTCTGCTCTACAGCGTGTAGTACTCAAAGAGACCTGATTCGTGGATTTACCTGCATCTGACCCGGCTTACCTTGACCCTTCCAGTTTCCTGCCTGCCTCTGACCTCCGGCTTGTTTTGACCACTCTTCTGCCTGATCCTCCAATACCTTGTCGCCAGCCAGTTCTACCGACCTGGCTTGTCTGACCAATCTCTCCAGTTGCTGTGTTCCTGGTTCCAGTCCAGTCTGCCTTATCGGTTCCAGTCCAGTTGCTGTGTTCCTGGTTCCAGTCCAGTCTGCCTCATCGGTTCCAGTCCAGTTGCTGTGTTCCTGCTTCCGGTTCAGCCTGCCATACTTCCTGGGTGCCTGGATCCGTTCCAGTCTTCAGACTCTACTCTACCTTAATCCATCCTGCCAGGCACTCGTACCCCTTCTACCTCCGTGCCTCCTGTCTTCACTACCAGGGGCCGCCGGTGGAAGCCGTAAGAGAGGCCTCCCTCTGCAGATCCGGGCTTGTCACCGTCAGGTACGTGACAGTAGCAGACAGCCATGTCTGAGACCGGGCAGGGAGCCTCACCTATGGAGGAACTCTGTCGGCACCTGGCAGGTTTGTCTGAAGCAGTCAAGAGTCTTCAACAAGGCTACACCTGCCTGGAAGAGCAAGTGCGGGCCCTCTCCAATCCCTCTGCCATCCAAGAGGGGCCCCATGCCTCTGCTTCTACAGCCGGAACAAGTTCCTCACCCACAGTGGTCATGCTTCTTCCTGAACCTAAGGTTCCTACACCCGAAAGATTTTCCGGGGATCGGAGCAAGTTTAGGGCCTTCCGGAATTCGTGTGAACTGTACTTTGCCCTACAGCCCCGTACCTTTTCTCTAGAGGCCACCAAGGTGGGCTTTGTGGTCTCTTTGCTCGCTGGAGACCCTCAGAGCTGGGCCCACCGTCTTTTTGAACAGAAGGATGTATCACTAAACAATCTCGCTGCTTTTTTCGATGCCATGGCCCAGCTATACGAAGACCCCCAGCTCTCAGTAACCGCAGAAGCCGCCTTGCGTTCCCTTCAACAAGGACGCAGACCAGCGGAGGACTATGTGGCAAAATTCAGGTGGTGGAGTGCGGATACCAATTGGAATGATGCCGCCCTCCGCCATCAGTTTCGCTTAGGACTTTCCGATTCCTTGAAGGACGAGCTTGCTAGAGTCGGTGTACCACAGACACTCAACCTGTTGATTGACCTAACCATCCAGATTGACCGACGTCTGAGGGAATGGAGGGCTGAGAGGACTCCTGGCTTCTCCCGCCCAACCTGGATGCTTCCTCGGGCTCCTAGTCACCTGTACCCGGCTCCTGCTACACCTCCAACCCCCACATCTGACACGCCTGAACCAATGCAGCTCGGGCTCCTTCGTCCATCCCTCGCTCCTGAAGAACGCCAGCGCCGCCGAATAAATAATTTGTGCCTGTACTGTGGGGAACCCGGACATTTCGTTAGAACCTGTCCCCTGAAGCTTCATAAGTTTCTTTCAGTTTCTTCTAACATGACTAACCTACAAGCCAAAACCACATCTCACCTTGCCCTCTCTGCTTCATTACAGCTCCCAGGAAGGACCTTGCAAATACCCGCCATTATTGATTCTGGAGCATGCAGCTGCTTTATGGACTCAACCTTTGCCATTAAACACCAAATTCCCCTTCGTACCAAGACCCACGGACTTCGTGTCCATCTGGCTGATGGTTCTGTTATTAAGTCCGGACCTGTGATCCAGGAGACCACTCCTATACCCGTCACTATCTCTACCACCTCTGGAACCCACCAAGAATACTTATGTCTGGACATCATCTCTTCTCCGTTGTTTCCCTTGATCCTTGGTATGCCTTGGTTACAAGCCCACAATCCCACTATCAACTGGGCCACGGGAGTAGTTACCTTTCCTTCTTCCTATTGCCAGCAGTCCTGTTGCTCATACGAACCTCCTGGGCCGGCCTCTTTACTATGCATTGATACAGAAGATGGCACACGTCAATCCATCCCAGAAGTTTACCACGACTTTCTTGACGTATTTAGTAAACAAAGGGCAGAGACTCTACTGCCCCATCGGGCCTATGATTGCCCCATCGACCTACTTCCTGGAGCAAAGATTCCGTTCGGTAGAATCTTCCCTTTAACGGAGGTAGAACAAGGGGCTTTAAAAAATTATGTTGATGAGAACTTGCAAAAGGGGTTCATCCGCCCTTCCACATCCCCAGCAGGCACAGGCATCTTTTTTGTAGAGAAAAAGGACCACACCCTTCGACCTTGTGTGGATTACCGTGAATTGAATAAAATTACAGTAAAAAATCGCTACCCTCTCCCCCTGGTACCAGAGCTATTTCAGAGACTAGGGACTGCCACCATCTTTACCAAACTTGATCTCCGCGGAGCCTACAACTTGATCCGTATCAAAGAAGGGGACGAATGGAAGACCGCCTTCCGTACCCGGTATGGACATTTTGAGTACTTGGTAATGCCATTCGGGTTGTGTAACGCCCCTGCCACTTTCCAGTATTTTATCAACGATGTTCTACGGGACTTCCTAGACCTCTTTGTCATTGTTTATCTCGATGATATATTAATCTTTTCTTCCTCCCTTGATTCTCATCGCAGACATGTCAAAAATGTGTTGGGTCGGCTCCGCCAGCATGGCCTGTATGCGAAGGCCGAAAAATGTGAGTTCGAGCAAGAGAGTATATCATTTCTGGGGCTAATCATTTCTAGCGAGGGCATCAAAATGGATCCTCAAAAGATTACCGCAATCCTGGACTGGCCAGAACCGGTGGACAAGAAAGGAATCCAACGTTTCGTTGGATTCGCCAACTTCTACCGCAAGTTCATCAGGGGGTTTTCAGCTATTATCGCACCCATTACTCAACTAACCAAGCAAGGAACACGTTTTCACTGGTCTCCTGAAGCCCAAGAAGCTTTTGAACGCCTAAAGGCCCTATTTACCTCTGCCTCTATCTTAAAACACCCAGACTCCTCACTACCATTCGTACTTGAGGTAGACGCCTCCGAAATAGCGGTAGGAGCAATACTGTCCCAAAGACAGGGAATCAAAGCCTTGCTCCATCCAGTAGCCTTCTTCTCCCGCAAGCTATCTGCAGCGGAGAGGAACTACGACGTGGGGGATCGGGAGTTACTAGCGATCAAGTCTGCACTGGAGGAATGGCGGTACCTGCTGGAGGGAGCGGCTCATCCGATTCTGATATTCACTGACTACAAGAACCTGGAGTACCTGAAGGCCGCGAGAAGATTGAATCCACGGCAAGCCAGGTGGGCACTCTTCTTCTCCCTGTTCTCTTTTCATGTTACTTATCGTCCTGGGGCCAAGAATATTAAGCCTGACGCCCTGTCTCGGATGTTCCATAAGTCCAAGGAGACTTCTCCGCCTGATACCATCCTTGCCCCCGGAAATTTCCTTCTTCTACAGGAGAACCTGTTCACTCAGATCAAACAAGCTTCCATTGGGCAGAGACAGTTCTCCGAGCCGGAATTGCAGGTTAAGGATGGACTATTGTGGTACCAAGACAGAATCTACGTACCTGAGAAATTGAGAGTAACCGCATTAGAACTTTGCCACGACCACGCCCTGGCCGGACATTTTGGCGTTGCCAAGACCACTGACCTGGTACAGCGCACCTTCTGGTGGCCTCGAGTACGTGAAGACTGTAGGAGGTTTGTAGATTCTTGTACAACTTGCACCCGAAACAAGGGTTCCAGATCCAAAGCCTGGGGACTACTAAAACCCTTACCCATTCCAGATAGGCCCTGGAGAATGTTGTCCATCGACTTCATTGTCGAGTTGCCCCCGGCTGAGAACCATACCACCATCTTCGTTTTAGTGGACCGTCTGTCCAAGATGGCACACTTCATCCCTATGAAAGGGACTCCCTCAGCTCCTGAAACCGCACAGGTGTTCATCAGAGAAATAGTCAGACTCCACGGGGTACCAGCCAATATTGTTTCCGATCGCGGGGTTCAATTTACCTCTCGATTCTGGAGATCCCTTTGCAAAACCTTGAAGATCGAATTATCGTTTTCCTCTGCTTACCACTCACAGACCAACGGACAGACGGAGAGAACGAATCAGACGCTCGAGCAATACCTGCGATGCTTCTTTTGCTCAGGACAACTGAATTTCCCTACTTCCGTTGGCCGAGTTTGCATATAACAATTCCATTCACTCCACTACCAGCCAGACTCCTTTCTTTGCAAACTATGGTTTTCATCCTACATTTCTGCCTAATTCCCTTCCTGAGTGTCCTGTGCCTGCAGTCCAGGAAAAGTTAAATTTTTTCTCGGTCAATAACCAGCTTCTACAAGAGACCATGACCAAGACTCAAGAACGCAACAAGACAATCTATGACAAGAAGAGACGGGGTGAATTAGTGTTGGTACCCGGCGACCAAGTATGGCTATCTACCACAAACCTAAGTATGGCATGCCCCTCTAAAAAACTGGGCCCCAAATTTTTATGTCCATTCCCTGTTAAGAGGAAGATTAATGAAGTAGCCTATGAGTTGGAACTTCCTGACTCTCTTAGAATCCATCCAGTCTTTCATGTCTCTCTCCTGAAACCCACAGTCTCCAATCCGTTCCCAGATCGGAAGCCGGATCACCCTGATCCGATCATTATTGACGGTGAGCAGGAATTCGAAGTAGAAGCTATCATGGACTTCAGGAGAAGAAATAACCAGAACCAATTCCTAATTAAATGGAAGGGCTACGGACCCGAGGAAAACTCATGGGAACCCGAGGAGAATATCCATGCCAGGAGCTTGGTACAGGCTTTCAAGAAGACTCACCCTGGAAGGTTCACCCGGCTGGGCATCCGGAGGCTGCCCCTTGGGGGGGGCAATGTCATAGAAATCCTGTCAGCTACAGGAGTCCTGGACTTCCTGATTTCCAATCTCGGGCACGTCTGCGCGCGCGGGCGCGCGCACGCTCCACAAAGCGCGCCAGAAGGGCTATTTAAACATGCCTGTGACAGACAGTCCCTGCTGTCTGCTCTACAGCGTGTAGTACTCAAAGAGACCTGATTCGTGGATTTACCTGCATCTGACCCGGCTTACCTTGACCCTTCCAGTTTCCTGCCTGCCTCTGACCTCCGGCTTGTTTTGACCACTCTTCTGCCTGATCCTCCAGTACCTTGTCGCCAGCCAGTTCTACCGACCCGGCTTGTCGGACCAATCTCTCCAGTTGCTGTGTTCCTGGTTCCAGTCCAGTCTGCCTTATCGGTTCCAGTCCAGTTGCTGTGTTCCTGGTTCCAGTCCAGTCTGCCTCATCGGTTCCAGTCCAGTTGCTGTGTTCTTGGTTCCAGTCCAGTCTGCCTCATCGGTTCCAGTCCAGTTGCTGTGTTCCTGCTTCCGGTTCAGCCTGCCATACTTCCTGGGTGCCTGGATCCGTCCCAGTCTTCAGACTCTACTCTACCTTGATCCATCCTGCCAGGCACTCGTACCCCTTCTACCTCCGTGCCTCCTGTCTTCACTACCAGGGGCCGCCGGTGGAAGCCGTAAGAGAGGCCTCCCTCTGCAGATCCGGGCTCGTCACCGTCAGGTACGTGACACATCTCTTTGGCCAGAAGGTTGCCCAAGAGTATGGGTGGGAGTACCTATACCTACCTTGAGAATTGCTCTACGATGTGGAAGTTTTTCGCCAGAGGTGGTACAATACTTTTGTTTGGGACAAGCTCAAAGTACCCCAAGCACGCCAATACCTTTCTTGTTCACCAATGGTCACTAAAAAGTTTCAGGACTGTAAGGCTAAGTGGATGCTGGGAAGGCATATCCATGCTACAGAGTGGTGATTTGTCGCAAGGATGGAGGAAATGTTGAGTATAACATGCAGGCTTTTGACAAGCATTTGAAGCCTGTGTTCCTGCCGCATCCAAAGTTCTACCTTTAGGAGAAAAAGACTCCTGTGTGTTCTTTTTTGCTGCTCATTGCTGAACTTTCCAGAGTGCCTTTGCCGGAACACAAGGACTGTGCCCTAGTTTTTTTTTTTTATTTGGGCGTTCTACTCTTTGGAGAAATGGGAGCTGTTACTGTTTTGTTCTCCCTCCTGCTCCTTACACTTCAGAGAAATCAGTGACTTTGGGGTTTTAGTCAGTGTAGGGCCACAGAGAAAAAAAAAAGAGCAAGAGAGAAAAGTTCATCTGGATTTGATAAGTGTCTTTACCGCGGCATTACCACCAGGTGGCAGTGTTGTGCAACGACAGTTTGTTTTTTTCTGTACATTATGCAACACTCATTGGAGTGAATGGGTTTCTTCTCGAATAGACCCATTCGTTCCAAGCAAAACACATATTATGTTAGGATGTGTGTTTCTTTTTCTTCCCTCTGCAGGAGACTCATCTATCAAGGCTGCTGAGAATGGGGTTGTTCTTAGATAGCCAGGGGGAGGGAGAAATGTGAATATGTGAGATATTTAAAGTATTTTATTACAAAAGTTTATGGTTTTATATTACTGTTTCCCTTTCCTGTTTTAGGTCCTGGCACAATTCCTGATTGAAATTGTTGAGTTTGGATTATGTGAATGTTGTCTCTGGGTTGAACTTATATTTTCACTCTTTGGGAGACATGGGTTTGCACCAGACACTGGGGACCAGTGTCAAATTACCAGGGGGAGAGTGTAGAGGGTATTTGAATTTAGGGGAAGCATCTGGGTGGTAGTGTAACCCAGATGCACTGATTGCTAGGGAATCTGAGACCCTTTTATGGTTCTTGGAGGACTCTGGTGGTGTGAGGTTCCCTGCGGCCTACAGGTGGCGTTGTTGCCCTGGGCCAGAGTTGAACTCACACCGCAAGACTGTGCCTTTTTGTCCTCCCCTGGAGCTGGTACAGCGGGGCGGGGAACCTGCTGTGACGCAAAGGGAGAGGAGATAAAAGGGGCGGACGCCCTGACCTTGGGGTTCAGAGTTGGAGGACACGGCCGCACCCAGGCACCTTCAGCTTGGGTGCTGGTGTTCCGGAGTTCCGGGCCCAGGTGCCCTTGACCTGGCCGGAGCGGGAGATGGAGTCCATCTCAGGCACCTTTAGCCTGGGGTGAGGTACTATGGTGGATGCCTGGGGCTCAGTACCTTCGACTGAGTTCCGCGAGGGTGGAGGAGTCCGAGGGGGCCCTAACTCCTTGGGTGCCCGTGTCTGAGTTTGTGAGGACTGGTGAGCGGAACTTCTCTGGAGAGTCCGGCGCAGCATTTGCTGGTGACAGAGAGGCCTCCGGTGACTCCCTTGGATGGATATCCTTCCCCTGACAGGGGCCTTGCTAGCGAAGGTAATTCATGTTCTACCTCACATAGTCAGTGGCAGTGACTATTCGCCATTGGAGACACCACAGTGGTTAGCGATACTTTAAAGGATTGTGCCTCGACCTACTCCCATTAATACTGAACTGTTGCAAAGGTCCCAACTTGACTGTGCTGTTTATTCGCTGAGAAGAATAAAACTGTGTTGGACCTATTCAGTGTGTGGAACTCTGGTTACTAGGAGCAAAGGGGAGTGGATCCGAGGAAAGGATTTGACCCTAGGACACCTACACAAAGCCCGATCTTTCTGGCCCTCACCTCTTCACTATGGAGGACATGGGCCGTGGTGTATCTCATCCCTCCCCCCGGTACTGACACCCCTAGACAGAGACAGACAAGCCGAGAATGAGAAGGGGTGAGAGGGGTGAGGTCGCTACACGTGCATTTGAATTGAGCCCCCCCGAGTCAATACTTTGTAGAACCTCCTTTGGCTGCAATTACAGCTACAAGTCTTTTTGGGAATGTCTCTACCAGCTTTACACATCTAGAGAGGGACATTTTTGCCCATTCTTCTTTGCAAAATAGCTCAAGCTCTGTCAGTTTGAATGGAGAGCGTCTCTGAACAGCAATTTTACACAGATTCTCAATTGGATTTAGGTCTGGACTTTGACTGGGCCATTCTAACACATGGATATGCTTTGATCTAAACCATTCCATTGTAGCTCTGGCTGTATGTTTAGGGTCGTTGTCCTGCTGGAAGGTGAACCTCCGCCCCAATCTCAAGTCTTTTGCAGACTCTAACAGCTTTTCTTTTAAGATTTCTCTGATCAGCTTCCCTGTCCCTGCTGAAGAAAAGCATCCCGACAACATGATGCTGCCACCACCATGTTTCACAGTGGGGATGGTGTGTTCAGGGTGATGTGCAGTGTTAGTTTTCCCCCACACATAGCATTTTGCTTTTAGGCCATAAAGTTAAATTTTGGTCTCATCTGACCAGAGCACCTTCTTCCACATGTTTGCTGTGTCCCCCACATGGCTTCTCACACACTGAAAATGGGACTTCTTATGGCTTTCTTTCAACGATGGCTTTCTTCTTGCCACTCTTCCATAAAGGGCAGATTTGTGGAGAGCACGACTAATATTTATCCTGTGGACAGATTCTCCCACCTGAGCTGTGGATCTCTGCAGCTCCTCCAGAGTTACAATGGGCCTCTTGGCTGCTTCTCTGATGAGGACGGCCATGTCTTGGTAGGTTTGCAGTTGTGCCATACTCTTTCCATTTTCGGATGATGGATTGAACAGAGCTCCGTGAGATTGTCAAAGCATTAGATATTTTTTTATAATCTAACCCTGCTTTATACTTCTCCACAACTTTATCCCTGACCTGTCTGGTGTGTTCCTTGGCCTTCATGATGCTGTTTGTTCACAAAGGTTCTCTAACCTCAGTTGCCCTGGGCGCAGTGAAGCAAAGGGGCAAAAAATGGACACACGGTGTAACACAAAGTCTACGGCATGTATTAATAGTGGGGAGGGGGGCACAATTCTCGATCCTTGCCTTGGGTACCGGACAACCCTGTCACAGCACTGACCCCTCTGCCTTGTATCTGCTCCACTTTTTCCTGATCCCAGTCTCCCCCCCCCCACTTCCCTGCATATCCGTTACTATATTGTTTTTTGTGTTCCCCATTTTGTATATATTTTATATAGTTAGTTTGCTAGTTAGGCTTTCTGTTAGTTAGGGTGCTTGTTAAGTATTTTGTCAGTTGGTTATGATTCACTTGTAACTTCACGTTTGCTGTGTATCCTGTTTTCTGGTGTTTGGATGTGTTTCACTGTTAATAAACTTAAAGTGGTTGTGAATCCATTTAAAAAAAAAAAAAAAACCTGCAAGACAAAAGGCATAATGAGCTAGTATGACTAGCATACTAGCTCATTATGCATTACTTACCTTAGATTGAAGCCCCCGAATCCGTCCTCGTCTCCCCCCCCAGCCGCAGCCATCTCTCCCAGAGGTTACTTCCGGGTATCGCCGCTCCGTTGCTTTGATTGGCCGGAGCGGCGATGACATCACTCCACGCATGCATGCGGGAGCCGTATAAAAGCCGGCGTTATCATTCATAAAACCGTCATTTACAGTGCACCTGCGCCGATTTGTACACATCGGTGTACTATTTTTTTGCAAATAGCTCCTAAACTTTGTAGGTTTAGGAGATATTGCAAACACCTACAGGTAAGCCTTAATCTAGGCTTACCTGTAGGTGCAAGTTGCAAGAGTGGGTTTACAAACACTTTAAATCATATATAGTCTGGTCTCAATTTTCTAAGTGTAGCTATGCAGATCTGGCCATCCCTGCAATCGGTATCCTTGACACCAAGGGTTTTTCTTGCAGCTTCCTATCATTTTAATCAGGCACACAGAGCTACATCATTCATTCACAGTGCTCTGTTTCAAAACCCCCTTTATGCATTGATATACCTCTTTAGGCCAAGTCTGTATGGACAGTTTGGTCACTTGCTGACTTGGCACCATCCACAGGCAGCCTAAAGCCCTGTATACACGATAGGTTTAACCGATGAAAACTGGACTTTTTTCATCAGACAAACCGATCGTGTATGGGCCCCATCGGTCTTTTTTCCATCGGTGTTTAAAAATAGAACATGTTTTAAATTTATCCGATGGTTAAAAAATCGATAGCAAATTACTATCGTCTGTGGGGAACTTCATCGGATAAAAAACCCACGCATGCTCAGAATCAAGTCGACAAATGCTCTGAAGCATTGAACTTCATTTTTCTCGGCTTGTCGGAGTGTTTTACTTCACCGCGTTTGTAACGGTCGGTTTTTTGACTGATAGTGTGTAGGCAAGACTGATGAAAGTCAGCTTCATCGGTTTTCCGATGGAAAAATTCGTTGGTTAAAAAACCATAGGAAATCCGATCGTGTGTACAGGGCTTTACTCTTCAATCATGGTCAGAAATACAAATCATTTGGTAAAATAGCTCCCATTTATGTATTCCATTTGTGTGTTTCTCTCCAGGGCTTTAGACTTTTTATCACTTCCCCAGCCACCTTCTGGACACTCCTCTCCAGGGACTGGCCAGGCCATGATAAATATTCAGGCTGGTCTTTCGAATATCTCTTCATATGATCTGGACACTTCTTCCATAGGCAGAGGGAGACAATCAAACTCCCAGCCTGTTAAACCCTGAACAGACCAGAGCAAACAATCACTTGACTACAGAACAAGCCAAAAACATCTAGCATCCTACGTTAGGAGGCCACAAGAACAGCTACACAGTGCACAGGCTACCTCAGAAGGGCAGCAGCCTCCACTAAGACTTGGAACCCTCCTGGGGAGAGAGAACAATCTCTCCAGGGCTTCAGACTTTTTAGCACTTCCCCAGCCTCCTTCTGGACACTCCTCTCCAGAGATTGGCCAGGCCATGATAAATATTCAAACCAGTCATTTAAAAATATCCCTTCCTATGATCTAGACGCTTCTTCAAGAAGCAAGGGGAAGCAATCAAACTCCCAGCCTGTGAAACCCTGAACAGACCAGAGCAAACAATCACTTGACTACAGAAGAAGCCAAAAGCTAAACTTGCCTAGCATCCTAAGCTAGGAAGGTGCTAAATTGTTTTCTTTATTCAACCAGGACCAGTACGTATAATGACATCACTCCCCCCACCCTTGATGCAGACAAATGAGCCTGAGAGCAGATGGTCCCAATTTGGAACCAGTAGGATGGACGGATTTCCTCATAGTCTTGCAAACCGCCAGTTAGTACGTGTCGAAGTGTCATCTAGTGATGTCACCTTTCCACCCAAGATTCCCGGAATGTTTTTCAGCAGATCATTCTACGAAGGTCAAGATGGAAGAGACAAACAGCTCTGTGAGTGGAAACGAAGACGGGCAATTTTAACCACCGCCTCTTCTTTTTTTCAAAACCAGTTCCCTCGTCTTTTTTTTTTTTTTTTAAAAGACATTTTCAGAACATCAGGAGGTTACATTATACAGAGAGGATATATTTCACTTTTCTTTTTACCGGATAATCATCATAATCCCAACATGTTGCATTTAGCTCTCAGATGTCTGGCTTAATTAAGAGCATTTTTTTTCCCGAAGAGTGCTGTCAAAATTCCTTATATCTCTCCAGCCTAATTTTAACATGTCAGGCTTCTCACCGTGACGTTACCAGATAAGGCTGCCATAATAATATATAATTGGTCAGGAAACATGTTCTCTTCTTCAGAAACAGATTGCATTTGAGACGGAAGTCATTTTTAGATGCCTCAAACAAATGCAGGGAAGGATTTCACTTACCACAATGAAGACCTTCGACAAAATAAACTTGTCATGTAAAAGAAAAGGCTTTGTGGAAAGCCATATAGAAGGCCAGTTACAAGTACAATCTTTCGACCTCTTCGCCCCCCCCCCCCCCAAAAAAAAATAACAAATTCTCAGCCTCTGATGCTAAAAGCTTGAAATTCTAAGATAATACACCCCGGCCCATTGAGAGAAGACATTCACTGTGGTGTTACATAGTTACATAGTTAGTCAGGTCAAAAAAAGACACAAGTCCATCCAGTTCAATCATAAAAAAATATATATATATATATATCGTACAATACCATATACCCAATTCTATACTCACAGTTGATCCAGAGGAAGGCAAAAAACTCCAGCAGAGCATGATCCAATTTTCTACAGCAGGGGAAAAAATTCCTTCCTGATCCCCCGAGAGGCAATCGGATATTCTCTGGATCAACTTTACCTATAAATGTCAGTACCCAGTTATATTATGTACATTTAAGAAAGAATCCAGGCCCTTCTTAAAGCAATCTACTGAGCTGGCCAGTGTTGATTTACTAAAGGCAAATAGACTGTGCACTTTGCAAAGTGCAGTTGCAATCTGCAACAGCAGTTGCTCCAGACCTTAGTAAATGAGCAGAAGCTCTGCTGACTTCCATCATCCAATTATGTGCAAGCAAAAATGCATTTTGTTTTAATTTTCCTTGCATTTGTTTGGGTATTCTTTGCAAAGTGAAGATTTACTGTATATACTCGAGTATAAGCCAACCAGAATATAAGCCGAGGCACCTAATTTTACCACAAAAAACTGGGAAAACGTATTGACTTGAGCATAAGCCTAGGGTGTCCATCTGCATGCCCCGTTGTGCCCATGCCTCACTGTGTCCATGCCTCACTGTGCCCATGCCTCACTGTGCCCATGCCTAGACTGACGTTTAACATGGGAGTCTATGGAAGGGGTGCCCAGCTTTGAAAAATCGGTGCTCCCTGGCGGTAGGTCCCCCAGCCAACAAACTTGGCACACTTGTAGAAGAGAAATGGGGCTACATGTGTGCCAAGTTTTGTGTCCAGGAGACCTACGACCGGCCGATACTGCGTCCCCAAAATCACCAAAGAAATGACCGTTTAACATGGGAGTCTATGGAAGGGGTTCCCGGCTTTGAAAAATCAGTGCTCCCCGGCCGTAGGTCCCCTGGACAACAAATTTTGCACAATTGTAGAGGAAGAGTGGGGCTACATGTGTGCCAAGATTGGCCAGTACCGGGTCCCCAAAGTCCGGGAGATCAGGCGCAAATAGGGGACTCGGGTATAAGCCGAGGAGGGCATTTTCAGCACAAAAAAAATGTGCTTAAAAACTCGGCTTATACTCGAGTATATACGGTACCTCATTCATGAAGCTCTGGATTAACTGCACTTGCAGAGTGCAACTGCACTTTGCAAAGTGCACAGTCTATTTGCCTTTGGTAAATCAACCTCATAGTGTCGGGACCTATGTCAGGACCTGGGTCACCTGCTGGGGGCAATATTGTTCCCGGAGCTGAAGGGTTCAGTTCCAGTGGGTACCAGCGGGTGTCTGCCAGCAGCCAGCTTAACCTAGTGATTTGGCTGCACCTTATACTGGCTGCTGGGAAAGTATTTAATCCCTCTGTTGATGAGGATAGGTGCTTCAACGCTCTACCTGTGAGCCATGTTTCTGCCTGATTCTGCGACCTGCTTCCAGTACCCAGTACCCTGCACCCGATATACTTCTCCCTGCATCCAATACCCTGTATCCCTCTCTGCTCCCTGTGTTTCCTGTACCAGTCCCGATCCTATCCTGTGAGCCCATGTGATCTCCCTCCATTTTTGTTAGTTAGGTTGTTGTTCCAGGTTTGCTGCATTATCACGTTTATTTTTCACTCTTTTTTAAAAATTTCATATGTTTATTAAGAATTTTTTTCTTCAATGCAATCAAAAAGAATCATAATGCCTACTCACAGAAACAACATACATTGCATTCCATCTACAACAAAACAATACCCATCACACAAAAAAAAAAGGAAAAAAAAAAAAACTCGACCCCCTCGCACCACGTGATCCATTCATATTGAACCTATCTTTCTTAGATATTTTTCCTCTTACGTTCCTTCTTTATCTATCGTTCCTTAGCTGCTGTATAGTTAGTAAAGATTCAGTTTTACCCTGAGGTTCCCATCTAATTCTAGGATAAATGGTGTCAAGTCTGGTGATGTTACGGTCCCCACATTTTACTGAATTTCTTTAATGTCCCCCTGTTTCTATACACCTGCCATTCTTGTAGTAGTGTATCATTGTACCAGCCATTCCTCATGTGTGGGTGTGCTTGGGGATATCCATTTTAATGCTATCATTTTTCGTGCTATAAAGAGCATTCTATTAAAGGTTATTCTCACTGCTGGTGTATATATTTCCTTTTCTATAAACCCTAATAAACAGATTTTGGGGTCTAGTTGTATCTGGATTTGATATGCTTGATTTTTCACTTTTACATTGTTTATGGTTTGTTGGTGTTGGGAGTTATTTATGTTAATAAACTTAATTTAATCATACAGTGGAACCTTGGTTACCGAGTAACGCAGTTAACGAGCATTTTGAAAAAACTAGGAACTTTATTTTAAAAATCCTGACTCGGTTTGCGAGTGTTGTCTCGCAAAACGAGCAGGGTTCAAGCCAATGGGGTGTGCAGTACCGCATTTGGCCAGAGGTTCGGGGGCGCCGGTGACACTCGGTTTGGAAATACTCTGAATCAATTGGAAATACTCAGAAACATTTGGAAATACTCCGTCCCGAGTGTTTCCGAGCCTTTCCGAGTTCAACCGAGCTGTCCCCGAGTATTTCCGAGGCTCTCCGGCACCCCGCCACCTCTAGCCACATGCGGTATTGCATGTAATAGAAGTCAATGCGGAACAAATTATCTTCATTTCCATTGACTTCTATGGGGAAACTTGCTTTGACATGCGAGTGCTTTGGATTACAAGCATTCTCCTGGAACAGATTATGCTCGTAATCCAAGGTTCCACTGTACATGGTCTCGTTCCTGATTCCTTGGTGCAGGTCACTGATCTGGTCATCCCTGCTGGATACCTAAAATTGGTATCCCTTACAAATGGGATTTCCTGCTCTGCAATGAGGTCTCATAGCATCACTTGTGCCTGCTGGAGGGGTCGGAAGCTGAAATCAATTTTTTTTTGAGGGAATGAATGGTTTGTACACAAATGGCTTTTTACCCCCTTGATGATCCCGTAAAGCATAAATGTGGTAGCAGAAAAAATAGGCTTTAACATCCAACAGCCTCAGGTTATGTACTGAAAGCGCACTTCCAAACTGAGCTATCCCAGACAGCTGTCACGGCTTCTAATCGGAGTCAGCGGGACAGGCTCCTGACCATCTGACCGCTGTGAGAGCCAAACACAGTGGTCACGTTATAGAGATGCTACAACACCTCCCAGTATTAAAGTCCACCTAGATGTCCACTAGGTGGTGACATTAAGTGGTTAAACCATGTTGGGGGGGGGGGCAGGGTACTGACAAAAACATGAGGCCAACTGTTTGCCGTGGAATCTTTTTTTTTTTTTTTTTAAATGGGAACCCATCGCTCTTAATTTTTATTTTTTTATTTTTTATAGTTTTTATTGAAAAAATACAGAATAACACAAAAAAAAAAAAGGATAAGCTACAGAGTCCAGAGGCTCGAGGCTTGCTTCAATCAGGGAGACATTTAAAATGCCTTTGTATGAGCGCGGAAAGTTAGAGTGCCAAGATTCTAGATCCCAATCAATTTCCAAGTCTCGTTCCCAGCCCAACATATAGGTCGCTTTCTCCAGAGGCTCGGCTAGGGCTGAGTAAATTAGGGAGATACCCCCTTTCGTATCCATGGCTGAGGAGCACCATTGTTCATAAGGTGTAACCGAGAGGGGGGTTTGCGTTGCTTTTCCAAATCTGGTTAAGGAAGTGGGATGTTTGATGAAACCGGAAAGTTTCGGAAGGGGGCATTTCCGATTTCAGTTTACAGTATCTCAAGGTGAGGGGGCCATTAGATTTGAAAAAGTGTCCAATTCTGTATAGGCCTTTATCCAGCCACCACCTGAAAGCTTTGATGTCCAACCCAGGGGGGAATTGGGGGTTGTGGATGCCGTGGAATCTTTGGTTTCAAAGACAACATCAGTGTATACCAAGGTGTTTTCACCCTAAAAAGCCAAAGGTTAGTTGAGGCATGCATGCAAGACAAGCTTAACATTGTTATACAAAAGTGACCAATGTTGGAAAGTAAAAGTATTTAATTTTTTTTTCCATTCCTTGAAATAAAATGGCAGTTTGTTTTACAATAAAAAGAACAGTTTTCACTGCAATGCTTATCTTGTCTGCAGCACTGTCCCTTGCAAAAAGTTCACTCCACCTCCAAAAACTGATCTTTTTCTGGGTTAAAAGTCATGACATTAATGTTTAACCAGTTAAGCCACTTCTTTTGAGCCCAACTTGTCATGGATACACCCCTTGTGGGTGTATTGCCATGCTATCCTGGGCTCACAGTTAAAGACCAATATTATAACATCAGCTCCATTTTCTTTCAGTATTGAGGACCTCCCACCTCTACCTCTGACCCCCAATCCTTTCCCTATCAAACCAAGACAGGAAAATACCAACAGCAATGAGAACATTCAGAAATCCTGACCCATCCTTGCTTGTTTTCGTTTTTACACCTGACCTTGGTGGAGGGAATTTCTATCACTTCCTATCCCGACCTCTCCAATAGGAACAGACAACAGAGATGACAATTAAAAATCCATCAGAGGATCTAATGCCCCGTACACATGATCAGACTTTTTTCCGATCAAACTTCCATCGAAAATTCAGACGGAATTTCATCGAAAAAAAATAGGACAGGTTCTATTTGAAAATTCCGATGGAATTCATCGAAATTTCTCCGATGGGGCCCACACACGGTCGGAACATTGTTCTGTTTTTGATAGAAGATCAAAAAATAACAAATGTCCGGTTTTTAGCTGCTGTCTGTGACCCTGTTTCAGAGATTTCCCAATTTTTTCTGTTCTAGCAACACTCGGTCAATAAAAAAATGAGAAATGTTTTGGTCAAACCTTTGAAAAAATTGAGAATCTTTAAAATTCAGAAGTCAGTGGTTATCCAAACCAGGCTAAAAAAATTGAAAAAATCTGTGTATCATGAAGCAGCAATTGATGGGGTCAAAAAACAACCTGAGCCACTTCCTTTAACATTTTTACCAGGGATGATAAGATAGAAGGGTCTGGCTTGGTGACACTGGCAGTCCAGTCAAAGGTCTATTTTGATGGGGTTTTCTTGCACCAGATGAGGCTTTTAAATCAGGTCAAATGCACGTAAGCAGGAGGTCAACTCCAGGTCAAATACCCCTGTAAACAGCTTCAATACTGCCATACGTATATATACAATGCCTTGTATTGAAGCGGTTATACCAGGATGATGGTTGAGGCTACAACCATGATCCCAGTATCATTTTTTAGAGTGAGCATTTCCATACATTGTAAAAGTATTCCTAGCAGCTATACAGCCACTGGATTACTTTTACAGGTGGCAGAACGGGGTCCAGCCCCCCTTCCGCCATCACTGCCACATTTACCGGGCTCTCCAGTCCGATCAGAGGGCCCAGTAAGGATGATGATAATGATACTAATATTTATATGTAAAGTTGATCCAGGGAATATCCGATTGCCTCTTGGGGGATCAGGAAAGAATTTTTCATCAAATTGGTTCATGCTTTGCTGGAGTTTTTGCCTTTCTATGGATCATTGGCGGCTGGTGGTATATTTTTTGGAGGGCGGCAAACAATCCACCCATCGCCAAGTTCCCCCAGTATGTTGGGTCACAGGCAAACCCCCCCCCCTCGGTCGGTCAGTCACCAGCCCCGCACTTATCCCATGTAGGTCGCGGGCAGCGCTTCCTCCTTGCGTCTCCTCCTCCTCAGGTTCAGCAGCTTCTCCTGTGTCTCCTCCTCAACGGCCAATAGGATCGCTTCTCCTCTCGGCCAATCGGGTGACGGGTCTCAGGACCCGCTTCCTGATTGGCTGGGAGGAGAATCAGGAAAATAGCGAATAATAATTCGCTATTGTCACAAAACTGGGTGGGCTCAGGGCACAGTGCTCTGCACCCCGAGCCCACCCTCTTTTAAAGCCAATTAGAGTTCAGGCTCTAATCGCATGCTTCTAAAAAAAAAAAAAAAAACATTGGAAACCATGCGTTCGGTGCCCTGCATGTAGATTAGGGGCCTACACAGGAGGTCTGGCCCTGAACACAGAAAATTATTATTATTATTTTTTTTTCACTGTGCCTTTATTTTAATTTGTTTTTGTTTCCTCCTTTTTATTGGTTGAACTAGATGGACTTGTGTCTTTTTTCATCCAGGCTAGCTATGTAAGGATGAGACCATGCCTTCACATGAGGTATTGTTCATCCAATGTGATAGCAATAAAAGAGAGAAACACATTTTTTTTTTAAATAAAGGCACAGTGAAAAATAAAATAAAAAAAATAATAATAATTTAAACATTTTTATCCGCCCCCCTCCCCCCTCACCTGTGCTCAGGCACAAAGGCGAACACACGCATTGGTCCCGCGTGCAATTGTAAACAGCAGTTGGCACACACATGTGAGGTATCACCACGAACGTCAGAGAGAGAGAGAGAGAGAGAGAGAGCAATAACTCTAGGGCCAGACCTTCTGTGTAACTTTAAACTTGTCCAGGCTTTTGAAGCGTTGCCCATTAATAATTTAAAGTACCGTAGCTTCTTGCCATTTAGCAAGGGTGACCACATTTCCAAACTACAACTCAGGGACACCCCCCCCCCTCTTCCCAAAAATCAGCTTGTTCTGTAACGAATCACAGCACAGTCATTAGACACAATTGTCAGGATTTATGATTTCTCCAATCACAAGCAGGGGGCGGGGATTGTGCTCCTCCAGGCATTCCCGGCCAGGACAAGTACTGTCAGTGAGTAAAGCGGTGATGTGGCGGCCTTTTTTGGGGCCATCAGATCGGCCCGGGGAATGGCTGTGTCAGTTTCATTCCGGGACACTTGTATTGTCCTGGCATAAAGGTACTGGGACAGACCTGCAAAATGCGGGACTGTCCCGGGCAATCCGGGACACGTGGTCAACCTACATTCAGCATGCATGTGCAATTTTAAAGCGTGACTTGTTGGGTGTCTATTTACGCAGCGTGACATCATCTTTTATATTTTATTTAATTATAAGCATGTACTGGGAACACACTACCCACGGTTTGCGTTCCAAACCCAGGATATGATGTCACCGGAAGTCCCCGTTTACCTTACTCATTTCGCTCCGTACCGGAAGTGTCATCAGAGACCTTATTACTGCTCTTAACGAAGGATGCTTTATGTGGGTGTAAATTTTACCCAATAAAAGTTTTTTGCACAAAAAAAAACAGTATCACGCTATGGAAATGTTCTAATTCTCTTCCCATGGTATACGTGCAAGTTCCTGTGGAAATGTAGGAGCAAGCTGAGGAACCATCGAGCAGAGACATCCCAGGATTTTTCCTACAGGCGCTATTCTCACAGAGAGTTGCTGAGTGGGGGGCACAGGAGGAAGGCGAGCACAGCACCGTGATTTAACACAGCACTTTATTGGCACAAGGAAATTATTGCACATATTGCACTTTTAAGGACTTATGCCTCGTACACACGACCGTTTTTTCCGATGGGAAAACTGCGATGAGAGCTTTTGGCCCGGGAATCCCGGCTGTGTGTATGCTCCATCGCAGTTTTTCCGAAGGGAAAACTGCCGGACAAAAAAAAAGAGAGCATGAACTGTTTTTTCCCGTCAGGAAAAAAAAATCACAGCGGGAAAACCGTTCGTCTGTATGCTTTTTCGAGGGGGGAAAAAAAACGTGCATGCTCGGAAACAATTTGACGCATGCTCGGAAGCATAGAATTTAATTTTGTCGGCTCGTCATAGTCTTTTACGTCACCGCATTCTTGGCAGCCAAAAGTTCACCGGACTTTTGTCTGAGCGTGTGTATGCAAGGCAGGCTTGAGAGGAATTCTGTCGGGAAAACCGTTGTTTTTTTATCCGACCGGAAAACCGGTCGTGTGTACGGGGCAGAAAAAACATCTGAAGAATGGTCAGTGGAAACAGGATGTACCTGAGCTCAATTTTGAGTGTCATGGCAAAGGCTGTGAATACTTATGTACATGGGATTTTTTTTGTTTTTGTTTTTTTAATACATTTGAAAAGATTTCAAACAAACTTCTTTCCTGTTGTTATTATGGGGAATTGTTTGTAGAATTTTGAGGAAAATAATGAATTTAATTAATTTTGGAATAAGGCTGTAACATAACAAAATGTGTAAAAAGTGAAGCACTGTGAATACTTTCCGGATTCATTGTATGATTGAATATTGAGCTATTGCATAAAATATTGCCAAACAGTCCTGGCAGTGGATCACACTTCCAAGGATTCATTGTTGGCATAATAGTTGGCATAATATGTTGCACTTTATGAATTTGAGATTTTAGATATTTGTTTTCATAATGGATTGTTTTAGGTACCGTATATACTCGAGTATCATGCCGCGTACACACGATCGATTTTCTCGACGGTGAAGACACCGTCGAGAAAATAGACGGGAAAAACGAGGGAACGGCTTGGTTCCCTACACACGTCCGTTTTTCCCGACATTTTTTTTTTGGTCGAGAAAAACGACCGTGTGTGGGCTCCCTGGCAGTATTTTCCTATGGGAAAACTGCCGCGGAAAAAAACGACGGGAATCACAACGAGAAAAATTAGAGCATGTTCTAATTTTTCTCGTCGTGATTAATGCCGTTTTTCTCGTCGGGAAAAATGACCAAAAGCCCACAGACGATCGTTTTTCTCGTTCAAAGAGAAAAAATTTCATTTTTCCCCACGAGAAAAATGGTCGTGTGTACGCAGCATCAGCCGAGTTTTTCAGCACATTTTTTTGTGCTGAAAATGCCCCCCCTCGGCTTATACTCGAGTCACCTTTTTGCGCCTGATCTCCTGGACTTTGAGGACCCGGTACTGACCGGCCGTAGGTCCCCTGGACCTCAATCTTGGCAAACATGTAGCCCCACTCTTTCTCTACAAGTGTGCAAAGTTTGTTGTCTGGGGGACCTACGGCCGGGGAGCACCGATTTTTCAAACCGGGCACCCTTTCCATAGACTCCCATGTTAAACGGTAATTTCTCCGGTGATTTTGGGGATCCGGTACCGGCCGGTTGTAGGTCCCCTGGACCCGAAACTTGGCACACATGTAGCTACATTTCTCCTCTATAAGTGTGCAAAGTTTTTTGGGGGACCTACGGCCGGGGAGCACCAATTTTTCAAACCCGGGCACCCCTTCCATAACCCAGGGGGTACGGGCATGGCAGAGACTACGCTCCTTCCTCTCCAGTGAACGAGCCAAAGAGTGGAGAAGGAGGGTGGCGTGGGTGCTTCATATATATATATGTGTAGCGCCCCCCCAATATTTGGGGGCGCTTTGTGGAAATTTAAGGGTAGTCTGAGACGATAATTGGGCTCAGACCAATTATGATTCAATTGTTGTTCTGCTCTGGGTTTGGTACTGCCCGGCGTAGTGTTCTCCGTTGCCTGCAGGTGGCACTGTCACCGCCGGCATAGGTTAAACTATGGGGGGTGTATCACAGCACCTTGGGTGTCCTCTCTCGGCAGCCATGCAGTGGGCGTGGTCTACCCGCTGTGCATGCTGGGAGAGGGTACAAAAGAGGCAGACGCCATTTGGCGTGAAGCGATTCCAGGGGGACCCCAAGGCGTTCAGGGGGACCTCTGGTCTGGGGAGTGTGCCTCGTGGCCCAAATGGCACGAGGTGCGCGAGTGTGTTTAGGCCTCGGGCACCTTCAGCCCGAGGTCCTGTTGATGCATTGTAGGCCCAGCTCCGCTGACTAGGGCCTACGCTTCAGAGAAGGATCCCAGGCTGCTTGTTTGAAGGGGGCCCATCTTTAGGAAAGGAGTCCAGGGGAGGATCAGTCGGTACTGCTATCTCGGGGAGAGGCCTGGAGACTTACCTAGAAGGGATTCATCGTCTCTGATGTCCGTGCTCCATCCCGGCTGCTAGGACCACTCTCATAGGGACTATCTGGGTGAGCAATACCTACTCAGGTTTGAGTGGCGACGAGTGTAGATATTGAACTTAAGTGTTGCATGCCTGAACCTTCCCCTACTTCTTTCAACTTCTGCTCTTCCTCTGTTCGAGTTGACTCAAAAAGAATAAAGCCTTGCTGATTAGGTTTTACTCAAGTGTGGACATTGGCCTTATTCCTGGAGATTATGGTTTGCCTAGACAACGGAGCTAAAGGATCCACTCGGGCGAGGTAATTTGCTGCAGACCCTAGAAAAAGGAAAAACCCAGTCTGGTCCCTTAAACCAAGGGATCGGGACCCGGTGCTACATATATATTTATACATACAGTTGTGCTCATAAGTTTACATACCCTGGCAGAATTTATGATTTATTGGCCATTTTTCAGAGAATATGAATGATAACACAAAAACTTTTCTTTCACTCATGGTTAGTGTTTTGCTGAAGCCATTTATTATCAATCAACTGTGTTTACTCTTTTTAAATTTATAATGACAACAGAAACTACCCAAATGACCCTGATCAAAAGTTTACATACCCTGGTGATTTGGGCCTGATAACACGCACACAAGTTGACACAAATGGGTTTGAATGGCTATTAAAGGTAACCATCCTCACCTGTGATCTGTTTGCTTGTAATTAGTGTGTGTGTATAAAAGGTCAATGAGTTTCTGGACTCCTGACAGACCCTTGCATCTTTCATCCAGTGCTGCACTGACGTTTCTGGATTCTGAGTCATGGGGAAAGCAAAAGAATTGTCAAAGGATCTGCGGGAAAAGGTATTTAAATTGTATAAAACAGGAAAGGGATATAAAAAGATATCCAAAGAATTGAGAATGCCAATCAGCAGTGTTCAAACTCTAATCAAGAAGTGGAAAATGAGGGATTCTGGTGAAACCAAATCACGGTCAGGTAGACCAACTAAAATTTCAGCCACAACTGCCAGGAAAATTGTTTGGGATGCAAAGAAAAACCCACAAATACCTTCAGGTGAAATACAGGACTCTCTGAAAACATGTGGTGTGGCTGTTTCTAGATGCACAATAAGGAGGCACTTGAAGAAAGATGGGCTGCATGGTCGAGTCGCCAGAAGAAAGACATTACTACGCAAATGCCACAAAGTATCCCGCTTACAATACGCCAAAAAGCAGAGACAAGCCTCAAACCTTCTGGCGCAAAGTCATTTGGAGTGATGAGACCAAAATTGAGCTTTTTGGCCACAACCATAAACACTACATTTGGAGAGGAGTCAACAAGGCCTATGATGAAAGGTCCACCATCCCTACTGTGAAACACGGAGGGGGATCGCTGATGGTTTGGGGATGTGGGAGCTACAAAGGCACAGGAAATTTGGTCAAAATTGTTGGCAGGATGAATGCAGTATGGTATCAAAAAATACTGGAGGAACATTTGCATTCATCAGCCAGGAAGCTGCGCATGGGACGGACTTGGACATTCCAACATGACAATCATCCAAAACACAAGG